>CAWUFW010000548.1:2725984-4088976 GCA_963921515.1 Calotriton arnoldi
GTACCTGTCTTTCCTGCTCGTTCCAGTACACTCCTTTTCTTCTCCCTCTCTGGGTCTGTTGGCCTCTCCCTAAAAAAGGAGGTGGTTGTATATTCATCAATGGTCCCATATTGTGTGGACTTTAGAAGCAGGTTACTTTGAGCTCTTAAGCGCCCTGTGGAATCCTAGCACACCAACCATGAGGTAATATATGTCCATCTTGCACTGAACTCAATGCTAAAGATAGAGTTTATCACGTTTCCATTTTTGTGCGTTTAATATTTAATATTTGACAACTAACCTTTTGCCCTTCCAACCAGGGCCTTGATCGACGCTTACTTTTAAGATAACGAGTACAACTAATTGACATTGAACATCACGCATATTAATTCACGCACGAGTACTATTATTATTACTGTTCATCCTTTGAACTTTACGGATGTTTTATTAACGTGCTTACGATTCCTCCCACATGAAACCGCCAGACTAACGTCACACTTTTCTCCTAGTGCAAAATGTGCACCCTTTAAACACAATGTGCTTTAACTGTTCCAGCTATCCCTTCTCAATAACATGAATATGAGTTAAGAATATATTGAAACAGGATATGACAAGAGAAATAGACATGTATGCACTGTCTCCCTGCTATTTCTTTTATTACAGGTACAGATACGATTGATCTGATCACAATTAATTTGAGTGGTAAGTTGACCACGAATAAAGGAGCCACAATACGCTTTTTTCCCGGTCCTGACGAAAGCCTATAGAATAGTCACTAGGCTGAAACATGTTGACCACCAGACCATGAAAAGTGCGGTAGATTATTAACACGATCTATTCACGCACTACACTGTTTTTAATTTCCCACTTCACAAATTTTCACATTAAATATTCTTTGGCACTGTGTTGTAGGGAATTTTAACTGCACTATTCCAAAGAGCACACGCACGCCCTTCTTTTTCATCTCTGGACCCTACTGACAAACCAGTTGGTCTCCCTCCAGGTGGAGGACAGCATATGTGCAATAAAACCCGATGATGATGCTGTAACAGTACACTAAGGCGGAGAACCAAGATATACCGCCTTCCCCTGTGTACGTATATGAGGGTTTTTAAGTGGACTATAATACGCTACCGAGAACCTGGTTATACAGGACAAGTGGTCCATTCTCCCCTTGATTTTTGAGTTAACCACTGGAAGCCGAATGGATCACAGCTTCTTTTTCCCTCACCTTGATTAATATATATTATAGCAGCGTACAGCTGTGGGAAATCTTTTCATTCTTGACAGACACCTGTCGACTCCCCATGAACATTAACCACAAAAGGTGAGCTTGTTCTGTTTTGAAAAATTAAAAGAATATACATAGGAGAAATGGCGGAATACCAAGGATTAAGTTACACGGAGGAAGAAATCAGTGCTGCCTTGTCTGGACCACCTCTACTACAAGACAAGGATTTAGCACAAACGTTAACACAATCGAGCGATTGGGACGAACTTACTGAAACAAAGAAAGAACTAGTAAGAACTGCCATTCATGGCATTATAATGAAAGAGTATCTACGCGCAAATACGGCTCCCAAAGGTCTGTGGGTGCACAACACCCCACGCATCTTTCTTAAAGATTTAGCCTTCCGTAAGGATTGGTCAGCAATATCCTGGAAGTGCACGAGAGACTATCTAGTATTGATCATAAAAACAGCAACCAGATTAGTAGAAGCGCTCACCATAAAAATACAAATCAGTGAAGCCAAACTGAAAACGACGGTCCAGATCTCTGTATATAAAAAAAGACTGGATGAGATAAATCGGGAAATGAATGAAACAAAAGAGTATATAACTCAGAATAAAATTCGAAAGCTGAGCAAAGATCTGAAACGATTCTCAATGGAGAAAATGCACCCCTATTCGAGCGAGGACTACGTAGCACCAGACCAACTAGGAGACGAGGATTCAGTAGGAGAAACTTCAAGTAACAATTCTGATTGGAGTAGTGATGATGGTACTAATCCTAGACGAGGAAGAGGTCAATACAGACGGAACCAGCGCCGATGGGCCAATGGATGGCAAAGACCAAGATATTATGACCAACCTCAACCTAATTTCCAACCATACATGCAGAACTTTCAAGGATGGATGAATCCTTATTTTCAGGGTCCACACAATATGGGACCATTGATGAATATACAACCACCTCCTTTTTTAGGGAGAGGCCAACAGACCCAGAGAGGGAGAAGAAAAGGAGTGACCTGGAACGAGCAGGAAAGACAGGTACATACTCGAAGTATGACCAAAGAACAACCCGGCCCAAGCTCAATGAGTCATTGGTAGTCAATCTGACCGACGTGGTTCTAACCAAAGATCAAGAGGATGTACTCAATAAAGGTCTGGGCTTCGTCCCCACTCCACCATTGGATATTTTCAAAATACGATGCGAAATTGCAGCTTTTTGTAGAAAGATCAAATTGAAAGCCTTCTTTATGGATAAAGAAAACCACATCCCAAAGAGTGATACTAATTTGAGACCTAAATCCACCTTTTCTCCACCAAGTAACATGGTCCCAGTGGAGATACATGCATTTGAGCAAGCAGTCATGAAGGAGGTAGAAAACATCAGACCCACTGCTAAGAGACCTTACATGAATATTACCAAACAAGAACGAAGAGCCTTGGATGATTTACGCAAAAACAATAACTTAGTTATTAAACAAGCGGATAAAGGGGGAGCCACTGTCCTCCTTAGCAAACAAGGATATGACAGGCAGTGTCTTGAGCTTCTTTCAGACAATAAATTCTACAAAAAGATCACAATTGATCCCACTAAGAGACTACAACGAACTGTGGAATTAATGGTAGAAGAAGCGGAGACCAATCTATGGATCTCCAAACATGAGGCCGATTTCCTGAGGACTAAGACACCCCGCACACCGTACTTTTATTCGCTCCCTAAGACTCACAAAAATAGAACACCACCTCCAGGACGCCCTATCGTTTCCGGAATTGGGTCGGTTTTAGAACCATTATCCCAATTTGCCGATCAATTCTTGAGACCACTAGTACAGAAAACCCCAACGTATTTGAGAGACACACGACACCTCCTCAATCAATTGGAGGGACAATACTATGATGAGAACACCATGTACTTAGTAGGGTTGGATGTGGAGAGTCTTTACACAAGCCTTCCACAACAGAAGACTCTGGAGACTCTGGAAGACATCCTGTTCTCCGAAGAGTGGAACTATAAGACACCAAGACACTTTGTTCTTGAATGCTGCAGACTGGCTCTTACCGAAAATTATTTCGAATATGAAGGCAGTCTGTACGAACAATGTCACGGAACTTCCATGGGTAGTACATTTGCCCCAAGTGTGGCTGGTCTGTATGTAAGCAACTTTGAACAACAATACATACAGAACCAAAATAACCCATACCTCACTCGTATGAAGTTCTGGCGACGTTACATTGATGACGTCATAATGATTTGGGCAGACACCCTAGAGAATCTACAAGAATTCTTGAGATGGATCAATACCAAGGATGAATGTTTGAAGTTTACTTGCTCATCAGACAGAAAACAACTAGACTTTTTAGACGTCACGATCTACACTGAGAATAACACTCTTCAGACTAAGACATTCTATAAGCCGACAGCTAAAAACAGTCTACTTTCGTACAACAGCTTTCACCCTCGTCCCTTGAGAGAGAATTTACCATATAGCCAATTCTTGAGGTTGAAAAGAAATTGCAGTAAACTGGAAGATTATAAGACGCAAGCCATCGAATTGGGCCATAAACTTGAAATGCGCAACTATCCGATAAAAACTATAAGGAAATGTCAAAAAAGAGCCCGCAACCAGCCAAGAGAGACATTATTAGAGACTACTCCTAGACAAACACAGGAAGATGTTCTTACTTGTGTCACCACATATAACACTTCATCAAATACTGTGAAGAAGATCATTAACAAGAACTGGAGGATTCTCACGTCAAACAACTTACAATGGCCTAAACCCCGGTTCGCAAATAGAAGAACAAGCAATATTAAAGATCTCCTGGTACACACTAGACCAGCACCTATCATCAGAAGAGAAACCATCACTACAGCATGGAATTTGAACCCAGTGGTAGGCCACTTCCCCTGTGGTTCGTGCTCGAATTGTAAACTAACAAAAGCCACCAAATGTTTACAACTTCTACCCAATTTCACTTGGACGTTACGAAACCACACCAACTGTAACACGACTCACGTGATCTATATGATCGTGTGCCCCTGCAATCAGAGCTACATAGGGATGACATGTCGCAAAATAAAACAACGAATAAGCGAACATAAAAGCAATGTTCATTGCAAAAGAGTAACAACAAAAATGAGCAAGCACTACATTGAGAACAACCACAGCACTGATGATCTCAAATGGGTAGTACTGGAGACACTTCTTGTTAAGAACCACAATGCCGAACGTGTACTCTTCGAGAAGGAACAACGTTGGATACACCGTTTGATGACTGATACGGAGGGATTGAACGATGATATTTCTTGGCACACATTGTCTTGATCATTAAGTTTGAAAGCCTCAAATAAGAGAGACAGTGTTCACTGATCTGTCAAACGTACCATGTCTAAAGAAAAGATTCACTCACTTCCCTTACCACAAGGAATATGCGATGAGAACAATTAAGACTATTCTTACCAAAAAAGTAAAGAGAGGCTCTGTTTTTAAGTTAATTAACCTTCTATGATAATGTGACTTATGATGGACTCACTGTCATACTCACACGTATAGGATTAATTACATAACCCTTATACTAGTTACTAATGAGAGGTCCACTTGACTATTAATATTTTTAACACCATTATCAATTATGCGTATTTATCGACATGCTATTCGTAATTATTAATTATAGAATAGCAATCATGTATTACATTTTCATGATCAGTTTCCAAGTTATCAATGCCCAGCATATGCGCTGTTAAAGTGCTCTGAGTCTTTTCTTTTATACCATTAACTACCTACGCCAACCACGCACGCCAACCAATGTAGTAATTTCAGGTCTTTCTACTATGTTGTTAAAGTGCTCTGAGTCTTTTCTTTACATCTTTATATCTTAACTACCAATGCCAACCACGCACGCCAACCAATGGAGTAATTCCAGGTCTTTCTATTATATTTCCTTTCCTCCCCTCGAACGTAAGTAGCAAGAAAGCCCCATACGGACACGTGTCACCCAGGGCAGCGTGAACAGAGCCAAAACGCCATTCGTAATTATTAATTAAAGAATAGCAATCATGTATTACATTTTCATGATTAATTATCAATGCCCATCATATGCGCTGTTAAAGTGCTTTGAGTCTTTTCTTTTATACCATTAACTACCTACGCCAACCACGCACGCCAATCAAAGTAGTAATTTCAGGTCTTTCTACTATATTGTTAAAGTGCTCTGAGTCTTTTCTCTATACCTTAACTACCAACGCCAACCACGCATGCCAACCAATGTAGCAATTTCAGGTCTTTCTACTATGTTTCCTTTCCCCTCCCCTCGAACGTAAGTAAAAAGAAAGCCCCATACGGACACGTGTCACCCAGGGCAGCGTGAACAGAGCCAGAACAAGCCAACAGCTTGCAGCAACCGGTAAGCGACCACGAGGAGAACGCGCTAGGATTAATGCGTGACTAGTAAGATCTAATCTTCCCTCCTTATGCCTTATTCTTTAGAAGCAGGTTACTTTGAGCTCTTAAGCGCCCTGTGGAATCCTAGCACACCAACCATGAGGTAATATATGTCCATCTTGCACTGAACTCAATGCTAAAGATAGAGTTTATCACGTTTCCATTTTTGTGCGTTTAATATTTAATATTTGACAACTAACCTTTTGCCCTTCCAACCAGGGCCTTGATCGACGCTTACTTTTAAGATAACGAGTACAACTAATTGACATTGAACATCACGCATATTAATTCACGCACGAGTACTATTATTATTACTGTTCATCCTTTGAACTTTACGGATGTTTTATTAACGTGCTTACGATTCCTCCCACATGAAACCGCCAGACTAACGTCACACTTTTCTCCTAGTGCAAAATGTGCACCCTTTAAACACAATGTGCTTTAACTGTTCCAGCTATCCCTTCTCAATAACATGAATATGAGTTAAGAATATATTGAAACATGATATGACAAGAGAAATTGACATGTATGCACTGTCTCCCTGCTATTTCTTTTATTACAGGTACAGATACGATTGATCTGATCACAATTAATTTGAGTGGTAAGTTGACCACGAATAAAGGAGCCACAATACGCTTTTTTCCCGGTCCTGACGAAAGCCTATAGAATAGTCACTAGGCTGAAACATGTTGACCACCAGACCATGAAAAGTGCGGTAGATTATTAACACGATCTATTCACGCACTACACTGTTTTTAATTTCCCACTTCACAAATTTTCACATTAAATATTCTTTGGCACTGTGTTGTAGGGAATTTTAACTGCACTATTCCAAAGAGCACACGCACGCCCTTCTTTTTCATCTCTGGACCCTACTGACAAACCAGTTGGTCTCCCTCCAGGTGGAGGACAGCATATGTGCAATAAAACCCGATGATGATGCTGTAACAGTACACTAAGGCGGAGAACCAAGATATACCGCCTTCCCCTGTGTACGTATATGAGGGTTTTTAAGTGGACTATAATACGCTACCGAGAACCTGGTTATACAGGACAATTGGTCCATTCTCCCCTTGCTTTTTGAGTTAACCACTGGAAGCCGAATGGATCACAGCTTCTTTTTCCCTCACCTTGATTAATATATATCAGTTTAAGGGGCATCAGGACTCCTTTTGTTCTAGTAGGAACCTGGCTGGGGGCTATCTGGGGCATAACACCTATATGCCTATGCAATGGAGGGGAAACAAAGGCACACAACTTGTCACTTTACAAGTACTTAAGAGAAACTACGATCTGTAGGCATGTTTTTCCCTTTGTTCCTCCCCTGTATACAGTTGATATGCATGAACTGTAAGAAGGTCAGATGCATCAGTCGCTGTGAGTATTTACACGAATAACAATTTAAATACCACCATTTTTATAATTGTATTTTTTTTTAGCACTACACATTCCTTTTAGGGAGTCAGAACACTTTACATCACACACACATTATACATTGACACTAAATCATACAAATGAGTAAATTAATGTACAGGATGCGCTACATAAGGCAATGAGGGTTATAAGGTGTAGGAGTAACATATAAAGGCATTATGTGTTAAGAGTGCATGGCCAGGAGAAACAGATTCAGGATAAAGTCAAGATTTCACATGTAACACAGTGCTTGGAGTTGTCTGTACTAATAAAACTTTATTACTACCCAAATAACCCCTTTTTAGCAGCCTTATAATAACAACAGATTGAGAAAAACAATAAGGTCAAAACCAGGGCTACTGATATTATGCGGCAGCAGAGGACTAACTTATGTGGCAGGGTTGACAAATTATGTGGCAAGAAAATGTAAATTATGTGGTGTAATGTTGCACATTTTGTGATAGCATTACTTCATTAGTTTTTTAATTTTTACACATGGTAAATATTTCACATTATTAGTACCAGTTTAATACCCAAATACAGCAATAAACAACTGAAAGATGCCAGTCAACCTTTGAGAAGGGCCTTCCACTGCACAAGCACACATGGTGCCATATTTTTAGTAACTTTTGATCCGTTTCAGCTAGACACAGTTTTTTGTTAAAATCTGCAGATTATGCAGCAGATAATGGATAATGTGGAAAGTGCGTCAAATCCAAAATGATGTGGAAAATGCTGCAGCTGCCGAATCACATAAATCCAGTGGTCCTGGCTAAACCCAAGCCTTGCCGTTTGCATGCAGGTCATTGATGCTGGTTCATAGCTCACTGTGCTATATTAGGAATGCAAAAGGATCTCAGTGTTAAAAACACTTACCTAACTACATAAAAATACAAATCTGTCCTCTGCATATTACAGGATGGGCTTTGCAGAATACACATTAACCCTCTATGCTACTTTATGAACACAGATCTTTCCAGAAGGTGCATTAACCACTAGAGTTATCTTACCATTATTTTTATTATTATTCCCTGAGAATTACTGGACACGCAAAGATATCTGCAGCAGGTGCCTTAAACCCATAAGACATTTTTTTAATGCAACCTTTATTAAGCCATTAGCTTTTTTAAGCAATTAAGCCAGAACAGATTTACTGTTGTGTAAATCTTGGTGTCAATTTCTTTGTGGCAGAGGTTTTAAAAAATAAATATATAAGTTGACTTTCAGACTGCTTTTTATGTCTCTGCCCTTGTGACTCCACCTCCTCTTTTCATTGCCACACCATAACCCCCAATTTATGTGTTCCTGGAGAAACGTTTTGCCAATTCCAGCACTGCTGTAAGGCTCACGCATAGGGCAGTGGCAAAGCATAAAACCCGTTTCAAGTCTTTCTCGCATCCGCACTGTGATTTTTCAGAGCATGACCAGCGCCAGAAGCCTAGATGTCCACTTTGTGATGCTCCCAGAATGCAGCACGTCAGAAATCCAGAAGATCAACTTTCGTTGCACACCTTTTAAAAAGGTAAGCAGCCAAAATGTTGGTGCTTTTGTATCTGCGTCCCTACACCTGCCTTTGCCCTCCTGCAAGCTGGAGCACATGCTGCACAAGGACAGAAATAGGAAGGAAGAAGCCTGACAGAGATTGCTGGCAGAGAAGAGTAGGCTGTATCCAGGCTCTTATTGTACATGGAACAACACTGCAGTCTAATAAAAAACACAAGACGTGTTTTTGCCTAGGGTCACACAATTTGGTCAAGCGGGGGAAGCCGAGATTGATCCCAGGTTTTCTACATTCACACTGTGTAATTCTGTCACTAGAGTGGTGTGATAAAATGGGTTATTGAGTGAGAGGGGTGAAAACCCTGCTCAAGCAACAACCACAATCCTTACCAGGGTGAACCACAAAAGTCACTAAATTAACCTGTGCTTAACCCTCTAGTAGCTTGGCACAAAAGCCGTTGGGCTTAAGTTAGAGGCAATATGTAAATTATTAATGCAGCACGCAAACAGTCATAAAGTGAAAACACAACACAAGAAAAATCCCAAACCAATTTAGAAAAATAGATGATAATTTATTAATTTGAGACCAAAACAACAAAAATCCAATCAGTACAACTGGAGATATGCAATTTCAAAGATTTAGGTAAGTATCGCACCTACAAGCACAAAGTGCCACTTGTGATCATCTAGTCGTGCTAGACTGGGGGAAAGTCACAAGTTCAGGCCGACTGTGATAGAGCGCAGGCTGGATAGAGGTACCAAGTTAGTCCAGCTGAAAATGTTACCTTCTCAAAACCTGGCTCGAAGCGTCTCAGTTTGCGGTAGAGGAGGCAGCGTGGAGCAGGGAGAGCATCACAGATGGTCATCCCTGTAGCGGTAAGAATAGCCTGCGCAGTAAGGGTGGTCATCGCTGTAGCACGAAGGTCCTGTTGGACGTTGTGGATGGTCGGTGCTGGAGCTTCGCATTGGCGGTCACTGCTGGCTTTCGCTGCTGTTGTGTGAATTGCAGATCTTGCATTGCTTGTCATCACTGGCAGTTGATGTAGCGCAAAGAGTTGGGTTCACTGGAGCTTCGCATTGGTGGTCAACGTGGGCGGCGAGATCTTGGCGCAAACAGGCCTGTTTGTGTTCAGGAAGAGCCCAAAACTTCAGGATTTCTCCTTGGACTACAGAGGAGTGCACGCTGATGCTAATTAAGGGCTCAGGACCAGTGGAGGTGCCTCTTGGGTATCAGGGATTCACTCTTGCAGAAGTCAGCAGGGCTCAGGCGGTTCCGGTTACAGGTCCAGTGCAGCAGGTCAGCTGGGCAGTTGCAGGGAGGCTTCTGGAGCTTGTATGTCCCTGTAGCTCTGAACAGGAGGTCAGTCAGCTGACCCTTTGAGTCACTTCAGAGAGCCTGGGATAAAGGGAGCAGGTCCAGTCTTCTTCTCAGAGACCAGGCAAGCCTAAGGCAAAAGGCAGTCCTCTTACAGCAGGGCAGTCCTTCTTCTGTAGTATCCACAGGTCCAGGAGTGTACTCAAGAGTTGGCCTGAGGGGCCAATATTTATACCTGGTGCCACCCTTGAAGTAGGAGAAAGGTATAGACTTCCCGCCACATCTGGTTCTGGAACTTCCTTCATTCCCCTGCCCTGGTCCCAGGCTGTCTGGAGTCACAAAAGGCTAGAGTGAAGCTCTTTGTGTGTGCTTAGACAGCTCCTTTGACTTGCAAGTGTGGTAGGTGATATCTCTGCCCTCCCATCTGGCCAGGGTGGCCCATCCTGCCAACACCCAATCCCCCTTTGTGATACTGTCTGGGATAAATACACAAAGGCCAACTTCCAACTACACCGCAGTCAGAAAAAAATCCCCTTTGGGCAACTTAATACAACACGGCACAAACACTCATCACAACTAATATATCACCAGGACAAAACACCACCACCCTCAAAGGCCAAGTGCTCACAATTATAAAATTATTTATTAAAATTAACCAAGCATGTGGTCAAATACATTCAATTATGATGCAATTTAAAAAGATATATATACACAAATACAAAATTAAAATGTAATAAACAAAAACACAATCAAAGGGAGAACCTGCAAGAAAAGATGGTTTCGAATCAAGAAAATGAAGGCAAATACATTAGATCAAGATCAATATTTCAACATATCAGTATTGCACAAAAAACCTTAGACATAAAAGGATTTGAAAAATGTTTAAAAATGTCTTCACAATCTACAGTATGCCTTCAAATAGTTGCGTCGACGCGTTTCGGTGGGTATCACTGCTAAAACACCACCTTCCTCAGGACAAGAAACAATGTCTCCCACACGGAATCTTGGATCTATACATAATCAAAAAACAATACATACAAAAAGAAACAGTTAGCCTTTGAGAGATAAAAGAAATTATTTTATTTAAAAAGCAGTATTTATATCCTGGTGATACATCCAAACATACCCATATCTTTTATTCTCAAACTCCACATAGATATAATTGGAGACTACATGGGAAATTCATTCTCCAAACCACTAAAAATAGAGGGTACCTATTATAAAACCCACTATAGTTATTTTTAGAAACAAAGACTTTCATACCACATATACATTTCAGTATATCGGTACACATAATTAAACCTTCTGTGTTATATAAAAATATATACCTGTAGGAAAATCTTCTGACTCATCCAATAGAACCTGCAGGAAATAGTCCTTGCAAACTTATGTATGAGGATTATTAAATCTCTCAATATGCTATCATTTATTTAAAAGGAAAGAACGACAGTTCTGTAACAAAAAGAAAATGAAAAAGACCCTTATTACTTAGGAGCCATAAATGGTGTCTCTAGTTAATAATGCACAGAACCTAACCAGTCTTTACCTTTCTATTTTCTACTGTTGTCGCCTCACAAATTTAGTTGCAGACAGCTATGCACCTCTATAGATAAAAAGCAAACAGGCATTATGCTCTAATTTTCTCTAGGATTATGTTTGATTCAAAAATATTTAAAAAATTCTTAATCCTTATTACCTTATAAGACGTGTATAGCACACATCGTTCCAACTACACCTAGTCATGTGACCCAGGATACAGGCATCAAATGGTTAGGACAAGAAAATGGCAACTTTCTAGAAATTACATTTTCAGAATTGTGACTTAAAATCCGACTTTATCAATAAAGAGGGTTTTAAATTACAATTCTTTTGAGACCAAACATGACATTTCGACCTGTTCCCAAACAAAAGTTATCACTTATTAAATGTAATACGGTAACCCAATGTTATCCTATGGGAGAGGTAGGCCTTACAGTAGTGAAAAACAAATGTAAGAGTTTTTCACTACCAGGACATGTAAAACTTAAAAGTACATGTCCAACTTTTTAAACACACTGCACCCTGCCCGATGGGTTGTTTAGGGTCTATCTTAGGGGTGACTTATATGTATTAAAAAGGAAGGTTTAGGTCTGGCAAAAGGTTTATTTTACCAGGTCGAAACAGCAGTTTAAAACTGCGCACAGGCTGCAATGGCAGGTATGAAACATGTTTAAAAAGGCTACTTCAGTGGGTGGCGGAATAAGTGCTGCAGGCCCACTAGTACCATTTAATTTACAGGCCCTGGGTACATGTAGTACCACTTTACTAGGGACTTAAAAGTAAATTAAATGAGCCAATTGGGTGTAAGCCAATTTAGAGGAGAGAGCACAAGCACTTTAGCACTGGTTAGTGTTGGTAATATGCACAGAGCCCTAATTGCCATCTAAAACATTTTCAGAAAACAGGAGGTGTAAAGGTAAAAACTTTGGTGGTGACCCTACAGAGAGGGTCATGTCCAATAATGGGCATCTCATTATTTCTCCTGTTTTACATTAAAGGTTATTGCTGTGTCTCTAAATCTTGGCATATGAGGTTGGAGCATGGGTGGCAGGCAGAAGCCTGTGCACCCTATATATGGCCTAGATTGATGGAATAGTATACCTGGTGGAGTGGGCTGGTGGCGGAGTTAGTTTGTTTAGTCCTTGGGTAAAGGAAGTTTTACACTGACGAAAGGCAATGTTGTTTGATGTGTAACTTACAAAAGCATGAGTCTTTTGCCTCAATCAGGAGTGCTGGCGTATATGCTTCTTGTTCCTTTGCTTCATAATCCACTTCACAATGTCTACAAGCATGCTGGATGGTTTCCAGACATGACAAGGATGGAGCTGTGGGAGCAAAATGGTGTACCCCAAAATCTGGACACCCTAAAATTGACCTCAATCAGATTTCCCACATTTCACTGGATCGAACACAGTGTTAAACCTTAATTTCTTGAGGCAATTTGTCCTGCGTTAAGGCACCTCCCAAACATAAAAAATTTGAAAATACAATTTATTAGTAAATAGGATGATTTAAATGGGCCCAGTAAACACCTACGTTCTAGATCAATGAAAACTTAAAGGGTTTTTATCACAGAATTCTAAAATAAAGTGATACATAATCAATGCCTTTAAGGCTTTCAATGCAGAGTTATAGAGAGTAGGCAAAAATCAGAAATAATTTTAAGTCCCAAATGGGCTGCAAAATCAGAAAAGAAATGGGCAGCATCCTTAGAAGCATTTAGGTCATCAGGAAAATATTCTGACTCACCCCCAAAATCAAGTTTTGTTTTATACATTATTCTTGCACATGAAATTACAAAAATCAAAGTAAGACTGTAGTGCGAGCAAATGTATCATTTCATCAACAAATCAGAGCACATGAAAAATAAACATAACATTGCTGGGTCTTGTTGTTTTGGTGGACTAATGCGTCCACTGTATGGGCCTGTGTTCGACCTCATGGTCACAGGTTTAAATTCTGGCAGTTCCAATCAGCCTCTCATCCTTCTGAGGTCGATAAAATGAGTACCATTCAGTTGGGTAACAATAAACTTCTGTTATTCAGCGCCAAAATACCCTTCTTGGTGAACATGCGCTTTACAAATACACATGCTATTTTAAGCGCTAACCCACTACATGAATAACAATTCAACACCCTCTATGCTAATGTTGTCCGGAGATGCTATAACAGAAAAAGATACATTAACAATACCATGTTATGTGAATGAATAGATCACAGTGATTCAACGGAAGAAACCTTGGGATGTTGCAAGTCATAGCGGAACAGAGATAAGTTTATCAAGAGTAGAATAATAACAACAGTGGAAATAAACCATTGCAGAGTTTGCGAGGAGAGAAAGTGGACGGGGGGACGGTAGAGCAGGGATGACTTACATTTTATGAATAAGCTCCAGGTGGTACAGAAAGCAGTGGCAAGGCTGATCCTTAACATTCCTAAGCATCAGTCCGCCAGGGAGGGGATTCGAACCTTGCACTGGCTCCCCATCAGGAAGCGTATTTCCTTCAAGGTCCTGAGCACGGTATACAAGGCTATGGATAGTAAAAGTTCACCTCATTTAAAAACCATGTTTCAATGGTACATTCCTGGGAGGACCTTGAGATCATCCACACAGAAAAAACTGGTTTCTCCCAGATTTCGCTGGTCCAGATGGGGCGGCAGCTCCTTCTCTGTAGCCGCCACCAAGCTTTGGAATTCCTTGCCCCCCTTCATTTCCAATGCAGACTCTCTCTCGGTCTTCAGAAAACTGCGGAAAACATGGCTATTTTCTTCTTAATCGGCTGATAGTGCATCTCTCTTTGCTTTCGTCCGCTCAGCTCCTTCACATCTTCAGGTATAAGTGCGCTTTACAAATACTATCCTATCCTAAGCAAAATGGAGTCTGCACTAAAATATTGACCATTTGACATTCATTAGAAAAAGTCACTTCTACCCATCATGGAACTTTGTGTCAAGGGCAATAGCACTAAATCAATGTATACATAAAAATCGAGTATGAAAATGCATTCTGCTCATTGTTAAAAATGCAAAAAATTATAAATCTATAAAAATCTCTTACAGAGAGCACACTTTGTGTCCCATACGTTGGCCACTGATCTATCTGACAAGTTTTAGTACTGTTTTCTGCTGTTCCTAGGGTCTCATTCCAGTCAATGTACCTACCTTATAACTTTAGATGTACCTAACTCAATTCTGGGGTTCAAATTACATCACTTTTTCACGATGGTAAAAGTTTGAGGTGGCGTGGCTATGATTCAAATGAGTCTACAGATTACACATAGGTCTCTTCAGTATCAGACTTTTAACTCGAACAGCTAAATGATCAGTTCACCACTCTGTTCAATATTTTACTTTATATATTTAAGCCTTTTAGGGATTTGAAAATCCCCTCAATGCTTTATGTTTTTTCTTTAATAATGTTGACCACTTGATTGTTGGGTGCAAAAATGTTCTTCCTGTACTCTTTTTCTACTTTTTCTTAGAACATTTTAAGGTGTGGGGTTAAACCTGAAGGAGTCGCGCCCACAGAGCATGCACAGCAAATGCTGGCTGTCCATGTACTTAAAGATCCAGGCTACGCTAAGGGCTGCAGAAACACCCTACTAGCAGGCCCCTCAAACAAATGCACAACAGAGTCAATCAATCAATCAAAGTATCTTTATTCGATCTTTTGATAAAAATCATAAAAGAGCAGTATTACAATTTAAACATTTATACAAATGCAACAGAGTCATTTTGAGTGTGTGTAGTTTTTGTTGCTGTATAGACTGTGAAGGAGCTTCTCTCCTAATTATAAACTCATATTAGAAGAGACTATATTCACAATGTTGGAAATGAGATTACAGAACATATGCAACCTGTTTTGATAGCTATGAACACACTACCAGTGACTGCAAAAAAGGTTTCAGCGCTATGAAATTGATAATTTCACCCTTACGAAACTGACTTGGTATTACATGCCTTTCTTCACTATTGTTTATAGGTCTCATGGGCCCTTCTCTGCCTCTTTTGAGTCTATTGCCATATGTTAAGAGATGGCTGACTGCTCATAGCCATGTGGATGATACTCAGTAAAAGAATGTAGATCCTACTACCCATCACAGCAAAGATACCAGATGCATGGCATTTTTAAAGTGATTTGGTTTCCCACATGTTCAACATTCATTGATGTTAAAGGTCTCACTAATTAATAATTTCTTATGGTTAAACATCATGTGTCAATATAGCATGGTCCATAATGTCTGAATCAATGTATGTGCAGAATATTCAGTTATAACTGTATCTTTTATATGGAATATTGTTTGCAATGCTTGCAACACCATAAGCAGTGTTCAACTTGCATTTTTTTGATAATGGCCAAATTGGGATGAAATTGTCAGTGTATACAATGGTGGTATGCTAGGTAGTTTAAAATATTTTATAATTTTGATATTCACAATTATAGTGTATAGTATTTTAAATGCAACGCACAAACCATGCTTTGTTATTGGTGCCACATTTAGTATGCTGAGCTTGTTACTCTTAGTGGCTTGTCTACTGTGGTTAGTAAGTCACCAAACGTTTGAGCTGTTAATTCCTTCAGCCATGGAACTCAAGTCACAGATTTATGCACTGATCAGTTTTCATTTGTTAAATCTCGTAATACACTCAAATGTACTCAGAATAGACCTGCTGAGCATATGTGGGAGATCTTAAGATCTGATGTCACATCTTGCTGAGCTACTTCCTGTGAGGTCATGGGCCGTGATGCCACTTCTTGTGATGTCATGCACCATGTTGCTACTTAAATACTGCCTAACTTTGTTAGTCCCCCCACTTCTTATTTTAGGACTTGTGACCTGACTGTTTGGTTTCATATCATATGTGTGATGATGAGATACACTGCCCCTAAAGAATGACTATTCATTTGAAATGCATTGGACACTTAATGAAAGTATCTAAGTAGAGTAGAAATTGTAATGTATTCATGAAACACATTTGGAATTGATTTCTTTTTGGAAGATTGTCTCACAACTAAGTGAGAAACAACATTTGGTCATTTAAATTAAAAGCACAAACAAACTTTCAAATTTTGTAGTATGTGATTAACATTTTGAAAGGCTTTTGCCAACGTTATTCAGTGCACCAGGGATAACATTGGCTATGACATATAACAGATACTGCAGTTGAAAACATTGACACTATGGGGCTTATCACGATGTCGGGCGGACTTGCGTCTGCCCGACACCGTCATGGAAACGGGACCGACCGACCTCCGGTCGGCAGTCCCGACCGCCTAATTACGATGCGATCATACTCACATTTCCCTATGGGAGCATGTGTTATGGCCGTAAACCGGTCGTAACACAAGCTCCCATAGGGAAATGGGAAGTTTTGTTCATCCCTGCACCGCGTGGCAGGCACCTCGGGGTGCCTGCCACACGATGCAGGGATCAACAAGTGGGCACCTCGGCCCCCAACCGGAGGCCGCAAACAGAAGGGGGCCCTGCTAGGGGTCCCCAAACACGCTTTCTGACAGGCTTTCCATGTCGGAAAGCACAGCATGGAAAGCCTGCCAGAAACCGTGCATTATTATCCAGATGGCGTAAAACGCAGTCCATATGGATTATGGGTTGGCTTTCGACTGGCCGACGGGCTCTTTGAGCCTGTAGGAATCCATCCGGAATGACCGGCCGGCTTCACTTCCGACGCCTAAATTGTAATTAGGCGGTCGGAAGTAAAACCGACGATCTCGGTCAGAAAGCCTCTGACCTAAGGTCGGAGACTTTCCGACAGAGATCGTAATCGGCACCTTAGTCTCATCATATATCAGACATATATAATGATGAAAATGCTACATCTGAGTTGAAGACAGAAGCCTGTGGCATATTATCTCATATTCAGAGAAAATGTTCATGTAATTGGGGAATTATAACAAGACCTACTTTTAGCCTTGAAGCCTGCTAATGCTATGTTTCAGACACAGCAAACAAATGCGACTTTTGCAGTGGAAGATGTGCAATCCACACTTTGGGCCACATGTACAAAAATCTAGAATTGTGATTTCCTAATTGCGATCCTTACCGAGTTGCAATTAGGAAATCTCAATTCCTGATGTAGCAAAATATCTTTTAAATGGTTATCCCCAGGACGTCGCAAAACAACCTACCTCATGAATATTAATGAGGTAGGTCGCAGTTTATGACTCATTAGGAATCATAGGCAAAACAGAGATGGTGGCCTGCTCAAGTCAGCAGACCACCATGTCTGTGATTGCTTTTTAAATCAAGCAATCTTTTTTTTTTTAAATGCAGCTTGTTTACCTTAAAGGAAAAAAGATGCGTCTACTGATGACGGGCTAAACCCAGAAACACGTGTCTAGAGATAACAGCACTATCTGCACCAACTTTGGTGAAAGACTACAGCAACTTTGAAAGTAAGTGTACTGCATTTACCAGGATGCAATGGGGTGAACTGTGCTGGGATGAGAGGCAGTGTGCTCCCTCCCCCCTTGTGTTCAAAAGGCTTCCTTGAGCCAACGAGCTGACAAGCTCTCCTGGGATGCACCTGTGTGCCTGTGGAGAGGTACTGTGACCTGTGAAGACTTGGGCACCATTTCAGCAACCCCTGATGACTTTTCTCTGCTCCTTACTACTTTTTGCTCTCTACTGATGACGGGCTAAACCCAGAAACACGTGTCTAGAGATAACAGCACTATCTGCACCAACTTTGGTGAAAGATTACAGCAACTTTGAAAGTAAGCGTACTGCATTTACCAGGATGCAATGGGGTGAACTGTGCTGGGATGAGAGGCAGTGTGCTCCCTCCCCCCTTGCGTCGCAAAACAACCTACCTCATGAATATTAATGAGGTAGGTCGCAGTTTATGACTCATTAGGAATCATAGGCAAAACAGAGATGGTGGCCTGCTCAGGTCAGCAGACCACCATGTCTGTGATTGCTTTTTAAATCAAGCAATCTTTTTGTTAAAAAATGCAGCTTGTTTACCTTAAAGGAAAAAAGATGCGTCTAAAAAAGAAAATGAAACTTTGAGTTTCATTTTTTAAGAGTAGGCAGTAGTCCGTGGGACCTATGCCTGCTCTCCAAAAATATTTTTTTTCATTTTCAAAGAGGAAAGGGCCCCATTGGGACCCCTTCCCATTTGCCAATGGGTTACCATTGCCTTCAAAGAGTCGGTAAAGTATTTATGTTTTGCGACTGGAATTCGGTCGCAAAATATTAATACATCCCGTTCAGATTTAGTATTTGGAAGAGATGCCCAAAACACGCCCCTTCCAAATACTAAATCCCAAACACAAATTGCGATTTGGTAACATGTTACTGAATCGCAATTTGTGCTTTGAACATATGTAAAAGTATTTTTGCAGTCAGAAATGGCCGACCACAAAAATGCTTTGTACATATGGCTCTTTGTTCCCTGAAAATAATGTTGCAGATTCAATATTTTCTACCAAGTACAGCTCTTCGATTTATAATGTGTTAAACTCAGCCACACGTGTTAACCATGGACTAAAAAGGAGGACTCTCAACTGCCAACTTGCAGATTCAGTGATACTTTCTACAGCAGGACAATCTGCACATGACCATGACACCTCCTTTTCTGATCAGCAAATGCTCTCGAAACCCCACTTGAACATTCTGGACAGAGTAATAGCTAAAATGCTAATCAGATTCTCCCAGAAGAATAAAGCCATTTCTACATTAGTTACCTCATCGCCTCTGAGGTCAGCAGAGGTGCACCCCTTCTAGACTTTTAAAAAAAATGTTTTTATTTTGGTTTCTACAGTATAATACAAGCGAAATGCACATTAAGATAGCATACGACTCATTTACATTACATATATCATAGCACACAACGCTTTCAGTGCGTTGCATCCACAATGAGATAGTATATCTCGACTGGCCATCCCATCTATGTTCACCCTCCACCCTCACTGGTTCCACCCCTCCTGGGTCCATCGGGTGTAGGGGCCAGGCCTCCCACAATGATGTAGAAGAAGTCAACTTTAAGATAGTGCTTCTCACCCCACCATCCTAGGCTACAGTGCTCTCTCCATCTGCCCTATACACCCTTTCGAGACTTAAAAATTGTAAACAGAGCCACTCTTGCAGCAGATCTAACAGCGGCAAAACCATTGTTATTTAAAAAAGTCACAGATGGTGCAGATGTTGCCACCATCACTAGGTTCACCATTTGTGAACTGGTGCATGATTATGCTGAAGCTTTCCCAACACTTCATGAAATGTATACGTATCTTCATTTGTTATAGGGGTTGGAACTGCAGCTCCTTTTCAACACTATCTCGTGTCCTCACACCTTTCCGCCGCACAATGATTCATAAGCGGAAGCAGAATTTGACTATCTTAGTGAATGAGAAAGAGTTCACAGCAAACATATGTATGGATGATTTTATAAAGGAGTTTTAAAGAACAAAAAGGCTCATATTACATATATGGTGCACTGTCCCTGTTTGCGCCATGGCACACCTTTAAACAGGAGTGCCGGGCGCAAACAGGGACAGTGCGCCCTATTACAATTAATCAGCTGTCCTCAGATCAGCCGGGAACCCGCGCCTGCCCTAGGGGCAGTGCATTCAGTGAAATATATAGCGGCTGTTTACAAGTATAGGCATGTGTTTCCCAATGCAGGCGGCATGTTACCTGCACTTTAAAGAAGAGAGAAAGATCCCCTTGCACGCAGGGCAGTGAGTGACTGCATCTGTCTGCAGGGGAATGTCTGAGGGGTCCATGGGACCTCCGTTGACCTCTCCAGAGGCTTGGCTTAAGAAGGCACACTGATAGTGTGCCACCTTTTTGTGTCATACTGTCAGTATGCATCCTAAGGGCCTTTTTGCCTCTCCGCCTGCATCAATAATACAGTGCCGACGCAAAAGCAAAGTTATTCTCTCATTTGGATGTGCACCAGTACTATCAGTATTACAGAAGTGGCTGCACAGGCATCTGCGACCCCTTCTGTACTACCATATGTTAGGTTATGTTATGTTAAAGTAACTTTTAAAACGCACAATTATCCGGAGGTGTCTTGGCGCTAGCTCTGTTTTTTGGGCTCAGATCAGTCCTTACCTAGAGAAGAGCCAGGTTTTTAATTCCTTCCTGAAACATAATAGATTAGGTATGGCTCTGATGTGGAAAGGTAGCTGATTCCATTATTTTGTAGTGCTTGTCACGAAACTTCTACCACCCCAGTTGGTCCGTTTGAACCTGGTGATCACAAGTTTTTTGACTCCGAAGGAGCGCATATTTCTGCCTGAGTCATACCCCTTAAAACAAAGTTTCTAGTAGTCTGGACCCACATCATGGAGAGCCTTATAGGCTAGACAGAGGGCTTTGAATCTAATTCGCTGCCTAATAGGGAGCCAGTACAACTTGCTAAAGTTGCACTGGCTAGGGTGCACAAAGCAGGCTCACACACCCGTTGTGCCTCCGGGGCACTCTGTGTAATATGGCCCAAGAAAGTTATCAATTGTCAAGCATGAAAACTGCTCTCCGTTGTCAAAAATACTGCTTCTTTTTTGCCAAAGTGTTGCTGTTTTTTAAACTTTTTTATCAATGACAGTACCCCACAAAAGAAAGAGATAAGTGTTGGGCAAATTGCAAGGAGTAAATACCCAGTCTTCCAAGTGCGAAGATGTCAAGGCTTCGATGTGGTAATAGGGGCCTACTTAAGCTTGAACTATTATGACATTCTGGTTGGTATCCAGGTGCTTGTGTTGAAGCCTGGCCTACTGGAAATTATGAGGGCTGGGGCTGACGAGTATAGACATCAGCTCTTACTCTCAAATAATTCTCTGCATGCTCTGTATGCCTGTTTGGAGGAAGATATATGTAAATCTAGGGCTTGTAGAGTACCTGCAGAATTAATAAAAATTGGGCCTGCATTGGCCCACCCGAACGCACCCTTAGCCCATCCAGTTAAAAATTCCTGGAACCAGGCCTGCTCATATAAGCCCTGTGAAGTGACAACAAGATGAGTGCCATTGATTATCTCTACGTCCTTTGTCCTCGTCCCAGTCATCACTATTGACATACTGACTGGGAAGAGGATGAGTAAGACTAAAAGTAATAAAGATTACAGGAAAGGAATCAGGTCATTATCTCTATGTACCTCGTTCTCGTCAAACTTATTACGTCAATAGTGATGACTGGGATGAGGCAAGTAGGACTAAGAGTAATTAAGATTACTAGTAAGTAAATGGGCCATTTCCTTCATGGCAATGACATCAGCCCTGCCAAGTACCACACATCAGGGGTTAGAATAACGTATTTTAGTGTGGTGTCTGCATCACTGCACCTAAAATACATCAGTCACGCATTTATAATGTCGCTCTGACCACCCCGAGGCGCGCTAAGGAGATGCATTAGTTTCAAGCACGTTACTGGCAGATGACTAAGGGCACACAGTGCTGCCTGACTGAGCCTGCCGTAGATGAAATACACTGGCCTCTGAAATTATTAACACAATCCGATATTAAACAGTCTATGATGATCACACTAGTACTAAGTCTATTTACATTAGGCCCCACCGCGGGCTGAGGCTGCGTCAATCAACTGAGCCTGTGGCCTCAGCATACCATGTTGTCTGTCACTCTCACAGTATCCCACGGGTAAACAAAACACACATCCTATCCAGACTAGGATGCCAGGGCAGGGCCCTTATGTGAATGGGGGAGGGAGGGTTCGAAGGCAGCTTTGTTTTTTGTGCTGTGCCTGCCGCCACCAAAGTAGTGCCCACTGGTCCACGCTCGCCCCTACGGTGCTGCTCTCTGTGAGGAGGTGGGCGCGCGTGACTAGCACGAAGCAGCATGTTTGCAAGTCCTGCCGGCCCACCTTCCTGAGCAGCAGTGGCGGTGCGTCCGTTAGGGCGCTGGGGCGTTGCCCCACAAGCCGCCCGCGCCCGCAGCTCCCTCGGCGTCTCTGAACTTAAGTAAACTCTCAGTTTACTTAAGTTCAGGGACGCCGAGGGAGAACTGACAATCATGTCAGTCAGCATGACGTCGGACCGCCCACCCCCTTCAGAGTCTGAAGGGGGTGGGCGGTCTGGCGTCATGTTGACTGACATGCATGTCAGACCAGGGGCAGGCAGCAGCACAAGTGCGCATGACTGGTGAAGGTCGGCGAATTTTCTGACCAGCCCAGTCATGCGCACTATTGTCTGCTCAGGCTGGCGGCTGCGCATTAGGAGAGCGAGGGTTGATCAAAGGCTCAAACCTCGGTCTCCTAATGGGCAGGCGGGCGGCGAGTATCCCTGCTAAGCCAATCCTGGCGCTGCTGGAGCAGCACCAGGATTGGCTGAGAGGGGTTGCCAGCAGTGACGTAGCTGTTCCTGTAGGCACCAACGGGACCCCGGAGCAGAGGCGGCGCGGACCCGAGCGGTCAGGTAAGTTTTTTATTTTAAAACTCCCCCGGCCACCACCCCCGCGCGACCCCCCCCCCGCGAGTATTGTGAGCCACGACTGTTTTGATCAATTATGTATTGTATGATATTTTCTGACAGAGTTGGTCTGGTGCTCTGTGTGTCTCCCACTGTGAAGTGATCTAATGCTACTAATGAAACTGCCCTCTCTTTTGCAGAGCATAGCATTTCACACATCTATGTAGGCATTTAATCAGTCACATTACACTTTTTAATCACTTTCTAATTCACAGGGTCATGAATGTTAGCTGTGACATCAAAGGTAATGTGTTTCAAGGGAAGTGTATACCAGCTGCTTCTCTCTGGTAGGCAAGTGCCATGTGTGCTTTCCCCAGCTGTTTCTGTTGTGCCCATGGGATAGTGGGTGCCACTCTGCAGCTGTTTCCTTGCATCAGGCAGCCATTTGCACTGTATTAATTCACTGTGGCAGCCACTCGTGCGGAGTTTAGATGTTGATGCCGGCCATCGGTGTTTCTCCATAGTTTTTCCGGGTGTGGTCTATTACCTATGCAAGTCAGGTCACAATTGTGCACGAATACCCAAGTATGGTTCTGTTTTGAGGGGTACTACAGTTCGTCTTTAGTTCTTGGAACGTTTTTGCAGTAATTCCTGTCAATTACACAATCACGGAAGATTTCTGCATAGGTGTTATCTTCTCTTTCTAACTGACTGCGTCAAACAGTAGATGAGAGTGGTCAGAGCTCGGATTTTGCTTGACTTTTCAGCAGCAGTCGACGCCACCGGCCAACGCATTCATTCTACGAGATGCAAATTATAGGTGAGGCACTTGAATGGTTGTCTTCCTTTTCACCTGGAGAGCCGAATCACTTCTTTTACATCTGTAGCTTAGACATTTACAAAGGGAATGGGTCTGCCTTATCCCCTCCGTTATTCAACATTTACTTTGCACCAAAACCACATTTGCTTCATCTGCTGTGCATTACTATGTTCATGTGCACAAATGACGCCCAGATAATGATGGACATCAGGAAGCTACGTGCCACGGGTTCTTCGATACTGCTCTAACTCACGGGTGCTGCCATTGACCCCAGTGCTGTAGAGAGAAAACTCAGTGTACGTAGAAATGGGCTAGACTCTCGGTTCTCCACAGTGAAAATGGCATGCTTTTTAGGGAGCAGCTACAGGCACCTTTAACTGTCTGTTGGCAAGACCTTTTTTTCTAATATATGAGATTGAGTTATTCTCACGGGTTATCAACATCAAACTAGCCCGTAGCCATTGGTATTCATGGCGTCATTTGAGTGGGGGGTTTATTTATGCTGGTGAGTTGCCGTGATGATGTATGCAGGTGCATGTGTGCATCCCCCTGCAGGTTCATTCCGGATGTTTCTGGTGTAATGTGGGATTCCTTTTAGGTGCGCACGCTCCCTCGATTTGTGTGACCCCATCTCCTGTGCTCCAGTCTCCCTTTAACACTGACTGTATGAGGAGAAGGGTTCGCTCTTGTTCCCTTGCGAAATGGATCCAAATATCCGAGTCAGGCCCAAAGCTAGAGACATGTGCTTACTGTGTAACGTGCTTACAGTGGCCAGTTCTCTGATGTATGGCACTAAAACTGACCCTGTGTACATGCCCCTAAGTTAACACTGATGCCAAAAAAATGGATTGACTTGCAAACAATGAATGTTAAAAACATCGAGGGAATGCATTTCAGCGATTTAGTTCCTCTCTTATTTACATGTTTACTTGATCTTGCATTCCCCACGAGTTAGCTATTTTATAATGGTGTTGTTTATCTGTATTTTTTTCTGTGCATACTCTGAGGCTTGAGCCATGCCAGGTGTTTATGAGGGGCTTTGATTGAGCACGCAGGCGCTAAGGCTAAAGCCAAACAAAGTGCCAGTCAGTGGGTTGGCCTCTCTGACTGCAGAGCACACAGAACAATATTTGTGTATTCAATTTGCAACTGAAGTTCTGTGGAAATGTGTGTGAAGGGGGTACACTGATGTCAAATATTTGCAAGGCAAAAGTAAGAGAAATTAAAGTGCTTATATTTGAGGGAGTGCAGTGCATGTTGGGGCGGTGAAGTGACAGATGTGAGGAAGGGCATTCGGGGAAGAGTGAAAAGAGGATGCTGAAGAGGAAAGAGAGGGGGTTGAAGATGTGCAGATGGACAAGATATGCAGAGAAAAAGAGGATACATATCTAACATAAAGCACACATAATTGAAGGCCAAAACTCCTTCCACAGGCCTCAATGCTATTTAATTCACAGACTCACTATTTCAGAATTTCAGAATTTAAACATTTTCAATGTTAATTATTTATAAGAAATCATTGTTGTTACTCATTTATCTTAAACAGCTAACACCCAGTGACAAAGCCAATCATACTGACAGGCTTTAGGCGTATGTCAGTTGCTGTGCCATTTATCTGGATAAAATTACATCTCAGAGAGAAACCAAAATACCGGTCTGATGGCACACTATGGGAATCACAGAAATGTATTTGGCATGTTCCTTTATAGGGAGCACCCACTTTTTTCATCTCACTTAAAGACCTGTCTGCACATATTTCTATATGACTGGTTACAGCCAGCAGCTGTGGGTGCTTCCTGAAGTCTGGTTAGAGCATATTTTTCCAAAGTTAATGATGCATGCAGTGCAAGACACTGGGCAAGCATACATTTTAAAGGGCTAAAGTTGTTGTCATGCAGAACAATTTACATATTACAGTAACTGTTGAACAAATTAATGCAAGAAGATACGGGGCAGTTTTTAATGTGTTTAATATTTCAAGACTATACGTTCCCACTGCTTAATAAGCCTTGCTTTATCGCTGCATTCATTTGCTTTAAAATGCACCATTTGCCAATCTTTTTTAAATTTCTTTCTCAGGAGAAGGACTCTCCCTAGACCCCAGGTTTGTCCATTGAACTTGTTCACATTGCTAACTAGTGTTTTCTATTGGAAAGGGTAGAGCCAAAGCAGTCTTGCTTAGTACCCTAGCCCCCTTCAGAAGTCAGTCTGGCTTGGCAACCCAGAAATTCTCTGAAATAATGTGTGAGTTTTCTTTTATGAATGCCTAGAAGAACTGAATTTTTAGTCCATTTATCACAGAAATAGTGCTGAAAATCGCACCAAAAAGATGCCAATTTTTTTTAATTTCTTCACGGGGGAGAACGCCCCCAAACCCCTCTTATTGCCGTCGGTCTCGCTCGCTACGCTCGCTCGCATACGTTGATTCATTCTGCATACGCCTCACCAGTTTCAAATTCCACCAGCCGCCACTGCTGAGCAGCCCCTAGGAAGACATCCACTGCCTCTCCAGTGGGGCTCTGAACAGCAGCGCCTCCTACGTTATGTGAAGGAGCATCGCCCCACTGCTCTCTGAGCAGTGCAAAAAGGAAATAAAAATGATAATAACACAATGTTATTATCATTTTATTTTTCAGTACTGAGCCAAGGGGGGCTGTGCTATCCTGACGAACAGCAGCAGCCAGTAGGGAGGAGGAGTGGTGGGCACCATAAGTGCGCATGACGGTTTGGCCGGCCGTCTTAGGACAGCCCAACCTTTATGTGCAATTAGCAGTTCTCCACCTGGCTGTGTTGCACAGCCGGGTGGAGAACAGTCCCAGGCTCTGTCTGAGAGGCAAACTAGGCCGCTCAGACCAATCACCATGCTGCTGTGATGCTGGTAATACTTTTACCAGCATGACAGCAGCATCATTGGCTTAGGGGAATCTGGGAGTCTGTGTGCTGCCGGTAGTCATGAACAGAAGAGGATGGAGGAGAGGTGGCGGCCATACACAGGTAAGTGATCTTTTCTTTTTTCTTTTCAACGCCAACCCCACTTCCCCACCCCCCTCCACTGCCCCACCACTTCTGGTTCCTAGCAGCTGCCACTGGCTCTGGATAATTATCAAGTGGCAAAGAAAGTGTTGGTAAGTGGGATGGGTATGTTCAAAAATAAGTATAAGAACCGGGGTAGCACCACCACTTTTATGATTGTGATACGGCCTGCTATGCAGAGCGGGAGCCAAAGCAATCGGTCTATTTGAGTGGACAGCTTGTCAATAGCTGGATCATAATTCAGGCGAATGACCTACTCCTTCTGACGATGCAGTATGATTCCTAAATATTTACTAGATCTGTCACACCTAGTCAAAAGATAGTCAGTGGATAAGGCGAGGTGGCTTCAGTGAGAGAGTGCGATTCGGATTTGGCCCATTTAATATTGAGACCTTAAAAGACACCAAACTGAATGATCTCCAGAACAATGGTGGCTAGGTTGTCCGACGGATTACAGATAAACAACAAAATATCATCCGCATATAGTGAGAGGAGCAGGGGGCCATGCCGGAACTGTAAGCCAGAAGTGTAAACCGCGATGCAGATGCTTCTCTTGCAAATGAGGGATCAGGGGATCCATTGCTATGATAAAAAGAAGTGGCAACAAAGGGCATACCTGTCTTGTCCCCCTGGTAATTGTAAAGGGATCCGAAAGGGAGCTATTGACCTGCAAGCGTGCTATCGAGTTGGAGCATAATAGCATAACAAGGGAGACAAATCCACGGGGTATTCCCAATTTGTTCAGTGTTGCCTAAAGGAAAGGCCATTCTAAAGTGTCAAATGCCTTCTCTGCATCCAACAAGGCAACATCCGCCTGCAGTTCCGGGGAGATCCTATTCAATACTGCAAAAATAGTGTGCAGGTTCAGGGCCGGTGATCTGTGGGGAACAAAACCAGTTTGCATGGGTGAGATAATCTTGTCCATTAACAACAATAATGGCCTTGCAAGGACCTTGGCCAATATTGTATTGTTGAAATTAAGGAGAGCTAGTGGTCAGTAGGAGGTGCTTAGATACTGGTCCTTACCAGGTTTCAGCAGCAAAGTGACCACTGCCTCGTGCAGCGATGGAGGGAGGACCCCAGCCTCAAGAGCCTCGGCATACATCTCAAGGAGATGAGGTGCGAGAATATGTTTATAGACTTTGTAAAATACCCCCATGGACCTGTCCAGGTCGGGAGCCCTGGAGCCATCCAAGGACTCAATTGCCTGCACTATCTCCTCGTATAAAATGAGCTCACTCAAAAATTGTTGCTGGCCATCTGTCAGCCAGACCAGCGTGATTTCGGCCAAGTATTCCATCTGTGCTGCAGCGTGTCTGATTACTCGCGATGTAAATAAGTGCATGTAGTATTGAAGAAGCTCATGAATGATACCTTGATTGTCTGTTACGTGCCCCCATCGCCCAGGTGCAAATCAGGTATATAGCTACTACCAAGGTTGGTCTCAAGAGTCATGCTAGTGTACGACCAGGACGTTCTCCCTCACTGTATTGTTGGGCTTTGGCATACTTCGCCTGATACGCTGTTTCCCGCTTGGCCAGGTCCCAGAACTTAGTGAGTAGTGTCGCGCGGCAGTGTAATTGTAGTGTGGTGTTGACAATCAATTTAAGGTCCCCTCCCAGAAAAAGAATGGCAGTGTCTACCCGTCCTAGGATGGCCAAGAGGTCGTGGAAAAAATCGGGGGAGTCTACATTTATGCATATAAATTAATCATAAGGAGGCAGTGTCCCACCACAGTGCCCGCAACCAGTATATATCTCCCATTTTCGTCAATTAAACTGGCTGTACAATGAAAAGGAATACTCTTATGTATAAGGATGTATACTTCACGTGAGTATGTACTGTAACTAGAGGAGTATCTATGGTGTCCCCAGGAAGAGGCAAAATTAGGGAAATCCCGAGGTGGGAGATGCATCTTCTGAAGAAAGGCTATTTTTATGCAGTGTCGGGAGAGATAGGAACAGCACCTGTTTGCCCTTACGTGGATTATTTAAGCCTATAATGTTCCAGTACATGAAGGTAAGTTCAGATATGTGTGCTCTTTCCATTGGTTGTGCAGCCATCTATAGATATGTAGTCATGAACCTGCATCTATAACAATGGTAGAGACCCCTGCTAAACAAGATATAGTGTAGTGTAGCTCCTATTTCCCTAATAGGCTCTGCGCATTGGAATAATATATCCTATAGGTTTGACATAGGACTAAGGTCGGTATGTCCCTATCGAGTATATTAAACTTAATTACTTGTGCCAGCTAGCTCAGAGGCCACTAGAAACTTCTTGACGACAAGAAGGGAGTAGTTTCTGGAAGCCGCAAAACATGACCACTGTGTTTCCCTTACAGAATCAGGACGTGTCCCAGAGTCGTAGAAACAATAGATAACTATTTCACTCAGCTCAGTCGTGCAT
Organism: Calotriton arnoldi; assembly: GCA_963921515.1. Classification (NCBI taxonomy): domain Eukaryota; kingdom Metazoa; phylum Chordata; class Amphibia; order Caudata; family Salamandridae; genus Calotriton; species Calotriton arnoldi. Next base: position 2,755,056 of record CAWUFW010000548.1, read on the forward strand.
GGTTCAGTTATTCTCAAAGTTACACAGAAATAACAGACGGGCGTTTCAATAAAAAGGTTTATGGAACAGTCTTGTTTCTGTTGTAAGTTAGATGTGCTGTTACGATCACAAGACAATATGCGAGATAAATAATGTACAGAGTGAGCAGTAGAAATAAATAATACTGCGTTAGCATTATCTTTTTAGCATATATGCATTTACATAAAATGACACAGCCTAAAAATGCGAGTACTCATACGATGCGTTTCTAGCCTAGTTCTACCCCAGTGTTCCTAACCTATCCTAGGTGTAGGGAGAAGTAGAAGTAGGTGATGTATTCCTGACTAGAGTATACTAAGAGTATGTTACGCCTAGTATGCCAAGAGTCTAATATGCCAAGAGTCCCTCTAGGTTCTAGTCTGCTCCATACCTGAAGAATGAGAGAGGTAGGAATCTCTTTCCGGACTCGAACTCCAACACCCCGCAAGGGAAGTTAGATCACTGGAAGCTGGACTCTCTGCGTGCAGGAATGACAGCGTCTTCTCAGTGCGTCCGGCCGGGAATCGGGCTCCTCTGAAGTCGAGGTCTCCTCTGATTTACAGGGGTTTGGGAAGGTATATTTATACCTGAAAATGTTAGCATTGACGTGAGTTGGGCAGCGAAAGACGTCATGAATGAACCCCTAAGGAATAATGGTTCATGCATAATATATGAGTCCTTGAAGAAATCAATAGTGCTGGGCAAGGGAAACTCCCGCAGCCTAAGGGTCTGTTTTTTTCATGGACTCGTTGAGACGCTAGGGTGGACGGATGCCGGAATCCATGCCTGTATTTGGAGCGCATGGTTTATGCCTAAATAAGGTCAGGGATTTTATGCCTATATAAGGGCAAGGCGAATTGTGCCTATATAAGGGCATGATTCTAGAAAAGCCCGTTTATGGACACCCTATAAAGTATACAACACCCACTCCTCTTTCGTGTATACGACACTACTAAAATGCTAAAACATTTAAAATGCTAAACATTTAGAATAGAGTACCGCATATTAAAATATATCCTAAAAAGCATTAAAAGACATATTTAAAAATGCAAAGGTTTCTGTACATCAGTAAGCAATGCTGATCATTTCCTGCATAAATTTTGAAATAAATGCATTCGGAATGTAATATAAAAGCAATATTTACATATGACGAAAATGATCGATAAGTTTGTTCAAAATCAAAGTCATTGCCTGTCATGAAAATTAAATGAACTGTTCTTAGACACACAAGATGACTAAGTGTCCCTGGAAGTACTGCCAAGTCTGTATTATAAGGCTAGTTCTACTTTAAGCAGATTGAAGTGCCATTTTCGTTCAAAAAATGGGACAAAAAGTTCAAATTTGGTAGAGTTCCAAGTCTTTGAAAAATGAAGGCCAAATTGTTGCTGTCTCTCTGGAACATAGTATGCCGAATCAGAGTCAGTTTACGGGTCTGGTGTAAACATGAGATCATCTATTTCAATAGACAAAACATCATCCACTGTCGTTGGTGTAAGTTGGAACACCTCGTGTAAGAGATTGATCGCACAAAGATGGGAAGCATCGCTCCCAGCATAGGTCGCCGCAGCAATGTTCGCGTCCGTTGTTACCTGTGTGCCTGGAGTTGTTTCTCGTACCTCAGCAGCAGCAGGAGGCGACTGTGAGATCTCAATGAATGCTGACATCAGGATAGGGAGCCTCTGGGGACAACACAGAGCATGGGCCGTTATCGGGACCAGCAAAGTATCGACGTCCTTTGGCGCAGCTGATGGATATGTTAGACAAGCGTCCAACACGCATTCTTCACCGCATAGCAGGCAGCGTAGAACGAGGTAAGATGCAATCTTGCCAGATTGGTCTGAATGACAGGAACCACGTGGTATTAAGGTCTCGTAGACGAGTCATGCCCAATAGCTGTACTATTCGCTCACGGCACTTTCTTTCAAGGAGAGCTTTCTCCATTTCGCTCGGAGTGATGTCGGCGAATAGGCTGGCCATAGCGCAATAGCAGAAAGATGAATAAAATTCCGGCAACAAGTGCGAGAATTAATGGTATGCCACCAAACACCGAATGTGCAAAGTTGGGGATGATTCCAAGTATTGCCTGGAAAGGTGCTAACAGACCGGAGCAAATGCTCTTAAATACATGTACAATTCCGGTCGTATCTGACATGTTAAAGATACGTGATACCATTTCTACTAAATGTATAGGGCAGTTTGTACGTATTAAAGTCTGTATCTCAGCCGAAGTCCTTGCTACTTGTAGATCATAGGTTTCTTTGGCCGAGGTCAAAGGCACTGTTTGCTGTAAAAGCATGGCTTTCATTCTGCTCAAAGTATCAAATCTTATAAAAGAGACGTTCAGCGAAGGCCATAGCGGCGACTCCCTGACTGTGTCTATTGGGGGAAACAATGCTTGCATACAGCAAGTGACCCTGGAGTTGACCGTTACTAGATATGGGATGCCTGGCAACATTCCACAGCAACTCTGATCATTCAACATGAGGTAACTCCCATTAGAAAGTTGTCCAAACGTTGGATTAATCACAGCAGCTGGTGTACCCCGCTGATGGCAAGACAAGTTTGCCACAGAACCATTTCAAGTCCCGTATAAAGAAATTGTCCTGACATATGAGTGAACCGGTCAGTGCATGTTTACAGTTAGTACCGCTAAGAAACACTTCACGATCCCCACTCCAACATCTATGTGTATACGGTAAATCCCAAGATGTCCTAAGGTATTCCTTACCCAACCTTTCATATTTGCCTGCTTGCATTTGTCTGAGGCAATACTGAAACTGAAAAGTTGTCACAGGTAATGTTATTTTGCCATGAATAACCCATTCTGTAGCTGGTTTTTCTGCCACTGTGAATGGTAACTTCTCCATTTTGTCAATGCTTAGCACTGTATACCTTGCTCCTCTTTGTGCCAATTCGATCTGTTTATCAGTGAGATTGTATTCTGCAAACAGAGACGACGTGTTGATGAAACGCCAAGGCACATAGCCCGCTCGCAAAGATTGCAGCGTCCATGTCAATGACACTATAGAACGTAATTGGGATTGACCTTGTTGTAACATAGGCAAATCTTGTTCTAGAATGTCGATAGCAGAGGATACAATGCCATCCAATGAATAAATTCTGGAGGACAAAGTTGTTAACCCATTGTCGACCACAGAGAGTGTTTTCTCTAAATTAATACGATCAAGTTCACGTATTCGTTCTGCGGCCTCTATCTGTGACACTTTCCATGCTTCATTATAAGCAGCATAAATGCCGGCATATATGAAACGTTTTTGACGCGGTTTTCTTGGTCCAAGCAAGAATTCCCTAAGATCAGCGTCTCCTGTAAGTAAGGATAAGTGTTGTTTCACATCCTGTAGTGTAGATTTATGCAGCCAATCGAGGCATAATTTTCCTACACTGTATGATGTTACTACCCCCGGATGTTGTCTTTGGACATATCTTGGGTCTGGCCTATGAATAGTAAAGCCCTGAGTTTTGTTCAAGAACCTTTCCTGACAGCTGTTTGTGTCTGTGGGCCAGATCAACCATTTTTTCCAATTTGGATGAGTTCTGTTAAGTTGTAGTATATTGTCAACTGTCACCACTGCCTTTGTATTATTTTCACTGGCAGGTGTTGGCACAGAAGGTGTTTTCATCTCTTTGATCTTGGCTAATCCAAGACAAGATGTTTGTTGGACGATTTCATTTAAAAACAGTATTTGTTCAGGGATGATACAGGCTCAAAATAAAGCTTCTATACCCTGTACTTGCCAATCTTTACTACCCCAGACAGTTTTTGTCTCAATTGTGTCTTTCCATAAGTCGAAACCCTGTGTAGACAGTTGGGCAATAAATGCTTCAGAATAAATCTGTTTCGTATTTGTTAACATAATTTTTCAGTCCTGTTTTGTTTACATTTTTATAGTAAAACGTTTCTGGGTCAGATGTATTGTAACCTGAAAAGAATGGAAACTTACTAGCAAAAAATTTTGAACTACCTTGTGGCGGTGTAGGACAATGTTCCCATTGGTTAAACATAAACACATTTCTTGGATATGCTATTTTGTGCAAATAATGATGACCATAGTGGTTATAACAATACAGTTCTTCATAGTCTGATGAACCTTCTAAATATTCATTTTTAGAAAATGCAGCAGATTTTTCTAGATCAAACATTATGTCAGTCACAGTCTCAAAGTCCCAATCATCTGAATAGGTACTGGACGTAATTAAATCACTTAGTGAAATTTTAAACAAATGTGGAATGTTCAATTGTTCACTCGGGCCGAAGATTTCATAATCTGTTTTGTCCCACACTATACCATCCTGTATAGGAACAGCTGTGATGTTCACTGATGACAAGTCTCTTGCTTCACGATGGGAAGATTTATGAGGTTTCAAAAGTACATTCACGTCTTTTCCTTCACTGTTCACATGGATGTATCTGCCACTTATAAGCACGCTTACAGTTGTTACCAAAGCTAGCCAGAGCAGAAAAACAAAAAGTCCAGATGTAATCCAGAGTTCAATCCATGGAGAAACCAGATAATTCTTTTTCAGAAAGTGAATACAGTCTTGTACTTGCTGCTTGAGTTTGAATGATGCTGGCGTCGTTTCAGGTTCACTTGGATCTTCTGAGAACGTATCAAAGTCAATGAAATAGCCAGAAGCAGTTCTGTCAATTGTTGGAATTGCATCAGGATTTGTTGAAATCACAGGAGACAGTTCTTCACGTGTCACGTTGGTGTAGACAGGTGTATTTGGATGAACTGTTATTTGGTTGTCAAGAGGGATGAGTTCCATAGCTTGGTTGCTTAGTCCTTCATTTGTTACAGCTGAATTCTCGATTGTGAGCAGTCTTTCAGTCTGAACCTCTTGAATAGTAGCGAGAGGAGTGAGTCTGCTACTAGGTCGGAGTCCACGAGGCCTACTGCTTAGTATTGGCCACATGTTGTGGTTTGATGAGGTCGATGGACACAAATCTTTTCTCCTTTCTTCCAGCAAGGGGCGGCAGAAGTACTGTTCTTGTTCCTTGAACTGCTAGAACAGGTACCGGTTGTCTGTAAGAAGGTCCAAATTCCTTCTTGTCCGCAATTTTTTCTCTGACTAGATCCCCGACTTTCGGAATCCAGACAGGCCTTGCTGGGACCGCCGATATTTCCCCAGTGGTGGTTGGCTGTAGGGAGACGTTGCTTTGTTTCATTCTTAATTTGTTAAGCTCCTGTAAAACAGCCAAACGATCTTTGATATTAAATGCTTTATTTTCCACCACTGTGCCTACGTGTTCTAAGTCTGGAACCCACATTCTTGTCCCAAATAGGACTTCATATGGAGTGACCCCCCCTAGAGAACTTCTTGGCAGATTGTTGAGAGCGCGCTGTACGCTATTGAGGTGTTTGACCCACCCATCACCCGAACCTAATACCCTAGCTATTATAGACTGCTTTATGTCCCGGTTTTTCCTTTCCACAACAGAATTTCCCTCAGGATGGAATGGAGAGGAGTACCGCAATGCAACGCCCAGACTGGCCATGGCCTCCTTGTAAGCCCTAGAGCTAAACGCAGGACCCTGGTCAGAATGTAGCGTGCCTATTGCGTATGTGCCGATAAAGACTCGCAAATCTTTTATAACAGTTCGAACGCCAGCCGAGCGCTGAGGCCATAACCATAGGAACCTAGATTTAGTATTTGCGGGAATGCCTTTGTCCAGTGGGACGCCGGCGAGTAGATAGCCTAATGCTGTCTAACAGTGGTGTCTGTACTGGGCTGCCGCATTCGCAGCATGGTGTCTGGTGGCTCTCTCGCTGTAATTTACAGTCTAAGCAGTTGTTGATAAATATGTGAATGTGTGTATTCATTCCAGGCCACCAGTACATCTCTTTTAATTTCAAAATTGTGTTTGAGATCCCTTGATGTGACAGACCCTCCCCCAAATGAGTTTCATAAATCAAGGCTGCTCTTCGTTCCATGTTTGGAATTACCCTATCCCCCACTCCAGGGATTCGAGCAAAAGGAACGTTGTTCGCATCAATTACATAAGAGTACTTGAGTGGAAACTTTTTGGTAACGCTGCACTGCTGCCTTTGCTTGAAGCATTGACAGCTAACATTATCTCACCGTCTATTTTTGTTTTTGAACGAGTGATCGCAGCTACGGAAGCCGTCTGAACAGCCCCCTTTGGGGCTTCGTCAGCCAATGAATTCCCTGCAACGTGAACGCCATCACGCTGATGACTCGGTGTGTGAATCACGTGAGCCTTTGGTAGTTCGTTTTTCAACTGAACTACTTGTTCCCAAAGCAGTTTGTGCTTTATTGTGCCACCTTTCGCATCTTTGAAACCATTTTCAAGCCAGGTTCGTATATAGTCATTATACGACTGAACACAGTAAAAGGAATCGCACACGATTAGTGTGAGGAATTCTCGATCCGTACTCTCAAGTGCCAGTTTGAATGCTTGTAGTTCAGCTCGCTGAGCTGTACAATCACCTAGTGATTGAGTTTTTGTGACCATAGGTCTGAAGATGCCATCTCGCATGCGACCTTTAACGATAGCACACGCTGCACTGTAAGCTTGCTTACTCCCAGTTGCGGGCTGTGCGGATCCGTCAGTGTAAATTACGAATTCATACTGATCGAGAGGCAGAATCTCAGTGGGCAGAGGACATTCTTGTTCATACTGGACAAATGCTTGTGTTTTTAAATCTGGATCAAAAACATATTCAACATCAGGTGCAGCAAGAGAATTAACCCATTGTATCCATCTCGGATGTAGTGCTTTAGCATTTGGAATGCTTGCTTTTGTGACCGCTTCTAAAGCTGGTACTGGGGTAACGACAATTATGCGTTTCCCTTGGGCTAAGGCTCTTTCTTTTGCTACAGATGTTTGAACTGCTGTTAGAATTTTTTCAGTTGAACTGAAGCGCATTTCCGCTTGTGTGTACAAATGGGATTTGTATGCGATTGGTACTTTCTCACCCTCATTGAAGGTTAAGTAGGTGAATCCACATTGACCCGAAATTATTCGAATCACCAAATTTCTTTGACTTACGCGTGTTTGTAAGTGGTTTGTTGCTAACATGTTAGCTTGGAGCGAACGCAAGATTTCTGTGTGTTCCTGTGTCCAGTTTTTGATTGAAAAATCAGGTTTGATTAATGCGTAGAGAGGTTTAACCCTTTCTGCATAGTTTAGAATGTATGTTCTTCCAAAATTTAGGAATCCCAGTATTGATTGTAAGTTTTTTAGCGTCTTTGGAGGTTGGAGCAGTGCACATTTCTCTAGAAAGTTAGCTGCCAAGCTCTTGCCTTCACTTGAAAGCTCATATCCCAAAAATAGGACATTGAGATGGGCAATTCGGGACTTTTTAAAGTTGAACTTGTAGCCCTCAGAGGCGAATCCCAATATAATGGTGCTCACCCTGTTCAAGTGTTTGTCCAAGTCATCGTCTGTCAGATAGATGTCATCGACATAGGACAATGCCTCGTTGTCATAGATTTGTAGTAACTCCGTTACCCTCGCTGAGAATAAACCTGGGCTGTTCTTGAACCCTTGTGGGAGTCGACAAAAGTGACGCTGGGTCCCCATTATGGAGAATGCCGTTAAGTACCTGCTTTCAGGTGCTATGTTTTGACAAAAGAAACCATTTGAGATGTCTAATGTTGTTTTGTATTTTTTACGCACAATGTTATTCATTAATGCTGTGCTGTGTGCATTTTGCACTGCAAAAGTTTTAGAACAAGTATTTAGGTGTCTGTAGTCCAAAACTAGACGATATGTATTGTCTGGTTTGGAGACAGGAAACAAAGGATTGTTCATGGAGGAGGTGCATGTTTCAATCACCCCTTGATATTCAAGTTGATCTAAGATCTCCCTGACATGTTTTTTAGCTTCTTGCTTAATCGGATACTGCCTCTGTGCAGTTGGTTCATGTTTCAGATTTATTTTATGGTGAGGTGAGTCCTCATCCCATCCTACATGATTTTTATATAATGCTGGAGCCTGGGCCACTGCCCATTTTCTGGCATATGTATATTTTAAGTGAATTGGAATGTGATTGGAGAAGGCAGGCATAATCATGTCCTCGCCGTGTGGGCACTCCCTGACAAATTGTGGTGGCCAGTCTTTTTCTGCTAGAAGTATGTCATAACCCTTTGATAGTTTTTCCCAAAAGAGTGCTTTAACCTGTCTAGGTTTGTCTCCCTCCATCCGGAGTGTTATATCATATAACTTTTGTGGAGCACTAACCCTGGTGTCTACAGTTTCTACTGTAATGTACTCATTCAAGTCCACTATCTCCAGAAGATCCATCAGGTTCTGGCGAGCTATTGTGACTTCTGCTGCACTGTCCAGCATTGTCTGAGCCCATTCTCCGTTCTTGAGTTGCGTTCTCAGAATTCTCGGCATGTCTTACTATTAGACCTGCGACTTTCTTTTTGGAGAATTGAGGTTTTGCTTTAGTTTTTGGAGCGTGTTTGTCGTCTTTCGATTTCACGCGTTCTTCTCTATGTTCTGTTCGTCCTCTTCTTTCCGAAGTCTGTGATGAGACCTGAAAGGGACGAGAGGAACGTGTATCAGTGTCTTGATACCTATCAGGTTTTCTCAAATTATCCCTATTCCTGAGGTTATACCTCCTTTCAGAGGGCTCCTTTTGAGGAGACCTACCTCGGGATTGAGACCTTTTCTCATTTGAATTTTGTTTATTAGTCTCCCACTTCTTTTTAGAAGATGTAGGAGTTTGTTTAATTGAGTCCTTCTCAGGACTTTCAGATAGTTTTGGTTTAACTGGTCTCCCACCCAAACTATCTCTGCCTAATTCTGCATAGGATTGTTCTATAATTCTGGGTAGCTCTGTTTGATGTTCTGTAACATCAAAATCCCTTAATTTTTGTCGGATCGCCACTGCTGCTGCCTCCCCTTTAATATTTGATAATATTATTGTTGAGACCTGGTCGAAATTTTTCAGTAATTTCATACCTAAATTTAAAGCAGGCTCTGCCACGTATTCGTTTTGAATTTGTTTTAGGACATCAGGTATTACCGCAATTGACGGAATGCCGTGTGTTTTAGTGTAGATGGCAGCAAAGACTGAGCCCCAAGTGGTGCAGTCTTCCAGTTGTGGTGTGATCCCCATTGGTAAACTAATGGTTAGTATTCTGTGTTTCTCATGTGGGCTAGTATTTGGAAATACTTCTTCGATTTGAGTAATTTTTTGAGCTATCCAAAACGGGATTTGCTCACGCTTAGTGGGCATTTTACCCATGACTGCGTATAGAGTCTGTGGTGTAATTTTTAGAGTATTCCCCTGGTGAGGGGTTTGATTTGGAAGTGTTAATGGTGGTTGGACTGTAAAAGTCCGCATGACATATTGAACCAATTGTCTGTAGATTTTTATTAACTCTGTGAGTTGAGTAAGTAGTTCCTCATCTGACATTATTTCTATATCGGGATGAGGTGTGTAGCCTGCTAGAATCGGCCATGTTGCTCCTGGTCTACCTAGTGGACCGAGCCTGGTTATATTTTTGTGATGTTTTAGGGCGCCTTTAAACCAGAGCTGATGCTCGTGGTATGTTAATGGAATTTCTATATCCTCGAAAGGAATGTATTCCTCTGGTGGTTCATCTTCTTTGTAGAAGTGAAACATGTGTGTTACTGAATTGGATTCAGGAAATATTACCCATGAATAGAATACCTCTGTCTGAAAGGATTCATGTGCCTCTATCACGAAAACTGCTCTACCTCCTCTCGGTGATAGGCCATGTTTTATAAGTTTTAGAGTAATGGCTCTTCTTAAGTTTGGAGCGATGTCGATGACACCCTCCTCGGTTTCATTTAAACCGGTGTTGTTAAAAAATGCTGGCTGGGCTGGATCAGCAGCAGCAGCTCCACCGTTTCTGGCGGGATTGTCCCCGTTTAAGGACATTTTGTTTTATGAAAAATGTAGAACAAGTTTCAAGGAAACAAAGATAAGGTGCACAATATTGTGGAACACTGTATCCTTCAACGTTGAGCAAACCAAACAGCTAATATATAGGGTTCTGCCCTATGTAGCCGTGGCGGATACTTAACCCTGCCCACTCCAGACGTCTTTAGGAGTATATGGGTAGGGGTCTCTGAGAGAAAAAGAAGAGATGCACAGCTGAGTTACTCAGTATCTAACGTTGAATTACTGCCTTACCAAACGTTGGGCGCCATGTAGTGTAGCTCCTATTTCCCTAATAGGCTCTGCGCATTGGAATAATATATCCTATAGGTTTGACATAGGACTAAGGTCGGTATGTCCCTATCGAGTATATTAAACTTAATTACTTGTGCCAGCTAGCTCAGAGGCCACTAGAAACTTCTTGACGACAAGAAGGGAGTAGTTTCTGGCAGCCGCAAAACATGACCACTGTGTTTCCCTTACAGAATCAGGACGTGTCCCAGAGTCGTAGAAACAATAGATAACTATTTCACTCAGCTCAGTCGTGCATGGTTCAGTTATTCTCAAAGTTACACAGAAATAACAGACGGGCGTTTCAATAAAAAGGTTTATGGAACAGTCTTGTTTCTGTTGTAAGTTAGATGTGCTGTTACGATCACAAGACAATATGCGAGATAAATAATGTACAGAGTGAGCAGTAGAAATAAATAATACTGCGTTAGCATTATCTTTTTAGCATATATGCATTTACATAAAATGAGACAGCCTAAAAATGCGAGTACTCATACGATGCGTTTCTAGCCTAGTTCTACCCCAGTGTTCCTAACCTATCCTAGGTGTAGGGAGAAGTAGAAGTAGGTGATGTATTCCTGACTAGAGTATACTAAGAGTATGTTACGCCTAGTATGCCAAGAGTCTAATATGCCAAGAGTCCCTCTAGGTTCTAGTCTGCTCCATACCTGAAGAATGAGAGAGGTAGGAATCTCTTTCCGGACTCGAACTCCAACACCCCGCAAGGGAAGTTAGATCATTGGAAGCTGGACTCTCTGCGTGCAGGAATGACAGCGTCTTCTCAGTGCGTCCGGCCGGGAATCGGGCTCCTCTGAAGTCGAGGTCTCCTCTGATTTACAGGGGTTTGGGAAGGTATATTTATACCTGAAAATGTTAGCATTGACGTGAGTTGGGCAGCGAAAGACGTCATGAATGAACCCCTAAGGAATAATGGTTCATGCATAATATATGAGTCCTTGAAGAAATCAATAGTCCTGGGCAAGGGAAACTCCCGCAGCCTAAGGGTCTGTTTTTTTCATGGACTCGTTGAGACGCTAGGGTGGACGGATGCCGGAATCCATGCCTGTATTTGGAGCGCATGGTTTATGCCTAAATAAGGTCAGGGATTTTATGCCTATATAAGGGCAAGGCGAATTGTGCCTATATAAGGACATGATTCTAGAAAAGCCCGTTTATGGACACCCTATAAAGTATACAACAATAGTGATCAACATAAACAAAAAAACATGTTAACCCCCAACCTCCTTCTCCCACCCACCCAGCAAAAGCCAGAATAACCAAACAGAAAAACAGATACCCCAACTATATCCGAAGTGGTATACACCTTGGGAAGTAGGCAACGTTATGGCAAGTAGGGCCAATTAGGTATGTTATACCTGATGAAGGAGACATTATAACCGTGCGGCATGAGATAAAACATGTTACTATCAATCTGGGAGGCAGGAATATACATGTACTTGCAGGGGAGCTCAGGAGCGACCAAGGGTCAGTAGGTAGGGTGTGCGCAGGAAGCGTAATAATAAGAGCGGCCAGTCAGGCGGGAAGAGGTCCACACTCGCCGATGCATGGAGATTAGGAGGAGAGTGGTCTTGTGTATTGCGCCTAGGTGATGTTTGCTTTTTGCTGAGTTGTCTGCAGAAGGCTATGACATCGTCGAAGAAGCAAGCAAGCTTTTCTGTTGAACTCAATTCGGATGCGGGCTGGGTAGAGTATACCATATTTCAATCCATGTTTGCACAGCAGGTTCTTGCTGTCTGTAAATTTACATCATGCCCCCTGTACTGCTATTGTAAAGTCCAGGAACAAGGAGATAGAGGAACCTTGGTATTGTAGGGGGCCATGCAAGCGAAGTTCCGTGTCCCGGTCTCTATAGTTGAGTAGTCAAGCTATAATAAGGCGCGATGGAGCACCTGTGGAGGGGGATGTAGGCCAAGAGAGCGATGCCTGCTCAATCATGAGCATAGGCATGAAATTTTGGCGGTCAAAGAGTTCGGTCAGTAAATGTTCCACAAATTGGTCTGGGTAGCCCAGAGCTTTTGATTCAGCAATACCCATAATTCAGATGTTATTTTGCCGGGATCGGGCTTCTTGGTCTTCATTTTTAACCGCCACTGCTTTTAGAAGTCGTTCTAGCATTTCCAATCTTCTAGGTCTGATATACGTTACTCCACCCCATCCATCCGTACACCCTGACGATTGAGGCATTCCCTCATATGATCAAGCCTGCCTGCTAGGGTGTCGAAGTGAGCATCAATGGAACGAAAGCCTGCACGAAGTTCCATCATTATGGCTGGCACATAGGTCATCTGGTCTGCATCCGATGGGGATTCCAGTCTGCCTGTCGCTTTAGGCCTCTCTAAAGGAAGCTTGCGCTGCTTAGGATCTCCCCTCATCATGATGGCCAAAGTGGGTAGAGTGCAGGTGTCTACATGGGGGAGGAGAAGCAGCTGATACCGTGGTCTGAAGGGGCCGCAGCGAGGCGCGCTGTGCAGATTACTCCCCGGTCGTCTAGGCCAGGTGACACTAGCAGAAGCAGGTGCAGCAGCACTTGGTAAGGTTGTAGCCTCACCAAGCCCGCAAGGTCAGCGGCGCCGCCGAGAGCCACCCCCAAGAGCCGGTGGAGCACCTGATATGCAGTGGGCACAGGGGTTCCAGATCCTCACAGGTGGCAGGTAATGCTGGAGACAGGCCCAGAAGGTATAGCAGACAGTGCTGGTAGGCTACTCATCCGGTATAGTCTCACTGCAATGATGGGAGCCTGCTAGTTGGGCTGTGGCCCCTCTAGGCCCGTAGATCCATGAGTGATGTAGCGTGTGCTGATGATGCTTCCGCTGGACCCCGCCTTGCGGGCGTTTGTTGTGAGTGCCTTATTGCGACCTTGGAGTAGGAAGCAGGACCGAGGCATCTCCCCTGAGGCTGCGCCAGTGATCCACATCCGCATGGCTTCAGGCTAGGCCCACCCACGACAGGCCCAGTGCCACTGAGCGCCCCGCAGGCCCTGCTGCAGGGTTCGATCGGCACCAGCGATCATGGCTCCCAGGCGCTGCCAAGCTCCCTCCGGCAGCAATGAGGAGAGCTATATGTAGATGGGACGGGGCATATGGCCCGGTGAACCTCGGTAGCCTCAAGCCTCAGGCTCACTCTGGCCCCTGTCGCCATGGTGCTTCCGAGGCAAGTGCTAGGCCTCCGCCCGCCTGCTTATATCTGGCACGTCCCCAGCATTTGCTCCTCTTAAAACGGGATCAGATCATGCCTCAGTTATCTGGGTGACATATGCAAAAAGAACAATTGATGGACAGAATGCAGAAGAATGTCATACATTCACCCCAGTACAGAGAACTGGGCCTAAATCCATCATTTATTTGCTCCCCAGGCCATTCCAGTTTGAACCTAGCTATATGCAAATCAGTTTTGACCCTGCATCCAATGGGAACAGTGTTATATCCTGATTGTATTAGTATATGTTTCCCAGCCTAGCTGTCTCCTTGCTGCTCAGCCAGATTGAGAGTTGGTATTGGAATGTTGGTGTGACTGTGATGCATGGAATGCTTGGGTGCCTCTGTGGATGAGTGGTGACAGTTGGAGATGGGCTGAGCAGCAGGCAAGCTGCTCCTGGTGGGGATGGCGTATAAACTGAAAAAGTTGGCGTATAAACTGAAGAAGCTGGTGTATGAACTGAAGAAGCTGGAGAATAAGGAACACCAGGCTTATGAACATTTGTACATATTCAATATCCTGCAACAAGAAGTTAATTAAGGATCTTACTAAACTCATCTTGGCTACCTGTGGTAAGATACAACATATTTTGGCGACGACTTGGACCTGGACTCAAGCGTACTAATGGATTTAAAGGAACTGTCTATTGTATGGACAAAGGGAACCTAAGGAAACCTATCAAAAAGAAGATTAAAACGTCTACAATGAAGCGCCAAGTGTGCAAGCCCCACCAGTGTCCTTGTTAGCGGACAGCCCCAGCCTGGACATGCTCCATTTGAACTTTTGACAATGTCTTTGATACAAGTGGGTACGTAGTGTGAGCCTCACTAGTTCCACATCCTCATTCTACATTGTTATGGGACGTGCAAGACAAGTCGAGAGCACAGAAGGCTGCGTAGAATGAAAAGACATACAATTCTTTTCTGTAATAGTTATCAATTTGGACAGTTAGCAATAGTGTAAAGGACTAGCTGACAACATGCATGTTTATCGCCCAGGCCTGCCCATCCATTTTAGCTTGAACTATGGCGTGTCTGATCTGAGCGCTGGTAATGGAGAGCCAACCATAGCAACGAGTTAAGACTAATATGAGTACTGGTACTTAGAAAAGCACAGTATGTCCAACCCACAAGTACAAAGGTGCACGCCGGGTAATTCATGGAACACTGCAGACACACCTTCGGGGGGAACTCTCCTGGCCAAACAGGCAAACAAATTACAGCTTTAATGGAGGCTGCTTAAGGGGGAGAGACATCATTTGTAAACCTCTTGTAAGGCCTCAGATTGAAGGCCCCCCTAGACAAGAATGTTGTTGGACTCAACACCGACTGAGATCAGAGGTCACTACATGCAGAGGGCATTCCAGAAAATAAAATGGGCCTAGAGGGGGGAGAGAGACAGAAAAAACAATACACGAACACTGCAGGAATTGCTTTGCCGCTAAACTGCTCTGGTGTTGAGAAACAACAGCACGGCCAGCTGCAAATCAATATGCAACAGCGGGTGGGAGCAGGGCGCTTATTGTTGCAATGGCAGCTGGAAATGAGGGGATTTTTTCCAAATGTGTAAATAGCACATGTAATTTAATCCAATATCATAAATTATATGTGGGTCTTTGCAGAGGGAAGCTACGTTTCTAATCATCAGAAATATGTGCTCTGCACTGCACTGCTGTGACAAGACTGGTTATTATATCTGGTGTGTGCAAGTTTTCTAGCCAAACCACTGTGGCTTTTATTTCTTAATCAACTTATTGTGTGCGCTGCACACTTCGACTACTTCACGATGTCCAGCTCAGAATGACAGTGTTTTCAGTTGTACATGGTCGCGATGCTTATGGCTAGGCTTTGCTGTATAAGTTTTACTTACAGTTGTTGTGGACATTGGAGTAACAGCCGTTTTGCCAGCGACATTATTAAAACTTTGCTGTTTGGAATGCGGACCGCGCTTGCAGCGCTCTGGTGTCTTTACGGTGGATTTGGTTGTAAATTGGGGCAACAAAAATTATTTTAACGACAAATTGTGTGGATCTTCAGGCGTGTGGTTTCACTGGCAGTTCAACCGCTGCGCACCATTTTAAAAATGAGGCACGAGTCAATTAACGGCACGCGCAGCCTTACCTGCACCTTTGGGGGTCGCGCGGAGTCTCTCTATCTTCTGTTGTGACGAGGCAGACTCTCACCGTGTCAGAATTGCTACGCAGCAAACCTGAGCTGCCACGGGACGGTCTCCAGCACAGATGCGCCTGGAGCCACCCGGCGCTGTCGTAACTGCGTGCCGCCATTTTGTGATTGGCGTCTGCACGCAATCAGCGGGGTTCTGGTTTGCCCGGTATTGGCCATCCAGCACAGCGTCAAGTACGTGGCTTTTCTTTGTTAATTGCTGGGTTATTTGTGCCCGCGTTTCCAGCCGGATCGCCGTAACTGTTCGGTACGTCATGCAAGTTTACAGTTATCACTTTTTGACTCCTGTTTTGGACCTCGTTCGTGGTCCGATTGAAGCTGCAGGACATTCTTTTCAGCAAATGCTCCTTAAAATAGAAAGGTATGCAGGGAAGGTACTTTTTCGAGCCAAATGGAGCACCGAGAAACCACAGGTACTCTTTTCTTTGTAGTCCGTGTACATGTGTATGACAGAACACAGTGCACACTTGTGGGGCAGCCACCAAGTCCCTCCTGGAGACACATGGTGCCGGAAACTTGTACTGTTCTTTATGTTGCCTTTGCTGAAAGAAATTGCTTTGGCGGTGTCCTTTGCGTGCACATTTTGGTTGATACTGCAACATGTGCGGTCTTTCACTGGCTCACAATATTCCATGTGAGCATCATCACACTGTTTGTATGCCAGATTCAACGCAATTGCTGTCACCGGACTATGTCTTCAGACTATTTTCACCACAGTTCTGATGAACATTTGAGTAAAGTTTTCTTGTGAAAATAAATACTTTCTGAATTAGCAAATTTGTGAGACATCGCTCACAGGAGGACTTGCTTCGTAAAACATTGGTTACAGTGTGGTTAAAAAGTAAAGACAAACGAAAAGTGTTTGCTTGTCTTATGTTAATGTTTTTGCCGTTTCAGCAAGTCGACATATATGCAACTTGGGTTTTGTTTAGTTGCATGCATAGGTACCCTTACGCAAGGGGGGTTCTAGTCCAGCAATTATCGGGTGAGGGGTCGCTCACCGGTGTTAGGTTACAGTTTGTAAATATACAAATGGCATAGGACAAGATGTTGCATGACTTATTAATCATATTGTTTTAATGTTCTTCTCTAGCATACTGTTTTGTGATGCCACAGGTTATGCTTCCTTCCACATGGGTGGCACTTGAATTATAGTGGGAGGTGGTCACATCTCACTCCCTTACATGAGGGATGGATATGGTTCTAGGTTCCATTTTACACTGCACTCCCTTACGCAAGGGTGGTCCTAGTTTTTGTGGGTGATTTCCCACTTCTCTGTGTTGTATCTACGTTTCATATTGTGTTTTGTGATGTGTGTAAGACGTCATGCGCTACACGTCTCTTCCTGTCAGTGTATAAGTCGCCTTGCGCTTCACCTCTTGCTAGTCTTGTGTGTAAGTCGCCCTGCGCCTCACGTGTTGTTGTCTTGTGTGTAAGTCGCCCTGCGCTACACGCGTTGTTGTTCGGTGTGTAAGCCGCCTCGCGCTTCACTTCTTTTACACTTGGTGTGTAAGTCACCTGGTGCTACACGTGTTCTTTGGATTTGCACCTTACACAGGGTAGGTCTCATGGGTCGTGTCCCATTCACATTTAGTTTTCACCCTTTCGACAGTTGTGGGTCATGGGTGTTGGTCTAGGGGTGTGGTCCACCCTTTGCTACATTTTGCGTTTTTTTTCAAAATTGTTTTATTGGGGAGGATGGGTTTATTATTGCTTGCCAATATGTTTACCTTTCCTTTCTGATTTCTTAGTGTTCAGACTCTTGCGAAGTTGTATTTTAGTTTGCTTCCTGAGTCTTGAACTTTTTCTCCACTGATGTATATGCTTGTTAATAGTTCCTCCCATGTTTTGTCGTTCTTTTTATTTTTCATTTAAAAGGAGGGGGATATGTTATATCCTGATTGTATTAGTATATGTTTCCCAGTCTAGCTGTCTCCTTGCTGCTCAGCCAGAGTGAGAGTTGGTACTGGTATGTTGGTGTGACTGTGATGCATGGAATGCTTGGGTGCCTGTGTGGATGAGTGGTGACAGTTGGAGATGGGCTGAGCAGCAGGCAGGCTGCTCCTGGTGGCGTTGGCGTATAAACTGAAGATGTTGGCGTATAAACTGAAGAAGCTGGAGAATAAGGAACACCAGGCTTATGGACATTTGTACATAATCAATATCCTGCAACAAGAAGTTAATAAAGGATCTTACTAAACTCATCTTGGCTACTTGTGGTAAGATACAACAAACCGTCCTGCCCGAACTGCCAGGCCAGGTCCTCCTGGACTGGAAACAGGCATCCTAGGACCAGTTTCGGGGTTTCACCTGACCCAGGTCTGGGCATACCCGTCCCACCCGGGGTGACAAATGCAAAAAGAACAATTGATAGACAGAATGCAGAACAATGTCATACATTCACCCCAGTACAGAGATCTGGGCCTAAATCCATCATTTTATTGCTCCCCATGCCATTCCAGTTTGAACCTAGCCATATGCAAATCAGTCTTGACCCTGCGCCCAATGGGAACAGTCCAGCCCGAACTGCCAGGCCAGGTCCTCCCTGGACTGGAAACAAGCATCCTAGGACCTGTTTCAGGGTTTCACCCCTCATCAGCCACGATAGCTTGACTCCAGTGGCATGGAGAGCACGGGACCCACGTCTGGGCATACCCGTCCCACTCGGGGTGACAAATGCAAAAAGAACAATTGATGGACAGACTGCAGAACAATGTCATACATTCACCCCAGTACAGAGATCTGGGCCTAAATCCATCATTTTTTTCCATGATGGATTTAGGCCCAGATCTCTGTACTGGGGTGAACGTATGACATTGTTCTGCATTCTGTCCATCAATTGTTCTTTTTGCAGTTATCTGGATGGCAGTGATCATGTTCCAGATGCACGCAGATTGCAATTTCGGCCCTAAATCAGCATAATGGGTGCCGTGCGAGCCAGAGTATCACTGGCAGTCTTGGTCGCTGGCATGGCCACGCCCCCCCAGCTGGTGTTACTATTTAGCACCTTAAAAACTTTTGTAATAAAGTACAAAATATCAACTGCTAATGGTCTGCAAGAAGCATTCGCAACCTACTTTTACCTCATGCTTGCAGCTGCATGCAATCAACTGTTGCTAGGAAGAAATCACTGCTTACAACTGTGCAAACAAACCGGGTTCACTTTACACTTTTAAGGTGGACACTCCGATGTCCACGCGCACCTGGAATCACATTGACTTATCTGTACATCTCAGAACACACATCACACAACAATAACCACACTCCCTAATTTTCAAGTTGACTTCTTGTGTCCCATTTTTCTCACTACTATACTATGAAGTCACAGGAATCCAAGTGGCCCCACTTCTCCTGACCTCTCCTCAGAGCCAGTAGCGCTAACTATGAACAGGAGTCACCAAGACTTGGGAGAGTTAAGGCAAGAAAGAGACAAAGAAGGCTCCAAGGAGTGCAAGGGGTGGAAGGAGGGGCAAAAGGAAGAGGTTGAGATGAGAAGGGAGAAAGACTAAGAAAAGAGGCAAATGGGTGGTGGGAGAGAGCTGAGAGAGGGAGAGAGACTGCAAGGAGTAAGAAGACTTGGAGTGAAGGAGATAGATACAGAGAGAGTTAGAAGGAATACATTACTTGAGGGGGAGGGAAAGAGCAAGAGAAAGAAGGAAGGACAATGAAAGAAAGAAGAGATACAATGAAAGGGGAAAAATTGAATGAGGAAATGGGTAGACAGAAGTAGGGAGACAGGTGGAGAGAGAAAGGAGGGGCATAAGGGCGTAACATGAAACTAGTGAGAACATGAGGGTGAGGAGCAGAGAGAAACAAAAAAAGATGATGGGGTGTTGTATTGTACCCAATGTATTTTCTCTCTTTTCATGTTGCTATGGTTACAATGTTTGCAAATGCTCAAATGCTGATAGTTATGCTGTCATTGGTGACACTTAGAACCTAAGATATCATCAATGATCAGTTGGGGAGCTGACACTTGCTGGGTGGATGTGCTGACCTCTGTTGGGAGAAACTGAATAAAAGTAATTGCCTTCAACTGGACGTCTACTGGATTTATTCTACTTAACAATTTTGGCGACGACTGGAAGAACCTGTGTGCACCTTTTCACCTGCGGCACACTTTTCTACAATGAGCACAACTGCTCCACCTTATTAACTGCGTGTTTCACTTCTCCTTTACTGTGAGTACTGTTTTTATTACTTTGGAGGTCAGCCCCCCCCGCGCGCTTCAAACGCGGCACTTATATTGCTTACTTTTCATTAATTTTCACTTCCCCGCTGTTCGCCTGCTTAACGGCTTCATTTGGAATGTGCCTTGCTGCTGTCTTTTGAACTGCTCCGGCGTTCGCCTCCCTTCACAAGCATTGCTGCGCATCTTCTTTCAAGCTCCTACGTACTAGCGCAACAAACGTCTGACGTAAGACGTCAGCGCCATCTTGGATCTGGCTTTATTTACTTACGTCCTCATGCAACGTCACGTCACGTAAGCGGCCATCTTTGATTTTCGGAAAGCGCTCATTTTCTCGCCTGTTGTCAACGGTGACAGGCACACCAACTACTTCGAGGGATTTTATTCAGCGGTTTATTCTACGGTGACAGGCACACCATTGTACAAGGTACTACCATTTCTTTTGTACTGTACTGTTACATTCCTACTCTGCCTGTCATTTACGGTGACAGGCACACCACTTCATAACACTTTACTAATTACTTGTGCGCCATAAATTTCGTACTCCGCCTGTCATTTTCTGTGACAGGCACACCATTTCACAGCGTTTAGCACTCGACTTATTAGGGTGTGCTTTTGGTAAGTGGTAGCCTTTGTAATCATTATGTGTGCTTCTCAAACCTTTTCTTTAACACCTCCTCAGCCATTTCTTTCTACAACTGGGGATCCTCCCATTAAATGGCTAGAATGGAGGGAATATTTTCTTAACTATACTGACACATTGAAAGAAAATGAGGAAGAATTATCCCAAGTCAAGAAGAAAAAGATTTTACTACATTCTCTTGGTCCTCAGGGTTTGAAAGTCTACAATGCTCTACAAAAAAAAGTTTGTTCTGTGATGACACTAACATTTTTCTTCATGCTCTAGAAGATTTAGACAAATATTATTCCACTTCAGTTTGCATAGCCATAGATCACCACAAGTTCTTTGACAGAAAACAAGGGAAATTAGAACCTATTGAAGAATTTGTTTCCGATTTAAGAAACTAGCCTTAACATGCAGATTTGCTTCTTTACAAGACGAATTTATTCGAGACCTGATCATTATGTTTGTGAACAATGAACATGTTTAAGAACGTCTATGGGTTCAAGGTGAAGCTCCATTAGCTGATGTTGTAGCTTTAGTTAAAAAAGCTGAAGTAACTAATAAGTGTTCTAAGGCAATATCTAGTGCACCAAAAGATAATGAGAAACCTATTGTAACCAAAGTAACGAGTAAGAGCAAAAATAAGGTTGCCAATCCGCGATCAGCTATTCATTCACTACTCAGCTAGAAAAAAAACCTCCGCTCCCTGGTTTACGGAAAGACTCAGAAAGCTAAGACAGGGATGCCGTAAACAGGAGAGGCTGTGGCACTCTAATTTAGAGCCTCTGGGTAGGAAACTCCACAAACAATGTCTAAAAGAGTACAAAGTAGCCATTATGGAGGAAAAGGGGCTATGCTATTCAAAGATCACAGGATCTATGAAATCTTCTAGGGATCTTTTTAAAGTTATCAATTCTCTTATCTCTCCCCATGTCACAGACCCCTCAGAATTCTCCCAGGAGTTCTGTGACAAAATATCTGATTTCTTCCAAACTAAAATCATAGACATTTACTCCTCGTTGGAAGCTTCTAACTCCAAGGTGGGGTCACCTGCTCATTCTACCCCCCTTCTAAGTGAGGGCCTGCTCTCAGAGAACACTCCCAGGTTTCTCACCTTTCCCAGTATGCTGCCAGAGGCGACAGAACGCCTTCTGGAACAAGTGAAATCAAGCTCACCGTTGGATCCCTGCCCCCTCAAGGTGCTAAAAATTGCTCGTGAGGTTATTATCCCTCACCTTACGGCTGTCCTCAATGTTGCCATCTCAGAGGGACAGTATCCCACCTTGTGGAAGACGGCAGTGGTGAAGCCACTTTTGAAGAAGCCCTCCCAGAGAATTGAAGAATTACCGGCCGATCTCTTTACTTCCGATTCTTGAAACCTACCTAAACTTCCATCTCAGTTCTTACTTAAAGGATCACCGTTTATTCGATGGCTCACAACATGGATTTAGAAGTCACCATAGTACGGAAACAGCATTAACCACTGTTTTTAACAACATCCGTACTCAAGTGGATTCTGGGCATACCACCTAGCTTGTTCTACTTGACCTTACCGCTGCCTTTGATACCCTGTCTCCTCTGAGGCTGGTTGAACGCCTCAGAGAGATAGGTATCGGGGGCTCGGCTCTGGGGCTTCTTACCTCTTTTCTCAATGAAAGGGCACAAACTGTGAAATTCGGCCAATTCTACTCGGCCTCTAAAACCCTGTCATGTGGTGTTCCTCAGGGCTCCTCCCTGAGTCCAACACTTTTTAACATCTATGTCGCCCCTCTGGCTAAGGTCGTGAGATCCTTTGGGTTAGAGGTGCTGTCCTATGCGGACGACACCCAAATAATGGTATCTATTGCTCATAGCATTAGGGATTCTGCCCTTAATTTCAGGAATTGTATGCAGGCAGTCTCCTCCTGGATGGTGGAAAATTTTATGAAACTGAACGGTGAGAAGACTGAAGTACTGATTTTTGGCAGTAAATTGGAGATCTGGTCCGGTGACTGGTGGCCGGACTCTCTTGGCATCTGCCCCTGTCCGGTAGCACATGGGAAAAATCTAGGGGTCATTGTTGACAACTCACTTTCCCTTAATCTCCAGGTCAGCAGGACAGTGTCCACTTGTTTCGGGATCATGAGGATCCTTAGAAAAATTGCCCATTTCCTTTCCTTTGAAGCACGCAAGCAGGCTGTTATTGCCTTGGTAACGTCTAGGTTGGACTACTGTAATGCCCTTTATCTGGGCATTGACAAGGGTCTGGTGCGACGTTTGCAGCTGGTACAGAACGCGGCGGCCAGGCTGGTGATGAATCTACCTAAATTCCATTCAGTCACAGCCTCCATCAGGTCATTGCATTGGCTGCCTGTGGACCGTAGGATCCTTTTCAAAACTCTGTGCCTGACTCATGATGCTTATTTTTGGCTCAGGCCCAGATGGGATCAAGGCGATGTTCCAGCGGTATGTTCCCAGCAGACTGCTCCGGTCTTCAGATAAAAACTTGTTAACTTTACCGAGGTTTAAGAAGGCAAGGTGGGGAGGTAGAGCTTTTTCCACGGCTGCGGCTAAGCTGTGGAACTCCCTCCCAGAAGAGCTCTCTAGTCAGCTGTCCCATTCTTTCTTCCGTAAAACCTTAAAGACCTGGCTCTTCTCACAGACGTCAGGATGAGCTTGTTTTTGTTTTGGTCTGTTCCTCGCAGTCTGCTAATAGCGCCTTGATGCCCTTGGGCTAAGTCCGCGCTCTACAAGTCCAATACTTACTTACTTACTTACTATTGGCAAAGCGAATTTCAACAAGGAATTGAAGTGTTACAGATGCGGTAGTAAGAATCATCTTGCTTATTTTAAGAAATGTCCGGCGAAGAATCAGAAGTGTGTAGAATGTGGCTTAATTGGTCATTTTGCCAAGGTTTGTAGGCGCAACAAAGGTAATAAGGAAAAAGTGACTTTAATTACCGATAATGATGATGAATCCAATTCAGACTCGTCTCATGGAGAAGAACAATTTAAAGATGTTGACTGTGTTTCAGGGATTTCTGACAATGTGAATCTTTTAAGTTTACAATTCAAGTCTAAACCTGTTTGTTCTATACGTCTTGGTGGGGTAGAAATGCTCATAGTGGCCGATTCAGGGTCTCCATACACCATCATTGATAAGGTTCAGTGGGAAAAGAATTTTATACATGTTCTTGGTCCATCCTTGAGTTTAAAGGGAGATCATCTTTAGGAAAATTGTATGTCGCTCTCGAAGGACCCTCAGTCTTGGGGTGGATAGACCAAAGAAATGTAAACATCATTTTGAATCCAAATGGTCCTGAGCAGGTAATGGTGCTAGGTCATAGTGAACCATATCACTTGAAATTCAAACAGGAGTTTCCTGAAGTTTTCTCTAACAAGGTTGGAAAGCTGGAAGGTTATGTTCACAAGATTATCCTTAAAAAGGATGCTATGCCTAAGGTCCATAAATCAAGGGACATACCATGGGTTGTTAGAGAAGAAGTCACCAAAGAATTAAAGTGATTGTTGGATGGAGGTATAATAGAGGAAGTTGAAGCTTCACAATGGGTTGCACCCTTGGTCGTAGCACGGAAGGCCAACGGACAAATCCGTTTATGCATTGATTTGAGGTCTCTCAATGAAAATATTGTAGTTGAGAGATTTCCCCTACCCAAAATCAATGAGCTGATATCTCTCACAAAGAACATGAAATGGTTTTCTGTGATTGATCTGACATCAGCTTATCACCAAGTTACACGATTATAGCAAAAGTTTGCCTACATTTATGACACCTCAAGGTTGTTACCGCTTCTTACAAATGCCCTTTGGGCTAGCGTCGGCGGCTGCCGTCTTTCAAAAACGAAAGTATAAGTTATTTGTGGGTATGCCTGGGATTCTCTTTTTTCAAGATGATATTCTTATCATGGGTGAGACCAAGAATGTACATGGTGAGATGGTTTGTGCTGTGTTTGGTAAACTGCGAGAGAAAGGTTTTACAGCTGAACTGTCTAAATGTAAATTTGGTGTTCAATCTTTAGACTACTTGGGGCATGAAATATCTGCAAATTGAATTAAACCTAAGATGAATTTAATGAATGCCATTAGAGATTCCCCTTCAAATAAGGATCTACTGAGGTCCTTTTAGGGCTTGTTGAGTTTTATAGTAAATTTATCCGAAATGTTTCAGAAAAGACTTACAATATAAGACAATTGTTGAAGAACAGGTCCTCATTTGTGTGGTCTGATTGTTTACAAAAGGATTTCACAAGTTTGAAGAATGATTTATGCAATGCTAAAGAGTTGGTTGGTTTTGACCCTGTACTGCCATGTATCATTACCACAGACGCAAGCAATAGGGCACTAGGTGCTGTATTGTCACAGAAGGATGTTGATGGCAGAGAGAGGACTGTAGCTTATTCTTCCAGGGCGCTTTCTCCTGCTGAAGAGCGTTATTCAGTTATTGAAAGGGAGACCTTGGCAGTAGTTTGGGGTCTAGAACACTTCAGAAATTTTATCTGGGGTTTCCATGTAGAAGTAACATGTGACCACAAACCTTTAATCAAAGTAAGATCGTATGATGGTTTGCTCAAGGCCACCCCAGGATTGCTAGAATGTCAGTTTGTTTGCTTGACTACAGATACACCTTGTGCTATATCCCTGGGGTGAAGAATCAGATTGCTGATTGTTTGAGTAGATTACAGCTACCCTTAGAATCCTTCACAGAAACTTGGGAGGATATACAAGTGGCTTGGACGGATATTACACATGGAGATCCTGCTTTAGACTTTGTTGAATGGAATGAGTCGGTAGCCAAGGATTAAGTTTTGACCAAAGTCAAGGCATTTGTGACTCAAGGTTGGCCTGATAAAAAATCCTTGTGTAAGGAATTGAAGCAATTCTGGGAGGTTCGTGAAGAATTCTCCCTGGTTGGTGACAACATTTTACGTGGAGGAAAGATTGTTCCTCCAAAGGACTTAAGAGTGAGAATAATCCATTTGTGTCATGAGGGACATTTGGGAATTGTTAAGAGCAAAAAACGTGTGAGAGAAATGTATTGGTGGCCGGGAGTGGATACCGAGGTGGAGAGAGTTGTAAGGGAATGCTTGCTGTGTTTGAATTCTGACAAATCTCAGAAATTAGTCACACCACCCCTGTCTCCTGTTCCCTGTCCTGATATGGCGTGGGAAACCTTGGGTTCGGACATTACTGGTCCAATTATCAGAAATGAGCGCAGTCAGTTTATTCTGGTTGCTGTGGATTATTTTTCTTAGTGGCCGGAAATAAAGGTAGTGGAACGCGCTGATTCCCACAGTGTTTTGGAATTCATGGATGAACTATTTCAGAGAGAGGGTCTTCCCAAGAGAATTATAACAATGGTGTTCAATTCAAGAGTGTTTTAGTAGAGGATTTCCTTAAACGCAATGGGATTCAACACAAGGTCACAGCGGGAATGGTGAAGTTGAAAGATTCCACTGAGTTATTAAAGATTCTATACAGTTAGCAAATCTCAGAAACCAAGATGTAGTAACCTTCAAATAATTCAGGTCCAGTAGAGTAGATTAAAGTAGGATTCTTTATTTCCAGCCCCCGCATACAGGCACATCCAACACGAACGGCCTCTTCAGCAGAACTGACATCACAGAGAATGTTAACAACATAAGACCATTCTACAATTCTAGATTGTAAGTACAATTCTAATATTAGCTAATAGCTTACCTTTAAAGCACAATACTACACAATCCCCCTCTAAAAGAAAAACAACAAAAAAAAACACACACAATTTTTTTTTATTTTATTACAATCAAACATTTCTAGACATTTAGGTTTCTTAACAATCCTCCCGCTAGAAGTTTTAATAACATTCTTATCAAAGGAGGGAACAACAGAGTCTGGAGAAAATTGTAAATTTTCATCTAACACAGGATTGAGATTGGATGAGACATCTTGCAAGTCAGCAAATTCAGGAACAACAGTACCTCTGTCATCAGTAAGATTTGAATTTCCAGTATCCTGAGTGGAATCTAATGTATCCAACCACCAAAAATATTTGCTCTTACACACATTCTCCATTCTACTACTAGATGTAACTGGTGCCAGGCGGCTAAAGTGCCAAACCTCACCATTTTGTAACAAAGCAGTGTTATTCATGACCTTTACAGCAAGCTTGGGTTCACTAAATTTGCTTTCCCCTTTGGAAACTTTCTTAGCATTTTTCACACGGACCCATTGACCTTCACACACATTTACTTGTTTAGTGCCATGCTTTTGGTCATAGTAGGTTTTGTTTTTTAATTGACATTCTTTGATACACTCTCTCACTTCAGGTATGTCACACTGAATCATACCATTCCTATTCAACCAGCCAGGATTAATTTTGGAATGCGGAATTCTACCTCTCATTAAGGAAAAAGGACTTTTGCCAATAGTGCTATGGATAGTACGTCTATAGGCCCAAAGCAACTTCTTCAACTCCTCATCCCAAGGTAAATTACTTTTATTGGCAAGTTGAAGAACCCCTTTTATACTGCGGTTAGCTCTCTCAACAAACCATTTCCACTGGGATGATATAAAGCAGTGAACTTTTGTTGAATGCCAGAAGCAGCTAAATAATTCCTCATTTCAAAAGATTTGAATTGTACTCCATTATCAAATAAAATAAACTTAGGGAATCCCTCCCTCAAGAAAATATCATCTAAGAATGTGATTACAGTTTTGGTATTGATAACATTCACTACACATACTTCTAACCACCTGGAAAAGGTGTCTACAAGAACTAAAATGTACTTCTGTGAACCATCTTGCCATGCAACTGGTCCCATGAAGTCTATAGCAACTACTTCCCAGGGAAATTTTGGACAATGGGGAGAAGCTAACGGTGGATTGAACGTTTTAAGGCTTTTATCAGAAATTTCACATTTGACACATGATCTCACACATCTCTCTACATCCATGTCTATTCTAGGCCACCAATATAGTTCTTTTAAGCGGAGTTTGGTGCGTGTAATACCTGAATGTCCTTCATGACATAAATCAAGTATTCTGCTTCTTAAACTTTTCGGTGGAACTATTTTGTCGCCTCGTAGGACTAATAAATCACATAGGCTGAGTTCATCACGAACCTCCCAGAAACCTCTGAGTTCATCATTGACAAACTTTTTGTCCATACCATTCCAACCTTTCACAATCAATTGTTTAAGTACAAGTAAGATTTGATCAGAATTTTCAGCTTCAAGCCATTCCTCTTTACTAAAGCTACTCTGAGTTTTGTCAAATGAAATAGAGGCAACAGAAAAGTCATTCCAAGAATTCTTATCTACCTCAGTTAATGGTAGAGACATGCGGCTTAAGAAATCAGCAGTAAAGTTTTTGACACCAGGTACATATTGTATATCATACATGAAGTCTTGTAGTCTCATAGAGAGTCTGGCAATTCTAGCTGTGGCATTGGTCAAACCCTCAGTGGTTAGTAATTTGGTAAAGGGCTTGTGGTCACAGCGTAAGACAAATTTCCTGCCCCAAAGGAATTTCCTGAAATGTTCTAAGGCCCAAACACATGCTAAGGTCTCACGTTCAACTACAGAATAACGTTCTTCAGTAGGGGTGAGAGAACGTGATGCAAAGGCAATGATAACTTCCTTATTATTGTCATCTAATTGGGTTAAGACACTTCCTAAGCCTTTGCTACTTGCATCAGTAGTGACGATAGTATTTGCAAAAGGGTCAAAACCTTGAAGATTAGGTGCTTGAACAATTGCTTTCTTTATTTCCTCAAAAGATCGTTGACAAGAAGCACACCAATTAAATTGTACTTTGTTTTAAAGTAGGGATCTCATGATATGAGTTTGAGGAATTATTTTAAACTGTAACTGCTTTGTCGAGGTGTCTGCGAGATACTATATTTGTACCAGACCAAAATTTTGAAGACAAATTGGCCGTCTTCTTCCAAAACAAAGTCCAGGCCGTCTACAATGAACTCCTGAACACAGCAGAAGCGCATGGGAGGAACCGCCTGGAGGTACAGGAAGATAAGGCATCCCATTGTAGTCTAACTCGGTTCTCCGCATTAGGAGAAGAAAAAGTGGTAGACATACTGCTGCAAACTAAATCTGGGTCCCCACTTGATCCCTGCCCCCCACACATCTTACAGCTGGCGCCGGAGGAGATCAGCGCATCCCTGACCCGTTATTAAATCAAATCACAAGCTCAGGGGTCTTTCCTCTGAGCTGGAAAAAGGCTTGTATCCGACCTATACTAAAAAAAACCACGCTCGATCCCTTAGAGGCTAAAAACTATCGCCCGATTTCCTGCCTACCCCTACCCTCCAAAATTTTGGAGAAAGCTATGAATTCTGAACTGACGGCATATCTGGATCTAAATAACACCCTTGACTCCACCCAGCATGGCTTTAGATCTCGGCACTCCACTGAGTCAGCCCTGATCATGGCGACTGAAGAGATCCGCAAGGTGATGGACGGAGGTGGGAGGGCCGCCCTAATATTGCTTGACCTTACCGCAGCCTTCGACACCGTAAATCATGCGGTATTAGTACGAAGGCTGCAGGCTGTCGGTATTAGTGGTAAAGCCTTAGCCCTACTAACATCATTTTTGTCATCTAGGGAACATTTAATTCACTGGGATGGACTTCGGTCAGAAATGTTCACTCTCCCAGGTGGAGTCCCCCAGGGTTCGGCCTTGTCCCCGACTATGTTTACCATATACGTTGCCCCTTTAGCCAGATTAATAAAAAGCCATGGTCTTATGCTTGTGTCATACGCGGATGACACCCAGCTTGTGGTGTCCGTAACGCAAAGTGTGGACACGACAGCTGTACGGTTTCGCAACTGCCTCACAGCACTGATGTCCTGGATGAACTCCAACTTCTTAAAACTTAATACGGAAAAAAACGAGGTTGTAGAGTTCGGTCAGAAACAATCGGTCTGGAGCCAATTATGGTGGCCCTCCGAAGCCGGAACATGCCCTGCCCCGGTGTCCAAGGCAAGGAACCTAGGCTTCTTGATCGAGAAAGATCTAACTCTTGCCCCTCAGATAAATCAAGTGTCCTCAGCCTGTTTTTTTACGCTGAAAGTCCTACGGAAGATCCTTCCTTTCATCCCTTTCTCTCTGAGGAAAACGGTGGTTGGAGCTATGGTCCTATCGAGAGTAGACTACTGTAATGCTCTTTACCTGGGAGCAGGCGTAAGTCAGTTCTCTAAACTTCAATCACTCCAAAATGCGGCAGCGCGAGTATTGCTTAATTTACCCAAACACCATCCTACATCCGCTAGCATAAAGCAACTTCACTGGCTTCCAGTAAGACGGCGGGTGGAGTTCAAGGCTTTTTGCTTAGTGCATAAAGCCCTATTTGGAGGAGGGGCGAAAGATGTACAATTTTTATTTCCTCGTTATGAGCCATCACGCTACCTAAGATCCACTGATACTGGACTGGTACACCTCCGCGAGTCCTAAGAAGGATCTGAGATCTTCCTTGGACTTGGGTGCAGGAGCTTCAATAATAGCATTTACCAGGCTGGTTTTAGGTCTAATGCCCAAAGAACTGACTTCATGTCCTAGGTAAGTAACTTTCTTTTCTGCAAATTTGCACTTAGAGAGTTCAGCTGTCACTCCCTTATCCTGTAATATACTCATTACCTTTCTTAAACGTTCATCATGGACTTTCTTATTAGGTCCCATAATCAGGATATCATCCTGGAAAAACACTACTCCTTGCATATCACCAAACAATTCATACATGAGTCTTTGAAATACCGCAGCTGCGGATGCCAACCCGAACAGCATGCGGCGAAACTGAAAACAACCAAAAGGGGTACAGAAAGCTGTAAAATGTTTACTCATGGGATGCAAAGAGATCTGGTGGTATGCACAGGAAAGATCAATGGTTGAAAACCATTTAGCACCTTTAGTTAATGAAAGCATTTCATCAATCCTCGGAAGAGGAAATTGATCAATAATAATATTATCATTCAAATATCTTAAATCAATACACATGCAAATTTTTCCATTGGCACCTCAGGCAATCACGATGGGAGAAATCCAATCAGAAGCTTCTATTGGTTCAATTATTTCAGCATCTTGTAAATTTTTGAGTTCTTTTTTTACTTCATCTCGTACAATTAGAGGAATATGACGTACTTTGTGAATTTTGGAAACAGCATTGGGTTTGACTAGAATCTTGTGTGTAAAACCATCAAGTTTCCCAATGCCACCACCAAAAACTTTAGGAAATTCCTCCAAAACCCATTTTTTAGTATTCTCAGCATCACACATAACTAAGACCTGTTCAGGCTGTTGGGATCCAAGATAATATTAAGTGAACGTTGATCCTTTCACCCTAGAACCGAAGATCCATCCATAGCTACATATAACTTGCATAACGCTCTTCTACCTTTAAATTCAAACATGAGGGATCTAAAGCCAAGCATTTCAATTTTTTCTGACCAGTAAAACTTTCTGGATTTACATCAGTGGGCTGCAAATAAGAACCAATGGTGTTAGCGAATTTATCATCGCAGATGGATCGAGCAATGATGGTGAAAGGAGACCCCGAATCTGCTGCAACCTGTAGAGTTATACCACCAAAAGAAATCATGCATAAAGGTTTGTTACTATCACCACCTGTAATGTTTACAACAACATGTTTCATTGTATTAGCAGAAATAATGTCAGAGTTCTCAGGGGATTCCTCCTCCTCATTATTATCTGATAAGTCTGAACCATTATTTGTAATGCAGGTAACACGAGGTTTTTTGAAACGTTTCTTTCTGCAAACTTTAGAGAAATGACCCACAATTCCACATTCAAGACATTTATCTGATTTTGCGGGACATCTATCAAATCTTGCAGTATGAGATGTGCTTCCACATCTGTAACACACGAAACCTGACTGAGAAATGTTCTCTTCCTTTCTAAAGTTGGTGTTTTGATATGGCCTAAGGTTAGTATTTTGATATGGCCTTTGCTGTTTGTAAGTAGAAGCCTTTTTTTTTTGTTGTCACTGATCTTGTTAACAGATATAGCTTCATTGGAAAGAGATACTGCTTTAGCACCTCTTTCGGAAAGTTCCGCTTTTTTAACCAAAGTAATGATATCTTTGAGACTCGCTTCACCTTCAATCCATAGCCTGTCCTGGATACTTTTGTTTTTGGTGCACATAACTACTTGATCTCTGATCATGTCATCGTGTAAGGGAACAAATTCTTTAAAGCAGATACATAATTTCCAATTGACTCAGTGTCTTGTTTACGGTTGTAAAATGTGCGTCTAGATACAGCTACACACACAACTGGTGAATAATGGTCATCAAGATCAGCTATTGCACATTTGAAAACATCTAAGTCACCACTTCTTTCTATGTTCTGCATTTGATTATATACTCTGAGACCTTCAGGTCCTAAACAGTGCATTAAAATAAAAAAAATTCTTTCCGGAGACATGACGCTTCTATTGTTTTCAAGAGTGGCAATATAATTAACAAAATATTCTTTCCACTCCTGCCATTTCACATTAGGTTCACCTGGACTGGTTAGGAATTCTTTGGGATTATTTAGATTTATACTGACACTTGCAGTTTGTGCAGGGTTGGTTGCTGTGGACGTTGTGTTGGAATTTCCTTCCATTTTGTATTAAGGAATTGTTTAAAATTAAATAATGAGCGCAAGAACTTATAAGTAATTGGAAAAAAAAAAAAAATCTTACTGCAATATATGAGTAGAGTAGGCACCGCTAATACCAACCGCTGAATTTTCACTTGAAGGCAGTTGAAATTGCAGGCGGTTGAAATTGCAGGAAACGCTGTAGTAATAGATTGAAGTGTTCAATAAGAAAAACACTCGGTACATCTGAGGAAAATGAAAACAAAGATGGCCGCCGGGGTCCCGCAACGTGACCTCGTACTTGTGCGCTATTACGTTGAAGCGTTGTGGCGTACAGTAAGCCAAGAGGATAATCGGTGGAACGCAGGATGAAGGCGATTTAAAAGTAAGCAGCGCGTCACGTAAATAGTTGCAGAAGAAGGAACAAAAGTACAATTTAAACTCACGAATTAGTAGAGTTCTTCCTCAAGGTTCCTTTTCTGGTAGTAGTGTGTGAATTTAAAATAAACACACAATGTGTAACATGTAGAATCCTCGGTGTGGAAGAATCAAGCCCAAAGGATTTTCTCATAAGCAGTTGGCAGGGGCTGGACCATCAGTCGTCGCCAGAACAATGTAGTAACCTTCAAATAATTCAGGTCCAGTAGAGTAGATTAAAGTAGGATTCTTTATTTCCAGCCCCCGCATACAGGCACATACAGGCACACAGGCACATCCAACACGAACGGCCTCTTCAGCAGAACTGACATCACAGAGAATGTTAACAACATAAGACCATTCTACAATTCAAGATTGTAAGTACAATTCTAATATTAGCTAATAGCTTACCTTTAAAGCACAATACTACACAATATTGGGTTGTTAGTGTCGAAAAAATGCTGTGGATGTATCGCGTGACTCCCACCGTCACTGGGTACAGTCCCTTTACCATTATGAGAAGCAGAGTACCATTTACCAAGGATAATCAATGCTGGTTGAAACATTCTAAATTGTCTGAATGGTCTCCTGAAGAAGTTAAAAAGAATATTTTGTTGCATCAAGAGAAGTATAAGCTATACTCTGATTTGAAACGCAAAGCAAAAAAGTTTTCTCTTGAGAAGGGAGAATTGAAACCACCTGGGTATCTCAAGGATTACGTCACTGTTTGTTAGTTTTCCTTAAGGATTGTTTTCATCTTGATATTGGTTTTTTTAAGTTATTCACTATCTATTTAATTATTCTTTTATTATTTATTTATATATTTATTGTAAGGGGGAAGGTGTGTTGTATTGTACCCAATGTATTTTCTCTCTTTTCATGTTGCTAAGGTTACAATGTTTGCATATGCTCGAATACTCATAGTTATGCTGTCATTGATGACACTTAAAACCTAAGATGTCATCAATGATCAGTTGGGGAGCTGACACTTGCTGGGTGGATGTGCTGACCTCCGTTGGGAGAAACTGAATAAAAGTAATTGCATTCAACTGGACGTCTACTGGATTTATTCTACTTAACTAGGGGTGAGAGGGAGAAAAGAGTGGAATGAACAGGAAAGAGGAAAAAAGCTAGCAAAGCATAGAAAGATGGGGCTGAAACAAAGGAAAAGTGAAAGACACAAGAAGGGTGAAGAAGCAAGGAGGAAGATGAAGGCTAAAGAAAGGATAGAAAGTTGAAAGATGTGGAGAAATGCAATTTG
Organism: Calotriton arnoldi; assembly: GCA_963921515.1. Classification (NCBI taxonomy): domain Eukaryota; kingdom Metazoa; phylum Chordata; class Amphibia; order Caudata; family Salamandridae; genus Calotriton; species Calotriton arnoldi. The sequence continues at coordinate 2,788,749 of CAWUFW010000548.1, forward strand.
TCAGGGTATGATGGATTGGTGGAAGCAGAGCAGAGAAGGAGGAGGGCAGAATGCAAAATCAGAAAGCAGGTAAGTGACAATGGGAGAGAGGGAAGAGTGAAAACCAAAGCAAAGAATGGCATGAGGAGGCAGGAGAAAGGGTAAAGCAAGAGAAAGAGTACTAGGAGTTTCCTGGTCCTTAAAAAACAGAAAGAGCGGATAGTGCCTCACAAGCACTTACTTGGCTTCCTTGTGGTCTATCAGTGTGAAGGCTTGATTTAGAGGTAGGTGCTGATGGAGAATTCCCTAATTCTTGGAGGAGGTACTAAATTGAAGGAGAAATCACATGGTTGGAATTCCTAAACCATAGTTTAATACCACCTGTATACTTTCCATATCAGGTTGTGAGTTTATTCACTGATATTCCTTTGTGCCAGAAGCCAAGATGTTGGGCCCTGCTGCTCTAAGCTGCCTCTGGGTTCTTCCCCAATGCTTGACTCTTGACAGACTAGGATGCAAGAGAATAGGCTCACAGTTTCTGCTGTGAATATTTTATGCCTCACAGGATCCTGTCTGATATATCACTGTCCACATCAATTGTGACTAATGGTTTCAACTGTTTTGGCTTTTAATGCCCCTTTTAAAGCAATGCATAGGGGAAAAGGGTGTAATTCTTGACCATTGTCTCTTGACATGGACGCAACTGCCTTATTTCACTTTCAATAAAGTGTCACTCCAAGTGTCACAGATAAGGCTTTGAAATGTGACACATAAACACATTCTACACATGGGAATGTTACACATATGCAAACTAAAAACTTTGCAGCTATGTGACATTAAGGTGTAAGGCTCCAGCTAGCTTCTGGCTGAATAAACAGCACTGATGGGCCTTAAGCAAGGTTGGCTTTTGGCATGGGCGAGCTGAGCCCAGGGCTCCAATCTTCAGAGGGGCAAAGCTATGTGCATTAAGATTATGCAAACAGCAGCGCCCCATCACCTGGCTCCAGTGATTCAGTTAGACGTCGTCTTATTGATTTATTGACACGCAATAGGCGATGTTTTCGATGCCCCATTGGCCCCCTTCCTTCCCCTCCCTTCTCTGTCGCTCACCCTTGCTGACACATACCAACAACCCCCTCACCAGCATGTTGGACCTAAGCTTCGGGTGATTTAGGTAAGTTGTGGTAGGTCATGAGATGTTTGTGCTTAGAGGACAGTCACTGCTCAGCGAGGCAGTGTCTGGTGAACACAAAAGAGGCTCCTTGCTGCTTCATTTTTAGGTCGCAGCCTACCATACAGCAGAGCTGTCTGGTTTGCTAAAGACATCTTGGGGTCTTTCAGAAAGTTGACCTAGGAATGTATTCAGCCCATTGATTACCATTGGCTTTGTAAATCACATTTTCTGGCTTTCTATTTGCTGGCTTTATTTGCTTTAGGCTCTTCAGGTTCAGTTCTTCCCTCCCGTTGCCTAAAGTGTGTTTACTGTATTCTTCCCTTTCTGTAAACAGGCCTTTAAAGCTTGCTCTTTTCTTGTCACTTTTGCTGTGCATTCAAAGACCAAGGTCAAATGTCAAGCGCTGTCTTCAAGGGTACTTGTTTACTTTTCTTTATCTGATTTCAAAGTGAGAGGATTTATGTGACAATCATGCTGGATGTTGGGGGTAGGAAAGAGGTTTTTTCTAGCACACAACAACATTTAAATGAACTGTGTAAGTATTTCAGAATATATCAGAATTAGTAACACAAATGAAGCACATTTTTTGTTATTTCTGAAGTGTGTTGGAAACTAATACTTTAATATGATCAAAACAAATCATTACACTAGGTGATGCAATTTCCACACATTTTCATTTGGGCATTTTATAGTTTTATTAGTAAAACGGTGTCTGTGCAAATGTAATGGTCATTTCAATTGAAAATGTGTTGTCTGTAATGCCTGTGCGCTACCATACCATGCATACTCTGCTCTACGCCACTCCAGTCTACTCTGCACCACTGCACTCTAGTCTGCACCACTCCACTTTACACCACTCCATGTCACTGCACTCTGCACCACTCCACTCTATGCCACTGCACTCTATGCCAGTGCATGCTACGCCTCTCTACTTTACCCTGAACCACTCTACTCTATGCCAATGCACTCTACACCACTCCAGTCTAGGCCACACCAATCTACTCTGCACAACTCCACTCTACGCCCATGTACTCTACGCCACTCTGCAACACTGCACTCCATGTCAATACACTCTGCGCCAATGCACTTTACTCTGTAACACTCACCTCTATGCCCCTTCACTCCACGCCAATCCACTGTACACCACTTTAATCTACTCTGCACCACTGCACTCTACATCAGTTTCCTCTATGCCATTACACTCTACGCAACTGCACTCTACCCTGCACCACTCCCCTGTACGCCACTACACTATACTCTGAAACAATCTACTCTATGCCACTGCACTCTCCGCCACTCTACTCCACACCACTCCACTCAATGCCACTGCACTCTATGCCACTCTACTCTTAACCACTGCACTCTAAGCCAATGCACTCTACACAACTGCCCTCTATGCCACTGCACCCTATTCTGCATCACTGTACTCTACGCCACTGCTCTCTACTACACTCTACACCATTGCACTCTGACACTTGATGGAGCAGGGAAAATAAAAAAATTTAACCCCTAACAAATTATATAATTAATTAATTAAAAATGTTCGTTTAAATGTATTAATCAACATTGTATATGTGGGAATGGTAATATGCCAATGTATGTGCTAAATAATCTATTAATGAATGTCCGTGTGTCTAATCATAACGTAAGAATAAAAAGCGTACTAAATAAAATAAATGCATGTTTGTGCTTCATAGAAATAAAATGTGTCGTTGCAAAAACAATAGTGATGGTAAGTAAGCGAGCAGCTTAAATGTCGCTTTTTGCTAGGTAACAACTAATTGGGGTACGTAGACGGGAGGGAAACGAAAGGGATATTTTTCTCTATTTTAATTATGTTTTATTTGCCTCAAATTAGTGCTTCTAAAGTAGAACCGAGTGGCGAGATAAAATGGCCGCCAGTGGGAAGATGTGCGCAGGCGCAAGGGGACACGTGGTACGGGATGAGATTGAAGAAATCTGGAGCCTCGTGATGTCTCTGAGAGGCTAGGATGCAAGAAATGGTCAAGGCTGGTGTGACCTAATTGAACTGATAGTGTGCCGTGATGATCAGGAGAGAGTCCGTGGGAAAGGAGCCCAAGAGAAAGGACAATGACTGCGGAGTTCTTGAATGTGTCAAAAGAAGATACAAATGGACTGATCGAATCGGATGGAAATGTTTAAGCGTATGGGAAAGGAAATGATCCAAGGACCCTTGAATCCAAGAGAACTTGATTAAAGAATGAATAAGCTGACATGCATGGACCAATGAAAGAAAAGCGTGATATTAATGTTGCAACAGTTAGTTAGCAAAGTTAGAATTGGGGTATAAGAGGGCCTACTCTTAGTGGGAGGGGGCCAGTTCCAGGGAAGTTCCAGAGAGTTCCAGTCAGAGTTCCAAGCAGTTCGAGAGTCGTGGTTGCAGTAGAGGAGACGGGTTGCAGGTAGCTGATGCTGACGAGCTGAAGTTGCTGTTGCTGTCTTAACTTTACAGTTGAGTATGAGAATCAGGCTATTTCTAATCCCAAAGTTAGGTTAGAAATCATTAGGCTAAATTAGGAAGCTAGGCAGGTAACTAGGGTTTTTGGCTTCATGACAAAATTTCCTTTTCTGCAATAAATTGGTTATGCTTAATAAAATTGTGAATTTAAAAATGAATAATTGAATAAAGTATTAAATTCTTTCCATGCTTTTAAAATTATATAAAATTTAAGATTCTTTAAACCCAAAATGACTCAGTGGTTATTTTCCTAAATGATTGTGACATGAGTAATTGGTTGATTGTGATTCAGCTGGTCTTAATCACTATGAACTAATTTCTTAAATGAATGATTCATCGACAAAACAATGAGCAGGAATATCTTAAGAAATAACTAAAAGAAAGTGACAAATTAAGGTAAATAGATATCCTTGCTCTTCCAGCGGTACACAAAATGGTGTTCTCCATTTAGTTCTCATGCTTCTCCTAGGAGTACAGAATTTCATACAGGTGTAAAAGGAAATCCAGGTGTGTGTGTGTGTGTGTGTTAGGCGATGTTTATGGGCCCCATCGTCATGAGGATATGAGAAATATAGTTTACCCCTGGATGACCTATAAGTAACCTGGGAGGAGAATAGTTTTCATTGTACGCGCTGCATCAGATTTCTTGGTAGCAGAGTTATGGTTTTCTATAGATTAGTTTAGTGATTATTGTTTATTGATTATTGATTATTTGATGACTAACACTATATGTTGAGTCGCGTTATGTTATATGTAAGTTTTCACGCTTCTGGGATGTAGGAAGTGGAACACGTGTGGCAAGAGAAGTCACATGGAATTTGGTACATGGTCTGAATTCATTTTGGTTATAACACAGGTTGTGTTATGTCAGGGATTTCGGTGTGAAAAGTGTGTAAATGAAATAGCAAATCACGTTTACTTGTGAAACTTTGGCCTTAATTCTCAGGAGCCTAGTCTCCACATGTGTCTTATCCCCAGAGAAACGAGTAAATTGTTTGTTTGAAAGAAGGGTAAGGTAGAGGGAAGTGCTACTTTATCGGCGAAAGTAAATAATTCTGTGGTAGGGTAGAGGTAAGCGCTGCCTACTGGAAAAACAGGATTCTTGTGTAAAAGGACAAGGCTGTCACTTTGTTTAGCGAATCAGACTATGGAATTGTTTATTTGTTGTAACTAACGAAGAAAAACAGTAAAAAGAAAAATTGCCGATAAATTTTGTAAAGGAGGGGTAAAGAGTAGAAGTGACGTGGAAAAGTGCCGCGCTAGGATTGGTTAGTGCACTAGTCACGTGAATACAGAGCAGGAGTGACGTAGAAAAAGTGCCGCGCTAGGATTGGTTGGTTCGCGGACGGTGGAAATTGTTCTGATTGGTACGTTAGTGTGAATCGCGCTGTAATTGGACTAAGTTCCGTACACAGAAACAGCGTTAGAGTAAAGAGAAAACAAATAGAAAACATGCCGTATTACGAGTATGAAAGGGAGAGAACGTCATGGACAACGAAATTAAAGAATTTCTTTAAGAAAGACAAAAAGGTTGTGACTAGAGAGGGACAAGTAATTCCTCCGCCGAAATCAGCAGCTTCACATATGATGCTGAAATATGGATATCATACGTGCATATGGTTGGATAATTGGGTAAAATATACAAAGAATGATGGAGCATTGGCTTTTCCTGAAAATGGTTCTTTTAATGTAGCGATTTTACGGAATTTAAAAGAAAAGATGCTTAAATTGGAACCTAGACCTAGACCGACACAGTTTGAGGCTTTAACAGAATGGGAAGATGAGATGTACGAGAAAGAAAGATTCAGAGGTATGAAAGGTTATGAGTTCGTGCCCGGAAGATTGTGGGGAATGAATCATGAGGACAGAATAAAACGATGGAGATGTGCTAACATGACAGGAGGTTTGTTTCCAGCTTTTACAGTTGAGGAAGGGACTAAGAAAAAACGGACTGAGAAAAAGAAACATTTAGAGAGAGAAAGGTATATGCATGAGAGCGAAACGGATGACGAGTTGCTGGAAGATATATTAAATAAAAATCCACCTCCGTATCAGCAGAATTCTACAGTGGTGACACCAAATGCGCCACCAATAGAAACTATGCGAAATAAAAGTCCAGAAAAAAGACAAGAAATAAATAGGTCACAAGAACAAATAAGAACTTCCCAAAATGAGGGAATAGAAAATGATAGTGCAAGAGAATTGGCAAGGACAACAAAAGAATTAACTGAGAAAATTAGAGAATTAACCAAGAATATGGAAGCAGTTACCGTACCCGTAACAATAGGTCCAGTAATACCAGTTTTCGAGAATCAGAAAATTGATGAACGATCTTTGGTGATTCCCTTGAGTTCGCAATTCCAAAGAGAAAAGGAAAGAATGGAAACAAGTCCAGGAACGAGCAATTTGACTAGTGCTTACAGACCAAGTCCACCTGAAAATTTGACAGTGAATGAGTGTAGCGGTAGGAAAATGCCTATGGTAACTGAATCTGCAACAGTGACACCTGAAAAGAGTGGAAATTGGACAGAAATAAATAGTACTCCTATAGGTCCGACTCCTGATGAGTTAAATGAGTGGATAAAAGCTTTTAAAATAAAAGAAACAGAAGAAAAACCATTAGATGTGATCAGATTGAAAATTGACATGGAAGAATTAATTCTAGGAACGATTGGTACAGAAAAGATAAAGAATTATCAGGATGATGAAATAATGTTTCTGTGCAAAAGTATAACATGGAGGGCAAAGAATTTACATGACAAACTAGAAGAAGTGGCCGGTGAGATTGGAATAGATTTTGCAAAAGTAAAAACGTTGCAGAAACCATACAGAGTAGATTTTTGTGAAAAAGATATTGAAAATTTGAATACAGCAGGAAGGTTGACACAGATAAAAGAGTTGATTGTTTTGTTGAGAAAATGGGGTGATGTAGACAGATGGAAGGTTAGATGGACAAAGAAGAATGAGAAAAGCGTAGACAAAGGTTCATTGGCTTTTATGATAACAGAAAAGGAACATGTTGTTAAAGAGTACCCTATGAGAGAAACTCCAGGTGGTAGTTATGTGCATGTTCCCTGGACTAGGCAGGACATCCTGTCATTTACAAATGACTTTCCAAAGTTAAGAGAAAAGCCAGTTGAGTGGTACCGACAGGTAGAAAGGTTTGTAAAGGTCTCGAAAGTGTTGTGGATAGATTTGGATGGATTGTTTGACATAGTGGTACCAACGGATCTGTGGTCAGAATGTAAGATTACAGTTGACTGGCCAACTACAGAATATCCAAGAGATCCTAAGACAGGAGCTCCAGGACCAGATGTGATGAAGAAATACGACAAGGTGATTACCTTTTTGAAAAATAAGATTCCTCCAAAAGAAACAGATTGGGTTAAGATTGATAGAACTACACAGGAAAATAAGGAGAGTGTACATGCATATTATGAGCGATTGTTGTTGGTTTTCAAACAGTATAGTGGTTATGAGGAATTAAGTGAGAAGGATATGAGTCATTTTGTATACCGATTTGTATTTGGCTTGAAACAAGAAATAAGCGATATGATTAAGCAACATATGATAAACTGGCAGAATGCAAGTGTAGATGAGGTGCTGAGGTATGCTAAGTATTGTAGTGATGAAATAGAGAGTAAACAGCGTAAGTTGAAAGAAAAAGCAATGTGGGCACAAGTGAAAGTGGCAGAAAAACAAGAAGCCCAATTGGATAATAATAATGGAAACGAATCAGGACAGAATAAGATGCGACCAAATATAGGTAAAGGAAAAGGACAAGTGAGTCTAGAAGAGGCAAAGAAGAAATGGCCATGTCATAATTGCGGAAAATTAGGGCATTGGAGAAATGAGTGTAAGTTCCCACCTAAACCTAATCCGGAACATCAATCATTAACTCCACAGGTGCAGAATGAGGTAGTTGTTCAACAAAGTCAGGTGCCACAACCACCACTTCCCAACACTGTTAACCAGCAAAGATACAGTACAGAAACAGGATTCTACGGAGGAGAGCAGGTAACACAGTTGCCGAGAGCAGCTAACATTTCCCAGTATTGGTTGCATCAGAGTGAGGATGACCCGGATGAAAGTTTCTGACGGTGCGCAAGAGAGGGGAAAGAGTGCGTGCTTGGCGCAACTCTAGAGGTAGATCAGTCTGGTCCCTTTGTGGATGGAGAAGTGAATGGAGCAAACGTAACATTCCTTGTCGATACTGGAGCTACCCGTTCTACTGTTAGGTCAGTGGAAATTCCGAACCTTCCTCTCTCAGGTGAATGCATCCAAGTGGTAGGAGTAGCCAATCAGCAGATTAAAACCCCACTTACTGAATTGGTAGAAGTAAAAATTGGTTCTTTTAGAAAAATGCATAAATTTGTAGTGTGCGATTGTAGTCCTGTAAATCTTCTAGGTCGTGACCTTTGTGTAAAATGAATTGCACGATTTATTGTACACCAGAAGGAATAGGTTTTCAGACTTCGGATGAAGATGTTTTGTATAAAGTAACTTTGATGAATCAAGAACCTGAAACGAATGGTTTATTTCCTGCATTTGATGCAGAAAAACTTCCAGAAGAACTAAAAGGTGCAGTAAAAGAAAGTGTGTGGGATTTTACAGGAGAGGACATTGGATTAATGAGAGAAGTTGATCCCGTAAAAGTGACAGTGAAAGAAGGGATAAGTTATCCAAACACGCCACAGTACAAATTAACTCCAGAAATAATTGAAGGAATAACTCCTGTGATAAATAAGATGATTGAACAGGGAATTCTGAAAGAAATCATGAGCAGTCCATGTAATTCACCTATTATGGGACTGAAAAAGCCAAATGGAACATACAGAATAGTACAGGATTTGAGAAAGATCAACAAAATAGTTGTACCATGCTGTCCAATAGTGCCAAACCCTGCAGTGATTCTATATCAAATTCCGCATGAAGCTGAGTGGTACACTGTGATAGATTTGTGTCATGCATTTTTCTCTATTCCTTTGCATCCAGATAGCCAGCCATTATTTGCATTCCGTTTCGGAGAGCGTATTTTGGCATGGTGCCGAATTCCACAGGGGTATACAGAAAGCCCCTCAATTTTTAATCAGATTCTAAAGAGATCTCTGGAAGATTTAAAAATGCCAGAAAAATCAGTGATGGTGCAGTATATCGATGACCTATTGGTAGCATCGAAAACCAAAGAGGCATGTGTAAGTGACACAATTGCTTTACTGAACCATTTGGAGAAAAGAGGACATAAGGTGTCCCCTTCAAAATTACAGTTTTGTCAGAAAGAAGTCCAGTATTTAGGGCATAAAATTGAGAAAGGAGTGCGGAAAATAGCGACAGAAAGAGTAAGAATGATTCAAGGAATGAGAGCACCAATGACTCAAAGAGAGGTAAGAATGTTTTTGGGAATGGTTGGATATTGTCGACAATGGATAAGTGGATTTTCTTTGATTGCAAAACCATTACAAAAACTGACAAAGAAAGATGTAAAAGACCCTTTTGAGTTAAACAAAGAAGAAATGAAATCTTTCAAAGAATTGAAAAAGAAACTGTGTGAGGCCCCTGCATTAGGCATGCCTGATTATGAGAAGGATTTTGAGTTATACTGCAGTGAAAGAGATGGATGTGCATTTTCAGTATTGGTACAAAAACACGGCACCATGAAGAGGCCTATAGCTTACTTTTCAGCTGTTTTAGATCCTATAGCAAAAGCATTGCCTGGATGTTTGAAAGCAGTTGCTGCTACTTGTGTAAGTCTGGAACAAAGTGAAGGTATAGTGATGGGGTATCCACTGAGAGTATATGTTCCCCATTCAGTAGAAATTCTTTTGACAAGAACAAAAACACAGTACATGACACATAGTCGGCTGACTAAGTACGAAAAAGTCATCTTGAGTGCAGAAAATGTGACCATAGATAGATGCATAAATGTAAATCCTTCGACATCATTGCCAGATGAAGAGAGTATAATTGAACAAGATGAAGTAGATCATGATTGTCTGAATGTGCTGGAATATTGCACAAAACCAAGAGCTGACATAAAAGATGAACCGTTAAAGGAATCCGATTATGTCATGTTTGTAGATGGTTCATGTTTACGCACAAAGGAAGGAGTGTTAAGCGCAGCTTATGCAGTATGCACAGTGGCAACTGTGATGGAAGCGTCTTGTCTGAAAGGAGTTAGGTCAGCCCAAGTTGCGGAACTAATTGCTTTGATTCAAGCATGTAAATTGGGAAAAAATGTACGAATCACGATTGTGACCGATAGCCAATATGGTTTCGGCATCGTACATGATTTTGGCCAGATTTGGTCACAAAGAGGATTTTTGACATCTGCAGGAACACCTATCAGAAATGGAGATTATGTTAAAAAACTGCTTGAGGCGATACAGCTGCCTAAACAAATAGCTGTAGTGAAGTGCAAGGCGCATAAGAAAAACGAAGACTACATAGCGGTCGGCAATAATTATGCTGATGAGATCGCTAGATATTGTGCGGAAAACATGGCGTCCCTGAACAAAAATAGAGAAAGGGAGCATGTCTCTTGTCCTTTGCTTTTCACTAACGCAGTCGAAACATGGGATGAAGTAAGGCAGTTACAAGAAACAGCAAGAGATGAGGAAAAGGATTACTGGATTAAAGCAGGATGTAGAAGACAGGAAGATAATGGAGTGTGGGTATACAGAGATGAAAGACCAGTTATGCCTGATAGCATGATTGCAGACATGGCACGGATGTACCATGGACAAGCTCATATTGGGAGAGATGCAATGATCAGACTTTTTAGACAGACCTGGTATAACCCAAAATTCAGAGCCATTGCTGAAAGTCTTTGTCAAAGATGTCTTATTTGTCAACAGTTTAACCCAGGAAGGAAAACCGTAGTGAGTCTAGGAACAATAGGACGAGAAGGAGGTCCATTCACAAGGATACAGATGGATTTCATTGAGATGCCCCCTAGTAACAGATTAAGATATGTTCTGGTGGTCGTCTGTTTGTTCTCTCGTTGGGTGGAGGCATACCCCACAAGAAGGAATGATGGAACAACAGTGGCAAAACTTATGCTACGAGAGTTCATTCCGAGGTATGGTTTTCCAGTCACAGTTGAGACAGATAGAGGAACACATTTTCAAAATGAGTTGATCCAATTGATTTGTGAAGCACTGAGTATTAAACAAAAATTACATTGTGCTTACAGACCAGAGGCTTCTGGGGTAGTAGAGCAGATAAATGGAACAATTAAAAACAGATTGGGGAAAATGTGTCAAGCTACAGGACTCAAATGGCCAGATGCACTGCCTCTTGTTCTGATGACTATCAGAAGCATCCCTGAAAAGAAAACGGGACTCAGTCCTCATGAAATGATCATGGGACGAGCAATGAGACAAGCCCACGTACCAGTCAACAAGTTATTAACAATAACTGATGATCTAATACTGGATTATTGCAAAGGACTGGCTGATGTGGTGCGTTCTGTGTTTCATCAGGTTGGACCGGATGCGACCACTCTTGAAAGAAAACCAGCCCACGACTTGAATCCAGGAGACTGGGTCCGTATTAAAGTCCACAGGAGAAGAAACTGTCTAGTTCCGCGTTGGGATGAGCCAAGACAGGTAATCCTAGTAACAACGACTGCTGTCAAGTGTGCAGGAGTGAAGAACTGGGTTCATGCCAGCCACACAATCAGAATTCCAGAACCTACAGATCGACATGTGAGTCGGCGTCTGGAAGTGTGGGATAAAAGTTTAACGGCGGGAACAACCAAGATAAAAGAAAGGGTGCCAGAACTTGAAGATCGACCTGAAAGTCGACATCTGGAGACCCCAACGGAAAACACCTCTATAGAAGAAGAGGAACAAGAAGAAGAAGAAGAAAGAAATTCAGAAGTTCCAGAACTTGAAGATCGACCTGTAAGTCGACATCTGGAAATATCTGACACAACTTCAGGATCTGATGATTCAGCTGCAAATTGGGAAGAATTCCGAAAGAGAACTTGGGGTTATAAACCAATTAGAGAAGAAACTGAGCAAGAAATTGAGTTAGATGAACAACCAAGTACAAGTTATGGTGGAAATCATTCAGAAACAATATTAATAGATGAAGTAGGGAAAGAAGTACACAAAAAGTTAGAAAATCGAGAAGAACCCCGAGGAGCAATAGGGATAGATAGAGAAACAGGAGAACAGGGAAATTCAGAAACAGATAAGGAGGAAAACACCAAATCGGAAGAACCCCGAGGAGGGACAGTGATAAGGGAAAACAAAAAGGAGAAGACAGATCCACCAGTAGGAGATGACGAGATTATAAGTTTCAAAATAAGAGACAATAGTGAGACAGTTGAAACAGAAACAGAAGAAAGTGGAGGAGAGGAAAAAGCAAAGACTGAGTCAAGAAAAAGAAATTGGAAATCAGAAAGAGAAGAAAGAGAAGGTGAAGCCAAAAGGCCAAGAAAAGGAGATAATTGGCCCAACAGCTATGTAAGAAAATTGAGATATAGAATAATAAGAGCAGAGGATGAAGATGCTGAACAAGTAAATGAGGTGACAAGTCAAAAGGGACAAGAAAAACCCAGTGGAAAAAGATTACAAAAGTCCAAAAGGACAAAGAAAGTGAATTCAAAATTTAAGTCACCTGAGTGGCTGTATATTGCATTAACTGATTACAAAGAAGAAGAAGAAAACACTCACGGAAACCAGAGACTGAGAAGTCGGATGGGAAAAGGTGAGATGCAACGAAACTGAAGTGAAGACTTATAGTGCTTCTGCCGGACGTGACAAATTTACTGGACGTGACAAATCACCGGATGTGACAACGAGAGAATTCTGGAGAGAATTAAAGAAAGTACCAAGCAAAGACTTTTTGAAAGCAGAGTGGCGTCTAAGTCATCTTGAGGTGTAGTGACACAATTTTCTGAAACTTAACAAATAGAAAAAGCAAAATGGAAAATAATAGCGATAGAAGAGATAAATGTGAATTTATAAAGAGATGGTGCAAAATGTGCTGCTTTTGTACAGGGTTATTAATGACCATATGGATAGTTTTAGCAATCACAATTCCTATTAGTGTAGCTGTGATAGAAGCAAAGAATGATACTAAACAAGAAAAAGAAACTAATATTAAAGAACAAGTTGTTTTAAGAAGTAGTGCAGAGTTGCATAAGGATAGGTCAGTAACAGATTTCTCAAAGAATGTTTTTACAAAGTTGTTGTATGAGTACGTAAAAACAATGGAAGTAAGAGATTGTTATGTTTGTATGCAGTTGCCTGCATCAGTATCGGAAGGTGTGACTTATCATCACTTACCTTTGACTTATGGAATAACATGTAGTGTAATAGCAAGTTTATTTTATAAAACAGGTAGATTAGAATCTTATTATACTGATATAGATAAGATATTTGCAAACATTCCAGTAGTACCAGAACTTAACAAAGTAAAACCAGCAAAAGTTTTAGGAGAATTCTTTTTAGAACATAGAAAATTAACGTTAGAAGAAATAGTTAGTAACAACCTTACCTGTGAGTTAAAGAAAGAAGAAAAAGTATTTTTGGATATGGTTGAAGAAAGAAGAATGAAATTTCAAAAAGAAGCAATAAAGGAGGAAGGAAAACGTTTATGGACGTTTGAGGAAGGAAATCATGAAGGGAAAAGGATAAATGCAGCAATGACTTTAGATTGGCCACAAACAGGAAAGTTGTGCATTAAGAGAAATAAGACAGTCTATGACAATTACTTTGTAGGTTCCAGTATCTGCCATGACAATTATCAAATTCTGGGAGGTTGGGGATTCAAAGGTGGAAAGGACCCAATATTTCCAGGTATCTATTATATTTGTGGGAATAGAGCTTATTACAGGTTACCGGACCATTGGTATGGAACTTGCTATGTAGGCCTGGTCTTTCCAAAGATTTTTCACATGGACAGAGAAGAAAAGGGAACATACAAGATGATTAATAGATTTACACGTAGAAAAAGGGAAAGTTTTTCAGAAATTGTAGGTGATATTTTTGGAGCATTAATACCAGCAGTGGGAATATCTTTGAATGCATTTAAAATTCGGAAGTTATCCACAGTAGTAGATCGTTTGTCTACAGATACTGCGGGAGGGTTCTTAATGGTAAATACCGAAATGGTTGCCATGAGAGCTATGGTGATGCAAAATCGGCTTGCCCTTGATATTCTTTTGGCAAAAGAGGGTGGAGTCTGTGGAATGTTGAAAGTCCAACATTGTTGTACTTACATTCCGGATAACAGTGAAAATATACAGAAGTATATTACAAATATTACAAGTCTGCACAAAGAATTAGTTCCACTGGAGGTTGAAAGTGTTTTGGGAAAACTTGGTAGAGGGTTTTCCTCAGTAGCAAATTGGTTAACTAGGATGAGTAAACTAGTAATAGGGAAAGTTATAATAGTAGCAACTATAGTGATATTGTTAGCAATGACATTGAAAATAGTAATAACATGTATAAAGAGAAAAGTAAGACAGAATAAGATAAGAAGAAATAACAGAATAATGAGAGAAAGAGAGAGAGAAATGGGTGAAATTGAGTTGGAGAAAATGAAAGAAAGCATGTATAAAGAGACTAAAAGGCAAGATGAAGAAGAGACAGAGATATGAATAACAGAAAGTAAAGGATGAAAGACATGCTGCCTGAAAAGAAGTATGACTTGGTTTTATGTGGTGATTTAAAAATCACCAAAGGGGGAGTTGATGGAGCAGGGAAAATAAAAAAATTTAACCCCTAACAAATTATATAATTAATTAATTAAAAATGTTCGTTTAAATGTATTAATCAACATTGTATATGTGGGAATGGTAATATGCCAATGTATGTGCTAAATAATCTATTAATGAATGTCCGTGTGTCTAATCATAACGTAAGAATAAAAAGCGTACTAAATAAAATAAATGCATGTTTGTGCTTCATAGAAATAAAATGTGTCGTTGCAAAAACAATAGTGATGGTAAGTAAGGAGCAGCTTAAATGTCGCTTTTTGCTAGGTAACAACTAATTGGGGTACGTAGACGGGAGGGAAACGAAAGGGATATTTTTCTCTATTTTAATTATGTTTTATTTGCCTCAAATTAGTGCTTCTAAAGTAGAACCGAGTGGCGAGATAAAATGGCCGCCAGTGGGAAGATGTGCGCAGGCGCAAGGGGACACGTGGTACGGGATGAGATTGAAGAAATCTGGAGCCTCGTGATGTCTCTGAGAGGCTAGGATGCAAGAAATGGTCAAGGCTGGTGTGACCTAATTGAACTGATAGTGTGCCGTGATGATCAGGAGAGAGTCCGTGGGAAAGGAGCCCAAGAGAAAGGACAATGACTGCGGAGTTCTTGAATGTGTCAAAAGAAGATACAAATGGACTGATCGAATCGGATGGAAATGTTTAAGCGTATGGGAAAGGAAATGATCCAAGGACCCTTGAATCCAAGAGAACTTGATTAAAGAATGAATAAGCTGACATGCATGGACCAATGAAAGAAAAGCGTGATATTAATGTTGCAACAGTTAGTTAGCAAAGTTAGAATTGGGGTATAAGAGGGCCTACTCTTAGTGGGAGGGGGTCAGTTCCAGGGAAGTTCCAGAGAGTTCCAGTCAGAGTTCCAAGCAGTTCGAGAGTCGTGGTTGCAGTAGAGGAGACGGGTTGCAGGTAGCTGATGCTGACGAGCTGAAGTTGCTGTTGCTGTCTTAACTTTACAGTTGAGTATGAGAATCAGGCTATTTCTAATCCCAAAGTTAGGTTAGAAATCATTAGGCTAAATTAGGAAGCTAGGCAGGTAACTAGGGTTTTTGGCTTCATGACAAAATTTCCTTTTCTGCAATAAATTGGTTATGCTTAATAAAATTGTGAATTTAAAAATGAATAATTGAATAAAGTATTAAATTCTTTCCATGCTTTTAAAATTATATAAAATTTAAGATTCTTTAAACCCAAAATGACTCAGTGGTTATTTTCCTAAATGATTGTGACATGAGTAATTGGTTGATTGTGATTCAGCTGGTCTTAATCACTATGAACTAATTTCTTAAATGAATGATTCATCGACAAAACAATGAGCAGGAATATCTTAAGAAATAACTAAAAGAAAGTGACAAATTAAGGTAAATAGATATCCTTGCTCTTCCAGCGGTACACAAAATGGTGTTCTCCATTTAGTTCTCATGCTTCTCCTAGGAGTACAGAATTTCATACAGGTGTAAAAGGAAATCCAGGTGTGTGTGTGTGTGTGTTAGGCGATGTTTATGGGCCCCATCGTCATGAGGATATGAGAAATATAGTTTACCCCTGGATGACCTATAAGTAACCTGGGAGGAGAATAGTTTTCATTGTACGCGCTGCATCACACTCTACTCTGCAACAGTGCACTCTCTGCCACTGAACGCTACCACTCTACTCTGCACTACTCCACTCTATGCCACTGCACTCTACAGCACCTTATCTATTCTGCACCACTCTGTGGTACTCTACTCTGCACCACTCTATGAAACTGCGCTCTATGCCACTTTAGCCTACTCTGCACTCTACGCCACTCAACTCTACTCTGCGCCACTGCCCTCTGTATTACTCAACTCTATGTCACTCCACTCTGCACTACTCTACTCTACGCCACTGCACTCACCATTCTAATCTAACCCACTTCATTCCACGACACTGGATTGTATGCTGCTGAATTCAATAGCACTGCACTCAATGCCACTATACTCTTCAACACTCTACGCCAATGTGCACTCTACACCAGTCCACTTTACTCTATTTCATTCCAGTGTATGCCACTCTACGCGACTCCACTCTATGCGACTCCAATACACAACACTCTCTGCCACTCCCCTCTACTCCACTCTTCGCCATTCCACTCTAGGACACGCCGTGCGACTATCCTCTACTCCAGTAACTTTTAGCCATGCTGAACAGCAGCTACACTGGTGTACAACATGGCTAAAAACACTGGCAAAGCCAATAGCACTTGCATGAGCGAGACCTATTGGCTTTGCCAATGCTTGTATTCACTAGCCCCACCAAGGGCGCCAAATCTATTTTCGCCCAGGGCGCTATCCTAGCAAAGGCCGGCTCTGGCCTTAAGGAAGGCATTTGTTTTGGGACAAGCTCGAAGTGAAAATAAAGAAACTCCGTTCACTGCCAGCAGGACAAATGTAGCATGTTTGACTGTTCCCTAACCCGGTTATTAGGAACTCAGATGATTGCTTTCTACTTCTTTTAGAGCCTGCGTGTTTTAGCCTTATTTTTAAAGGAAATCGTGCTTGTTTTATACTTCAGACCTACAGGAAGTACCAAATGGCGGCCATTTTGAATTTTGATTTTGTTGTCATAATAGAGCAGTTGCCGTTTTTGGCTGTTTTATTTGCGTAACTTGCGGAGGAGGGGCAATGGCGGCTCCTGAGGAAGGTAAGAATTACATTAAGAAAAAAAACACAGCCGTCCCTGTGTAGCGCAGACTCGCTGCGCTGTATAGTGTCTTGCGTCAGCCCCTGTGATGCCAGAGCTAGTTCCCTAAATACGAATGCTCGACTTGTTTTGGCTGAATTGGCTCAAGAGTCAAGGAGAACATTTAGCTAAGCCAGAGCCAGGCACGTGGGTCAGGCACCTTAGCTCAGTGATGCAAAAAAATAATGTACGCTAAATAGGACTGACTGGAAGTGTCACGCATGTTCAGGGTTCCTCTTGGCAGCAGCACATGTGCACCACCGTCCGCAAAGCCTACCTGTTGCCACCCCGAGCCTTTGCCTGCGGATTCTGGAACGTGTGCCCACCAGCAGGAGAGGATGTGGTCCGTCGGCTAGACTGCCGACTTTGGTGCTGGAAACCAAGGTTCGAGCCTCGGGGTCGCGTCCACATCCTGTGATTCTGGGCAAATCACTTAATCTCCCCGTGCCTGAATGTTTCCTTGTGTAACGTAACATGTGCTCATGTAAAGCGCTCCAATACCTTCGGGTCGAGTTCGCGCTATATAAATCTGCATACAAAAATAAATAAAAGCCCTAAGACTGAGAGCGTGCCACTCCCGAGTTTTACTTCAACCACGATCTGGTGTCCCTGAATCCTGATTGTTGTCACTCCTCCCTCAGGTGCCATTAAGGATTTAAACAATTGTTTCCTTCATGTGGGTAATTCAGCTCCCTCACTGCTCCTGGGTTTTATGCGCCATGAGCCTCCAAAGTTAAGAAAAAGTTGTCTGCACTTTTAGTGTTAATAATCATTTAATAGTAGAAACCGAGCAGAAGGAATTACGTTTTTGTCGCCAAATAAAGTGTTATTTAAGCCCCCTTCTAACTATACCCCCGCCTGGTACGTGCCCTTAACCACCAGGTGCACAACTAGACCAAACTTTCCGGGGGTTGGGGAGAGGGCTAACACTTTGAACAGTGGAGCTGGAACAATGTTTTGCACCAGGGTGAAAATTACTTGTGGTGGCTCCTTTCACTGTTGTGGTACACTGCATAATAAGAGTCTTTTTCTGAGCAATATGTGGTCAAAGGTGCAGTTTAAATCACAACAGACTTCTAACATTGGTGTGAGGTAAACATCCGTTATGCTTTTTAAGTGTTTTCCTGACGGAGCTTTAACAGAATGGATGGAAAATGTTATATTACATTGGGCCAACAGACCGTTCAAGATTTAAAATGTCATGTTTTGTGTCTGTGGCCAGTTGCATTTGTTTCAACCTCCCAAAAACTTTATTTAAGATATTTTGTTATTCTCCCCCAAAATAATGTTTCAGAAAATTGGTAGCAAAAGGCGCAGTATAAAAATATTTCTTAACATATTGTTTTGTTCATACTGCATTTCCCAGCACACAATATCTATACATTGTTTGCATGGTAAGATGTTAGTACAGGAGACAACTCTCTTGCTGTCAGGAGCAAAAATCCTTCATGTTTATGCTACATTACACATTGAAGTTGAAGCTGTACTTCTTGGTACTACATGAAAAACCGTTAGTTCAATCTCCCATCAAATGTTCATGGTTTTGACTGGCTTGGTCACTATTATAGTCTGAAATGCAACCCACATTTGGAAAGAAGTTGGCAATAATAACAAAACACACAGAAACTCATCACAAAGTGAGAATATACATGGTGCCCTCACAGCACACATTGACCTCGATCATGGGTAACCAGTCCTGGAGGCTGCTACAACTGGCATGCCATTGGATATCCCTGGCACTGTCCTTGCTAACTATGATCTCAGGAGTCATGAAAGCAGTGGTAGGATAGAAAAGTAAACATAGGTATAAAATTCCTGTTTTCTTTCTTTATTTACTATTTGTTGCCTCCAACTAGCATTTGGGTTGTAAACAAGAGGTTCTTGAATGGTAAAGGATAGATCAAGGGGTTAACCATGTGATGGGAATGGTGGTCAAATGGTGTGTGATGTCAGTTCCACTGCTACTAGCATTTTACTGAAGTGCAGCACAGAACTGATACTCAAATTTGTACCATACTCAAGAACACTAGTAATGGAAACATTTTTAAATATTAAGATAGTTGGATCTGTTTTTCCTTCCTTCCCAATCTGTTGGTCACATGGCTAAAACTAGTTACCTATAAAGCAATGTTGTTCTTCCCAGTGAGATAATGTCTTGGGGCATACCCACTCTATCCAAACTTTTCCTTCCTCATTTCCTAGCCATTGTGTCCTGCGTTCTTTTCTCCATCTCCCTCTTTTCTATCTCCTACTCCTTCGGCCCATTTAGGTGACCTTAAGGGGGCTTAAAGAGCTATACAAATATGCAAAAAAACTTCCCAGGCTGACAACATGATGTTTAATCTTCGAATCAATGGCCACCGGAAATAATGTAATAACATCATATTAAGTGTATGCTACGTCTCTGACTGGCTAGGAAATAGTGTGCTGAATGTGAACAAAATGGAGGTTATTCTTTTGGATACTCTCCACAAATACCAACTATTTCGGGAGTTCCCATCAAACATAAGGACAGTGTTAAAAACTTGAGTTTTGTTTGGAACTATGGCTTGAGTCAGATCCCTATGTCAACACTAGAAAACACTTCACTTTCATCTTGAAATCATGCATGAGGTACAGGGTGGAAATGTGAAAGAGACTAGTATTGATTATGGCAATATCCTTTACAGAGGTCTCAAATGCCAAAGCTATTGCATGTTTAAAACCCTGCTGTATTACAGATTTTTGCACTAAACAGATGCAAATCCTAACAGATTAAAGCATAAGAAATCAATCAGAAGACTAGATAGTACACAGTCAAAGTGTTTAAGACAGTCATAGCCCAAAGATTGGAGCAGAAACACCCAAGTGATAGCAGATGGTAAGTGCTCTGCAATCAGCACAAGTTCCTCGCTGTGGGCAAGGAGTAGAACTAGATGCAAGAAGATGTAAAGAACAGGAAGTCACTGTAGTCCAAGATGTATAAGGCAGCCTTTTGCAAACTGCAGCAAAATTCATGGAACCAGCAGCTTGCAGCCACACATAACTACTCCGCCATGGTGAATTCCATAAGGAGTCTGCAGGGTCCTAGGCACAAGACCAGAAGTATGGGAAACAAACTGCAGCAGGAGGACAGTGAAATTGAAATGATGCGAGTATGTTGCCAGCTATCAGTGTGGCACAGCCCCACAAAAAGTGATTCACACAGTCTTCAACAAGGCTACCCCAGGATCTCCAAGGAGGCACTGCGGAATTTGCTGCTTGAATTGGAAAATCAGGTGCTAATGCCACCACAATACAGCTGTAATTTAAGATCATGAGTCAAATTCCTTAGTTGTGTGTTGGGGTGCCACCTTCACATGGCATTATGCCTCCACCAAGCCCTGATTCTGAGCAAAACAATGCCTGCAGCAGCATTTCAGCAACAACATGGTGGGATAGTGTAGAGATAGCAAAAGCCAGGCTCGCCCTCTGCTTGTATGCCAGAAGAACAGAATTCTTCAAAGCAACACTGGATCCCTGCAGGTTAAAAGGACTGAGGAGCAGTGTTGGCCAGTCGGGCACTCTGGCTGTGAGATGGGCCAGCTTGAAAGGGCGAGTGTGTAGGTCCATTTGTTGGTCCTGTGTGCTGTGATAGGACCAAATATCTAGTTCACACACTGGATCTTTCCAGCCAACCCGCCTGGCAGTGTCAGAGTGCCCAATAGGCCAGTCTAATCTTTATTTTTCACAACAAACCAGCCAGATGTTTGGCTTTGGTTTACATATGAATGACAACCTGCACTTATTACTCCTTCTCAGTTACTTGTTTTCTTTTTTTCTAAATAAATACATTCACTAATCATTAGCTTAGAGAGTGATATCCAGCCCTTAAATGCAGGCTATTTTTTATTCAACTAATGCAATACATATTCGATGTCCCAACATAAGCTGGCCGCCGGTTTCCTCCTCCTGTCCTCAACCCAGTGCAATGGCACTAGCGCTTCCTGCAGTACAACTAAACACGCGTGTGACGCTTGAATGCACATGAGGGTTTTAGGGTCACACCTCTCTGCCTGAAGGAATCCTGCAGAGCCAGTATCACCGCCGCCGGGCATAAACTAGGAGACTTGCAAGCAGTGTCTTTACTACAAGTTGACCTGCATGTGAAAGCACTTCAAATGCGCACCAGGTGACGCACGACTGTACAAATCCAAGCACGCTTTGTCTATAGCAACAGCGCGTGCCGGCAGCTACGCAGACTCAAGATTGATCTGTTTCTCTAGAATCCAAAGTATTTTCCTTGCAAGCACTTGACACACACAGGGTTTGCCCCTCCCCTAAGGACTCCTTACTTGAGAGACACAGTTCCAACATATCACTGAGGCAGCACCAGCGCGATAAGCCAGTGACTCTGTCACCGCCCGGCACAGGAATTTTTCATCAATATCCCTCGTATTTCCACAAGAATTCCTGCAGGTGTTGAGGTGCTTGGAGATCCCATCCCCAAAATGTGGTATCTCAGTAAGGAGGCTCAGAAGATGAAAAGTAAACAGGTAGAACTTTATTCAAGCTCCTCGGCCACCAATTGCCAGAATCCTTTCTTCCTATCCTTAACATTCCTTCTCCCTACATCATCAGGTTCCGTTACATCATGACATTCTAAGGTGAGAATGGAAGACTCACTTCATGCACAGTATACCACAAACAGCAAGGCCAATCACTGCAATCAGCAGCCTACCTTGAGCGATGCAGCAGCTAGCACCTCCTCCTCTTCCTGCTATCACCCCTCCTCCATGCACAGCGACTTATAATCCACATAACCAAAATGCAATTGTAAAATTGCCTCATCTATTTCAGAAAATGTTGCATGTATTCAAGGCTTATCCATGCTGTGAGTGTGTGTCGAAAAACAAACTTATTCATTGTCATTATACAAAAGACATGGTATTCAATGTAGTACTCTAGAAAGACATCACTATGGCAAGTTCTGTTAGTTAGGCTAAGGATATGTAAATTCATACAATACCCACGTAACATCAATTTTAAAGAAAGCAACTAAACATATACAAATCGAATGGACTATGAAATAAGCACATTCATAAATAAAACACTCTACGCCCTCAACTATTTGCCCCTACATGCCACTCCACTCTGACACTCTACGCAACTCCCTCTATGCCACTCCACACTCTACTCCACTCTACATCGCTCCACTCTGACACTTCACTTTGACACTGTACTCTACTCTACTACCCGCCTATACACCATTCCACTCTACACCACTCCACAACCCTCCACTCCACAACACTCTTCACCACTCTACTCTGTGACACTCTACTCTGTACCACTCTGGTCTACGACACTCCATGCCACTCCACTCTTCTCTATGCCACTAACTTTTAGGCATGCTGAACAGCAGCCATGCTGGTGTACAACACGGCTAAAACACATTGGCAATGCTCTTGCATAGGCGAGACCTATTGGCTTTGCCAATGTTTGCTTTAAGTTTATTTCCTTTAGCCATGCTGCACAGGATGGAGAAGGCTGTATATCATGGCTAGAAACCATTGGCATTGGTCCCAAAGGTGAGACCTATTGGCTTTGCCAATAGAGCTGGACAAGCAACTGAAAGCTCGAGCCAAATGCCTTGCTCTGGCTCAGTTCAAGGTCATCTTTGACCCTCGAGCCCAAACAAGCCGAGCTTTAAAATGGCTTCTGCCTGCCACCTGTGCTCTAACTTAAGGCACCAAGAATTATAAAAAATATAATCTTTGATGTAAAACAGGAGAGGGAAATATACTCATCTAGTGGCTTAATGGCACAATATGAAATGAGAAAACGTAGTTTATTTTCCTGGCTTAACCAAATAGTGTTTTCCTTATTCATTTAAGAGCTCTTTGAAATACATGAGTTCAGGATGTGTGATATATGAGCACCTTCCTTGTATCTGATTTAAACAGACTATAATGTTTCTCAATGTAGGAATCTAGGCTACATATAGAGGGAACATGACAACTGACCTGCCTCTTAATCCACTAATGGCAATGTTGACAACACGAGAGATGAGTGGGACATGAATATTTTTAAGTTCATGTTTAAAAGCTGTCATTTTTAGGTCTCGCCTAGCGATGCAGCGCAAAGCGCTGCTTGCTATGCGAGATCTATTGTTGCCGACTTGGGTCGGAAGCGGGACAGGAGATGTGCATGCGTATGGTGCGAGCAGGAGTTGTGAAAACGCCGCGAGCCGTACGCGTGCACATCAACTGTCTGTGCCAAAGCTTAACAGACAGGAGATGTGCACACGTACGGCTCGCAGCGTTTTCACTCCCGGTGAGTCAGGCGTCTTGGCACACACCGGCCGGATCTGGAGTGCTCGAGTCGGGCGCTGTCCCGGTCTGAGGAGCCCACAGGAAGGTGACGGGGCGTCTCCATGACCACAGCGAGCTCCGTGTGCGGCGCAGCCCCCAGGCCTTCAGCGTCTGCGGCCCTGGGCTCCGAGGCGCGCGCTCTCTGAGCAGACCTCCCGCCCGGCGAGAGCAGCACTTTGTGCACTTGGCTGCATTGGGGCTTCTTCAGTTGTGCTGAGGACACACTCCTGCAGTGCTAAGGGGGCGCTCTTTTATCGCTGCTGAGGCTGTTTCACCTAGTGGTGCGAGCCCACTCCTAATACATCCAAGAAAGGTTAATAGAGGGTAGACAGGCGCTACTCTGGGCCCTTCGTTGATACAAAGCTGATGCTGTCATTGGGAGTATAACAAGGTAAGGCCTTCCTCCACTGCTGTGTCCTCAAGTGTGAGTCTGTAACAGTGTGAATTGAGAGCACAGAGAAAAAGAATTTGCAATGCATAGGTGTCGCATTTACGCAAGCTTGAGCTTTGGCATTGTAAATGACAATGCCTTCTATTTATGATTTAAATAACAAAACATAAATAAAAGGTATTGTCATTCACAATGCCACTAGCTCAAACTCGTGTAAATGCGAGACTGTGGCGGAGCGCCGCCTGGGGACTCCTCCTCCGGGGCTTCCGACACCGGAGAGATGCCGCCTTACCTGTCACCGTGTCCCCTCCTCTTTTTCCAGAGCCCGGCGAGTGATTTAAATAACAAAACATAAATAAAAGGTATTGTCATTCACAATGCCACTAGCTCAAACTCGTGTAAATGCGAGACTGTGGCGGAGCGCCGCCTGGGGACTCCTCCTCCGAGGCGCGCGCTCTCTCTGAGCAGACCTCCCGCCCGGCGAGAGAGCAGCACTTTGTGCACTTGGCTGCATTGGGGCTTCTTCAGTTGTGCTGAGGACACACTCCTGCAGTGCTAAGGGGGCGCTTCTTTTATCGCTGCTGAGGCTGTTTCACCTAGTGGTGCGAGCCCACTCCTAATACATCCAAGAAAGGTTAATAGAGGGTAGACAGGCGCTACTCTGGGCCCTTCGTTGATACAAAGCTGATGCTGTCATTGGGAGTATAACAAGGTAAGGCCTTCCTCCACTGCTGTGTCCTCAAGTGTGAGTCTGTAACAGTGTGAATTGAGAGCACAGAGAAAAAGAATTTGCAATGCAATAGGTGTCGCATTTACGCAAGCTTGAGTCTTGGCATTGTAAATGACAATGCCTTCTATTTATGATTTAAATAACAAAACATAAATAAAAGGTATTGTCATTCACAATGCCACTAGCTCAAACTCGTGTAAATGCGAGACTGTGGCGGAGCGCCGCCTGGGGACTCCTCCTCCGGGGCTTCCGACACCGGAGAGATGCCGCCTTACCTGTCACCGTGTCCCCTCCTCTTTTTCCAGAGCCCGGCGAGTGCAGCGCACTGCCCCTTTAATGCGGGGTTGTCCCTGGTCTCCCCGGCCGATCACGTGTTGAGGTCAGCTGATGTTGCGGGCAGTGAAGAGGAAGCGAGGAAGGACTCGAGAGAAGAACCACGGACTGGGGCGAGAGGAGTGGAGACGCCGGAACCGGGACTCCAGACCTTCCACATAGGACCGGGACTGGGAGGACTTCGAGGCGACGTGGAAGCAGGAGGGAAACAGAGGACGAGGACCGAGCAGGAAGAGGAGAGGGTGCCGCCGGAGACGCCGTCTCCCCGAAGCAAGGAAAGAAGGGAACCGGACCCAAACCGGCAACACGTGGAAGCCCGCCACGGCCCAGGAGGGTCGTGGCTTAAAAAGGTACGGGACCAGCTGGGGGCCGCGTGGGAGAAAGGGAAGCTGGGTGGAGGGGACGGCTAGCCTGAGAGCCTGCGGTGCCTAAATAGCGCTTGTGCCACCAACCGAGAGCGCGATAGGGCGTCACTGGTGTCGGTCGGGTGTTTTGTTCCTTCACTCCCTTTCCCCAAGTTGTCACCGAAATTCCACAACGTGTCCCTCACGAGCCTTTCTGTTTTCTTTTGGGGTCGCCTGCCTGGATACCGAGGAAGGACCCAGGAAGCAGACACCGGCGAAGCTCCTTTGTGCTGCCAGAACAAGGACTGGCCAATCACCCCCCTCTCTGAAGGAAGAGAGACTTTACATTATTTTGTTATCCAAATCCCCTTACAACCCTTGTGAGAAGTAACCAATAAACCATTGCCTTCTCCACTCAGACCCTTTCTCCTTGCCTTCCTCACCGCGGGACCACACATGGTGTCAGAAGTAGGATCGTAACGCCTCCAGGGAAGATGGAAAACCTTATTCAGCAGCTCATACGCGGCCAGGAGAAGTTGGAGTGGGCCGTGGAGAAGCAGATGGCTTCAGCCCAGGCCGATAGGGAACTTTTCAAGGACACAATGACCAACCAGGCGGAAAGGCTAGAAGGGGTTGCGGACGACCGCCTACAGCTGACCGCCCAGCTACAGAACCGTGCCGGGTCAGGCCCCCATATCTCGTTACAGAAGTATGGTGCTGGGGAGGATCCGGATGCGTTCCTCCTCAACTTTGAGAGGGCCGCCCGCGCAGCGGGATGGCCAGAGGCCAAATGGCCCTTCTTCCTAGCTCCCCTCCTTACCGGGGAAGCACAAGCAGCATACCAGGTGGCCAACGCCACTGGACACACCCCGTACTCGGAAATCAAGGACGTCATCCTAGACCATCTCGGCATGGATGCTGAGGCCTATCGGGTTCGATTTAGAAAGGAGAGGGGCACGGCAGCAGACAACCCGAAGACCCTATACTACAAGCTCAAATCAGCAGCAGAAAAGTGGTTAAAACCCCAAACGAGCACCAAGGAGGAAATCATGTCCCTGATCCTCCTGGAACAATTCTTAGAAGCCTTACCTTACCCAATACAGCGTTGGCTGAAACAACACACACGGCTGACAAGCGAACAAGCTATAGAGATGGCCACCTCCTTTTACAGGGCACAACCGCGTTTCCAGCCGTGGGACGTGGACAAGCCCATACGCCCCTCCCTTACTCCACTGAAACCCGAAAGGAAGTCAGTGAAGACCAGTATGGAACCCCTGAAAGTGCGACAGTTCCGGCCAGACCCCTTGCCTGTGACAGGACCACAATGCTTCGAATGTGGCGACTGGGGTCACATCGCCAGAAATTGCCCCAAAAGGAGAGCTGGTGAGGAGCCAATGGACATCGGATGCCTTCCACGATCCATCCTATATTCCGAGGAAATGGGACCGAGTTTCCATGTAAGTGTACTAGTGGGGGGTTACCTGCAAGAGCCCTATTAGACTCAGGTTGTGGCCAATCGGTTATTCGCCAGTCCCTTGTACCACCTTCTAACGTTAACCCTAGGCGAGAGGTACCTATTCGGTGTGTACATGGGGATGTACGGCACTACCCTATGATGTCCCTTCCTATCACCCTTCCAAATGGGGTGGTTCTTGAGGCGAACCTAGGGGTTCTTCCTGCCCTTCCTGAAGAGCTAATACTGGGTCGGGACAACCCATCTTTTCTTGCCCTCCTGAAGAGTAGTCTAGATGATAGGGGATTCCCCCCCTCTCCATGGCCAACTCTCCTCACCCAGGCGCCCTGGCTCTCCGACAAGAGCTTTCTTTATGCCCAGCACAATGACCCCACTCTCCAACCCGCATGGGATCACGCTAGACGGTTCCCCACATCCCCGAGATCAGTGTATCCCCTGTTCCTCATTAAGAAAGACCTACTCTACAGAGTCGCTAAAAAGGGGGAAACACCTCAACTAGTCGTTCCTCAGGCGTTCAGAAACCAGGTGCTTTTCTTTGCGCACTCTCACCTCCTGGCAGGCCATAGAGGCGCGCAGAAGACCATAGAGATATTGTTGCGTTTTTTCTATTGGCCTGGTATATTCGCGCATGTTACTCGGTTTTGTCAGGAGTGTGAGATATGCCAAAAGGGGAACCCATATAAACCTCCTCCAGTGCCATTACAACCCCTCCCTATCATCGGGGTCCCCTTCGAGAGGATAGGCATGGACCTTATAGGGCCCCTTCCCCGGACCAAGAAAGGGAACCTCTATGCTTTGGTAGTAGTGGACTATGCCACACGCTACCCGGAGGCTTTTCCTTGCGTGCCCCCACCAGTCAAAACATCAGCGATAGGCTCCTGGAACTGTTCTCCCGAGTGGGGTTCCCACGTGAGATTCTCACAGACCAAGGTACCCCATTCGTCTCCAAGGTAATGCACGAGGTATGTAAGGCCCTGGACATATCACACATAAAAACATCAGTGTACCACCCACAGACGGATGGCCTTTGCGAGCGGTACAACGCCACCCTGAAGCTTACCTTGAAGAAACTGTTGAAGGTAGAGGGGAAAGAATGGGACAAGCTCCTCCCACTCGCCCTATATGTGGTTAGAAGCCAAACCCAGTCGAGCTTAGGGTGTTCTCCCTTTCAGTTGTTGTATGGTCGGGAGCCCCGTAGTCTCCTTGAAATTACAAAAGAATACTGGGAACACGAAAAAGAGGAGGAGACGAGGTCCTTTCTTGAGTATACGCAGGACTTGCGTACTCGCCTACAGAAATTGCGAGAGTTTGCGGATGAAAACCTAGAGAGGGCCCAGATCAAACAACAGACCTATTATAACAGAGGGAAGAGATGGCGCCATTTGGTTGTAGGGGATTGGGTACTAGTCCTCACCCCCTCTAGCATACCTAAAATAAAGACAGGATGGCAGGGCCCCTTTAGGATCACACAGAAGATCGGACTCACATCATACCAGGTGCAGGTCACCCCCAAGAGAACCCAGTTATATCACATCAACTTGTTGAAGAAATGGCTGGGTCCTCCTCCCAAGGTCCTACACGTCGTGCAACCCCCAAGAGGAGAAGAAAGCACTTTACCCCTTCTCACAGTCAATCCGGAACTCACAGAAGAGCAGCAAAGAACCCTCCAGTCCACACTCATCCCGTATGCTTCCTTGTTCTCTGACCTTCCAGGTCATACCACCATGGCCGAACACTCCATACCGACCCAGCCTGGCCGGGTCGTAAAACAGAAACCCTACCGTATCCCGGCGGCCAGACGAGACGCCATCGAGAAAGAGGTCCAAAGTATGCTGGCCTTAGGGGTCATACGGTCATCTCGGAGCGAGTGGTCCTCGCCGATCGTATTGGTTCCGAAACCGGACGGGTCCGTCCGGTTTTGCATTGATTTCAGGGCCGTGAACGCGATCTCTAAGTGCGACTCCTACCCCTCCCACGTGTGGACGAACTGATAGAGAGGCTTGGTGACGCGCAGTATATAACGACCCTTGATCTGACAAAAGGATATTGGCAGGTGCCTCTGAGACCCGGTGACCAAGAGAAAACGGCTTTTTCCACCCCTTCGGGACTATTCGAGTTCACCGTTTTACCGTTTGGGTTGCATGGGGCGCCTGCCACCTTCCAGCGTCTCATGGACGGTGTACTGGCGAAACACCAGGCCTACTCATCGGCATACATAGATGATATCGTGATCTATAGCCCCACGTGGGACTCCCATCTCCACCACTGTCATCTCGTTCTCCAGGCTCTCAGAGAGGCTGGACTTCATATCAACGCCAGAAAGTCAAGAGCTGGCTTTCAGAAAGTGAAATACCTAGGGTATGTACTAGGCAATGGGCACATCACACCCCAAGAAGAAAAGGTAAGGGCGATTAGCCATGCCCCTTTTCCCACTACAAAAAAGGAAGTGAGGGCCTTTCTTGGCCTTCTCGGCTATTATCGCCGATTCATACCCCAGTATTCCGAGGTGTCCTCTCCTCTCACAGACCTCCTCAAAAAGAACGTGAAACCCGCTCAACTCTTGCATCCCCTCCTGAAGCCCTACAGGCCTTCCAGAATCTTAAGATAGCCATCACCTCAGGTCCCATCCTCCGGTCACACTGATTACACTAGGCCCTTTGTACTCCAAACCGATGCTTCCGAGAATGGGTTGGGGGCGGTCCTATCTCAGGTCTCAACAGAGGGAGTAGAACACCCCGTCCTTTTTCTTAGCCGTAAGTTGTATCCCAGGGAACGCCACTACCCCATCATTGAAAAGGAATGCCTCGCTATCAGATGGGCTGTGGACAAATTAAGGTACTACCTGGAGGGTTCCCATTTCCTCCTGTATACGGATCATGCCCCGCTCCTTTGGATGAGCCGGAACAAGGGGAACAACCAGAGGGTCCTACGCTGGTTCCTGGCTCTTCAGCCCTTCTCATTCGAGGTTCGTCACCGCAAGGGGTCTGACAACGGCAACGCCGACTTTCTTTCACGGCTCCCCCTGTTCCCCGATCGTGAACAGGCTGGGGTGGGGGTGTGTGGCGGAGCGCCGCCTGGGGACTCCTCCTCCGGGGCTTCCGACACCGGAGAGATGCCGCCTTACCTGTCACCGTGTCCCCTCCTCTTTTTCCAGAGCCCGGCGAGTGCGGCGCACTGCCCCTTTAATGCGGGGTTGTCCCTGGTCTCCCCGGCCGATCACGTGTGGAGGTCAGCTGTTGTTGCGGGCAGTGAAGAGGAAGCGAGGAAGGACTCGGGAGAAGAACCACGGACTGGGACGAGAGGAGTGGAGACGCCGGAACCGGGACTCCAGACCTTCCACATAGGACCGGGACTGGGAGGACTTCGAGGCGACGTGGAAGCAGGAGGGAAACCGAGGACGAGGACCGAGCAGGAAGAGGAGAGGGTGCCGCCGGAGACGCCGTCTCCCCGAAGCAAGGAAAGAAGGGAACCGGACCCAAACCGGCAACACGTGGAAGCCCGCCACGGCCCAGGAGGGTCGTGGCTTAAAAAGGTACGGGACCAGCTGGGGGCCGCGTGGGAGAAAGGGAAGCCGGGTGGAGGGGACGGCTAGCCTGAGAGCCTGCGGTGCCTAAATAGCGCTTGTGCCACCAACCGAGAGCGCGATAGGGCGTCACTGGTGTCGGTCGGGTGTTTTGTTCCTTCACTCCCTTTCCCCAAGTTGTCACCGAAATTCCACAACGTGTCCCTCACGAGCCTTTCTGTTTTCTTTTGGGGTCGCCTGCCTGGATACTGAGGAAGGACCCAGGAAGCAGACACAGGCGGAGCTCCTTTGTGCTGCCAGAACAAGGACTGGCCAATCACCCCCTCTCTGAAGGAAGAGAGACTATACATTATTTTGTTATCCAAATCCCCTTACAATCCTTGTGAGAAGTAACTAATAAACCACTGCCTTCTCCACTCAGACCCTGTCTCCTTGCCTTCCTCACCGCGGGGCCACAGAGACCTATTGCATTGCAAATGCTTGTTAATAAATGCCTCTCAATACAATTATATAATCTCATGTACTAAGTTGAAACTCTCACACGTTAAAAGAAAACACTTTTTGGGGATTTTGAAGAGTTTTTGTCATATTTTTATAAGGTGTTTGGTGCACAGTTTACGTGCGCAACATTTTCCGTGCTCGGCTCGGCTCAGATCTGGCTCGGCTCTCCCTGTGAAATGTATTGGCTCGCCCACCTCATTTGCCAATGCTTGTTAAATAGGGGGCCACATAATGCTTTATTTTACAGTTTTTCACAAATTAAACAAAGCGCTATTAAAATGTACGTTTAAGGCCATGCACCAAAATGTATCTACTAATCCATTTGAAGACAACATCCTCTCTTTTAATTGCCGTTTGATGGAAACATCTATCTTTTGTTTTTGCAACAGTGTTTCTGGTTATCCCTTTTATTTGTTCCTGAATGTGAGTAGGCCTATTTTACCCCTGCTGTGACTTCACACGTCCCCTAGCCTGTTAGCATCTCGCTGTTCGGTGATTAAGCTGTCAGAGGGGACAGCGATGTTCACAGAAAAGAAAATGGCAGCAGCTGCCAAAGAAAGCAGTGAAAACAAGCATTGGTAATGGATTGGTTTCGCCTATGTGATGAAAAAAGAGCTGTTTTCATCAATCATCGTCTGGGAGAAGGAAAGAGCTCCCTGACAAATAACATGGGAGCGTAGAGGATGTGGCGCAGTGGCCAGAGCTCCTGACTCGAGAACTGGGGATCCCGATTCTTGTCTAGGCGGCGCAACGTCCTGTGATTCTATGCAAATCACTTAATCTCTCTGTGGGATAAATTGTTATATAAATATGCTGCAAGAGTAAAAAGCAAAAAGAGGCAAAACTTTATGAAAAAATAGTTCCACCAAAGCGGATGTTAATAGTATTTCGGCTACAGGAAACTGATAATAGAAGCAGACAAGTAACAAAGCATTGGTAAATGCAGGAAAATATGCTGCAGCCAATAGAAATGGAGGAAACCTAAGTAGCATGCACAGGACCCAATGAGAAGGCAGGAAAGAAAGGAGGTGGGATTTAAGTCCCTTTTAAGTTTATATTAAAAATAATAGATTTCTCAAACACAGCTCAAGCGCTGTGCAGGCGAAACCTATAAAGCAAACGGGCGCTTTTAAAGTTTGTAAATGTCCTTTT
Organism: Calotriton arnoldi; assembly: GCA_963921515.1. Lineage (NCBI taxonomy): Eukaryota > Metazoa > Chordata > Amphibia > Caudata > Salamandridae > Calotriton > Calotriton arnoldi. Next base: position 2,820,601 of record CAWUFW010000548.1, read on the forward strand.
ATGTGGCCAAAGGAATTCTTTTAGATTTGCCTGGCCTAGCGACCGTGAGCCCTAGCCCAGTCAGCCCACCTCACACAACCTGAGGGTGCGGAGGCTAAAGCCCTTTCAGCTCAATGGGCGTTGTGCGCCTGTTAACCACTAACGTCTTGTAGTTTTTTGTGTGCAACTGCCGAAAGCGAACAGAGGTGAGTTGTAGTCTAGTTTGCACAAGTAACGTTTGTACTGGTGCAAATAGGAAGTCAACACACTTTCTTTTTTTAAAATTGTTTTTGTTGAAACATTGGTTACAAAACATAGTTTGACCAGTACCAGGACATTCCATTTGATTTTGATGCGATGTTTACAAGTCATACAGTTGTACTAAATACCCAGTCAATGTTCCTGGAACAGTAGGTTACAATTATTAATACATGTCATTGCAGGTACAGTACATTCACAGTGCCAGACTTATCTTGTTATCGCTTGGCAAGTTTTTGCGACCCCCAGCTCGGGGCATCTGCAAAGTAGTGTCCCTGTGCTTGTTGCCTGCCAAGATCAGTATTTTTCTTACTATCTATGTCGCACTATGTTTAGATTGCCTCTCCATTCTCCACCCCTGTCTCCTTGCTTACTAGGTACGTTTGATGTGGGCCCCAGTAGTTTTTTGGTCAGCTCTTTGGAGGGAGTAGCTCGTTGAATACATCCGTTTGTGTGTTACAGTAAAGCATATCTGTGTGCCAGTCTTCTACCTTCGGGGTCGGACCCTTTCCCCACCTCATGGCTACCTGTCTCTTAGCTAGAAATAGGCCAATAGCAACCAAGGGGCGAACAGTTTTCTGGATCCCCAGGTCATAACCTAGCAATGCCATTTTCGAATCCGGCTCTGTGTCTATGCCCGTTATTGCTCCCAGGCCTTTAAATATCTTACACAAGTATTCGTATATTCCTGGGCAGTGCCAGGCTGTATGTAAGAACCCTGCTTCTTCTTCCCCGCATTTCCAGCACCTCGAGTCCTCCCTTAGCCCATATCTCCATTGGCGCTCAGGGGTGTAATAAACCATATGTAAAAATTTGAAATGTATGAGTCTGTGGCGTCCGTTTAGGGATATAGTTTTGGTCTTGGCACAGCAGTATTGCCAGTCTTTGTCACTAATGGGCTCTTCTAGGTCTTTCTGCCAATCTGATCTTGCCTTCAGAATGCCTGGCTTGCGCGCCTCCCATGCGCTGGTATAACATTTTGTGATGAGTTTGAATGGCGTTTCCGTCTGTATCAACGTTGAAAAGGCCTCCATAGTTTGGGGCTCTAACATATCTTCCCCCAGCAATTCTTGCCATGTGTGCCTGGCTCGGTGGTATTGGTATTTAACTATTGCGGTCATGTGTGGGTCTTTTTCTATTATCGTTTCCCAGCTGCTTACCGCCCCGTTAGTGGAAAAAATCTCCTAGCGTGGTTATCCCTAGGGTTCGCAGCGCCTGCCTTGCCCCTCTGTTTTGACCCACCGGAAACCACAGTCACCATTGCAATGGGGTATCTGGGGAGTATAGTAATGCGCCCGCTTGCCTGTTCAGCCACGCGTGCCACGCCTGTGTTCTGGTCGCAAGAGAGTCAAATTCACTGCGGCGTCTAGATGGGGTACGGAAAAGAGTTTGTGGTAAGGAGATTGGAGCCGCCGCGTCTCTCTCTAAATATAGATGTGGTGTATCTCGTGGGCCGTGGATCCAGTAGTGTGCGTGTGTGCTCTGTGCAGCTCTGTAGTACATTTCCAAGTCGGGTGCGTTAAGGCCTCCCAACGTGTAAGGTAGTGTGAGTGAGTCCCAGCACACTCTGGGCTGTTTTCCTGCCCAGGCCAACTTAATCAGCAGTGTACGGAGACGGTGGAATACAGTGCTTGTTAATGAGATCGGAATGTTTTGGAATAGGAATAAAAATCTAGGCAGCACTACCATCTTCATCACAGCACAATGATAATGGTAGTTTAATCCCTCTATCCACATCATCCAAAAGTTTCAGTAGGGCTACCCCATAGTTCTCATACAGTACTACCGAGGGGTCAGCATGTATTCGTATGCCCAAGTAGCGCACCGAGTCCGTGGTCCACTGTAAAGGGTACTCAAGAGTTGGGGTCGCTGTGGCTGGGGTGAGGGGAAAGATGGTTGATTAGTCCCAGTTGATTTTTAGACCGGAATGGGTTCCAAATCGCACCACTTCTCTGAGCGTCAGAGCGACATTGCTATCAGGATCGCATATGTATAGTAATGTATCATCAGCGATGCTGATATAATGAGTCTGTAGCCAGGAAAGCGCAGTCCTCTGTGACTATGATACTCACGCAGCGCACAGGCCAGTGGCTCCGACACAATCGCGTATAACAGCGGTGATAGTGGGCATCCTTGTCTGGTGCCCCTGGATATGGCAAAGGTGTTTGAAACCATATTACCTACTCGCACACGGGCCATTGGTCTTGTGTATAAAAGTAGGATTAACCGGACAAAAATGTCCCCCACCCCAATTTTTCGGAGCACCTCAAACATGAATCCCCACTCCACGGAGTCGAATGCCTTCTCGGCGTCTAGAAATACAGCCACCGCTCTAACCTCCGGGTCCACCCACTGCAGGACTCCAAATAGTGTGCGTAAGTTATGAGTTAGGTTGCGGCCCGGAACAAACCCAGCCTGTTCTGGGCGCACTATACCTGGCAGTATCAGTGCAAGCCTGTTAGCTAGTATTTTTGCATAAATCTTGGCGTCAACATTAAGTAGGGATAGCGGTCTGTACAATGAGCAGTTGACAGGTGTCTTGCCCGGTTTCAATATTGCTACTATCATGGCCTCTCTCGGTGTGGGAGGCATTATTCCGGACTCTCTCTTCATATACTGTTTTAAGATGTGGTTCCAATAGCTCAGAGTAAGTTTTGTAAAAAGATACTGTTAGACCATCGGAGCCAGGTGTTTTTTCAGATGGCATACCCTTCAGGGCCGCCACGATCCCGTCCAGTTGCAGGGGTGCCATTAAGTGTTCTCTATGTTCAGGGGCTAGCCAGGGCATTTTGATGTGGGCTAAATAGTCAACTAATTCATCTTCATTTGTCTGTATCTGAGAGGTATATAATGTTTTATAGTAACTGTGGAACCGATTTACAATGTCTTCCGGAGTACCTAGGGTTCGCCCCTCATCATCTAGTATGTCTGCAATCTCATCAGACGTTCTCGGGGTCTGAGTATGCCCACTAGTACTGCCCCTGCCTTATCCTTCTCGCCATAAGCACGTGCTGTGACATATTTCCCCATATGTTTAAGCTCGTCGTTGGCTGTCTCTTGAAATTCTGCCAGTTTTTGTTTTATGCCAGCTCTTATTTGGGGCTCATTCTTTTTTTGCTGCGAAGCCTCCACAGCAGCTATCTCTTTTTCCAAAGTGTCCAAACGTTCCCTAATAGCTCGCAATACCCCTGCGTGTTTGGAAATCGTTATCCTGCGAATATAGACCTTTAAGGCCTTCCACACCGTCGCAAATGTGGCGACTGACCCCACATTTGTGTTGAAAAAAATCTTCTATTGCCTGTTGTAGTTCGGCACTGAAGGCCTGATCCAACATGGAGTAAGGTGGAAATCTCCATGTGTAGGCCGGAATTCTGGGTGTTTGATATGTGAGTGTAAGTTGTACTGGGGAGTGGTCCGAGTACGTCCTGGGGAGGGGGAGACAATCCGTCACGCGCACCCCCAATCCCGCAGAAATTAGCCAGTAGTCTATGCGAGTATGTGTGTTGTATGCTGCGGGGTAGTACGTGTATCCTGGTATATCCGGAGATCGATGTCTCCATATATCCGTGAGCTGTCCTCTATGTATTATGTCTAGGATCATGCTTGTTGATGCTGAGGGGCATCCGGGGGGGCTCTTGGACCGGTCAATATTGGGGTTAAGTATGCAATTGAAATCCCCACCCCAAATTTGCGGATTGCCCGCCCACTGGTGCGTCTTTGCTTCCACTGACCTATAAAACTGGGGGTCGTCATAGTTCGGCCCATAAACCCCAATCAGTAGAAACGTCAAGTCCTCCTTACAGCATTTAGCTATGGTATACCTGCCTTCTGGATCCTTGTATAGCCATGTCAAATGCACCCCGGATTGTCTACCCACCCAAACCAGAACACCTCTGGCATGTGATGTGCAGGTGGTGGCATAACATTGCCCCTGCATCTTGCGGTATGCTAGTTCTGCCTTATCTCTTTGTAAGTGGGTTTCTTGTAAAATTGCAACATCAATTTTGTGTCTTTTAAGATATGCTATTACTTTTCGGATCTTTCTATTGTCGTTGAGGCCTCTGACATTCCAAGTAATCAGTCTTAGTTTTTGCACATGCCCTGCACCCGCTACCTCTGGGTCTATGTTAGCAATAATTCCTCATGTATTTCTATTTTGTCATGGTATTTGGTCGCACATCTGGTCTTTTTTTCCCCTTTTTTGAAACTGAGTAGCAGTCCCATCCCTCCTTATCCCACCCACGCTATGTGTATCCCCAACTGTCATAGCTCTCAAAGTTCCCATCCCCCCCCCCTCAATAACACCCAAACATACGACATTACATATGACTTCGCTTTTAGTGGAGCACACTTGGGGGCAGATGTTTCCAACTCTCGCTCCCTTGGCCCGCCCCTCCCATCAAAGGAGTGTAAGTTGCATATCAAGTGCTTCAACATTTTGTACTTCAGTATCGCCCTTTCAATTTTGCTGGTTAAGCCGCCCCTTAATGGTGCCTTTGTGCAGGTACATCGGATTTGCAGCTATATTCGGTTGCACCCCGCTAAGAGTCAGCCTAAGTTGTTAATCATGCTTCAGTATCTATTATCGGAACAGTCTTGCCAATCTAGTGTTCTTTGTTGGTAGATAATCACCCATGCGTCGTCCCATGGCTGCCCTCGCATACATTACTGTTCTTCAGCATCCTGTGCCTCCCCTTCGCCGCTCTGGGAGGCCCGGGGGGAGCCTCTTCCACCTCCAGCGCGCTCCACCTTCTTTACGTATTGCATTGCAGCCTTGGGGTCCGCCAAGTGACGTATCTTGCCTTCTGATTTAATCCTGAGTTTCGCGGGGTATTGCATGCTGTATTCGACCTTCAGTTTGCGGAGTCTCTTCTTGACAGGGCGGAATAGTCGGCACGCTTCCTGGACTTGTTGGGTAAAATCAGGGAACAAGGATATTTCGGACCCCTCCAAGCGCAGTGGGCCCAGCTCTTGAGACTTGCGCAGGGCCGCATCACGGACTCTATAGTTTAGTAATCTGGCTATGATTGGTCTCGGCGCTGCCCCTGGCACCGGCCGCGGCGCCAGGGAGCGATGCGCTTTCTCAACCACAAACATTGTGGAGAAGGTATCTCTGCCCAATAATTCCATCAGTATATGCTCCACGTACTGTTCCATGTTGTCAATATTGGTTGACTCTGCTATGCCAAGAATTCTAATGTTATTCCTCCGTGATCGTGCTTCCAAATCCTCTGCTTTGGCTGGGAGGGCTTTTACGGTTTTGTCTAGTGCTTTGTGACCCTCATTCTCCGTTTGTAGGGCATCCTCTGTGCACGAGACTCTCAGTTCTACCGCACCCAATCTATCATTGTGTTTGTCCAATCGTTCAGACATTCTGTCCATGCGAAAAGTGAGGGCGTCTACTTTACTATTAATTTTCGAGAGGCTTTGTTGCATGGCACGTAGGATTTGTTTGAGGTCTGTGTCCGCCGCTGCCTCAGTGTCCTCCGAGGGTACGTCAGCCTCTGGTGCATTTATTTTGCGGGACCTGGGGGTCTTGCGCTGCTTGAATTGTAGCTTTGGCTCTAATTTATCTGGTTTGCCCATTTTGCAGACTCGTGTGAGCTCCTGGCGCCGAGTGCTGCTTGAGTGTCTTTACTCTCTTGGCTTGACCTGCTGCGTGTCTGGAAAGACTGGTGCCTAGTTTATGTTGACAGTGTGCCGTCAGGGTAGGAATCCGGCCTGTGGGGCAATGTTTATTCTAACTGCAGACCAGCCCCCTCCTCACCACGTACCAGCTGCTGTGCAGGCCAGGCCGTGTATTCCGTTCTGTATTGGGCCTGTGCTTAATTACTCCAGGGTGCACTGTTAGTGTCATACCCGCCGTGCTGTGCCTTAGTGTGACACGGTGTCTCCCTAGTGTTGCCTCCAATACCCTCTGCTCACTCTGCACCCCAGCCGTGGTCTTTTATCTGCTCGCCACCAGTCACGCATTCCCGGGCTAGAGGCTCCGCAGTGTGATTATGGCTGCTTACCTGTCTGCTCCAGACCCAGCGCGACTCCTCCGTCACACCCTTTAGCTTATTCAGTGTCCCGCTTCAACCGCTGCAGGGGGAAGGCCACTGGACTCTGGTTGCAGCCGGTGTCTCCGCCCAGTGTGTTTTGCTATCTTCACGCCACTTCTCTGGGACAGCTGCAATCCGCGCCACCACAGCGCCCCAGGCCTACTTCGTGCGGCTGCTCGAGTGGTGCTCACCCCGCCCACACAGACTCCGGGGCCGAGTCGTGGCGCGGAGCCGGCAGGTAGGTGTTTATTGCCGCTTTAGTCTGTGCGTTAGGCCGCCGTTTTCACGTGGTGTATGTTAGGACCACTCGGGGTCCAAATCAAGCGTCCCAGCAGACCAGGCCCCTCACTGGGTGCACACCGCTCTGCAGGTCCGGCCTCCACTCACGTCCACATCTTCCAAGCGTTGTTGCCGGTTGGTTTCGCCTCAGGGGTGCGCTCTACGGGATCACGGCCCAAGCGCTGGTCTCGGCTGGGCCGCAGGCTCCGGCGCAAGTCACCCCCCCCGGCTGTCACATCCCAGGGGGGACCAGCATCGAGTGGGCCATGCGCATTGAGGCAGCCGCAGCACCCTCGTCCCTCAGCGCCACGCTCACCTCGTACTGCAGCTCCAGTCCACTTCTTGCTTTCTGACGCAGCTCCGCTGCCCGCGCTGCAGTCCACAGGCCCTCGCCTCGCCCAGAGTCGCCGTGCTCCGATATGCGCTGTTTTTTCGAGGTGCACTTTGTTCCTGGCGAGTAGCAATGCTTGTTCCTACTTTGACAATGAGTTTTATTGGCGTGAAGCACAAGGATTGTGCAGGATTGAAGTGGCGGTCTCGGGAGCTACCCTAACTAGCCGCCATCTTATAGTCAGGCAAGCTCCGTCCTCCGTCAAAACACTTTCTTTGATACATAGTAGTAAATGCAACAAACGAGGTTGCATCCTTATTGTATAAATACATTTACGGCAGAGTAAAACAGAACAGACTGAATCTACTTTGTTCACGTGTTGCTCCTATGCAACTCTACAAATACATTTTCTCCACTCTTGAAAAATGGCAAAATGCACAGTTTTAGGTAAAATCTGTTTGTATTTTTGGCAGTCCCGAAACCTGGAAGCAGCATAAAAAAGGCGAAATAAATTTGCACTTTAAAATTTTTTTTTTTCTTCACTTTTTCACATTTTTCTTTGCTATAATCTCTTCCACATAAAAACGTGGCTTATAAACTTTGGATGTTTGTTGCAGTTTCCCGTTTTTTTTCCCTTGTGCAGCAATATAATAAAACTGATTGGGTACATTACAGTAGACATGTCTCCATTAGACCATCTATGTCAAAATCACTAAGTTGGTGTTGTATTCTCAAAATTGTCCCCTCCATTACTGTGGGTGTGACTCTGGTGCAGTACTTTGACCCTATTTCCCCTACACCTGCACTCAATAGATATCAAAAGGCTGGATGTCGTTGTCCTTATTGGGATTTTGATAGACTTTTCTGCTGTAGGGCGGTGGTCGTTTTTAAAAGAAAAAAGTGACACTTAGGATGGTTTTACTTCTTAATTCTTTAGTGCCCGGTTTTTGGCGGCAATTGAGTTACTTTTCTTAATGTAGAATTTATAGACAATGAGCAGTGGAGAGAGACTTGCTAGTTTTTCTTAGCCCCTGGTTTGGCCATTTTATGTACTAAGCATTTTATGAAGTTTCTGGATGTGTGAACCTATGTAGGCAGTTACTCAGCAAACATCCCATCCCTTCAGAGAACTGGTGACGCATTGCTTTCGTGGGCCATTTGTCTCATCATAGTTTACTGTGTTCCCTAGATTTCACTCCTTTAAGTAGAATTAGTGAAATGATTCTGTGAATTAAATTAAGCATTTAGTACTGCTTGCAAGTTACAGTTAGGTAAATCTCTGGTTTAAGCTGCAACTCTGGGGCCTCCCATGAAACCTTCTGAGAGCATTGAATTATTATATACAAATACCTGGATAAAAGTTAAACTTGGTGATGGGAACCACCTTTCCATAAAGATCGCTGCTCCGGCTGGGCTCAAGCAGGGGTCTGTGCTAGCACCCATCTTATCCAAGCTATTAAATAATAAAGCTGACTTGTCCCAAGAGCTAAACAATATCAATGTGTGCACCCCCTAAATTTGGTGGTGTTCAAATACCAAATGTACTTTTCTAATGATTTAGCACTATTCAGCAAAGCAAAGGATGGGTTACAAAGACATATTGATAAATAACATGATTACAATGTGCAAAACAGTCTGGAGATCAATTTAAGTAAGATAAAAATAATAATTTGGTGAAAAAATCAGTAAGTCTGGGACGTGACAAAACTCTGACCAAGGAACAGGAATACATATACCTTGGTATTCAAATGGATTCAAGAGGCACCTACAAAAGAATTCAGTAAGGGTGGAAGTGCTCGCCCTTTTGTCAGCTTTCTTAAAGACAACAAGGTTGCTATGGGACCCTAGCCTGGATCCTCTGCTGAAAATAATGGGAGCAAAATTGATCATGACAATCCCCTATGGGAGCAAAATACTATTGGGCAGCGTCTCTTCAATACTGGACAAACTGCTCACCAAATTTTATAAAACAATATTTAGGTTACCCAAAACAGCTGCTCTGGCGCATTTGATTTGGCCTGGAGAAAAAATTGCAGGTCACGCAGGGGTCTTATCTTTAATTATGTCATAAGTTGTAAACTGCTAATAAAGATGGTCTACTCTAGATGATTTATCCTAGAGAGAGATGAACAACACGGGTAACAAATCAACTCCTGAGTGTTACTAGAGGAGGCTCTAGATGCATTGTCAGCAAGAGAAATCTGGAAACTCCATGTTTCACAGCACATATTCAAAAAGACCATTCATAAACGCCAAAAGTTCCTGTCTTAGCTAGAAGAAAAAACCTTGCTGGCTAGGTGATCACACGCTGGATGGTAATAAATTCCTATGGTGATCAAAAACCCCTGGCCAGTATACTTAGTAAGCACCTTTTCGATTTATAACAAGAACAAGTTCATGGCATCGAGGTTTGGGGATTTTCCAACATTGGAAAACATTCAAAGTGTCTGAGAACGAGCAAAGGAAACATTTGCAGATTTTGCTTGAATCAAAGTGAATCAGTAATCGACATTGTCTAATTTGCCCTGCCCCACTGAATGAAAGAAAGGCCCTCATGCGCAGCCAATTCAACAGCTTAGGAATCCAGTCTTGCAGACTCGCCATTATTGAGGCCTTGAACCCTAAGAATACCACACTGAATATTCATTGTTCAAATCAATCAATCAGGGAATTGTAAGTGCGCTACTCACCCGTGAGGGTCTCAAGGCGTTGAGGGGGGGGGGGGGAGGTCCGCAGATCTGTTTAGCCGAAGAGCCAGGTCTTGAGGGTCTTCCTGAAGGTGTTCAGGGAGGGGGCGCGTCTGATGTCTGCCGGCAGCTTGTTCCAGGTCTTGGCTGCAATGTGAGAGAAGGATCTTCCGCCTGCTCTGTGGATGCGCAGGGTTTCGGCCAGTGCAAGGTTGGAAGATCAGAGGTTTCTTTTGGGTACGTGGAAGTTGATTCTGTCGTTGAGGTATTTGGGTCCATTGTTGTGTAGGCATTTGTAGGCGTGAGTGAGGATTTTGAAAGTGACTCTTTTCTCCACGGGGAGCCAGTGGAGACTTCGTAGGTGTTGGCTGATGTGTTCGTGTCGGGGGATGCAGAGGACGAGTCTGGCGGCGGTGTTCTGTATTGTTTGGAGTTTGCGGAGTAGGGACTTGTTGATGCCGGCGTAGAGTGCGTTTCCATAGTCCAGTCTGCTGGTGATGAGTGCGTGGGTGACTATCTTCCTTGACTCAGGGGGATCCACTTGAAGGTCTTGCGGAGGATGCGGAGGGTGTTGAAGCAGCTGGAGGTGACGGCATTGACCTGTCGGTTCATGGTGAGTGATGAGTCGAGTACGATGCCGAGGTTCTTGGCATGGTCTGAGGAGGCAGGTGGGCTTCCAAGGGCGGTCGGCCACCAGGTGCAGTCCCATGCAGAAGGGGTGGTACCGAGGACGAGGACATCTGTCTTCTCGGCATTGAGCTTCAGGCAGCTGTTGGTCATCCAGACTGCGACGTCTTGCATTCCTTTCTGGAAGTTGAGTTTGGCAGTGGTGGGGTCTTTGGTGAGGGAGAGGATGAGCTGGGTGTTGTCGGCGTAGGATACGATGTTGAGGCCGTGTTGTCGGACGATGGCTGCGAGGGGGGCCATGTAGATGTTGAAGAGGGTGGGGCTCCGTGATGAACCCTGTGGGACTCCGCAGGTGATTTTCGTGGGGTCGGAGAGGAAGGGTGGGAGTCTGATCCTTTGGCTTCTTCTGGTGAGGAATGATCGGATCCAGTCCAGGGCTGTTCCTTGTATGCCTGCATCGTGTAGTCTGGCGACTAGTGTGCGGTGGGAGACGGTGTCGAGGCCGTTGATAGGTCGAGTAGGATGAGGGCTGCGGAGTGGCCTTGGTCCAGGAGGGTGCGGATGTCGTCTGTGGCGGCGAGTAGGGCGGTCTCTGTGCTGTGGTTGCTTCGGAATCCGGATTGGGACGGGTCGAGGACGGTGTTCTCTTCAATGAATCGTGTCAGTTTTATGTTGACTGTTTTCTCTGCAACTTTGGCTGCGAAGGGGAGGAGCGAGATGGGCCGATAGTTCTTGAGGTCGGTGGGGTCAGCTGTGGGCTTCTTGAGCAGGGGTCTGACTTCTGCGCGCTTCCAGTCGTCTGGGAAGGTGCCTGTTTTGAAGGTGGTGTTGATGGTGCGTTGTAGTTCGGGTGCGATGGCGGCCGCAGCTCTGTGGTAGATGTGAGGGGGGCAGGGGTCGGTGGGGGCCCCTGAGTGGAGGCTTTTCATGGTCGAGGCGGTGTCTTCGGCCGTGATCGGTGTCCAGTTGGAGAGGGTGGGCTGGCTGGTGTTTCTGGGGGGCAGGGGGGCCGTCTGTGGCACCTGGTGGATGGTCGATGAAGTTGTCATAGAGGTTTTTGATCTTGAGGTGGAAATAGGTTCCAAGCTTGTGGCAGAGGTCTTGGGATGGTGTGATGTCTGTGGCTTCGCTGCGTGGGTTGTGAATTCTGAATGACACTGAAAAGTTCCTTGGAGTTGGCCAGGATTTTGGTGTGGATGAAGTTCCTCTTGGTGGCTCTGATCTGGTTATGGTAGTCCGTCAAGGCGTCCTTGTAGGTGGTGTGGTTTTCGGTTGTCTTGGTGTTTCTCCAGTTCTTCTCCAGGCGTCTGCAGGTGTGTCTGGCTTCTTGGAGAGCGGTGGTGAACCAGGCGGCTTTCCTGGGGCGTTGTCTGTCGGGGTTGCGTAGCAGGGCGAGCTAGTCTGCGCATTTGAAGATCCAGGTGTGGAATTCTCTGGCTGCGTTGTTTGCGTCGTTTGCGTCGGGTGCCCAGGTGTGGTTGTCTCGGGTGAGGGTTGAGTTAAGTTACTCGTCGGTAACCTTGCTCCAGTTCCTTCGAGGTGGGCGTGGGGCTGGTTTGGGTGCCTTGGGTTTGTTGATGGCGAAGTGTATGCAGTGGTGGTCGGTCCATGGCGGCTGCGTTGTGTGGCTGAATTGGACGCTGTTTCCTGCCGTGAAGATGGGGTCGAGGGTGTGTCCTGCTCTGTGGGTCGGTGTGTTGACGAGTTGTTTAAGTCCGATACTGGCGAGGTTGTCACGAAGGATAGTGGAGTTGGGGTCGCTGGGGTTGTCGAGGTGGAAGTTCAGGTCTCCAATAAGTATGTAGTTTGCTGAGGCGATGGCGTGGGGTGCGATGAAGTCGGTGGTGGTGGTGGTGGTGGTGGCGAAGGGTGTTCGGGGGCCGGGGGGTCTGTAGATGAGGGTTCCTCGGAGTGTGGCTTTGGGGGTGGTCTGGATCTGGAAGTGCAGGTGTTGGGCGGAGGGGAAGGTTTCGCTGGAGGTGGTGAGGCGGAGGGTGCTCTTGTGGGTGATGGCGAGGCCCCCTCCTGGGTGGTTGGGGCGGTCTTTCCTCTGGATCTTGTATCCATCTGGGATGGCGGTGCTGATGTCGGGGGCGGAGGATGCGTTGGTCCAGGTCTCTGTGAAGAAGGCTATGTCGGGCGAGAGAGAGTCAAGTAGGTTCCAGATTTCCAAGGCGTGTTTGTGTACGGAGCGTACGTTGAGGAGGATGCATTTTAGGGTGTCCCCGGTGCTGGCATCGGCGGTGTTGGAGGCCGGGGTGGCGGTGAGGGTCTTGCGGCAGTGGAGGCAGGAGAACTGGCCGTGGGTCGTGTTCGGCGAGGCCTGTTGGCATTCTCTAAGTCTTCCAGGGTTGAGTGCGAGGAGGGTGGTGGTGTCGTAGCGATGGGTAGTGGGAGGTCCAGAGTTCCTGGCGCTGGCCGCGGTCGGGTCGCGGACGGGCGCAGACGGGCTTGCCTTTGGCGCGCCAGCAGCGCGACCGCTGCGCGCGGCCGCCATTAAGTAGGGGAGCTGGGAGGGAGGAGAGGCTGGGAGGCGGGAGTGGGGGAATTCCGGGGGGGAGGGGCCGCAGGGGCAGCAGCGGCGAAAGGAACAGGCAGGCACGAGAAAATAAAAACAGTGGTGGAATTTGAGCAAGACACAGATGGGCACAATAACAGTGGCACAACAGGGAAAAATTAAGAAAAAAACGGCTGAGAAAGGTTACGGTGGTTGCAGGCAGTCTGGTCCCAGTTGGAGCGGGCAGCAGGCAGACCCTCCAGGATTTTGCGATTTGCCGCGAAATCGGCACTTTTGTAAAAATGCCGCGATTTTTACAAAAGTGCCCGCGAAATCGGCACTTTTGTAAAAATGCAGCGATTTTTACAAAAGTGCCCGCGAAATTGAAGGAATGCAGGGAAAAGGTTGCTACATTTCTATGGTAAAACAACTCCGAAAAGTGAAGACAACAAAAATACATCAGAACACTGTCGATGTAAAACGCATGCACTGGTCATTTGGAATGTTTTTCAATAAATCTATTTGTATGCTGGTAATGTAGCAACCTTTTCCCTGCATTCCTTCAATTTCGCATTTAGAAAGCCAATGTGGGAACATTTTATTAGAGAAGCTTGGTCTTTTGTGACCACCAATGCTCTTACACATGACCAGAAGGTGTTGCCTTTCCATATAAGCAAATCAGCACTCTCCAACAAAGGGGAGAGGGGCGAGGTTACGTTCCTTTTGAGGTCGATTATGAGCCACAGCCGAGGTCATACTGGAACCTCGACGAGCAGAGCTCTCATGTAACAAAGTCTTAATATAAGGAAAGACAAATAGGTACCCACTTACTTGCTGACTTGTACAGAGTGAAACCAGAAAATCTGGATAAAATCGTGGCTTCCTTGCTGAAATTGTGTGATCTTAGGCAAATATTTATTTTCACTAAGGTAGGTTCTGGAATGCCATTTCCTATGGGATGCTACCAGGCCATCTTTGATGGGCTTCTCAGAACCTAAACTAAAGCAAATGGAGGATTGCATTTCCAAGGGATAACAGTCTTCACCTGTGGGCTGCTTCCTCTGTTCCATATCCCAGGTTGCCTATTTCAAAGCGGAATACTCTGCCAAAACAGTTTCCATTGATTTAAGGCTGAAAATGAATGATTATGAGTAAAATAAAGTGCCGCAAAAATGCCGCTAAATTTCCATATTTGTGCCGCTAAATTTCCATATTTGTGCCGCTAAATTTGCTAATCCATGCCGCTATATCCTGGGGGGTCTGAGCAGGTGCAGGAGCCGGCAGCAGCCTCGAACCTCCCAAGGAGGAGGTCGGGGTCTGGAGGCAAGAAACGGCACAGCGGAGCTGCGGGGAGAGAGTGGACCGAGACCGAGGTTCCTGGACATAGCTTAAAAAAATAGGGGGCAACTAGGGCTGACTTCAGGGTCCCGCGCATTGGTCACAAATTTTGCTAAACCGGGCCCTCCACTACCAATGGGCAACAGGAAAGACAGCAGGCACTGACCCATGGTGCTCAAAATAACAGTCAGCAGAAGGCTATATGGACTTAAATTGTATACACACCTCACCGACCTTGAAATTAGCTTCACTGAGAAGGAAGGCAAGGCAGCATTTAGGACAACCCATGTGATAATGACTCACCTTGCCGTTCAGCTGTTTGTGATCCTGAAGAGATGTTGGTGTCTTTTTTCCAATTCAGTACAAAACTGTTCGGGCTTAGACCTGCCAAACCAGTGTGCGACTAACTCTGCCAAGATCTCCTCTTACATTTATTTACAACGGTTTTAATGTTGAACTGACTTTTTAAAGTACTCCTTCAGTCCTGTAACCGCAACGGAGGACACCAAAGCGATACTTTGTCTTCCACCGTCAAGAGGCTTTTTTACTTGTGTGTAGTGTTTTTTTTATGCGTATAACATCTTTATACTTATTTTTAGATAATTAGTAGCAGATTTAATCAGATGAGCTGATATTAATTGTAACAGTTTTACATTTTGCTCACGTTTGAATGAATTGTTACCATATGTAATGGTTTTAATAAATCAGGCAATATAAATAAATAAATTGAAAATTGGTAGTTGTATCTTCAGGGTACGCAACGAGCTGGATGCATTCCTTCTACTGTTTTTACTGTAAATTTAAAACTAGCAAATTAATTTGTTCCAAGCTGTACTTATATTCTGCAATGTCATAGGCATTTGTGCAATATAAAACCACATTCCAATTATTTTATTGTTCTTTGTACTTGAAGACTAAGTATTTAACATTTTCATATTCAGCCATTATGAACTTTCATAACACATATGTAAACAGAGAAGTATTCCTATAGAAGGCAAAACTTCACAACTATTTGTCTATCACTGGCGGATCTCTCCACTGCCTCCTGGTGTGTGTAGGCAGCACAGTGATCACAGTGAGTTTGTCAATTGATTTTTATTACTTATCTTTAGTCAATCAGTTAAATAATTGATAGTTCATCTTCACACATCCAAATAATCCAACTGATAATTTACATGCTCCAACTACCATTTTAGTTTTCACTTTACTGAAACTCTGGCGTGAAAAACCAGGGTACAATAATTCCTATTCATTAGAATTATTTTATGTTCAATTAACAAAGTTTCATGTAAAGCAGTCAGTGTTACATCGACTATCTTCTCAAAAGATATTAATTGAAGTGAAGGACAATAATGACTTCAAGAAACCATTATGTTGCAGTATTATCTGTGGAACCTAAAAATAGATACATAAATAAAATGTCAACTAAATGAAGCCTCTGTTAGATATAGAAGAAGAAGACAGTTTTCTGTCTCACCTCTATCAGGAAACATCATTCCAACAAATGTTTTTGATTCAGCCCAATTGCGATTGGGCCACTCTCCTTAGTAATGCCTATAAAACAAAGGATACATCAGTCTTACAAACCCAGAGACTGATATGTTTAGATTATGCTGTTAAAGCAAAAAATAGTCTAATCTGCTTTTTGCCAGACTCAGGACTTCATATCACAGATTCTCAACATGTCAGAAAATAAAACTATTTTGCTGGGTTTTGCATAACCAGTAAGGCACCGTAAACAGTCAAATAACGGTTGCAAGGGATTGAAATATGGAAGCTGCATACTGGCTATGTAAATAGGATATACCCTTCTCACTAAGGGAACTACTAGAATACTGGCTCCAGCATTGTGACCTTTACAGCGTCAAGGTGTCCGTCCAATCCACAGAAACTGTAGACCTCACACTCCAAGAAGTCAATGAGTCACACTCACTTTGAATGTGGTGGGCGCGGTAAATCTCCATCTCTCGTCTAATTTTTTTTAACCAATTAACATTGATTTCCATTACAGTATCACATAAGCAAATTTCTTTCAGTTTGAACTGTTACATAGCCAGGTGTAGAAATCCGACCTTGAGTACTGTGCATTCATGACAACATAACATATCCGACAGGAGTGATTGGTCCAAAATATAAACAATAAAACAATAGTAACTGCAGGTCACAACATTTGCAAATATAGGTATAAAACTTGCAATGGTCTTTATTAGTCGTTCCTTTAAGTAGTCCCTTCGTACAGGAGTGTGTGGTATGTACGCTGGCTATTCCCACCCCATGCCGCATTACTGTCTATCTTTTGGTCACTGCTTCAAGCAGATGAAGCCGGGGAAATCAGCAGGCCTATAGCATACATTAGTAGCCAATAAACAGATCCTGCTGCCCTCAATCAGAGAGAATTTCTTTATTTTCCTGCAGCTCATGGAGCAATGGATCCCAGTCTGCAGCCGCTGGGACCCTGCATAGCCCTCTAATCTCCTCTCGCCTGAGCGCAACGGATTCAGCCTTGCCCCACTTGAGCGTCACAGCGCGCCAGTGTTTTATCCTGGGGAATGTGTTTGCCTTCCAGTGCATGGCAATAGTTCTGCAAACTATAAGCGGCGCTAGATCTATAAATCGGTTTACAGCGCTCTCTGCTTTTTTGATGCTTGAACAAGCCCAGGATTCCACCCACCATAGTGTTATCTGCATCTCTCATCTAAATACTTAATGTCCCTGTATCTCAAGGAAGGTTCAAGAAAAATACAGTAATGAAATACCGCTATTAGAGGAACTAAGGCAACACTTCTGTGCTGTAGAAGGATATGCATTCCTGTTCACACAGTGGTTAAAGGTGTGTAGATAACATATACAAATTTCACAAAAGACTGTGGAAAGATTGTACGAAGACGTTACGCATACAAAAATATAAAAGTTGTGAAGTATATTTAATTTAGGTTAGTTTCTGTTAAACTACTTGTTAAATGTAGCTGTTATGCATACTCATGTAGCATAGTAATATTGTAGTAAAGTGTGGTGATAACACTTTGAAACTAGGAAGGCTCATCCAAGGGGGCGATTGTTTTTTATTTTTATGTATAGCTACCCCACACCTCTGGTTTCAGGAGTTCTGCTTGATTATTTTTTTTAATGTTGCCAGAGGTTGACATCTGTTTGATGAAGCGATGCTTGTGGTCGACTACTTTCTTCACATATTGGTCTGACAGTGCATTGGAGAAGTGTTATGAGGGGCTGATTCGGCTACAGATGATTGTAGATGTGGAATTCTGAAAGGATTCTGAAGAATTATTTTGATGGCAAGTCAGGTGGTATAGCCCCTTTTCTTAGCATTTGTGACCGACGCCCTGTAGAATGTAGAATCTCGGTTGTTTAATGAACATGATCTCATATCCTCGGCCTCTGTTCTGCTCACATTTTTGCCCCAGTACACAACTCTAGGATTCGAAAGTGGAAAAGTCTTTAGCATACCATTTGGAGCCTTTGGAACTATGACAGGATCACTGGAGTTTCAGTGGCACAACAGAGTCTAGTGCACATGAGGTCCATTGGTTGAGGATAGAAATTATGTGTTCTATTGAGGTATAGGTTTGGGGCTGAGGGGATTTGTTGTTGATATGCCCTGCCATCCTCGAGTTAGATAATTTACTCCAGTGCCAGGCAAAGGTCTTGGGATTAGCCATGTCAACTTGGATGTGTCCTGTTGAATAAGGGGTCTCTTGATAGTCATTAGAGGAGTGGGAATGGCCAGTGTACATTGATAGTTGGAAGGTAAGAAAATGTGGCCCCTAGTTTGTGCCCAACAGAATGGTTGGGTCTGAAGGTGTGTTGATAATGGCTGTGAGTTTCCAGACTGCGTGAACTATTTTGTGGTACAATGATTAGGAATGTAGAACCATACACAGAAGTCACTGAGGATGATCAAAGAGGGGACATTAAGAATCACTGATGTGACAGAGTTACTAATGACTCACAGAAAGTTGATATGAGAAATGATCCACAGATTAGTAGGACTGAGAAAGAGGACTTTGGGAGATGCTAAATCTCACCAGATGGAATTCGCATTCAGGACCTGAGATGGAAGGTTAGGGCTGTCAAAGAGGTATGGGAATGCACTGTTGCAGGACAGTCTTATATTCATCTAGGATTGTTTCATGAGTAATGCTAGCTGCATTAGATTTCCTTGATGAGGAATAATTTAGGTCTGTAGTATATGTCTTGTATGTAGTAGAGGCTTTTAATGCATGGATAGCACATTTAAGAAGATGCATAGGTTGGTTTAAGAGGGGCTGAAAGCTGGAGTGGTGTGAGGAGGGGGAAGGTGAGAGTGACAAATGGGGGGCTGGAAGTGTCTAACACATGGAGGAGATACTTTTTATATAGCTATTTTTATTCTAGAGTTTTACACTTGCATCACAATAATAAAAGATTGAGTAAGATCATACATTTTACCAGCATTACGAGTCCATTCATATTTGTGGTTAGCATCACAATTGAGAACCACAACAATACATACATTTGGTAGACAATTATTTTGCCCTTATCTTTTCCCCACCTTCTGCTACTGCATGTCATGGATGGTAGGTCAACATGAGTTACATTTTCCACTTAATCCCCTCCTATTTCATAAAAGCCTTGAATCATTTTCATATTTTTCCAAATTTTTAAGGGCAACCCCTACTGTTGCATACCACTCTCCACCTCATACAGCAATCCATTCCATTGTTCCATTCTCACATAGTTGGTACGGTCGGGGATCCCCATTTTCTAGCAATATCTCTCTTAGCTATAAGTAGTCCCTGTGTACAGAATTATATTTTGCTTCTCTGTAACTTTACATTGTTAGGTATGCCCTGGATAAGAAATTATAGTGGATGTATTTTCTGTAGCTAACATCTACCTCAATTTGGTAATATCTTTCTTATGTAGCTGCAAGTTATTATAGCTTTAACCTGTGTTTAGGCAAGTGCCATCTTACATTCCACACCTCAGACACGTTCCTGTTTGGCCTTGTTCCATTTAATATAGCTTAGTGTTCTATTATAGTATGTTTTACGCAGTATTTTGAACTCTATAAAGGTACAGCCTGGATTCAATTGCTACTTTTCTTAAGTGCATTACCGCGGCCTCCCAGTCAATGTCCTCCCTCTGTCCCAGGTCCTAGGGTCCCACGTCCTAGGGAGAAGAGACTTGACTTATGAGTCAGTGTGCAAGGAATAGGCACTAAGAACTGCAGGGTGATGGGAGAGAGAGAGACTTCGGTGGGTATACTGGTGTGTCAGAGGGTAAAGGGGTTGTGGGGGCAGCCTAACTTACCAGCATTCAGAGGAGGTAGGAAAGAGGAGAGGATAGGTTATGGAGACATGACGTTGATAGCAGTAAGAATGTGGCCATAGATGAGAAGGTAGTGAAGGGGGTGAGTCGCAGATAACCTGGGAAATTGAGAGGTGGGTTTAGGGGTGGACAGCGAAGAGGGTGCATGACAGCTGTTGCACCATGTAACTGGAGGTGGAAGCTCTAGGCATGGAGCACCTTTTGCTAGAGTATTGCTACTTGGGGTATTCCTGTTTTGCGGATACGTGGCCCATTGCCACCAATCCCAGAGATGACACTATTAAACAGGTAGCCGATTAGTTCTGTGATCCGTGTGTTTTAAACTGTACATGAATGTCCATTTGGAAACAGAAATTTCAGCCTTGTTGGAGACATTTACTCTCCGCGTTTAAGCTAAGTGGTGTGCTTTTTCTATCCATTTGTTTGGGGACTTTGCTTTTATGGGGGGACGTTGGCCGACGAGGTGATCCAGTATATTTTTTTTTCTGCACAAGCTGTCTGGTTGTGAAAGACATATTGCGGGCTTACAAAGAATGTACAGGGGCTTGCAGCCTACCCATTGCTCATCATTGGTTGACTTTGCCGTCACTCTTATTTGCCTGCTTCCTATTTATATCCTTCTCAATCTTGTGTTTGTTTTTCCCATGAAGCATAGCCTCTTTACCATATCCTTGATTGGCTGGCTTCTCTGCTTTCACTGCTTGCTTTTAGGGAATTACTTTTCAGGTCGAGCCTAGCGCAGCGCGCAAGCGCTGCTTAGGAGATGACCTCTTGGAATTGGTCTGTACTTTTTGGAAAACTCGTGCATGTACTGCACTGTTTCCAATGAGTACTCGTACATGTACAGCATCCACCTTGCGGGAGCGAGCAGCTGCGCCATCAGTTTCCACTTATCGCGCCCGCGCTTGTTTACATTTGCCTGTCTCGCGGTCGCGTTAATTGGAAACAGATGGCGGTCGCGTTCACTTTGCGGCTGCTTGTTTCCTGATAATTCTTATACATGTCTCCAGCAACGATTGATTCCAGAGAAAGCAGGCGTGCTTCGTTCCCTCCCATGGCTACTTCACTCACAGTTCCTTTTGGTCATTCCTCGTATCACTTCCACAAACCACTTATGCGTGTTTTGAAGCTTGTTTTGCTCCGCTTTCTCCTGTACCTCTTTTTCAAAGACTTCTCAGAAGAAACAGTTTCACAGGACCACACGGATTGAGACAGTGCTCTGTTTGGGCCATGAATCGCTGGTATCCAGACCTTCTGCGGCTGAGCCCAATCATTCTTTGACCTTTCTAGAGTAACAGCGTTTTTTCATCTGACTTTCCATCTGAAGTTTTCTAGTTTCTTGTGGCTGCTGGGCGTCCATCCAGCAGAGCGTTTTTCTTTCGCATTTGGTCTATATTTGCCTCATCGAGTCTCAGTAAAACCCTCGATGCACAGCTAGCAGGTATATCTCACATTGTGCAGGCTGTGGTTCTGGTAACACAAAGGCCTGAACGTAGGTACTGTGCGTGGGACACCCGGCAGCAGTCGAGCCTTGATTGTATCACGGAAGCAAGGTTCTCTATTACACTGGTTTTAAAGGGACTTCAGCATGGTGCCCCCTATTTCCTTTTTCATGCTCGTCAAAACACCCAGGATTCAGCAAACAACTGAGTGAAACACACAGCAGAGAGAGTACTCATCATGCTGATAATACATTTTCGCTAATTACATCGTGACTTTTTTTATATTAAAGTTGAATATTTACGTTTAAGGGTTTAAAGATGTTTTTCCATAACATTATTTTGAAAATTGAAGTTACCGATGTTTCGTTTTCAATCTGTTTTAGTTATTGTAATTGCATTTATAAGGACTCTACAGTGTGAGATGGTGGTATAAGCGAAGCATTCATTAGTCATGCGTTAGCCACAGAGCATGTTCCGTTTGACACATTACAGCTCCACTGTGACTGTCTAAAAGGTAGTCCAGGACAGGTACAGACGGGAGCATGCAGTGACCACCCCGAAGGCTAAGAGAGCCTTTTTCTGATGCACATTCTGCCCGGGGACAGCTGATAATTATAGACTGAGGGTGCAGCGAACTCTGCAGCTGGGGAGAGGTATGTGAACGGGGTGCTTACACAGGCCCTGCCTTGGAGTTTGACGGACGGGTACTCTGTCACCCAACCTTACTGCAAGTGCAATATACCGTCACAAGCTTAACAGAAAAGTGAATGTAGTGAAAAAGGCCTTCACACAATTGCAATGCACCATGCAGTGTTTCATTTTTCAAAGTCAAACATTTTTTTGCCTTTGGAGCACTCCCCACATACTTAAAAATGCATTTTCTCCCTTTTAAGGTTATCTTGCATTACAGCTACGCTGCTCTATTACCTTGCACTTTAAAAAGGGAAAGTGTGAAACCCAACAAATGGCAGAGAACATGCAAGAAACATCGTGTAAAAATATGATAACGGCTCTTCAAAATGCAAAATAGTGTATTTCCTTAACACGCAGAAGCGTTTTGCCGTATTACATCAGATTTTAGTGCTGCATTAAGAGATACTTTTAAGAGGGATATTTAAAAAAAAAAAAATTAAAAATGTTCTTCACTCGCCACCAATGTCATAAGTGAACTAAGAGACAAGTCATTTGTAGTGCATCCCTATGTGGCCTAGATTCTTATACCTGGAGGAGCATTAAAGTCTATTAAATCAAAATCAAGAGGGTTTGGTATTACACACATCCTGAAATCACACTTGTGAAGGTGCTCTTAGTTGTGAGAATGAAGAAACAAGCATTGGCATAGCCAATAGGTCTCGCTTTTGGGACCTTATAAGTATTTAGTTATGCAGCACAATATCCTTGGTGCAACAACATCAACCGTTGCATGGCTAAACACTTATAAGGTCCCCAGGGCGAGACCTATTGGCTATGCCAATGCTTGTTTTGTTTAAGCACTCCCTGAGAGTGCATTTGTTTTCCAGTTATCCCCCCTTATGCTTCTTTCCTTCCCCACTAGGTTACTGTCTCTCGCCCATGTGCTTCTCTCGCCCCAAGTGGTGATTTTCACTCCTTTAAAAAATTAAAAAAAAAAAAGACCAATCCATCTGGGATCAGTGAATAAAAAGACAAAAAACACACGTCATTTTGTAGACTCATGCATGTGTGTTGAATGTATGCACACCCCTATAAATTGACGTGGCGAAGGCATCATTAAACATTTTTTTAATAACCATGCTACACAGCAGCTGCAATGCTGTACAGCATGGCTAAAAAGACTGGCAAACCCAATAGGTATAATAGGTGAGACCTGTTGGCTTTTCCAATGCTTGTTTAATATTCAGTGTTCTTTTTGGATTAATCATTATTATATTTCATAATTTTGTTTTTTCCAGTCTCGCATAATGCTGATGAAAGTTTTTCCACTGGGATTGGATGAAATGTGAGTGATGGCTGCATGGGAGAAGATGGGAAGGGAGACTGGGGATTACAGAAGGCGGTGAAAGGGCAGACTGGGTTAAGATGTGGGTAGCATGGCGAGGATAGACTAGAGTGGTGAGACTTGGGGGGGAATAGGGAATGTGGGAAAGGCAACAAAGTTGATGATGTTGAAATGAATTTACTTCAGAGCCATGACCCAGTAGCTCCCAATACATGTGTTTCATATATACATATGCCGAAAGACAAAAGAATGTGTGGCAGCTCAAGCAGTTGGTGTCTTAAGCCCAGATGTGGGAGCTTACCACACGTAATATACAAGTGAGTGTAGCCACCGAAACTAAAGACTACACCAGGGAAATCAATATAATAGTTTTAGGCACTACCCAGAAGTCAGGTGGTCGGGAACAGGTTTGACAAGTTCATGAATGCCCTTGTTACTGGAATTGCTGCTGTATGAGTTCATTGACGAGGAAGACACATTTAACACGTTTGATGCCATTTCGGCTAAACATTCACCAGGAGGTGCAATTGAACTGTCTGAATAATATTTAGAAATGGTTTTGGCAGCACTGACTTTGTTGTGCCAAAACGTCTGCTTCTATTTTCTGGTAGCCTGATAGTGTATTCTGATAAATTCTTTCTATAAGGTTTGTTTCTAGATTGGTGCAATGGGAACTGCGCCATAAATAGTCAGAGCACCCGCCCAACCAAATCCATGGTTCCCTGTCTCATTTAAGTCTGGGAACCTCTTAGTTTCTGGCATTGGAGCTGACTCTGCCTTTGGAAACCCTCTACATGACGGCCTGCCCAACACTGGGCCACCAGGTCACATTAGCAACCACCACTGATTGTCCCTGCTTAGATCTTCTATGCAAACATAACTAGAAGATATACAATGGCCCTGATTTAAAAAAAGAATTTAAAAAAGGATAAAACTGCCAGGGTCAGGAGGAATCCTGTCATACGCGGACTAGCGTGGACGGAGGGATGGGAAGACCGCCTTTCCCTCTATGCAGATGACATCCTCCTATATATGGCATCCCCCAGACGATCGATTATTGGATTGTTAGACATCTGTGCCTCCTACGGCAGAGTATCCGGCTATACTATAAATTGGGTCAAATCTGTTATTTTTGTCCTTAATGGCGAGCCTCCACGGCTGCCGCCCAACTGCCCGCTGCTAGTCGCGACCGGAGGGTTCAAATATCTAGGAATATACATTACTCCTACACCTGCACATTTTATCGATCAGAACCTCCTGGCACCCCTGAAGAGACTCCGGCGCGATGTTAAATATTGGCACTCCCTGCCATTGACTCTCCTGGGCCGCGCCGCCCTGTTTAAAATGATGGCACTTCTCAGATTCCTGTACGCGCTGCAAAATACTCCATTCCCTGTCCCTCCCTCATACTTCAAGGTGATCGACGCTGAAGTCAGCCATCTCCTCTGGGAGGGGAAACCCGCTTGCATAGCCCAACTCAAACTAGTGCTGGGCTGGTACGATGGAGGCATAGCTCTACCCAACATTAAAACATATTATTGGGCCTCACAGCTCACTGTGATAAACCAATGGATACACGCTCCCCAGGACGAACCAGCGTTCCGTATGGACAGGCACACGCTCAAGACCGGGGGGTTCAGGGTGCACTCTACAACAAACCTCGCCGACACGTACTACTGGGACCCACTGCACATACCGTCCAGGTTTGGTTCGCGGCACTCCGGGCACTCGGTTGGCAGGGGGTATTAATGCAACACACGCCACTCTGGGGCACCCGGCGCCTGGGACGCCTCTGTAACAGTAAAGGCTTCGCCAAGTGGGACCTTATAGGCATATCAAGGGTGGGGGACCTGTGGAAAGAAGGTGAGATCATTCCATTCTCACAATTGCAAAAGACCTATGAGATGGCTTCCACGGAACATTACCGCTACCTACAGATCAAACACGCGCTCACAAAAGCCATTCCGCCAGGCACCGACCTCCCCGAGTCCTCACCGCTCGAGGACAGACTGCTGACCGACCACTTGACAAAAAAGGCCATTTCCCTGACCTATCGCAAAATCATCAATAACTGGGGAGACCCTACGTGGCCCTCCGCGAGAAGTGGCAGGCTGAACTGGGGGAACTTGACGAAACAGACTGGCAAGGTGCCCTTGCGTCCCCACGAGAAGTAGCCATACCCGCCAAATTGCAACTAGTACAACTCAAAATACTCCACAGGACTTACTTCACACGAGTGTCACTACACAGAATGGGCAGGGCCGACGACCCAATGTGCTTGAGGGGTTGCGGGTCGCAGGGCACCTTCTACCACACCTTGTGGGAGTGTCCCAAAATCACGCAATACTGGGAGGCGGTTATGAACACCATCACGCGGGTTTGTGGCCCCACTGTCCCCTCGGACCCGAGGCGTTGCCTCCTCAATATTTGGGAACCAACAGACCTTAACCACGCAGCACAGGACTGGGCGACCTTGGGTATGATGTTGGTTAAACGTAACATAGCACAGAAATGGGGCACACAAGCAATCCCAACGCTTAGACAATAGTGCGGGGACATGGATAGAGCAATGGTGGCAGAGAAAGCTGTTTTTGTCCACAGAAAATGCCTCAAAAAATGGACTCGGATATGGGGCAAGTGGAATGCATACAGGGGGAATATTTGCACTCCTCCCCTCGAGGAAACTGACTCAGACCTAAGTGCATAGTAGAGATTCTCACCTTTGGCAAACCCCACGAGAACGTTGTATTCCGAGTGTATGAGAAAATGAGGGCTTACAGGCAAAATGTACTGATGGAAATATTATTGATGTGTTGGCACGGGTGTACCTTCTGTGTGTATTTACATTGTGTTAATTTTTTGACTTGCTTTCAGTTACTAGAAAAGCAATAAACATATTTAAAAAAAAAAATAAAAAAAGGATAAAACTCCTTGTGTATCTGGACCATTGTTTTTGTGTTTTTCCGAAACAAATTCCAGCTTTATGAGTTTGCTTTAGGTTACAAAAATTAATACCAAGGGTGAGCAAGAAACATGCTGCTCACTCTGAATTAATCTGTACCTTCAGTGCATCCACCATAACGTCCATGCAATGAAGGCACAGAGTTGCCTGCCAGACAGGTGAGCACCTCTAGATATGACAGGTTGTGGTTTACCATGAGAATTGAGGCCATGGACTCCTCTGGCTTGGTTGGTTGGCGGGCTCCCTGCTGTAATTTAAGTTGGCTCCCCAGTCTTTTGCTCAGTAACTGTTTTGCCATTTTGCCTATCTTTTTTTGCCATTTTCCCTCTAATTTCCTATCTTTCTGTTTTGTGCTCTTAATATTTGCAGAGAACCCATTCTTCTGCATATGTTTGAACCCAACATCTCCTTCGAGGCTTGTTACAGATGCCTGAAATTTCCTACAAGAGGAAAGCACTTGGGAACACTGTCTAGTTGAAGTAAAAAAAAAAAGCGCCAATTTTTACATAGTGGTATCTCTTATTTCTCATAAGGCAAAATATGGGTGAGTTATAAATGTAAGGCACAACAGTGTAATAATATGGAAAACTATGCCCTGATGGTCAGACCATTTTAGTGACCTATATTGCACATTAGAGACGGTCTGTTCTTTGATGAAGACCAAATTAAGGATGTGCCAAATGTGATGTGAACAGGCAGTAACTACTTACTGAAATCCTATTATGCACATATAATCAGCAGACTTCCTTTTAAGGCCCCCCTTGGATATGCACATGGAAAATTACAATTTACAATTAGTAAGACCTGCTGAGCTCTCAAAGTATCCTAGAATGTGGTATATTTTCAGTGTCCTGGCACAGTCAGTTCTAGTGTTTGTTCTGGTAGCATGAAGTGTATCTGCTGAAACCATGTATGTGGTGTTTCTTGTAGAAACCGACACCAGGATGTTTCTTGTTGGTCCTTGTCCTTGCATGTATTTACTTTGGTATGATGGAGAGTGCCTCTACTAAGACATGAGACTGGGTGTATCTGGTGACACCTTGCACATGGTATGATTGCTGAGAGCTGGCACAGTGTGTCTCTTTGAATCTGGCATGTAATGTGTGTGTGTGTGTGTGTGTATGACTGAGTCAGAAATTAGGTGTCTCTTGAAGGACTTGGCGTGGGATGGCTTTAATAGGATCCACCAAAGGGTCTCTATGGTAAGATCTGGAATAAGGTGTGTCTGCATGTGGGTCTTGCCTAAAATTTGATTTTTGGGCCTGCGCAAGTTCTCACTTGCAGCGTCTGTCATAGGGTGTGTCTGCTTGGTCCTGATATGAAGTGTCTCTATTAGGACCCACCACAGATATCTCTGGGAGTACCTGGCACAGTGTTCGTCTGGTAGGTCCTGTGAGGAGTGTTGTTCTCTGGTGCTGAAGCAGACTGACTTGAGTTGAACTTTTAATTACCCCACAAATTCAGCAGTGTCTAATCTGCACGTTCAACATCAGGGATCCGCGGAGCAGAACAAACTCACAGATATGGGTGGAGTGGAACAAAATTCAAACATGTGAAATGTCCTGAATTCTGCCATCGGTATGCTGCATTCATGTATGCTGCCAAGTTTATCAAATGAACAGGTGTTTTCTGTACGGATTTTGATCTGCTCTGTTGTTTTAGGGGCAGATCTGGAGGCTTCTTTGCTGAGCTTTGAGAAGCTGGACAGGGCTTCACCGGACCTCTGGCCAGAGCAACGTAAGTGTATTTATTATCAGGCCATGTAATAGGCAGGGTTTACCACAACCCGGTCTTTCTTAATCCACACCGTTGGAGAAAAGTTATCATTGTGCAAGAGTGGGTCTTGGCTGTCCTGGAGGCAGAAGTGGGTGGCACAGGTAGGTGAGCTTGTGACTCGGTACTGTAAGTTTGTATTCAATCAGGTTTGTCGCATTGTCTCCCTCTGTGTTTAGGGTCTGCAATCACTGTGAGCTAAAAAGAAGAACACACCAGTAGGGTTTAAAAATGGGATGCCTTTTTCCAGGCAAGAAGGAAGGGTGATACAGGAATTTCTTAAAAGACCCTTATGTCAGCTTTCATTGTGATTTTCAGTCACTTAAAATGTTTGTGCTTTTCATTTCCCTGCCCTCTTAACCCTTTATATATTTCCCACTCCCCTATTCTATCTGCTTTTTACTTAATTTTCCATCACAAAACATGCGGGATACTCCCTCCCATGTTGCTGTTTGATCCCCATCTACTTTTTCTCTTCTCTCCTTTTTCGACACCACGTGTGCTCTACTTCTTTTCTTTTCTCCTCTTTCATCTCTTTTCCTCCTTTCATTTCATCTTTCTGTCTCACTCACTGCTGTTTTCCTCTTTCCTCTGTTTCTGTTTCACCTGTCCACACTGTTGCTCTTTCTAAGGGTTTCCTTTCCTTCTCTTTTCTACCCCTGCCTGCCCAACTCTGTTTTTCTCTCTTTGACCTTTCCTCTCCATCTCCCTCCTCGCTTAAATCTTCTTTCTCTTCACCTGTCTCCGTGGGTCCCTCCATCTCTCATCTTCCTACGTTTCCTTCTTTCTTCCTCCTTTCACAAGTGTCTCTCCTTTGTTTATTTCTCGGTGCTTTTTTACGAACTCTCCCTTCAGCACCACCGCTCTCCTCCAGTCTTGCCTTTCCTGTTTTCCTTTTCTGTTTAGCCTCTTTCATACCTATGTCTCCAGGTAGAGACCCAGGGTAATCCTTGTAGCGGGGAGAAAAAATAGGAAGTTGAAATGTTATGCTTTTTATCAGTTTGGAAGGCTCAAACTTTGAAAAATATCACAGTGCTGCTTTAATTTCTCACTGCTCAACACGAGAATGTCAGAGGTGGGATTGCAGACGAAGTGTGCCTTTTGATTTTGTGAAGTAGCTTTAATCTGTGATTATGAGAATCCTGCAATTATTAAACACATTTCAGGTAGTACGCACAGAATGGTCGTATAACTCTCCATCAGGATCTCTGTGATCCTACTTATGTCTCCTGTATCTTACTTTATCAACCTTCTTCATCAAATTGTTCTCCCAGGTACACCGTGTATAATTCTGGCTGTGTGGGTTGGACCCGCCTTGGCGGGCGCCATCGCTCTGCGAGACACATGGCGTCACTTTGACAGACTCCTGCAGATTTTAATGTAGGGTATGGCTGCTTAATATTTCTAAAGTATAAACTAGTGAAAAGCATATTAGTGTACAATAGCGATAGGGAGAATTGGGGAGATTAGGCAGGGTCAGAGGCCCCTCTAAGGGACTATTTTTGTTAGTTACTGAGAGTGCGTAACAGTACCAAGTACATTATGGAATAATGGATTTTCTTAATTTACGTACACAAGACTGCTTTTCTTTTAGCATTCTCCAGGGAACGGATAGATTCATTAGCCAGAGCTGGAGGAATGTAATCAGACAGGATGAAGAAGAAAGCTTGATTGGTTAAAAGACTCCTATGCTTAGCCTGTAGAGAGCCACTATTGAGTGAATGTATGAAGCACTCTTATTAACTTGCTTGGAGTTGTCACTGCTGATGGGTGATGTTTTTATTGTGTGAGGTTGGCTTTGGTGGCAAAATCTAACCCAGAGAGTGGGTGTCCTGCATACTCGCTGCCCAGGATTTGTAGTGTCTGTTTGCTCACACGCACACTAACACACACACTCACACACACTCTCACTCACACATAGATTTCAATGTAGTGGAAAGTACTGGATTGGGTGGAAGAACAATTACTTTATCAGAAGTGGAGTATCCATTTGTGAAGCCTAACAGGCTCGATCATTCTTAGTCATTAGAAGACTGAGGTGACCTCTTTGAGATTCAAAGGTGGGCACATGGCACCTAGCTTGCTGTAAACATCTGTTTCTAGGAAATTCCTCTGGTGACATAGCTAATTGTGCTTCCTCTAAGTCACCATTTATTTGAAGGTGATGTCAATTATGTGAATTGCATTTCATGGAATCGTATCATCAGGGCAGGCTGTTGTGCACTACTTCCTCGCTCATCATGCAGGTATTAACCCTCCCTCCCTCCCCTAATCGCGAGCACCCGGGAAACTAAGTGCGCGGCTGGATGCTCCCGTCATTGGGATCAGCCGTTGGCTCCCTTTATGCTAAGGGTTTACATGCTTAGTATATACAAATGGTTTCCAGGTTATTTCTTCTTCGTTTCCCGCATTTGCAAGAAGATTGGCACTAGAGACGGATCGCTAAGGAGCCCATATGAAAGCGATTACTAATTTAAGAACAAACGCGCTTTGCACGTAGCTCACACGCCGCTGAGCACTAGAGCGCTGAATTGTGGTCTGGGGAGCCAGACCTTCGGATTTACTAAAGCCAATAGTGATCTGGGCGGCCCCCTCATATTTTGATCATTTATTACTCCGTCTTGCACTTGCTCAATAATCACCTTCGATGAAACGGTGGGCAGCGCAAGGTCCCCATTTTGGGCTCACGCTAAAAACACCAGCAGTTCCCCCCTTCAAAATTGCAGGCATAAGTACTTAATTGGAGAAAGGACTACTTACTCCACACCAATTCAGGGAAAAGACATAGGACTACGATTCACAATACACGACTAAACAGAAACAAAGGACCAACCACTGCACATTGTCTCTATGGAAAGGGACAGAGGACTACACCCCTGATCTAAACTATCACCGGATAATCAAGCAACCATCTCGGAATGGCTTCTATATCAGCTAATTAAACCATAGCATGCTCCTGATTTCATCCTACGACACCCTAAACCACAAATTCACAGGTGATATTTTTACACAAAATGGCAGCTATAATGATCGAAGACTATAGGATTAACCAGGACTTTAGCGAGAAAGAGACATAGAACTCCAGCTCAATATCACCCCAATAGAAAAAGAAAGGACCATCCACCACATGGGAAATGGAAACATGACTACACCACTAGAGGACCCACTAATGGAAATGGTGAGAGGACTTATTCCAAGGATCAGTCATTTGTAACAAACGGGGCGGCCATCTTTGACTGACTTACTCAATATGATCTAGTGCCCACTCTACACAGAAAACATTAGCGATTCCATATTTCTACAAACTCGCAAGTGAGAGCTAGTCCCTTCTATCCTAGCTCCTCTTCATCCTCACAAGGCATACTACCTCTCATACTCTCTGACCCTTTCACCCCCTCTCATAAAAGCTACACCTCCACTATGGAGCTCACGGGCCTGCACACCTATTCCATTAAATACCCCCCAACCTTACAAAAAAAGCTGCCAAAGGCTTCAAACATAATCTATTAAAATCTCACCCAGAAATTACAATCTCTGACCCTTACTTCTCAAACAACAAGGGGCATATAACTAATGACATCATCTTCTATACCAAAAGAAGAGCCCAATGGCGGAAAGCCTTTCTCGCCCTATTCTTGATTGCATCCACCAGGAAAACAGCACATAGTCTTACATTATCCATCATTCCCTCCCCGTTCTATAAAGCGGCAGCTACAATTACCATCTATCATAATGGGATCATCCTCATGCAAGCATCAGACCGTAACCTAAATCTACTGGATAACATCTTTCCTCTCGTCAAAGAGAAGGTTGCAAGACCCTATCCCACCTCCCCAGCAAACCACTCTCCCAGCTCTCTGCCTGACTCCCTACCTGACTCCCCATCAAGACATTTTCCCTCGGTATCCCATCGGGCATATACACCCACCCCAGACCTAATCGACTCCCCAGTGAATGACATACATCTCTCCAAGTCCTACTCCTCCCCCAGCACCACCATAATTTCTACTATACCTATCACACCACACACTCGTATCTCCTCACCTCCCGCCTTCCCACACGCCCCCTCACCCCCCATCACTACTCCCCGACACCACATCCATACCTCCTCTCACCCGCTACATAACACACCCCTTCCCACTTCACCCCCAGCAACTCCACTACAAATTCTGCTCCTATCTCCCCCTACACCCTTACATCCGCTCAGCCCGCGTTCCCACTCTCTCCCTCTCCCCTCACTACGAATCCCACCGTCCCTCCTATAGCACACATAAATACCCCCTCACACCCTTTCTGTACTCCCTCCCCCCCCCCCTTTCCATTGATTACCACACTGAAAAACTGCCACACATTGAATCAGATCACATTTCGCCCCAGGACTCCACACAAGTATTAACCCTTCCTCACTTAACTACAGCCCATTCTATGAAAATGATAACTCCGACATCTGACCCTAGACTCGATGAGATATTACTATCTCTACAACAAGTCAAAGAGGACATCCAAACTCTTCATGACCTGACCCTGCAACTACTCAAGCCACACGCGAAACTCGCTCATCAGCCATGCGCTAGCTCCCCGAAACAGATGCTCCCTAGATGGAGAACAGTACCTTACCCCAATGCCTCATCCCGTCTGATCAGAAGGAATAACCCTCTTTCATCGAAAGAGCTAACTTTCCTACTCCATTCTTACGAGCTCCCTACTCCTCCCCTTAATATTGCACACACGGATAACACACAGAAATTGTCCTTAATCCAATCCATCCCTTCCAGTGCCTCCAGAGCTACAAGACACATTCCAGAGGTATTGTTGAAAAGAATCTCATGCGAGTACCCATCCTATACGATCCCAACACTACTACTACCAAGGCCTGGCTAAAATGTATTCTACTAAACTGTAGGTCGGCCGCACAACATTCCGCCGATATAGCGGACCTCATACTAACTAATGAACGTGACCTTCTAATTTTAACCGAAACATGGCTAAATGAATCATCCACGCCCATCCTAGACATACACTACCCCCAAACTATCACATCACAAGACTAGATAGAATTGATAGGCCAGGTGGCGGTATTGCCTGCATACATCGGAACAACCTCTCTGTGAACCGCTCCAACTCCCCGGTTCCCTCTTCCTGTGAATACCTATGTTTAGACATCACTAATAATAACAAGCCAATATGCTCATTACATTCATTTTACCATCCACCAGGAAACAACCTTACCTTCATTGAACACGTAATGGATATCCTAGCCACAAATGTCGGACAACAGAACATTCAGATATTCCTGGGGGACTTTAACCTCCAATAGAATGACCCTGACGACCCAGAGGTCAATAGCCTCAAAGCTTTCCTATCCGACCTTAACTTGTCCCAAATCTGTGACAGCCCTACTCATGAAAAAGGCTCAACCCTCGATCTAGTAATTTCCAAAGCAGTCTCCACCCAGCTTGAATCGATCCTCCCCTGTGACTGGTCTGACCATCACATCATCACTTTCCATATCAATGAAGCAGTTAAACTACTCTCTGTCCAACCCACGAGAACGAAAATCTGGAAGATGAACCTAAAAAACGTCAGTCCCGTCTCACTCTCAACCGCTAGTCCTGTCTTCATGCTCCCACCGGAAGGGTTAGACGATGTACATGATCTGACTAATCATTACTTCCACTCTATGAACATGGTATTAGACAATCTAGCTCCCCTACAACTGAAAAGAGTCGCCACAAAAGACTCAAAACCCTGGTATGATGGTAGACAATGAAGATAGAAGATCACTAAGAGTAATTGAACGACAATGGAGAGCGGCACCATCCTCTGACCACCTCAAATTACTAAGAAGCACGAGAAACTCTATTACAGAAAGTTTAGACGATCAAAAGCTGACTTCTTCAGTAAACAAGTAGACCAAGAGAAGAATCATCCCAAAAGGTTATTCGAACTAATCAAATCTCAATCTAAGGGTGTCTCCCACTCCCCCCAAGCTAATCCAGACACACTGCCCAATTGCGAGGAATTTGCTTCCTTTTTCACAACGAAGGCAGAAAACATAAAGACAGACCTGCTTAACGATCTATTTTCCCATACCGACCCACACATGATCTCCTCAATGACCCTGCTTAGTTGTTCCGCAAAGTTCGACCTCAAAAACAACGCTTGCTGGGCCTCCTTCAACCTCTACAACGAAGAAACTATCCTAAAAAACACTCACGGCCCTGAATTCCTCCAAACACTTCTCAGACCCTCTCCCAGCAACCTATTTAAAAGACTTAATTCCAATGTTAGTGCCTCTATGGACTAGGATTATAAACACTTCTCTTCTGCAAGGAACCATCCCAGACATCCTCAAAGCAGGTCAGGTATCCCCCATCCTAAAGAAACCATCGGCGGACTTGTCAAACCTGAATAACTATCGCCCAATATCCAACATCCCAACCCTGGCCAAACTATTAGAAAAATGTGTTCACACGCAGTTTAGCAACCACATAGATCACTTCAGCCTACTCGATCAATTCCAATCAGGTTTCCGTGCAGGGCACAGTACCGAATCAGCCATGACCCACATAATAGACGACGCTTTAAAAATCCTGGACCAAAACAAAGCCTGTTTACTAATCCTGCTTGACCTATCCTCAGCCTTCGACACCGTCAAACACGACAACTTACTAGACCTCTTGAAACACCGAATGGGACTATCTGGATCGGTTCTAAACTGGTTCACTTCCTTCCTTCAAAACAGAACACAAAGAGTCAAGATCAATCAATCTTTATCCAAGCCCACCGCAGTCATTTTAGGAGTACCACAGGGATCATCCCTCTCCCCGACACTCTTCAACCTGTTTATGGAACCACTCACTGAGCTTCTCAACTCCTCAAATGTACACTATCACACGTACGCAGACGACACACAACTCTACATTAAGATCCACTCACCTGAGGACATCAAATCTCTCAATTCAACACTCCAAAAAATGCAGACTTGGCTGGCCAAAAACCACTTAAAACTAAACACCCTCAAAATCGAATTCCTAATAATCGCTCCCCCCAGCCAAACAACCATCGTCCGCGAGTGGATGAAGCACCTAACAGCACTCGACGGTCAACCTCTCATTATCGACTCTGCCAAATCGCTGGGAATAACTCTGGATAACAAGCAAAATATGCAGAAACACATCAGCGCTGCGACTAAAGGAGCACATTTTCAGATGAATACCCTGAGAAGACTGAAATCCTTCATACCCGCAAATGACTTCAAACAGGCAGTTCAGGCTCTAGTAATCCCCAGAGTGGAGTATGGGAGTGTCGCTCTCTGCGGCCTTCCCAGATCGACGACGGCCCCTCTAAGAGCTTCAATCAACGCAGCCGCTAGACTCATCACAGGCTCCAAAGGAAACTGTCACATCTCCCCTGACCTTCGTGCCCTCAACTGGCTACCTTTTGAGGCCAGAATCCATTTGAAAATGGCCTGTATGACGCACAAGGCATTGCATCACAAAACCCCGAGATACCTAGCAGAGAAATTGGTGCTATCAGGTGGTAACAGAACCACCAGGAGCTCCTATAATCTTCTACTGAAACCACAACGTTTTACCAAGAAGAAAACATACAACCGAACCTTATCAGGAATGGCTCCCAGGATTTGGAATGCCTTTCCCCCAGAAACGAGACATGACGCGTCCGCGGCATTTTTCAAAAAAGAAGTGAAGTCAATTCTCTTGGCCAAATTCACTTGAACTATTTATACATCCGTGTATATATTTGCTACTCTGTAATAGTTACCACTTCTGTATTAACATAACCTATAGTATTTTTAGGTCTCGCCTACGCAGCGCGCATGCGCTGCATAGGAGGGGACCTTTTGGAATCGATCAGCATTTTGGCTAAAAGCGTGCACGTTTTGCATTGCTTTCTATTGCAACGCGTACACGTTTGGCGTTTCCCTTGCGGGAGCGAGCAGCGGCTCCATCTGTTAGCTATTATCGCGCCTTGCTGCTCGCTCCCGCAAGGGAAACTCCAGACATGCCTCAGCGTCTACAGGCGCAGGCGTTCAGGGGCCATATGTTTCCGACTTGTTCACAGCAGCGCGTGCATTGGTCCCGACCTCTGCTCTCGTCCTTTCCATGTCCCCTCCCTCATGTTTCAGTGCTCCCTTTTCCTGCTTTCTCTCCTACATCCATGCTTTCTGACCCTTCCTCTGCCGCGGCTCCTCTCTGCGTCCTTCTCCCCCGCACGCATGCTTTCTGTGCCTGCCCCCTCCCTCCCCCTGTGCAGGCTGGGCAGCGTGGCCATTAACCAGCTGCCGGACGAAGACGACCACTTCTCCCCGGCACTACAGCACTCTGAATACCACCAAAAACGCTGCAATTACGCAACATTGAAAACAAAAGATGCTTCTGTTCACGTTTAAATGGGAGAGCGGTTTGCACTCCTTTGTTGAGCAGCAGTGGGTGCCTCGGTTGGGGGCCGCTGACTACGCAGTATTAAACGTCAGCTAAGAATAGGCACGAGACGGTAACAGGATAAGACAGTCTGGCGCATTCGTAAAATCGTGCTTGCAGCAGGCTTCACTTCTCCTTTAGACGCCTTTACAAACCGATTCAGACACTGGCCTAATCGGTGTTCTACTGGCTCCTTCCTCCCAGCGCGGAAGAGGCGCCAAGAGGCCACGAATCGCGCCTGAACGCTAATAAAACATAAGAGCATTGGGAACCTGTATACAGTGGAGATGTTATGGAATTCACTTTTAATTTCTTTGTGCAAATATTATTAACCTGTCAATATTGTTGCTTTTTATGCCCTGGTGAAAGATATGCGAGTACTGAATTCACTGGACAATATATATGGAATCAAAGGAGTTAGCCCTCCGTGCATGTAAAGCATGAGATTAAAAAGT
This sequence comes from Calotriton arnoldi, assembly GCA_963921515.1. Taxonomy (NCBI): domain Eukaryota; kingdom Metazoa; phylum Chordata; class Amphibia; order Caudata; family Salamandridae; genus Calotriton; species Calotriton arnoldi. The sequence continues at coordinate 2,857,023 of CAWUFW010000548.1, forward strand.
AAACTGACCTCGTTGTGCTTTTTTCTCCATTGCTGTTATTTAGTAGCACTATTCAGGCTCCAACAGCAATCATTTCATCACAGAAAAACATGAAAAATGTTGAGCAACATTGGATTCGCATCAAATCCTCTAAGGAGGTGGAAAATCGGAGCAGCCGGGCAAAACCTGTCGGGGGGGTGACGGCATGCTTGGGTAGGGCAGGCAAACGGGGTGCTGAGGGGCGTCCATGCTCCCTATGTGGTGTTGGTGTGAGTCTGGTGAGGTGTGCCTCTGCCTGCAGCCACTGGTCCGAATCTGCACGTGATTTTACCGGGTGCGTTTCTGCAAAGTAATATAAGGCCCGGTGTTTCCGCGGCCTCTGATCCCAGGTGGTGGCACGCCAGGCGTCTTGTAATTGGCCAGTGCGATCAACTGACCTGTAAAAGAGGACTACAGTGTGCATTGAAACACCACGCACGCTACTTAGGCACTGGTTCTGTCTCTGTTGTCAAGCAATTGTTAGTAACTCATGTTTGTTTCAGCACCATGAAGTGTCATATTATATGCATACAATAAATCGGCATATTCTGAAGTATTACTCTATCTGTTTCACCTTTGTTTTGACATACATTCATAACGGTGTGCCACACTAACATGTTTCTGAGGAAAGTCAGCTACACACATTCAGGTGATCCAATACACATTGATATTTACCTGAAATTAATACAATTGACCGTCATGGAAGCACAGCAATACCTGTTTAGTAACGCTGTCCTTTTTGCCTCTGAGGACATGCATGTATGTACATGTATGCCAAGTCAATGAAAACAAGCATTGGCATAGGCAATAGGTCTCGCCTTTGGGACCTTATAAGTGTTTAGCCATGCAACAGTTAATGTTGTTGCACCAAGGATATTGTGCTGGATAACTAAACACTTATAAGGTCCCAAAGGCGAGACCTATTGGCTATGCCAATGCTTGTTATGTATATGTCTGTCACCTATATTTGCCTTGTAAAGCGCTCTGATACCCGCAAGGGTCTTGTTCGCGCTATACAAAACCTTCAAAATAAATAAATAAATCCTCACTCCACAAACAGTGAAGATCTCTTTGTGAGCACTAAGAAATTTAATCACGTACATTCCTTTCCTTCTCCACAGACCCTCCAGATCATTTCAAGTGCACTGGTACCCGATTTACTTTATAATGCACAAGGCTATGTATAGATAGAAAAGAATCTTTGCAAAATCCATCCTGCATGTATAACATTGGCTGGAGAAACTCTTTGTTTGATGTACTCTAGTAGCAATGTCTTCTGCACAGATTATTGCAGATGTTTCTGGAGCACATGAAGGTAATGTGCTGCTTTTGGTGTGCTCTTTGAACAATACCAGCCCATTATATTTAGAATAGAGCTAGAAACGCTATGCTTAAGGAAAAGTAACCTTTAGGAAACAACCTTATAGGAAAATGGCTACAGACTTCCAGTGTCCTGTAGTATTTCTGCAGCCATTTTCTTCGTTAGCCCTTTGAGCAAGTGTCTTTTTAATGTGCTATGAGAATGTTCACTTTTTTATTTTGAAGATAGAAAATGTCTTATTGGAGCATATTAACGGATCCAGAAATCTGGATTGAATTGTTTTCCAATTCACCACAAAAGGCGCACCACTACTTATTAAAGAATCTAAGCCATTTTAAGTGGGGCGCTTACCTAATTCCCAGTTTGTTCTGCCTCTGGCACTCTCAAAAGTGGGCATCTTTTCTATCAACAGAAGCGTCAGAGTTACTATAGAATAGGCGCTTGCTGACCGGAGGTTGGGAGTGGCCACTGCACACTTTAAAAAAAAAAAACTCCTTTTATTTATATCCACAGGTAGCAATGCGTAAATCATTATTAATATTTGTGTTTACAATTTAAATTGAGAAAACATAACTTTGGTCGTTACTTCAGGTATTAACCATACAGTACAGTTTTTGACACAGCAATCAGATGCATAAGCCACAGGGAAGAGGTACCATTGTCCAGGACTTAGGTCGTTTATATTGCTTATTCGTTCATCTATGTTGGCAAGGTTAGATCGCATGCCTTTCTCTGAGTCATCGGACTCTGTTTATGAGGCAGGTTATCAATTCTAGATCGTTGTAGGGCAAGAGAACTGCCCATTGGGCCCCACTCTGTATTGCTGTCCTGTTTCCCGGAAGGGACACCACATTTTTTCGAATTTGTGGTGTGTACCTTGTATTAATGCTGTCAGATTTTCCGATCGAGATAAGAAAATAAAGAAAGAAAAATAATAATCACATCACAATGAGTTTCACGTGTGATCGTATAAAGTAAAATTTGAATAATCATCAGTATTGGCACTTCTTTTGCTCTGTTATTAGTCAGATTTTCATTGGCATAGATGGAGCACACTTTCGACCACCAAATGTTAGGGCTTGTTTCCAAAATTGTGCCAGAGTTAAGCGAGCTGTCCTCAGCAGGTAGGTTGCAGGTTTACTTGCAGGGGTTGTTAGTTGGTATATAGAGTTTTCACCTGGGACTCCATCAGAAGTTCACTCCTGTAGCTGCTTCCACCATCTGAGCCTCTTCTTCACAACAGGGGCGTACTATTGGGCAGGACCACCACATGTGGATCATGGGACATCCTCTCCAGCAGAGGTCAGAACCTCCGGTTATTGCTTTCAGTCGAGTGGGAGTGAGGTACCATCTGGTTAGGAGCTCGTATGTGTTTTCTGTGTGGTGTACCCAAATTGAAGATTTTGGTACCCTGTTCCACATCTTTCCCCAAGTGTCACCTGAGATCTCTTCACCCAGGTCCCTGCTCCAGGCTAACCTGCAGATGGGGGGATGTTCTGTGTGGTTAAGGACAGTATATAGAAGGGGGTCCCTTTTCTTTTGCTTTTATTAAAAAACAAGTGTTTGCTCTGTGTCTTATCTCTATTGACTTTGGCTTGGACATCTCTATTCCTCATCCAATGCAACAGTTAGGTTAGTCTATATTCGTCATGTGGTTGAAGATGGAAATGATCTATGTAAGTGGCTCTTTCAGCTAGTGACCCTTCAGTGTAAAAGTTCCCTAAGTGTGGCGGGTTCCCTTCATATCAGTGTAAGAAGCCCCTGGTCTGATAGGCCAGGTAGAAAATTGGAATTGTGGATGATCGGAGTCGTAGGTGATGGAAAAGACGTCATGTCATGAGTTTGAGGTGTAGTCTCTCAGCAATCTTGCAGGGTAGCGTAGTGTGTAGAAGGGGTGTTTTGTATCTTCCTGTGTTTGCATGGCAACCATAATATATTGGATAAGGAGATGTTAGTGTGGTATTGTTCGACTGCAGCGTTAAGTATAGTGTCAAAGGTCTGATGCCAGTCTAGTGATGGGCGTAGTTCAGCGGCCAGGGTGTAACCGACAATACTTGGGAGTCCCACTCCCCCATCAGTCATTTTCCTGAATAGCGTGAGTCTAGATGCTCTAGGAGATTTGTTGCCGCAAACACAATTGAGAAGTTTATTTTGAATCTGTTTAAGCAATAGTGGTGTGCATTGAAGTGGAAGTACTTGGAGAACATACACTAATCTGGGGAGGAAGTTTATCTTGATGCTGGCGACCCACCCTAGTCACGATATCTCCAACTTCCCCCATCTGTAAGGAGATTAGGACCCACACCTGTTGTGACTAAGACCTTTTGTAGGAACTCCCAGTCCACTCTATCGAAGGTCTTCTCCGCGTCAAACGACAGAAGGACCATTTGTTTGTTGTGTTTTTCTGCAATGTCAGTTAGGTTGTACGCAAGTCTGGTATTGTATGTTTGTCTGTGCTTGATGAAGCCTGATTGTTCTGAGGAGGTTATGTAGGGACAGGCGTCGTGAATATGTTCAACCAGGATTGATGTGAAACTATTCATGTCAAAATTTGGAAGCACAATCTGCCGATATGAGCCGCAAGAAGTGGGATTTTTCCCAGGTTTTAATATTAGGGTGATGGTGGACTTGGTCATCCTCAGCATGAGCTTTCCAGGTTTGGAGGAAAAAATTGTAAAGTGTTGCAAGGGGGTGCTAATATGGTAGCATATACTTTGTAGAAGGTTGCTGATAGCCCATCAGGGCACGCTGATTTATTGGATTTGAGCTGCTTGATCACGGCTCGGACTTCGTCGGTCGTTATGGGGCCATCGATCAGTGTGAAGTCAAGGCCACTGGCTTTGGGGAATACCAAGGACTCCAAGTAGCAGTCTTGGGCTACCTCATTGAGAGATTGGGCAGAGTAGAGCGTTGAGTAATAGAGGTAAAATGCTTGTGATAGTGGTGTCGAAGTGTGTGTAGATGCCTCCTCATCTATGATTGCTGATATAGTATTCCTGGTTTGATGTTTGAGCAACTTGTAGGCAATAGTCTGTCTGCCTTGTTGCCTTTCTCATAATGTTCCTGGTTTATACACAGCATTTTCTTTGCTCTTTCCTTCATTAGGAGTTGTTGTAGCTCTCCCTGTGAGACCCGCAGCTCCCGATATGCTCTCGGGTAACTGCTTTGTTTGTGACGGAGTCCGACGTCTTGTATCTGGTTCTCCAGGTCTGACTTTTTCTGGGCTGATATTTGATTGAAGCGAGCTGTGTGGGAGATAAGGTCACCCCGAATAATTGCTTTCCCCACGTCCCAGATCACACTCCATTCTACTTCCCCATTGCCATTTTCTTTAAAATAGTGTTCTAAGGTCTCGCGGGTAGAGACGTGCAGGGTTAGGTCCTGGAATGCGATTTCATTGATTGCCTACTGGTGCTGTGCTGGTCAAGCCGGGAGAGCCAGGTCCAGTAATTGCTGAGTGGTTGAATAAGACCATGAGGAAATAATCAATCCTCCAAGGTCCTGTGTACGTTGGAATAGACAGTGTTGTTGCGTTCTCCCTGATGAGTGCGCCAAATATCAGTCAGTGACAGGTCTCCTATGCCGTTTTTCTGGGAGAGGGGTCTTAAGTACCAGAGTCTCCCGCAGAAGATCTAACATTCAGTGAGTCCAGTGCAATATACATTTTTTTATTTAAACACATTTTTATTGCTTTTCCATTAAACAGCCAAATTGGCTAGCCATACAACGGGAGTTAAGCATATAAGGCAGTGTTACATAGCATGGTGTTCAGCATAAAAATACATTTCACATTACATTATATTATCTGTATCAGCATTAACGTCTTTGCCTTGCATCAGCCAAGAATGATACTTTCTTAATTAACCTTATATTAAACAAAACCAAAAAAGGTGAACATGGGTATTTCTTAACTCACCCCATCCCTCCCCCTCCCACCCTTATTCCGGCGTTACCATAATTTATATACATGTTCTTGCGGCCTGCTCTATGTAGTTTGCTGTAACACTATGGTTGTGCTTCTGCATCTTAGTAGTATGCATCTATTAGCTAAGTACGTCCTACACTGTATCTCGCTCTTGTTGCAAATATGTTATGGGTTATTGTATGTTCGGGGTGTTATCCACCGGCTCCAAGTCCGCTCCTTTAAGGGATTCTAGCATCGCATCCCATTCCAGAGATATCGGATTTTTCCGCAGTCCCCTTGCTTCCTCCCGCCGTATCGCTGCACTCTCAGCGCCACCCCAACGGAGCATTTCACTATGCCAAATGTGCACGGTTGGGGGTTTCAATGACTTCCATCGCATAGTGATGGCTCTTTTAGTTATTAGGGCGAGGTCCGTGAATCTATTCTGTACCTTTTGTTTTTTCGAGCGTTTATATAAGTCTAGGATACAGTCCTCAATTGTGTTGCCCAGATTTAGCTGCGTAGCTGCCACTATATGAAGTCTAACTGACTCCCTAAAACGTCTCAAGCGAGGGCATGTCCAAATCATGTGAGCTAGATCAGCTTCTTCCAGATGACAGCGAGGGCATTGATGATGTGTTTGTGGGAACATCCGTTGTAGTCTACTTGGGGTAAGATAGGCTCTATGAAGTAGCATAGTCTGTATAAATTTAAACTTAGCATTTCTGGACACTTGTTTTGGGTATTCTAAAAGAACACCCCATTCCTTATCCGAGAGCTCCCGCCCTATGTCCACCGCCCACGTTTCGCGTAGTTCTGTAAGCTCTATCGCGGCGTGTGCCCGTATCCCCACGTATAGCCATTTTATAAGATGTCTCCCTCTACCCATATAATATAGGGTCTTAACCAGTTTGTGGTTTGGTGCTTCTTGTCTCTGTCGGGCCCAGTGCTTTTTGATGTATTGCAATAGTGCAGTATGTATCAAGTAGAAGTGATCTGGCACCCCGGTTTTTCTCACAAAGTTTTCGTGATACATCAGTAGTCCATTATTGAACAAATCACCCACTGTGCTAACTCCTTCCTCCAACCAGGCTCCTATCCTGCGCCTTGTGAGCCCTCCGCTATTCAGTGGGATTCCTACAAGTGGGATGTTCCCGGCGTAGGGGTGGCAATGGGATGTGTATTGCAATACCGCTTTCCAGCACTGGAGTGCTGTACGCAGTAGGGGTGGTATGTTTGGGGGAATTTTACTTTGTGGTAATAACAATATATGTAAGGTACCCTGTTCCATGTCACGCGGCGTATATCCTATCTCCTGCAGATTGCGGCCCGCCGTCCAATAGGACAGCCACTGCAGTTGGCTCGCATAATAATATGCTCTGAGGTCGGGTACACCCAATCCTCCTCTACTTGTCCCCAATTGTAGTTTCCTGAGACTCAGCCTGCGCCTTCCGGTTCTCCATATAAGGTCTGAGAGTATAATGTCTAGGGTTTTGAAAGTGGTTGATGGCACCATTATCGGTAAGTTAGCAAAATAGTACAAGAGTCTTGGTAAGACCACCCATTTTTGATATGGCGGATCGTCCCGTTGCAGAGAGTGGTAGCGTGATTCAAAAGGCGACACTTGAGCGTATGGATCGGATTGCTCTGGTAAGGTTGCCCTCTAGCATATCCGTATGTGATCGATATATTTGTATACCAAGATATTTGAAAGTGGACTGTGCCACTGGAAGGGAACATGTCCCAAAATCAATGGCTTCTGGATATGTATCCTCTCGAAAGAAGAAGGCATTAGATTTTGCTGCGTTAATGGCAAGGCCCGATATCTGTTCAAACCTTTTGAAAATGTCGGGGATGGGATCTAGGGATCCTAGAAGGTCTTGCAAGTATATTATTATGTCATCTGCATAAGCAGAGATCAGATGTTACATCACCTATCTGGATCCAGATCTGTTGGGCCTCGAGGCGCAACCTAAGTGCCAGGGGCTTGAGCGCTAGTATAAATAACAGGGGCGACAGTGGGCATCCCTGTCGTGTGCCCCTGAATACCGAGTATTCGCTTGAGATATGCCCACCCGTACTGGCTCTAGCCGTAGGGGCTGCGTATAGTAAATGTAACCAGTTGAGATACTCTGGGGGTAGGCCAAATTTCCCTATTGCCATGAACATATAGGCTCAAGTTAGCGTGTCGAACGCTTGTCGTTGGTCTAGCGCGATGCAGCCTGCATTTTGATAATGTTCCGGGGTGGACGCCATAATGTGGTGCAGCCTCCTGATATTTAGGGAGGTGCTACGGGCCAGGAGGAACCCGCATTGATCTATGTGGATAAGTTTATGAAGGTATGGAAGGAACCTATTCGCTAGTATTTTACTTAATATCTTATATTCTTTCGCTAATAAGGACAATGGGCGGTATCCAGACATATCTGATTTGTCTCTTCCAGGTTTTGGAAGCAAGACTACCAGCGCCTGTGCCGTGGACAGCAGTAGGCCACCAAGCTCTAGTGACTTATTATATAGTGTCTCCAGTTGGGGAACCAGGGCTTCAGATTAAGTGTCAAATTCAATCGGGAGTCCATCCATTCCCGGTGCTTTGTTTCGTGGGAGTCCTTTCATAGCCACTTTTATTTCAGTCTTGGTAATGGGACCTGGTAGTGCTTTCTTGGCCTCTGCGGTGAGCTGTGGATAAGGTAAATCATCCAGGAATGCATCTATGTGGGCGTCGTCTACTGTGTCTGGTTTGTTGTACAGTGCTGCATAGTACAGGCTAAAGGCTTCGTTAATGTCTTTTTGACTAGTAACAGTGTCACCCCTAGGTGTAGTGATTTTGCTCACTATAATAGTCGGGGGGGTCATCCCTCAGCAATTTCGCTAGTAACGTCCCTGATTTGTCTGCATGTGTGTGTTTTAGTTGAGTATATGTTTTGTGATCTATGACCCGAAGTGACTCAAGTAGTTCCGCGTGCTGGATACGTGCCTCCTGCAGCGGGATCTGCCTTGCAGCGTCATTCGCAGCCTCTTGTTCGAGTATGCTCATCCTGTTCTCTGTCTCTATTAGTTTTTTGTGTAGTTCCTGTCTGGCGCCCACTGTCGCACTGATCGCATTTCCCCAAATAACTGCCTTGAACGCATTCCATTCAACAGAGATGGAGGATGCAGTGTTAGTGTTCTCTGTAAAATAACACGTTATAGTATTAGCCAAGGTAGTGCGGAACACCGCATCTTCTAATAACTGGGGTTGCAATTTCCAGGTGGGTACTGGAGTGGGGATCCTGCCCCAAGAGAGGGTGATTTCTAAAGGATTGTGGTCTGAGAAAGTCTTCGCCAGATATGTGACGTGTGTTATGTGCGCCGCTATCGTTTGTCAAGAGAAGATCCTGTCAGTTTTCGTGTGTAGTAAATGAACTGGGGAGTAAAATGAATATTCTTTGTGCATCGGGTGTCTCAGCCTCCACACATCACTTAATTCCCATCCATCAGACCACCCACATAAAGCCCTTGCTTGCTTGGCCGATCCCGCTCCATGTAGGGGAGGGTGTGAGCGGTCCAGCACCACGTCCATAACTACATTACAGTCCCCTCCTATAATCCATGGGTACATTTCCCATCCCGTTAGGACCTGGTTGAGTCCTGCAAAGAATTTATCTTGATCAAAGTTTGGGGCGTAAATATTACCCAATATAATGTGCATGCCATCGAGTGTCCTGCGTAATAATATGTACCTTCCCTGTGTGTCAGTACGCCGCTCTAATTCTATGAATGGCACCCCGTGTCTTAACCATATCGTTGTGCCCCTGGCGAATGCAGAATAGTTGGTGGTAAAAATTTGTCCCTTCCATTTTTTCCGCATTTTCACAGCTTCCGACTCTGTGAGAGGATATTCCTGCATGAACACTATCTGGGCTTTGCGCCTGAGTAGCTGTGCATGTACCCTAAGGCGCATCTGTTTTGGATCCTAGACCCCCGAACATTCCATGTAATTAAATTGTAAGTGTTAAGCATGTATGTCGCAGTGCGGAGGTATAGGCTAACATTGCAGGTGTAAGAGGAAGGCCACATTCCCCTTCAGACAAACAATTTGTGCCGGAACTTCTACCCCCCCTACCCCCTCCCCCCTAAACTTCCAATACTAGGCCCGGTTGGAAAACTATACCGGACCAAACAAGAAAACACAACTTGTGTAACTGTACTGTACGTACATAGTGCATTCGCAAATAGAGGGTCGTCGCTAACACCTTCCATTGTGTTATAACTACTTGTGATTGAGCTCGGGGTGTGTAGCCCGGGACTAATATACATTCTAGAGTATCGCCATTTTTAAAGACACTTAGAAAAAGGATACATGTTTTTGCACCAACGTTGGTATCATAGTCGACAAGCTGAAGGTTTGTCCAAGTGAACAGGATTGTCCTGCAGTCTCTTTAATCCAGTAAGCCATCCGCCATCTGTGGCGTCACACTAGGGAATAAATTCAGGCTACTCTCGGAGTCCGATCTATTCGTGTTGTCCTCTGAGGAGGCCGAGGCCATAAGGAGATCACAGTCTCTGAACGTGGACGCTGCCTCGAGTGCTTGTTCCTTACTCTGTTGTACTTGTTGCTGCGTCGGGCCATGCGTTTGCGACTTGCGGACTGATTTCACCATGCGGTGGGGTCGCCTGTCGTTTGTATGTCTTGAGCTGTTGGGTAGGCTGTGGGAGGCGGTTCCTGCTAGCGTGGCCGGGTCCATTACCTCTATCCATTCCTCTACCTCTTCGGGACTCTCGAAGAAATACGTCTTATGATCGTGTATGATTTTCAGTCTCGCCTGGAATAATAATGCGTATTTCAATTGCATGCCTTTCAGTTTCTTTTTGACAGCCATGAAGGAGGACCGCTGTCGCTGTACCATTAGGGTATAATCCGGGTATAGCGATATTCAGCAATTTTCGAATCTTATTTGGGATCGCTCTCGTGCCTTTTGGAGCAGGGTGTCACGGTCCCTGTAATTCAGGATCCTGGCTATTAACGGGCGAGGTGGAGCACCAGCTTTGGGCCTCCCAGTGGGTATCCTGTGAGCTCTTTCCACGCAAAAATAGTCCGATGGTCCCTCAGGTGCCACGTGGTCTTTGAATCATTGCTCCATATAGCGAGCGGCGTCAAGTCCCTCGCTGCGCTCCGGCAGGCCTATGACCCGTACATTACGTCTGGCCCTTCCTTCCCCGTCTTCTATTCGGTCTTGGAGGCCTGTGACTTGCTTCTGTAATTGTTGGATTTTCGACACATGCTCCTTGTGTTGTGGTACTACTTCATCCAGAGCTAGGCTTCACCTTGTCCGCCAGTTTGGCGTGGTCTGCTTTGAGTAGGGTGAACCCAGTTGTGAGAGCACCAACTTGCTGTTCAATGGCTTTTCTTGATTCCCTGACCTCTTGTAGTATCCAGTCCAGTTTGTCCGCGGGGGTCCCTTCGTTAGTTGGCGGTACACAAATGAGCGACATCGGGATTGTCGTATGTTCTGGGTCTTTCGCTGGTTGTGTGGTATTTGTGTTCGCCTCCTGAATCTTCCCCTTGGGGCGCCCCATGTCGTTACTATGTGTGACTGTCCCGGGGCCTTCTCCCACAGCGAGGCAGAGGAGCTGCGGGCTACCCCTCGGCTGCGAGCGAGTAGGACTGTTGAGCAAGTGGGAGCCTCGTGCCCTCGTTCAGCAACTGACGCACCGCACTCTTTCTCGTGTTCACTTGTCGGCGTCAATCAATGTGTGCATTCAACTGTGCTTAACAGAACCACTGTACCTCGGCACTCTCCAATAGTTATATCACTATTGTTAATAGTGTAACACATTTACAATTCAAAAACAATGTGACTGCTCACAGGAAACCAATCCAATCAGATAACTTCTGCAAAATTCAATTTAATATCAAATGACAATGTTTCATTAAAATTGTGGAAACCCAATAATCAAAATGCAATCCAAAACAGGGACATGCATAGTTTTACAAAAATGTCGATATTGCTTGTAGGTAGGTATTATACCTGAATTCCTTAATCCTGTTACACGCAAACGGGCACATGTTGCACTGAGTACACCTATAGAAACCTCTTGGTTGGTCTGGTAGCCATGTATTTCCCTGTGGTTTGGGCGGAAGGTAGCTCGAACATAGAATGTCTCTGAGGGTTCTACCTCTTCTATGGACTATTCTGGGTTTGCGTGAAATGTATTTCGCTAAAGACCTATCCAGGGTGAGAAGGTGCCAATGTTTTAGCATGATCTTATAGATGGCATGACTGTGAGTGTTATACCCTGTCACAAGGCAGAGTCTATCATTGTGTTTCTTCTGATCCCTACTGTTGTTTTTACTCAGTAACGTATGTTTAGTTGTTTTCAGAATCTGTTTTCTGGACTGATTGAGGACTGGAGAGGAGTAGCCCCTATTCCTGAAGCGTTCCTGCAAATTGTCCAATTCTTGGTGAAAGACAGCGTCTTCGCTACAATTCCTCCTTACTCAAGTCATTTCGCCCAGTGGAATTGCATTGATCTGTGTTTTAGGATGGGCACTGGAGGCATGTAGTATTGAGTTACATACTGTAGGTTTCCTATAGAGCCGAGACATTATTTTGTTGTCTTTGATGTAGATCACCACATCTAGAAACTCTATTTCCAACTCATTGTAATTAGAGGTAAACCTAAGATTGTAACCATTTTTATATGATGTTTTTGTAGACAGTCTAACGCATTCTCTCTCTCTTCTTGATATAGATAGAGAGTACGCACCTACAGTAGGAAGATAATACCTGAACTAATCCGTCCTAAATCAAATTTTTCTGTTGGGAATACTTCCATTTATTGGGGACATTTCCAGGTATTGGCCGGTGTTTAAAACAACCCAAATGTTGGGTTCTTACTGCTATGGAATAAGGGCTTTTGGTATACTTTTTTCCAAAATCACAAAAAAGTGACCTGTCTAAATATATTCGCTACTAAGCGATTTATTTTTGACCTGTATATGGCCTTTTGCCTGTATTATAATGAATTTTCTCTTTCTTGCTGACATTGACAGAGAATACGCATCTTTTATGGGAGGATAAATACTGGACACATCCTTCCCTGATACATCTTCCCCTTTTGGAGACATCTCTCATTACTGGCCGAAGACAGATACATTATAAATGTAAGGTGCCTTTCTGCTACTAAATTAGGGTCTTGGTGTCTTTTTAATTTAAACTTCACCATGATACTGTGGCATGTTTACTCATATTCCTTTTACTTGCTTTTCTTAGGGTCTCCCATTTTTGTCTCTTAAACAGCAAGACATTTGCATATTGGACAATCCAAACCTTTTGGATCGATATTTTCTTGTGTATAAGGTAGATATAGCCATCTCTGATTCTTTAAGGGTTTGGGATATAACTCAACCAAGCCCTGCTTATATCAAAGGCTTGCGGGTACATCGGAATCATCTTATTGAACTATTGCCAGTCTCTGTTTCCGTGGTTCTACCTACTCTTTCCACATTTTGGTACAAGACGCTAATCTTGGTGGTGGTGTTAGAATTCTTTTCTGGCTTTCCTTGAGCACACGGGTGTAGTGCTACTTGGTGATGTTTCATATTTCTTTCTTTTACACGTTTTTTGGAGAGTTTCCTTTGGATCGTAAGTTGGTCCATTTTTTGGCGGTCACATCTATTGTGTTTCATGTGCTACAACTGTTCATTATTGTAAACATCTGTATCCATGTTCAAATCATTTACAGCCTTGAAGAAGTTACAATCGTAACGAAACACGTGTCGGCTGTTTTCATCATTGCCAACAGGGAGGCTTTATAAACACGACCTCTGTGGACCTACAAGCAATATCGACATTTTTGTAAAACTATACATGTCCTTGTTTTGGATTGCATTTTGATTATTGGGTTTCCACAATTTTAATGAAACATTGTCATTTGATATTAAATTGAATTTTGCAGAAGTTATCTGATTGGATTGGTTTCCTGTGAGCAGTCACATTGTTTTTGAACTGTAAATGTGTTACACTATTAACAATAGTGATATAACTATTGGAGAGTGCCGAGGTACAGTGGTTCTGTTAAGTTTTACACAGGAGTTCTTTGGAACTTCTGTGTGGTGACATCCGTGGTAGTGGGGTGTTTTTTGTTACCTTGAGGGGCACCAATACTGTTGTTCTCATACTGATAAGCTTAGACAACATATCACTTGGAATTGATGTGCTATCCTATGTACCACCACTACCTCTTTTGTTTCTTATGTGCATTCAACTGTGCTTGAGCAATACCACTCTGCCGCGATGTGCGCTGTCTCTCCAATTGTTGAGTACAGGACTTTTATAACTGTTTTTTGTTTGTTTTTGCCACCGGTTGTCAAATGTTTGTATGTAGCGTTCGCTGTGCGGCCCATACCTCACCAGATGGGGGGGGGGGGGGGAAAGAAGACAGGGGGAAGATTAGCGGAGTTCCACCTCTGTCCAGTCAGCCACCAATTGTCGATTGGGGGATCGGCTCCCCGGTAAATCCCAGTCAAGTGAGGCCAGCCGCTGGTTTGAACCGCAACTCACTGGCACTGTGTTTCTCAGGGTGCCTGTTGCTTGGTGAAGCAGGTCTGGGTTAAGAGGCTCTCCTCTCTCTCCGTGTGGGTCACAAAGTGGTGCCCCCCGCTAGTAACATCGGCAGTCCAACGTGAGCTACCATCACAATTTTCATTTTAGCACAGTGGCGATGTGCTAGTGGTAGTCATGATTTGATCCCCCAGCAGCCACATGAATTACTGCCCCGACTTATGGGCTATGACGCACTACGGAGGGGGGGGGAGAATTCCTTGGTTCGTACCGGTGTTATTTGGATGGGGGGCCCCCCCGTGGAACCCCCTCACCTGTAAATGCAGGATGTGATTTCCGGCGGCTGTTCTCTCAAGCGGCAGCCCGGGCCTCCCGCCCCGATGGGCCGCTCGCCAGGCTCCGTGTCCTCGCTGCAGCGCACAGCTCGCGTTCGTCAGTGCCACCGGCACTCCACCTCCGCCTTGCCACTCCGCTTCTCAGGCACGGTAGCACCGGGGAGACAGCACTGAGCACGCCTCTCCGCTCAGTACAATCTGGGTTTACTCGCCGGTGAGCGTCGCGGGGGAGCCAGATAGCGAGCGGTCCCCCGGGTGTCCCCGCGTCGTCGCTCCCGCGTCTTCTGTCGTCTACCGACCTGGGCAGACACACTTATCCCTGTGGCCATCGGTGTCTCTCCCAGTCCGCGCCGCCGGTTAGGTGCGCTGCACAGGGCGCGCCCTGCGGCGTTGTCCGATCTCGGACTGCTCTCCGGCGGGGCTCTAGGAAATTGATACCGGAGCGGTCCCTCAGGCTTCCCAACGTTAATGCGCTTCCTCTGATGAATTTTTAACAATGTATGCGCCGAAGTCTGGGTTTAACAGCCCTCAGTGCCCTCCGTAAGGGGTCATCTGGTCTGTACCGGGCCGCCGCCAGCCTCTCAGGGTTCTCGGCCGCCTCAGCGTCGCTCCACACTGCTGTCGGGTAGGCCGCACACCGGGATTCGTTCCCTATGCCGCCAATAGCATCGGTGTAATCCGCTCTCCCGGTTTATGTTAACACACCGTCTTACTGCTGCTGCGGGCAGACTCCGATGGGCTTCAGGGAATGGCGAATCAGCAGGATTTTCCAGCCCGGGCTTGGAGCTCAGCTAAACAGCGTCCGCCATGTTTGGCGGTTAGCCACGCCCCCCCAGTGCAACATTAATGTCGCCTCTCTACACCAGCAGTCCTCTACGGAATGCCACTATCCATAGGAATAGATCTTCATAGAAGGAATGTTTGTGGTAGTTGGGCCCTTGTGGTTCCGATAGAGCAATCTAGGCCTATGAATTGTCCTTCTTTATTTTTTAGTTTGCTATGCAGGGTAAAGGATAGGCCTCTTATCAACAGGATCACTACTCCCCTAGTTTTCTTGGGGGCCTTAGCATGATATTGTGTAGGGTACCAGTAGGATCGTAATCTAATGGTGTCCTTTTGTAATAAATGTGTTTCCTGTAGTAATAGTACGTCTGTTTCTTTGAGTTGCACCCATTTCAGTAGTGCTGCTAGTTTCATAGGGGAGTTAAAACCCTGGGTATTGAGAGGGGCTATCAGCAGTGTGTTAATCTTTGAGGGTCCTTGAATATGCATCGGCAGTGGTCCGTTGGTGTCACAGCCCTGGGAGTGTGTAACCTCACCCACCCATAGTGGTATGGGTAACAAGGACCTGTCTGGGGTGCCCAATATGAGTAAGGCAAAGAACTGTGGTTTTGTAATTTAACTTGGCAGAGAGCGGTCCCGCGGAAAAATTCTTAAGACAGAATTTGACAAACGAAAACAACAGAAACGGGAAAAAACATGTCAAATAAGTTGCGTTCAGATAACAGCTATAAACTTAAAAAGAGGATAGAATGTTGGGGGACAGCTTCTGAAGAAACTCCAGTGTCACTGGAGGCGATGAGTGATAGGGTATAGAGGAGCACAAGATGAGCCGCAGTGCATTTAGAATAGATATTTAAGGGCAAGAGAAGGTTACCTGAGGCATATTGCCAACCCCCTCAAGGCATATTGAATCAGGAGAGGCCATGAACCGTGATCAAATGTTAAACTAACACAACCCGTCGCTGGGATTCATCTTGAGAATGACAGCAGGTAGAGCTCGAGATCGTCTCTAGCTACCTCTGCTTACGCCTCAAAGGACGATTGTGGGCGAGAGTCTTTCTACAGACATTGTCAGGGTCTGCATGTCCATCGCTTCCTTTTGCTTGTCCATGGTATTCTCCATTCAAGGTCTGGTGCAGCCGACGTGGTCCCGGGTTCCTGCTCATGGCTATCGGTCATTGCTGGGAGGTGAAGAAATTCTCAAGCTTCCTGTGGGGTCTTCGCTGAAAGTTGTTTATTGTCTTTAGTAAAGTAGATTCTGAAGAGGTAGCCCCATCAATAAGTTATTTTCGGCAGTATGTTGTCACTTCTCAGAAATTGCGGTGGCGGCCAGAGTCTCTGGGGAGACATCATGAAAGCGTGATATCTGATCCCTCCCTGAAGTGGATCGTGTCCTGGGACCGTGCTGCAGCCATGACAGATTCCTTGATTTGAAAAACAAATTAACTTGTGCCAAGACATCAGGGATTAAGTTTCCGTTTTGCAGGAAGGGAGAGAAGACCCTATGCTTGTGGTTGAGTGATACCTCAGAGTCCGCTGACAGTTCCAATAGCTGATGGAACAGGTCTTGGACACGTGACTCCAGTGCTGTATTAGGGATATTTTTGTAGAGGCCTCTAATGCGGATATTGTCTTGCTTTGATCTATGTTTGTAGTCCTCCAGTTTTTCTTGAACCAAGTCTGACATGCTTATAGGATATCAGGTCTGAGGTCCAAGTCATTGTTTTCATGAGATTGTTCAGCTAATGACATTTCTGATTGGTCGATTCTGTGCTCCGCTTTTTAGATGAAGTGAGCAAGATCAGTGATTGTTTTTTGAAAGTCTAGGCGAAGTGCGGTCATGCCTTTTGTGAATTCTGTTAGGAGCACCGAGATGTTCGCTTCTGTTGATGGTTATTGTAGGTCCTGAAAACTGTAGGGAATATCCTAGGGCTCACGCAGCTGATCAGTTGATTCTGAGGTTGAGGCCTCTCTTTGATCCCCCTTACTGTGGTGGTGAAACATGTTTTTTATGGATGGGTTCTTCGATAATTTGGATTTATTGGTAGTCATGTCAGTCTATGGCTGATCGGCCTGTACATGTCATCGAGGATAAGCTGCAGCTTTGTTTCAGTGTGAGGTAGTACAGGGGGGCAGTCAGGTGAATACCCTCCAGGTTACCGCTGAGGTCTATAATAAAGTTGAGTGCACAGGCTGTCCTCAAGGGCACCACCAGCCGGAGAATTCTATTGTTAGGACCCCTGGGTCGGGGCTATGTAATTGTGCTTTTTGCTGGCTCCAACTTGCTGACCCCCCCACCCCCCAAGTGAAGTGGTGGTTTAGTAGTCATGGGGATCCAAACGTAGGGCCAGGCCTCTACTTCAGGTTCTCCCAGGTAGGTGTGTGTATTATTGGGCCGGGAGAGGTTGCTGTCGAGCATTGGGGGTTTCCCCGGTCGCCTCACTTCTCGCACTCCACTATTGCCGCACTTCGGTGTCGGACGCTCTGCCGGTGGTTCTTCTCCTGGCCTTAATTTGAGAGCTATCTGTGCTGCCAGGGCGGCCTCAGTGCGTGGCTGGCCTATCGAAGTCAGTTGCTTCTTCAGCCCCGAGCTAGCGTCCCCGCCCTCCTCTTTCCAACTGTTCCAGATAAGCGCAGGGACTGCACAGGACGTCTCAGGTCAGTTCCCGCTGGTTTGTAGGGCTTCAATGGGACAGACTGGCCGGTCCAGTCATCTCTGCAAAGAGGCAATCGTGAAACCGGGCCTGCTGCATTCACCGCTCGGCCCTGCTTTTTTATAGGCTTTGGGATATGCTTGAGGTGGGGGACTGCAGTTTCTTAAGAGGGTGGGTGTCCGCTGGGAACATCTGTTGGTGAGAGGGTGAAGATTTCTGGGAATAAACGGGTACTGCTTGGTGAGATTTGAGTATGTAAGTGATTGCTTCAGAATGCAGGTGGGGTACTGTCACCTAAGGGGAGCTTTTGGGGCAGGGGCTACTGGTGATAGGTTTACAGCAGGAACGTGAGCCTTTTTTAAAACACAATGAACTGAAGAAAGTTAACTGCCACCACAGCAGACTCCACTTGTGGTTTTGGGATCCCTTTTAACATTCTTTACTGAATCCATGTGCTTGCTCATGCTGTATGACATTCTATTAAACATGCCTTCAGCCGTTTTCGGTGATGTTGTTTATATCCAGTGTGCAAAAGAGAATAGGACGAAGTTACTGATCGGTAGCACTTTTTCTCCATCATGGTATCTTTCATAGATTCACAAGCTTTGCAACTTCTTCCAGTGTGGTGTTGGATCTTGTGTAGCACTTGCAAAAGTAGAAAGACTATGTACTGTTTACCAGTTGTTAGCAGTATTTGATATTTCATATGTTCTGAATCACAACATTGAGGGAAGAGAGCTTGCCGGAGTCCAGAATGGTGGCTTTCCTTGTTGACTTCCAGTGATGGCTCCATTTCTTCCCTGATTGGCTCCTTGTGAACGCCGCTTTGGTCCAGAGTTTTAGGACTAAGTATGTGGGAGTGATGTGGCCCTTTAGTAAGCCGCATTGATTCTAGGACAAGACATGCTGGGCTCTCTGATTATCTCCCTGGCTATCCTTTGGTGAGAGCCTTACTGTGTCAGCGGTGGTGGACTCGAGCTTAGCCCTGTTTATTGGTTTCTGTCAGGGTGCACTGAACGAGAGTGAAGCCAGAAGGAACGGGATGGGAGTGACAAAGTGGTTGTTCACGATGAATTGGAACCACAGGTTGGATTTTCCTAATCTGGAACTCGTTCAGTCTAAGAGGAGCTGAGGAGGTCTGATGTTGCTGTTCCCCATGGACCATGTTTTTTGCCATGGGTTCAAAGGTAGCATACAAATGAATGGTGCTGACCTGTTTCATTTGCGCCCCCTCTTTTTGGGTTTGCTTTAGTGCATGGTT
Organism: Calotriton arnoldi; assembly: GCA_963921515.1. Lineage (NCBI taxonomy): Eukaryota > Metazoa > Chordata > Amphibia > Caudata > Salamandridae > Calotriton > Calotriton arnoldi. The sequence goes on from CAWUFW010000548.1 coordinate 2,875,845, forward strand.
ATGTGGTTCATAATGGTGCTGTTCGAGTTATAGTTTGTGGCCCTGTGCAAGAACTGAGGAGCGGCGATCCCGGAGTGGGAAATTAAATGAGATGACAGAAACGAAAGAGAAAGGGTTCCAAGGAGGAGTTCTGATGGGTAGTGAAAACTTCAAGTACTGCAATACTACAGTGGAGAGCATACTGAACTTAGATCTGAGGTTCATACCCTAGAAAACCTGCAGAAAGGGGATCAAATGAGGGCTCTGGGGTTCTACTCGGAAATCCTGGTGTATGACCTATGTGGGGATGTCAGGGGAAGAGAATACTTTGAGCCCTGCATGGGGTTCCATTAATGCATGGGATGCCCACACTCCTGTCCAAATGCTACAGCATTTCCATGACTAGGGCGAGATCTAGTTCTGAAGACGCAGAGAACTGTAATAGTGTAAGTAAAAGAAAAAGAGGGGCAGTGGACCACAACAAGGTGCCGCACCCACACCGTTATATCCACAAATTCATATAAGGAGATATGTATCCTATAGTGTGTACTCCCTGTGAACACCCTCTGCCCAAAGGGTGCTGCCCTACTATAAGGAAACCTTATGAATCTGAAAGCCAGAGGTGCACCACATTAGAAATGTATTTATAGACTAAGCATATCGAAAGAAAAAGTTTTCAAATCCATAAGGAATCTTCTCTTTATTGGTGCTTCTTTAAATGCACAGCAAGAATCAGCCAACGCATTTCGTCCAATTGAAAATGGACGTCAGGGCTGTAACATGATAAATGTACGCCATATAAAAATACAAATGACAAACAAAAAAGTGTATAAAACATATCAACCAAACAAAACAAAAACATTATATAGTGACATACTGACAAACACAACTTCAAAACATATTTTACGACAGCATGCACAAATTGTGAAACACAGACATAACATATTGACCATGTGCACCATATCAATAACAATACATCTGTAACAGAGAATCTTAACATACTACAGATAACAAATACTCCTGGGCATTGATCTCTCTGATTATAACAAGAACACGGAGTTCAGAATACATATGTAAACTTCACATGGTATTAGTACATCTTGTTCATAAGTAATAATCAAACACATTATGTGGAGTGCAATTTATACAGCAAAGTGCCGTGTGGTGTATTCTCCTACAGGCTAAATAGCCTTACATCCATCAGTGATATCACCGTGCAATGGATCCAATCAATAACAGAAAAATCAGCAAAGGGAGAAAAGAAAAACGAGAGCGGTGAAGTCCTGGCCATTCGGGACAAGTAAAGAAGTGTGAAGATCTATAAAATATACACTATACAAAAGGAAAAGGAAATAGTGGAGGCAGAAACACAGGAATGGGTGCATACAACGATAATAGTAAGAGGATTGTTTATTACAAAGTCCAATTGAATAAGAAACTATATGGTTAATCCGTAATGACCATGTGCTATCACTATTGGAGTTCTCACGGTAATCCATCTAGTGGGGAAAATACATGAAAAACCAAATGCAAAGTAAATCCCATACCTTAAAAAGGGAACAGCGGTAAAAGAAACTGGTAATAGAACAAGATGGCTCTGGGGTATGTCAAAGTTACGTCCTCTGATAATAAATACCCAAAAAGAAAGAGTAGGAATTGCGATTCTCCTATTACAATGACCAGAGAATCTGGATTTCATTAAAGACACGAAGGCTAACATTATGCATTATTCCTTTAATGCAACTTCCAAGCAGCCATTTTAAAGTTAATACATCACAAAGCAAAGCTCTAGAATACTCAAAGGTTACAATGGCAACAAGGCTAGATAGAACTGCCTCTTTTAAATGCAATGAAAGTCAGAGTTCAAGTATTATGAAAAAGATAAGCTTCGTCTTTAGGAACTGATGAAATCCAAAGCAACAAAAGGTACGATGCCGAGACTTGTTTGGAGGGAAGATGAGGAAATCTTAGAACTCCAGGTCAGATCGTGCATCTTGTGGAGGAACCAATTACGTTGAAATAGCTGAAAAAGGACTATGAAAAGAGAGAAAGTTAAGGGTATTAAATAACTGAGATGTTTCCTCATTATACATCCCTTTTTATTTTTTTTTTTTTAATTTTTTTTTTTTTTTTTTTTTTTTTATTTGACATCCAACACATATATTATATTGCAGAAAATTACAGCTATACAAAATACATTTCAATGCTTATGTGAAGGATGACAGGTATTTATCTTTACACCCTCTACACACCCCCCACCCTTAACCCACCCTGCTCCCACCCTCCCAAGAAGCCAAAGGAAGCTACCTAAATCAATTCAAATTTTCAAAATTGCCCTTACTATTCCCTATACCTTAATCCTAATTACATAATAAATCTGGCCTAACATACACTTCCCCTTAAACACCTCTTCAAAAAAACATGTAGGTACATCTCTAATCACATCCAATCAAATCATATCATAGCCTCATTAGTCCAGGTTGTTACCGGTCGCCAGATTTCTAGCCCTCTTCTTTTAGCCCTTATCCCCTTTCGATTATAAACCGCTATCTCCCAGCGATAAGTTACTAGCAGTTTCCCCTGCCAACAGTGTACAGAAGGGGGTTCTCTATCCAGCCAGACACTGGCCAGGCAAGGCCTGTATACTGTCATAGCCGTAAAAAGTAAAACCCGATTAGATTCAATCATTATCTGATTGCTCACCCCCAGCATAATTACTTGCACCGTAAGTTCCACCTCAAATCCCAGTATATGCTTAATATAATTACCGACTTCGACAGCGAAAGGGGCTAGTCGGGGGCAAGTTGCGAACATATGTACAGAATCGGCAGCAAGGTGCCCACAACGAGAGCAATGAATACCCGTGGACCCCCCCCATTTAAAAATCCGTGCGGGAGTGATATACAAATTGAACCAAGTTTTAAAACATTGCACCTGCAGATTAGCCGAAACAAATGCCGTCTGATTTAGCCATAAAGATTCCTCACAATCCTCCACTCTTGCTTGTATCAAATCCTGCCAACGATTGAAATGTTTCGCCAAATCATCTCCCATACTATCGATAAGTAATTTACAGAATTTGGAAAGAATCATTGGAATCCCTAATACCACATCCACTAAGGGGACTCTCTGGCTGCTGATTGCCTTTTTACTTATATAATCCCTCACTTGTAGATATTTTAAAAAATGATTATTTTCTACCCCAAATTTACTTTTGATTGTATCAAAGGAGAGAATTTTATCGTCCTCCATAAGGTCGCCAATATACCTAATGCCCTTATCAATCCAGTTCTTCATATAGCCATCTTAAAAAATCTTCGGGTAAAAGGTCATTATCAGCCAGAGGGGTGTATCTATGAATCCTACCCATTCTAAGTTTTTTCCTAACTGCAGTCCAGACCTTAAATGCACCCATCAATGTTTTGAATTTTACTCTTTTAAAGTAGGCAAAATCTATATGACGCAATAAACACCCCTTAGCCTCTGCCCCTAGAATTAGCCTGTAAATAGATATATTTGGTGTTTCATCTATTAAAGCCACTTCCTTCCCCAGTAACTCCGCCATCTGTTGTAGAGCTGCTGCCCAGTAATAGACCTGTATGTTCGGAACAGACCATCCCCCCCGATCTCTGGGTAACATCATATATCTTAATGCTCTACGGGGTCTTTTCCCGGCCCACAAAAACTTTGAGATTATTTGATCAAATGCAACGAACCAGGCCTTATTGATTTCCAATGGGATGGCCCTAAAAAAATATAAAATTTTGGGCTAAAATAGCATCTTGATAACATTGCATCTCCCCAAAAGTGTAAGATACAAGCCATTCATTCTACTAAAATCATTTTTTGTCTTTAGTAACAAAGGGTCCAAATTAAGTTGCACAATTTTGTCAGTATTATCACATATCTCAACCCCCAAATATCTGGCACTTTCAACCACCCTTACATCATCCAGCTCTATTCTTGAGTTCTTAACAATCATCGTTTTATTCTCATTTAAATAATACCCGAAATTTTGCCAAATTCTTTTGCTTCCTTCTCTACCAACTTGATTGCCTCTATTGGGTTGGCTGTCGTTATAGCTAGGTCATCCGAATATGCTAAAAATGTTGTATCCCCCCCAAAAGAATGGATGGCCTGTATCTTATTGTTCTCCGCTATTTTCCTAATAAAAGGATCTATATACAATGCGAATAGTAGCGGAGAGCAAGGACACCCTTGCCGCGTACCCCGAGTGATTTTAATTGGATCGGATATATGACCCATCATCGTGATCCTTGCCACAGGTTCTTGATACATACATTTAATAGCTCCTATAAAATCTTTACCCAGGCCTCTCCTTTCCATAACTGCCCATAAAAGGACCAGGAGACCCTATCAAACGCTTTTTCAGCATCCAATAGTATTGCAGCCATAGGGTCTCCTGATACTTTTGTATAATCAAAAAGCGCTATTATACGCCTTATATGCTCGGTCGTACCCCTTCCTGGAACAAAGCCGTGCTGTACAGGGGATACTAACTTTTTAATAACTGTAGCCAGCCTATTTGCCAAGATTTTAGAAAAAATGTTAACGTCACTATTAACCAACGTGATTGGTCTATATGAACCTAATTCTTTTACAGACTTGCCTTTTTTGGGAATACTACAATATTAGCATTTTTCCAGGAATCAGGGGGCAGCAGGTCTAATTGAGCTCTGTGGAATACCTCCAACATGAGTATCCTAATCTGCATTTTAATTTTTTTTATAAAATTCCCCTGGAATAAAATCACTTCCCACCGCTTTGCCTAGCGGAATAGAATCTATTGCTGCTGTCAATTTCTCCATTGTAAATGGAGCACTTAAACTTTCTCTCTCTTCCGAAGATACCTGCTCAGGATTTTGCCCATTTAAATACCCCTCGACATCCTGCTCTTTATCTTGAATATCCTCAGTATAAAGCTTTTGATAACATTTTTGAAAAGCAGAGAGTATTGTATCTGGTTGATCTACCAAACCTAAACCAGGGTCTCTAATTTCGCTGATCCGAGTTTTAGCTACTTTCTCTCTAGTACGTACAGCAAGCTGATGTCCAGCCCTTTCACTGTTCTCGTAAACCTTACTCTGCCATGCAGTGTATTTCCCTACTGATTTTTTTAAAGATATTTCAGTAATGGCAGATTTGGCAACAGTAATCTTTAACTGGGCTATCTTGGAATCAGCCCCTTCCGACAGTACTTTTATTAGATCAGTTTCCGCTTTACCTAGATCCTCATACAAAGTTTGCAGCACCATTTTTTCCTTTCTCTGTGCTTCCCACCCATATTTAGATGTTTCTCCTCTAATCCCTGCTTTTAATGTATCCCATACTATACCTACATTAGTACTCCCCAAATTCTCCCCGATAAACCTAGGGATCCACTCCTCAAAATGCTGGGTATATGCCTCCTCACTTAGTAAAGCTCTATTAAATGTCCATCTTGTCCTTGAAGAATCTAAACTGATGTTGATCTCCAACACCAAGGGGCTGTGATCCGACATAACCTTCGGGTATTTACTTATTTTACAACCCTGCAGAAACTCTGGTGACATAAAAAAGTAATCCAATCTGGCATGGACTTGGTGCGGCGCGGAAAAATACGTATAGCCGGGATCATTACCCTGTTGATCTGCCCAGACGTCTACCAGACCATGCATAGTCCTAAGTTGGGAGAGTGATTTAAAAACTCTCGGTTTCCGACCTTGATACTGTATCTCCTTGTGGGAAGAAATCTGACAACTCATATTTATATTCATATCTCCACAGAAAATCAGAGGAAGAGGCCACCCTACTAGTTCAATATTCAACCACTCAAACAATGCGGGTCGTCCAATACTGAACCATAAACTGAACAGAGAGTACATATCTTGTTATCAAAACAACATTGCACAATTACCCATCTACCTAATCTATCTGCTAGAAAACGTGGATAGATACCCAGTCCCTTCCGAGCTAGTATCGCCACACCTTTTGTCCTGGCTCTTGTGTGGTATTGGCTATAACCTGGTAGCCTTCTATTTCCAGAACCCCCTTCCTAGAAGCTTCAATATGCGTCTCCTGGAGACATATCACGTCTGATTTCAAAAACTGTACATCAAGGCTAATTCTCCTTCTTTTCTGGGGATCATTCAATCCACAGATATTAATAGAGGCTATTCTAAGTTTCCCCAGAAGAAAAAAGCAGTATCTCCAGCCCAGACAGCCATACACATTGTGATGTACCCACCTCTAGTGAGACCCAAAAAAAACACCCACTAATCCCCGTTCATCAAACCTTCCCTTTCTCCCTTTGGCCCCCCCCCCCTCCCCGACCCATCAAAACAGGCAAAAAGGTCAATGGACCCTTGTGATGCCTCCTGCATGTTGTTGTGCCCCACAGCCGTTTCCCTACCCAAAACCCAACAATGTAGAGAAAAGAGTAAAATTATATTTCCCGCTATTCAATCATATCTTATTTCTTAGAAAGTTCCTGCAAGAACTCCTGGGCCTGGATTTCTGATGTGAATACCCTGGTAGTACCCTTACAGATAACCTTGAGTCTGGCAGAGTTCATTAAAAAGACTTCACATCCCAATTTCTGGAACGGCGTGATTAGTAGGCGTAATCTCCACCTCCTCTCCACCGTTGCATGACAAAAGTCCGGCCGGGTGAAAAAGGAATGCCCTGCTGCCATTCTCCTTGCGTCGGGCCTGGCTTTTTCGAATATGGCCTGTCGAAGAAGAAAGTTACCAAAGAATATAAGTATGGCTCTTGGTTTTTCCTCCTGTGCTGGTCTCTTTTTAATCATTAAAGGGAAGCGATGCACTCTCTGGACCTCGGATTCCCAATTCCAATGAGCCAGTTCTGGGAAAGCCTCCTTGAATAGCCTAATTGTAAAGCCACGGATATCATCCCCTTCCGCTTTTTCCGCAATCCCCAGTAAGCGGAGATTATTTCGTCGCTGCCTATTTTCAAAGTCCTCTAGTTTCCAGAGTACGTCCATCATCCTACCCTCATTAGACGCTGTTTGTTGGTCAGATATCTCTACATTGGCCTCAAGTTGGACAATCCGTTCTTCCAGCGCAGTAGTGCGATCCGAGATTTCTACACAGGCCTTGTTAACTTTACGCTCTGCTCCTTGTATTTTTTTAGTAGCCAAGTGAGCCCTCTTGTGCTCGAGGCGTGCCTCGGTCTGCATTTGCTTCAAAGTCGAGTAGATTAACTCCAGAGATGGTTGTGGTAATTGAAACTCAGTTGCACCTTTAGATTCAAATAAGCCTTCAGTAACTTCAGCTTGTGCTCTAATCCCATTGTCAACATCTCTACCCAGATGAGTGGCGGAGTAATCCCATTTTAACTGACTTGACTGACTAAGATCTGAGATAGAGATAGAGCCCTTTTCTTTATCTGATTCTCTTGCGCTTCGCTTCTTAGTCCGCACAGGTACGCGTTTCTGTGTGCCAGGTTTCGTGAGAGAGCTATCACTGTCTCCCTCAGTACATTCCTCTTCAATGACATCTTTCTCGCTGTTCGACAGTTCAGATTCATCTGTTAGAGAAAAAAATTTCTCTCCACAATCCGGCATCACGAGGCCCCTGCCATCTGTCTGATTAAAAGATTTTTTTTGTTTAATCCCTTCTAGATCAGGTGTATAGGGGATTCCTGCTAAGACAGGGGTAGTGACAGTAATATCGATAATTTTCTCCTGAAGCATAGTATTCTCACCCCCTGGCACTTCCTTGTCTGGGTCTTGTGTACTTATCCCAGAATCTATCATTGACATGATCGCCGAGCCCACTGCTGTTTTGGCACTTTCTTCAGGATCATGTAATGATACTGTGTCCTGGGTCATAGATTTACTCAGTCCCGATTTGTTACAATTATCCTTAGTCAGTTTTCCACACACATTACCTTTACCTTTGTTTAGTTTCTTCTCCCCAGAAATATTTGATGTATTCATAGAGCCTCGCCCTGCAAACATCACAGGCACAGTTGGTTGTTTAGGTCTTGTGACTACCTCGCTGCTCCCCTGAATACCTTTCACTGTATCCTTGACCGGCTCCCCAGGCAGCGAATCACTCAAATTGTGGCTCAGATTCAGGCCTTTGCCGTCCGCCGCCGCTCGCCGATTCACTGATCCCCCCTTGGCGCCTCCATCCGCGCCGGTATCTCTCGCTGCCGTCTTACTCTTAGGCGGCATATTTGTCAATCCTGTAGAATCCGTTGATGCGGCAACAATGTAGCATACAGTCCTGAGCGCGGATATCACTGGCGGATTTTCTGTTGATACAGTGTATCGCCGGGAGCTATTTTGACTCGTTTTATAGCTATTACCAGTTGCCGCCAAGAGAAGCGCCCTTACAGCTCGAGCCGTCAAGGCTCCCGCCGCCGTCAGAAACCTCATCCGTTTATCGTGGGGCTTGTCTTTGCCCAGGAGCCATCCAGGAAATATTATGGTAAAATTGTTTCTACAATCCCTTTTTTTTTTCCTTTTCTCTTTCCTCCTCAGTCCATAGCGTAGTTCACAGCGGTAGGGAAGAGCGGCTTTCACAACGCTCACGCAGCCGCCATCTTGCCTCCTTTATTTTACGTCCTCTGATAATAAATACCCAAAAGAAAGAGTAGGAATTGCGATTCTCCTATTACAATGACCAGAGAATCTGGATTTCATTAAAGACACGAAGGCTAACATTATGCATTATTCCTTTAATGCAACTTTAAGCAGCCATTTTAAAGTTAATACATCACAAAGCAAAGCTCTAGAATACTAAAAGGTTACAATGGCAACAAGGCTAGATAGAACTGCCTCTTTTAAATGCAATGAAAGTCAGAGTTCAAGTATTATGAAAAAGATAAGCTTCGTCTTTAGGAACTGATGAAATTCAAAGCAACAAAAGGTACGATGCCGAGACTTGTTTGGAGGGAAGATGAGGAAATCTTAGAACTCCAGGTCAGATCGTGCATCTTGTTGAGGAACCAATTACGTTGAAATAGCTGAAAAAGGACTATGAAAAGAGAGAAAGTTAAGGGTATTAAATAACTGAGATGTTTCCTCATTATACATCCCCTTTTTATTTTTATTTTTAAAATTCTAATGTTCAAACAAATGCAATAAAGTAAATTTCAATAAATTAATAACATACTATAATAAGAGACCACTCCTGGGAGGGGAGGGGAGGGTTGGGATAATGTTGGCCTCCGTGTCTTTAATGAAATCTAGATTCTCTGGTCATGGTAATCGGAGAATCGCAATTTCATTACAAGACCGGAGGCTACCATTATGCAAGTTGGTAGTCTAGTAAAACTACATCAGACACATGTTCTACAGGTTTGCAGTAATGTTTTGCAAAGGTATAGGAACTGGACCAGTCTGCCGCCTTAAGAATATCATCTAACTTACCTCCTTTCCAAAAAGATTGGCTAGCCAATAGCGCCTCTTAAAGAATGAGCTTGAAATCTTTGGAGATCAACGCCTGTCATTTGCATAGCTAGTTTAACCTATCTAGCTATAGAGGAAGAGGAGATGGGTTTGAAGGGTTTGACAAAGGAAATAAGAAGCTGGTTTACACCAGCAGTGCGATGTTTGTTCATCCTTGCATCATACTCCTTCATACAGTCTACAACGCATAACTTTGGGCAAGCATCAAACCTAGGGTAAAAAATCATGTCTGACATGGTTTTAGTTCTTTTGATAATTTCAAATCTGACACCGAAGGCGTCATAAGATCTATTGGTTATTTCCAGTGCTTTGACATCTGAAACCGTACGACAGGATATTAGACATAGTAGAGAAGGTAGTTTAATAGAAAGTTTTTTATTATCTAGCAGATTATTATTGGGCCAGTTACAAAAAAGGTCACGTAATAATTTTACGTCCCATAGTGTTTCGTATTTAGGTTTAGGAGGTCTTTTAAGCCTGATGCTTTTCATAATTCTGCATATTATAGAATTCTTACCAATAGATCTACCATTTAAAAGGGAATGACCTGCAGAAATGGCTGATCTATAGCAGTTAATTGATCTATAAGTAAGACCTTTTTCAAATTGTTTGACAAGAAAGTTGGCTACATGTACGATAGGAGCCTCCACGGAATCCAGGTTCCTTTCCAAGCACCAACGAACCCATCTTTTCCAGATACCATTGTATCTATAGTGTGTTCCGGGGGCCCAGGATTCTTGGAGGAGAGAAGAAGCCTGCGCCGAAAGGTCCGAGATTTCATTAGCTCGCCTGACACTTTCAAGGCAAGAAGGTTCAAAGTCCCGTTCTGAAGAAGGGGATGTTCTAAACCGTCTATGTCTCTTAGGAGGCCTGGTGAAGCTGGGAGAAGAAAGGGTATTTCGTAAGTTAATTCCAAGGTCGTTGGAAACCAAGGTTGGGACGGCCAAAAGGGTGTTATTAGGATTATTGAACATTGTTCCATTCTCAATTTCTACAGGGCGCGTTGGATCATTGCAAAGGGGGGAAAAGCATATCCCTGAATTCCTTTCCAAGGTTGAAGGAAGGCATTCAATGCCAGAGCACCCGGGTCTGGCATCCAGCTGAAGTATTTGCATAGTTGACAGGTCAGTCTGCTCGCAAAGAGGTCTACTTCTAAGGGACCCCAAAGGTAATCTAGTTTTTTGAACACGTTTGTGTTCAGTTTCCAGTCGGTGTGATCTACTAGGAATCTGGAATTCCAGTCCGCACAAACATTGTTTTGTCCTAGAAGGTATTCTACTCTTAACGATATTTTGTGTTCTAGGCAGAACATCCATAGCTTTTTTGCTAGGTTGGACAGGTCTGGTGACTTGGTGCCCCTAGGCGATTTATGTAGGCTACGGCTGACATGTTGTCCATCTTGAGAATGACCGACCTCCCTTGAAGGGATTGCTTGAAACTCATAAGGGCATAAAGCCCCGCGGTGAACTCCCCAAAAAATTATGTGGTTCGTGCTCTCCAAATAGGACCATGAGCCTCCCGTGTTTTGATTCTGAAAGCAAGCACCCCAGCAATGAAGGCTGGCGTCTGATTCCAGGACAAATTCCGGGGAAATGCCAACTATGGCTTTGCCATTCCATGCGTCCAGATTTTTTAACCACCAGGTCAGTTCTGTCTTGGCTTCCAAATCTGGGCGAATTTTGTCTTCGTACCAAAGGCCAGACCGGAGAGATCTGCCTTTCAGCCTTTGAAGGGCCCAATAGTGTAAAGGACCTGGGAAAATAGCTTGGATTGACGATGAGAGGAGGCCCAGGATTCTGGCTAGTTCTCTTAAGGTGAACAGATCGAGTTTAAGGACATGACGCATCTCCTTTCGAATCTTGAATATCTTTTTCGGGGGAAGTAGCAGCATAGACTTCACGGTGTCCACTGTGAAGCCCAGGAACTCTAGAGACCTCGAGGGAGTCATGATTGATTTGTCTTTGTTTATAATAAAACCTGTACTCTCTATTAAGGTTACGGTAGTATTCAAGTCTTTTAGAATTTGAGAATGGTCTTGAGACCTGAGGAGAATGTCGTTTAGATAGATTATAAGGCGGATACCTCTTTCCCTCAGAACTGAGGTAATGGGCTTCATAACTTTGGTGAAGCACCAGGGGGCAGAGGATAGACCGAAGGGAAGAGCTTGGAACTGGTATAGGTGAATGTTCCAAGCAAATTGGAGGAAGGACTGAGATTCTTGTGCCATTGCAATTGTAAAGTAGGCGTCCTTTAGGTCTAATTTCACTAACCAGTCTTTTTCTAAAAGCATGTCCCTGAGGAGATGGATACCTTCCATCTTGAAGAGTCTGTAGGTGAGCGATTTGTTCAATTCTCTGAGATTTATTACCGGTCTCCACCCTTTGTCTTTCTTCTCCACCAGGAAAATATTGCTCAGGAAATTCCGGCATTCCCAGGGGACCGCTACAATTGCTCCCTTCACCAACATCGAGTTTATTTCCTCAGTTACAGTAGAACATTGTTCTTGGGTTAGATTTAACACTCTGGGTGTTGTAACTTGTTTGGGTTTTTCTATAAAATATATTTTGAAACCCTGGACAGTCTGTAGAACCCAAGGATCTTGTGTAATTTGTTTCCAGGTGTGTAAAAAGTGTTGTAGGCGACCCCCCCACTTTCCCCGTTGAAAAGGTAGGATGAGGTGGAAAGGTACTTACTTGGAGTATTGGAGGAGTTCTGACCTCTGGTTCTGAAGCCTCTTGAACGGAAGGGTCTTCCTCTCTGAGGGTAGAAGCTGGTATTGGACTGGTAGGGACGACCAAAACCCCGTTGTCTGTAGAAGGGTCTTTGGTAGGGACGGCCGGTAGAGCGACCCCTTCTGCCGGCCCTGGCAAAAACACTCGGGTTAAAAAGTCTGCGCCTGTTAGTTTGCGCCTTATCCAGTGCAGTGAATGTTGCCATGTATTTGCCTAGTCCCTTGATCATCTCCTCCCCCAAAAAAGTCAGTTTGGGTTGACAGAGGGTTCCTTTTCGGCCATGTCACAGAGTTTAGGGTCAATTTTTGATAAAAACAACTGTCCTTCTTTCGGTGTTAATTGTTGCGTTTGCGTTGCCGAAGAGGATTAGTGTCCTCTGGCTCCAACCCCTCAACAAATCGATGTTTGGTGAAGAGCCGTTAATATGGCTTTCTTCAATTAAATCAATCATTCTGCACAAGGGACCTAGCATAACGAGCATGCGGTCTTGGCAGGTTTTGAGGGAGCGCTCCATCCCCTTCCTAGGGTCCCTGCCCAGTTTAAATAAGAACTTAATAAGTTCTGGGTCCAGGTTTGGAGTGAGACAAATTTTATCTTGGACCATAGGTCTTGGGCATTCGGCTTTAAGGATATTCCTTGTGTCTCTTTCAAGGGGGTTTCTTATCCACCTCTTGATAAACTTGGCCACGTGGTTTTGAGGCCACCATTGGGAACTCCTAGGGTGTTGAATGTTATAAGGGGAGAACATTTCCTCACCCAAGGGATCACTTAATATTTCCTTAGAGGAAGAGGGGGGTTCGTCCTCCGAGAAAGCAAAATCGGGGTCATTATCATCCTGGTCCAGGTCAAGGATGTATTCGTCCATGGATTCTGTTGTTCCTTGATCATCATCAATTAAGTGGGGGTCAGATAGAGCACTTGGATAAAGTGAGCCGCTTAGGGCGTCAGGATAGGTTGTTCCGCTATGGACACCAGATATTTTTGGGGCGCGTAGGCCTCCCTTAGTGTTTGAGGCGCTTAGTCCTCCTTTAGGGTGTGAGGTGCGTAAGCCTCCCAATAAGTTCGAGGTGCTTGGACCTCCCAGTGTGCTCAATGTGCTCTCCCTATCTAAATTGTTGCTTTTCCTTGATCTTTTACTCCTACATTTAGATAAATTGTCAATGTGCACTCCATGGAGAGCAGTGGGGTTGGTAGATTCAGGTAGGGGTCTTTTTCCAGCAACAATTTGACTTATAGTCTCCCTCATGCATGAGCGCATTTCTTTTTGTATAATGTTTTTAATAATTTCCTCATTAGGGTTGGGAGTAGGGCCTGGGCTTGTGAATCGTCTGATTCAACGTCAGACATAGTAAAAAATTGAATCACGGGGTTAAGTCCTTGAAAAGGGTGTTAACACATTATTATTATTATTATAGGTATTGGGTAAATAGTAGAATAAAATGTATGCTCCAAGCGTTTAGTCGCTTGATTAGATAATATAGAGTGCTTAATAAAGGTTAATAGGTAATTCTGTTAAAGCAGTCTTCAAAAAAGAAGTCCTCAAAAAAGTATTAAAGTAATTCTATTAAAAGAGCAGTATTAAATCTATTAATGCAGTAGTATTAATTGTTTTATGCCTAATCTCTTTCCAAACGATGAAAAACTGACTTAGCTGATCGCTAGCGTCTCAACCGTCAAGAGACAGCGCGAGCGATCAGCTGTATGAAATAGCGTATGCGTTGCTAGGCAACTCAGTGTAAATATTGAAGGAAGATGCCTTCAGGGCACCTCCCCTACGCGTGCTTTGTCAAGGAAGCGTAGCGCGTCACTCTGTGCTCGCTGAGGGTCTCTCCTCTAAAATAGGAGAGACCCTGGCTTTACGAAGGCCGAAAAGCGGAGAAGCCCGTACGGGCCAAAAGGAGGAACCGGTATGAAACCGGAGAACAATGGTGTCCTGGCGTGGCCCACGCTCCGTAAATTGGAGCGTGAGGAGGGCCGCGCCCGGACCGCAACGAATTATAAAGTCTTGCGGTCAGGAAAAAGAGTGAAAGAAAAGCGGAAATCGGAAAGGGAGAGTGGCGTCTCTCTTCCGAAAGGGTGTAGAAGGTTCAGTGAAGGCGACAGGAGCGCCGAGGTATGTTGGGAGCAGCAGAAGCCCAAAATATTAATAAACAGCAAAGTAAAAAGGTTTCAACAGAAAACAATGATAGCAGGAAATGTTATGGCTATAATATAAGGTATAAACAAGATTAAACGCAATACAATGCAACATTGACAAGAAAATATAGAGAGCAATGAAAAACAGAACTTATCTGCTTGAAGCCACATTTAAAAGAGGCAGATCTATCTAGCCTTGTTGCCATTGTAACCTTTGAGTATTCTAGAGCTTTGCTTTGTGATGTATTAACTTTAAAATGGCTGATTGAAGTTGCATTAAAGGAATAATGCATAATGTTAGCCTTCGTGTCTTTAATGAAATTCAAAAGGGTAAGTGACGTTCCATCCATATGAAGATTCTGTATGAACATTTCCTGTAATCTAGGTAAGCGTTAGTGGGAGGGCTCTGTAATTTAGTGGGTTTATTGACAAATGGTATGAATTGTTTAATTGACATCCATAGGTGCTACACGTGGGGCGAATATGCCCTCCCACTAACGCTTACCTGGATTACAGGAAACGTTCATACAGAATCTTCTTATGGATGGAATGTCACTTACCCTTTTGAATTCCTACTCTTTCTTTTTGGGTATGTATTATATGGGAGAACGTAACTTTGACATACCCTTGTTCTATCATCTGTTTCAACGTAACTTTGACATGTCTTGTTCTATCACCCGTTTCTTTTACCATGGTCCCTTTTTAAGGTATGAAATTTACTTTGCATTTGGTTTTTTATGCGTTTTCCCCACTAGATGGATTACCGTGAGAACTACAATATTGATAGCACATGGTCATTAAGGATGAACCATATATTTTCTAATTCAATTGGACTTTGTACTATACATTCCTCTTACTATTATTGTGGTATGTGCCCATTCCTGTGTTTTTGCCTCCACTATTTACTTTTCCTTTTGTATAGTGTATATTTTATAGATCTTCACACTTCTTTACTTATCCCGAGTGGCCGGGACTTCACCGCTCTCGTTTCCCTTTTCTCTTTTTCCACCTTGCTGATGTTTGTTATTTGGTGGCTCCATTGCATGGTGACATCACGGGTTGTTGTAAGGTTATTTAGCCTGTAGGAAAATACATCACACGGCAATTTGCTGTATAAATTGCACGCCACATAATGTGTTTGATTGTTACTTATGAACAAGATGTACTAATACCATGTGAAGTTTACATATGTATTCTGAACTCCATGTTCTTGTTATAATCAGAGAGATCAATGCCCAGGAGTATTTGTTCTCTGTAGTATGTTAAGATTCTCTGTTACTGTCATGACGGATTTACTGTCGTGGGCAATGCATGTTCTTTCAGTCTCACTATTTTGTATCAATCCTGTTTATATATATATATATTTAGCATTTGTATATAGATGTATTGTTATTTATGGTGCACATGGTCAATATGTTATGTCTGTGTGTCACATTCTGTACATGCTGTCGTAAAAATATGTTTTGAAGTTGTGCGTGTCAGTATGTCACTATATAATGTTTTGTTTTGTTTGGTTGATATGTTTTACACTTTTTTTTGTTTGTCGTGTATTTTTATATGGTGTATATTTATCATGTTACAGCCCTGAAGAAGTCAATTTTTAATTGGGCAAAACACGTTGGCGGGTTTTTGCTGTGCATTTAAAGAAGCACCAATAAAGAAGATTACTTACGGATTTGAAAACATTTTCTTTGGATATGTTTAGTCTATAAATACATTTCTAATGTGGTGCACCTCTGGCTTGCAGATTCATAAGGTTTCCCCAACTGTAGTAGTGTGCTAGCATAGGCTAAAACAAGATAACGAGTCCTCAGTGAGGCAATATGATGGAACGAAATTTGCAGTAAAGAGAGTAATGGAGTCTTGGGGATTAGGGGCACAGTATACTACCCAACAAAACTCACGGTAGACTATCTGGATTTAAAAAAAAATGTGTTTACTCAGATAAAAGCTGCATAAACGTTTTTGAAAAGTGTCTTTTAAGTGGGTTCTGGGTCGGGGAGGTGAAGTCTGCTGAATGTATCAATGATTACTTGTTTATCTGTTGTTGGGATGTACTTTTATTGAGCTAGGTGCCTCTGTTCTACACGGTCACGGAGAGGGCAAAGTGAGTCTTTAGATTCATGGGGGTCCTAATTCAATTGTGATGGACTGTCGGTGTTACCTAGTCCCGCCTCCCTTCCCCCTTATGTTTGACGGGGTCTGCAGTGATTTTTTTTAAAAGTAAATTGCCGGAAGACTAAGGAGGATTAATAATATTAAATGCTTCTATTACAGAGGATTTCTGGAAACATCTTAAGGTTGGGGTTTATTCCTTCTCTCTGTAAAGTGTATTATTGACTTGTACAACCTGTGTTCAAGCTGAGTAGAAAGGAATTAAACCCAAATCATGACGGTCGCATGCCATGTTGTCTCCCAATGTCAAGGAAAGTTGGAAGCCACTTAACCCTTCAACAAAATCTGGTAACATCTGCGAGCTTTATAGTTTTCTTCGTACTACTTGCATAGTACCCTGGATGCCATGTCGCTGGTATAGGTTCTCTGGTGGCCTTCATAGTACAACTAAGGCTGTTATGACAGTCATTCAAAATATGACAATCTCAGCACGCTGAGAGAAACGTGTACATTAAACAACTCGCTTCGAGGTCATTTGCTGTTTTTATTTGGTTAAGATGAAATAATGTCTTGTCCCATCTGGCACTACACTGTCCCATTGGTAACTGGAAGCAAGAACATTTCCGAATATTTTATTGGTGTTCCACAAGAAACACTATTATCAAGCGCAGTCTCCGCCTTTGACTGGCTGTGCTGATGTATCTATAAGGCTTTGTAAAAGTCGGAGTATTGGGCTGCAAGAGCTTTGGTCGGAAATTCAAAGTTGTCTGTAATAGTCCATTTAACTAAACCATTCTCAAAGTACTGTGTCTGAATACACTGAGAGCAGTTGCTTGTCTCAGGTGAATTCCTAATAGCTACAGGCTTCCTTAGTGCCAGAAAGACGTTTCATTTACGAGTCTCGTTATTAATGCAATTCTGGGCAGCCATAGTTAGACCTTTTTTATGGAAGATTAGCATGTTATTAACCATTAAATTTTGCAGTTTTTGATCCAAGCATTCTATCTGTGGCTCATTAAGATTTACAAACTCCATCTTTGTCGTAGGATGATAGTATTTTTGATCTCTTGTCACTTTCGAAATTGTTTGTGCTTTCACTGCCCATCAGTCTGAAATCGTACACTCCAGCTTTCCTGAGGACAGTACATGTGATTCAAAAGTAACCAAGTTGTCCGTGTCTCTCCCACCTCTTGTTGACAATCTGCCTTGTGATTGTGTTATTTTTAACGGTTCCCCCATGGACTTTATTTGCCTGTGTGAGTTTGTCTCTTGGGAGGTCAGGTGTCCAATTCCTCTTTGTGAACTTCAAAAGGACGTACAACCTATGTGAATGAACTCTGTGCTGCAGGAGAACCAGAAATAGTGAATTTCCACCAGACATCCATTACCGAATACAAGTAACTTGTGTTGTACGACGCACTGCTGTCCTGGGGAATGTGGTTCAAGGTAAAGCTATGTGTGAGAATGTGGTGCACACCAATAATAATGTTTAAACCAATAAGATAAAAATAGATTTGACCAGTTAGTCTAATCTGAGAAACTGAGTTTTAGTGTGCTACGCAGTATTTGTGGGCTGCCTGTCCCACATATGTATGAATATGACAAAGTCAAGCGAACATTCACTTGAGAGACTGCGTGCACTACAAATGTGTGTTCTACTATCTTAATTACATTTCAACAAAATCATCAATGTTAAGTCTCAAAATATTTTAAAAAAAATGTTTGAAAAATGAGGCTTCAGACAAATTCTATTCAACAATTTTTCTTGTTGTATAATGCAAATGATGTCAATCAAAAAATGAAAAATTCTGATAGTACATCAAATGACTTATTTCTTCTTTAACCTATACACAAATAAATTCATCCTAAATAAATTTCCCAAAATTATGGATATACAATGTTAGTGATTCACAAACAGTAATGGATAGCCCAATGCATTTCGGGACCATGTCCCTTCTTCAGGGGCCACTGCGAATAAAAAAATATACAAATAAATGCTCAATGCATATAATCAATTATCTGAACATACATGATTAAATTCTTGCATTGCTACCAAGATCGTGAGACACCCTTATTTGAAAAAGGTTACGTTAAAAGTGTCGTATTTTAGTTCAAACATGGTAAAAGAAAAAATAGAGAAAACTTGAAAAATGGAAGAGTTGCCGTCACCAATAAATACTGCTTTTATGTGATAAATCGTGCTACATACATGCTAAGAGGACATAGTGTCATGACTCACAATAAACAATGAACAATAAACAAAGGAGAAAGAAAATAATCGAATGAGAAAACAACGAAGGACACCTACTTAGCACACAACTGTAGAAATACGGACTGTATAATTTTAGCCTCTAGTCTCTGTGAAACATGTATACTGAAAAGTAAAAATGATGACATACATAAGACAAAAGGGAAACAAAACGTGTATCCTTCTGTCAATACTACTGACAGTCAAGATCTAATAAAGTTCTTGTACCTGATTGAAATGAACTTCGGGACAACAACCTAGAGACAATGAAAATTTCAAATGAAAATAAACTCCGGCTACTACAAAAGACGACAAACGCCGGATATAAAAAAGTACCCTGTGTCTAAAAGAATAGTTACCTGGTGTTACTGTAAACCAGCAAACCATCTGCAAATAATACGAAAAACGTAATGAGTAAAAAATAACAAGCCTCAGAACGTAGAAACAGCAACGTCTAAAAAGACAAAATGTCTTAAAAGCTCACCAATTGCAACGTGAAAAGAACCTCGTAACGGGTGTCCAAGTGGTTGAAGTTGATGGCGTTCAGAACGCTAACACCGTATTTAACAAAGGGAAAAGCCCGCGAAACTGAAATCGTCACGTGACAGCAAATGTGAAAACAAACGAAAGACTCCTGGCGAGCATGGCCGCCATATTGGAAAGGTGAAAAAATAAATAAGGAACCGAACAGGAACTCGGGTATTCTAACCTGGAAGGCATAGAAAAAACTACTATGAGACGATAGGAAGAGCCTGAAAACAGGCCTAAAAGCGAATAATGTGACATAAATAAATGTCCACAAGTGAAGAAAACTGCGTGATATGACGAAACGCTAAAAAAGCCTGACTCACTCAAATGCAAGAAAATCAACATCAAAAACTGAAAAAAGCGTGTACACAAAGTTCAATAATCAACGACTGTTGACAATAAGAAAAAGCCAAACAAAATACAAACATTGATGACGAATTAAAATGAAAAAATAAGGACAAATACCCACAACAGTCATGAGAAAAGTCACAGCGAAATACAAACATGGATGACAAATGTTAAACGTGAATAGATGAAGGATAGTACCCACAACCATTAATCATAGAAAGTGACGCGAGTATGACAACTGTAGAAAAGTGACAGAATTAACAATGTCCAAAAACATTCCTATGCACACGATGATTTAATGCCAACATTATATGAAAACCTACTGTAATTGCATATGATACAATAGACCCAGGTACTACTGATGTTAAACAAAATGTCCTGTAACAAGAAAACGGGAAACCACATGTACAATATACCTATAAAAATGTGTATTGGCTATAAGAGCTGGCCTAAGATGACACAAAAGGTGATGATATCTAAAGGAAAAGTATGTATGCTGAGTGAAACTATGTGGTATAGAAATAATGATTAAAGAACATGTTCATGAATAATATATGGTGAATGCAACTCTTCAGACGGTGGTAATTTACAGAAAACAACTCAAATCCAATTTGTCATTCAAACCAAGCGGCATCATGGTATTGAGCCTCCTGATCCAAAACACTTCTCTTTGCGATAGTTTTTTGCTTGAGTCAATTCCTTCCTTTAATGTGAGTTTTTCCACAATTAAAAACCGAACTAGAGTAATATTATGACCTTGCTCCATCCAATGAACTACTAAGTTCGAATTGGTATTTTTGTTTCTGATCATACTTTTGTGTTCTCCAATACGTATTTTTATTTTTCTCTCGGTCTTTCCAACATATAGATAACCACATGGACATTTAATGCAGTAAATAACGTTAGTTGTATTGCAATCTGAAGAATGGTTAAGAGTAATTTTAACTCCTGTTCTAGGGTGTGTGATGAAATTCTGTTGCATAACATTATTGCAATGTGTGCAATTGCTGCATTTTTTCATCCCTGTGAATTTCATGTTGGTGATCAAACTTTTTTTAGCCAGAAGTTCTTTGAGATTTTCACTTCTTGTGTAAGCAAATAGTGGTGGTTGGTTGAATGATGTGCCAAAGTCTGGTTCCTGTGCTAAAAGTTCCCATCTTCTAAGAATTATTTTTTTAATGCTTTTGGATTTGGTGGAGAATTTAGACACAAAGACTGGCCGATTGGTAGGTGTTTTTTGTTTCGTCATGAGAAGAGTACTCCGATCGATCCCTTGAATTCGATCCTCTGCGCGCTTAATGATTGCTGGAGGATATCCACGTTATGAGAATCTGGTCTTAATCCTGCTCAGTTCTTCATTGAATTTATGTGGTGTGGATGATATTCTCTTTGAACGAATCATGTGAGAGTAAGGTAAATTCTGTACTAATTTGGGAGAGTGGAAGCTTTGAAACAATAGAGTGTTATTTCGATCAGTGGGTTTAATGAATACACTGGTATGGATAGTAGAATTCGACTTGACCACCAAAACATCCAAAAACTTGTCAAGCTGATATTGGAAGTGAATTGAATCCTATTATTACGAGAATTCAACATTTGAATTTGGTCTTGGAGTGCTTCTTCAGTACTAGACCAAATCAGAAAAATGTCATCGATGTAACGGCAATATGTGATTAAGTGTTTACTCCAATTTGGATTTTCAAAAATTTACTTTTCTTCAAATGCAGCCATGAAAATATTTGCGTATGTAGGCACCCCCCCAAAGCCCATGGATGTTCCACTGATTTGAAGAAAGAACTCCTCTTGATAGTGAAAATAACTATGTTGAAGACAAAACTGTAGTAACTCCATTAGGAAAACTTTGTGGGCACGTATTTCTGGTTGATTAAGTAACGCCCATTCAATGGCTTCAAGTCCTTCTTGCAAGGGAATAGAAGTGTACAACGATGTAACGTCGATGGTACATAAAATGAATTCAGTGGTGTTAGAAAAATCTAAATGATGTAAACGAGATAAAAATCTGTAGTGTCTCGTATATATGATTTCCAAGTCCGTACTATTGGTTGAAGAAATTGATCAATATAGACACCCAAAGGTTCAAATATCGACCCACACCCAGACACAATGGGTCTGAATGGGCGGTCGGTGGAATGTTTATGAATCTTTGGCAACATATAAATATGTGGCCGTTTGGGGTGCTGTTGAATCAAAAAACTCTTTGTTTTACTGGAGATCCAGTCCATATCCTGTGCTCTGTCCAAAATGTTCATCAACACTTGAAATATTTCTGCGGTAGGATCATGATCCAATTTCAGATAGGTGTTTTCGTCCATTAGATGTTCTTGCACTTTTCTGTGGTAGTATGATGAATCCATCATAAACAGGGCACCTCCCTTATCTGCAGGCTGAAATGTTAATGCATCGTTGTTAGCTAAATCTTTCAAGATGGTTCTTTCTTTTTTAGATAAATTTTGACCTTTGTGTTGATGATAATCCAATTTATTCAAATCCTGTTTCACAGAGGATTCAAAACAGTCCAATATTTTGTGAGATACCGGTGATATGAAAGTACTCTTGGGTTTAAATTCTATAAACTCATGATCTGCTTTGGTGATTGGATGTGTTAACACGTTATCAAAAAAATGTCGTAGACGTAAAGTTCGCATAAAGCGATAGATTGCAACTTCCGTCTTGTGAAAAGTTGTCTTGTAAGTTGGTACAAAAGTTGTTCCTTTGTTAAGGATTTGTGTTTGTGCGATGGTAAGTGTTTGAGAGGAAATATTTATGATTATTGTTTCTGACTCCGTAAGTTTTGTCGCGATTTCTCTTTGGTTTTTTCTTTGTCCTCGCCTGATTTTGCTGAACTTCCACTTGTTTTCCCTGCTGTTAAATCTGGTGGCTGCGGAGGTTTTTGACCCTTGGACAAAAAAGATTCTGTGGAACCTGTGGCATGAATTTCACTAATTTCAATGCCAGTTCTACTGGTGCTTGCTGTGTCACTTCTAGCTCCATTGATGTTCAAAGGAGGTCTAGTTGGCTGTAAATCGCTATCTGATACTACACTTTCCTCGGATGAAGCATTGGGATTTTTTTTGTAGGGTCTGCGCTGTGCGTACATCTCTGCCCATGTATATACCTCATTCAGACGATAATCGATAGTATCCCTTTTAAATTTGCGAAGTTTACGTTCTTGAAGTTCTTTGCCGTAATTTTCCAATTTAATGTTGATTTGTTCTAGTGTATTCGACCAGTCTGCTGAATCGATGCGTGTAGATAAGTCTTGTTTGATGTTAAAGATTTCTTCTTCAAGTTCCTTGGTTGTTTTAGAAAGTTCCTCAACTATCAATAAAATTAAATCCAGAGAGCACTTGTTCAGTACTGCATACCAGCGATCCATAAAAGATTTATTGAACTGAAAACGGAACAACATTGGTTTAATGGGTAACTGGAGCCCGCGGGGTATCCTTTTGTGCTTATGGTACTGAATGAGGGTTGACGCATGCAGTCTTTGATTTAATTCTCGTCGACAAATGAATTCAAGATGTTTAAGTTGCTGAGTTATTGTACCTTCTTGGGTGTCAAACGTTTTGGTAGCTGAAATTAGAGCATAGATTTCAGTGGCTTCTTCTGCTGTATATGCCTTGGTTTCTGCACGATTTTCCGTGGTACTAGCGATGCTCTCGAAAGAGGTCATGTTTGTAGATGAGCGGGTGCAACCGCGGGATAGGCAGTTATAATAACTTGGTCAGAAAGTGTGAGAATGCGGTGCACACCAATAATAATGTTTAAACCAATAAGATAAAAATAGATTTGACCAGTTAGTCTAATCTGAGAAACTGAGTTTTAGTGTGCTACGCAGTATTTGTGGGCTGCCTGTCCCACATATGTATGAATATGACAAAGTCAAGCGAACATTCACTTGAGAGACTGCGTGCACTACAAATGTGTGTTCTACTATCTTAATTACATTTCAACAAAATCATCAATGTTAAGTCTCAAAATATTTTTAAAAACGTTTGAAAAATGAGGCTTCAGACAAATTCTATTCAACAATTTTTCTTGTTGTATAATGCAAATGATAAGTCAATCAAAAAATGAAAAATTCTGATAGTACATCAAATGACTTATTTCTTCTTTAACCTATACACAAATAAATTTATCCTAAATAAATTTTCCAAAATTATGGATATACAATGTTAGTGATTCACAAACAGTAATGGATAGCCCAATGCATTTCGGGACCATGTCCCTTCTTCAGGGGCCACTGCGAATAAAAAAATATTCAAATAAATGCTCAATGCATATATATCAATTATCTGAACATACATGATTAAATTCTTGCATTGCTACCAAGATCGTGAGTCACATAAAAGCAGTATTTATTGGTGACGGCAACTCTTCCATTTTTCTCTATTTTTTCTTTTACCATGTTTGAACTAAAATACGACACTTTTAACGTAACCTTTTTCAAATAAGGGTGTCTCACGATCTTGGTAGCAATGCAAGAATTTAATCATGTATGTTCAGATAATTGATATATATGCATTGATCATTTATTTGTATATTTTTTTATTCGCAGTGGCCCCTGAAGAAGGGACATGGTCCCGAAATGCATTGGGCTATCCATTACTGTTTGTGAATCACTAACATTGTATATCCATAATTTTGGAACATTTATTTAGGATGAATTTATTTGTGTATAGGTTAAAGAAGAAATAAGTCATTTGATGTACTATCAGAATTTTTCATTTTTTGATTGACTTATCATTTGCATTATACAACAAGAAAAATTGTTGAATAGAATTTGTCTGAAGCCTCATTTTTCAAACGTTTTTTAAAAATATTTTGAGACTTAACATTGATGATTTTGTTGAAATGTAATTAAGATAGTAGAACACACATTTGTAGTGCACGCAGTCTCTCAAGTGAATGTTCGCTTGACTTTGTCAAGGTAAAGCTATGCCAGATATTACATTTGTCAACGTGAGCACTCATTTCTATATTTAATATTAGATTCTTCTGAAAAACAATGGACTCTGAAAAAGTTTGTTGGACCACCTGGTTTGCTGCATGATGACCAGTTGTAAGCTTCAGTTTCTGGGTCAGTGCTGTTGCCTCTTGTTTAGGCTGATGGTGGTTCATGATTTATTTTTTAACTCACACGAATGGTGAGTTTCAATAATGCCAGCTGTGTTTTTTAGTTCCTTGCTGATTGAAAGTTTGTTTATGACCTGTGGGTTTTCATGGTGCTGGGTCTTTTCCTGAACTGTGTTAATTTTCTACATGTAGGCTGTTTGCTATGGACTTCATATGCTTTCTCCAGGCACGGGATTGTTGCTAGCAGTACTGTACTTTGCAACTTGAGATTCAGCCTTCCATGTTCCAATTTATTTTGCACATATGGCTATTTTAGCAGTCAGACTCAACAGAGATCCTGCCTGGTCCTGTGTGTTCTAAAGGAAGCCGCAATCTCCATAGGACTTTTTAAAGTTTTTTCTTTTCTTCATTGAGGACTCCCCAGGACTTTAAAGACTTCATGTATGTTTGCAAGGTCCGCTGTATGTTGGCTTAACTTGCTAGGTAACCTTCTCACCTTTTGACCAATGCTTACTCTCTGATCTTGTGGTGTAACACCAATTTTCTTCATATGATCATACCTTTGTAAAATAGTGGTATTATGACATTGTACTGTTGCCTTGTCCCACACCCGCAGGACATGTGAGGACAATGGCCAGTATGTATTTTTTTCATTGCAGAGCGGCAGCATGTTTGAGTTGGACATGGGCATGTGATAAACGTTTCCATTTTTGCATGCCCCACTAGGATATTCATGTGCGTCTTGCATTCTATTGCCCTTGGCATCCCCCAGTTCTCTACTGTCACTTTCTCTTTCCGGATGTTGCTGAGAGGATTTTATATGAACCCCTTCAGGGGTGTGCCAGTGCCTTCCTGTAACCTCCCTTACCTGGGTTGGTATCTGTTAAGTCTCCTAAAGTCAGTCTTTCCTGTCTGGAAACCATGATCTCTTGTATTGGGCACATTCCCTGGATGTCTCTAAACTGTGTTTGGCACCAATTTTCCTAGGTGGATGTTTTTGAGTACTACTATTGTCTCATCGCCCCTCTCTTGGCTTTTCCTGAACTCTCCTATGCCCCTCCATCCACATATGGCATAACATCATTTGGGATTGTCTTTAATGGGATTCAACCCCTTTGCCCACTATCACTACTGTTGTGTTAGACTTGCCTCATATGTCTACTTTGTCAATTTATGGATGTATTTCTGAAGGCAATTTTGCCACCTGGCCGCTTACCATGCTTTCCCACCCTCCTAATGCTCAGCAAATGTGCCACTCTTGGGTGTAATACGAGAGGCAAGTGTGACATGCTCAACATTAAACGCTTGGTGGAGTGATCTAAAAGCCTATTCTAACATGTTTCTTATGTGTGACCTTCCCATGGCTGGTGTGAGAAGGGACTGTGTGCTGCTCTGCATGTAGTGAATCAAGATGTGTGACTGTTACTTTACTTTATTGCATGATTTCTTAAAACACTTGCAATGGTCTACAATAGCAGAAATTCATTACAATATATAAGACAAATAGTTAATAGAAGAGACCATGCAATTCTATTAAAAAAACGTAAGTCATTATGACATATAAAACATTGTTGCGATGCACTAACAGTGACATACAATTAAAAAAGAAAACAGCAGTCACAAATAGGCAGAGTGGTTCAAGTCCTGGGCCGACTAGCCTGTCGGCTTCTCACATCCTCTAACTTTTTTAAGAAGCGATCCATAAACCTGACCAAGGCGCAGTTGAGTGCAGTGTTCGAAGGGTCGAAGCAGGCCAGAACTGCTCCTCTGCAGGATCTAACGTCCTTTTCAATCCAACCCCTTCGCAATAAGGTCCACTGACTCATTGTCAGTGAAATTGCTCTCCCTCCCTCGCAGCTCCACCATTAAGTGAGGCCTCCCCCGAGCCCCTGCACTCTCGAGTGTTGGTGTTCGAGGCCCTCCTCCACCCGCAGGTTTACCTGCGCCTCATCCCTGGTGGTCCAGTGGACCTCTGTCTCCTTTCTCTTGCTCCGCTTTCCCTCTCCGTTTCACTCTGTTTTTTTACCCTCAGCTCAATCTCTTTTCTGCGCTTTTCTGCACTTTTTCTGCTTTTCTGCTCAATCTCCCTGGTGGTCCAGTGGACCTCTGTCTCCTTTCTCTTGCTCCGCTTTCCCTCTCCGTTTCACTCGTTTTTTACCCTCAGCTCAATCTCTTTTGTGCACTTCTCTGCACTTTTCTGCTTTTCTGCCCTATTTCACTTTTAGTCCTTTTCTTCCTCTTTATTCCTCCTTTTCCCTTTTTTCCACCCGTTTTCCCCGCCGCTGCTGCCCCTGCGGCCCCTCCCCCCCAGCACGACCAGCGCCACCGGCCCAATCCAGCTCCCCTCCCCGCTCCCGCCTCCCAGATGTCCAGCCCTCCCCGACCCCTACTTAATGGGGCCCGCTGCGGGGACAGGCGAGCAAGACCACTGACTCATTGTCAGGGAAATTGCTCTCCCTCCCTCGCAGCTCCACCATTAAGTGAGGCCTCCCCCGAGCCCCTGCACTCTCGAGTGTTGGTGTTCGAGGCCCTCCTCCACCCGCAGGTTTACCTGCGCCTCATCCCTGGTGGTCCAGTGGACCTCTGTCTCCTTTCTCTTGCTCCGCTTTCCCTCTCCGTTTCACTCGTTTTTTTACCCTCAGCTCAATCTCTTTTCTGCGCTTTTCTGCACTTTTTCTGCTTTTCTGCTCAATCTCCCTGGTGGTCCAGTGGACCTCTGTCTCCTTTCTCTTGCTCCGCTTTCCCTCTCCGTTTCACTCGTTTTTTACCCTCAGCTCAATCTCTTTTGTGCACTTCTCTGCACTTTTCTGCTTTTCTGCCCTATTTCACTTTTAGTCCTTTTCTTCCTCTTTATTCCTCCTTTTCCCTTTTTTCCACCCGTTTTCCCCGCCGCTGCTGCCCCTGCGGCCCCTCCCCCCCAGCACGACCAGCGCCACCGGCCCAATCCAGCTCCCCTCCCCGCTCCCGCCTCCCAGCTGTCCAGCCCTCCCCGACCCCTACTTAATGGGGGCCGCTGCGGGGACAGGCGAGCAAGACCACTGACTCATTGTCAGGGAAATTGCTCTCCCTCCCTTGCAGCTCCACCATTAAGTGAGGCCTCCCCCGAGCCCATGCACTCTCGAGTGTTGGTGTTCGAGGCCCTCCTCCACCCTCAGGTTTACCTGCGCCTCATCCCTAGTGGTCCAGTGGACCTCTGTCTCCTTTCTCTTGCTCCGCTTTCCCTCTCCGTTTCACTCGTTTTTTTACCCTCAGCTCAATCTCTTTTCTGCGCTTTTCTGCACTTTTTCTGCTTTTCTGCTCAATCTCCCTGGTGGTCCAGTGGACCTCTGTCTCCTTTCTCTTGCTCCGCTTTCCCTCTCCGTTTCACTCGTTTTTTACCCTCAGCTCAATCTCTTTTGTGCACTTCTCTGCACTTTTCTGCTTTTCTGCCCTATTTCACTTTTAGTCCTTTTCTTCCTCTTTATTCCTCCTTTTCCCTTTTTTCCACCCGTTTTCCCCGCCGCTGCTGCCCCTGCGGCCCCTCCCCCCCAGCACGACCAGCGCCACCGGCCCAATCCAGCTCCCCTCCCCGCTCCCGCCTCCCAGCTGTCCAGCCCTCCCCGACCCCTACTTAATGGGGCCCGCTGCGGGGACAGGCGAGCAAGACCACTGACTCATTGTCAGGGAAATTGCTCTCCCTCCCTTGCAGCTCCACCATTAAGTGAGGCCTCCCCCGAGCCCCTGCACTCTCGAGTGTTGGTGTTCGAGGCCCTCCTCCACCCGCAGGTTTACCTGCGCCTCATCCCTAGTGGTCCAGTGGACCTCTGTCTCCTTTCTCTTGCTCCGCTTTCCCTCTCCGTTTCACTCGTTTTTTTACCCTCAGCTCAATCTCTTTTCTGCGCTTTTCTGCACTTTTTCTGCTTTTCTGCTCTATCGCCCTGGTGGTCCAGTGGACCTCTGTCTCCTTTCTCTTGCTCCGCTTTCCCTCTCCGTTTCGCTCGTTTTTTACCCTCAGCTCAATCTTTTTTGTGCACTTCTCTGCACTTTTCTGCCCTATTTCACTTTTAGTCCTTTTCTTCCTCTTTATTCCTCCTTTTCCCTTTTTTCCACCCGGTTTCCCCGCCGCTGCTGCCCCTGCGGCCCCTCCCCCCCCCCAGCACGACCAGCGCGACCGGCCCAATCCAGCTCCCCTCCCCGCTCCCAGCTGTCCAGCCCTCCCCGACCCCTACTTAATGGCGGCTGCTGCGCGGCCGCGCCACTGGCATGTCGAAGGCGCACCAAAGGCAAGCCCGTCTGCGCCCGTCCGCGACCAGTGTCAGGAACCCTGGACCTCCGCCCCGCCAACGCTACGACCCAGCAGCACTCCACGCACTCAACCCAGGCCGCAACAACAACTGCACGCTAGCATCACCTGCCGGCACCCACGGACCCTTCAGCTGTCACCGCTGCCAACAAACCTACAGCACCGCCAGGAACACGGACCCAGCACAACCCGACCGCAAGAACACACCCAAACCGAAGACCCTGCAATGCATCCTCCTTAACGTCCGATCCCTCCACAAACACGCCACAGAAATCTGGGACCTCCTCGACAGCACCACCCCGGACGTAGCGTTCTTCACCGAAACCTGGACCAACACCACCTCGGGACCGGACATCGCCATCGCCATTCCCCAAAGATACAAGATCTCCAGGAAGGACCGCCACACCTGCACGGGAGGAGGAATCGCCATCGTCCACAAATCCACCCTCCGACTGAGCACACTCCCTGACGAGCCCTCCGACATGATGGAACACATACACTTCAAGATACTGACCAGCCCTACCACCACCCTCCGAGGAACACTCATCTACCGACCCCCTGGACACTGCGGACCGTTCGCCAACTCAATCACGGACATCATCTCCCCGCATGACATCGCATCCACCAACTACACCCTGCTGGGAGACCTCAACTTCCACCTCGACAACCAACTGGACCCCAACACCACATCCCTCCTGGACAACCTCCACAACATTGGACTCCGCCAAATCGTGACCGAACCCACACACTCAGCAGGACACACCCTCGACCCCCTCTTCACAACAGGAAACTCCATCACCTTCAGCCACACCACCGAACTCCCATGGACTGACCACCGATGCGTCCACTTCACCTTCAGAACACCCACCATCCACAGATACCAGCACCTGCTCCCACGAAGGAACTGGACCAGAATCACCGACGACCAGCTCACCTCCTCACTCAGCAACTCCATCCCAACCATCGCGGAAAACGACGACCCCAACACCGCAGCCCGAACCCTGCACAGATGGATCTCCGACAGCGCCAACACCATAGCCCCCCTCAAGAAAAACAACAACACCCATGCCAAGAAAGCCAGATGGTTTACCACCGAACTTCGAGAGTCCAGATGCACTTGCCGCCGCCTCGAAAAGGCCTGGAGGAACACCAAATCCACAGAAGCACACAACTTCAGAGCCGCGACCAACGCCCACCACCAACTCATCAGAAAAAGGAAGAAAAAAGCGATTGAAGACAGAATCTCCACACACGCACACAACAGCAAAGAACTCTTCAACATCATCAACCCACCAGCGAGTCGACTGACATCCCTCCCTCACAAGACCTCTGCGACAAACTCAGCACCTTCTTTCACCACAAAATCAAGAGCATCTACGACAACTTCGACGAAGACAACCAACACACTGAACCCCCACCAACCACCCCCGACACCCTGAAGCCAGCAATTGACAACTGGACAGCCCTCACCACCGAAGACACACTGAAGACGATGAAGTCAATCCACTCCGGGGCCCCCACGGACCCCTACCCCCACCACATCTTCAACAGAGCCGCCGACACCATCGCACCCATGCTCTGCCACATCATCAAGCGCTCCCTGGCGACTGCCTCGTTCCCCGACGACTGGAAACACGCCAAGGTCAACCCCCTCCTGAAGAAACCCTCGGCGGACCCCACCGACCTCAAAAACTACAGACCCATCTCCCTGCTCCCGTTCCCAGCGAAAGTCATCGAGAAAGTCATCAACAGCCAACTCGCCACATTCATCGAAGAGCACAACATCCTCGACTCCTCCCAATCCGGCTTCAGAAAAAACCACAGTACGGAAATCGCCCTCCTCGCCGCAACAGACGACATCCGCACCCTACTGGACAAAGGAGAAACAGTAGCCCTCATCCTCCTCGACCTCTCAGCGGCGTTCGACACAGTCTCACCGCACCCTAATACGCAGACTCCACGACGCAGGGATCCAGGACAAGGCCCTCGACTGGATCCGCTCCTTCCTCTCCGGCAGAACGCAGCGGGTCAGACTCCCCCCTTTCCTCTCGGACCCTACACCAACCACCTGCGGAGTCCCCCAGGGGTCCTCCCTCAGCCCTATGCTCTTCAACATCTACATGGCTCCGCTCGCCCCCATCGTCAGAACCTACGGACTCAACATTGTGTCATACGTAGATGACACCCAACTCATCCTCTCCCTATCCAATGAACCCAACACCACCAGACACAACTTTCGAGAAGGCATGGAAGCCGTCGCCAAATGGATGAAAAACAGCTGCCTACAACTAAACACCAACAAAACAGAAGTACTCATCATGGGCCCAAACCCCGACGCCTGGAACGACACCTGGTGGCCCCCCCGCCCTCGAAAGCCCGCCCACCCCCACGGACCACGCACGCAACCTGGGAATCATCCTGGACTCCGAGCTCAAAATGGACCGCCAGATCAACTCCGTCTCGTCCTCCTGCTTCCACACCCTCCGCGTCCTACATAAGACCTTCAAATGGATCCCCCTCAAACACAGAAAGACCGTCACTCACGCCCTGGTCACCAGCAGACTCGACTACGGCAACGCACTCTATGCCGGAATAAACAAAAACCTCACCCGCAAGCTACAGAACATCCAGAACGACGCCGCAAGACTGGTCCTCAACCTGCCAAGACACTGCCACATCTCCCAGCACCTGCGCACACTCCACTGGCTACCCATCGAGGCTAGAGTCACCTTCAAGATGCTCACCCACGCACACAAGGCCCTCCACGACACCGGACCAGCATACCTGAACAGCCGACTCAAATTCCACGCACCCCAAAGGACCCTACGATCAGCCCAGCTCTCCTACGCCGTGGTCCCCCGCACCAGAAAAACCAGATCGGGAGGCCGCTCCTTCTCCTTCCTCGCAGCCAAAGCCTGGAACGCCCTTCCGCTCCACCTCAGACAGACAACATCGCTTCCCATCTTCGCTAGAAACCTCAAAACCTGGCTCTTCGACAGACCCCCTCCTTGATGGACTGGAACCTGCACCCCCCCCAAGCGCCTTGAGACCCTTACGGGTGAGTAGTCGCGCTTAACAAACGGTTGATTGATTGATTGGTTCTTCTATCTTCTAAAAGATTCGGGCACAAGCATAGGACATGAATTATGTCTTCCCTATAATGGCCACAGAGCCGACACGTTTCCTCAACCCCCTCTCTTTTCCATTTTGGGAGATGGCAGGTCATAGAAAACACCCCCATTCTCAGCATCAGGAACTGGAGCTTAATACATGCCTTGAAAGTGGTAGTTAAATAGCTCTGAGGTTTCAGCTGTGAGTAGGTTCGTAAGGTCATCCATATGTGGCTCCGTGCCGAGAGGCTGGCCCTATCTTCTGCTGAAGAGTCGTTTCGCACGGAGTTTTGCTAGCCTCTTGAATTCGTTTTGGCTTACATTTAGGTCCCAGAGGATGCTCAGACCAAGAGAGCTAAGGCCGCAGGACAGGTAGTGGTGCCCCGCCGGCCATCGACTTGTGTTCAGCTGGGTCCATAAATAATGCGCCAGACAGCCTTCCTTAGCCGCCCTGAGCTTATGGCAGCTTATTAAGAAAGTCGCCATACGGCCCAATGGCTGTCTGCAGATGCCAAATTCCAACCTAATTTGTGCTGGTGACGTATAAGAGGGTAGCTGGAAGATTGTTCTATAGATTTTTGCGACTGATTTGTCCAATTGCCAGCTATCACGCCCTTTCCGACCCTCGCTCCCATAAGTGAGGGTAGGGATGACCTTTGCTTGGGCCGTCTGGAGGGTTGGGGCAAATGTTGGGCCATTTAATTTTTTATGAATGGAGCTAAGAGCGAAAGACAATGCAATTCCTTTCTTTTTTAGCTCTCCCAGCTGTTTCGCGTATCTGCCGTTGTTATTAAAGAAGACACCCAGATACTTGTGGCATCTGGTTGCTTCAATTCTTTCCTGATTTAGGAACCATGCCGGATTTTTGGGTCCAGATGTACGGACCGCAAGGATTTTGGTTTTCTTGTTGTTTATCTGTAGCCCATTCCTGTTAGAATATATGGCAGTCGCATCCAGGAGACGTTGTAAACCTATCTTAGTATGACTAAGAAGAACCAAGTCATCGGCATACAGTAGATTGGATGGGCGAAGGCTGCCCAGTTTGGGTGGATGCGAGTTGACTAGATCGAGGGCTGCTGAAAGATCAGACAGGAATAGATTGAAAAGCGTAGGAGCAAGGACACACCCCTGCTTAAGGCCTTGCGTTGTTGGTATTGGTCGTGATAGTCGTGAACCGTCCCCGATTTTAATCCTGACCCATGTATCGTAGTGCAGGAGCTGCAGAGCCCTAAGTAGGCTATTTGGAATGTTCAATAGGGACAGTTTCTGCAACAGCTTCTTCCTGTTGACCCTATCAAAGGCCGATTTATAGTCGATGAACCCCATATATATGGGGCTATGACTGGATTCCGCCTGGTCAATCAAAAAAGAGAGTGTGATAAGATTGACCGTTGTCCCGGTGTTACTTATGAATCCAGTCTGATTTGGTGGAATGATTGAACTTGCAACAGCCCATGATCGTAGGGAGTTCAGCAATATACCAGCGAAATACTTCGCTTCATTATCGATTAAGGCGACCAAGCGGTAACACCCTGGAGATTTTTTATTGCCGCCTTTGAAAATCAGAGCGAGGATCGATCCTCGCCATGAAGCCGGGATGGTGCATTTTTCTAAGATGGAAAGGTAAAGCGGGGCTAGCTGAGTGGCCCAAAAAGCTGGATCCTCCTTGAAGAGGGCTGGTGGAATGCCGCCTGGGCCAGGGGCCCCGTCCTTGCGCCCCTTTTCAATCTGCTTTTGTATTGTTGTCGCTGTGAAGGAGTGCCGGAGATCTGACTTGTCGTAGGACGTAAGTTGAGCCTCCAGGACCATGCTGCCCTCGATGTCCTTGGTCTGTTTGTAATCCTGATCAAACTGTGGGGGATCGTTAAAATGATTATGTAAAAAGAGGTACCACTCTGACTCTAGGATGTTAGATGAAGCAACTTTGGGGGCCCTGCCCCCTAGGCTGTTTATGGTGCGCCAGAACCTCGCGGAATTACTGGACCTTAAGTCAAATTGTAATTTAGCCTAGAAGATGTTCCAGGAGTTCCTTCGATCTTCTCGTTTGGCCACCTTCAGATGTCTACGTGCCTCTCTTAGTTTAGTTATAATAGTTGGATCCATTGGCATCGTTTTCAATTTCCGCCACAGCCGATTTATGCTTCGTTTAGCGACCCGTATTGCAGAAGGAGTCAGTTGCTTAGACCCATTCACTTGTGCACACTGTATCGGTTTTGCAAACCTGACTGCTAGGCTATCCGCAAACGTAGTCCAGTTTGCAATTGGGTCATCCCTTGACCCTGGGATGTTCACAATTGTTTGCTTTGCTTCTGTCGCCAGGAGCTGAAGGTTATTGACTGAACACTTGATACGTTTTAGGTTAATGGTGAAGGTTTCAAGACCTTGGTCTACTGCCTGATCATGTTGCAGCAGCCTGATGTTTAAGGAGAGCTCTTGGGGCCGATGATCGCTGTCCATTTTATTACCAAAGCCAAAAGAGGCGACTTGATTCAGTAGAGGGAGGCTGACAAATGAGTAGTCGATCAAAGAAGCCCCGGTTTTGGATAAGAATGAGAAGCCGGGCGGCTTGTCGGGATGGAAACGTCCGTTAAGAGCTCTAAGGCCGAGATGTTCCAAGTAACCCTGGAGGGCTCGTCCCTTTGGATCCACTTTGCCCCACCCGGGGCGGTCCTGTGGTGGAATAGCCCAATCGTCTTCCTGCGGCTTCGTTACCGCATTCAGTTGAGAGTTGGACATCAGCCACATGTTAAAATCTCCAGAAACTAGGATGTCTGCGTTAGGGTTTCCAGTTCTCGCGTTTAGTACAGT
Source organism: Calotriton arnoldi (assembly GCA_963921515.1). NCBI lineage: Eukaryota > Metazoa > Chordata > Amphibia > Caudata > Salamandridae > Calotriton > Calotriton arnoldi. The sequence continues at coordinate 2,910,667 of CAWUFW010000548.1, forward strand.
GGAAGTCAGCTCGTTTGTCAGTGCTATCCTGGAAGCCGAATATGGACGGATGTAAACATTCATTAAGATTAGAGTCCTCAATTTGCCACTAGGGGTTCTGAATGAAGTGCCCCTGAGTATTACTTGCTAGGTCCCAGGAACTAATTGCACTGGTGGCCGATATATAAATTGCTAAGCCACTGCTGCTGCGGCCAGGGGACTTTGATTTAATTGCAGGGATATAATGAATTTTGAACCCTTCTAGATGCTGCAGTTTCAAAAGCCATGACTCTTGCAGTAGGATAATTTCGAAGGAGCGTAGATAGGATACTGTGGCCTGGTCCCCCAATTTATTTGCTGGGCCATTTATGTTCCAAGAGCATATCTTTAGTGGGTTGCCACTGTGATCATTGTAACCGTTTTTTTGTCATCGCAGCAGTCTGGTTGAGTTTAATGACCCCGTCAGCCATGACCAAGTGTCAGCGCGCGCCGCTCCCGGGGTTTGGGCAGTCTGCCCACCACTTGGGTTTTTTAGGCTGGAGGTAGGGGTTTTGCTTAGGGCACACCTCAAGACCGAATAGACCAGTCTTGGTAGTGCACTTGGACATGCCACGTCCAATGCATTGTCAAGGATGTGTGGGTAAGTTGGTTCCTTTCCAGGGGTAAGGGAAATGCCCCACTACTTGAAAGTTTCCATGTGCCTCAAAATTTTATTTGCTACCTCCGCAGATCGCCAGGTGACTTTAGTGGATTCGTTTGACTGACCCAGACCTGATGCGATAAACTCTATAGAGAGTATCTCATGTGATGTAACTTCTTTCATCAGGCCAATTGCTTGTATCAGCTTCAAGATGTTCCCACGATTTAAAATGTCAAAGCTACCCTTTGACTTATACTCTGGATAGAATAAAGTGTATACTGGTGTTGCTTGAGCTATCTTGGTATTCAGGTGCCCGTCAGGTTTATTTCCAGATGGATTGTTCCCTGAGTTACTATTGGTATGGCTCGTTTGGCTGGGTTCCATAGGGGGTTTGCCCCCCCCCCCGGAGGCTACCCCGGGGAGCCCAGAAGGTGGCCCGCCGCGTTCCTATAGAACGTAAAAAGGTTTCCCACAGACGTATTGGGGACTGAGGCCGAGTTTACAGTTGGAGAGGGTAAAGAGAGAACCACGCTAAGTTCCCTTGGGCTCCTTGAGGCTGTACCAGAACTGGAGTGCAGCCCACTGGCTTGGACGGGATCCTGTGAGTTAAGGCTGCCTGATGGAACTATTTGCCAGGGTCGCTTTGGCCCCACTGCTATGCTCAGGGGTATAGAATCCGAGGCTTGTCCTTGTATATTGACTGAATCCCCCGGTGGACTCCTTCTTTCTGTGGCAGCGGGATCTTTCTCAACTGGTCCAACCTTCGCCACGATCGAAGGTAGAGAAACTGACTGTTGTTTTTTGGCCTCATTGGGTGTGGGAGATAGGTTGAGCACTTGCTTCGCTGGCCCGTGTACCCGGTTTGGATGCTTATGTCCATTCGAATCTGCTCGTGTGCGGGGTTTAAAAAGTGGATAAAGGACCGAGACTTGTGTTTTGCAGCGGATCTTGTTGTGGCCCTTTCTCCTTTTAGCTCGTTTCCCCTTACGGTCAACTTCCTCCATATCCTGATCAAGCAAGGGTATGGAGGTGGACCCTGCGTTATCAGCGACTAGGGGCGCATGTGGGTTGTTGCTACCACCGCAACTGTCGAGTGTGCCCATGGGCAGTGGTGTGGCAGAAGGCTGGCTCCCCATTACCCCTGGATATGACACCTCTTGCACGTTGTTGATTTGGTTTTCATACGTGGCACTAACTCTTTCGCTTGAGGTGGTTGACTTTGCATTAGTAAGTTCCTTTAGGTCTACCAAAAGCTTCGACATCACCTCCGGAAATGCGCTTAATTTGCCTATTATCGGTGAGCAGCCGCAGCTTTGGCACGGGTGATCAGCAGCAGCCTGAGCCCGTCTAATCAAATTATTTAAATTTGTAATTTTGTCGTCTATATTGGCGACATATACGGCCAAAGTATTTAGTAAGCTTATTTGTATATCCATTTTATTTGCTTGGAATGTCATAGCATCAACTGACTTCTGTAAGATATCCAGCGCAGTGGCCCAGACCGACTCTTGTTTAGATTCCTCCTTCCCCTCATTGGAGACCCGGTGGAGGAGCAGGGTGGTGAGGGGCGTCTTTTCCATAGGATGAGAGCATAATTTCCCACTCCTTAGATTGAATATAGGAGAGGTCCTTTTCTGGGTCAAAGGCGTCCTCATCGTAGGGAGATAGCAAAATCCGTCCCTGTCCCTGCTCTTGGGAAGTTTTTAGGTCTGGCTCCTTTGCGCCGTTGCCGAGTTGTGGTGGATTCTCCGATAGATCATGGGAAGGCTTAAATGGTGTTGACTTAAATGGTGTTACCAAGCTTGCCAAGCTTTCCTTAGTGCAAAGCGTAGGATGCTTCACTACCACGGCCGCCGCCTCTCCCTCTTTGTCCAAACTGAGGGAGCCGAGGTAGATTTCACCTCCTTCCTGCGTTGAATTGAGTAAGGGCTGAATAACGTTCCTTATTGGACAGACAGTAGGAATGGACTTACTGTCTAGACTGGCAGAAGGTATGGCTAAGAGTGTATTCACTTCCTGAGATAGGCCTGCAGTGTTCTCAATTGTGGGATACTCTTCTCGTGGTAAAGCCCCAAAACTTCCCAACCGAGTATGAGGCAGGCCCCTATAATGCGCAGCAGGCTCAACAAGGTTGCTTGTAGTTGATGATTTACCGAATTACAAAGGTGAAAATTCACATCGGTGCTCCCCTTGCTGACAGTCACAGTTGGACTCAGGGGAATTGGTAAGCCCTTGATGCTCATGTTGCTGGAAAAAACAGCAGAGCCCGCGTCTTTCAGGAAGGCGAATCTGGACGTAATTTTGGGTTGCAGATAGATAGGCTTAGGGCCTACGAGACCTGCAGGTCTGGCTTCCAAGATTTGAGGGTGGGGGCTATTTGCTGTGTTACTTGTTTGTGAATTTAATGTCAGATCGAGTATCTGATCAGGAGCCTCTGTGACTTTCCCATGGCCCGCCTTCTGCTTCCTTTTCTTGGATGGAACTGCCGAGCCCCTCTGCTTCCCAGATCGCATGCTGAAATTTAGCTGGATGAATTGCTGGATGAATTGCTGGATGAATTGCTGAGGCTTGTTATAGATCTTACCGGCGGTCCGGCTCCTGGAGTCCTAAATTAGATGACAGAGTCTTTAGAGTTAGCTGTGCCCCCGCTCCCTTCAGCGCCTTCCCAAGTGCTCTTTCCTTATAAGATGTCCACCCAGGTGTGGCGTTCGTGCAGCAGCTACCTATAACTTGTGACTTTGTGGACCCAGAGAGCTATGGGACCTGCAAGGTCGATTTATTTATCAAGCGCGAGGGAAAAGGCTTATGAGGGCTAGTAAAAGCGGAGAGGGGAAAGCAGAAACGAACAAAGGGCGCAAGAGAAAAGGAAGCAGAGAGCAGGGCACACTGGTGAGCCGCAAGCCACACCCAACCTGGTTGGGCCGCTTCCGCGGACTCACTGGGCACACACTCCGCGGCCACTGCTAATGGCGGCCATGCTCTCTTGCTCTCAAGATGTGTGCGAAAATGCCTTTCCCCTGATCTTTGCACATTCATTGGTCATTGGACAGTTATTGTGAGTGGTCATGCGATTCCATCATTTACCACAGACATCAGAAACAACGACAGTCTAACAAAGGAACTCCTTTTTTAAAATTTTAGATCTCGCCTACGAGGCAGCATGCACTGTCTGTTGTGAAAGATATTGTCACCTTACAGCGGGCTTAGAGACAGCCCATGCTTACCATTTGTTGTCTTCATTGTCACTATCATTTGCTTTCTTTTTCTTTTTTAGCTTGTGTTGTCTATTCTTCCTCTTCATGCGTTTGACCCTTCCTCTGAGCATGGATGCATTACTTGCTTCCTTCCCCTGCTCCCTTTTCAGGCACAAAATTTTTCTTTTTGCTTAAGCACTCCCCAAGAGTGTATGTGTTTAACTGTATTCTCTCTCATGTGCATCCCCCCTCCGCTGCGCTTGTGCTGCTTTTTCTCTGACCATGTGGTACTTCCTGCTCCCTTCTTGTTGCCCCACATGCTTCTCCCCGATGTTTTCTTACCCGTGTGCTTCTCCTCCCAGCTTCACGTTGCGCTTAGTTATCCATTTGCTTTTCCCTCTTCACATTCCTGTCTCTTTCTTTGTTATCCTTCCAGCGTCCTCTGTCTTTCTTCACCCTTACGCACCACCACACGTGCTGCTTCCCACACCTGCTTGTGCTATTTTTTTTTCTTTTTGTTTACCGATCCAACTCTGATTGGTAACCAAAACGAAAAAAGTGCTCTAGTCATTTTGTAGGCGAGCGTATGCTTGGTGCTCAAGCTTACAAAATAAATTTGTAGGTCGAGCCTAGCGCAGCGCGCATGCGCTGCTCTAGGAGAGGGCCTCTTGGAATCACTCCAGACTTCTCAGAGACTTCTCCGTGTGGGTCGGACTCCTCCCACACATTCCATTGGCCTTTGCATGTGGCTTTCAATAATGAAAGCACGCAAATGGCCAAAGACGGGTGCATGTCCCGCCTTTCCTCTAAACGTTCACTCCCATGGCCTTTGGGTCTCGGGAGCGACCAGCGGCGCGCAGGCTGGCAGCTGGTCTTGGATCAGGTTAATAATTTAACATAGCGCGGTCGCTTTCACTTTCGCGGCTGCGCTTGTTATTGTTTATGTGCTCTTGATTGCTTTTGTGACTGGCCTGCTCTAATCGCAAGACTGCCCTTTCGAAAAGCGTTCCCTGAGTAAAGTATTTTACAGTGGTCAGACGTCCAGCCACGTAATATACAGGCTCACCCAAGTTTTACTACACATCCGAGATAATTGTTCTTCAGGCTGTTTGTGAAAAGCTGTGTGTTCCTCGTGTACATATTTGCCTCGCGCCCAGTATTGTATATACTGCAGTTCATCTACATGATTGGGAGTATTTACTTGTTAGTTAGCAGATGATTCATAACAACGATAATTAAATTATGAAACTAGCCACGTGCATTTATTTTGGAGGAAACACAGACAGAGTAAAACGCGCACGAAAAACAGACTCAAACGTGGGCACGCACAGTGGCGGAGTTTACTACCCCCCCACCCCGTCCATTCACATACTCATACACACACACAATTCGGCTGAAGAAGGAATGCCAGTTCGAGAAATTGAAAACACGGTGTATTTAACCATTAACAGCAAATGAATATTCGAGCTGTTTCGTACTGTATATTCGCAGTAAACTTTTTCCGTTTGTTCTCCAAATCTTACATTTGTTAGGTGCACATTGTTGCTGGCATTTATTTTCTGTGCACGTTAATATATTCAGGTACAGAGCCGTGTGTCCGTGCACGCAGGCGTACGCATCCTAAGAGTCCACAGTGACACTTGGGGTGGGGGTGGGGGGGGTGGGGGGCTCACAGCGCGCATCCTATGAGCCAATGAGCTTAAAAAATGTTTTTAATTGGGCCAAGCTATCAGCCAATCAGAGACAACATACACATTATTACCAACTGCTCAAAGCTCTGTTTATTAAAATGTCCACGTTCACAACAACGAAATGAACGTTATGAAACCGCGTGTACCACTTTCACGCAGGTCACAGTATTTTCTGATATTTGGACCCCGGGTCTGCTTTTTATTCTCCAGTCTTTTAAACGGGCTGAGATTTTAAAGCGCCAAGGAAAGCCCTCGTTTAAAATGTTCTTGGAAACAGATATAGCATCCCGACAGCACCGAAGTCAACTTATCCCTGCGGTGCCAGACTGTAAGCGGGTCTTGAATCCTGCAGAATTTAGCATTTTTGGATGTCTGTCCTAAGCAAAGTAATGTAGAAATACTTTTTTGTAAACTGTGTTAGATTTTGATGAATGTGGAACATACTGTTAACAATTCGTTTCACAATCCGGTTCAGTTAGAAGCCAAAACACTGCATTAATGACATAGGTATTTAAATATTCATATAACCTTTATTGAAAAAAAAAGTTTTATTTTATGAAAGAGGAGCAAACTGTTCATGATTCTTTTTTCGGTTGTTTTGACCGTTGGCAACCAAAACACTGCATTAATGGAATTGGTATTTAACTATTCATCAAATAACGTTTATTAAAAATGAAAATAAGTTATATTTATATATATATATATATTGTTTCTAGCACGTTGCACTTTAAATAAGGGAAGGACTTGTAAGCGCGTCATGTGATCAAGGCCTGCGAAGGCCGAAACGCGTCATGGTGGCACAGTGCATGAGAAAATAAAATATTTGCCCAAAGAAAGCGGAGTCCGTTCCCTTTTCTGGTGGCAGGGAACAGCGGGAGAAAAAGGATTGATATATATATTCATAAAAGTTTAATGTCATCCACTATTGCCACCAAGGTGTTCTAGTGACATCATATCCCAAGAGGGCAGAGTGTTTTGTAAATGTCAACAGAACTCATATACTGCATTATAAGACCATGTTACACGTTACCTATTATGTGTTTTTATATTACATGCTTTTTGGGGTAGTTATCTTGAAAACCATGTTTTCTTCAAATTGCAGCTACCACTTAGGCACTGATTGCTACAAGAATATTTAGGCTTACCATTCATGAGTAAATTGTTGCTAAAACAATGGACAAATGCTGAAAGCCAGATGATTTATGCAATTCTGTAGCTGCAGCATTTACCATGTAGTTTTCAATTTGCTGCATTTGTCACATAAGTTGCAGAGTTCAGAAACAATATTGCTTCTAACTAACATGGGGAATAATAATACTACTAGAGAATGTGCCACATAATTTGCACTTATTTCCACATACTTAATAAAACCATGTCATATTATTTGGTTCTCTATGTTGCCTACTCCTAGTAACCCAGTCAATGTTAAAGCTTTGTGGAGTGATTTGGGGTCTGTAATTATGATGATGAAATCCGTATTTCACAGGGAACCATGAAGGTTTTCTCATATTTTACAGTTCACTGTGAAATATGGATACAACTGCATTTGTGTAATAAAATCACCAAAACAATTATACACACATGCACACACAGATATATATATATATATATATATATATTTCCAACCCTCTTTCCAGAAGAAATGGAGCGCACTCACGAGTGACGTTCACAATGTCTTTTTAATGCACAATCCAATATTAACGGGCAAATCCTCGCTTCCAACCAACGCGTTTCGGTCTCTCCTCGACCTTGATCACGGTGAACGTCACTCGTGAGTGCGCTCCATTTCTTCTGGAAAGAGGGTTGGAAATATATGTAACGGCTTGGCTCCGCCGTGGAAGTTGCACCGTAGAGATGCGCCAGGAATCCGGCGACTTTTGAGCCAAACTTGGAGGATATATATATATATGCCATAAGAAAATCGTAAGGAAGGCTGGTAAGGGCGCAAGAGGAAGTTTTCTTCACTTGTTGGCTGAGGGATTGAGTATGCTGTGCATGAAAGATAAAATTGCCAAACTGCACAATTAACTTTGCATTATTAACAGTCTCTACGTTAAGGCAGATGGCAGCATGTTCGAGAAAAAGTGAACAATAAAGTTTTATGTGCTGTTGCCTTAAGAAAATAAATGGACACACCTGTGTGATGATGCATTCTGGGAGAAAACCTTAACCGCAGTGGTAATGCACGAGGCAAGGTGAAAAGCAGAAGTGTACCCGTGATCAAGCCTCACATAGAGGAGAAACGCGTTGGGTTTGTGCAATTGTGCAACTTTCTGCATGGATTAAAGGCATCTTTAACCTCCAGCCGTGGTGTCAGTGTCCTCACTTCAAGGTTTAGTGAGGTATTGTTTGGATTATAACGGAGGGCACCGGTATTGTGTTACTGACCCGCCCTGCAGAGCCTGCTGGCTCATTTTCCGGTGCAAACTTGTTGGTATTGAATTTTCCGTGAAGCCCGGCTCGCCATGAATTCCTGAGGATTTAAAACGGAGAAATGCCATAAGAAAATCGTAAGGAAGGCTGGTAAGGGCGCAAGAGGAAGTTTTCTTCACTTGTTGGCTGAGGGATTGAGTATGCTGTGCATGAAAGATAAAATTGCCAAACTGCACAATTAACTTTGCATTATTAACAGTCTCTACGTTAAGGCAGATGGCAGCATGTTCGAGAAAAAAGTGAACAATAAAGTTTTATGTGCTGTTGCCTTAAGAAAATAAATGGACACACCTGTGTGATGATGCATTCTGGGAGAAAACCTTAACCGCAGTGGTAATGCACGAGGCAAGGTGAAAAGCAGAAGTGTACCCGTGATCAAGCCTCACATAGAGGAGAAACGCGTTGGGTTTGTGCAATTGTGCAACTTTCTGCATGGATTAAGGCATCTTTAACCTCCAGCCGTGGTGTCAGTGTCCTCACTTCAAGGTTTAGTGAGGTATTGTTTGGATTATAACGGAGGGCACCGGTATCGTGTTACTGACCCGCCCTGCAGAGCCTGCTGGCTCATTTTCCGGTGCAAACTTGTTGGTATTGAATTTTCCGTGAAGCCCGGCTCGCCATGAATTCCTGAGGATTTAAAACGGAGAAATGCCATAAGAAAATCGTAAGGAAGGCTGGTAAGGGCGCAAGAGGAAGTTTTCTTCACTTGTTGGCTGAGGGATTGAGTATGCTGTGCATGAAAGATAAAATTGCCAAACTGCACAATTAACTTTGCATTATTAACAGTCTCTACGTTAAGGCAGATGGCAGCATGTTCGAGAAAAAAGTGAACAATAAAGTTTTATGTGCTGTTGCCTTAAGAAAATAAATGGACACACCTGTGTGATGATGCATTCTGGGAGAAAACCTTAACCGCAGTGGTAATGCACGAGGCAAGGTGAAAAGCAGAAGTGTACCCGTGATCAAGCCTCACATAGAGGAGAAACGCGTTGGGTTTGTGCAATTGTGCAACTTTCTGCATGGATTAAAGGCATCTTTAACCTCCAGCCGTGGTGTCAGTGTCCTCACTTCAAGGTTTAGTGAGGTATTGTTTGGATTATAACGGAGGGCACCGGTATCGTGTTACTGACCCGCCCTGCAGAGCCTGCTGGCTCATTTTCCGGTGCAAACTTGTTGGTATTGAATTTTCCGTGAAGCCCGGCTCGCCATGAATTCCTGAGGATTTAAAACGGAGAAATGCCATAAGAAAATCGTAAGGAAGGCTGATAAGGGCGCAAGAGGAAGTTTTCTTCACTTGTTGGCTGAGGGATTGAGTATGCTGTGCATGAAAGATAAAATTGCCAAACTGCACAATTAACTTTGCATTATTAACAGTCTCTACGTTAAGGCAGATGGCAGCATGTTCGAGAAAAAAGTGAACAATAAAGTTTTATGTGCTGTTGCCTTAAGAAAATAAATGGACACACCTGTGTGATGATGCATTCTGGGAGAAAACCTTAACCGCAGTGGTAATGCACGAGGCAAGGTGAAAAGCAGAAGTGTACCCGTGATCAAGCCTCACATAGAGGAGAAACGCGTTGGGTTTGTGCAATTGTGCAACTTTCTGCATGGATTAAAGGCATCTTTAACCTCCAGCCGTGGTGTCAGTGTCCTCACTTCAAGGTTTAGTGAGGTATTGTTTGGATATATATATATATATATACATACACATACACACAGACACACACACACACACACACACAAATATATATTCACTGAAAAAAACAATGGCTAAAGTGACATTATAGCTAGGTGTTGGAATTAGAAACGAGCTGATGTGAAAAACCCTAAAATAACACTGAAATACGTTAGTTATCTTTTAGTGAACTAACTATAAATTGCATCTCAATCATACGCTGCTTATGACCTCACATATTATATCATTGATGACATCACTGATTAAATTTAAAGAACAACATTGCTTAAACTTTTAACTGCGAGCATCGGCCGACGCCTGCGCTCCCTCCCCAGTGCGTCTGTTGGACATTGGCTGACGTGGGAGAGGGCTGTAAATGACCCTTCGGTGGTTGCACCAGAGTGTTTCCTTTTTTAGGTTGAGCCTAGCAGCGCGCATGCGCTGCTCTGCGAGGCTTCTTGTGTCTACTCCTGTCTACTCCGTGTGGGTCTGACTCCTCCCACACATTGAATTGGCTTTTGCGTGTGTCTTTCAATAATGAAAGCACGCAAATGGCTAAAGGCGGGTGCATCTCCCACCTCTTTTGTAATGTTCACTCCCACGGCATTTTGTCTGCGGGAGAGAGCAGCGGTGCCCAGGGCGGCAGCTGCATTCCTCGTGGGTCAGGTTACTATCTACACACAACGCGCCGTGCTTTCGCTTTCGTTTGCAATCCGGGGGCCGCCCACTTTTGCATATTTTTGTTGTTGAGAGGATTAACTATTTAATCCCCTGTAAACCTGCTCTTGAAGTCCTGGAATTATTATTATTTTGTTGAAGAACAGAGCGCGGCGCTTATTAGTTGCCGGCACGCACGTCTTTTTCAGTTTCCTTGGAAAGGCCCTATCATCCGTCCTCCACCGTTTCCTTCACTGGCTGCTGCGTGCTTCCGTCCTGCTTCTGAGTGTGCACCAGGCTCCCTCAGAGACCGAAGCCCCCTCTTGCTGCTGCAGCCTGTCCTCCAAGACTCACATTATTAATTAGCCCCTTGGGTGACGCGCCCTCTCGTGCTTGCCAGGGTCTCTCAGATGTTTCGCATCCTATGTTTTGGTGGCGAGAGTGCTGCTGTAACCGAGTACCTGCGCTTCTTTAACCTTTAAAACATAAATGCCAACATATGCAAACACAAAAGAGGGGGTGGATCACACTGAGCGTTTGTCTAACATGAAGCGTGAACTGAATTTGCCTGCTTTCCTGTGACAGATGCCTTCCATGCCGATGGTACACTCTCCCCCACGGAAAACCAAGACTCTCCGTCCGCACAAGACAAGGACAAGTCTGACATTGCCGTCAGCTGACGCAATTTTGCCAAGGACGCTCTGTGCTTACATTTTACTGTGACCATATCGTCACTGAGACCTGACCCGCCCCTCCACCCCTTTGCCATCACAGCAAGCAACCGTGCCTCATCTTTGCTCCAAACATGGCTCTGAGGCTCCATGGCTTTCGCATCAGTTTCCCCGGAGATCACGGTGCCACAGGACACCTTCATATGCTTCACGCACTGGGAGATGTGATGCATACCTGACCTTCGCAGCTTGCTCACTCTCTTATGACCCGTACAAGCTTCTACTGGCTTGTTCTTTTTGTGTAAACACTCACAGAGAGTTCAGGTGTTTTCGGGACATCCCCCTCATGTACTTCTTCCCCCTGCTGTAGTCTGTCCTCACAGCTTCTCCCTGAACCCCCATCTATGTTGCGCTGAACCGTGTGCTTTTGCATGTTGTAACCGCACCTCACTCTTTACCCTTGTGGCCTCCGTGCACCCAGCCCTTCACCATGTTGCTTCAGTGCCCCCCCTGCCCTCCCCTTGTTGCTTTTGTGTGTACCTTGCCCTCCCCTTGATGATTCTGTGTGCCACGCCCTCCCCATCTTGCTTTTACGTCTCTGCCATCCTCCTGTTGCTTTGGTGTCCCTCTGCCTTTCCCCGTGTTGCTGCTGTGTTCCCCTGCCCTCCCCGTGTTGCTTCACCCCTTGCTCTCCCTGTTGTTTCTATTTCCCTGATTGCTTTAAAAAGTATTAAAAAACGCTTTTGCACGTTTTATTTTTTATTACCGATCTTACTTGGATCAGTATCTAAAAACAGAAAGTGTCCATGTCATTTTGTCGACGAACATGCATGGTGCCTACACAATGAGGCTGGCAGCCACGCAAAGGTTTTTAAAATTTTACTTTAGCTATGCTGCACAGCATTGCGGACGCTGTGCAGCGTGGCTTCAAACCATTGGCGAGACCTATTGGCTTTGCCAATGCTTGTTTTTCTCTATTTTAGACATTCTACACAGCATCGGGGATGCTGTGGTAGCATGGCTAAAACCATAGGCAAAGCCAAAAGGTTCCAAAGGCAAGACCTGTTGGCTTGCCAATTCTTGTTTACTTTCGAGTCTCTGAGAATAGTTGGGTCGAGCATTCAATGCTTACTCCAGGTGAACCTGAAATAAACTCAATGCCCAAGTAGCTGTGTATTTTAAAAAATAATAGGTTTTTTAATTACACGCAGGAAACAAGACACTTAAATATAGAACTGTATAAAAACCAGAAGGTCCTAGCTCTCTCTTGAGTAGAGATATTAGCCGAGTTTTAAGCACTGTTGTTGGCAAGGTACTACAATTATCACAACTTTAGCATCTGTTCACAATGTTATTCATTGTTCATTAGTTCATAGCTGACCTCGAAAGCCTTTAACATTTGGCCCTTTTAATATTTGTTACAGTCAATGGCTAGTGTAACAAAGGTACCATACAGAATGCTGCAATGTATTAAATATGCTGTGATCTGCCTGTTGTCCATGTTTTGCAGTGTCACTGTGTTCGAGGAGAAACAAATCAGTGAGTTTGAGACCAGGCAACTGAGAATATGCCAGAAATGCCACGAAACACAAATATTTTAAACACCCAACAATCATTCACCCAAAGGGTAACTGGCAGCCCCACATATATAGGAATTGTGGGTTTAAGGTGCCAAAGAACTGGTTCTGAGTTCCTGTGTCCAGTTAACTGGGCTACCAAACCTTCTGTATTCATGCCAGTTTTGAGCACCGGGCTGCGTTTAATGAAAGATCAGTTGCTCTAACTGAATTCAAATGCTAAAGCCACAACCAGGTTACTCCACAACTGAAAGTGGGCTAGCAAATGACAGGAGACCTTGTGAGGTGCGAGGCAGGTAAGAGAAGAATGGAGGTACCAAACTAGGGGTTTTAGCTCATGAACAGCTAGTCCTGGTTTAAATGTTTTCATGGCTGAGGCACTCATTGAGTCCTAGTAGCAACTGGGGAACTGGAACTCATAATGTCTAGAACGATGATTGAAATGTTCCAGAACCAAGGCACCAGCCTCAGTCAACAAGACACTATCCAAAGATGTAGGGTGCAAGAAAGAAATCCTTGTGTCCCTCTAAGTGAAGCTGAATATGGGCTCCTATAAAGTTGGGGTACATCATGGAGCAAATGAAGGGGATGCAAATGAGCCACACTTGCAGTTCTGGAATGCCTCATACCGATCATTGGCAGCCTTGCAAAGAAGATGCTTCACCTTGATTCTGGGTAACTGGACGTTTTCTTTTTTTAAGATCAAGTCCATGCAGGTTCCCATGTGCTGGGCCTTGCTTAATGACCTCCTGGTTAGAGGTCATCTCCTCCCTTTGCATCAAGCAGTTCAGCTGCATCATCTTTCTGATTAAGAGACAGCATCAGCTCTTTTCCCAAAGTGTTCCTAGCCTTCGGAAAAACAGTGACTCACAAACTTTTGTTCCAGACCAGGTGTATCTTTAAGGCAATGCTGCACAGATTCTCCTGAATTAAAGGCAAATATAATATCCTTGCTTTAGGTGAACATGATGTATCTTAAATGAGAGGGCTATGACGGGAAGCGCATGGCCAATCAATTTGTGGTGCATAGTTTAAAAATCTGAATTTGGATGACCAAAGTATGGTTGATCCTTGCTGGGCTTTCTTCCTGAGCTTTCACAAGGGAAAATTAGAGAAGTTACCAAATGGCTAAGTAAATGTGGATTTCCCAGGAAAGTAGGTCATATTTCCTATGCGTTATCTATGCTATTTCCAGATGGACCTTGGCAGATTGCAAAGAAGGGAACACCCGTATGACAACGGGATGTGGCTTGGGCTTCATACAAATTTGTTGCCAGACAGATTTGCATTGTGACCTGCTAAGCAGTTTGGGTAAGTCTCAAGTGTTCAAGCAGGATTCTGAGCTAAGTGTATACTGCAGTCAGAAACTGGATCGTTGTCACTAAGACACAGCACTAAGTAAATGGAAGCTGTAATGGCCATACTATTTGCAGGAAACCAGGATTTGTGCTGCATGCACATTTTTGCAGCGAACCCCATTCTTATTTCACTGCCTCTGTGAACGCCACTTGGTAGACTGAACATACAACACACTTACTGAAAGGAACTGGACCTAATAATGAGTTGCTCAGCAGGCTTTATCCAGGAAGTGCAGCTATTCCTCTCCAAAGATGTGTGGTAAAGCATTTTGTCCCCTGAGAGTGTCAGTTGCCACTAACCCCCAGTTTCTTAGCCTGTAATGGGGAACACTACCTACCTTCTGCTATGGGTACTTGAGTGAACTTCCAAGCCAGGACACAAGTGATCTTCCATAGTTGGTGTAAAATCGGACAGTGTCATCTTGAAATTGCAGGTTTGGTGTGCGAGGTATGTGTGATTTTGACCTACCATATTTCAGAGATTTATTTATTTGTATTCATTTGTATTGTAAGCCATTGCATTTGGATCATAAATGTTCTTCACTAGCAACATTGATGGTGCATGCAACATTGAGGATGAAGTGGCTACCAAAATACAAAAAGCAGATGTACTGTGCCACCTATATGGATGACTTCGGCAAACGCACAGATTCTTATCTAAGATAGTTACATTTGTACAACTGAGTAGACAGGTGTGAGAATATACATCTTTACATCATTGTGAGGAGTGAGTCAGTCCGCACGAGCATCTTTCGAGTTACAGTAGATGGCCTTTCAATGCAGTTTTAAGTTATTAGAGAGAAGGTGTTGCCTGAATACTTAATGGGAGACAGATCCAGTGAACTATCCTATAGATAGGAGGCAGAGGACTGTAACCTGGAGCCAGTACAAGGTGAAACTAAAAAAGTTATGTTTTGTTGATCTTAGATTGTGAATAGGTGTGTAGTGAAATTAGATGGTGGAGAGGTAGTTGGTGGCTATGCCATTCCCTTCCTCAAATACAAGTGCAAGTAGCTTGTAAATGGGCCTGTGTTTGATGGAAAGCCCGCCTAGTTGGTGACTGTATGCTGAGGTCTTAGCATGCCGAGGTATATTGTGCAGCATTGCTGGTGGTGAAGTTTATGACCCTGTTGAGCTGTACAAACAGAGCATTTGGGTAGGGACGCTAGAAAGCTATTGCAGTAGTACAACTTGCCGAGTGCCAGTTCTGGATGAGTGTTTTGGCTGTGTTTTCAAAGGACCTGAGAGCGCATCTTGCACATTTTCATTAATTGGTGCTGCGTTCAGAGGTGTGGAATTTAATAAAATATCTACTTGTCCATGGGACAGGTTGCTTCATGAATCTAACCGTCCTGTTACAAAATCCACTTGTCCCTTTGGTGCCATGTATTGCGGCGACAAATTTTTGCAACAATCTCATTATATAAGATCTCTGATAATAGCCTCTCTGATTATGCCAGAGCTTATACCACTGTAGGGTTTGAATACTACCAATTCCCTTATTTTCCCACCTTTCTACAGATGTACATGCTGGAGATAGTGGTAAGCAATAGCTCTCCATGGTAGGAATGCCCTTTTAAGTCTATGCAAAACTACTAGCTTGCATGTTTTACTGGTTTTCATCAGCTCATCTCTAATATTTTCCCAGACAGAGAAAGGTTGGAAATTTACTCTTGACAAGGGCAGAAGTAAAACTTGTTCCAGGATTGCGGGGAAAAAGTGGTTGCTGGGAAAGTGAATTTGTTACCGCTCAACAGATATTCGCATGAGCAAATCTGCACATGCATATTTGCTCATGCTAAAATGCAGTTCACAAATATTTTCTAGGAGTACAATTTCCTGCTCTACTTCTGTAAATTCTTGTGAATTCATGAAAGCCTTAAAATCTGCACTAATGCAAGGACATATACCAGGGGTGAACTTTTGTGACTTTCTTTAAAAATTGGTACCTAATTAGGTCTGGCATTAACCAAGACCTTTTGTTTTTATTAAAATTCCATCTCTCTCTCTCTAGCTACCGGCTGGCTTCACTGTGAGTGACAGCATCCTGCACTTTCACAAGGAGCATATCGCCACAAAAAGTAGTTTTGTTCAGTGCCAGGAACTACTGTGGTTATGTGTGGTTTTTGAGACCAAAAATATTTTTGCTTTTGCCAATCTTAGTTATAATGATGAGGGCCCGTCAACTCCCAAAACAATAAACTTTTGCAAAAACCATGTAAAACAAGGCATGCATTGACAAAACCAAAAGGCTGACCACCAATGTCATACCTATTGTCTTTGCCAATGCCCGCTTATTTTCATGTGTCCTATAATTTTGTTGAAACTGGTTACACTGATTTTCCATTATGAATATTGTTTGGAAATACTAGCATGCATCGACACATTTTACTAAATGATGCGTCAAAGAAATGGTAACTCAAATTTCATAGTAGTTTAGCAAAACATTTTTTTCCTAATTGCATTTTTTTTTTGTCAGCAAATAGAGGTTCAGGCATTCGCCCACTGTAGATTTTCCTATTCGGAAGCCATATTGGACCTCCGAAATAATTTTGTTTTTATCTGCCCACTCGGTTAGTCTGTTTAATAAGACCCGACCCATAACCTTGACAGTAGAGTCTATTAAGGATATGTGTCAGTAACAATGGGGATTATCCCTATCACCCTTCTTGTAAATAGGGACAATAAAGCAGTGGACCAAGACTGAGGCATATCTGATAGCACTGCCGCAGTCGGGATCGAGGCCCACACATCTATATTATTCCGGAACAAGTCCGGGGGAATCTCATCTGGGCCCGGGGCCTTGTTCTGGGACAGTCCCTCTATGCCAATTTTAACCTCGTCTAGGAGAAAATTAATCTGGGAATCACCTGGGAGGAACTCCAAATCATTATTACATTGATCACCATCCCCGTGATTATAAACCGCCTGAAGATGATTCTTCCACTGGTCCTGAGTGATGTGATGACCTAGGGTCGGTTTGTCTGGTTCTGAGAAACAAGGTCTATTGATGACTTTCCAAAATAGAGCGCTATCTTTTAGTTCACTAGCCTGAACCAGCTCATCCCAGGCCTGTTTTTGTAATGAGGTCCTCCGTTCCTTGAGTGCTTTTTTATAATTATTGCAGCAAGTCGTTACCAAAGATCTGTTGCGAGGAATCTCTTTCAAAGCCGTTTTTAGGTTCCTCGGCGCCTGAGAACATCCACTATCAAAACACCTTGGGCTATCCGAATGATAAGTGGCCGCTGGGGTGGTTAAGAGATCAGCCACTGACTTCGCGATGGCAATAAAAGAACTAATTACCTCGTCCTCTGAGGGTGATATATCTAAGCACTTCATAATCTCCAGTTGCCTCATTTTAAAAAGAGATTGATTAAAAGCATTGATATCCACCTGCGACCACCGCAGACGCCTCCCCTGACCTGTTGGCAAAATTGTCCCCGCCATCCTGCTACCTTGTATTGACTTAGGACCCTGTACGCACAGCCCCAAAGTCAAAGGGTTATGATCACTGTAGGGACTATGTAAAGTCCTAGAGAAAGATATAATGGGACCCATAGACGATGATACAAAGATAAAATCAATAGTAGTGGCACAGCCCCTTACTTTATAAGATGGTGGTTTCAGGCTATTAGGGGACTTCACTGCATTTTGTAGTGTAAATATTAAATCATGAGTATTTAAACGGGCATTTAAATCGCGGCCATCTGAGGAATGCTCCATATGCCAATCTTCTGCTGCCGGGCATATGGGAGTGTCCCTCATACTTTGTTCGATGTCTGAGCACAAATGACAATTACCATCTCCTAACAAAATAAGGTTACCCTGTGGTAGGTCATCCCCCTGTCACTGTTCCCGGAGACCAGCTAACTCCTTCATACTTGGTGGGCCTAAATTCCTATTTTTAGCATTGTACATTTTTTTTATTGTAAACGTAACGTTCTCTCGAGAGGAAAAACGTCTTGTATCCTTCTAAGAAGAATTTATTTTCTATCTCCCAGGTCTCCTGCAGGCATATGATCTTATAAGAAGTTATAAATTGGATCCATCTATCATCTTCAAATTTAGAGGCTAAGCCTGCCACATTCCAGGAAATCAGATTGACCTCTCTCCCTCCTTGGGTACTAGATAAAATAGCCACGGTTATCTCATCCCCCTGGTAACCTATCTGGCAGTTAGGGTTAGGATAATCTAGAGGATGGTCTACATTTTCTCTCTGCCAGTACTCACTAGGCATGACAACCTGCGTTTGTAAATCAGTCGGTTATCTGCACTAGGCTGTGTTCAGTGCCCGCCACATGTCAATCCAGACTATTAAGATCCGACAGGGGGGCGTAGATATTCGGTGACAACTCCATTCCCTCCCAGGTGTGCACACCCCCCTCCAACTCAAAGGCATGATTATTTGCTGCGGCATTAAAAAACGGTCTATAAAAAAAACCTAATGGAAGTGGTTTAATTTCTGATGCGTAAAAAGGGAACTCAGCAGAATGTCTCAGGATATTAGATGCCAATTTTGGGAATCTAAAGGTGACAATCACGGCATCACCCTTGAAGGTTTTCTTGGATTGTCCAATCCAAGAGACCCTTCTTGCCATCAAAATGTGAGAATGATCTATCACATTAAATCTGCTATGTTTCCCTAACAAATGTGACTCTTTATTAATCAAGTTTTCTGTGGTTTCCTCAGTACCTACTCCCAAGCTTTGGACCCCAACAGTATAGGGACAACAAGCCGGAGACATGTCAATTACTGGTAGACCTACTCTCTTTATATTATTAGAACTGGCCCTCACTTTTTCGTGCTCACATGCAGAAGAATATTGCTTCCCGACACCCCCCACTTCTCTGTCCAGACCACATGTTTGAGGGTTAGGCCTACTACCAGAAGCCTTACCCTGGTCCATTACATGTCTCAGAGACCCGTTCCCTAACAGTCGATTATTATGTGGTGGTTGATTTTCTAAATTATTTTGCACGGACGAACAGGAACATACTGCCTGTGACTGGACACTTGGTGGGGAGGGTACTTTTGAGATAGTGTTCAGCATATTCTCCACGTTCCCAAATGTTTCTCTAGAGTCTGATAACACTTTGTCCCATATGTCCCAGAGTTGCGGAGCAGGTCTGTCTGCACATTTGTGACTATTTCCCACAGGGTATTCCAAAATTCCCTCATGTCTGTCAGGCTAATTGATGATTTGGTTCCTCCAGTCTCCGTGTGGGCTCATTTCTCTTCTTTGCTTTACCCAATCTTCTGGGTACCGGTGAAACCTCTGGCTCCATGCCCTTTTTGTTGTTATCTGGGGGTGCCCCTCGGCCCTCCTCCGCAATTCCCAGAAAGGGAGTACTAGAACATTGCTCGCCTCCCCCTGGCATTGAAGCACATAATGCAAACACAAGTAGACCTGACCGATTCTGAACAGCTAAATATATTCTAAAGGCACCTGAGGAGTTTATAAGAATTTTCAAAAACTTCCTCCAAGGCAAGGCACACTACCACTGGCCTAGTGTCTAATTGTTCAATTTCAAGAGAAAACGTCAATACACCACATCTCATATAAAAGAAAAAAAATTTGGTCCACACAAATTTTTGAAAAAGTGTGAGAAAAGTAAGAAAGTACCTCACGGTAGTAACACCAAGGGGGCTTGCTGGTTGGTACTCACTAGCTCACCCACTTATCATCATCGATAACTTTCTTACCTGAAAGGAAAAGTGTGTGCTGCTTCATAGAATTCTCAGAGGTGAGAAAAGGGAAAGAAACCGGGAAAAACGTGTGTCAGTGCACTGTCAGTGCTTGTGTCACTAAAGTGCCCGCTGGTCCCTGTGAGAAAAGAAATGCAATTCTCAGTATTTAAAATGAGGGACAACTCACTTGCTAAGTGTAATTTTATTTGGTGCCGTGAGCGTCCTCAATTAAAAAATGGTTTATATAAAACCATTTTCACAAGCCAAAAGCCGACATGTTTCGTTGCCGCTTATTTATGCAACTTCATCAGGGCTGCTAGGGTAACCAGTATTCACCTCACTTGTGACTCACACCGGACCTGTGGTTGTATGACATTAAAAAGAAGAACGTGCCAAATGTAAAAACCACCATACTTTCAAATGCACTTAAGGGTTGTCTCAAAACTGCTCTACAATGTACATAATTACCGAGTAGTTGCTGTCATCCTCGTAAAGTTACACCTACTTTCTGCCAGAATGATTGGATAGAAGGACACCACCGGAACATGTGTGCTTCATCGGCATTAATCTCTCCGCACTTTGGGCACTTCCTCACGGTATGCAAGCCCATTTTTGCCAGTCTTCGAGGTGTCCAATAGGCCTTATGGATGGTAAAAAGGTGATTTTTTCTTAAAGGTGCAGACTTCACGCAATACCACAAAAGAGATATAGATACTTGCCATAGTGCCTCTAGCTCGTACTCCGGCAGTTCCTTCCTCCATGTCACCGTGAACCAGGGGTGTGGGTCTTCTAAAGATTGTACCAACATCCAATACCATGCCGATACCTCCTTTTGTCTCAAGGGGCGCAGAGCTATTTTGGATTCACAGAGCTCATTTCCCTTTCCCCCCCTGTCTTAGAGTCTTAACCCAGCTTAGTAACTGGCAATACTTAAATCTGGAGACAAAGCCTTCTGTGATCTCCTGTAGATTTTGCCATGAAATTAGTTCTGCTCCTTCCAGCAACTGACCCCATCTAAGAATTCCCTTTTCTCGTATTGGGATTGCTAGGGAGTCTTGCATACAAGCTGGAGTTCCAGGAGATCTCCAGATAGGGGCATAGTGGCTGTAGTACGGAATCTGTAGTGTTACCCTAATTTGATACCAAATTCTACATGCCCACTGAAGAATCTTTAATCTTAGTTTTTTTTTTAAATTTGGGGTCTCCAAACTTGTAAAGGAAAAAACTGGATAAATCTGGAGGGCCGAACGTAAGTGCACGAAAAAGCGGAGAGAGATTGGAGGAGTCTTTTAACAGCTGCCTAAAAATTTTCAGATGAAAAGCTCTGATATTGAAGAAGATCTGGGCTCGCTATGCCCCCATTTTCCTTCTTTTCCCTGAATTTCTCCCCCATTTTCCTTCTTTTCCCTGAATTTCTTCCACGCAATTCTGGGCCTTTTCTTTCCCCATATGAAGCTGGAAAATAGTCCTTGTACTTTTTTAATCCAGTCCTTCTTGAATTCCAACGGGATTGAGTTGAATATAAATGTAAATTTAGGTAAAATGGACATTTTTAACAAATTTGACTTGCCTAAAAAAGATAAAGGCTTGAGTGCAGGGGTGAGGACGGGGACGCCTCCTTTGTTCGAGCTCCCGTAGTTCCGTGTGTTTGTAAAGTGGGGCTCGCCATTTGTTGTCGGAAGTTGTGGGTGAGGCACACAGGCCCACGATGGGGCAGAGTATTTGTGTCAAAGTGGGTGTTTTTAACTTTGCAAAAGCGGAAAAATGGTGAATGAAAATTCTGGCAATATACTTGAGAGAGTCGTAAACCGGGTCACATAACGAGTGCATTTGATTATTGTAACATGAGTTATATTCAATACATGTATATTTCTAGGTAATACTGACGATTGCAGGCATCACAGGGATACGCGACCGTGTGGCGCATGATCCCTTGGGGAGTGGGTTGCAGGTACGTGGATGACAGCAACTACTCGGTAATTATGTACATTGTAGAGCAGTTTTGAGACAACCCTTAAGTGCATTTGAAAGTATGGTGGTTTTTACATTTGGGACGTTCTTCTTTTTAATGTCATACAACCACAGGTCCGGTGTGAGTCACACGTGAGGTGAATACTGGTTACCCTGGCAGCCCTGATGAAGTTGCATAAATAGGCGGCAATGAAATATGTCGGCTTTTGGCTTGTGAAAATGGTTTTATATAAACCATTTTTTAATTGAGGACACTCACGGCACCAAATAAAATGACACTTAGCAAGTGAGTTGTACCTCATTTTAAATACTGAGAATTGCATTTCTTTTCTCACGGGGACCAGCGGGCACTTTAGTGACACAAGCACTGACAGTGCATTGACACACGTTTTTCCCTGTTTCTTTCCCTTTTCTCACCTCTGAGAATTCTATGAAGCAGCACACACTTTTCCTTTCGGGTAAGAAAGTTACTGATGATAAGTGGGTGAGCTAGTGAGTACCAACCAGCAAGCCCCCCTTGGTGTTACTACAGTGAGGTACTTTCTTACTTTTCTCACACTTTTTCACAAATTTGTGTGGACAAATTTTTTTTTCTTTTATATGAGATGTGGTGTATTGACGTTTTCTCTTGAAATTGAACAATTAGACACTAGGCCAGTGGTAGTGTGCCTTGCCTTGGAGGAAGTTTTTGAAATTTCTTATAAACTCCTCAGGTGTCTTTAGAATATATTTAGCTGTTCAGAATCGGTCAGGTCTACTTGTGTTTGTAGACTGTTGAGTGGGGGGTGACCTGACTGCATACCCCCTGGTGCTCCTTTTGTGTTTATTGAAGCACATATAACAGAAGCCTGTGAGTTATCAGAGGTAACAACCTGGGCGATCGTAGTTGTCTCATCAGGTAAGTCAACAGGCAAAAATGCAGGCGCTGGGGGACCGACCGAGCCCATAGATAGTCTCTTCTCCACTTTATCAATCTCCTTGGTAATGGCCCCCACCGCTTTCGCCAGAAACGAGTCAAAAGTAGCCCTTTTGTTGTTGATCAGATGATCAGTATTCTCGACTTTTCTCTTCCCCATAATAAGTAAAAGCAGAGAATTCCTACCGTCACAAAAAACCTGTCAGAGCACAGGAGTATCCACAATTAAAACAATTGAACTAGTGCTCACCACAATGTTGAATCTTCCAGGACTTTCTCTGACCTTTAACGTTTGAATAGTGGCTCCTAGGCGATGAAGGAAGATAATGTATTGCTTGCGCTGCCGCCACTTCAAAATAACGACCAACCAAGAGGGTAGGCCCAGCCCCGATCGGCCACGGACGGGTGCAGATGGGCGCGTTTGCGGGAGCCCCGAGCAGCCTTTATGCGCCTCCTGGCGTGTGTGAATTGCGTTGGCGTCGCCTGGTTGGGGATGGAGTTCCCGGAAAGTGCAGGTGTGCAATGACGGGCTCCCGTGCTGCGGGAGCCCCGAGCAGCCTTTATGCGCCTCCTGGCGCAGGTGAATCGCGTTGGCGGCGCCTGCCGCGAGGCCTGGTGGGGGATGGAGTCCCCGGAAAGTGCAGGTGTGCAATAACAGGCTCCTAATTGCATTTGTTATCTGAAAGAGACACGTTAGTTATAGATTCCTTACATTAGAATTACCCCCAGGCGTCAGACTGGATCCGGAAAGTTTTTTCGTCAGCAGTACCTCTGCACGTCGGAAGGTGGCGTCGGTCGGCTCCGCGTCTGTCGTTGGCGTCGTAGTCGCCGGGATGACGTCGCGGTAGCTACTTAGACGCCGCCCTCGTGCGCTGACTTCAGTTCTTTCTTTTTTCGCACCAGCCAGCGCAGATCCGGGAAGAGCGGTACCTCCAGTCATTTTTTACTGACTTTTTCTCGACTTTTGTCGACTTCTTTTTCGAGTCTTCAACTCCTAAGGTGCACGAGGATGCCCGGCTTCAAGCCATGCGGTTCCTGTCATCGGATGATGTCGGTGACGGAACCGCACCGCGTGTGTCTCTTTTGCCTGGAGCGCGACCACGACCCCAAGTCGTGCTCCGACTGCCGGTCGATGGCGCCGAAGGCTTTGCGGGAGTGGTCCCGAAAGCTGCTTGAGCACCGGCAGTCTGCTCCGTGCCGTTCGAGGTCCCGGTCGCGAGGGAGGTCGAGGGACCGGTCGCGGAGCCACCACCATTCGTCCAAGTCTTCGAAGTCTTCGCACTCTGGGTCGGGTAAGTCGAAGCATAAGAAGAAGTCGAAGAAGCATCGTCGCTCTTCGACTTTTCCTCGTCAGTCGGCCGATCCGACGAGGAACGCGGGTGGTGCCCCTCCCGCGGCTCCGCGCACGGAGCCCGACGAGTCGACTCCGCGTTTCCCTCCCCTCCCTTTCCGGGACCCGGAGCGTCTCCCGCACAGCTTCGTACGTTCTACGAGGCGATGCATGCCATCTTTGGGCGGACCAAACCCGCCGGCGCCCCTTCGGGCCCCGCGGACTCGGTTGGGGGGCCTAGGCCTTCTCCGCCGACGGCTCAGGCCCCGGCGCCACAGGCCCCCCTTGTATCCAGGCCTGGATCCGGATCGGCGACGGTTGACCTGATTACGCCTCCACCGGCGCCGCTTCCTCCGGCACCACTACTGCGTTCGACGCTAGTCGGCCCTCTGGCCGGCGTCGACCCCAGCCTCCATCCTGACGTGGAGCCGGACCGGTGGCGTCCGACGCCAGATCCGGCGCCGAGAGGGGTTTTTCTGCCCCTATTCACTACTGGGGTACCTTTTCAACCAGAAAGGCACCCAGAGGATGAGGAGGAGTGGGAGGGGTCAGGTGACCCTCTGACTGACCAGTTGGACAGTGAACAGGACTGCAGAGAGGAACTGGGGGATGCCAGTGGTTTGGACACCTCCCCTGACCGTGGCATGTTGTCTACTCCTACCGTGGCTACGGAGGAGGGAGTGTCGTACGCAGTGGTGTTGCGTAGGGCGGCCGAGGCTCTCAACCTCGAGCTTCCTACCGTTTAATGAGGCCCTCACCGACGTCCTTTTGGGCACGTGGTCCAGGCCCAACACGGGGGCTCCCGTGGACAGGATGATTGCCCGACGCCACCGCCCGACTCCGGGCGACCCCACTTTCCTCTCCCAACACCCCACCCCGGAGAGCTTGGTAGTCCAAGCCTCCACTTCCAAAAAGCATTCCCTACCGCTCCACCGGAAAGGGAATCCAAGAAGCTGGACCATCTTGGAAAGAAAATTTTCTCTTCCGCCAGCTTAGGACCGCATGTCTCTTGGGCCGATATTCCCACTTGGTGTGGGATACGGTGGCGCAGGTGCTGCCTCAGTGTCCGGAGGAGGCTGGGGCAGTGCTCTCCCAGGCTGTTGCCGCCGGGAGTGATGCAGCGAAGTTTGCCATATGTTGTGGGCTGGACACCGCCGACTCTCTTGGCAGGACCATTTCAACGTCAGTAGCACTTCGTCGCTACGCCTGGATGAGGTCGACTGGCTTTTCAGGGGATGTCCAGAACACCTTGATGGACATGCCCTTTGATGGGCGTCGCCTTTTTGGCGACAAAGCAGACAACGCTCTAGAGCGTTTCAAGGACTCACGGGCTACGGCCAAGTCCTTGGGCCTCTCCACCCGCCCTGTGCAGTCTGCTTTTCGCCCCTTTCGTGGCTACGGAAGGGATGCCCCGCTACGTCCCGTCCAGAGCCACAGGCCGCAGCAAGTTACCCAACCTTCGCGCGTCCTGGGACGTGGGAACAACCGTCGTGGTTCCGGGGGCCTGTGGGCGGGCCAGTCCACCAAGCCCCCCTCTGCAGCAGCCTCCAAACCCTCCTAGTCCGACCTTTCAGGCTCATCAATCGCCAGTGGGCGGCAGGATTCGCCATCACCTCCCCCACTGGTGCACCATCACGTCGGACAGGTGGGTTTTGCAAATAGTCCGAAGGGGCTACTCCCTCCCCTTCGAGACTACCCCCCCAGCCATGCCACCGAGATACCACCGCATGTCGGAGGATCATCTGGCTCTTCTCCAACAAGAAGTTACCGCTCTCCTGGCCAAGGGAGCCATCGAGCGCGTTCCTGTCCCAGAAGTAGGTCGTGGTTGCTACTCCCACTACTTTCTGGTCCCCAAGAAGGACAAGGGCCTGCGTCCTATCTTGGATCTCAGGGACGTCAACCGCTTCCTCTGGAAGGAGAAGTTCAAGATGTTGAGGCTTGCTCATGTCTTGTCTGCCCTCGACCCGGATGACTGGATGGTAGCGTTGGACTTGCAAGACGCTTATTTTCACATCCCCGTCCTGCCGGCCCACCGGCGTTACCTACGGTTCACGGTAGGCCACGAGCATTTTCAATTTACCGTGCTCCCCTTTGGCCTTACCAGCGCCCCTCGGGTGTTCACGAAAGTGATGGCGGTGGTCGCAGCTCATCTGCGCAGATCAGGGGTTTCAGTCTTCCCCTATCTCGACGACTGGCTGTTGAAGGCGGGCTCGTCCCAGGCAGTCGTCTCCCACCTCCAGACTACGGAGAAGCTCCTGCATTCGCTGGGGTTCTCCATCAATGTGCCGAAGTCACACCTGATTCCCTCTCAGAAGCTCCTCTTCATCGGAGCGGTTCTGGACACGACTCTGTTTCGGGTCTATCCTCCCGAACAGCGAGTCCGGGATATTCAGGCTATGATTCCGATCTTTCAGCCTCTATCCCGGGTTTCGGTCAGAATGACTCTGAGGCTGCTGGGCCTCATGGCCTCCTGCATCCTGCTGGTCGATCATGCCAGGTGGCATATGCGGGCTCTGCAGTGGGACCTGAAGTTCCAGTGGGCGCACCATCAGGGGAATCTGTCCGATTGCGTCCAGATCTCGGAGGGCACTGCACGACAACTGCAGTGGTGGCTCACGAACCAGGATTGGGTCAATGGCGGATCCCTCTCCCTTCCCCAACCAGACCACACTGTGGTGACGGACGCATCCCTTCTGGGATGGGGCAGCCACATGGGAGAGGCGGAGATCAGAGGCCTCTGATCTCCGGCGGAGTCCAGGCTCCACATCAACCTTCTGGAGCTCCGGGCGATTCGTCTTGCACTGAAAGCATTCCTTCCCTCTGTCCAGTGCAGGTGTTCACGGACAACACCACCGCCATGTGGTACTACAACAGACAGGGCGGGGTGGGGTCGTGGACCCTATGTCAAGAGGCCCTCCATCTCTGGACATGGCTGGAACATCAGGGCATATCTCTGGTGGTTCAACACCTGGCAGGTTCCCTGAACGCCAAGGCGGACGAACTCAGACGCAGGTGCATGATGGATCACGAATGGCGTCTTCACTCGGAGGTGGTGCAAGGTCTCTTTCAACAGTGGGGAGAGCCTTGGTTAGATCTATTCGCCACCGAAGAGAACGCGCAATGTCAGCAATTCTGCGCGTTGGAATTTCCAAGGCAGCACTCGCTAGGCGACTCTTTTCGTCGCGAGTGGAGTTGCGGTCTGTTGTACGCCTTTCCGCCTTTACCACTTCTGCCCAGAGTGCTGAAGAAGATCAGGCGCGACCCGGCCCAAGTCATTCTTGTGGCTCCGGATTGGGCACGAAGAGTCTGGTATCCCGAGCTGCTCAACATGGCCATCGATCCTCCGATCAGACTGCCTCTTCGGGAGGATCTTCTGTCGCAGCAGCAGGGGGCGGTCCTCCACCCGAACCTGTCCAGCCTCCACCTCCTTGCGTGGAGATAGAGCGGCGGCAGTTGACGTCTTTCGACCTGCCTCCTGAAGTCTGTGATGTAATCTTGGCAGCCAGAAGTCCCTCCACTAAGACGGTATACGCCTGCCGGTGGAACAAGTTTGTGACATGGTGCACATCAAAGGCTGTGGATCCCCTTTCTGCCCCTCTTTCTGAAGTTCTCTTGTTTCTTCTTTCTCTAGCCCAGCAGGGCTCTGCTCTGGGCACTGTCAAGGGCTATCTTTCGGCCATCTCTGCCTTCCTTCGGCTTCCAGATCAGCCTTCCCTTTTCAAGTCCCCGGTTGTAAGCCGCTTCTTGAAATGTTAATGTTATTGTCATTTATAATGTTAAGCGTAATGGGGCAACCCGGTGTCCCTCAGAACCTGGGTATACGTATACTAAAGAAAAATGGTTCTGTCGGGGTATCACTTAATTAGAACAAATAGTAACAACTTACTTGTAACTCAATTCAATAATGAAATAAATACAGATATAACACACACCAAAGATTTTTGAATCAAAATTATATTAGAAGAAAATCAAATAATAAAGTCTGTCGCAATTTATAATTTCAATTGCAATATGTGACTGTAGTGCAATAGTGACATGTGGTGAATGGTGATAAATACAATCTACTATATACAAAAACAAATGTGCAAAAAATGGGGAGGGGAAGGGAAAAAGATTTCATAAATGTCCTTGTTATTAACACATATGCTTAAATGATCCAATAACGAATGGGACTGTGATCATCAGCGTTGCGTGGACATATACAATACGCCGACGTTTCGACCCTGTATATCGCGCAAAAAGTGGAAGTGCATCTAGGCGGGTCTTCCTCAAGGCAGGAAAGGGGAGGAACGGTAACCCAAAAGTAGATTCCTGGGTGGCCTGTTAATGAATGAATTCTTAGTCAGGTATGGGTAGAAACTTAATTCCCAAGGAACTCCACCAGCCGGTTTGGAGCCTATTAAAAAATACAGAACTCAGAAGAAGCTATATTAGACTTCCACCCGTCGGTTGGAGTCGATTTAATGCCAGTCCGGTGTATTTCGTGATCTGGGAAACAAGCCTCCTTCTCTCCGTGGTTAATGTCATTATTGAATTGAGTTACAAGTAAGTTGTTACTATTTGTTCTAATTAAGTGATACCCCGACAGAACCATTTTTCTTTAGTATATTGTCATTTATAAAGCGCGTTATCACCGACCGGTCTCTAAGCGCTATGAGAGAGAGCCCTGCCCTAGCACGTGAAGGAGATGTAAATGATTAGGTTGTGCCCCAAGCTTCCACAAAGAGGAGCGTTTTTAACTTCTTTCTAAAGGGAAGAAGGGCTTGTTCCTTCCGCAATGAGTTATGAAAGGCATAACTCATCTTTTTCCTCCTATTCCCTTCTTTATGCCTCAGTGGGACTTGAACCTGGTTTTAACTTATTTAATGTGTGCTCCCTTTGAGCCGCTTCACAACTGTCCTTTACGGATTTTGACTCTCAAAACTGCGTTCCTGGTGGCCATCACATCTGCCAGACGAGTGAGCTCCAGGCGCTTTCTTCTAAGCCTCCTTTTCTCTCTGTACATCCGGACAAAGTTGTCCTTAGGACTCTTCCATCCTTCCTGCCCAAGGTTGTCACTGCCTTCCACATCGGGCAGACTATCACTTTGCCCACCTTCTTTCCGCCTCCGCATCCTTCGAAAGAGGAAGAGAGGCTCCGCCGTCTGGACCCAAAACGTGCGCTTTCTTTCTATCTGGATCGCACAAAACAGTTCCAGGTGGATGACCAACTCTTTGTTGGCTACGTGGGTGCCAAGAAAGGTCGGGCCGTACACAAGCGAACCATTTCTCGATGGGTCGTGTTGTGTATAAAAGCATGCTATTCTCTGGCTAAAAAGGAGCCTCCAGTGGGGCTACGCGCCCATTCCACCAGGGTGACCTACTGCCTTGGGAAGAGGAGTTCCTCTGAACGACATCTGTCAGGCAGCTACGTGGGCATCGCTGCACACGTTTACGAAACACTACTGCCTGGACAGCCAAGTCCGGAGAGACGGCTTCTTTGGCCGTTCTGTTCTCCAGGATTTTCTGGTGTGATCTTGGTTCGCAGACCCACCACCGGGGTTGGTATTGCTGGGGTATCTATTCTAAGGTAAGGAATCAATAACTAACGTGTTTCTTTCAGATGAACAAGTTACTTACCTTCGGTAACAATATATCTGTAAGAAACATTAGTTAGTTATAGATTCCTTACCGCCTCACCCATCCTCCCCGTTCTGCAAACTGATTTCTAGGGTTAAGGACATCCTTTCAGGGCCCTAGTTTTGTGCACCAGTGGTCAGTGTCTTGCATGGCTCTGCGTTTCTGGCGCGGAAAGTCGTGTACAGAACTGACGTCAGCGCGCGAGGGTGGCGTCTTAGTAGCTACCGCGACGTCATCCCGGTGACTACGACGCCAACGACGGACGCGGAGCCGACCGACGCCACCTTCCAACGCGCAGAGGTACTGCTGACGAAAAAACTTTCCGGATCCAGTCTGACGCCTGGGGGTAATTCTAAGGTAAGGAATCTACAACTAACTAATGTTTCTTACAGATATATCGTTACCGAAGGTAAGTAACTTGTTCTTTAGGAACATTTCATTTTATTTTGAAAGAAAAGGATCATCAATCTTCCTTTCAAGCTTTTGCATATGTTATGTTATGTTATTTAATACTTGTAGAGCGCGCAGCTACTCAACAGAGTGTCCCGGCGCTAGGCAGTACGTGCGAGAAACGGTTTTCATCTAATCAGAGAGCATCTTGGAAGCATTATACATAGCCTCATATTGATAAACTTTGCAAACGTGTGTAATTTTTATACTGGAACCACTGTCCGTAGTGCAGTCTAAACTTACAACATTTCCCTAGAGCGATCACCCTAATAATGAAGGCTTTGTATTAATGAACAATAAATACAAGTTCGAACAGCATTAACTTATGGACACAAATATTATCTTAACTGCAGGCAGTGCCCTTCCCTGATTCATGTGGTACTGTAACCTGGCAGCCAAATGGTTTGTGCTGCATGGGGTTGGGCCTGCTTGCCCCAAGGACAAAATAAAAATGAAAACTTCTTGTCCTTTACCCCAAACAATATGTCCTTGGAGTTAGGCTATATGAATTCCACACACCTGTGCGTTACTGTTGCTTTGCTGATCATCTAGAATTCCATACTCATGAATGGTCTGGAAAGAGTGCCAAGGTTTCTGGTCAACTAGGTAAATTTCACTCTGTTGGGGGTAGAGGAGGCGTAAGTAAACTGTATCATCAAGTTGGATGGGGAGAAAAAGTTTAGGATCTAAGTTTCGGAGAAATTTAACATGAATTAATATAGAGCCATTTAAGTGTTGAATGTAGGTGAGAAAGCATGAGACATTATCCAAAAGTAAGATAAAGCAATAGGAAAGGAGGAAATGAGAAGTAGGAAAGGAGAAAAAGGTCTGTGTCATTAGTGCAAAAGTGATATGAGAACCTAGATGTGTAGAGAGAAAGGGGAGAACCTATACCAAAGCCTTGTGATACACCCAATGGATGGGTGCTGAAGTCTTGGAGTCCCAGGTGACTTAAGAGCATCTAGGAAGGGATGAGGCTGGTCATTTATGAGCTGGGACTGTGATCCCTAGTGAGTTGAGAGGATGATCAACAGTGTAAAAAGGTTGTGAATAGGACCAAGAGTATGAGAATGAAAGAAAGGTAATTACGATGGGCAGTAATGATGAAGGTGGATATTTGCAAAAGTGCAGTTTCCATTGAGTGGAGGGTACGGAAACTTGATTGCAGGGGGATGTAAGCTATTAGATAATAGTGTGTAATACGATGATTAAAGACCAATCATTCTAGTACCCTGGACGCTTGGTGATCCTAGAAGGGAGAGGAGGGGTCACTAGTGGGCCAGTAAGAGAAGTATCAGTGCAGTGCTCAGCATATGGAGCCTGTAGGCCTTATCTGAAAGGGCCTGTAGGCTCACAAGTACCTTACCAGCTATCAGGGACTCATGCTGTAGGCTAGTGTGGTGCTTGACTGCTAATCTTCTGGGTATTGTAGGAAATGCAGTTGTGGTATGCTTAATCTAATCTACAATCTTCCAACACTGGTATACAGTTCTGTACAGTGATGGCTTTCATGAACAGTGACTCCATTGTTTTTATCTCAAAAGAAGAATAAATTGTCAGTTTCAAGACCTTAACCCTTTTTTCTTTTTTGTTGCTGTAAATTGTCATTGTAAAGGTTTATTGAGAAATTAATTTGGCTAATTATCTCTTTATCTCTCTTCACTCCTTTTCTCCCTCTCCATTATATTCCCTCTTTCCCTTCCCCCTCTAACTCTTATTTGCATTTCCCCCTCGTATGGCCATCGTCGTTACCCTAATTGTTGCTTACTACTGTTGTCCTTCCTCCATTTTTACCATTCACTGCTCATCCTTCTATCTGACCTATCTGCATTTCCTCTTATCATTTCCCTTACTTCTCCTCCCTGTGTTTCTGCTTCGTTTACGTCTGTGTAATCCTTGGTATTGTATTTCCTTTTTCTTTGCCCCCCTTTTCCGTTCTCATTTTTGTTTTGTAATACCAATTCCTGCTTTCTCACTTGTGTCGCCTCTTTACCCATTGCCTCATTTTCTCCCCAGTTCCAGGAGTTGCTGAATTTGCTGCTTCCTTTAAAAATGTAAGTTATTTCCCTTTTTTGTGGTAGTGTGTCTGTATACATTTGTACTCACTTCACAGAGATTCATTTCATGATATCTGAAAGTGTGTTGAACCCTCCTACCTTCAGCTGCTTCCTCCTCTTCCTAACCCATAGCTGGTAACGGCTTACAGTTCACTGCAAAGGGCCCTGGGTAGCATTTACAAAGTAGTTGAAATGATTGTATAGCCGTCTAATGCTCCTTAGCAAAGATTTTAGCACTTTGAGGACAAGCATATAGGATCCTGTTTCCATCTACCATAATTAGCCTGGTCTGAAAGTACTGCTCCTTGGCATGCTTGGCAGCCTGCACTAAATGTGAAAGACTGTTGTCAAGCTCTCTCTTTTAACAAGGTAAGTGAGCCAAAGTGCATCTCTTTTTAAGCATACACTTCTTAGGTAAACCCAGGTGACTGACTAGTCCATGATAAATCTGTTTCTCAAGCTCCTGACTGATCAGGACTTCGTTATTACTTCATGTTAATAGGGCAATTGAAAAGCACTGTCTAACTGTCTCCGGGGTCTAGGGAGAGAGCACAGGGCAGACGGGGGCTACTGGGCCACCACTCTGGAGATTGAGGTGGTTTACCAGTGGTGACCAGGGTCTGTCATAATATGGCACTACAAACTGTGCCAAGCACACCCCTTCCACTTTGACTCTCAGGGATGTAGTGTGCGTGTGTGTGGAGTGCAGGTGGCAGAGACTTGGCACTCATTTAGAAAACAGACACAGTAATTCACTATTCAGCTCAGTGCTTACTTTTGGTAAAAAAAAAGTACTTTAATGTCACAGAACGAAGTACTACACAAGCAGATGGGAGGTACAGCTATAGGATATACAGTCTCACTTACTTGCCCTTAATCAACCATTGCACCCACTAGGGTACCCTCTCCCACTCTGTAGTGCAGCCCCCAATATCAATAGCGAGTTCTCAAGAGATATGGACATAGGCAAAGATTAGGCACTAGTGCAGGTTCACTAAGCAGTGACCTTATTGGTAGTTAGTGCACCAGTTCACACAGGCAAAAGATTCAAATGGGCAACAGATTAACTTCAGAGTATCAGGAGAGATAGTCCCACAGACTTATAAGTGTGGAACTTGTGTTACTTGATCCACGGAGATGGGGCTGTTGGTGTGCTGGATGGTGCGTTCATCCTGATCACACCATCGGCATCTTCATCTGTAATGCAGGGCCACAGGTGGAGGCATCTGTCCTCAGTCAGGTCGCTAAAGTGATCAGCATCACAGGCATAGTTGATGAGTGCTCTTCAGCAATTGCGTCCTCCTGGCCATGGAACAAGTCTATGGCTTTTGGACTGTGGGCAGTGGCCTCTCTCTTCACCCAGGCCACAGTAGTGAGCAATACAAAAGGCTTGATTGTTGAATGCTCATCTTCGGCAGTTGCAGCCTCTAGGCTGAGGGGTAGGTCTTCCATTTCAGTAATGACAACAGCTCCTTGCAGGATACACCACTTCGGCAGTGCCGCAGCACCAGTCCTTCAGGCACAATGCAGAAGAACCAGCAGGCACCCTGTTGTTCTGGCTGTAGCTTTTCCAGCAGTTCACCACATGAACTGCTTTGTGGTAGACCTGATGGTATCTTACCACTCACTTCTGATGACAGTTCTTTTGGGTGCTCTCATAACGAGAACACGACTGGGCTTAGTCTCCTGGACAGTGTCTCCTCTTGCAGCACCAGGTACTCTCCTTTCCTCTGTAAGCAGGCAGGCAGGCTTGTAGGTGCAGACAGACTAATGGCTTCTCCAGCAAGTTGAGGAGACGTCAAGTGATGTCACCTGGGTGACTGGCTGTCATGCAGGCACCCGCGTGCTAGTCTCAGAGCAGCTCTGAGTATTCTGCAGAGCACTCCATTCCTTAGTCAAGAAGAACCTTTAACTGGCACAAGATAGGGTGGTTTGGGTCACACTTTTATACTCATTTTCCTGACTGGAGTTGTGTATCTACTGTCTAAGGTCTTGGAAAAGTTTTAGGGTAGTTTCCTTTACATGCCTTTTCTGGCTTTAGTGCAGACACAGTCTTTGTGCAAGGTGATGGAGCAGATACCTGGCTGTTATCCGATTTTCTGAAGCAATAATCGGAGATAAACAAAGGGCAGGCCCTGATAAAAGAAAAATGGCAGTGGACACAAAAGAGTGTTGATGCTAAGCCGTTATCTCCCAAAATATTTGTTATATGGTTCAAGGAGGATATCCTCCACTTTGTGCACTCACTGTAAGCACGCTCTGCCAAAAAGGTGCCTCCCTAAAATAGGGAGAAATGTTGAGTATGAGAAACACAGGTGCACCACATTTGCAACAAATAATATTGATAAATCAATGAATGTTTTCAAAAAGTCAATATGGGAGTTTATCTTCTCTTTATTGTCTTTTTCTTTCCATCGTATGTATACAGCAAAGAAGCCAGCCGACGCGTTTCATCCATATACAGATGGACTTCTTCAGGGCTGTAATGTAATGAGTATACATAATGTATAAACCAGTGACACAAACAGTGGAAAACGAAATACATGTACAAATAAAATAAAACATAGTGACGTACAACATAACATCAATAACCATGAAGTAAACCACTCAATCACATGTGGTAAAAATGTTTAGTTAAACAAAGCGTAACTAAATAGCAACCACAAATTACATAGTTCCAACATGCACAACATCACATGACAGAAAACACAATACCTGTAATGATACATTACATATAAAACACAAATGTCCAATTTTATTTTAAAACAACATGTATGGACATGACTATAAACTAGACAGTTCCATAGAGTTAAAAAAAAAAAAAGGGTTAATGAAAATTCCTGGGCATCTATTCCAATCATCACCTACCATGCAGTACAATTCCCATTTGGTGTTCAGTTCATGCATGGTATTTAGTCATTGCGCTATAAAGAGGGACATTGAAATTTGACCAAGATGTTCCATGTGTCAAGGTGGGGAAAGTGAGTAATCAGTCTGATTAGCTATAGTGGGGCCCAGACAAACCCAATGCACAGCTGCACCTTACTCAATACAAGAGATGGCTTCTTTCTAAAACATCGGATAAGGGCCTAATATCCGAACTATACGCATTGCTGATCCAATATAATAGGCACGCACACAATGCTGGCCATGCCCGGTGGGAGGTTGAACTAGGGAGGTTGCTGAGTGCCAAGCAATGGGGAGAGATATATAGAGATAGACACACTGCCAGCAGCACTGCTCTCACCGAAACATTCACAAAGATAGCCACATACTGTCGTGTAGTTCCTATAGTACCCCTGCAGGACCTGCGCATTTGGATAACATAAACTGTGGGCTTGGTGTTAGACTGACTCTGTGCACCCCCACAGTGTATGTTAGCCGGATTTGCATTAGCTAGCTCACAGTGCCACTAGAATCTCCTCTTATCGGGGAGAGATTAGTTCCTGGCAACCTTAGATCATGACAACCCTGATTCCTCAGAATCGTGGAAACAATGTACTACTTTTCGCTCAGTCACTCGTGCTTACTTATTCGGTTTGTCTCAGAGAGTTACACAGAATAAACAGTCTGGGCGTTTCAATAAATATTTATTAAACAGTTGTTATTCTAGTGTAAAATATATGTGCTGCAGTAACCAGCAGACAATAGCAGAGATATATTATCAGCAGTGAAGGGATAGAATAGTTCTACCATATTGCAATAATCATGATTACATACATGAATATAAAAAGCATTATGAAAAGTGCGCGTATTCCTACGATGCCTAACTAGATGTACCTGAGTGTACCTAGCATATGTGTAGGTCTAAAAGCCTAAGATCCAAGAATCCCTCTAGGATTTAGTCGAACCCCCATACCTGAATAGAGAGAGTGCATGCAGGAGCCTCAGCGTCTCTGGTCAGTGTGTCAGCATGGAAGTCTCGGTTCCCTCTATCTTACCGTGGCAAGATGTGGTGTATTTATACCCTAAAGTGTCTCGTCCCTCAGTATGGTTTGTATTGGTCTTTGTTAGACATGAGGAAGACGTCCGGGGTGAACTTTGTACATACATATTATGCGGGAGATGTAGCTGGTGAATGCTCATGCATAATTTATGAGTACATTGTAGGACTGTGTTCGAGAAAAACCCTGCAGTGTTCTAACCACAGACTAGATAACGTTATACCCTCAGAGGCGCATTTGGTGTTGGACGTCGCACGGTGATATCCCATGGACCGCTTATTAAGGCGGCGCACATTGGACGCGCCCTAATACGGACTAGGGATACCATCCCTCCTACATATTTCCAGTTCTCTCTACTTTAATGGTATGCTGAATGGACTTTGTTTTCTGCCCTGAAGAAGTTCTCCTGGCAGTTTGCCAAATGGAACGAAACGCGTTGGCTGCCTCTTTTTTAAAAATATCAAATGCATAATCTGAAATGATAATAAAGGACTATAAGAAACTTTGAAGAGACTCAAAAGGCTTTCTGTTCACGTGCACTGCTCTTTGTAAAGTATATTTTTGGAATCTGTGAACAGTGGCACCAAAGAGCAACGGGTGCTGAGAAGTGTGCACGAACCTGGATTATAACATGTCGACGGTATTGATGTGAGGTGCTTGCTGCTGATAGGTCCGTTGCTCATCTGCTCTCTTTGGAATTAACATTGTAGGACTGTGTTTGGGAAAAACCCTGCAGTGTTCTAACCACAGACTAGATAACGTTCAACCCTCAGAGCTCGTTGTGTACTGTAGGGAACTAATGTAGGTGAAAGATCATGCCTATATTAGGGCATAGGAGATCATGACCATAATAGGGCATAGACGATTATGACCAAAATAGGGCATATACGAGTATGACCATAATAGGGCATATGCGAATATGACCATATACGGCATATATGAACGCGTTTATATTAGGGCCTCTATATGAAACATAACAATACTGGTGCTATACCCCAGCACGACTCCACAGGGTCAAACCAACACAGAGTGCAGATTGTTGGCGAGGATGCGGGACGCGGGGGACCTTGACGCACATCCTATGGGACTGCCCGCAACTCCAGCAGTACTGGTCGCAGGTACTTGACGACATGGATACTCGCCTAGACAGCCAACTGCCGCGATTCCCCACATATGTACTCTTAGGCCTACCAAACCCGCTAACATACCACTTGAAATCTAGACGTGGGCGGCAAATTGGCTTGGCACTGGGAGCTGCTATTCAAAATATTCTCATTCACTGGGGCACCTCGCAGACTCCCACGCATACTGGTTGGCTTCATAGGCTATGGCATATACTGGGCATGGAAAAGATTGCGCTAGCCTTAGCCGGGCAGGGAGCCTCGTTTAGAGACCTATGGCGCCCATACTTGTCCCTGCTCTCCCAAGATTTCCGGGAATTGACATGCCCAAGATTTCTCCATTTATTGCGTCTATCTGAGACGGCCCTGCTGCCACCTACCCCAAATAACTGAGCAGACTCAACCCTGGTATGTTTCACGTCTCCCTGTGTGAGGGTGAGGGAGGGATGGGAGGGAAGATGGGTTGGGGTGGGCTGGAAACTGTTTGCCAACATTACATTAGCATTAACATGTTTGCATTCTTTAGTGGTTATGAATCTACTGTTGACTAAAAAAGCCGCTGTCGGCACGGTTTGTTCTGTTTCAAATGCTAATAAAAAAAGAACCGAACCATAAAACTTTAGCTGAGATGGGTTCGGCATAATGAGAGCGGTTCAAGATTTATGATAATGTTGATTAAGGCAATTTGAGTGATATCAGTGAAAGAGAACCTTTTAGAAGAATTGAGAGAATTTTTCACAATCATCAGCATTGTGTGTAAGGTCTGAATCCGAATGTGGATTGTAACATTTCTGACCGTGTCGAAGAACTTTCTTGGTTGTTTTTTGCTGCTGAGCTCTTCTTCTGTTAAAAGCGGCTCTGGCCTCAGAGATAAATGTTTTTGAACTCCTTGCATTTGGATCTGAGAAGTTCAAGATTACGATTAGATGGGTTATGGTGCCAGGTCTGTGCAGTAGATCGGAGGGATTTCCATTCTTCTAGCAGTTCTTTGGAGACCCACTAGTTTGACTGGTTATTTCTTTTTAACTCAAGCAGATCCGGTTCATCTATAGTTTAGATCATGCCTTTATTACAGTTCTGTAAGATTGGTCCTTCTGTATGGTCTCAAGTTTGGAGGAGGTTGTGGATTTTAGAACATCAGAGTTAACACCTCAAACCCAGCTCTTCATTTTTTTTATTTCTCTGGAGGTTGTTGCTTTCATCTTGATCATTAGAAGGTGTGGAATTGGTCGGTTTAGGCATTGGCAGCTATTGAAGGATCTGTGTACTAGTGCTACACCTTTGCCTATTTTCCCTACAAATTGTTTTTGACAAACCTCAGGCTGAATAAGTAACTATTCAGGTCGAAAGAGACCAGCAAGAATTGGTTGCAAGGAGTCCTTAGCTAGGTCTCAATGAGGAAAAAAAAGTCAAGATTATTGTTCTTTTTTGTATATTCTTTTTATTGATTTTAGAAAGCACAGTTCAGTCCAGCAGTTTACATTGATACGTGACATCGTCCAAACCACACTCAATATCAGGGCGTTCCATAGCCCCAACCCAAAAAGGGCCCCACTCAGTCGTACCCGCCCTCAGTGGTCCGTGTTCGTGCCACTCTCCCCAGACTCCTGCGATGTCCCTACATCTTGTCCAATGATCATATTTACTATCCCCTTCTATATCTCCAAATCCTCTTCTAGGTTTTCATCTCGTTTCACCTGTTTCATGAGTTGAGTGTCAGCCACATCCCATACTAGGAGGTCCTTCTTCCACCTCAGCACCAGAGGGGCCTGGGGCGACCTCCAATGAATTGCAATCCTCCGTTTAACCAGGACCATTCCTAGTGCCACCATACATTTCCTAATTTTTTGTTTTTTCCCGTTCTTTAAGAATGTTCAGTAAGCATAGCTTCACCGACCCATCATGTGGCAATGCCGTAATCAGTGACATGTCCGCGGTGACTGTCCCCCAAAAGGCCACCACCACAGGGCAAGACCAAGGCATATGTAGGAAGTCGGCTGCATACAGCCCGCATCTGCCACAGTACACTGGCGTCAAGGGGTCTATTCGCGTTGGTCTAAAGGGTGTGAGGTAGGTCTGATGCAAATAGTTAAAATGAATCATTTTCAATCTGGCATTGGGAGTTACCGTTTTGACTGACGCAAGGCATTTTGCCATTCTCTTTCTGTCAGCGCTTCTGAGCACGCCGCCGCCCACTTTTCTTTTGCCCTGGCTGTTGTGCCCCCGTCCTTGTGTCCTAGTGCCTTGTGCATAGTATAGGAATAGGTCTGGAAGACCCAGGCCTCCCTCTGCCAGTGAGATTTTCAGGGTGTCCAGCTTTACCTGGCTTCTCTTTCCTGCCCACACCAGGCGGTTAAGCAGTTAATCGAAACGTCTGCATTGGGATCAGGCATATAACATTCTGGGGTATGTGCAGGCATCTGGGGAGGATCACCATTTTAGCTATTGCCACTCGACCCATCATCGGCAGCGGTAGTCAAGTCCAGAGCTCTTTGGAGTTCTCCAATCCCTTCAATAGCGTCCCACCGTTGATCTTATAATGGGCTGTGTTAGTATGCGTTATCAAAATCCCGAGGTATCTGAAGCTCTCCTGTTCCCAGCTCATTCCCACCTACCTGGATGCAGCCGCCTCTTCCTGTACCCACCGCCCCAGAGGTAATAAATGGCTCCTTGTTTTATTTATATGAAGCCCGGAAATCTCTACAAAGTGTCCAGCTCCCTCTGCAGTAAGGGCATCGCCTCAGACGGTTCATTCCAGTTTAACAAGACTACGACCGCATAGAGGGACACCACATGTACTTGTTCTCCCACTCCAATGTCCCAGGTCTTAAATCTGTCATGCAGGCAGCATGCAAGCGGTTTCACTGCCAGGTCAAAAAGCATTGGGGAGAGTGGACATTCCTGCCTGGTTTTTCAGCCTAGAGGCTACAGCTCCGAGACCATGACCCCTGTGAGCACCATGGCCACATGGATCAGTGTACAGCAGTCGAACTCATTTGACAAAATTTGGGCCAAATGCCTTTTCTTTCATGACTGCCCAGATATATTGCCACCCTTGTGTATCAAATGTGCGCTCCAAGTCATGTAGCACAACCGCAGCTCGGGTCAAAGCGTCTGCCATGGCATGCATCACCTGGTTGCGCCGTTGTATGTTATACACTGTGGTTCTTCCAGGATTAAAACCCTTTTGATTGGGGCAGCATCACGGAGCTGACCACTTTAACAGTCAATTTGCCAAGAGTTTGCGGAGAAACTTTACATCTCCGTTGAACATGGAGAGAGGCCTATAAGAGGCCAGGCAGGTCAGATCACGCTGAGGCATTGGTATCAACACCATCACCGCTTTAGGCATACTAGGTGGCAGTACACCCTTCTCCCTCACATACGCGTAGACCTCTATTGGCATTCCAGAAGCTGAGGTGCCAGCGACTGGTAGATTTCTACCAGAAAGCCATCCGCTCCCAGGGATTTCCGACGTGGCAGGGACTCCAGTGCCTCGCGTAGTTCCGCCATTTCAAGCGGTGCCTTCAGTTGCCTCCACTGATCGGGTGCCCCCCGAGGAAGCCAAATACCTATCCTCCACCCCCCTCATTTTCCAGTCCTTGTCTTTCCGCAAATCCAGATGATCAGTATTGTGACCATGCCTCATTTATTTTGGCCCAGTCAAGGATGTCCGCCCCATTGTCACCAGTTAGTCAAAGGATGTGCGTCTGTGGGCGCTCCTGCCGGAGCAGCAGCACCAGCATCCTCCCGCCTTGTCTCCCTGACAGAACAGTCTATGTCTAAAGGATGTGTGGACATATTTGCCTAGTCTCTTCCAGAACTCCCCAACCTGCTGCCGGAATTCAGCCTTCCGGCCCAGCTCATCCGACTGAAGATCAGCGTTGGCATCCAGCTCCGCCTGCGCTTGCTCTAGGCTGAGCAGCTCCTGTTCTTGTTCCTTCCGTCCTCCATACACGTTTGTAATACGTTCGCCCCTCAATGTAACCTTGTACACTTACCATTCTGTCGCCCTATCTGTCATGGATCCCCGGTTTTCTTGAAAGAACCTGGTAGTGAACTCCCCAATATGAGATATAGATCCTGCGTCTGTCAGTGTATCCGCACGTAGCGACCGCAACGTGACCCTGGGCCTAGGCCCCACGAAGCAGACGACCACCAAGAGTGGGAAGTGGTCCGAGAGGAACCAGTTCAGGTATGACAAATGTCTAAAGATCGCCGCATCTTCTCGACGCCCCAGTATATAATCCAGCCTACTGTGTCCCCCATGTACTCATGAGTAATATGAGTAGGATTTCCCCCCTGCATGATGATGGTGCCAGATATCTACCAGCTAGATATCCTCAATTCTCTGTTTCAGGGTAGCTGTTTATCTTAGGGCTCTGTCAGAGGTAGGAGGGGGTGCCTATCCAGTCGCCAGTTTAGTACAGAATTGAAGTCTCCCACCCAGATAATCCTTATGTGCATGTATGGAACAATAAGCCGTATAAGGTCTGGGAAGAATGTCATGTCATCTACATTGGGGGCATACATGTTAACTAGACATGTTTCGTATTCATTAAGAATCCCAATCACTAACAGGTACCCCTCCTGTCCCCTCCCCCCAGTCTGTAATTACTGTCTTCGCAATGAAGGGAATCGCAGCTGCGATCCATGTTAGGACCCTCCCAGC
Organism: Calotriton arnoldi; assembly: GCA_963921515.1. Classification (NCBI taxonomy): domain Eukaryota; kingdom Metazoa; phylum Chordata; class Amphibia; order Caudata; family Salamandridae; genus Calotriton; species Calotriton arnoldi. The sequence goes on from CAWUFW010000548.1 coordinate 2,952,310, forward strand.
ATAATTAGAGAATTAGAGTAGGACGCCGCGTACACTGCACCCCTCCATTTTTTTACAGATCTTGGGGACTGCTGCTCCCAGCAAGTGCGTCTCCTGCAGCAAGGCTATCTGTACACTGTGGCGCGTATGGTATGAGTGCACTCTATAACGCTTGGGACAGCTGTTCAGCCCTTTAACATTCCATGTCAATAATGTGTATTTCATGTCTGTAATTAAGTCAAGGTGTTTGCACCATCCACACAACAGTGCTGAGAAGCCGTCTCGTCTCTCCTTTCTTTTCCGATCGCAATGTGTAACTTCACCCCAACATTCCCTATCCCCCCACCCGACCCTCCCATCGAGCAAACCCATCTTTCACCCCAACTGTCAGTTCACCTAGGTGTTTCACTAGCACTCCCTGGATGCAGGCGAGCTATGTACGTACCACCCTCCCCTCCCCCCAACAACTAACAACAATCACAACAACTGTGAGCTATCACTTTTTACCGCGGGCCAATACCCAGCCGCCAGCAGCCCCGCAGAGGAAGGGACCATCCTATGGGTCAGCTCAGCCAGCCCTTGCGCACCGGGCACGTGATGACTACTCCATTTCCCAGGAAGGGAGGTGTCTGGGTGGTGATCCATCGCCAGCAGGGTTGCGCCTTCAGCTCCAGTAATTTGAAGCAGTGGCCCTCCACCCATCAGTGTCAAAGCATTGTTAAGCGTAATGCAAAAGCATAGTATTTTGCAATCCATGAGGGTCCCCCTAGCGTTTCAGTTTAATGGCAGTAGGGCACATTAGACATGGTTGTCAATTTACATCCTGTGCTGTGCCGTCCCTTTCCATTGTTCAGGCAGTTCCCATCTCCATCTGGTCTGTCGCCCCCCCCCCCCGCAGGGCAGTGCAAGCGCTCTGGGAGGAGACCTTATTCTTCCGATGAGGAGTCACTGGCTGTTATCATTTTTCCATCCTCTCCAATCATAATCTATTGGGGCTGCCGGGTATAGTCGCAAATGCGTTTACCAGGTCTCCGTCTGCACACCTCGCTCCATGAGGATGCTGAAGTCTGTGAGGTCTGTGGCCCCTGCCGACCAGTTGCTGCCCTGTCCCCTTTCTTGAGTCATGCCTAAACGTCCTCAGAGCTGTCCAAGAAGTAGCTATTTCAGTTTGGTAGTATTTTTAGTCGGGCAGGGAAAAGCAACATGTAGCGCAGACCCTCTAATCCCTCTGATTCCAGGGACTTTTATCACACTTAAATGTTTGAGGGTCAAAAATATCTTTCATTGCTCAAGAATAGCCCAGAGAGCCGTGGTACACAGACTGGCTACGGTAGTTAACAAGCATTTGCAATGCAATAGGTCTCGCAGTTACGCGAGTTTAAGCTATTGGCATTGTAAATGACAATGCCTTTTATTTATGTTTTAAAAACGAAAACAAAAATAAAAGGCATTGTTATTTGCAATGTCAATAGTTCAAACTTCAGCGTAAATGCGAGACCTATTGCATTGCAAATGCTTGTTATAGGACTTGTGCCCTGGTCTTGGGTGAGGGTGTATCCAAAGGAGTACAATCTGTCATTCTCTAGCAATGCATCTGCTAAAAAATATGGGTCTGGGAAGGAAAGCTGGTTTGGACATAGTTTTATGAAGCAGAAAATAACTTATCACAAAATAGGCAACACGAAGAACATATAAACTGCTCAGAGAATAAGTTTAAATGGGGCTTGGGAAGAACAGGATACCATGTGCAGGACACAGAGTAGGATGCGGAGCTTCTCCAGAGTGGGTGAACAGCAGCTAGTGAGGGGGGGGGGGACTGATGCACAAAATGACCACGGACCAAAGCCGCAAAAAGACAGTTGCTGTGGACCAGGAAGGAGCACTGAGTCACGGCTCTGCGGACTGACACCAGCACAGCCACCGCCTGCCGGAATCGACACAAAAGAAACGCGGCTGAAGGCACGCGAGTGCAGACGGCTCCAGAACCTGGCCAAAAAGCACACTCACCCGGTAAAGAAAGATGCGGGCCTGCAGAACCCGTGAAGGGACCTAGTAATAGTAATGCGTCGCTAGGCGAGACCTAACAAGCGAGCAGCGCATGCGCTGCGTCGCTAGGCGAGACCTAAAAAGATCATAAATGACTACTCAGTGTATCTGTGCAGACTGAGTCTGTTGTCTGTCCTCCACGGCCACATGTTCCACATCAATCTGACACTGTTCAACTTGGCAGCATAGCTCCTCAGTATGTGCAATAAGGACAACTGAACGTGTCCATATCTTGCATGGGCGTTCTAAAGGAAGAGGAGAGGATGTAGCATTATGTCTAGAGCGCTCGACCTCGGACCTGGGGAACCGGGTTCGAGTCTCGGCAACGACGCTCAACATCCTGTGATTCTGGTCAAATCACTTAATCTCCCCGTGCCTAACAAAAATGAATGTGTAACGAATCTGGTGCTCATGTCTCGGGTCTAGTTCGCGCTATATAAAACTCGGAAAAGAAAGAAAGGAAGTAAGAGGCAATTTTCCAGAGTTTTAACTTAAAACTTTGTGTACAGTTTCATCGGCAGAACTTTACCATAACTCCTTCACCTGACTAAGTCAAAGCCGCAGTTGTCTTCTTCAAAAGTACACCTGGCAGTGATTATGGCTAACAGGGTCTCCAAGGTCTGTTAAAAGATTTCTTGGAGGGTTAAAGAAAGTTTATACCCTGGTTATAGGGTGACTAGATCGTGTGACCCAAAAACCGGGACATTTCACTAAAATAGAGGAAGGACTTCAAATGTACATCAATAAAGTGGCAAAGAATGACAGCCCTCATCCTCATAGAAACACAGAAGAGGCACTAAGAAAATAAATAAAAAATAATTTTTAAAACCAGCATCATACCTGTTAATTACATTGCTTACTGATAACAGCTGCTTACTAGCCCTGCTTTGGAACACCTAAAAAAGTGACTCTCACTGTTTTCAGTTTACCCTCTCCAAAAACCGGGTCAGGAGCCACTTTTACCGAAATCTGCCGGGACAACTGTTGAAAAACCGGGGCGGTCCGGGCAAATCCGGGACGCCTGGTCACCCTACCTGGTTAGGAAACAGTCTCCTCCTTGGAAATTAAATTTTGTCTTTTACAAATAATTGACTCCTACCTTTTAGCTGAAACGTAAGTCTTTATAGTGGCACTTGTCATGGAAAACATCACTGTTAGTGGGAATTACATAAGTTGTATATTTAGTGAGCTTGAGGTGTTTTCAGATAATTAACCGTATACCATTTTCCATGGAATCAGACTAGTGATAAGATAGATAACCGCCTTCTCTTCTGCTCAGAGTAGTTTCTGAGTTCCTTGTTAACCACAACATTTCCTTGCTGGTACCCTTCTATGCTAGCAGCGAGATCTCTCCACATACTAAATCTAGAGAGGGTCCTGAGGTTTTACTTAGGGGGGACAAAAGACTTGACAAAGTTTGGTCAGCTCTTGGTTAATAATGGTCAAATCTGAACATGGGTTTCCTACCTCAAACACCCATGTTGACCTGATGGATTGTATCTGGTTTACGTGTATGCTGTTATTTAGCTAATAATCGTTTCCCAGATAGACTGAAAGCCCTTAGATCAAAGGGAAAACAGCTCATGCAACTTGGTTGTGTGCCTCTGAGTGATATTTGCCAGACTGCAGTGTGAAGATCTATTTATACTTTTACATAGCACTACAGTCTAGATTTAGATACTAATGCTGACTCCAATATGGGTCAGGCAGCTCTGAAGAGTGTTTTGGATGACCGTCTACTGTCAGTTTGTCTTTTTTTTTTTTGCCATCCCATGGTAATACAGTAGTGGTGTTCAAATTAGCTTGCTAGTCAGTTCTACAGTTTACTGAAAACATTGAAGGTTCTACAGTAGAGAAGGAAAAAAACGAAGAGCCTCATTACGATGTCAGAATGTCCTGGACCGCATCGAAACCCTTCCGACCGACTCGAGCGGTTTACAATCCTCCCGACCGATTACGATGTTTGCGGTTGGATTGTAAACCTTGCGGTCCTTGGCTCTCGGAGAAGTCGTGTTGGTGGGAGCCGCATCGTGCAGCTATACGGACGGCGTTTCCAACCGACCGATTGCGATGTCTATTTCCAACAGCCTTTCCGAGCCTGTCCGACACGAAAAGACTGTCGGTAAGAGACTTTGGGGGCCCCCTAGCAGGGTCCCCTTCATCCTGTGGCCGCCGGTTGGGGTCGAAGGGGTACCTAAGGGACCCCCCTGTAAAACCCAGCATTGTGTGGCTGGCACCATCTGGTGCCTGCCACAGGGTGCAGGGTTTTACACACACACCCCATTTCCCCTAGGTGCCTCTGTTGTGAGTCGGAACACGGGCTCCCATAGAGAACAATGGGACTCCGACCGAACAGTGTTCGGTTGCATCGTAATTGGTCGGGCGGAACCGCAAGTCGGTCGTTTTCCGTTTTCGAACAGTGTCAGGCGGAACTTTCCGCCCGACATCGTAATGAGGCCCTAAGTTGTAATCGCAGTTCTGTATTGTAGATATCTTCACTGAAGCCTGAACACCCAGCAAATTATGATTGAGAAGCTTAGACATTGTCCAGGAGAATAAGGCAGACAAAAATGATGTAATGGAGCAACTGTCAGTACACAGGCTGGGATACGAAAGCTGGAGGCTGCTTAGAGAAGGAGTGTTTGTTTTTCACTCTCCTCATCTATACCCAGTTTTCACCCAGTGCTAAGTCATTTTGATTCACCCTGTTATTATTATTATTATTAGTGACATTTGTTAGGCGCAAAACGAAACATCCCCAAGGGGATCTCTCGGCGCCACAATATCAGAAGAGCAGAGGGGAGACAACTGATTAGTGACTGAACAGCCAGGTTTTAAGACTTATTTTAAACTGCCCTAAGGTGGGGGAGGCGCGAATGTCGTCTGGCAGCTTGTTCCAGTAAGAGGGAGCAAGATGCGAAAATTAACGGCCTCCCATTCTGATTTTATTGATCCTCCTAGGGCACAACAGCCGCCAATCGCTCAACCTCAGTTGCCGGGAAGGAATAAAAGGTATTAGCTTTTTACTGAGGTAGGCCGGACCATGCCCCTGTAGAGTTTTAAATACCAGACACAGAAGCTTGAATACTGCTCGTCTCCTAATGGGCAGCCAGTGGAGTAGTCTCAGAGAGGCTCCGAAGGTGATCGAGAGGGCTGATTGAGGGCCAGACGTGCAGCCGTGTTCTGCACAACCTGCAGCCTAGAGAGCAGATCTTCCCTAATCTCTACCAATAGGGAATTGCCGTAAGCTAGTCTACTTACTAGTAGTGCCTGTATGAGCGACTTTCTTGCAGAAAGAGGAAGCCAGGGAAAAATCTTTCTGAGCATACGCATCAGGCCGAAACAGGTGCCCGAAATGCTTTTCACGTGTTCTTCCATGGAGAGTTTGTCGTCCACAATAACACCTAAGTTTTTCACCCATTTTTTCGGGGTGGGGGGTTCACCCAGCTCAGGAGGCCACCAATCAGTAGACCAAAGCTACTCCGCTTTCTCGAACAGCAAAATCTCGGTTTTGGTGGTATTCAACTGCAAACAATTAGCTGTCATCCAAGCCGCCGTCTTTAGCATGCACTTTTTAAATTTTTCTCTGGTCGACGCGGGATCTGTGTCGATGGTAACAATCAGTTGTGTATCGTCTGCGTACGAGACGGTGTCAAATCCACAAGATCTAATAATGGAGGCCAGAGAAGATACATAGATGTTGAATAAAGTGGGGCTTAAAATGGAACCCTGTGGGACACCTTTGTCTTCAGCCGAGGTCTGAGAAGTAAAGGACTCAAGTTGGACTCGCTGAGTTCTGTCAGCAAGGAAACTTTCAAACCATTTAAGTGCCATTCCGCTGACACCAATCTCTCGTAGCCTATGTACTAGGATTCGATGAGAGATGGTGTTGAACGCTTCCGACAGGTCGAGAAGGATCAGCATAGTTGGTGACCCATTATCTAGGGCCAACTTGATCGTCAACCAACTTCAACCTCAAGGAACACACTGCAGAGAAAACTAAGATTGTGTGGTACCGTCTGTCTTTACTGAATAAAGTGAAATTGTTCCATCTAAATAGTAACTTCAGAACTGTTGTTGAAACCCTCGTACTTTCATATGTAGATGGTGGCAGTGCTGTGCTCTACGGCCTCCAAGATGCCACATTGGCCTAGCAAAGTTCATCCTGCACAACGCAGTGTGGGACTGAGGGACATCAAGGGACTGAAGAAGCATGATCAAATTGTCCCCTCCTGGAGGGAATTCCACCGGCTTCCTTTGCCAGCCCCCACCATCTTTTAAACCAGCTTCATCGTCTAGAAAGCCACCATGAGTAGCATCCTTGCCCATCTAGCTGACAAGCTTGCTATCTCCAGAGGCTTTCGGCACGCCTGCACTCAGGACACCGTCAAACTATGATTGTTTGTCAAACATTTTTGACAATTACTCAATTGTTAATGAGATCCAGGCTACATTTATTCAAATTCTGGTTCCATTTTCGGACAATCTTGATTATTTTTATAGAGTGTAGTTATATACTATATTCAACTTCTTTAAAGTGATTCCCTTTCCCACTGCCAATTGATCATGCACACCTGTGGTTGACTGGCCTTTGCCCACGTCCTGCGTCTGACCTGCAGGGGGAGGCCCGATTACTTTGGGGGAGGGCCATCTACCACTGAATATGGCTGTGGGTCATGTACAACGGAGTTTGGGCACAGGCCATGCCCTGCGTCAAAAACCTGAATGGGAGGCCACGTGGGCCTAAGAATAAATAAAGACAAGCTCTTTGATTGATCTTTCTTGGTGGTTCTCAAAAACCATTTTTTGTTTGGATGGTTTTGTTATTTTTTGGGGGGGTTGATGTTTTTACTGTTTGTTTTTATAACTGTTGTGACAACTGTCCATGAGAACTTTATTTTTCATTTTATTTTAACTGACAACATTTTTTGTAATGCTCGCCTATATTTTCATTCACTCTTCTTGGGTTCTGTTCTCAGCACCAAACATTAGTCTTGCATTCTGTTTTAGATGTTTACATGCATATCATTTTCATGCCCAACTTGATTCGACATCTCTGCAGAAACATTTTGTGGCGTTTCGACACTCTCTGCTTTAGGAGCTTTAGTAGTAGTAATCTTTGACAGTTATTATTATGCGTATTTTGTAAGGCGCATGGCTACCTTAAAAAAAGGTTCCCCACGGATTGGCGTGTTGCACTGATGGCCCCCAAGACCTTGAGTATCTCGTCTCTGCTTCGGTTAGTACAAACAATTTTCACGCTGCATACCTCATGCCAAACAGGCTCCATAAAGCTGGGCTTCTCGCCAGTCCTGCATAATTTCGATGCTCCCAAATCCCAGCGAATTTCTTTCATATGAAATGGTCCTGTCCAAGACTGTCAAGGTATTGGGAATCAGTGATTGCCAAATTGTCCGATGTTTTGAACTTGGAGATAGAGCTCTCCTCGTTATTGATCCTGCTGGGAGTACATGAGAATGTTTGAGGGACACGTGCAGACTGAGCTGTCCTAGGGATGGCACGGATAGTGGCTAAGCAGGATATAGCTGCTCAAGGCTTCCAAACCACCGACATTGACCCAATAGAGACGTGGGGTAGATTGGTGCGCCCAGCAGGAGAAGCCAATGTATGAGGCAGCAGGCTGCCCTGCCAAGCAATGCCAAAATATGGGGAAATGGCGTTTAGACGGCGGACACAGGTTCATTGTGAGGATGATGTGATGAGATTGATGTCATTTTCTTGATGTACACTTTTACCTGCTGTAATGTTTATTAGTATATCGATATCAGCCTCCCTCGGGAGCCGAGTTTCGGCACTGATGTGGCTTGTTGTAACTGCTGAAAATAATAAAAATGTATTTATTAAAAACAAAAAAGGTTTCCCTACGCTAGCTCAATTGCTGAATGGGTCACTCCAGAATACAGAATAAGAAGGGAGCCTATTTAAAAGAATCCGCAATGGAAACAACCAGGTTTTTAAAAGTTTCCGAAACACAGGGAGTGGGTCACATTCTCTCCGTGTTGCAGGCAGGTCGTTCTGAGATAAGAGAATGCTCGGCCTCCTTGGAGGGATTTCCTAATTCTGGAAGTTACTGTCAAAGTACATAAAACATTGCACAAAACTAACATTCACCACACAACAAAGCTAAAACAAATTGATCATGTGATTACACATACACCCCTAAAAGCTAAGACCAAAATAGATGTAAAATAATTATTTAAAGATGTCTATCCCATATTACTGAAAAAACATGTAAACAATGTTAAAAAAAACACGTCAAGCGCTATCAGCATGAACTCTTTTTTTTTTTTTTTTTTTAACACTAAGTTAAAATATTTAATAGCACAGTTTGACACTGTACTCCTTTGACATTCTTTGTATTGGAATAGTATGCACCCGCCAGGTCCAGAATTAATTAATTTAAAATGCAAAAGATTTATTTGCGTAATACAATGCCTACTAAAATAATGTATTAATTCTGCTAGATAACCTTGCCTTGTAAACACATTATATGACGATGTCATATAGTTTCCATGTTTGCCTTTCTCAGCATCATCAACATCTTTAATATTGGATATAATAATTAATTGGGCCTTGATCAAGTAATTAAAGGCCGAGTATGTGACATTCAACCCTCTTGTGACCTTAACATCTAAATCCCCATTAGCAGCATTGAGCCAGTCAGAACACTGATTTCCATCAACAGGAGACGAACCAGATACTCGTGCCTTGCGACCTCCTCCTCCCCGTTATTCTCCTACCCTGAACCTTTCTTCAGTTTCTTGTTCTTCCCACAAACAAAAGGAGGGTCTCTCCCTCCTATTCTGATAGATGTATTCTGTTTTAGCAGGACCCTTGAGCTCATCGTACTCAGTTGGGACATTGGTTCAGGATGTATAATGACACGGTCACTCTAATGCAGCTCAATTCAGCCACAGCGGCTTCCGTTTGTGTATGAATACTGCATTTTTATTATGTTCTCCAGTCTATGATTTCACTGTTCTGTAGTTGCTCCTTAATGTTGCACACATGTGAGAAAAACAGCGACAATAAGACTTGATCGATGTTTGCTCCTCTTTCGATAACTTTGTACCCGCAAGCGATGTAAAGCATAAAACCTCAATAAAATTATTGAAAAAAGAAAATGGGAGTCAGGAAAAAAGCTCACTTTTCCAGTCCGATTTCTATATCTTTTTAAATGTGGGTCTCTGAACTGTCCTAAAGTCCAGGCTTGAGGGCAGTACGTGGATAGTCCAGCTCTCTCTAACTTTTTTAACCATTTCAATCCCATTCAACATATCTTTGTAACCATCATTTGTCAAACCACAGAACGGAGTTGCATCAAACCTAACAGGGTCACTTCCTTGAGTAAAGTTCTAAATGCATGCCACATTTGGTGCAATTCTGTTCAAAGTTTGTAGGTCTGGCTTGACAACATAGCTGTTTTAGATCTATTGTGACAGTATTGTTTAAAATGTACATAGAGTGGGCTTTGGCTTCACCTAGAATATTATCGCTGTCTCACATCATGGTATTGGCAGTTCGGTGTATCATTCCACCTCTTTTGGATTACTTGCATTGAAATACATGAAGGGACTATTTTACACCTCAGAGGCCGACTGAATGATCACACATTAAATGTATATAATGGAAGCATTGTATACAGAAAGCTATTATTATATTTATTTTTTCACTGCAGCAGGCATTTAACAAAATATTTTAGGCAGGACTCAAAATGCAAGCCAAAACTACTGGCTTTGCAAGCTTTAGTTTTCTGTAGCCAATGATCCTGTGGGATTTAAAATGGGCAGTATTATAGTGTTGGCTGTTTATAATAAGGTCAATATAATGTGTTTGTACTGGATGATTTATTGACTTGTGGGATCAAAGTAAATGAGTCATTATATATTAACTTAAACAGTAAGCAACACAATTGAATTATAGCTTCAGAAATCAACTTGCAACGGATGCATGTACAGCACTCCTTGGTCTCATTAGACCGTTCTGATGATACACTATGTTCCTGACTTTGAAAAAAGAAAAACGATGTTAGGTTAGTGTACCAAAATGTTAGTGGATTGTGATAGTCTAATGTCCTGAATCGGTCTGTCACTCCTACAGCCTTCTAATTCTATAATTACAGATGCGTCCTTTTGTGCCGTCTGAGCACGAGATGTCATCTTTGGAGTAGATTCAGTTCTGTACTTTCATGATAATTCCTCTGTAAAGTGAGAGTAGTAAGTGTCTTACATAACAGGTACAACAGTAGGCAGTTGTGATATGAGGTTTACATCAATTATGTGAAGCTTCCTGCATTTATATTTCGATTGTTTGAAAGTGTGTAAGGAAGGGTTCCCATATAACTCTTTCTGGGCGTACAAGAAGGAATGCGTTGCCTGTTAGAAATAGTCACAGTTTTAATGTGGATAGTATGTTGGGCATAGAAGGCAGTTGCTGTAGCATGTCAACCGTCGATGTAAAAGGTGAATGTGGGCTAGCACTAATTTTGTTTAAAGTGACCATTGTAATCATAAGATAATTATACAAACAGCAAAATCTGATCATGTGTTTGTGAAGGATCTAGGAGAGTTGACCTAGTCTCTGAATATATAGTGCAGTTTACTTTTCAATATTTTACCATTTTTTCTTGTAATACAAGCAAATAACTCAAAACAACTTCCGGTGGATGCAACCACCAACATTCAACTCTCAAATCCCATCCCGGACCACTCATGGGCATAGCAAGGCAGTTCATTGTTTATCAGTCTTCCAGGATCACAGAGGATCAAAATCATGGAATTAAAAAAGTCGATCTGTCCCAATGGTCACAAAGTTTGTGGGCATGTCCTGCCTCTGTAGTCTTTGTTCAAGAATGCGTGCATCAGGCACCGTAGTTTAGTGAAAAGTCGAGATTTGTAGGCAAGGTCATATGCTCTTTTCTCAAGCCCTAGTAGATGCCAGAGCTTATGTAACCCGAGTTCAGATGTTGGCTTTCTAGGTTTCCACCAGAGAGAAAGGATAGTGTGTTTAGTTGCCAGAAGCAGATAGGATATCCTCCTACCCGCAGTGGAGTGAAGGGGGTAGAAACCCACTAATTGTCTGCGAAGTGGGGCTAATTCTGGATGCGTATCTGTATCCCGACCTTGGATCTGCGAGCAAGTTGATAAAGGATTGTAAACCTTTATTTGTCTCCCCAGGGTTGGTGTTCTTAGAGCTAGCACCTTTTCACTAATAGCCCCTGAAGATAGCATGCAGTTCTCTTGGGCTAATTCCTTGCAAAGAGGGTGTGGAAATAAAACTTTTTCTAACTTTATATCTTTTCTTGCAGGTCTTTGAAAATCTATGCACATTAAGTACAGTCTTCTTTACTCTCTTGTTTTATTCCTGGTGTTTTTAGTTCATTCTTCTAAAGATGTATTGGTTAAGCAGAGTGGGAAGGGCTATATATGCATCTCTGGAAGAGAGAATGATCCCATGATCCCCTTGGACCTTCGGGTAACACCGGGGTGGCAGTCCAAGCCGGAACCAGGGCACGAGTCGGGGTACCACGCGGGTAGACGGCGTCCCCCCACTTATTTTACCGGGTGGACGCCGTCCCCCCTGGTCAAATGCTGGACTTTCAATGATGTCGTCACTTGCCCGCACGGCCGCCCTATTGTGGACAAACTGCTCTGTAATAAACAGTTTAAGGGACTCAGCTGTTTCATGGGCAAGGAATGCATCAGCTGAGCAGCCGATCTCATTTGCAAAGCACTGCCCGTGGACCCAGAGGGTTGCAAACACAGCGGACAAGTGTGATTCTAACATCGAACCACGTCCAGCTGTAATATGATGTCATTCGGGCATCACACAGAATACTTGAAGCAATATAAACACTAGCAGCCTTTAAGATATATATATAGATAGCTCAAACGCCCACATAATCGGTACAATATGGGAAAAACGCAGGGGCCCTCTTCAGCAAAAACAACTGCAGTTTCACAGCCCATAAAATACACTATTTGAAACGCTGCAGTGTGCTGATGAACCCAATCTGCAAATGCCGGTGAATATAATTGGTGCAATCTAGGTGACATGATACACCGTCAAACGCTGACACATTTTCGAGAAACACTTCCACATACCCAAACGTTTACAGAAGGTGAAGACACCAACTCCTGCTCCACTTGTCCAACAATGGACGTTGACTACCCTCTCAATAAGAAAGAAACATATCGAATCAGAAATGCACTTAACATTGCTGGACAAACGTGAATATAATCGGGGTTTTAATAATGGAACTCTTACACACCAACGTGATTATTTGGCTAAAATTGTAAACGCTACATGGTGAAAATCAGCAAGTGACTGAGAGAGCCAGCAAAGCACTTGCGTGCCGCATTCTCTTTTTCATTCGCAGCAACACCCATTGCCCTTGCACCGCGAGTTTGATACCAACTGGCCGTTCTATGCGGCATTCAGCTTCTTACATCTCCTAATCAGATTTAATTATTAGGCTATCGCCTGATTCCAACTCCTCCAAAACAGATTTAGAAATAATTGAAATTGGGAGATAGAGGGTAATTCCCACTCGTAGGCGGTCCCTATTCTGAAGCACACTATCTAGTCATAGTATATTCAACTGTACAACGGGCTGTCACAAAACATGATTTAGAGTTGATAGAAGTCAATGTTAATTTTGAAGTAGCTAAGCTGATCTTGTCTTCAAGAACCACACAGGCTATTGTAAACAGGCGCGCAACGCCCATTGTGCTCAAAGGGCTCCAGCCCTCCCTCCCCCCCTGCTGTGTGTGGCAGCCCGGGCTGAGACAGCTTCCTCGGCACACACACAGCCCCACCGAGTACTTCAAAGGTCTTTAAAAGACCATTTGCTTGTGAATGAGGCTTTGTTGTGTTTTCACTCCTTCTTAGAGCCACTGCATCTTCACTCTGCCGATTGCTGGAAGAATTAGACCCCCCCTAAATTTTTATTAGCCCCCCCGTAATTTCACTCTAGTTGCGCCTCTGATTGTAAATGTACACCATGCTGTCCAGAAAGTAAAAACGCCTATTCCCCTTGATTGCTTGGAGGATGCTTTATTGGTTCATCATGAGTTCACAAATGCCAAGCACTTTAGTTTAATAGGCACTTTACTGTGAATGCCTGGGGAAGCTGCAAAACTTTCATTAACAGTAGACTGAATGAACCTTCACCTCTGTTGTTTAATTTGTGCATGATGTAGGCAGACCTGAGGAGTATATAATGCACGTTCTCCTATAACCAATGACGCATTAAGGGGACAGGGAGTGCACCCACCACGGTTCTATGTAATGCATTATCATTTTAAATTAATATTCTCCGGTTCTGTCAGTTAGTTATTCCCCTAGTTTCTAGCATGTAGTTTTCTTTGTTTTTTTACAATGCGCAAACTCTGCTTTTGTTCATGGTGCCATGTTTTAGTATGCCTCGCTTACAGCACTTAATGTCTTTACTAATGTAGTTGTACACCAAACTTCATCCACATTTGGGCTGTTAATTCCTCTATACAGGGACCTTAAGTCACAGGTTTAAGCACTGAGCAGCTTCAATTGTTAAATCTTGCAATACGTGCAAATGTTAGATCTGCTGCACATGTGATGTCACTTCCTGTCTTGATGTCACTTCCTGTCTTGATGTCACTTCCTGTCTTGATGTCACTTCCTGTCGTGATGTCACTTCCTGTCACACCACCTAACTTGAAGAGTCCCCCCATTTCTTTTTTTAGGACTCGTGCCCTGGGCGTACTCTACCTCTTCTGTTTTTCACAGGTGAAGGTACTATCCTTTCTTTTAATCCGTCCTCCTTTTTAGTTAACGGTGTCAATTCTACACTCCCTTCCCTACTACGGTCAGAAATCCGAACCTGATGCTGATCTGTGTCATTCTTTCTTTGTTTTCCCTCGATCACCTTGATGGAGAAAAACGCCCGAAGGAGCTGATCCCCAGGAAGAGAAGAGAAGAAGAGGAACATTTCAGTTACTCATTTGCTGTTTAATTGGTTAATAAACGCCCAAAGCGAAGCAACATCCAGGACTCAGTTTCTTATTTGCCCTGAGCCCTCTACTCTTTAAAATCTATTTGACACCACTGGCGGAGCTCATTGCTAATACTGGGATCAAGGTGACATCCTACGTGGATGATACCCAACTGATGTTCACCTTCAGCGGGGTCTCGCCATTTACCTTTGACTCCTTCAAAGATTGCCTTAAAAGCATTTCTGTCTGGATGAGCAGCAATTTTTTAAAGCTCAACGCCGATAAGACGGAGGTGCTGTTTTTAGCCAAACTGTACCGCCCCCGGCAACCCTATGGTGGCCAGCAGAACTGGGATCTGCCCCTGCACCGAAGGATTCGGTCAAGAATCTGGGAGTCAGGTGGGACAATGATTTGTCCCTCGCTACCCATGTTCAACTTGTATCCGCGGCCTGCTTTGGCAAGATGAAAACTATCAGAAAATTCATTGATTTCTTGCCAGAGACCGCTCGAAAAACCGTAGTACACGCGTTAATCACCTCTCACCTTGATTACGCTAATGGACTCTACATGGGCCTACCGACTGGCCTGATCCGTAGCCTCCAGATAATACAGAATGCGGCCGCTAGACTGGTCTGCAAGGTCCCTCTCCGTCAGCATATTTCTCCTCATCTCAGACAACTCCATTGGCTACCGGTGGCCAAACAAATCGAATTCAAGGCCCTTACATTTGCCTTCCGGGCATATCATGGCAGAGGTCCCAATTACCTGAGGAAGAGGCTTCGCCCCTACCAGCAGGGCAGATCACTAAGATCCAATCATAAACGCTACCTCTCCATCCCCCGTTTTGCTAAGGCAAGAATGGGGGGGTAGGACATTTGAGGTGGGTACCACTAAATGCTGGAACAACCTGCCTTTTCAACTACGCATGATGCACTCTGAACAGGAATTTAGAAAGGCCTTGAAGACCTGGCTTTTAAGTCGTAATGACTAGATTTGCACCACCATTGCTCTGCTGTTGTCCGTGTTAGCGCCGGGACACCCCAGTCGGGGTAGCTGTGCGCTCTATAAATGCCTTTATTATTATTATTATTATTATTATTATAACGGATGCCAAAGTTGCAAAGCAGTGTTATACTTCAGTACCCTTTTCTTAGTGCTCAGACATTGTGTGGACTGTCTTCATTTAGTCATTGCCAATGAAGTCTTGGGACACTTCTAAATCAGACATTAATACAGTTATTGCACAAGACTTCTTAGCTTGCGATTTTTGATGTTAAATCGAAAGATGCAGTACATCATAACATCATGCATTGATTGCATGCTATTACACTCATCACTACTAGGCGTTAGAAGAACTGTACCAGAACTGTTGACCAAGCACAGCAGTGCAGTAGTGACAATAAAGCATGCAAAAATAACTTCCTTAAAGTAACCAAGGTGCAAGCTGGTGATGCGGCCAAATTACTGTGCATTGTGTCACCAGTAGTAATGCTGGCCCTTCTGCAAATATGGTACAAGATTGATGCTGCCCCTTTTCTTGTTCACTGATTGTAACATTTTATTTTGTAGCCAATTAGTAGCTCCCCTCCAAAGTGGATGGCAGAACTGGAGAACGACGACATTGATATGCTGAAGGGTGAGTATGTGTAATGCCTCTTTAAGGCTGTGGTGATGATGTGCTCTGGGTAGAGCATTGCCTCTTTTAAATGACTTATTTGGCCAATGCTGCAATTGAAGAAAGTGCTCACTCCCTTCTCTGTTGCTCTATTTTTAACTAGGAAGTAATAGTCTTCCTCCCCCTGCCTGATGCTATTACTAATATACCCTTTGAGTCAATACGTCCTGCCTCGTTCTCTCCACTGCCCTCCTTCTAAGCTGCTCCACGCCTTTTCACTCTTTCTCTGTCCTTTACCTCTGCTTTTTGCAGCAATATTTTTGTTCCTGTCTTGAGATTCCCTTCCTGTTTTCTCTGCCTCTGAGGTCTCTCTGTTTAAGGAGGGGTCGTTGTAAAGAGACCTGGAAGTTGGGTTGCTAGGCCAATAGCAAGTGCGGAAATACCAGCACTTAGAGGGACCTTCAGCTAGGGTAAGTGAGGAGTTCACTGGCAGTTTGCAGAGCCCACACCCTGCAGGAGGGAGACCCTGAGGGTGAGTGGAGCCTGCTCCACTAGGGGCAAAAGAAGAGAAAACTTGACCATTTGAGGAACCTTCACAATTCTGAAATTAAAAATCCCACTTGCAGTTTGAGGGGCTTTGGCCAGTGGTACCCAGAGATATCCTGCATGCTTAGCCTTTCTCTCCTTTGTGTTTTCAGAGCTGGGCAGCCTTACTACGGCTAATCTGATGGAGAAAGTGCGAGGACTGCAGAACCTGGCCTACCAGCTAGGGCTGGATGAGTGTGAGTACCTAATACATGGCCCGCGGACCCTACTGTCTTGATTGTTGGTGGTGAATGGGCAAAGGCTCTTTGGTTCGGGTAGCCAATGTTTATGTGCTCCATTTAGGACTTGTGTATAGTTGCCAGGGGAGGGAGCAGGTGTAGTAGTGGCTCCCTGGAAGCATAGATGCAAAGGATGGGAGACAAAGTATTTTGGGGGTGAGGAGGTTACCATGCCAACCCTGTATGAGGGTTCTGTAGGAACTAATAGTCACATGAAGTGAGAAGGCACCGCCCATTATAGAGTGAAAAATTGTGTGCTCCTGATAAGCAATGTATCGCAAGGCTTAGCTCCTTTAGTGTGCGATGTAGAGTCAGGTTATTAAAATACATAGTGTATTTTAGTGGGTATGAATTTGTGCATGCCATGGATGGAAACATTAGTGTCTCATGGGCACTGGCGGCCCTCAACATTTTGAACAGGTGCAGCACCCATGCTGGGATTGCACAGCCCCTGGAACGTGCGACATTCAAAACCTTTTCAAAGAGGTTGTTACCAGTGTGCATATCTAGAGCTTAGTTTCGTAGGCTCTGACAACAAGGACCTAGTAGGTATCAGCTACTTTTCAATACATGGAGCATCAAAGAATTAACACAAACAGTAGGTCTCCAAGTGACAACAGCAGGACTTTCAGGATGCTAACTTGAAATATCACCTGAGTGAGAGTGATTTCAGAACTCGAATATTCCCTCACTCATCCACCTATTCATCTCAATGACTTAGGCACCCACCCCAGGGATCTGTCTTTAAACTATGTCACTCATACCTTTAATGTACATGTTCTGCAAGAGATGAAAGTTTGTATTAGTCTACCCTTCTGGATTTGTTCAGTGGAAAATGGAAGATTGAACGTATTGCCTTCTGTTTGAGAGGGAAGCTTGCTTTTCTACTGCCATGCTTTCCCTGTTCTGGGAGATAGTAAAGCTTACTCCAGTATTGGCTCTTTCATAAATTCGCATGCTTGAATCATTCACCGTCGTCAAAGTGGGAGTCCCACTGTATCATTAGAAAGCAGTGTAGTATTAAACATAGCCTGGGAAGGCCCTAAAGCCTTGCCTTTAGTAACATATCTCTTTCATATAAAAGAGGCTAAACTTCAACCAATCAGGTTATAGCACTTCCCTCAGAGGCTTCTGTCGCTCAGATTTTCTACTGCACATCGTGTGAGGGAGGCTCCCCTGAGCTCTGCTCAGTTCAGCTTATTTCCAGTATTCTGAGAGATTTATTTCCATCTACTTTATGCTACAAGTTACCATCTGCTTCAAATCTTACTCTACAATGTCAGAGCAAGTTAAGAAGGTCTTTTTAGACCATTTGAGACCTGTGGCAAGAATTGGCTTCATTCAGAAGATCAAGATAAGGATTCCATTTACTGCCTCTATTCATCCCACAAAGTGAAGGATTGTAAGATATGTCGTACCTTTTCTTCTAAAACCCTAAAGGACAGAGAGGGGAGGCTACTGTTGTGGCTCCAAAAGCTTAAGGCTAAGAAGGACCCTGTTTCGAGGATGACAGCGAGGGTTCTTCCTCATCCTCCAGGAAAGTTCACGAGGGAGAGGTCCAAAGCTCGCTCTCCTAATGAGCCTCCCAGGAAATCTGCTAAAAAGACCTACCAAGGTTCTCACAAGGAGCAAAGACCTTCAGAAAAATCTCATAGGGAGCGTAGTCCCTCAGAAAAACATTCTTAAAAGCATAAAGAACATGTTTTTTCTTCAAAAACGCCTGAGAAATCAAGATCTGAGCCTCCTACACCTCCACCTCAAATTTCCCACAAATTCAAAAAAAACGTCGCTGGCACATCAATGGAGATATCGTCGCCAAGCCCACCGTCGAGGAAGTAATAGTCTACCATGCCGTCGACGGGGATGACGACTATGGCGGCAACTACGACATCAACCACGAGGACAGTGACAACAATGTGATTGTGATCGGATCACCGTTGATGACGGCCACATCGTTGACGATCCAGTCTACGGCGCCCATCCCTTCAATATTCAAACTGTTCTCTGCCTCTTCAACGACAACACCATCGCCGTGGACACCAATCCCAGCGGCAGTGCCGGTGAAACCGCCATCGATGACGACGACATCGTCGACGAGAGAAAAATTTCAGGAAAGACTAAAAGAGATGGAGAAAACAACATACCTTATACCAGAACATACATCCCTAAGAAAAGTCTCACTCTTACCACCCAGTCATCTCCTGGATGAGGTTGATTCAGAGGATGATGGTCCTTTTGGGACTGCACGCACTCCGAACTGCATGTAAAATACTGGCAGGAGGATGATGAAGAGGAAGTAGGCTACTATGGCCAAAAATACTATCTCCCTCAACAAGAGGGTTTACATTACCAGGAACAGTTTCAGCCATATCAACAGTATCAGGAGAACGTGGTATGCGTACCAAGGGCATTGGTCCCAGACTTACAACTGAAGCTGGCGGATTACAGCAAACGCTTTCCACCTACAACCACTTCACCCAGGCTGCACCTCCAAAGACTCCTCCAGTGCAACCCTCCACTCCACAAACCCAAAGAAGTATACCAACAGCCGCCTCCGTAAGGCATACCCCACAGTTTTCAACGGTGCCTGTGCATGATACCTCGTCTTAAGATAATATCAGGAAACAGGGGGAACTTCCAGATGTCCACACTAAGTGGAATGATTACCTCATTCCAACACTACCACCCACAGATTCACCCCCTAAACACATAGGAGGTTGCCATATTCTTCTGGAGTGAGCGGCAAAGAGGTTTGATCTTTCCATAATGATGAAGCAAGCTTCTTATATGACTTCAAGGAGCCCTTCAGAAAGAGCGTCAGAGCTGTTTCCATCGTGGATTGCATCTGGGAAGAAGGAATAAAGACCATGAAAACCCCAGCCACAGTGGCTACATTATTGTCACTTTTGAACAAAAAATATAAAGCCCCAGAAGATTCTCCTGCCTGCCTCATTGGGCATCCCAAACTTGACTCTGTAATCACCCAAGCAGCACAGCGCCGTTCTAAGAATCCACCTGCACCAATCTCCGGACCTCCAGATAAGGAAGGCAGGCGCCTGGACAACATCAGAAAATGTTTTTTTTCAATGTCAGCACTCATGGTGCGAGCAGCAAACTCTTTGGCACTGCTTGGAAGATGTGACTGACAAATGTGGTCAGACATCGCACCATATCTTGACCGTCTTCCAGATGATGGACATTGCATCCACAGGTTTTCAACAACTGGCAGGCTCAGCAGTCCTACGGAGGCAAGGTTGGTTGGTTGAAAGCCACTTCCTTCAGACCAGAAGTGCAAAGTAAGATTCTGGACCTCCCATGTGATTGTGAAGACTTCTTTGGGAAACACATTAACAATGCTCTCCAATCCATAAAAACGGACAACGATACAACCAGGTCACTGGGTACCCTGCAGTATTGGAAAATACCTTTTTGTGGTGCACAAGGTAGAGGGCAATTCTCCTACAGAGGGAGTTATCAATGATACAGGTACCCATCATACCAATCTGGCTCACAACTGTTTCGTCCGCAGTACCAGCAGCGACAGCCTCCTCAGGCAGCCTACACGAGGCAAACCCAGAAAGGAAAACTGGGTTGTCAGGGCAAAGATACAGGATGTTGACAGTGACGAACTACAGGCACCGGCTACATCTCTGTCCCCTCAGACATGCCTTGGAGGCAAAATATCCAATCACCTCCATGAATGGAGGAAAATAACAGACCAATGGGTATTGGATCTGATTCAATTCGTCCACACACTGGAATTCATTCAAAAACCACCTCCGACTCTGCCCCTAGAAGTCCCTGCCAAAACATCTGCATCTTCTCAGGTTAGAAGTCCAGACCATGCTCAGCAAAGGGGCCATAGAACGAGTCCCTGGAAACAGGAAGGGAGGAGGTTTTTATTCCTGTATCCTCTTAGTCCAGAAGAAGCCAGGGGAATGGAGACCTATCCTGGACCTAAGAAAATTGAGCAAATATCTCAGGAAACAGACATTTCGCACGGTCGCACTGAAGGATATCCTATAACGTCGAAAACAGGGAGATTATATGACATTAGATCTCCAAGATGCATATTTTCATGTCCCGATACATCCACCCATCGAAAAATTATATGATTCATAGTAGCCGGTAGCCATTATCAGTTCAAGGTCCTTCCATTTGGCCTAAAATCTGCCCCTCACAGTTTCACAAAGAGCCTGGCACTAGTAGCGGCATTCTTAAGACAGGAGAAACACTAAGTCTTTCGGTATCTCGACAACTGGCTGGTCAAGGCACCTTCCGATCAATCTGCACAGAGGTTAACCAACGCCCGCTTAAACCTTTTCAGCAAATTTTGGCTTGTGCTAAATCCACAAAAGTCAGCCATTCAGCCATCCAAGAGGATAAAGTTCTTAGGGGCTACATTGGACACAGTGCTGAACAAAGCATATCCAACTCCAGAAAGACAGACAAGATTACTACACTTTGCTCTTCTAGTGCAAAGAAAAAAGTAACTTTCTTTTCGCCTCTTCAAACCCCTGCTAGGGATAATGTCCTCATGCATTCCCTTGGTACCATTCTGCCGCCTTCAAATCCGTCAGTTGCAAGAGGAACTGGACAGGCAATGGATCCAAACACAAGGCTCTTTTGACGATATGGTTTGCATCACCCTGGAGATGTGCACAGCTCTGTCCTGGTGGATTTGAGAGGCAAATCTCTCGGCAAGCCTGACATCCATACCCCAAGTTTCCTGGTTGGTCATCACCACAGACCCTTCCTTAGAGGGTTGGGGAGCTCATCTGCAAGATTTGCAAGTCAGCGGCAAATGGGAGCTATCTCAGTTGCTTCTTCACATCAACCTGCTAGAACTCAAGGCGGTACATCTAGCCTTGCAAGCCCTCCTGCCCAGGATGCAAAAATCTGCAGTGCTCACTGCACAGACAACACCATGCACTATATCAACAAGCAAGTTGGCACAAGGTCTCAAGCGCTGTCCCAAGAAGTGGAAAGAATTTGGAAGTGGTTGATCCGCCACCAGGTGAATCTAAAGGCAGAACATGCGCCAGGAAAGTAAAATGTCATAGCAGACACTTTGAGCAGGATGAGAAGTACTTGCCACAAATGGGGGCTCAATCGGCAAGTCCTGGACGGAATTTTCCATCAATGGGGCAGACGGAATCTGGACCTGTTGGCAACCTCCCAGAACCGGAAATGCCAATTCTACGTAAGCTGGCATCCACAACCAGGGTCGAGGGGGAATGTTTTTTCAATCGCATGGTCCGGAATCTTTGCCTATGCTTTTCCTCCAACTCCTCTCCTTGCAAGGATTCTCATGAAGGTGAAGTCAGACCCCTGCAGGATCATTCTTATCGCTCCGAGGTGGCCAAGGCAACACTGATTCACAGAGCTACTTCTCCGTTCAGAGAGACAGTACATTCAACTGCAACCACTTTCGTCTCTACTGACAATGAGCCAAAGGCAAGTACTTCATCTGGATCCGAAATACTTACACTTGTCAGCTTGGCTCCTGAATTTAATGAATTTGAACATCTGAACATCCCAGGAGAATGCAGGGATATTTTAGTCAGAGCTCGTGCAGATAGTACAAACAAGACTTACAGTCTTACATGAAAGCGGTTTTGCATCTGGTGTCAACGTTCCAAAGTGCACCCAGTGTCATCTACACCGGAAGAAATCCTTCCTTATTTACTACATCTGCCAAGAACCGGTCTCGCTCATGCTTCCATTAAAGTTCACCCAGTGGCCATATCCTGCTTCAGAAGATCAGCGGCATCAAAATCGTTGTGGGTAAAGCAAACTCAGCAAACTATTTCTCAAAGGTCTGTTTAGGGTCTTCCCTCCAGTAAGACGTCCTCCCCCACCCTGGCAACTAAATATTGTGCTTTTTCAACTAATGAAAGGTCCATTGAGCCTGTGCACAAAGTTGACATTAAATTTCTGTCTTGGAAAGTGTCTCTCCTGTTGACACTGACATCAGCAAGACAGGTTAGTGAAATACAGGCTTTCACCATTCAAGAACCTTCCCTACAATTCAGAAACGATAGACTGATTCTGCAAACCAATCCAAAATTCATTCCAAAAGTTCCATCTGACTTTCACTTAAATGAATTATTAATTCTAAAGTCTTTTTCCCCCAGATCCCAAGACTGCAGCAGAAAGGACATTGCATTCCTTGGATGTCATGAGATGTCTAAAAGTTTACCTTAACAAAACGAAACACTTCGCAAATGCAATCAGTTATTAGTAGCATGAGCAACAAAAATGGTTCTGCACACAAAAAATATGGTTATACAATTTAGTATTCGATAACAATTATTATGTATAGATCAAAGAAATTCTCAGTCGCCGTGGTCTTGTTTTCGTACGCAGCGTTCTTTATTGAAAACAGATGATTTAACAGGCAATTAAAATCCAGTAGCCGACGCGTTTCGTCCCCAAAGGGACTTCTTCAGGGCTCGAATTAAAGAATATTCTTTTGAAGCAGACACCGTGACGGATCTTTTGTGGTTACCGCGCCATAAGGAAGATGCTACACTCTATACGAAATGTGTGACTTCTGGACATGATTGCCATCATAGAAATCTTAGTGGACATACACTGTGATATTTAATTTGTTTTCAATAAAGAACGCTGCGTGCGAAAACAAGACCACGGCGATTGAGAATTTCTTGTATCTATACATAATAATTATCGAAAACTAAATTGTATAACCATATTTTTTGTGTGCGGAACCATTTTTGTTGTTCATGTTGTTTTGGGTTATCCCAAATAGGGAATAGAGAGGGGTGTACTCCTTGGTTCCTTTGCACCAATATCATTTTCCCATACACTGGTTTGACAGGTGCGGGTGTTCTTTATTGCCTCAGCCCTCAGCTTGTGATTGTATAGTTATTAGTAGCATTCAGTGCTCTTAGAACTGGAATGAGCTCCCCACCGACATCAGACGTTCCCCCTCCCTGAACACCTTCAGGAAGGATCTGAAGACCTGGCTCTTCGACTGAAACGGACCCCCAGCACCTTGAGACCCTCATGGGTGAGTAGTGCGCTTATAATCCCCGATTGATTGATTGATTAGAAGGGGTTATCCACTCTTGAAACAGAGCATACCAAGATGGATAACTAATGCCACACAATTTTGTCATCAAAAGCTGGCACGCCATAACAAACAAAGGTGCGAGCTCATTCACACAGAAGTATATCGACTTGGACAGTGTGTCTATCTAAAATATCTGCAGAGCAGCAACCTGGGAAAATAGACACACCTTTACGCAGCACTACTGCTTGGATTCCGCTGTTCACAGAGGTGCAGCAGTGGGCCAGGCGGTATTATGGCATCTTTTCCGGTAAAGGTGAGCCATCGTAGTAAGTGGTACTCCCCATCCTCTAATGTATTATGCACATTTTACATTGTTTATATATGTATAAATGTATGACTATACGTACAAATTTATTCCGATGTTCATACAAAAAATGTGCTATTCAACTGCTATTTAATCTGATTCAAGCATGTGAATATATGAAAGATCCAATACTGGAGTAAGAAAATAAGTTATTTACCTGTAACTGTAGTTCTCCAGTATTGGTATCTTTCATAGATTCACATGCAACCCACCCTCCTCCCCTGAGAGGCTCACCTTTCTCTTTGGTACTATACATATTCGCACTTGTTTTCTGAAAATCTGAGTGACAGAAGACTCTGAGGGATGTGTTCTACAGGGTGCTACAACCTGATTGTTTGAAGTTTAGTCTCTTTTAAATGACATAGATATGTTACTAAAGTGAAGGCTTTAGGTCCTTCCCAGGATATGTTTAATATTACAGTGCTTTCAAACGATACCGTGGGACTTCCACTTTGACAACGGGGAATGATTCAAGCATGTCAATATATGAAATATACCAATACAGAACTACAGTTACAGGTAAGTAGCTTATTTTCTTGCACTTCTGCTGCTCGATTTGTAGCAGTCCTAGATGGAAAAGCCATTGCTGATGCTACCGTAGTTGTACCTGTCCTCTGAAGGAGGGAATCTTGCACTGTTTCTGCCCAAGGTGCACCTGTTCAACGATGAAGAGTGTTTTCACTGCTTTTCCATCTTATAAAAACAAACGATATTTTGAATGCACTTCCATAACTTGCCTTGCCCAGTCAAAAGCTTTGATTGGACCCAGGGCAAAAACTAGTTATGGGCCCTCACCCAGAGATCCTGGTTTCAGTCCCAGCTTGACAAAACGGTGGGACCCTGTGCAATTGCTTTTCTTCCCTTAGTCCCCTTTTCTGTGATCATCGTATTTGAGAGCACCTTGAACAAATTTAGTTTAGAGTTCACATTGTAAAACAATTTCTCTTGTGTATGATTTAATAGATCATAATGTTGCTCTATCTATAAAAAATAAAGGCTTATATAGGAAAAGGAGGACAACTGACTTGATTCAGTAATAAAATTGTCACAGCAGAAAGGGTGTGGGGCACTTATTTGAATAAAAGCCACTCAATGCAGTGATATAATTTAAGGTTCTAGAGTTAAACAAACCAAAATACACTTTTTTTTATGTAAAAGTTCACACCTCAGCTATAAATACACTGGCAGTCAGTTTCATTTGCAGCAGGACAGGAGGTCTAGTTTGACCTCAGAGCTGTTCTTCCCAGCCTCCACTGCACAGCGTTTCCAGACAGGATGCAACATAGATGGACCTTGGAGACTTATGGGACCCAGTCGTCACTGCTTCATCACCACTAACTATTGGCACTGGTAGGAAGGTAGGGGATGCTTTGGTGTTGGGCACGTGGTTTGCAGTCCCAAGGGCTATGCACTCTCACTGCCCATACCCAGTCAGCAGCAAGTGTGTCTTGTCAGCATGGGCATGGCCAGTTCCAAAGCACAGGCTACGATTACAGTGACTCGCAATGTGAAAAATTCTGATATTAGAGCATCGAAACATGTTAATGGAAAAGAGAATTACAGTCTGTTGCTCGGCCCTTCTGTTTTTAGTCTTGTGGTAGTCAGACACCAGTAAACATTTTTAGCTCTCTCCCATATAACTTTAATATAGGTCTGACAGTTTAACGAAGCGAGAACATAAATGTTGACAAAAGTGGCATAACCTTACCCAAACTAAGGAACCCATAACTAGGAGACTGTCCAACTAGTGAAGAACAGTACTCTCGGAGACCTCGTGGCACTGATGAAGTATACGAATACCAGGTAGTTGAGGGTTCATCACCCTATATGAGTACATGAATGTATGGTAATTGCATATGGAGAGCATTGTGTAGGCGAGACCTATTGGCTTTGCCAATTCATTTTTTTTTATACTTTCAGCCATGTTGCTGTACAACAAGTCTAAAAACATTGACAAAGCCAATAGCTCTTGTAGACAAGACCTACTGGCTTTGCCGATATTTGTATTTACAAGCATCTGTTTTGTACCCTTTCTAAATTTGTTTACTTGAGAAGGTTTTTCACATGCAGATATTTGATATCCAGGAATATAATATATATATATATATGGGGAAAGTCTCAAAACTGACTTCGAGGACAGAGATACAAGAAGTAGGAATTTAAAAAATACTCTGCATGGACTGAAGGCCAAACGACAGAATCAGACGCTTAAAAATCCACAGACCTTTCACTGTTTTTTTTACTATGAAATATGAACCATTGTGTCATAGTTTCTCGAGTTTCTCATTTTATCCGATAAGTGAGCTATTGTAGTAGTGCACTTGCAAACATTATACCAGAGTTCCATCACCAATGTAATGTCGATAAAGTGCTTAGAGGAGGACATGGGTTGAAAACAAATTTGTTGGTGCCTTCGTTTCTCACAGTGAACTACTGACAAAGCTGAATTGAACATTCCCAGGATATGGTGTGCGATATTTTTAAGCAAATTAGTTACGTCGGATTCATTTTATTTTAATTATCTGTTTTAATTAAGCACACACAGGATTGCAGAGGGCACACTGTATGCAGCGTTCATCCTAAAGCGCTTCATACCCCATTGCGTACAGCATCGCTAAAAATCGTTTGCAAAACTTTTAGGTCCCTAAGGCAAGACCTATTAGCTGTGCCAATGCTTGTTTCTTGCAGGCAATCACAGGTTAACTGCGAGAGAACAGAGATATCCTTTCAGATGCAAATGCGAGCTTTCCGCTCCTAGCGGGCCAACATTAACTTCCTTAGAAAGCCTATAAAAGACCTAGTTTACAAAAACAATGGAAGAGCAGCAGTTAAACATATCTAGGGGCCGAGAAATGAAAGAGAATGTCCTTTCACCCCTCTTTCCTAGCACAACCTGGGCCTAGAAGTTGGAGTGCCCTGCGCTGAACAAGTGCAACACATTGTTGTATCTGGGTTATGTATTTTGTAATGTGTTGGGGGGGAATGGAATGCAGAAAGGTGTAGAATGCTGAAATGTGTATAATAGAGCTGTTGTGGAATATAATGGGTCTTTTCCTGGAAGGGTAGTGCGTTGGTTGGATCTTTACTGCACTGCTCCAGGATTCAGTAAAGTATTACAGTTATACCTGCACTTGCTGTGTGGACAATTCACCACAAGAATTTGGTGACAAGCTGAATTCTGGACAGCCTGCCATGTGTGTAACTTCGATTACTAGTCTGGAAGACAAGTAATTAGAAGCAAAGTACTGTTCTCTTTGGATTTGTTTTGGACAAATCAGGGAGGAAGATTTTGTACCTCTGGACCTTATGGGATGCCTCAAGAAGTTGGGTGTTATGGATTACGTGGTGCAGTGAAGGGCTTTGGCCTGTCTGCTACCGTTGGGCATAATGGTCTAGTGGCGCATGAAGGATAACCTGCCGCAGCATACCCGCACTTACAGGAATTGAAGCATTTGGCGTGAGTGGCATCACTCGGAAGGATTCTTGTTTATCCTTGAATGAGGCATGCGCTTCAATTTGTTACTTTGATGCTGACGCATTTCTTCATCGCCGATACTGACGTAATGTTCTACGCTTGCATGTGAGGAGTCTTTCAATGTTGCGCTGACATGCTTCACGCTGCTTGCAAAAGTAACGTGTGGATTTTTTCCTTAAACGTCGACGCCCTACACGCGGAAGGAGTTGGTACGCGTGGTTTCGTTTGCTGCGCCATTAATCCTGCGCTGTGCACATTGATATTGTGTAGCACATCGTCGTTGTTGGGGGCATAGCAATCAGGAGCACATCCGCGGACGAGTGTAGCGATACAAGTATAACGAAGGCATTTCTTTACCTTCTACCATCAGCCTACACTGCATTTTTTCTTTTACAACATATTTTCTCATTGTTATTCTGGAGTATTTCCAAGTGTGAGGCACTTTTTTTTGTGCTTGGTAATTTTCCCAGCATCGGAGTACTGTGTCATTTTGCTTTCTTTTGCTCCCATCTGCATGTGATTGTTCTTCAGTACTGTTTGGGTTCCTAAAGGCTCCTTCTGTCTTTGTCGTGGAAACCAATGTATGAACCATGTGTGCTTCACAGACATTTTATCTAACGCCTCTGCAACCCTTCCTTGTATCACCTGGGGATCCACCCATTAAGTGGTCAGAGTGGAAGTAATATTTTTTTAATTATATTTATACAATTGACAATGAGGACCTTAAGCAGGAACAGAAGAAAAAATTCTGTTGCCTTTGTGGGTTTTTTTTTAAACTTTATTTTTCATTTTTTAGCAAAAGGTGCTTCACATACAGGGTGGTCCACAAATACTTGACAAGCAAATCGTTTCATCCCATTTTTCATGCAGACGTACAATGAGCAATGACAGGAACATTTATACCCCAAGTTATGGAGCTTGCGTTCCGCAGCTAATCGGCATGGGTGCCTCCGCAGTCCACTTGGCTGCGAATAGTGTTTCCCTGCACCAACACCGTGAGCTTGGGTAGCGCGCAGTGTTATGCGGATTGTGAGGTGGCAGTACCCTTGAGCGTGAGAAGATAGTCGCGCAGCAGTTGCCATATATCGCACGGACAGGATGTGGGTGGTTGTAGGTGTGCATACAAATCTCAGTCTGTGTTGCTGTGTATTAAGCTATTAAGCCAAGCATTACGTGTGGGTGGGTGGTTGCTACCCCAGTGTTTGGCCACCTCCCTCTTGGCGAGCAGAAGTGCAATAGAAATGAAGCGGCGTGAGGCAGCAGGGACATCATGAACAAACCCCAGGAGCGCTATTAACTGCGAAGGCGTGAGGGTCACGTGGGTCATGCGAGTCAGCTCCTCGAAAATGGTCCGCTCGTATCTGGCCACCTTCTCGCAGGTCTATGGCATATAGGCAAAATCAGCTGATAAGTGCCACTTGGGGCAGGAATGGGGGAGGGAGGGATCCATCCTATGTATTTTAGTCAGTGTAGTGTATGCTAGCCGTAGGAATTTAAAGTGGAGCATTTTGTGGCAATGGTTAAGAGATATTAAATCGCATTTGCGTGCAGCACTAGTGCCATTGAAAATCGTTTAGCGGGCATCCTAGATCTCGTTCCCAGGCAGTGCGGACCCCAGCGTCCCATGTAGGAAGCAAGTGAAGGCATGATTTGTAGAGTTTGGATATCAAGTGTTCCCCACCAGTGTCTGTGATAAGCAGCGTCAGAGGTGGGAAACTGTCCGGCTCGAGGGGGTAGCTGGGAATCTGGGCTCTAAAAGCCCCTTGCAGCCGCCACAGGACAAATTGGTCCAGGATGGGAGCATCTTGAAATCGGGTGCATTCTGACCGCGAAAATACCTGGCCATCTGGGAAGAGGTCCCTGATGGTGGTCAGGGAGTACCAGGTTGGGGTGCGCCGGACAAGACCCTCTTGCGTAATGGGCAGCCACGGGTTTGCGGCCAGGGGTAGGGCAGACGAGTACAACAAGTGGCCTCCCATCATTCTAATCAGTCGCTGCCAGACCCAGCTGGTTGTAGACACTGTCTACCCAAAAACCCTTAGAGGCCCGGTGCTTTCGTGCCATCCTATCGCCTGGACTATCTCCTCCACTGTGAAGGGTTCCCCAAGGAATTGTTGATGCGCTGAGCTGAACCACACCATGGCAATCTCCTCCAAGTAGCGTGCCCGACCAGCGAACTCGTCTGTGACCCGGGAGGTGTATAAGTCTGTGTAGTAGGTAAGTATTTCATCCTGAATACCCAGCATGTCTGAAATGTAGGTGCCTTCCAAGCGTCTGAGGACTGTAATGTAAGACTGGCCCTGAGGGAGTTGTAGTAGTCGGGCAAGTGTGCGTCCCGGCCTCTCACCCTCCCCCTAGCATCTGGCCGTGGCATATTTCCCCAAATAGTGTGTTTCTCTCTCGGCTGCTTCTCTAAACTCAGCCAGTAGGGAGGTGCGGCGGTGGAGCTGCGCCGTTGCCTCGTGCGCTGCCTGGGACTGATCGATCTCAGATAACTGTTTCTCTAGCTGGAATAAAGTACGTTGTAAGTCTTTAAGGATCCCGGTATGCTTGGCTTCGCAGACCTGACCTTATGTAGGCCGCCTTGAAGGCCTCCTATAATGTGGCCCAGGTCTCGATCGTCCCTTTGTTTATCTCAAAGTACTCCACCATCGCTGTTCGGAGCTCCAATCTGAATAAGTCATCCAGCAGCGACATCCCTGGGAACCTCCACTGTCTCTCCACCCTCCTTCCCCTCCCCCCCCCCCCTGCCCGCCCTTGGCATTTGGAGCTTCAGAAGCACCGGAGAGTGATCTGACAATGTTCGTGGGAAGTGTTGTATGGAGGCGATCCATGTAGCTATGGTGGGTGTGACGAACCAGTAATCTAGGCGGGTCCAGGTATTGTGTTGTGATGAGTAGTATGTGTGGGTGTTGTTGACTCCAGACATCAAATAATTTGTGCGTGTCTCTGAGTTCTCTCAGTATGCGCCAGGAACGCGTCTTGGTGCCAGGTGTATCTGCGGTGCTGTCGCGCTTAGGGTCGAGTAGTATGTGCAGGTCCCCCCACATGCAGATGTGGTCTGCCTCCAGACGATCAATATGAGCCTGTAGCTCGTGGTAGAAGTCCGTACTATCTAACATTTGGAGCGTATAAATTAACTAGAAGTATGAGGTACCCCAGTAAGCAGCCCGCTACCAGCAGGTATCGGCCCTCCTTATCCGCGGGTACCCTCCATAGCTGAAAGGGCATCTCGTTTGTGTATGAATATTGAGACCCCCCTGGTGTAAGTGCTGTAGCCTGCGGAGTAACGATGAGTCCCCCATGTGGACGCAAAGGCAGGTGGTGGCGTGGGGGACAGGTGCGTCTCCTGTAGGAAGGCAATGTCAACCTGATGCCTTTGTAGGTAGTGCAACACCTGCTTGCCCTTACGGGCGTTATTCAGCCCCCGCATGTTCCCGGTCACTAGTGAGATGTCTGCAAAGGGGTGAATCCTATTGTGTGCAGTCATAGCTGATCTGTGGGTTGAGCAATTGCTGTGGCCAAAAGGCGTAGTGCGGTACCACCAGTATTCTGATCTACAAACATTTGCAAAATGTCCCACAATTCAACAAAAATCCCCTGACCCTGCCCCCTCCCATCCCCTTCCCAATTCTACAGGGAAAGCCCCCTCCCATTAACATTGCTACAGTCCTAAACCGGTGCAGTTTAAACTAATACCAAACAATTACATTCTGCAGGAGAGAAAGAATAGATTTTCTAATAAACAGTGCATCTTACAGTATACCAAGCCAGTAGGTGCCACCCGGACATATGGGAATATGCAACATCATGAGCAATTTGCAGCAGGTACCACACTTAGCCCCATGTAGGGCAGAGTCAAGCTGGTGAGTCTGCAGGGAGAAAAGGTCAGTGCTGACGCCAGAGTTGGCAACAGGTGGCGAAATATCAGGGGAGGTACTCCGGTGTGCAGCCCGGGATTCAGAGTACGTGCGACAGAACTCCTGCACTGCCGTTGGAGTGTCAAAACTCCGTGCTTTGCAATTGACCTCGACCCGCAGGTGTGCAGGACACACCATCCCATAGCGGAGGCCCAGATTACGCAGCGTGGACTTGACACCTGTGTCTTTTCGACGGGCATCCTTGACCATCACCGTGAAGTCCGGGTAGATGGAGACCGATGAACTCTGCCAGTTGAGTGGCCCTTTTTCCCTGGCCAGGCGCAAGGTGGTGTCATGATCCCGGAATTTCAGCAAACGTGCAATGAGTGGACGCGGTGGGCATCCTGGATTCGGGCGTGGCCCCAAGAAGCTTTGGGCCCTCAACTACAAATGTGGGTGTGAAGGAGTCCTTGCCAAACAACTCGGTCAGGAGCTGCTCCACAAACTGATCTAAGCGGCCTGTGTTTGTGGATTCCGGAATACCCAGCACGCGGATGTTGTTGCGCCTGCCCCGCGCCTCCAGGTCATCATTCTTCATAGCGATAGTCTTTAGGAGCCTCTCCATACGTTCCAGCTTGGGCCGCCCTATCTTCCAAATCCGAAACTCTGCCCTCCGCTGCGTCGAGTCGTTTCTCTTGGTGGTCCAGATGCGCCCCCCATTGTGTCCAGGCATTTGTCCAGCGTGTTGATACGGCTGTGCAGGGCCCTAAAGTCCGCCTGAGCTCCATCATGATGGCATCCACGTTGGCCTGCGCCGCAGCATGGGGATCCAGCATACTTCCCCCTCTGCCATCTGCTTTGTATCTCCCTGGACCATGTCCTGCCAGCAAGTGGGGTGTCAGCAGCAATCAGATCAGGGCAGAAGCATCTCCTAGGGGCCGCCCTCCGTGGCTCAGGTGTGGCAATCCAGGCCGGGGCCAGCTATGTGCACAATCCTGTCAATGCAGGCTTTCAGGGGATGGGCAAAGTACCACAGGCCAAGTTGCCGAGGGGCCCTACCCTCATCGGCTGCCAGGTGTGGCTAGATAATGTGTGCTTCTCCTAGCACAGTTCTCAGCCCCTTGTACGAGGTTAGCGATACCAAAGGGGATGATGGACGGAGCGCTTGAGCAAATCAAACACTCACCCCCAGTCAACTGATCTGGGTTTAATCCATCATTCTTTAGCTCACTCCACCACCCCAGTTCAGACATGGCCATATGCAAATCAGTCTGACCCTGTGCCTCATGGGAACAGTCCAGCCCGAACTGCCAAGCCATGTCTTCCCTGGACCGGAAACAAGCATCCTGGGACCGGTTTCTGGCTATTCAGCCGTCATCAGCCAGGCTAGCTTGAATCCAGTGGCAAAGTGAGCAAGGGACCCACGTCTGGGCATACCCTGCCAACTTAGGGCGAACAAAGCGATACCAAAGGGGATGATGGACGGAGCTCTTGAGCAAATCAAACACTCACCCCCAGTCAACTGATCTGGGTTTAATCCATCATCATTCTTTAGCTCACTCCACCACCCCAGTTCAGACATGGCCATATGCAAATCAGTCTGACCCTGTGCCTCATGGGAACAGTCCAGCCCGAACTGCCAAGCCATGTCTTCCCTGGACCGGAAACAAGCATCCTGGGACCGGTTTCTGGCTATTCAGCCGTCATCAGCCAGGCTAGCTTGAATCCAGTGGCAAAGTGAGCAAGGGACCCACGTCTGGGCATACCCTGCCAACTTAGGGCGAACAAAGCGATACCAAAGGGGATGATGGACGGAGCGCTTGAGCAAATCAAAAACTCACCCCCAGTCAACTGATCTGGGTTTAATCCATCATCATTCTTTAGCTCACTCCACCACCCCAGTTCAGACATGGCCATATGCAAATCAGTCTGACCCTGTGCCTCATGGGAACAGTCCAGCCCGAACTGCCAAGCCATGTCTTCCCTGGACCGGAAACAAGCATCCTGGGACCGGTTTCTGGCTATTCAGCCGTCATCAGCCAGGCTAGCTTGAATCCAGTGGCAAAGTGAGCAAGGGACCCACGTCTGGGCATACCCTGCCAACTTAGGGCAAACAAAGCGATACCAAAGGGGATGATGGACGGAGCGCTTGAGCAAATCAAACACTCACCCCCAGTCAACTGATCTGGGTTTAATCCATCATCATTCTTTAGCTCACTCCACCACCCCAGTTCAGACATGGCCATATGCAAATCAGTCTGACCCTGTGCCTCATGGGAACAGTCCAGCCCGATTTGCCAAGTCATGTCTTCCCTGGACCGGAAACCAGCATCTTGGGACCGGTTTCTGGCTATTCAGCCGTCATCAGCCAGGCTAGCTTGAATCCAGTGGCAAAGTGAGCAAGGGACCCACGTCTGGGCATACCCTGCCAACTTAGGGCGAACAAGCGATACCAAAGGGGATAATGGACGGAGCGCTTGAGCAAATCAAACACTCACCCCCAGTCAACTGATCTGGGTTTAATCCATCATCATTCTTTAGCTCACTCCACCACCCCAGTTCAGACATGGCCATATGCAAATCAGTCTGACCCTGTGCCTCATGGGAACAGTCCAGCCCGAACTGCCAAGCCATGTCTTCCCTGGACCGGAAACAAGCATCCTGGGACCGGTTTCTGGCTATTCAGCCGTCATCAGCCAGGCTAGCTTGAATCCAGTGGCAAAGTGAGCAAGGGACCCACGTCTGGGCATACCCTGCCAACTTAGGGCGAACAAGCGATACCAAAGGGGATAATGGACGGAGCGCTTGAGCAAATCAAACACTCACCCCCCAGTCAACTGATCTGGGTTTAATCCATCATCATTCTTTAGCTCACTCCACCACCCCAGTTCAGACATGGCCATATGCAAATCAGTCTGACCCTGTGCCTCATGGGAACAGTCCAGCCCGAACTGCCAAGCCATGTCTTCCCTGGACCGGAAACAAGCATCCTGGGACCGGTTTCTGGCTATTCAGCCGTCAATCAGCCAGGCTAGCTTGAATCCAGTGGCAAAGTGAGCAAGGGACCCACGTCTGGGCATACCCTGCCAACTTAGGGCGAACAAAGCGATACCAAAGGGGATGATGGACGGAGCGCTTGAGCAAATCAAACACTCACCCCCAGTCAACTGATCTGGGTTTAATCCATCATCATTCTTTAGCTCACTTCACCACCCCAGTTCAGACATGGCCATATGCAAATCAGTCTGACCCTGTGCCTCATGGGAACAGTCCAACCCGAACTGCCAAGCCATGTCTTCCCTGGACCGGAAACAAGCATCCTGGGACCGGTTTCTGGCTATTCAGCCGTCATCAGCCAGGCTAGCTTGAATCCAGTGGCAAAGTGAGCAAGGGACTCACGTCTGGGCATACCCTGCCAACTTAGGGCGAACAAAGCGATACCAAAGGGGATGATGGACGGAGCGCTTGAGCAAATCAAACACTCGGCCCCAGTCAACTGATCTGGGTTTAATCCATCATCATTCTTTAGCTCACTCCACCACCCCAGTTCAGACATGGCCATATGCAAATCAGTCTGACCCTGTGCCTCATGGGAACAGTCCAACCCGAACTGCCAAGCCATGTCTTCCCTGGACCGGAAACAAGCATCCTGGGACCGGTTTCTGGCTATTCAGCCGTCATCAGCCAGGCTAGCTTGAATCCAGTGGCAAAGTGAGCAAGGGACCCACGTCTGGGCATACCCTGCCAACTTAGGGCGAACAAAGCGATACCAAAGGGGATGATGGACGGAGCGCTTGAGCAAATCAAACACTCACCCCCAGTCAACTGATCTGGGTTTAATCCATCATCATTCTTTAGCTCACTCCACCACCCAGCTGGACTGTTCCCATGAGGCACAGGGTCAGACTGATTTGCATATGGCCATGTCTGAACTGGGGTGGTGGAGTGAGCTAAAGAATGATGATGGATTAAACCCAGATCAGTTGACTGGGAGTGAGTGTTTGATTAGCTCAAGCGCTCCGTCCATCATCCCCTTTGTATCGCTTGATTCGCCCTAAGTTGGCAGGGTATGCCCAGACGTGGGTCCCTTGCTCACTTTGCCACTGGATTCAAGCTAGCCTGGCTGATGACGGCTGAATAGCCAGAAACCGGTCCCAGGATGCTTGTTTCCGGTCCAGGGAAGACATGGCTTGGCAGTTCGGGCTGGACTGTTCCCATGAGGCACAGAGTCAGACTGATTTGCATATGGCCATGTCTGAACTGGGGTGGTGGAGTGAGCTAAAGAATGATGATGGATTAAACCCAGATCAGTTGACTGGGGTGAGTGTTTGATTAGCTCAAGCGCTCCGTCCATCATCCCTTTGGTATCGCTTGTTCGCCCTAAGTTGGCAGGGTATGCCCAGACGTGGGTCCCTTGCTCACTTTGCCACTGGATTCAAGCTAGCCTGGCTGATGACGGCTGAATAGCCAGAAACCGGTCCCAGGATGCTTGTTTCCGGTCCAGGTAAGACATGGCTTGGCAGTTCGGGCTGGACTGTTCCCATGAGGCACAGGGTCAGACTGATTTGCATATGGCCATGTCTGAACTGGGGTGGTGGAGTGAGCTAAAGAATGATGATGGATTAAACCCAGATCAGTTGACTGGGGGTGAGTGTTTGATTAGCTCAAGCGCTCCGTCCATCATCCCCTTTGGTATCGCTTTGTTCGCCCTAAGTTGTCAGGGTATGCCCAGACGTGGGTCCCTTGCTCACTTTGCCACTGGATTCAAGCTAGCCTGGCTGATGACGGCTGAATAGCCAGAAACCGGTCCCAGGATGCTTGTTTCCGGTCCAGGAAGACATGGCTTGGCAGTTCGGGCTGGACTGTTCCCATGAGGCACAGGGTCAGACTGATTTGCATATGGCCATGTCTGAACTGGGGTGGTGGAATGAGCTAAAGAATGATGATGGATTAAACCCAGATCAGTTGACTGGGGGTGAGTGTTTGATTAGCTCAAGCGCTCCGTCCATCATCCCCTTTGGTATCGCTTTGTTCGCCCTAAGTTGGCAGGGTATGCCCAGACGTGGGTCCCTTGCTCACTTTGCCACTGGATTCAAGCTAGCCTGGCTGATGACGGCTGAATAGCCAGAAACCGGTCCCAGGATGCTTGTTTCCGGTCCAGGTAAGACATGGTTTGGCAGTTCGGGCTGGACTGTTCCCATGAGGCACAGGGTCAGACTGATTTGCATATGGCCATGTCTGAACTGGGGTGGTGGAGTGAGCTAAAGAATGATGATGGATTAAACCCAGATCAGTTGACTGGGGGTGAGTGTTTGATTAGCTCAAGCGCTCCGTCCATCATCCCCTTTGGTATCGCCTTGTACGAGGTTGACAGTCCCCAGGCCTGCTCTCGGCCGCTGCTGCTCCCGCGGCTTCAGACTAGGAGGCCCCTCCTACTGATCGTGGTGTACAGGTTACAGGGTCCAGCAATGTAGGCGCCGCTCCCCCGGGCCCCTGCGCGCGGGTCCCGGTCTGCAGGGTAAGTGCGAGATGAAGAAGAAAATTTGGTGAGGGGCGGTTGCAGCGCACTCCGCTCTGTGCCAGCCCAGGTCGGCCCAATGGCCGACCCCTAGGCTCCCCGTGGACCCTCTCACCACTGGGCCTTCAGGGGAAGTGTGGGCCGGCCTTACCTGTAGTTCGGGCGCACCCGCCTCCGGTGCAGCTCCCCGCCGGTCCTGTCCTCCCCACACCTCGGCCGCCACAAGTCTCCTTAGGCCCCAGCTAGGCCTCCGCTCCACAGCAGCACATCGACTGCAATCGGGCCCGCAGCAGTCTTGCAAGCCGCAGCCGCGTCTCTGCCAGGGGTGAATTTCTGGCACTCTCTCTGCCTCAGCTTCTCCCGAAGGAGACTTGCCCGGGATGCGTTGCAGATTTTCCTAGGCTAGGATGGCTGTTAATGCCCCGTGGAGGGCTTGGATGGTGATAAGGCCGGCGGAGCTTCAACGCTGCTTGGCCACACCCCCTGTTGCATTCGTTGGTGTCTCCAGGGTTTGAAAGTATGTAACAGAATTGACAAGAAACCCAGGGTATCCTCTGAAGTAGATGTTTTTGTTAATGCTTTAGTGGACTTGGATGAGTATTATTCTCCATGTGAATGTATTGCAATTGGCAGGTTTCATTTTTTTCAAAGGAAACTAGGAGAAAATTAACCTATTGATGAATATGTATCTGCACTGAAGAAATTGGCAATTACTTGTAAATTTGGTTCTCTCCGTGATGAATTCATTAGAGACCAAATTATAATGCATGTAAATAGCCAATATGTTCAGGGACGGTTGTGGCCACATGGGGCCTCGCAACTGTGTGAAATCATTGCTATTGTTTGTAAAGCAGAAATTTCTAATAAGTGTGCCAAGGCTGCCTTAGTACAATCTACAGATGTAAAGGACATTGTTAGCAGGGTAAAACAAAAGAACATTTCTAAAAAAGTAATGGGATGAATGTCTCGTCAAATTGGAATATGGATCGTAAATAAATTGTCATGGGCAAACAGGAAGGGTACTACAAACCTAATTCAGAAGTGCGTAAATGTTACCAGTGTGGTAGTTTTGATCACCTTGCTTATAGCAAGAGTTGCCCTGCCATTAACCAAAAGTGTACAGTGTGCAGTATTAAAGGCCATTTCGCAAGAGTATGCAGGAAAAACAGTCACGGAGAGAAGGTTAAAATAGTTACGTAAATGGGAATTGTCAGAAGATTCTAGCCCTTCAGAGGGTGATAAAGGAAGTGAGGAAAAGGACTGTGCTCTTGGTGTGAGTGATGGGGAGGGTAAAAATGGTGTGTGTGTTTTGTCAAGAGAAACGAGAAACAAACCTGTGTGCGGGATGAAGTTTGGAGGAGTAATTATTTTGATTGTTGTGGATTCACAATCACCAATTACCATTGTTAATGAGGAAGATTGGAGCCTAAAATTGGTTGACAAGCTGGGGTGTGATTTTAAGCTACCTAATATTTCTCCGGAGAGTTTCACTGGTGAGCCTATTCCCATGCTTGGGTACAGAGTGGTGACACTTGAATTCAAAAATAGGAACGCAAATGGGAAGTTTTATGTGGCTATGGATGGTCCACGTGCATTGATGTGGATCGATTAGAGAGTAGCAAATATCATTTTGAACCCGAACAATGTTGAACAGGTTTTAGTGGTGGGTGACAGTCGTGACATGGAAAAATTGCATGAAGGAGGAATTTCCCAATGTGCTTTCATGGGAGATTGGATTGTTATAGGGATTTTGTTAGAAAATTGTTTTTTTTTAAAAAGACGCAAAACCTGTGTTTCATAAAATAAGGGATTTGCCTGTAATTTTGAGAGAGGATGTTAGAAGTGAGATTGAGAAACCTTTGCATGCTGGAATCCTTTAACAAGAGGAAGCAGCAGAACGGATTGTGCCATTGGTCGTGACAGGATGGTCGAATGGCAAAATACGTGTGTGTTGATCTGAGAGACCTTAATAGGAATATTGTATTAGAAAAATTCCCTCTCCTAAAAATAAACAAGATGTTGACATTGACAAAGGATATGCAGTGGTTTTCATCAATAGATCTATGTCCTGCATACCATCAGATTCCTTTACACCATGAGAGTAAAGAATGGACTACATTTATGACACTGATGGGGTATTTTAGGTTTGTAAGAATGCCGTTTGGATCTGGCTTCGACGGCTGCTGGTTTTCAGAAACGAATGTTTAGGTTGTTTAACAGATTTAAAGGAATACTATTGTTCCAAGACAATATCCTGGTGATGGGGTCTACTAGAGCATGATGAAAGAGTGAGAATGGTTTTGAGGAAATTGGTTTAGCAGCAGAAATTTCTAAATGCAAATTTGCTGTACAGTCATTAAGTTACCTTGGTCATGTCATTAGTAAGAATGGTATTAAACCCAAAGATGAACTAGTGGATGCACTTAAGAACACATCGACACATACAAATAAAGATGAGATGAGGTCTTTTTAGGACTGGAAGAATTTTATTTGAGGTTTATCAGGAACTTCGTAGAGAAGACCTATAATTTAAGACCACTTTTAACCCGTTAAGTGCGCCCGTCGGCCAACGGCCGTCGCGAGCACTACCTCGCTAGTGCTGCGCACGTCCGTTGGCCGAAGCGGCCCCGCCCACTCAATAGAACTCCCGCACCGCGGCGGAATTTGCGCCGCGGTTAAGGAGTTAAAGAACAGAGTAGAATTTGGATGGAATGAACTTTTACAATATGAGTTTGAACAAGTTAAACATGAAAGTTGCTCTGCAGAAACATTACAAGGATTTGATCCCGTGTTGAAATGTATTGTAACCTCCGATGCAAGTTGTAAAGGTTTAGGAGCGGTATTGTCACAGATTACACAGGATGTAAGAGAAGTGACAGTTGATTATGCTTCCAGAGCCTTATCTCCTCCAGCAGAGCATTACTCGATGGTGGAAAAGGAGACCCTTGCTGTTGTGTAGGGTTTGGGGCTTTGAAATTTTAATCCAGTGTGATCACAAGCCTTTGTTAAATTTGCTAACTTCTGATGGATTATTGAATGCCACTCCAAGAATCACTCGCATGTCTGTAAGGTTGTTTGATTTTAAATATACTGTGAAGTATGTGCCTGGAGCTAAGAATAAAGTGGCTGATTGCCCTAGTAGGTTGCTGTTACCATCGATGCAAGTGCCTAAGGATGATTAGGAGGAATTTTGTATTGCGTGGACAGGAATAAATGGAGTTATGACAATAAAAGAAAGTGAGTGGATTACTGCAATGGATGAGGAGTTGGAGTTGGTTGTGAAAGGGCGGGTGGAAGATTGGCCAGTGAAGAGTTCATTGGACAAGAAATTGGTCCGGTTTTGGGAGGTTCGGGATTGTCTGTTTTTGGAAATGTTTTGATGAGGGGGGACTAGAATAGTGCCTCCAAGTAAGGTATAATAGGATTATGTGTTTGTGCCATGAGGGTCACTTGGGAATTGTTAAGAGTAAGAAGAGAGTTGAGATGAGACGTATTGAGTAGAATGTTTTGAGTGTGGTAGTGCAAACAAGTCGCAGATTTTACTTAAGCCACCATTGAGTCCTATTCTTGCTCCTAAAATGGTTTGGGAAGTCATTGGGATGGATATCATGGGGCCGGAGGTGGATACAGATGAATCTAGTACATTTGTTCTTGTTGCTATGGATTCTTTCTGTAAGTGGCCAGAAATACAGTTTGTAGAGTATAGTAAAGTTTATGGATGAGATTTGTTTGAGAGAAGGGTTACCTAAGAAAATAATTACGGACAATGGAGTACAATTTAAGGCTGATGAAGTTGAGCAATTCTTAGTAAGGAATGGAATTGAGCAGAAGGTAACATTGATGTATCATCCAGAAGGAAATGGAGAAGTGGAGAGATTTAATCATGTATTTAAAGGTATTTTGCAATTTGCTATGTCTAAAAATAAGAGTTGGAAAATTGAAATTGGTAGAATGGTTTGGATGTACAGGATTACCCCTAAAGGGACAGAGTATAGTCCTTTTGCAATCTTGAGAGCGAGGGTACCGTTCAGTAACGATAATCGTGGTTGGCAAAGTGGAACTCGGTTGCAGGAGTGGTCACCGTGTGGATAAAAAAAAAAAAAAAAATCAAAGGCCCAAGGAGTTTATAAGGAGGGTTTTGATAGATAGCATGGGTCTAAGAGAGGTTGTTTGGAAGTTGGAGAAATGGTTTGGGTAAAGAAACATGGACGAAGTAGGAAGGGTGAAAGTATCTTTTCTGATCCTTTAAGTGTAGAAGAAACTTTTCATAATTCTGCAAAAGTGAGTGATGACAGACTATGGCAGATGCGTAGAATAGCCAAGTGCAAATTTGGTACGGGTATCAGTTGTGATGATGGAAGTGTCAAGATGAAAAAGTATTTTTGGTTGGATGACAGGTTCCTCATGTAAGGAAGGATTAAAGGTTGGTGGTGATAGTAGTTTCTTGGTGGAGTGTGGACAGACGAGATGTGTTGGAGAAGAATTGGGTAGAGAATCTGGAGTGGGAGTACAACAGGAGGGGAGAGTTGAAGCTTGTGAAAGGAAGGTGGTTGGTAATGATGACGAGTTAGTCCAAAGCAGATGTGGGCGGTGGATTAAACACCTGAGTTATTTCAAAGATTTTGTGTTATAGTTTTTTTTTGTTTTCTATTTTGTTTTAAAATTTATTTATTTTGGGAATCATCTGTGTGTTATTTTAGGGGGGGAGATTTGTTGTACCTGGGTTATGTGTTATGTAATGTCTTGGGGTGGGGGGAGGGAGGGGAATGGAATGTGGTAATGTAGAATGTTGGAATGTGTATAAATAGAGCTGTTGTGGAATGTTAAGGGTCTTTTCCTGAAAGAGGAGTGCGTTGGTTGGATCTTTACTGCAATGATCCAGGATTCAATAAAGTATTACAGTTATACCCGCACTTGCTGTGTGGACAACTCACCACGCACATGCTGCAGGTGCTGCCCTGCCCGAGCCGCCAGTGCTCATGGGTGTGGAATGGTTTGTATTCTGTTGAAAGACAGGACGTGAATTTTACTAGATGAAGGTAGCGTGTACTAAGGGGGATTCACTTGATAATCGGGCAAAGTCAGTAATGTATTTTGCTGTATTTGTGGAGCAGTTGGACTGTTTTGTGTGTGTATTATATCTTTTGATTATGTACTTGATGCTATGATGACATTATCGTTATCAGTGTATTTACTTGTGCCGTGGTTGTTGACCGTTTTATAACCTTCCTCTATGTGATAGTGTACCGTTCAGTTTTATAGCATATTAATAGTTTTGAATGTGCATCAGTGTTACACAGTACAAGTTACTGCCTAGTTTAGTAATAACTTATGTATTAATAATAGTATTATAATGCTTTTTCTTTTTAAAAAACACTTCAACTATGTTTCACTACTGGTTAGATTTTGTTCCTTAAATTTCTGTTTTTTCCTTGTGTTGTAGCCTGTAGCAGCTAAAACTTTAAAGTCTGTTAAAAGTCACTTGTTTTTTGTATGGAATCTGCTACCTCATACTTTGCCACAAGTGTTCCTATTAGTCGACCATGAGACACCCATTTTATCATCCTCATAAGAATAAAATCCTGAGAGAACCATGCTAAGAATCATTAATGTTTCACCGGTTA
Organism: Calotriton arnoldi; assembly: GCA_963921515.1. Lineage (NCBI taxonomy): Eukaryota > Metazoa > Chordata > Amphibia > Caudata > Salamandridae > Calotriton > Calotriton arnoldi. Next base: position 2,994,644 of record CAWUFW010000548.1, read on the forward strand.
CACATAGGGAGGGTCACTGGAATTATGCTGCAGGGTAAAGGCTAAATTATGGGTCAGGTTTGACTAAATTATGCGGCAAGAAAAGACAAAATATGCAGCGTGATGCAGCACATTTTGTGATAGTATTATTCAATTATTTTTACACTTGTTAACATTGTCTGGGCATAGAATGCATCTCACTGGTACCAGTTTACCACCTAAATATAGCAATGAGCAACAGAAAGGTGACCAGTCAACCTTTGGAAAGGACCTTCCACTGGGCATCAACACATGTTGCTGTCTTTTTAGTTGCGTTTGTGCTAGAAACGTTGTTTTTTTTATAAATCTGCGGATTATGCAGCAAATAATTGAGTATGTGGCAAATCCAGAACTATGAGAAAAACACAGCATCAGCACAATCACAAAATTCCAGTAGTCTTGCCCATAGGTCCCTGCAGAAGGAATCATTCTATCATTTGTAACCATCTACATACATATGAATGTTGTATGAATTAATGTAATGATGTGTAGAATGTTCTTTCACTTGGCCAATGACAAGCTAAAACCTTCCTTTTGTTAACTTTTTCCATTAATTTATTGTTCATGTAATGCTGCAAGTTAGTAATAGCCTCAAAGCAGGAAGAAAATAAAATATACCCCAAGAAAATCTATATCCTAATTATAGACACATTTGTACTCTTTCTGGGAAAAGGATAATCCTCCTTTGCAAAGCGTTTCTGTTATATCACTGTTTTCAGCTCCTAGGAACCTTGCGATGGGAGCCTGCAGCCTCTTTAGTGTGAGTGAGTGCAAGTGTTCAGGATGTCTGTGCTGCTCATTTGTACATTGTAGCAGCTAAAATCCTTGCAGAATTTCACACTACTCCCCAGGTCTGAAACTAACGAATGTCAATGGTGTTAATATTTAAATAAACAAGGCACAGCCCACAGGGCTTCACGCCCCGGTGAAAATTAGGGTGAAAAACGCTTGTTTTTCAGTTCTGAATGGCCTAGGGCGGGCCATGGTATTCCTTGGCTGGTCCTGGCCCACCCTCTAGAACCGGGCCTGGTGCAACAGTATGTTGATGATGAATGTCCATGCAGATGTTGTATGTAACGCGGCGTTAATTAAGTTGTGGGATCAGCCAATGTTCAGGATGGCCTTGAAGTCAGTGGCCGCTAGATGGCAGCAGCATTCCAGTCATTTGTATGGCTCGGTTTGCTTGTTTTGGAGTTTCCAAGGCTGCTGCTTTCACACAATACTCGAAAATGAATCATTGGAATACGGGGACCTCCGACTCAGTCATTACTGGAAGCCGGGGACACCGTCCTAAGCATTGTTGATGATTTGTACCGCAAAATAATACACTAAAAATGCAGAAAAAAGCCTGCATCAACTAAAATACACAAATGATGACACATTTTATTTAATTTGCAAACACATATAAATAAAAAAAATCAACATTTTAATTTTACCAGAAAGGTTGGAGCTTTGCTAAATTCAATTGAGGCCAGTCATCGTCCATACTATATTCTGTTTGATGCACCTGCACTGCTCTGCTCCCATGAATCAATCTGAGGATACTAATTTAACTTTTAGCCTCCAGTTTCAAATTCCTTCACGTTTATAGTACGTTTTAGAATTACCAGTTGTACATTTAGCGTCTTTATTTATATACAATGTATTAATCTTCTAAGTAGTTGCGTACTCCCTGAGGAGGCTTCGCGGACCCCCATGGGTCCCGGACCATAGGTTGGGAACTACTGGACTATAATATTTTGAAATGGTGACAAAAAACAGTGTCGAGGGCCAGCATAACGTTGGGAGGGAATGGAGAGGTTTAACAGAAAAAATGAAGTTATTTTTTACCGTCTTCATTATGGAGGTCTCTTTCTTTACTCATGTGTAGTATCCACAGCTCAGGAAGAATGAAGGGATATAAGGACCTGCGCGTACCAGAGCTCCCGAGTCGGGCAGCAAGTTATGATGTGGCGCTCCTGACTTTAATGCTACTGTTTAAGAGGGGGTAGATAGGATCAACCATTTCAGTTTTCATTGTCAGGGAGGTGGACATTATTGGTATGTGTGGCTGTGGAGCAAGGACCCCGAGGTAAGACTTGGCAGCAGCAGGTGAGACGCTTCCCAGAAATGACGAAGAATTTGTTTGCTTTAAAACAGGAGTCCTGGTGCAAAGCCTGAAACCTTTCAAAAAGGTATAACTGTCTGAGAGCAAACTCAAGTATAGTCTAAGGTGCTAAAGGAAGCAGAGAAATGGTCAGACTGTGTGGCCGTGTCGAACCTGAAACATTCCGCATGCTTCTGTGTCTGTGCATTGAAACCTTACGTTGTATTGGGGATACTAGTCTTGAGTGACTCAGAGCATGGCCTCATTGAATGCTCATTTCACAATTGTGAAATCCCATCCCTAAAGGGACCTACTGAAAGAAGTCAGAAATTCTAAAGCCAATGATGAAGCAAGTGCCTGTGGGATGCAGGGAGAAACTCGGCTCCTTTTGTCAGTGAAGCAGGATACAACTTTCTCCCACCGCGAAAGTTATTCCTTGACAGCTGTAAATTGTATGGGGAATTGCGTTTTGGGACCCCCCTTTTTCTCTGCCCTGCCCGACGGATCACCCCAAAATTTTCCACAAAAGAGCTGAGGTGGGTGAAGATTTTTTGAGGAAAGTTCTGTGAAGATTCGCCAAAGGGCGCCAAAGTTATTAGCAAAACAAAAAATTACCTAACTAGAACTCCACAGTGGTGACCGCCACTGTGTAATGTTTCTATGCGTGCATGTGTGTGTATGTATGTATGTATGTGTGTGTGTGTGTATATATATATATATATATATATATATATATATATATATATGCAAAAAAGAAGAGAACTCTGGGTAGTTCCCAAGTTTAGGTGGAAGGCAGCTTGTGTATAGAGCACCCTCAACACCAGCGACACTCTAGATTTGCTCACCTCAAAGGTCTGCTTTTCTATCAGTTTTTTAAGCATAGGATTAGCACAGTGCTATCCACGCCGAGATAGAAAGGGACAAAATCTTTTGCCATTTCTACAGCAAAGTCTTTAAGCATAGGAATAGCACAGTGCTATCCATGCCGAGCTGTTAAATGACAAAAGCCATTTACCACTCCAGGCACAGTATTACAGCTTTGGACTGGCAAAATACCATCCAAGCCAACCTGAAATGAATAAAAGCAACCCCTGACACGTGTTTCGCTGTCATTACAGCTCTTCAGAGAGGTTTAGCTTTGTCCAGACACAAGGGAGCACCCAGTATAAGTCAAAAGAATACCCTTGCAGGCATAGAGTGACGCATAAATTAATATATATATATATATATATATATATATATATATATATATATACATACAAATAACAGTCACTTCCACCACTGTGTATAATTAGGACCGTGTTTTAATAGGAAATTGATTTTTTGGTTCGATAATAACTTCTGCACCATTTGGCAAATCTTTGCAAATCTTTACCAAAAAAAAAGTTAATCCACATCAGTGCCATCCTGGAAAGTTGAACCGTCAAGCGGGGGCATAGAAAAGGGGGCCCCAAAATACGTTTTTTCCCTGCAATTTTCCATAAGATAATTGAACAGCTATGCAGCAAAAACTGCTGAATAGAATTACACCAAATTTGGCAGACTGCTAGATCTTTACGCAAAAAGCGTGATTTTTGTGATTTGGTGTAAATTCATTCATTAGTTATTGAGCAATTAAGGTTCAAAATGTGTGTATATTTAGAGATGCAATAGTACAGTGGCTCCGGCATACCAAAAGTTAAGATCTGATTGGCTGCTTCACATCAACAAAGATGTTTGACAGCCTTTTTAGGAGACGGGGACTCAAGCTCTCATCATGCACTGCTTATGATCTCGCATATTAAAACACGCATAACATGTTCTATGGCATTGATAACATCATTGATCACAACTGAAATTACGTCATTGATGACATCACTTTGCTTGGCGAGGACGCAAGTTATAGTTACTGTAGTTAACTATAACTGGTAAATTTTTGTAGTTTTTTTTTAGCTGACATTCTCACCTAACTATAATATCACTTTACCCTCCTTTGTTTTCAATGGTAAAAAAAAATTATATATGATCTGCAGTGTCCTATGATATTTTTTACTAAATGACTTTTGTTGAGTGTGGGTAAGGGACGTGACTCATGAGATGCAAAGCCTCGAGTGAGTCGTGAGATCCCCCCCCCCCCTCAACAATGTTAATAAATAACATATTATACTCTGCAAAGCTTTATATATCATTTATGCCATAGCATTTTTTTAATGTGTATTTGTTTTAACAAATATATTTATTCAAAACAAAGATTTAAGGGGTTAAATTTGCGCAGCAAAGTAAAATCACACTCAAGCTATTGTGACTACTATGGGAGTTGCTTCCATATGTAAAATAATTGTTACAGCCAATCAGTAAGGCAGTAAAAAGTTTTTATGGCACTTTTGCTGTATTGTGGTAAACTCGAATTTGACAATTCCAATTCAGTAATGTGTGAATGTATGTTTATGTGTAAAATTTGTCTAAATAACGTGCTATTGTGCCACAATTGTTATATATTGACGTACCACACTCCGCATGCACACATTCTTCTGCACCCGTGCAAAACTGTGTACTCGGTTCAGCCGCCTCCCAATAAAATATAGATAGGAGACTGGCCTATACAGAAATCAAGAGAATCCAGGAGAGACTAAAAGTTCTAAAGTGACTTAGGGCCATATGTAGGTAGCTAAATACCGGTCGGTAACGGCCGAAATTCGGTAAATCTCCTGTTACCGACCGGTATTTAGGCGATTGAGATGTAGGAGGCCAAAAAGAAGGAATCGGTAATTATGAATCGGTAAATACCGATTCATCATTACCGAATTCAAAACTACCCATTCGGAAATCACCGATTCCTTATTTACCGAATCGGTAAATAAGAATCGGTAAAAACGAAAAAAGAGATGTAGGTAAATTCGGTAATACCGAATTACATGAAATTCGGTATTTAAGAGTCGGTAATTAACACTGACTGAAAGCAGGTGGTAATCATCTACAGCGAATATAAGCAATCCCAAAATGCAACAGTGTGATCACTATGGCGGCTTTCTATGTGATTGCAAGGCGGCTACGTCTACAGGCAGCAGGAGTGAGGATCTGGAGAAGGGAGGAGCGCATTTACAGACAGCGCATCACAATCTTCCAACAGACTGAGGCTGAGATCCATGAAAGGTACAGGCTACACCCCCACACCATCCTGGACTTGATAAGGGACTTGCACCCACTCCTGGAGCACCCAACACCAAGGGCGCACACCATACCACCACATGTGCAGGTGCTCTGTAGCCTACATCTACTCGCATCTGGCAGTTACCAGGGGTGATAGCTGCGGTAGGCGGGGTGTCTCAGAGTTGCCTGTCCCGTTTCTTCAGAAAGTTCCTGGATGCCATGATGCAGAGAATGCACCACTACATTAGCTTCCCAAACACACAGGCGGAACTGCTGAAAACCAAGACAGACTTTTACCAGATGGCACAGTTCCCGCATGTCATAGGCTGTATTGATGGCACACACATTCCAATCTGCCCACCAGCAGCCACTGAGCACATCTACAGGAACAGAAAGTCCACCCACTCCATAAATGTGCAGGTAATCTGCGATGCTGCCAACATCATCACTGACATCGTGGCCAAATTTCCTGGGAGCACCCACGACTCCTACATCTTCCAGAACAGTGGGATCTACACACGCCTGGCTGCGGGAGAATTTGGAGAAGGATACCTGCTAGGTAAATCACTGTGACACTCACTCATACTTACTGCAGATGAATGTGTATTGGTGTATGTGACTAATGGCACTCTCTTCCTCACCTAGGCGATAGTGCATATGCCGTGCGGTCATTTATCCTCACTCCCTACCTAAACCCATCAACCCTGAGTGAGAGAAAATACAATGTGGCACACAAATCAACACGCAACGTTGTGGAGCGCACGTTTGGACTATTGAAAAGCAGGTTCCGCTGCCTCCACAAAAGCGGAGGCGCACGTCAGTACACACCCATCATCTGCTGCAAAATCATTGCAACTTGTGCAATGCTGCACAACCTTGCCACAAAGAAAGGTACAGAAGTGGAATTAACTGATTTTGAGGACAATGATGATGAATTAGCACAGCCAGAGCCCAACGCAGCAGGAGTGCCACCAGCAACAGATGGGAGACAGAGACGGGCAGAGATCACATGCAACTATTTTTAAGTAAGTAAGGAGACCCAGCCAGTTGTTGTATGTAATGACGTAGTTTTAATTTCTGGGCACTACGCCACAACACAAACGGCCAAACTTGGCATTCCAATTTCTGACATCCATAGTAGGAAGTCATGGGTTACTTCACCCAATTCTGTCCTGTTAGTGTGGGCTGCATCAGCGTCTGCGGCCACGCACAACAGTACTGGATGCCATTAAGTGACTGTCCTCACTGGCTGTGGAACCAGTGGCAGCCCCATGCCGTCTGCTTCTCCTCCGGGTGTCTGTTACAGGGGGGTAATGCTGCTCCGACTGGTCGTGTCCTCGCTGTCCCCAACTTCCACAGCACCAGTAGTGGCAGACTGACTTGTCAGCAGCACCTCAAGAGCAGTGGTCACCTTTACCAGCCCCCTAGTGACATCAGTGCTGCAGTGCGCCAGGCCCTCCTGCATGGCCACGGAGCGCCTGCAGAGCAGAGAAGTGGCAGTTGCTAGGCGGTTCACTGCCCTTGTATGGTGCTCCATTTTCTGCCTCTCCCTGCGCCGTGTAACTCTGTCCTCATCCATTTTGCTGCACAGCAGCATCACAGACTGGGACATGTCCCGCATGCCTGCAACCATCTCCTTCATGCCCTCAGCCATTGTGCCTATGCCCTTGTCAATGTTGCTCATGTTGTCATTGAGGCGCCTCATTTGTCGCTGGACTGACTGTATTGCCTTTCCTTGTAGGCGCTGCACCTTCACCATGCTTGCCTCCAGCCCTCCGAAGACACCATGGCTCTCACCCTGTGGAGGTGGACTGCTCACACGAGCCCTGCGGCGGCGTCTGGCACCTGTGTGTGCTCCCTCAGTGGTGGACAGCAAACCAGCATTGCTACCATCCACTGGCACAGTGGGTGTTTCCCCCCCCCCTCGAGTCTTCTGAGGAGGACTCAAACTCCATCAGTCTGGCAACAGCACGCCTCCTAGGTCTCAGCACTGCAGGTGGTGTTGATGCTGGTGAGGCTAGCAGTAGTGGCGAGGCTAGCTGTGGTGGTGAGGCTAGCAGTAGTGGCGAGGCTAGCTGTGGTGGTGAGGCTGACTGTGGTGGTGTTGTGTGCCCTGCACTCGTACTGGCCTTCTCAGTGATGTCCTTCCGGGGTGCCCTCTCTCCCTTGTCCTGAGCAGTCCTGCGCGATGTCTCGCCTGTGGACAGAAATTGTACATTAGCTCAGTGTACCTGCAGCCCTGCATAGCAAGAATAAATATACATTTCTGCCACACTATCTCATTGTCTTCTGCCTGCTTATCGCTGATGTGTGTCACATGCCTTGTTGTTCAGTGCGATTCCTGTCATGATAGGGGTTTCACTGACTACATCTCCCATAATGCATTGCTGGTTTGCACAAAAATCGGTTCTGGAGTGGGATTCACAGAGCCCAATTGGGGATTTGGGATAGGGGAGGGGGGCACAATGCTGTGCATGCTTCTTACCTCGTTTAGATGCAGCCCTGGCAGAGCTGTCTGCATCCCCGATCCCACAGACACTTTCTGGCTCTATCGTGGACTCCACGAGCCGCTCAAGTTGTCAGGGCAGGTGCCCTGTTCCTTCCTCCTCCTGTCAGCCTGGCTTGTTTCTTGAGATCTGCCATCTTCTTCTTGGTGATGCTCCTGATGTCATACCACCGCTTCTTGAGCACATCAATGTCCCGGGGGTCACTCCAATGGCATTCACCTGTGACTGGATTTCAAGCCAGATTCTCCTTTTCACTGACTCTGCAACTTGCAGGGACTGCTTTCCAAACAGCTTTGCGTTTTGCTTCACCACCTCCTCCACAAGGACCTGCAGTTCCCTCTGACTGAATTTCAGTTTCCTCTTCCTTTCCCCTCCTTCTCTTTCTGTGTCCTGGGTGTCCATTGTGCAAGATTTGCAGGCGAGGTTCAGGCAGTGGCTCTGTTGCTCTCCTCTGCACTCCCAGCCTCTCCAGAAGGTTCTGATTGTGTGCACCTGCCTGGGTGTGGCCACTTCCTGGTTGGGAGGGGTGGTGGTTGCACAGGATTGGCTGATTCCTCAATTGCTGTTTTTTGAATTACCGATTCGGTATTTACCGATTCGGTATTTACCGATTCGGTAAAACCGATCGGTATTGTGGATTCGGTAAATATTTACCGATTTTTACCGATTCGGTATTATTTACCGAATTTTTACGTACATCGGGAATACCGATTCATAAATACCGATTCGGTAAAATTCGGTAATTAGGAATCGGTATTTCCAGATTACCTACATATGGCCCTTAGTCTCATCATTTGTGACCAACAGATACTTGCATACTGGGGTTACCAAACCTATGCCATTGCTGCATATGTGATTCTGCATATGTGATGTCCCTTTCAAGGTTCTGCATATCTTTTAGAAGTGATTCTTATATATGACTGTCAAAGCAAGTGTTTATTTATAAAACAAAATAAGTGCAGGGCCCAAAGCTTCCCTTTTTTCCAGCAGCCTCCCGCCATCACTGGCAAGTATCATGATTGACAAAAACTAAGATGGCATAGTCTTGATTCTACCTCATGCCTAAGTATTTCACCTCGCTACAGTTTTTTTCTTGATGTCACTCTTGAGGGTTATTTTTCATCCCTTTTTAGGTCTCGCCTACGCAGCGCGCATGCGCTGCATAGGGGGGGACCTTTTGGAATCGATCAGCATTTTGGCTAAAAGCGTGCACGTTTTGCATTGCTTTCTATTGCAACGCGTGCACGTTTGGCGTTTCCCTTGCGGGAGCGAGCATCGGCGCCATCTGTTTGTAATTATCTTGAAAACAGATGGTGCCCCTGCTCGCTCCCGCAAGGGAAACGCTGTACATGCCCTCAGTTGCACGCAACGGGGAAGTGACTGACAGCACGCACTTTAAAGGTTCCTTTTTTCTCACTTTCACTTTCTTTCTGCACGGCGTCCCACGTAGATTATTACTAGCACGCTGCCCGAGTGGACGAGGAAATAAACACCAACAGCCTGGGACGGAGCCGGGCTGCAGCCAATGCACACACAGGCCCCCAGCCGTGACGAGCAGAGACGGGATTTGTCCGGCCCTGGAGGAAGTTCCCTCGCGCGCTAGCAGCAGGGGGGCGCTACATAAGGCCCGGCCACGGTTACGGCGTGCAGACTTTATCCTAAGAGTTGCGTGCAGCAAACTACAGCATCTGCACATCACCTCTTCATGCAGGACTGTAGATACACAGTGCAGTCACCTGGCGCTGCACCAGTGGTACCTGCACGGGTCCGGTGGTCTCTTCTGGTGGGAGTGTACGCACACGGTGGTCTGTGGGCAGAACGCAGCTGCAGGACCCGCCGGAAAGGCTCCTCTGCCTGCCGGAGCCGTGAGCGGCGAATACCTGTGTGCCTACGTGCAGCTTCTGAGCACACCCAGCGCCTGGTGTCCCCTTGCTGCTGCGAAGCGCTACTCACCGCAAGGTTGGTTACACCCCCTAGGTCCAAGACAGCAAAGAGCGCTCCAAGCTTTCTGCAACAGGTCAGTCTGGAATTGTATGAATTGATCCCCACCCCTTCCCCCCATCCTGCTAGTGGCACTGTTATTATGGAAAACGCGCTGCAATTGTCAGTCACGGGCAGAAGACTCTGCGGTTGAATTCCACGGCCTTCTATCCAGGAAACGGCCCGGCCCACGCGGCAGCTGCCGGATCCCCCTCTCCTCCGCTGTCGCTGGTCATTGAGGTCGGGATTGCGGAGTCCACTTAGTATAGGGTCACTCCTGGCAAGTGTCTAGAGTCCAAAAATGCCCCAATGTGCACTGTGACCGATTCGGCCTTGTTGCTAAAAATGTTTCCTCTTTTAATATGGATTTCCTTAGTTCATCCTGTGTTTTTGCAGGAGCACTTTAGTGCATTTCACGGGTGCTCTGCACCACTTCCGTTGTTTCAATCACATGAAAAATACTAACAAATATTTGTTAATCACTTGTAAGTTCAGCCCGACTGAATGTGCCCCACCTAGTGTACAATTACAATACGTCCTACTTGCTCGTCTGACACACCTTTCAGTCCTTCATTGACAAGTGAATGTTTAATGTGCACATACGCTTTGGCCTAACTCCCGTATTTTATGCGTTCAACCATCTACGTTTTGTTTTTTTACCTAGGTTTGACATACACTTGGTAAAAACTTCGTAAACGTTGTATGCATGCATTCGTATCACTTTTTTGCACATATGCAATACAGCCCGTTCACTTTGTGTATCTGGTCTAGTTATGTCAGTCCGTGGTTATTTCCTAACAGTACAGCGTATAGCATCAGCCTCTAGGCAGTTGTGTAATACGAGATGCATTTGTTGAAGAAGAGTGACTTTTCTTTAATACAGGCAAATTGTGTATCAGAACGCGTTCACCCGACTTGCTCCGAGCGCCGTTTAAAAGGCTGTAAATCATGGTCTAATCTCGTCACATTCCTTAAGACGCAATGAACATCGAGGGGATGCAATGAATTTGAAGTTCCATTGAGATAGTCCAGTTCATGGATAACAGCAAAGCTGCAAACTGATGGAATACAGAAAGAACCCTATTATGAAACCTTCAGGGGTCGTCTACCGACGGTGGCCCCCGTACAAGGCATCTGAACAAGACCATCATAGCGGTAACCAGAGGTCCGAGCCCAACAACTACAATGATGCACTGAAGCGTGTACAAATGTGAGGAAATCAAAGGTTTGTGCTAGGGCGGAGCGGGTGGCCCTCAGCCTTTCAGGGGTCTGAAATCAGGCAAAGATCAATAAATATCTGAGAGTTAAGGTAGACTCAGGGGACCCTCCTCACATTCTCGTACAGAGTTGAGAATAAAGGAACTTTATATACTATTCTGAGTGTGCATCATTCGTACAAACCCTCGTGCGCCCGCCGTGGAGCTGGATTCTGTGCTGTGACACAAGGGCATGTACTGAAATCAGCGTAGAACCCTTCAAGGGCCTCTTGCGTACCAGCTCTTCCTGCTATCTACCAAGTGCACTGAAGACCAGCACTGCCCAGTGACACCACTTCGTGCGTGTGTTATATAAACACTGTAGCGTACACCCCCTTTTATGTAACCCATGCCTGCTTGGGTCCATCTGTCACCCTACAAGCAAAGCAGACATTGGGCAGAGATGCACCCATCCTACAGCTCGTGCTTCTATCATTGTTTGAACTAAACCTATAATCCCATCTCCCAGACTGGAGGGTTCCCTAGACTTTCTGCGCACAATAAGTGGGTGGGAGGCGCGACCGAAATGTAGAGGGGGGCTGGGGGGAATTCACATAGCGGATGCTTCGGCTTAGTACTTCTAAATATGTGCCTGCTCTTCTCTCTGCCTGCTCATCACACTGCACATTACCCAACACTGTCTGCAGCTGCTCTGCCTCCTGCCAATGGCACTATCGTCCCTTCCTCCTGCCCCTGCATTACGCAGCACTATCAGACTTCCAAGCCAATCCCACAGTCCCCTCTAACAGCGTTCTCTGCCCCTCCTTCCCTCCTAACAGGGAACATCTCTCTGCTGCCCAGACCTCAGATCTCCGCCTCCTTCCGGTTCCATTCCACACCCCACAATGTCTCCAGACCGTCACACAGCGCTTGCTTCCTCCTTTCTTAGCATCACACAGCTCCTGCTTTCCTTGGCCCCTCACTGTCTCTGCCTGCTGTCTGCCTAAGAAACAGCTATGTCTGCATACTTTGCACCCACCACACATTACTTACACCGATCGGTCTGCCACTGCATACCTGCCAACGATATGAAGCTGTGATTGGGAACTTGCTGAGGCAGAGAGAGGATCAGAACAGGTTTCTCCGTTGAGATGCACTTCACAGAAATGTATCTTGTTAAAGGGACATTACTGTACAGTGTCGTTAGTTGGAATAAAGCTGTCACAATGTTGAAGAACTGTGCTTGTACTCACCTTTTGGTTATCATGTTATGCTCAGTGCAGCCAGGCAGACTGTAAACAGTGCATTATTCATAGGGTGCTCTTAGTGTGGTCAGGCATAAGCCACACACACTGGAATAGAGCATCCTGAGACACACATTGTAAAAATAACACAAAGTGTTTAGTAATTGTATAGCTCTTTAATCCCTGGCGGTACAGCATCCAGGATATAATGCTGCATGGCTACACACTTATAAGGTCCCGAAGGCGAGACCTATTGGCTATGCCAATGCTTTTTCTCTTTATCACTGTTTTCATACTTTTCTCTTCTTCCCTTTCTGCCTTCCTCTCGCTTGTTCTGGATCAAGGTCTGATTATGACATGTTACTGACTCTTCGTTATTTGTACTCGCTTGTTATTGGTGAGGCTGGCCTTTGTCAGACTGTCCTCGACAGTACCGGTTGTTTAGAATTTAACTTCACCTGTGAAGGACTCTGCTACTGTTCTACCAGGCTTTCAGCGGCACAGATTTAGTGTGCCACTGACTGTGCCCCAGCCCTATCAGCCTTTCAGAAGAAGTAGACTAACAAGTGACTGATTCTGCTCTGACCTCACTGCCTTCTGAGGCACAGGTCTAACGTTATCAACAGCTCCAGCCCTACCAATCTATCAGGTATAACAGTCTGACATTGCGCTGATTCTGCCTTATCTCATACGGCATTTGTGGCGAGCCTGGTGTGTGCCTGACCTTTCTTTTTGATGTGAGCCTGGCTGTGTTCTGATGTGACCGACTTCCCACACTCAGCGTTTCAGAAGCAGCAGCCTGACATGTGACCAACTCCTCATTAGCCCTCACAGCCAATCGGTGACCCCAGCCTGACATGTCACAAAGTTTTTCGAAGTCCTATCAGCTTTTCAAAGACATCTGCCTGTCAGTGACTGACTTTCCACCATGCTCTGCTAGCCATTAAAGGCTCCAACTTGAAAAGATACTTCTGTCTCTAAACCCGGCTGGACTTTTTAGGCATTAGCCTTGTATGTGAGTTCTCAACAAAGCTGTAAATTGAGTATCATTAAATTAGGTAAGGGGGGCGTGGCCTGACGCCGATGTAGACGGTAGCGGACCTCGGAGCTCCTCCGTGGCCTCCCTCCGTTCTAAACTATCCTGCTGTTCTAAGGGGGCCCTTATTTGGCCATACTGCATCGGAATACCTGGTGCCCTGGTGGGGGAACTGATGACGAACTGAGAGGCGGTGCGGCGGAGACGGCTCCACTTCTCAGCGCGGCTCGTCTCATGACTGCGGGGACCTAAGATGGCGGCGGCGGTCAGATGCGGGCTTCGCTGATCGGAACCCAGCATATTGCCCACGACTCCCGGAGAGGAGTTTGAGCCCGGTTGCGGTGGAGAGCCCTGCGGTCACCCACGCATGTGGGGGGCTGGTGGAGGAGCGGTTACGGCTGACCTGGGTGCCGTGAGTGGAGGCTAAAATGGCGGCCCCGCGCCTGGACTGAGCAGCTTAGAGGAGGTGAGAGGGGCTGGATCTTGTGACGCCGAGCGGGCGGCTCTGGAGTGCTCACAGGCCCCGGCAAGGGGTGAACTTGGCCGGACACCGGCGGTTGAGTGTGGGGATCGGCCCTGGCTGGCTCAGTGCGCAGGATTGAGTGTGGGGCTGGTGGGACCCCGGACGGCGCCTGCGACTTACTGGGCTGCGGGGGTCGTTGGGACTGGCTGAGAGGAGCCGGATCGGCGCAGTCTGTTGGAAATACGGGACTTGCCCCGGGCTGCCGGGGGGTGTGAGTGTGCCTTAGACTGCTTGGAGACGGGCCTGAGAGGAACCGGACCGGCGCTGTCTGCTGGAGATACGACGGCTGCCCTGGGCTGCCAGAGGCTGTGAGTGTGCCTCGGGCTGCTTAGAGGCGGGACGCCTGGTCGGTCTCCCTCCTGGGTGATTGCACCTGGGTGGTCTGTGGAATCGCAGACGGAAGAGCAGAGAAGACGCCTGCGGCGGTGAGACTGGCCATTGCTGGGAGCCTGGGTCTGCGCAGGCAGCCTAGCATCGGCAGGGGCCTCTGAGGGCGGCGGTGCTGGGGGTGCGGCTGATCTCGGCACCTGACGGCCATATCACCGAGGAGAGGGCGTTGGGGCGGCGGGGCGCTGAGACCCCGCGCTGGGACCCCGCACTGAGCAGTGATATTAAAGTGGCGGCACAGAGGGCTGGAGGAGAGCCCTGGTGAGCGACTGTGGTGGTGGGGAACCCGGCGTTGTGCTGGGGACCACTAACAAGGAGCACATTTCATCGCGCGCTCTGGGTCTGGAGTGGACGCAGACACGGCAGAACTGAGGGGGCACTAGAGAGGACGCACTGCAGGTGGGCCTGTTTAGGGGCCTGTGAGTGGACCTAAGTGCGGGGACAAGGAGGCTAGGCGAGGAGCAAGCAGCACTAGACGGCCGCTTGGGACACTGACGAGCCTTCGGGGATCGGGACGCCAGCCCTCCTCCTACTGGGGAAACGAGTGGTGCAGTGCCCTGCTGAGATGGGGCGGGTGTCCAGGAAGAAGGGATTTGCGGCCCTCCAGATGGATGGGGCAAGTCAACAATCTGAAGAGGAGGAAGAGGTGCCGGGCGCTCGGAAGCTGTCGCGCCGGGGGGACCTACGCTGACCGATATCCTGCAGGCTATTACCTCGTCCAGGGAAACCCTTGAGGCAAAAATCGACGCCATTGGTGTGGATCTCTCCCTGCTTAAAGATGACCACAGGAAATTGAAAGACAGAGTATCGGCGGCGGAGAAAACAATGGAGGAGGTGCCGGCCGCTGTGACAATCCTGCAGAGATCCCTGACGCAGGTGGAAGCCAAGGTTCGGATCTTGGAACTCCGGGCAGAGGACAGTGAGGGGAGATCCCGCAGGAATAACCTCCGCTTGGTGGGGGTCCCGGAACGGGCAGAAGGGGATGACGCTGTCCGATTTCTGGAGGAATGGCTCAGATCTGAAGTGGCCCCAGAAGGGCTGTCCCCATTCTTTGCTCTGGAACGAGCTCATAGGGTGCCGGCGCGACCTCCTAAACCGGGTGCTCCTCCGCGGCCGATGGTGGTGAGACTGTTGCACTATCGGGACAGGGATCACCTCTTGCACTGTGCTAGAGAAAAGCAACAGCTCCAGATTGACAATTCCAGGGTAATGATATTTCCGGATTTCACTAGGGAGGTTCAGAGGCAGCGCGCCTCCTTCATTGCGTTTAAACGGAAACTCCGCCAGCTTGGTCTACAATATGCCATGCTCTTCCCGGCCCGGCTGCGGGTGGTGGACACCACTGGCACACACTTTTTCACTGCGCCACAGGAGGCCTGGCAATGGCTTGAAACACGACGGACGCGCTCCAGGCGAAGTTCTGCTGCGAGCCCCGTGGAGCGTGGCTCCCCTGCACACTCGAGTCCGGTGGGGGCACCTTTGATGCCGACTCTCCGCCTTGAACGGGACAGAGCGGTACAGGCGGTTGCAGTGATCAGTCGGGGTGCGGTGAGCCCGAGTGCTGCTGTCTCTGGCAGTCCCCTGGGGGCTCCGAGACTTCTATCTCCTGTAGCCCGACAGCGAGTTCTGACATCGAACTACCTGTGATCACTCCGCAGACGGCGGACCTGTTTGGCTGAGCGGGCGACGGCTGCTTGCATGGACTGAACTAATGGTCTGGGTTGGGTTTGCTTACTGTGTGTTTTTGGACCTGCGGTGAGAGAGGGACGATGTCTATTGCTTAGTATTGATTGGGGGCCCCCTATTGGGGCTGTAACGGGGGAGGGGACCTGGCGGGGCTTTGGGTCCTGAGGATTCGGCGCACGTCTCACTGTTGCTGGGTGCACAGTTAACGGTTGTATTAGTTTGGATGGGAACTAGTTTCAGGGAACCTGTCCTGGGGAAAGGGAGTTGGGGGGTTAGAGGGGTATTGGGGGGGGAGGGAGAATTCGGGGCCAAGCATGCCGCTGTAGGAAGTAGGGACAATGGACTACGAATTGCCACCTTATGGGACCCGCCGTAGGTATCCGTTGTTTGTCCTGGAATATAAGGGGGATGCATAATATGACACGTCGCCATAAGGTCCATGCCTATCTTAAGAGGAGAGGGGTACAGATTGCGTTGTTGCAAGAAACACATTTGACCAAGCAGGAGGGTTTAGCTTTACAGCGCAGGTGGCGAGGGCAGGTGTTCTGTACGACATACTCGGCTTACGCACGAGGTGCTCTGATCTGGGTCAGGGCTGGAATCCCGTTTCAAAGTACTGGCCAACTGGTGGACCCTGAGGGCAGATTTGTAGTAGTGTCAGGGCGCTTAGATGGTAGAGACATAGTGTTGGGAAGCATTTATGCACCTAACACCGACCAGGTATCATTTTTTGCCCATCTCTCTGCGAAATTGGCCCCTCTGTTGGTGGGATCTGTGCTCTTGGGGGCGATTTCAATTGCATTACTGATGTCCATTTAGATCGGTCACACCCCCTTGGTGGATGCTCCGGTACACAGACTGGCAGCGGCACGGAGGGTCTGGCAGCAGCGTTGGGGGTTAACGGATACATGGAGGGCCCATCACCCGACTGACAGGGATTACTCTTACTTCTCCTCATTACATGACCTGCATGTTCGCCTGGACTCAGTCCTTTGCTCTCCGGATGTCCATGGGGGAATGATGCATAGCGAGTATTTGGCCAGAACGTCCTCGGACCATAACCCCCTGCTGGTGCAGTTGCATTGGACACGGGATCGCCCGGCCATTCCCACATGGCGGCTGCGGCCAGACATGCTGGACGACCCAGTGTTTAAGGACACTATAGGGTCGGCCATTGAGGATTACTTTAGGACCAATGCAAACACGGCATCCACTCTGCTTGTGGAATGGGACGCCTTTAAGGCGGTGATCCGAGGGCGCTGTATAGGAGAGATGGTGGGAGTCCGCAAGGTACTGCTGCAAGATGTGGCAGCTGCGGAGCAACACTTGCGTGTGTCAGAGAGAGAGCGCCCAGATACACATGCTACGCTGCTTGTGGCCAAGGAGGAGTTCGCGATTCAGCTCGAGCGCTTGCGTTGTTTTGATTTTAAGGCGTACACAGACAAGATGCATGCGGAGCGGGATAAATCTGGTGCCCTGCTGGCCTGGTTAGCCAATCCGGCGCGCAGAGGGACGGCGATAACGGAACTGCGGGGACAGAGGGGCGAGGTGGTTTACACTCAGAGAGGAATAAACGACCAATTTTTGCAATTCTACTCCGAGTTGTATCGCACCAAACTGGGCCCTGGCCTCCCTGGGGACGAGAGGTTCCTTTCGGATGCGGCTCTCCCTAAGGTTAGCTCTGACGAGGCGATTGCTCTTGGTAGGGACATTGAGGCGGGTGAAATACGCAGCGCCATAAAACACATGGCCAGGAACAAAACCCCGGGAACGGATGGGCTGCCGGTGGAATTTTATGCGACCTACGCAGACACTCTGGTGCCCTGCTTGGTGGAGCTGTATAATAGAGCGTATCATGAGGGTGTTCTCCCTGTGTCCACCCGTGAGGCCATCATAGTTCCTCTTCTCAAACCGGGCAGGCCTGCGTGGGACCGCTCCTCGTATAGGCCTCTCGCGATGCTCAATATGGACTATAAGGTATTGAGTCGGGTGCTGGCAAGCAGGCTAATGCCCCACATGGCGACACTGGTGCACGGAGATCAGGCGGGCTTTGTTCCGACACGGAACACCGCCATGAATGTTCGTCGGCTCATCCGCATCCTGGGGGCTGACACGTATGATAAGGAGGAGGCCTGCATTTTCGCGGTCGATATGGAGAAGGCCTTTGATAGCCTCGAATGGCCCTATCTTACTGGTGCACTGCGGGAGTTTGGGCTCGGGGAGCGGTTCGTCCGATGGACAGCGCTGCTGTACAGTGAATCTACCGCCAGGGTCAGGACGGGGGGCTTAATTTCTGCTGCCTGTGCGGTGGCCCGAGGTACGAGGCAGGGATGTCCGCTGTCCCCGTTGTTGTTTGCTCTGGCAATGGAACCAATGGCTGCGCATGCCAGGTCGGGCAGTTATTATGCGGGGCTTTTGGTGGCGGAACAGGAACACCATATTGCGCTATATGCGGACGACTTGCTCATGTTCCTGCCTGACCTTCGGGATGCGCTCCAGGGGGCGAAACAGCTCTTGGAGACTTTGGGGAGAGTATCGGGACTTCGCGTGAATTGGGCCAAGTCGTGCTTGTTTCCTACCAAAGCAGGCGGGCGCGATAGGCAGACTGTGGGGGCGATACCGTGGGAGCCTTGTTGCCTCTCCTACCTGGGAACCCGGATTTATCATGACAGTGCTGACCTGATGGAGGGTAATGTGGGGCAAGCGTTGCGTAGTGCCAAAACTAATTTTGAGTTTTGGGGATCCCTCCCGCTCTCTGTTGCGGGTAGGGTTGCCTTGGTGAAGATGGTCACCTTACCACGGTTCCTTTATTATTTTGGAACGCTCCCCATTTGGATACCAACCAGGTTCTTTACGCAGCTGAATTCTTTAATCACGGGGTTCCTGTGGGGCACGGGGAGACGGAGGGTCGCGCTGCTCACTCTGAAACGACCCAGGATGGAGGGGGCCTTGCGCTTCCAGATCTGGAGGTCTATTATCACGCTGCGCAATTCCAATGGTTTACGCAGTGGGTGGCGGGCCACATTAGACATCCGGAGGCTATGGGGGGATTGGATCCTAACTGGCGCCTGCTGTCCTGTGTTCTGCTGCGGGTGCATCCGGGAGGTGAGGCGCTGCCGTCGGACTTGGCCGTGGTACGGCGGTGCTGGATGCGTATGGCCAGGAAGCTACGGGTCAGGATTCTGTATGCGCCTGAAATCCCGCTGACAATGTGCGCGGTGTTGCCTCATGGGGGTGACTGGAGCAAACTGCAGTCCTGGGCGGAGCTGGGCATACTCACTTTGGGGGATCTATATGAGGAGGGCAACCTCTTACCGTTTAATGATCTCCTGGAGCGTCATGATCTCCCGCGTGGGGATTTCCTTTTCCATGCGGCCCTGGCTGCGGCAGTGAGGAAGCATTGGCGGGGGGCTATTGGAACCGGCTACGTCCCTTGCGTGTCAATACGTGGTGATGGCTGCGGGTGCTTTTAAAGCGGTGACCTGTCTTTATCGCCGGATTACTCAGGACCTGCGTCAGCCCCTGACAGTGCTGCGGCTCAAATGGGAGACGGACCTGGGGAGCCCTTCTCGGATGGAGCATGGGGGCGGTACTTGAGAGGCCATGGAAGAGTTCCCGAAATGCGCGCTTCCAGCTCATTCAATTTTATGTCTTACATAGGGCTTACTTAACGCCCAACAAACTGAACGACTATTTTGGGGGTCATCTGCCTGCCCTCGTTGTGCTCTAGTGGGGGCAGGGTTCCTGCATATGTTCTGGAGCTGCCCGCAGTTGGAGGACTACTGGCGGGAAATAATGGCTGCCTTAACTACTGTGACGGAGAGAGAGCTGGCATTGACGCCAGGGGTTTGTTTACTGCATGAGTATCCCCACACTGCGAAAACCAAGGTCACCAGTAAGTTCATTGACCTGGGATTAGTGCTCGCGAAAAGGGAGCTTACTAGCCGGTGGAAGACGAGGCAGGGACCTTCCCTTGAGCGATGGAGAAGGGAGCTTGTAAAGTGGGCGGAGAGTGAGGGTAATTGCAGGATGGGTATGGCTAGACGCACGGGGCACGAGCACTCAATGGAACTGGCCAGGGCATGGATGGCGCTTGTGGAATTGACTAAGCATCCACCTGGGGCTGAGGAAAGTGTGCTGACTGAGACGGGGGGCACTCAAGACACCTTATATTGTGAGCTCTAACTGACAGGGAGGGATGGTGCGCCCGCTGGCGGGGCTGCGGGGGATCGCCTCCGGTGATTCTGCCCTATCACGCTTGCGGATTTGTGTGATGGGATACCGAGCGGACCATGGGAACGGCCTGGGAATACCTGGAACCTTTAATTAGTGGCTAGCGGCATGCTTGGGAGGATGGCTAAAGGGGTTTAGAGGGGTAGTTGGGGTGGGGGGGTTGTTGGGGCTGGGTGCTTTATCCCTTTTGGTTTTTTTTCTTCTGCCTATGATGACCCTGCACTCTGAACGGTACTATACATGGGGTTGCTAGGGACTGTATAATTGCATACAGCGGGGGCTGAGGGAGGACGCAGTAGTGGGGCAGGAGGCCCAAGGGGAATCGTTGAGCGGCACTCTGAGGGAGGCTGCAGTTATGGCACTAATAGCACTTGTAATATATTGCTCCCCGAATCCTTAATGTATGCTGTCACTGAAGCTTTTTGTTTGCTTTCTCAGAAAACTAATAAAATTCTGTTTAAAAAAAAAAAATCATTAAATTAGGTAATAGTAGTATCTGTTGTTTGTAATGTTTAGTAGCGGCAAAAGCGTGATATGAAGCACTATCTGCCACATTATTATTTCTATTATTATAGTATTATGTTGGAAGACCAGAAGTTGGTTCCAGTCTTCCTTATGTAGCCGTAAGGCAGTTTGAAGTCTTTTCCAGTACTAGCAGGCCATTTTCTCATCACTCTGGTTCCTTTGGACTGTCCTCTTACACTCTGCACTTCATGATATTGAACTCTGTTGTGAACAGGTGAAATTTCTCTGATCCACCGCATTAGCAACAGCAGAACCAGGAGTTGCCTATGACCTCCCAGTTTCCTTTAAATATGAGTGCCAAGTTAGGGCGTCCATCTCGGTTCTCCAGCCTCCAGTGCTTGGGCTGCTTCCGCCTACTCCTGGGCAGCTCCCACTGACCTAGCATCAGTCCCCCTTTCTCAGCCACCACTGCTGATAACAGTTCAGCTGTGGATCCCAAACCTGAGCCTGACTGTTACAGCTGGGACTTCAAGGTTAGATAATGACCCTGTTGACCCATCCCTCAGACCACCTCCCCACCGGTTCTGAGACTGGAACTGGTGACAAAAAGGGCATGCACCCAACCAGGTGTTTCCATATTATCAAGTCTGAGGCTTTGGGAACCCTGGTCATTGAGGACCCTTTGAGAGAATGTGGGCATCTATCCACTGGTGGCAGCAGCAGTTCCTGTACTGAAGCTTGTCCTAGCCAATTAGCCATAACACTTCAATTACGCTCAGACGATCTGGAGAATATCTTTTTATGAGCCTCAAAGTTTGTAGACAAAAAGAACAGGGTTCCCATAGGCTTTGCAGTCCTAGAGGAAGTCTCACTGGGCATCTTAGGCCGAGACAAATGGGTTGTGGAGAGCTTTCTGACAAAAAAATGTATTGCTCTGAGAAGATAACTCTAAAGCAGTGTTAGGGAAATGCATGTGACATAGCACATAAAGCCGTGTGACTAGTAAATGTCTGAAGAATTCACCAGATACCTCCATGCCTGGGTGGCTTGAGCCTGGACAGCAGATGGTGTTTCTGGGGCCATGGGAGTGTTCCATTGGCTGATCCATGATGTTATCCATCTGACACTAGTAGCTTCAGCAGCTTCCCAGACACCATCATTACCTCCGGAATGCAGGAATAGTTGGTCAGTAGAATGCAGGTCCCCATTTCGGTCAAGAAAAACGTGCATACACACTTGACGTACAGACTATGATTGTTTCTCCACTGAGAAGACATGCGAAAAAAATATCGGAACTATCTTTTTTCAGCTGCAACTCAAGACTGTACCTGCAGAGCAAAGGTCAGCTGAGTTTTCAAAACTGCCTTGTCTTTATGGAAAACCATGACAAATTTCAAGGCAGCTCACGTAAGTGCTTAGCTGATGTTAAGACCATCAAGAAATAAGTCTTCCACTGAAGAGGCTCTTCTGCAAGTGCCCAGTGTCTCAAAGGGTTTATTCATTAACTTAGCCAGGCCAAGTTTCGGGTGCCAGAAGGCCGTGGGGTGCCTGACTTGAGGTAATGGAAGCATTAGACTGGTAGATGTCTTAACTGCCCATGAAGAAGAACTCCTTATGCGAGTAGTGTTACGCTTCAAAGGCCATGAGGTAAATCTCCTAGGTATGCACCTGCATCTCTATCTCAGTCCGGTGATGTCTAAAAGACATAATAACATCATGCACCAAGCAGGTTAGTGGGTCAATGTTTTTTTGCTAGTGCCTCATAGCAGAATCTGTTACTTGCACATCATTGCTTTTAACTACATTACTGGAAGGAATGCTTTCAGTGCCAGGAAGATTGACTTCAACACCAACACATTCATGTGCAGGGGCAAATATCATGTGTCCACCAAGGCATAGATGGAGAGAATGTGGCCTAATGGCTAGGGCGGTCGACCTCGGAGCTGGGGAACCGGGTTCGAGTCTCGGCAGGGACGCTCAACATTCTGTGATTCTGGTCAAATCACTTAATCTCCCCGTGTCTAACAAAAATTAATGTGTCCGTCCGTAACATAACTGGTGCTCATGTAAAGCGCTCTGATACCTTCGGGTCTTGTTCGCGCTATATAAAACTCCACAAAAAAACAACAACAAAATAAAGATGGAGCTGACTCCAATAAACCTCTCACCAATTCTCTGAGATATTGACTGTGACCTCAGGCTGCAGGCGAGGCAGACAGAGGGGATATCCCACCAAGAACTTGGGAGTATGTGCCTACTATGGTGAGAATGAAACCAGGGAAGGCCGGACTGGAACCAACTTGTACCAGTCATAAAGCAGTTGTTCCCAGTGCTCCACCAAAATTAGTTGCATAGAATGCATGTTGAGTTTGGAATGGGGAACCAACTTGATGCAGGATGCAGCCCAGACGATTCTGCAACCACAAGGTTGACATGGCATCATTATTCATAAAGTGATCCACTTTCTGGCCGTGGGCTGCTACCCTCTCTGGAGACAAGGACTTTGCCTTCTTCCTGTATGCTGCTCAAATTAGGCAGTCGCTAGCCGCAGAGCTTCTATTGCTTCCAAGGCTGGGAAATTGGGAGCATCCTGAGGAGCAGCCTTGACCCCAAATTAATGTGACTTACTGACAGGATTGGTTTCCCGCATGCTTCCTGAATTTGTGCAGGATGGGAATATGGAAGAGCACATCCTGTTGGTTCATTGAATGGTTGCCGGGACTCAAGCCACTGTCAGCATCTTGAACTTCTACAGGGGGAGGAACTGGAAGTGGGAGTAGTATCCTGGCCTCTTTTTGGGGGTCCATTGCCCCTAGAAGGAGGTACTTCTAATTCTCACAAAGAGGTTATTGTGATGCCAAATGGGGCGCAGGTGGCCTAGTGCAGTGGGAGCTGAAGACTAAAGCTGTTGTTTTACCACTGAAACAATTCATGCTTCTGTGTTTACCAGGGTTCATCAGTGGTGTTGGGTAGAAATTCTCTCTCCCTCACCCACACTTTGGAGTGAGCCTCCTTAGGACTGATAAGGCATTTAGGCCCAGGGAAAGCCATTAGGAAGTTGTGGTATCAGTTGAAGCCCGGAGAGTAAGCCTGTTCTTTCCTGTGACCATCTCTTCATCTAGTAGTTCCCTGGACAGAAGGAGGCTTCAGCCAGCTGCTTGCAGTGAGAGGACATCTTATCCTGGAAAGACTGAAATGCCCTCCCCAGTTGGAAGATTAAAGGCAGTCTCTGCAGTACTTAGTTGGTAGTATTCAGTGATTTTGGCGCGAGTTTTCAAGGAGGACGAAACTTTCACCTCAACCTCCACTTTAGGAGCTGAAAATTTAAGCTAAGATTGCCAGCACACGAACTACGCGGAGTTCATGGACATGGTGGCATTGTCAATTAAGTCCTGTGGCATTGGCAGTATTTGTTCTCCAGGACCTTTATCCGGGTAGAGCATGAACTTTTACTCTCCTGAGCATAGTCTGTGAACTAGGAGTTGGCGGTGTACCTTTCCGGTTCATTGATCAGATGCAGCCTGTAGCTAGCCGTGATGGCTTTCACCTGGCTCAAGGAAAAACCGTCAGAATTGTACATGTTCTTTTCATAAATTTCGAAACACTTTACCCCCTTGTCCAGGCCTTGCTGGTTCCTGGTCATCTGAATACTTGACCTATGAGAAGCAATAGTTTTCATAAGTTTATGTTCCTCTTGACGTGGCGACTCGTCCAAAAAAATATACGGCCAAGGCTGGAATTGGTTCTTTTTAAACATTGTTTACCCTGGAGCCCTGGCGAGGTGCGGGCTGGGCGGTAGGTAGCCCGCACATACCTTTGGATTCGATGGCCTGTTCGAGGTAAAGGAGGCTGCACAGTTCTAATTGTACCTGTGTGATTTATCCCTGCTCAGCTCTTTAATTTCTTCTGGCTGTCTGAGGTTTCCGACACACTGTAAATTTCCCGAACTTTTTCATTATCTGCAATTTCTTTATGACTCGTGAATGGGATTGGCGAGAGAGAG
This sequence comes from Calotriton arnoldi, assembly GCA_963921515.1. Classification (NCBI taxonomy): domain Eukaryota; kingdom Metazoa; phylum Chordata; class Amphibia; order Caudata; family Salamandridae; genus Calotriton; species Calotriton arnoldi. Next base: position 3,019,137 of record CAWUFW010000548.1, read on the forward strand.
GGGATTTACAGCAGAGATAAACATGAAGTCCATAAAGTGTATATCGGTGTCAGTGATTGTACTGCTGTCAGGCACCAGCCTGCTTTACAGGCTGCTTTTGGGACAGGGCTGGGTTCACCTGTCCCCTTGCAGCAGAAAAAGGCCTTCTCCTTTAGGGGAAAAAAGGTGCTGCCCTTTTGCTTAAGAATAGAGTTTCTTCTAGGGTTGTTTCTGATAGCCCGCTCGTGGTGTGGGTTTTTTCTACGTCTACCATTCTGTGGAGTTTATTTCTGAGTGTGAAATGTTAGGATGTTATTTGGTTGTTCACTGCTGAATGTTTTTATTTTGTGACGCTGTTCTGCGAGTGTGAGGATATTTTCGCTTACATGGTTCAGAGCGGTTTGAAGATCTTATTCTTTTACACTACTTTCTTTGCTCTATGCTTTTGTTTTACATCGCTGTGGGCCGATTGAGAATATTTTATTCATTTGTTAGAGTATAATCTTTTGCCTGTTTTCGAAGTGCAAAAGCCTACTCAATCTCTGCGCTCTTGGTGTTTACTGCCTGCTTTTAGGTATGCATGGTGTTTTTTTTCTGCTGCAGTGCTCGCTCTTTCTTGCTTCTATAGTAAGAGCTGTAGTGCAGCCTTTGCTTTTTCCAGCAGTAGTCTAAGAGGTGCCTTGTGGATTTGGCAGTAGTAGTGTAAAGGATGGCTTGTTATCTGCAAATCAGCAGTGTAAGGGATGCCTCAGCAACGCAGCAGCAGTGTAACTGATGTCTTGTCAACAAGGCAGCTAGTTAATAAGACATTTCATATTCAGTGATGCCTCCCTGTCTGAGCAGCAGTGTGAGCAATGCCTCATTAGCTGCACAGCAGCAGTGAAAGGGGATGCTTAGCGCGCCAGCTCTAGTGCATTTGGCATTCTTCTTCAAGGTGGTAGTAGTGTCAGGGATGGCTCCTTAGCTGGTAGCAGTAAAGTATGCGGTATTAGCTGGGCAGCAGGGGAACAAGGGGAGTCTCTGTGTCAATGCAGCAGCTGTGTAATTGATGCCTTACAAGCAAGGCAGCTGTTAATAAGGCATGGACATAAGCTGGTTGGCTATAGTGGACGGGCCACTAGGGCAGTAGTAGTCTGAGATTTTTCACTAACCGGGCAGCAGCAGTGTAGGGGGTGCAGCTTAATCTGCACTGCAGTACTAAAAGGATCCCTATGTCAGCAGCAGTAGTGTAGAAGCCCATTAGCTAGGCAGCAGTAGTGTAAGTGATGGAGTTACGGTGCAAGCAAGGCCTCTTAGTTGTGCAGCAGTAGTTGATATTGTATTGTAATTGCATTTATATAGCGCTTACTACCCCTGACGAGGTGTCGAAGCGCTTTTTCGGCGAGTAGCACGCTACTCCGGGACCCATAGAGGATTAGTGTTGAATTAGTATAGTGAAACATGCAAGTAAATTTTAAGTGGTGGATAGGTTGGTCAGTTATTTGGATTTGGAAGGATAGCAGAAGGATAGAAGAGGGGAAAAAAAAGCTTTGTATTTATATAGCGCTTGTTACCCCTGATGGGGTGTTGAAGCACGCTACTCCGGAAACCCATAAAGGATTAGTGGTGAATTAGTATGGTGAAATATGAAAGTAATTTGAGTGGTGGGTATTAGTCAGTTATTTGGAGTGAGAAGGGTAGCGGAGGGATAAAAGGGAAGAAAGGTTTCCATTCATGTAGCACCTGTTACCCCTGATGGGTGTTGAAGTGCTTTTCTGGCGAGTAGGACGCTACTCCGGAACCCATAAAGGATTAGTGTTGAAAATTAGTATAGTGAAGTATGAAGTAATTTGAGTGGCTGATATGTTATTCAGTTATTTGGATAGAGAAGGGTAGGTTGCGGGATAGAAGAGGGAAAGAGGTTTGTATTTATATAGCGCTTGCTACCCCTTGATGGGGTTTTGAAGCGCTTTATTGGCGAGTAGCACGCTACTCTGGAACCCATAAGGATTACTGTTGAATTAGTATGGCGAAACATGAAAGTAATTTGAGTGGTGGATATGTTAGTCAGTTATTTGGATTGAGAAGGGTTTGGGGAGGGGTAGAAAAGGGAAAAAGGTTTGCGTTTATATAGCGCTGGTAACCCTGATGGGGTGTTGAAACGCTTCATTGGCGAGTAGCACGCTACTTTGGAACCCATAAAGGATTAGTGGTGAATTAGTATAGTGGAATATGGAAATTGAGAAGTGAACGTGTTAGTCTGTTATTTTGATTGAAAAAGATAGTGGAGGGACAGAAGAGTGAGATTTTTTTTTTTTTTTTAGGTCATAGCTGTAGGAGGAGGCTTTTGGATGAGTAAAAAGGGGTTTTTGAGGGGAAGAGTTAGAGGGGAGAGTTTATAGAGGTTTGTTTTGGGGGATCGGTATAGTAAAAAGAGTTAGTTCGACTGCAGTAATGAATGAGTGCATTGGGCGGGCAGTAGAAGTTTATGTGGCGTGCGTCCTAAGAGATGCTATCATTAGTGTAAAGAGTGGTTTGTTAGTCGGACAGCAGTATAAAGAGATGCAGTAACAATGTAATGGACCATTAGTTTGGTAACAAGGACCCTGGAATGACCATTAGCTAGGCAGCAGTCGTCTAAGGAATGTCCCTTTAGCTGGGTAGCAGTAGTATAAGTAGGGATGCACACACGCTCCATGCGTGGAGGGCACCATGTATCCATGGTTGGGCTTTTGTTTTAAGAAGATGGTGCATTTTGTAGCTTTTAGCCTGTTTGCTTCTATTGAACCAACTGCACTAACACACCTGATGACCATTCACTGTGAAAGAGCCCAAAACTAGATACTTCGAACCCAGTTCTTATATAAACAATCATAAATCTGCACTCGCGGTGTTCCGGTCTTGCATGGGTGCAGATTTCCAGTTGTTTGAAATGCAAAAATCTGTGCCAGTTACAGGTGTAGTTCTGAAATTTTCTGAATTCCTTTCTTGTTTGTGAAAGTGTAGAGGGTATACTTTCTCATTTTAAAAGCGTAGTAAGAGCAAAGCCACTTGTTAAATTTGTATCTTTCTTTGTTTTCTTCATGATGAAAACATCTTTCTCTGTGGAGAAACTCATTTCCCGGCGGTCTTGGGGCTGATCTCTTCCCTTTCCTAACTGGGACAGGGATCTACTTCTTCCCTTGGCTAAATTTCGACGGTTTATCAGAAAACCACAAATGTATTACCTACAAAACGTATGCGTTTGTGGGCGGCCACAAATTTGTAGGACATTCCAGTTTAACAATTCCCATCCCCCACCCATACGATTAGATGTATTTGCATGGAAATCACTGAATCACAAAAGCTGTTTTACAGTCGTAAAAATGTTTCCATATGTATTAAAACATGCGTAAATAGCTCGGTGATTGAGGTCCTTGGTATCCTTCTTACAGAAGGGGATATGAAAACATGGGGTCTAGCAGGAAAACAGAGATAAAATCGCCAGGGGGACTGCTGTTACTGCACTTTACAAATGTGGATCCTGAGATATGCAGGCTGGAATGGGGGGACAGTGGGTAGGAATGGTTGTACTGAACTCCTCTAGCATCCCCTCCAAGTTCCCCCAGATAATACTTGAATACCTGGAAGACTTTGTGCTACAAAAACACAGGTCACTGTTAAACTGAACAGAGCTCGGAATGCCAAATTGGGTGCAAACCAGGCCGAACGAAATTTCAGTTATACCAGAATTATTTCAGGAATTTCACATTATGCTCGTTATGCAAACTTATGCCATTACGCCCTTTCATGTCAACATTATACTTCTTGAGTGCAGAAACGACATGAATGACCAGAACAAGAGCCGCTATCCTTGGCGATATTTGTGTTCTTCGCACTTTTTTTTTTTTAGCATAAATTGCGTCCATGTGTCAAAAATGGATGCAAGAACGCATTTCGCGCTAAAATACAGCGCTAAATGAAGGGTTTGCTATTTGCATATTTTTGTGTAGTTTTGGGTAATTTTTCTGAAATTTCACATAATTAAAAAAAAATGCAAATTCATGACCTTCGCACGACCCCTAGTGCAAACGCAAGCCCAATGTGACATTTAATTTTAGTTTCGAAATGAAGCTATAAGTATGGGTAATATCTCATTTGCAGCACTTTTATAAGGGATGCCTTGTTACGTGGGTTGCAGTAGTGTAAGGGATAGCTTGGGGTCAGAGTTGGAAACATACGTTCAGTGCACCTTGTTGCGGCCGAAATTAGTAGTAAACCTTGAACTGAGTGTTAGATCTGTGCATATCATTCAGTGCTTTAAGTGGAGATTTTGAAGTTCAGGTACTTGCTCACTTACCCAGGGTACCTGTTTGGTACTCAGAAGTGTCCGTACTCCCCCTTTACAAGTATTGCACCCCTGCTGAGAAATGCTGGTACGCTTCTTTTCAAATTAAGCGCAGGTACTTCGTGCCTGACGCTATTGCCCAAATACAACACTTCTGAATCTTTAAAATAGTAATCTGTAGCACGCACCCATGGTCGCGTTAAAATGGGGCCTATGTATTTTGTTAGTTTGGATGCTGTGTACAGGGAATGCTGTGTTTTTGCTGCACCTTCCTCTTGTACGCCCGATCTCTGCAGTCCCCCTGGGCTAGGAAGAGCTCTGATGATAGCCCGCGGTCCCCAGGGCCGGGAGCTCTGATTACAGCCCGCCCTTGCCTGGGATGGGAGCAGCTGTCATGGCGGCGGTGCCGCTGCTGGAGAGAGAGATGGGGGCAGAGGTCCCGCAGGCGGCGGAGGCCCCAGCACGTGGCAGCACCAGCTGGCCCGCTGGCTAATGAATTGTTTTACAGGCTGGAGCTGGTGTTGGCACCACATAGCCACCCCTGGGGACCCGCCGGGCCAGCCGACAGCTAATGTTAGTGTTAGGGAGTGTTGCGCTTGAGAGAGAAATAAGAATCAATCTCTCATCTCCCGGCACCGCCTCTGTCTCCGCGTTCTTTGTAGGCCTGCAAATCTCCACGGTGAAACTCGCAACAAACAAAACAAACATTGGTAAAGCCAAGCGGTGTGGCGTTGCTTCCCATCCTTTTGGGCTTGTCAAAGCTTCTTGTGTTTTGTCATGCTTTATTTGGCAAAATATGTTTTTGGATATAATAAAGCCTTCAACGCCTTGACAGGGGTGGTAAGCGCTAAATTTTTTTTTTTGCATGTCTTTATTGAATTTCCCGACACAAACCAGTAAAATCCCCATGTGCTGCCCGGTGTCCGGAAACGTACACGTAGGAGTTAAATAAATCGTGTCCTATGATTGCCTGCGAACTGGGGTGCACTATCATGTCATTTTTGCAGAAGCGCCTGATGTTTGGAGTGTTCCCGGCGTGGTGTGGAGGGACCGACAAATCAGGAGGAGGATCCCGGGTATTTCGCCCTCCACACGATGTCCACCCCACCCGTTATAGGAGGTTAGTATTCTGTAGCTGGCTGTTTAGGGCATACTCGGGGGTAGAGTTAGGCGTGCATTATATTCTGGGGTGCACCGCGCTAATGTACCCTGTGGCTGTTATGGCGTCTCCCGCTTGTGCAGTGGTGTTGAGACTGGCTCTGGGATTCGTGAGAGCCATGTGTCCGCTCGCACACCGTCTGTGATGACCCCCGTCAGGTGAAACAGCAGGAGTGGCGAGGGGTGTTGATACACCCATTCAGGGTGGCCTTATGTCATTTTTTGCCTCCAGATTCCTAATGTACACGTCCCTTGTTGTCAGTCCGGCTCTATCTCCTCTCCGTGTCGAGCTGTGGCTAGGGCATCCGCCTCAGCCCTTGCCCATTTCAGCAGGGTGTGGAGCCAGCAGCTCGTTTCGGGTGGTGCCCAGGATTGGTAAGTGCTATATAAATGCAATTTAAATCAACATTGCCATAATAGTCCCTGGCACATACAGGAACTACTGCACGAGTGGATGTGCTCCTTGTGAAAGGAAGTGGCATAACATAAAATGGGCTGAGCGACCCCTGAGTCTTCTATATCTCACAGATATTAATTGGGCTGAGTGGGGGCCTCCTGAAAGGTAGAGGACCCCTCTGCCCCACAGCGGTGGTGGGGCCCTATGTTACGCCCCTGGTGAAAGGGCATAATGCCATCACTCACAGTGAAGTTAGCCAACGGCTGAAGCGGGCTGAACCATTGCCCCATGTGGTATGCTGCAGTGGGTGGAAGAAAAATGTAAATGAAACATCAAGAGACCAATAATGAATGAAGAGGGCTGGCTGAAAGCTCCTGTAAGTAATATATTTCATTCATTCATTCATGAAACTTTATTTCGGCTATTACGGCCATAAAAGTACATACATATACACAACCAAATTTAAAATTAATATCAAGATAAAGTACGATGTCGTAAGAACCACTTATTATAAAATAGTACAAGCATAGATAGCAGTAATGATCGCTCATTGGGAAACAGGAAATAAAAATAATAATCATCACTATGGGCAATATAATCACTGCAAGCCAATCATAAAAAATATAAATTACACTAAAAATATTAAAAGAAAATTCACAGCCTATGTTTTTATATAAAACCTAAGTCGCGGTAGCAGCCAATTAAAAGCAGGTCTTAATAGATCTTGTATCAGTTGTTTGATAAAATACCTACACTTACAGGCTAGGTTTTTTGCCAAAACTAGGGTCACAATGGTTGACAGACGGGAGCGGGTATTACTAATTCTCACATCGAGAAACATCAAGAGACCAATAATGAATGAAGAGGGCTGGCTGAAAGCTCCTGTAAGTAATATATTTAGAAAACAGTGGTGCACCACTTTGACAATACTCAATGTGTTCATACAGAGTGTGTCCACAAATTTGTAAAGATGATTAGCAATCTTCTTTTTATTGTTGCTTCTTGTTTTACAGCCAGCCAACGCTTTTCGTCCACATACAAATGGACTTCTTCAGGGCTGTAATATGGTAAACATGTATAAAAACATTTGTGGAAAACACATAAAGTGAGAATCATGTAAACCTGACAAACAACTAGAAAAATACATCTATATATGTATATCTGTGATCTCTGCCCATCTTTCCTCTTTTTTAGCTCCGGTAAGTAAGTATATTATAAATATTATTTCAGTAAGATCAAAAGGTCTTGGCTAACGCCATACCTAAAAATACACATACACATACACACACACCGCACCAACCTCACTGATGCTTTTACAGAGGTGTGGGACTCTCAACTTCTCTAAGCCTTGGTACCGTTGACCCTCTGCAGTCTCTTTCCCTTGTTATATTGTTCCATTTTGGGCTTACTTCCTGACAGTTAAGTCTATATGAAGTACGATTATGTGATTTGTCTGATTTGTGCTTTTATCACTGAGTGGGGGGGGGGTGGTCTGTCTTTATCTCTGCCCGATTCTCCCCTCCCTCCCCCCAGCCCACTTTCTATTTCTGTTGGGTTTTGCACTGTCACTCCGAATATCTCTTCTTGACTTGTCCGCACACTCCCTCAGCTGTGTCCCAGTACTGCCCATTGACACAATTGTGTGTGCTGCTTTTGTTTATCTTGCTGGTTCTTGCCCATGTCTTTGTGCAACGCCTCTGGTTTAGTTGCTTGGGTGCTAGTCTCGGGCGCTGTTTTTTTTCCGTTTCTCTGCAAGTCCCTGTGTTTTGTCTGTTTTTTTTTTTTTGGTTCTGCGGGTCTGTGTATTCCTTCATATCTGTGCATTTGTCCCTGGTCCCATTTTCTTTTTATGTGCTTCTGATCTCGTTTTCTCTCTCTTATTTTTTTAAATAAATATTTTACTTACTTACTTCCTTATCCTGTTGCCTATCTAATTTGTGGCCCAATGAGTTATTTTTTCTCCAGCCTTGTTTCTGGTCCTGTCTGTCACTGGACCAGAGGTCAGTCTGCCTCAGGCCTTGTCCGTCTGTCCCTGTGGCCTTGTTTTGTGTGTGTGTGTCTGCTTTTGGCCCTGTTTTGAGCTTGCCACTTGCCTTGTTTTAAGTCCATTTCTGGGTCCCCTCTCTTGGAGTCTACCACCAGTCCTCAGAGCTTTTGTTGTCTGGTTTTTGTGTAACATTAATGTTGCAGCCACATACCACCATGGGACTTGTACACATCTGGGCGGTGTTTGGCAATTGTAAACAACCATGTTGGAATACAAATACAACTGGATGCTAGTTGGAAGCCTTGAAATGAGAATAACTATCCCCACTTGGGCACACAACCCATGAGAAAATAGTGGGCCTTCAGTAAATGTCTTGGAAATCCCAAACACTCAATTCACAGATGAAAACGAGTTGCCGAGAGGGGTTTTATTCCTGGTAAGGTTCCTAAAGAACTTGTTAGTGATACTAAGGCTGTCATTCGGAAGTTCACTGTATTTGGAAACATTAATATTGACCTGTTAAATACCGATACAGTAGGGTGCATTTTATTTTCTCCTGGTGTGGATTCAGTTCCCGATTTCAGGTTTTATAGTTGAGTGTGAAATAATTCTGCATGCACTTCCTCCCCTTTCTGAGCGCAAAAAACGTAATCATGCGTTTTTCTGTAAAACTATTTCGACAGCTGTTATACAGCAAATTTGTACAGGGAAATATCATAAGTGTGCATGCACAATTACTGTGCCGCTCAGGAATCTGGTGAGTACACAATTTGTTTCTGAATTCTGATGTTGCACCTCCTGATAATGGTCTAGGAAGTAAATGACCTGATTAACTATGGTAATCCCTATTTACAAAGAAGGCAGACAAGAGCATAGAAAGAGCAGGCGGAATGGATTGATTTCCCAGAGATGAAAGAAATCTCCTGGTTGCAGTCCCTCTGTAAGAGAATGGTCAGTGGACCCAGGATGTGGTTTGAGAGCTTCATCGAGGACCTGACAAAGAGTGGCTAAGCTGAAATCTGCAAAAGAAGATAAAGCAGGTTAACTAGGAATAGTCTCTACTCTAGGCTGGAAAAAACAGAAGTCTAAACCAGGGACCGGCACCTAGACTTTCAAGAAGAAGTGCATTCCTGACTGGAAAATCTCCCCCCAATCGACCACCCCCACAAGGAATTTTAGAAAAGCCAACTGGGAAAAATGTGCAATCTGACATAGAGGAAGAAATGTAACTGGTCAAAGGAGTGACACAACAAATACACGAAGAAGCCCTATGACGAGAAAGAGTCCAGTGGCAATGCCCTAGCACCGATCCTGATGAGGTGGTGTGTGAGGATCCTTCTAGAACAGGGGTGTCCATTGTTGGGCTATGATTGCTGTCTGTGTGAAAGATTTTTAGGATATCCTAATGATATATTTAATGCAAATCAGTTTCATAATGGTAAACCATAGAAATATGATTTAGGTTTGCCCTTGTGGACATTGGTGGGCAACTCTTGCCTAGAGGCATGCATCTCACAGCGGATTCACTCCACTGGATGGAACAGGATTCCTTACCCAATATGGATCTTAGGGGGAGTATGGAATCAACTGTAGTCCAACTAGAGAACATTGTGACTTCAATAGACCATTCTTGAAACTGTGAGAACAGTAAAGTAATCCAGGAGGAAAGAAATCATTTGCATAAGGAGTTTGATTCAATGGCTGAACAACTCTGAGGTTTTGAAACTAATTCAGGGGAATACTGGATTCTGGAATAATCGAGAGTTGCCTACCCAGCAGAAGTTGGCTGCCGTAAGGACATAGATTTAATACGAATCAAAATCTTACAGGCTGTTTTTGTCTTAGGTACCTGCACAGTGGATCTCTTATGCTTCTTCCTGGCCAGTGGATCAAACACTTATGTGGGGGTGACAGTTTTCTAGCATATCTAGGCCCCTAACTGTTGAGTAGCCTCCTGAGTCATTCTCATTGCCTTCGTAATCACTTAGTTTTCAGAAAGAAAACATTGAAGACCTTTCTGTTCAATTAATTTTAATTGCAACATCCATCCTTGTCCCTCTCTTGGTTTAGCCACTCTTTTTTGCTGATGTCGCTTGAAGTAAAGTGCTTAACTTTATACAAAAGAAATCAAGGCGATGGTAGAACGAAGAGTACTTTGAGGCTTTTTCTTCCCTAAGTAATTCAGCTTCCTGCCTAGCTCACCCTGGGAGCTTGAACTTCTAATATTAAGATTGTGAGACTTTCTTGGTGAGCCTCATAACTGACTCAAGACCAACAAACACTTTTTGAGTCCCAAAAAAGGAAGATGTGTCCTATTCACCTTAGAGTCCACGTGATTAGAGCGCTTGAACCGCTACCCCTTTTAGGCGAATATTGATTGGGAAAATATTTGAAGAGTCATAAATTAAAAATAGGACTGGCATTAATGATATTATTGCAGTAAGGCCCCAACATGCCTAAGTGATCATAGTTTTCTAAGTATTCTTCTGCAGCGTGCCAAGTCCTTCATGCCTAGTTGCAAAAAATTGTTTCACCCACACGCACAGACCTCTAGTTAACTGAGCAATACCGCTCTCAAGGTGTGGGTCCCTTAGGTCTCTCCAGTTAGGGTCCATAATTTTTACCTAACCAGGTCAGCCCTCCTCCTTTTTCTGTTCTGTGCGGGAGCACGTGTGTGATGAACCCTGGATTGCTGCAATGTTCGTTTGTGTGTAAGAAAAGGTTGGATCACAGTGGTTTGTGCTGTGCCTATTATTTTTGTGGGAGGGAACCTGCACTGTTGCTGCGTCTGCAGCACCTGTTATGTGGACGAGGAGCTTCCACTACTCCTGCCTGTGTTATACATGCCTTTTGTATGTAATGAAGCTTGCATTACTGCATTATGCAATACCCGTTAGCTGTGTGGGAGGGAAGCTTGCACTGTTGCGGTCTGTGCTGCATCTGTAATGTGAACGGGAAGCTTGCACTGCTCCTGCCTCTGTTATACATGCCTTTTGTATGTAATGAAGCTTGCACTACTGCACTATGCAATACCCGTTAGCTGTGTGGGAGGGAAGCTAGCATTGTTGCGGTCTGTTCTGCATCTGTAATGTGAACGGGAAGCTTGCACTGCTCCTGCCTGTGTTGTACATGCCTTTTGTATGTAATGAAGCTTTCACTGCTGTTGGTGATTTATGTGCTGTAACTTCGGTCTGTGAGGAGAACGTGCATTGCTGCACCCTGTACCCTACTTTATCTTGTGTACATAAACCATCATGCACTACCCTGCCCGCGCTGTACCTGTTCTGTGTGCATGCATCTGAGTGCGAGAGACACTTGCACTACTGCCATGGCTGTACCTGTTCTACGTACAAGTGAAACTTGCTCTGCTGCTCCCAGTACTGTATCTTTCCTGCGAGAAAGACGTTTATAAAACTGCTGCCCACACAATGTCTGTCCTGTATGTGTGTGAAAAAATCTTTCAAAACACCTGTCATGTTCTTGTGTATGCATGGAATATCGGCTTGCCCAGGCCCGTGCTGTACTCAGTCTGTGTGACAGAAACCTGTACTACTGCTGTCCTGTCTTCTTGCTGCCATGTGTATGTTTGTGTAAGGAAGCCAGCTTTGCTGCCACCCACAGTGTGAGTTCAGGGAATCATTCATTACAGCTACCTGTCCAGTGTTTGTGCGTGTGCAAGCAGAGTGCCGCTGCACTTGCTGTACTTGTTGTGTGTGTGTGAAGCAAGCTTGCACTACTGATTCCAATTCTGTACCTCTTCTAGAAAACAAAGAAGGGACTCTGGGTTGTTTTCATTACAGGCAGGGAGCATTAACTAAAGACAGCATGACATGCCTGCTCGTTATCTGTTTTCTGGCTGTGTGTTAGGCAGTTGGATTATTAAATTACCGTCCATGCCAAGCAAAACAGTGTCTTGAGCTATAATTCTTTCAGGAAAAATACTCTCGGTATATGGACTGGTGAAATATCCTCCATGCATACTTCGAACAATTCAACTTCTGACACCCATTTCACTCTCACTTCAGCACAAAAGAAGAGTAGTAAATTCAGACATGAAGCAGGTGCTGTATACAGAGAATTAACTCCTCAAGAGCTTGGGTTACTGCATTAATAATGCAAATGATCATAGACTTCTGTTCCATTTGTATATGAGGAAAGCCTCTTCTGCTGCTGGACATAATATAAATATACATTTCTACTACACACAACCAAAACAGTTTCATTTACGGTGCTTGTTAAGTCTGTCCTTTTTTCCTCTCTCTTACTTTCTGGTAGTCCTGGTTGTGTAACCTGGTTTGGATCTCTCTGGCAGTGTGTGTGTGTTTGTCTTTGCTTTGTCTATCTCCTTCAGTCAGTCTGCGCTTGATGTTTTGCCTCTCACCTTCTGGTCCTGTGAAATTCCTGGCTCTATATTCATCTTTTCTAGTTATCTCTGTCTCTCATTAGGTTTTGCCTGCAGACAGCTTCAACTGGTAGTTGCTAGAAGATCTGTTGGGTACAGTTGCAATACTTAAGAGTGGGTATTGGGCGGATCATTTTTTATCATTTGTTGGCTTTCATATTAATATTATTTGCTTGCTTCCTATTCAATTGCTTTCCGTTGTCTTGTGTTTTTCTCTCCCCTGGAGAACAGCTTCAGCATTTTGATTGAATGACTTATATCTGTCAATGGCAGACACCAGGGATCTACTTTTTTAGGCCTCACCTACCAGGCAGCACAACCTGTCTAGTTGCAAAACACCTATTGTGAACTTAGAGTGGGCTTACAGCCCACCCATTGCTTAATCTTGGTTGGCTTAAATGTCACTCTCATTTGCCTGCTTCTTATTCGAAGACTTGCTTTCCTCTTGCGTTTGTCCCTCCCTTGCAGAATAACCTTTTTACGATCATTTTGATTGGCTGACTTCTATCCTTCCACTGCTCTTTTTTTTCAGAAATACTTTTTTCTTTTTCATTCAGCACTCCATGAGAGTGCATGCATTTTGTAACTCTCTCCCTCGTGTGCTGCTTTCCCCTTTAGAGACATACCATCCCGCCACCCCATGCTGTGTTGCTCCCCACCCCTCTCAGTGTGACTGTAAAAGCATAGCAGCAGGGATCTTTTTCCTGTGGTATGGCTGAAAAGCAGACTTTAATGACTGCTTTGTTTTATCTCCTGCATTTCACATATTGCATGAAAGCACAAGTATTGGCAAATTAAATGCTTTTATGGCACAGGTGGTCTGCTGCACTCACTCACTCGGCTGCTGTCTGAGGCAGAAGGTGTGCTTACAATGATACTTCTCCTGGAGGCCCGTAAATCTGCTCCATGTGCTACTACAGAGAACCAAATGACTGAATCCGGTGGAATGTAGATTAGGCATTGACAAGTGTATCCCTCAAAAATCTGACACTTCCTTATTCTTTTGAAATTCTGTTAAGAGTTTCCACCAAGTGAAACGTTTTTGAAAAATAGACCATTCCATTTATAAAGATTGAAAACATTCAATTCAGTGTTCAGTTTTGAGATACTATAAGATCTGTTTAGTTTTCCTCCAGTACTTTGAAACGTTTTTTTTCCTTTGACTATTATTTTTAAACAATACTTTACAAACATTGTCAAAGCCAACAGCTCAGCACTCGCATTATAAAAGCCTTGACCTATTGACTTTGCCAGTGCTGGTTTCTTTTGCTTTTAGCACTGCAAGGGAGTGCATGTGTTTGCTTGCGTCTCCCTTGTGTGCTGCTTTTCCCCATCCCACTCAGTTTTGTTTTCTTACCACCTCACCGTAATTTCTTGTTGCTTCACCTACCCTCCCATTTTTAGGTCGAGCCTCGAGTAGCGCGCAAGCGTTGCTCTGGCAAGACTTTATGTTAGGGGGTTTGAAAAGCTGACCAGACGCTCGTGCGTCATGGCCTTTTCCATGCGGTTACGCGCGCGGCAGACATCTGTTTCCAATTATCGTGCCCAGACGCGGGCCTGATAATTGGAAACACATGGCCATTGTGCACGAGCGTGTGGTCAGCTCAGCAAGCTGCCGCGCTCGCTCGCCCCCGCTCCTCTCCGACGCCTCTGCTGTCCAGCGCTTTACTTGTTTAATGTGAAGTTATTTTCAAAAAATAGCCGAACAGGTGAGATTAGCGTTTCTCCCAGCTTATCCTCCTTTTAACGACGCAAACAATGATAATTTTAGGTATTTGAGGAACAAAGAACATGCACTGGGGGCGGGGACAGTGGACGTGTGCTACATTAACAAGCTAGCTGTGTGCGAGTACTTTGCTTTAACACAATTCCTGTTAGATTTACAACTGAGCAGCCCTGCGTTCTAACCGCTCCTGACACTAAATGTTAAATGGACGCCCGTGTAACCCAGGAGAGCTCCCTCCCTTCCCGTACTAGTTTCACAAGCTACCGGCATGACTAGGCCAACTCCAGCAATGCAGGGACTGCACGGCCATGAAACGGCATGAAAGTCTTTATTTATCTTTCTGCAGGGCTGACGCCTAACACCGGACATGCTCTTCGGTCATAAACAAAGGAACTGCACTTTCAGGTCCAGACTTGCTAATATTCAGTGACCAAAAAACACAAGGTTGCATTATCAGAGATGCGCACAATTAGCGCCGTGATTGCATTACAGGAAATAACACCAGGTGACCTCAGGCCGGCTTCTGCCATCACAGTCAGTCACGTGGCATTGGATTCACCTCAGAGGCGACGACTGCATGGCTTTCGGCCAAGATGACATCATGGGAACTAAATGACACAACATATACGAGTGACCTTTAAACTGTGGGACGGGCGTAACCGCACTAACAACAAACATATCAATGTAGTGTTGCATGTCACTACGTTTACAAGCAGCTGTGAGTCATGCATTTCAAGGTACTATGTGGCTTACGCGGTGTCCTTTGTAATTCTCTTCATTTCCAGAGAGCTGAATTTCACCCTGTAAGAGGTTCGATCCGCAGCTTACAAACGGATCCAATACTTGAGTAAACTGTAGTTTTGCCGGAAAAAAACACAGAATCCTACCGCCTACTGCTGAAGGTTTGACAACTATTTAGTATTGGGAAAATGCGCCACAAACAATTACCACAATAGCAGCAGAGTTAAAGTGGCATGAAGCAACTCGCGAGGAACAGTGCTTTAATTGCGATGGAAAAGGTTAGAGTCTCAAAAGGGGCGTGGACCATGAAACATACCTACGACCCCTTTAAAGGGGAGTAGCCTAATAGAGCGGACAAGAATCCCGTGTTGCACAAATCGACGACCAAATTCCTTCACAACATTATAGGCAACAATATATTTAAATATATTTATGCAGAATTTCTTTTGCCATTAGTAATAGTAAGAATGATGTGTCTCTTTGAAGTGACAGCAAAGGCAGTGAACGGTGGCACTGCTGCATTGTTAAGATTTATTTCGTTCACCGAGGGTGAGGGCAAAAATGGAGAGCCCGGAAGGGACCCGTCTCAGCACTGGATTTTTAGAACTGCCAGTGCTCAGCACCGGCAGGATCCGGCACACTCAAAGCCCTGGCTGAAAGTGTGCCAACTCACCCAGGTCTATAACATAAGCCATGTGTAAAGCACACACCAGTTGTTTCTTGGCACTTTAAGTATGCATCATTAATCAACTCATTTCGTAAATCGGAAAGGGGTGATACACTGAGTCAGCCAGGCTGTGTTTTGCGCGTTACACGCAGGTCTAGGCAACAAGGACTCAACCCACTGAGCTATCTTTGCCCCAGTGCAGGCAGCTGAGATCCAGTGTAACTTAGAGTGGTCGAAGGCTGAGGGGTCTTTCTCAAGTCCATCGAGTTATACCCTTGCCTCTCTCCCAACCTGTTTTAATTTTACCATCTAACCATTAAACTGCTATCCCCGGGAACTGACAGCAAGATAAACTGCGCATGCGCTGGAGCGGTCTGCGGGTCGCACATTTAATAGCCACTGAAGAGAGCTGGGATTTCTCCATTCTAATACTCCGTGTCACGCTCAACCATCTTTCCTACACTTTTGACCCGATTTACAGACTTTTTGGCACACAAGTGGAACACAGGTGCAATAAAAGCTTTTTGCAAGCATTAATTCCACCTCGCTGCTCACAGAATGAGCACTGATGGAATATTGTCTTTAAGGTGCAGTAACTTGTATGGGGAAATGCAGTGTTCGCATGTTTAGCGTTAAAAGTAGGATCGTGGGGCTTTGTGGTGGGGCACCCTGCATAAGTAAATGAAAAACCCCGCTCGTGCGAGATACGTTTCAGAAGCAGGGTGAACATGCTTACACTTTGTATTTCTGGATATTTACTCGCCTCATGCATAAAGTTCCCAACCTTGGAAACACACACAGATTTGCTCCTGTACTTTTTATTGTGGCGAAGGCGAGGATCACCCCCATATTTCATGGGAGCAGGGATACGGGTTCTCATCAGAAAAATAAATATATCACCATGGAGAAAAAAAGAAGAATTTACCAGTATTCATTACCATTTTTTGTTGTTGCAGTTTTATATAGCGCGAACTCGACCCGAACGTATTGGAGCGCTTTACATGGGCACCAGTTACGTTACACAAGGACACATTCATTTTTTGGGTGGTTTGCCAAGAATCACAGGATGTTGTGCCGACGCTGAGACTCGAGCCTGGTTCGCCAGCTCCAAAGTCGGCAGCTCTGGCCATTGGCCACACCCTCTCCACTAGCCTTTCCTGCCAAACTTTCTAGTGTCTGCCCCTTGATTGTTATAATAACCTCGTTTTCACAAGAGTAAATTCAACCCTCAGACTCAGCAGCGAGACCACAGATTTCATGAACGTGGAGTCTGAACTTTCTTCGCGCCTCTCCAGCTGTTGAAGCAGGCCGAGGATTGGGATCCTAATCCTGTGCTGTCCATTAAGCGCTTTTCCTGAGCACCAAAGTCACACCCTTAATTCCTCTAGTGCTCCGAGGCGATTCATTTTATAGTGTTCACCTAACATTGGATCTCGTTGACTCCTCGGCTTCCGCTATGTTGTGAGCATTTGTATAGCGTCTTCTATCGTTAATATTTCACTGAAACGCTAAAGTGAAACAGTTGAAGTGATGAGCGACTGTGGCCGGGCCCTGAAACGTGTGGGTGTGTTGTCCCGAAGAAGGGTTGTGGAAGGAGGCAGAGTGTTGACGCTAAAGGCTGGCGTTGCTTCAAGAGCTTTGCTCCGTGACGCTTTCCTCTCTCTGGTGTTTATTCTACTCATTCCTGTATCTCTCCAGACTTCCGTGATCTGCAAGGCTGCATAAATACAAGCATTAGCATAGCCAATATGTCTCGCTTTTGGGACCTTATAAGAGCTATGCAGCACAATATCAACTGTTGCATGGCTAAACACTTATAAGGTCCCAAAGGCGAGACCTATTGGCTATGCCAATGCTTGTTTGTTTTTGTTTTTCATTGTAATTGTTTTCAGAGGGGACGGCTGCTTTTTTTATCTGGCTTCTCCTTTCTCTTTAATGCTCTTTTGCGGGCTTTGTATATTTTGTAATTTAACGTTCAAGATGGGCATCTGCCATCTTGGAACTATAAATTAAAAGTTAAAAAAAAAAAAGCCAACTCAGTGTCATGGCACATACTTGTGCATTCATGGTGATGTGTTAACACACAACTTTTTTGCATTTATTGTTTTTGCCAATGCTTTTGGTGTATCATTCCGCCTTTTGGAAGGCTTGCGTTGTAATGCCGGATGGAGTATTTTACATTTCAACGTACACTGGATCACGACACATTTCATTCTTTACCTCATAGATGCATATATACTGGAGGGAATCCTGTTTTGTTTTTTAATGTTAGCAGGATTTTTTACGAATATGTGAGCAAAGACTCACAATGCAAGCAGACCTATTGACTTTGCAAATGTTTGTTTTCCTATGTTGTTTGTCCCTCCCTTGACTTTTTCAGTCACCTTTTTCATGGCCTTTGGTATCATTGGATTTGTCACCTAAGTGCCTTTCTGAGTTACCTTTGTCCTTTCATTCTTTGTATGTGTCTATTCTGTGTTTTGTTATTTCCTTGGTACTGTGATTTGCCTCGCTGGCTATATTTCATTGCTTCTCCTAGTCATTTGTGTGTGTCTTGTTCTGTGTTCTTAGTTTCTCCCTATGTCCTTTTTCTGTCTCCGTGTTATCTCTTCTGACTGCTCCGGGTATACCTGAATTCTCGCTTTATCTGTGAAGCATGCATCTTTTGCCATAGTACTGTGTCTTTTGTGATGTTTGTGCTTTCATGGTCTTCATTGCTATAGAGTACCAATGGCTATTTGTTTGAATAGTGTCATGGCACATACTTGTGCATTCATGGTGATGTGTTAACTGTAGGAAGGTGGAATCTGACTATATGGTTGCCCCCACTTTTTTTTATGGTGTTCTGCTGGTTTATGACTTAGTTGGACTGGGATCTTGCTATTCAGGGCCCCAGTCTATCTGCTTTCTCTGTAAAATGGTTTCCATGTGCCTTAGGCACATCTCTGATTGGAATCTGGAGTGCCCTTATAAGTCCCTAGTATATGGTATACTATGTACCAAGGGCATAGGTACCTCAGAGGCCTACCAGGGGCTGCAGCACGTATTGTGCCACCCCTGGAAGGCCATCCAAACTGACACCACAGGTCTGCTACTGCAGCCTGGGTAAGGTGGTGCATGCACTCCTTACTGTGATATAGGTTACCTATATCACTAAATACATACACACATATAAACCTATAAGTCACTCCTAAGGCAGGCCTTATCAATCCTAAAGGCAGAGTGCATGGTTCCTATGTGAGAGGGTGACCCTGCATGAGCAGGGCCCCTCTGCAGCGTTCGGAGACCATCTCTGATGCTGTTTGTAGTGCAGCCTGACCATATACTCTTAAGCGCATTATATCCTCGCGGTAAAATGCTAACTTTGGAATGGCTGCACCTAAACATGTCGTGTTTGGTGTCAAACATCTTGGAATACTACCCCCGCCAATCCTGGCGGCGGGGGTAGCATTCCACCCTTCTAGAGGGAAAGACATGTTAACTCTGGCTTACCCGGTAACTTCTTTCTGAAGCCCTGGCATCACAAAATAGATGCTGCTGCCACAGACACAAGTCTGGCCTCCTGCTGCTGGACGAAACTCCGGCAGGGAGGCCTGGACAATAGGTTTCCTGTTGCAGGGAGGTGTGACCACCTCCCCAGACAGGATAATGTGTATTGGGGCTGGGTGGGTGCACTCTTAGAGTGCTTTGAAGTCCTGCACTGGGGAGCAAAAGGCTCCTCTGTGCATATGCCAGTTCAAACCAGCTCAGGGGCTACCTGCCCCTGCTCTGGCGCGAAACTGGACAAAGGGAAGTGGGTGTAGCCACCCCTCCCTTGACCCTCCCATAGGTGGGGTCATAGAGTTAGTCCCTCCCTGTTTTACTGGTTAAAATGGGGAACCCTTGCCACAGCAAGATTAGATATACCTGGACGAAACTCTGAAACTGAATCCTGGACCTTCGACGCTCTACTCACGATTAGAGGACTGAAGAATCTCCCTTGGGGTCAAGGAGTGACTCCCCTGCTTGGCAGGCACCAAAGAAGCATCAGTCCGGTTCGCATTTCTGAAGCTCCCGTCGGACGCCGAAGTCATCGCATCACCAGAGGTGGATTCTCAGACTTCCCGAGGCTACCCTGAGTCCCCAGCAAAGCTGAGGCCCGTGGCTATCGTGGGTGACTTGAGACCGTGACCCCTGGACACCGAGCACATTTGCAAGTGCATCATCTTCTGGGTCTCCCAAGAAGTCGTGCTTTGGGCTCCGAGTAGCCCCAGCCTCCAGCACCACCTGCACCGAAGATCACTGGCCCCCACTCCACGAGTGTCCTGTAAGCCAGCTCCACGTGCGGCGTCACGAGGCTCCTTCGCGGTCTCTAGCCCGTTGGCTAGTAGCCCTTACACAAGGCCAAAGGCCAATCCTTTTCTTACTTGGCATCCTGGTTGCTCCAGGCCTGCCCTCACTTACCCTCGCTGGGTGAGTTCCACAGACCTTGCTGGTCTGCACCATAGACGATCTACATCTTCACCGAGACTTGCCGTTGCCAAGGCTTGTTGGGTCCAATCCGGTCGCCGACACCGCAGCACTCGACAGACATCGTGTACCAGCCCGAATCCTGCTCCTGGTCGCCGACAACGCCTCCTGGACCTCGTGGCTGAAGAGTCAAGACGACCATCAACGCACCTGAAGCACTCGACATCGGTGGGCATCTGTCCATCGCCTTCCTGGTCACTGGCTAGTGACCCAGACTCTGTCCCCTCTGCTTTCAGGTTCTTCAGAACTCCGATCCACTCTTGGATCCACCCGGACACTTTTCTCTTGGCCGCCAGCAGCACTTTGCAGCAGATCGCCATTCGGATCGACGACGAAACCCGACCCCGAAAGGCACCTATGCACCCGGCTTCCCTGGGTGAGGTAACACGAGTACTCCGGTGCTCCCGTGGGTAGAGACTCTTCAAAGTCCTAGATCTCAAAGGGTTTTGTCCTAGTCCTCTTTTAAGTGTCCCTTTTCTCTATTTTCCCGACCCCGACTTTCTCCATAGAAGTCAACGGCGTATCGCGGTTGTGTATTTACACTGCACGCGTCTCCCGTAGGTCCCCTGTGTCACTACCTTGGGTGGTTCCTTGTGGTCCAAGCACTTCTAGAGGCTCTAGGCCTAGTGTCTAGTTCAGTCGTGGTTCGCATACCACTTTATTGGTATATGGTTTGGTACGCCCCTAGGGCCCAAACGTGTATTTGTGCTATTACTGTGATTTAATAACTTATGTACTTCGAACTCTAGCCTCATAAAGAGACTAGAGGGGTGTGTTTAGCAATAAATACATATATTTTGAATATATACCTGGTGTGGTGCTCTTTCATTTGGTCACTCAAGAGATTATAGACTGGTAAAACAAGCTGCTTTACATTCCTTCAAGACTTAGCCTGAAGGCTGCTCTCCATAGCTACCACTAGGATAGCTTTCAATAAAGGTTGTCTTTAACCTATCTCCAATAAGGGGTTGTTTGGACTGGTGCAAGGTGCCCACTATAATTAGTGGACAGCATATGCCAGGCCAACTTCTCACATTAACACACAACATTTTTGCATTTATTGTTTTTGCCAATGCTTTTGGTGCATCATTCCGCCTTTTGGAAGGCTTACGTTGTAATGCCGGATGGAGTATTTTACATTTCAACGTACACTGGATCACAACACATTTCATTCTTTACCTCATAGATGCATATATACTGGAGGGAATCCTGTTTTGTTTTTTAACGTTAGCAGGATTTTTTACAAATATTTGAGCAAAGACTCACAATGCAAGCAGACCTATTGACTTTGCAAATGTTTGTTTTCCTATGTTTGTCCCTCCCTTGACTTTTTCAGTCACCTTTTTCATGGCCTTTGGTATCATTGGATTTGTCACCTAAGTGCCTTTCTGAGTTACCTTTGTCCTTTCATTCTTTGTATGTGCCTATTCTGTGTTTTGTTATTTCCTTGATACTGTGATTTGCCTCGCTGGCTATATTTCATTGCTTCTCCTAGTCAATTGTGTGTGTCTTGTTCTGTGTTCTTAGTTTCTCCCTATGTCCTTTTTCTGTCTCCGTGTTATCTCTTCTGACTGCTCCGGGTATACCTGAATTCTCGCTTTCTCTGTGAAGCATGCATCTTTTGCCATAGTACTGTGTCTTTTGTGATGTTTGTGCTTTCATGGTCTTCATTGCTATAGAGTACCAAGGGCTATTTGTTTGGATAGTTCTCCCATGCCAGGAGCACAGTCTTTCGGCGCAGTTGGCTGGTTAATGGCGCAGTTATTCAAATCTTATTATAAATGATGCGTTTAAGGCTTAGTCAAGAGCAAGATGAAAAGCCTCAGTGTCCCAGATTGGAGGCAGTAAACAAAAGCCATCATCCGTGGCAGTGCTCCAGGAGGCTGAGCACTGTCCTCCTCTGAGCGAGAATCTTTCTTGCTAATTTTCTCCCTTGGAAGTGCCAGGATTCAGACCTCTGCCCGGAAGATTAGATGCAGTGGGGAGTCATCCTCCTTACGTAAGCTTTTGGCTCCAGAGGCGACCCCCCTGCTCGCCCACTATGTTATAGGCATTGCTTAAAACACAGACTGTCCTCTTACAATCTCTAGAACTTGTTGTGTACTGCGCAGATACTGGGCAGCCCACTTGAAACAAGAAGGGGACTATGCTGTTCATTAGCTACATGACCATAATTCTGCAAGTGCACAAACATTAAATACATTGGAGTGCCAGCCTACATGTGTAAGCTTTGGGATCGAGAGACGACCTGCCAAGTGCTGTCTGTATTGGAGACTCTGCTGAAAACAGAGATGGTCCTCTTGACAATCCTCGGAGCTTGTTGTGTGCTATAAAGATATTGGGCAGCCATTTTGGAACAAGAAAGTGACCATGTAGTGCATTAGTACCATGGCCATAATTCTGCCGGTGAACAAAGATTAGATCTATAGGGGAGTTATCATCCTATGTAAGCCTTTTGCTACTTGGGTGACACTCCAAAGGCCTTCTAAAGGTTGTTTGTCTTTGTTGCTTTACCATAAAACAACTACGGGTGCTCTGATAATAGTTGGCTCTAAGTTGGGCTTCAGAAATGTAACTAAAATTCAAACAATGTGTATTTAACGAGGCAGTACCAATTTATTAAACATTTAGCAATCTTCATTCTTGCTCAACAAAGCATAACATCCGATGCATTTTTGAATCTTTGACGGTTTCTTCATCAGGAAATGTGCCTTATTCATATAATTATATATGTGCTGAAGCATAATGTTTTATGATTAACCTCACTTTTATTTTATTTTTTCATAATCATTACAGGAAATTACTTTTTTCAAAAGTTATCAGTCACCATTTCTAGCGATGGGATGTGGGTTATCTAAAAATATAAATCATATAGAGCACTCAATACTATATCAAAATTATGTCAGATGTAACCGTCATCTAATGCCACATACAGACCTTATTATTCCTATTCTATTGCCAGAGCATTCATTCATTGTGCAGCAGCAACATCAGCTTTTAATTGTTTACCACCATCTTTTCAAACTAACTTTTAATATTAACATTAATTCAGAAGCACTGGCATGCATTTTAGTTTCCGTTTCCTGTGTAAGAATTAAAGCATCTTGTAGTCTTTCTTTAAAATTCAGTATTATATTCAAAAACATAAAAAATGTTTTAGCCATTTTCATTCATTTTAATCAAACAGCTGGTCAGTGTGAACTAACTTAAATATAGGGGAATATTTTAATAGAATGCTTATAATAAGCACATGAAATTGGCTTGATCACATGTTCCTTTTGGTATTTAATTGCCCAAGGCAATAATCCACCATGTTTTATGCCTTAATTTTTAATTTTTTTCTAGTCCCACTCTGGATAATTTTGTCATGTTGTCAATACTTTGAAACCAGAGCTGCAATATATTGTGTTTATATTCACTAAAGTGTCTTACTACTGGTGACATTTTCTTGGTAGCCATTGTATTGGATTTCTGTTCATTAAAATTAGATTTTTCTTGTCTTGTATCCACATAGTGACTTCAAACACAGGCATCAAGTAGTGTGCATTACATATTCTGATTTGCAAGTTTAAATAACGATAGATTTTGAATTGTTTTCCAGTGTGATGATTTTGTCAGATGTTATTTAGAAGCTACAATTTGAAAAGTATTGACATGGCTAAACATCCTTTTAAGTAGCAGTCAGTGTTCTTTGAACCTTCAAATGCAGAACTACAATACATCCTGCAAAATACCGAATTACAAGGGAATATGGCTTACTGGGTCCACTACATTGATAATTTATTTCTCAAATGGAGAGTTGTAACACAAGAATTATAATTATTTTGTGTGGATCTTGATTATATGATTTCAAGACTCTAATTTATAGTCAGTGTTGGTGCGCCAAATGTATGTACATTACTAAGACGCAGATGCAAAATATGTTAATGGACAAATTAATTCCTTGCTTTTAGAGATCAATTGACCATAGTTTGTTCTTCCACCCCACGTTTACACTTGCAAAGTTGGATCAGAGTTTTACCACATAGTCCAAAATGACAACTTAAAAGGATTATATCAGCCGAAGATGTATTTGCGAATGAGTTAAGGATAAATATATAGAAATCATAAAGATTCTATTCTACAATCAGCACAAATGAAGGCTAAAATGATCTCGACATTAATTTCTTCAACTTAATCCTCAAGGGGATAAAGAAGTTATTTCAATATCAACAGCACGTTTTTACCACTATCGAAGTCAGTGTAAAATATGGTCCAGAAACACCAGGAGCAATTTTCAGTGGAGAAACCACTGATATAACTTTCCAAACTTCAACTTAGGTTTTTAAATAAAAAGAATTGGTGTTTACATAGTTAACTCATTAAAGCTGAAACTGTACCTCTGATGGAGGTGCTAAGAACATTAACTACTACTGAATAAAATAGGATGTTATCTGCCTGAATTTTCAAATTGTATCTTATTAGTAAAATCTGATGAAATTCATCATCTATGTACTGCTGGACGATTCAAAATATGTCAGTATTGAATGTATGAATTAGAATAACTTATTTATACTAACCGGTAGCCTTGTGAAAGTTACTTTGTGGGTCAAACTAAAAGACAAATAAAAACTTGTTTTAATGAACACACATCTGATATAAAGACCAACCAGAAAACCTCACCCTTGACAAAACACTTTTACAAATATAGTCAAAATATATCACAACTCTAGTTTCAAACTTTTGACAATGTTTTGAAATTACCTCAAGTGGGTATAGAAAAAAATAAGTCAAAGGAATGGAAAAACCATTGTGGAGGAGAGAAGTGGCCATGCTGTACATTAGCAGTGTGGCCATAATTCTGTAGGTGCACAATTACAGAGAGGCATGAAGAAATGCTGATGTGGAGCCCTGTTCAAATGATAATTTGAAATGATTCCCTATTAATGTTAGTGTGTTGATAGTATTCTGTTTGTTCCCAGAACTCAACAGTTCAGTGTAGGGCTTACAGTTATTTGAGACTGTGCCACATACGATGGCAGAAAGAATACACTGTTGCACAGAGTTAACACTTTGTTTAAACCATGACATCACAGCTCTGCCGCTGTATCTAGTACACCCAGATATACCCTCTGGAGGTGGTCCTCACTCTGGTACCCCCTCACAAGTCACTGGGGGTCAGCGGCGACCCTACCCTGCCCCCTTGTATCCTTTTTAAGAGCCTTTTCCAGGACACAGGGACCAAGTCCACAAGTCCAGTAATGGCCGCCGCAACATTTCTTGAGCTGTTGCAGCTGGCCAATCAGATTGTGAAGTACCACTGTACTTTACCGGGTACCGCTGTACCTCATTAGCTGATGGGAGAAAAGGCTCCCTCAGTTGATAGGATTCACATATTTTTTTAATTTTCGGTAACACAGGACTCCCGCTGGAGGCCAGCAGTACATAATGATCCAGATATCAATTACTTTTCCAAGAGATTAAACCCTTCATGGCCACCTGAGCAACTCTTTTAACGCAAATATCTCAAAACTATTGAACTGATTACACCAAACAATGAAAGGTGTGCTTTCTGGGTAAAGTTCTAACTTTCTGCCAAATTTGGTGTAATTTAATTCACTGGAGAACAAAGTTTCCTGTTTGAATTAAAATGGGAAATCAATGCGAAACTTTCCATGGAAGAGCCGAAGTGAGTTAACTTTTAGTGCAGATTTGATAAACAGTGCCAAAGCTATTAAAGAAACAAAAAATGCCTTTACCATGGAAAGTCATACCTAACTACATCTACACTGGTGCTAGTACCTCCAGTTAAAAAATATATATATATATTTTAAACTGGAGGTACTAGCACCAGTGTGTGTATATGTATGTATATATATATATATATATATATATATATATATATATATATATACACGCAACAAATTAGGCTGGTGCTGTTTTGGGTAAGCAAGTTCAGACAATCCTTTCACTTGGAAAACAGCACTCTGGGAGCAGTTTGATGTTTTAATTTGAAGCAAAAAGCAGCAGTGATTAACTCTTGACGCGTTTCAACTTACTACGGTATTTTTCACAGAAGAGTCCTTTCTCTATTTCTTTTTTATATCATGTTCAAGTGCTCCATATCACCAATGTTTTCCGTATAGTCTAAGTGCATTGTGGGATTCGTAGTTTGTGCAAAGGTAAAAATTCTTGGGTGGAAGTTACATTATCATGACACATGTTCATAAAACTTAGTTCATGTTACCCTTCCAGTGAGGTATGAGCTTCAGTCGATTTTTGGTGACCTTACATTATTTCTCTCTATGTTTTACTTTTTGTCTGTGTTAGTTTTATGCATGCAGAAAAAGAACTTAATTAGCATTAGCATGGTCATTGGCTTGCATCATTAATGACCTCACGTTACTGAGTGTATACGTGTGGGGCCCTTAGCATGGAAGTAACATAAGCCCTGGAGGTAAGTGTAGTTGTGTATGTTGAAAGTTATATGGTGCACCGTCAACAAATCATTAAAGTTTGGGTCGCAAATATTACTCCATGGTAAACAAGATAAAGGCTGAGCACCCCTGATGTGGGGGCAGAGGTTTGTTTCAAAGTAGGTTATGGTTTAAAGCCATTTGCCAAAAAATCTGTGAGTAAGGTCAAAGCTTTTGTTGATAATAGATTATCCAGCAGTGGCTATCTGTGCATTTGTCCGTGTTAGAGTTGTAAATATAGATCTATAGACAATCCTGTGTAGATGCTATGTAGATTCTATGTAGCAAGGACGTTTATAAGGTGTGGATGTTTAATTCCAGAACTTTGCCTAAGATTTTATGGCATTGCAGATTGTTGAATAAAGTGGTAAATGGGGGTTTCCCTGGTTTATCTCACACTGGTGTTGGCACTGGCGTAACGAAACTCGAGGGGGCCTCCCTGCAAGGCACGTGGGGGGGCTCCCTCCGGGCTCAATCAGGAGCTCTGCAGCCAGAGTGCTGTGCTGAGGGGGGCCCGCTGGAGCTTGGGGCCCCCCCCGCACCGCGGGGGCTGCGGGGGCCTGTGTTACGCCCCTGGGTGTTGGAAGCATGGCTCTAAGGTTCTCTGCTATTGTGCCCATCTCAAGAATGTGTTTAATGTAATTTACTAAACTACAGAGGTTTGTCCATTGGGCCAGGAAGAGGGCATCTTTTCATTAGCAAATATATGCCTGTCAACCTTTGACTTAAAATTGTGGAAGCTTCACGTTGGCAACCAGAGAAGACCTCCGGCATAGAGCCCCCCTGCGGGGCCCGTTGGGCATTGCAGCGCCGGCCCAACGAGGAGCTGCCCGATGATGAAGCATGACACCCTTCGGGGTGTGTGAGGGCTCTTCATCCTAATTGGAGCTATTCCACCTCTATCTTTTCTTCACCTTACGAACACCTGCTATTTCCCCCCCAAAAAACTTCCAACCTTCCCCATAGGAACTGCATACCCTTGCTTTTTTCATGTCATTAATGATGTCATTTATCATGTCTGGTCAGGCCCTGAACCCAACCCCCATAGCGGTGCCCATCCTCCCACTGCTTTTGCCATGCGCTGTGAAGGGGTGGGGATTGGATGGCCCTGAGCCTACCCCACTGTGGGCACCCAACCATATCCCCCGCCCTGATGCTCAGGTCCTGGCCTCTGGTCACACCCTGACACCCAACCCATATTTTGTTTCTATTTTTGTAACTTTTTGCAGGTACACAGCGTTACTCCCACAGTACCCTCCACTCAAGCCTCATCCCATAGTAACGCAGTACAGTGGTACCTTCGAGGAAGCTTGCACAGTGCTGCAGTACCATGGGGGGTGAAGCTTGTGCAGCGGCCATGCTGGGTCCCGCAAGAGTGCCTTGGTACTTCATAGGAGGGCTGCGCTGGGTCCTATGGGATTACCACGATATCCGTGTCGCAAAATTTTTATTTTTTTTATTTTGGGCCCAGAGATGGTCCCTCGGGGGGGTCAACGTGTCCCTACCCTGGCCCCTCATGCCCCATTTCCAAAACCTTTTCGGGACACGAGGACCGAGCCCTATAAAGGTGAACGCAACATTTGTTTCTCGGTTGCAGCCAGCCAATCGGATTGCCCAGTACCGCGGGACCAGTTTCACTGTACTGAAATGGCAGATTGACTGGATAACAAGAACCCTCGGTTAATCAGAGGGCCCTAGTTTTTTTCATTTTCAGTTTCGAGGGACTCCAGCTCCAGCGGGACCAACCATCCAGATATAACTAACTTTTTAACCACTTCAAGCCCAACCAAGTACCTCTTTAAACGCAAATTTCTAAAACAGCTGAATGAATTTATACCAAATAACAAAAAGCAAGCTTTCAGAGTAAAATTCTAACATTTTACCAAATTTGGTGTAACTCTGTTTATTTGTTTTCTCTGCATCAGCGTTTTTCTACGGAAATTAACAACGTTTTAGGACCCTTATTCTTATCTTGGCCCCCCCAGTTAATAAATCAACGCAAAACTTTGCACGAAGAAGCTGAGGTGGCTGATATTTTTTGGGGAAAAGTTTTGTGCGGATTCGTCAAATGGCACCAAAGTTATTAGTGAAACAAAAAAATACTGTTTCTATGGAAATTCTGACCTCACTATAACTGCACAGTGGCGACCGCCACAGTGTAATTAATATATACATATATAGATCTGTACAATGCCTTGTGGTAGGTCTCACAGTGATATTTTGTGTGTGATTGTGATTGTCTTGCCTATGGTAGTCTGGTCATTACAGCTCTTGTAACAGGTGTGATTCTGCTATTTTGGTCCATCGACATCCAGCCACAGGTGAGGCTGTGATATTCTGGTCTAAAGAGTCATGTGATGTGTCTGCCTGCGCTGTCTTCTCTTCTGCTATAGTCGAGCGTCAGTAAGGGCCTGCAATTGATCTCCCAGTGATATTCTGACCTGTGTTGGTGTTTTATGATATTCGGTTGTGTGCTGTTCTGTGACAGTATTGCTTCTGATTTTCTTGTTTCAATCGATCTGGTGGTATTTTAGTCCCAGATGAGTTCATGATCCGATGACGCCTCCAGGCGCTCCTGGTGGGGCTATCCCACCTTTCGAACACTGCTGTGGTGTAGCCAGCGGTCGAAGTGCATTAAAAAAAGTATGGGAACTGTGATGCTGCGTGCAAAGGGTGCAGGGGTGAGTGAGCATGGGTGCATGGTCAAAGGCGTAGCTAAAAAAAATAACATTCTGTAACTTTTTTCAATCTTTCACCTTCAGGTAACTACATATAAAATCATACACTATCGTCCGGGACACTGGAATTATGCAGCAGAGGAGGACCAAATTATGCGGCAAAAAAGGCAACTTATGCAGCACATTTTGTGGTATTATTACTTCATTATTTTGACATTTTTACACCTGGTAACAGTGTCTGAGAAAAGAGTTCACCTTAATTAGTACCAATTTAACACACAAATACAACAGTTAGCAACTAAAAGATGACCAGTCAACCCAGGAACCTGAGTCGCCATATTTTTTGTAACCTTGGATCCGTTTGAGCTAGAAGCAATTTTTTCTTTGTTAAAATCTGCAGTTTATGTGGCAAATCCATAATTATGCGAATATTGACTCGGCCACAGAATCGCATAATTCCAGTGGCCCTGACTATTGTACATTTATGAAACCTCTATTAGTTAATGCATTGCAGAGGTCTGTGCATGTTACCAGAGAGCCACGGAATTGAAACCTGGTAGGTTCTTTGGAGAATAGTGACTTGTATATGTTTAGCACTAAGAGGTCAGTCTGTGACAGAAAGCACTGTGAATATGTAAGTAATTATTTTGAACTTGCATTACACACATTGTAAGATAGGCTGGTACAAAATGCCCAGAAAGGTTTAAGAAAAAAAAGTGCTTCAAAATATAGATTTGAGTAATACCATGGCTGTATGTAGTGTAATTTATTTTATAACTGTCTTTTAAAAGCACACACTTCACAGCCCAGATGGTAACTCCCTTGCAATACCACTCAAAAAGAATCAATGTGTCATCAGGAAGCTTCAAGTGATTCCATCAATTAAAGCCAGTTCTGGCTTCCAGGCACCCTTTACATGTGCAGATTGACTAGTTGAGCACATTTACATTACTTTCAGGCAAGCAGGCACCCTGGCACGAAGGCTTGTTTAGCTGTCTACCCCTGCCTCACACCTGAGGAGAATCACTGCCTTACATTACTGCTGAAGCATTTCAGCTGTCAGAATTAACCGGCTCGGACGGTTTTGTTTACACAAAAAGTAGGGGAATTGTTTTTCTTAAAATAAAAACAGTATGGGCACATGGTGCCCCTCAGACCCCGCCCGCTTCGACCACTGGCTGTAACCAACACCAGTTTACATGTTAGAACTTAAAACGGCGATGTGACACTACAAGTCCCAGACTGCAAAGTGTTATTGGCTGAAAAGCTAGGACTAGGAGAAGGCGGCACACATTGAATTGTCAGTTGGCTGCGTGACACGCTGGGCCTTGAAGGCGTGCCCATTTCCGTGTTGGAGTTAACATCTTATCGCACTTCATGTTTACGCGGTGTCGCAGTAAGCGTGCCTTCACCCGGGGGATTCGTCTCTGGAAGCGGCTGCTAATGTAGGGATGCTTGCGGGCCTGCTTCCCAGCTGCTCCCCTCCAGGTCGGGCTCTGGGTCTGCTTGACTTGCAGGATAGCGTCGGCAGAGCCCCGCTCACCCTCTCCCCTGCGCCGCTCAAAAGAGACAGAAATTTCCATAAACAAATTAGGAATTCATTGCTTCTTCCGGCTAATCAGGGCGGTGGATAAAGTGTGCTGGCTGTTTAATAAATGAATTGTGACTGATTACCCATTAATATGGACGCCTCAGGAATTCACCCTTGGGGAAGCAGAGCAGTGAAATAGAGAGGGCCACGGCCCCCGGGGAAATCAGGGCCTCGTGTCTGCTGCCTAAATATCTCGCTCAAGTATCAATAAGGAGGTAATTGAATTTTGAGCAGAGCACAGGGGGAGGAGTGATGGTCTCTCGGCTGCCCCTTCACACCCGCCGCCCCCTTCCCCTGCGAGACCTTCCAGTGAAGATAGATGCTAAATCCATTAAATAAAGATTAGACTTTGACGTGGTTGTAAAATGGCAGCTTAGCGCGATCCCTGGTTAAGATGAGGCCTTCGGCGATTCGGATCTGAGGGTTAAGCAGCCGCACGCGCGGGTCTCGGCGGTAATTACTGCGTGCACGGGCGGGGCGATGCTGGGCTGGAGAAGTGCGGTCACCAGCCTCGTGCACTGCACTGTCAGTGCCCAGGAGGCGGGGGGAGCGGCTTCGGACCGTGCGCTGCAAGCCTCGAATCAGGAGCCTCGGGCTTCTGGCATGTCACTGCATGAACTCGAGATGCCGGTGCTACCGCTGGGTAGTGTAAGCACCTGTTTTGTCACTGTACACCTTAAGTGAGGTGATCCTGAAACCCAAGTAGTGTAGACGGAGTACGTACTCCAGTTGGTCATGCCGGGGCTGTTGTAGTGTGAGAGTCACTCTTGCCACTCACTGCATATACTGGTGTTGATAAAGGGTCTGGAGTAGTGTGGGCATCTGTCCTGTACTCGAGGTGACACCGGGGCTGGAGTAGTGTGGGCCTCTGTCCGCATTTCATGTACTTGAAGTGGTGACACTGGGGCTGGAGCAGTGTGGGGCTCTGTCCTCATTTCAGGTACTCGAGGTGGTGACACCGGGGCTGGAGTAGTGAGGGCCTCTGTCCTCTCATTTCATGTACTAGAGGTAGTGACACTGGGGCTGGAGTAGTGTGGGGCTCTGTCCACATTTTATGTACTCGAGGTGGTGACCCCGGGGCTGGAGTAGTGTGGGCCTCTGTCCTCATTTCATATACTCATGTCACTTATGCTTTGCACTGCATTCACTGTATCAAATCCTGGTTGTGTGTCAAATCCTTAACAGGCCTACCGGGTTTACATATAATCCTTGGGGCATACTTGAAAGGGGAGATAACAGGATGCCAAGAAAATTCTTGTGGATCCACTGTATGGTTACTAAAGGACTCTGCTTTTGTCCTACCAAACTTCTGTTTCTGGGTTTATTGTGGGTAAAGTGACTGCCCAAGTTGGGTTTTAGTGTTTGATGCGGGAGAAAAGTAGGATTACTATAGTACATTCTCACACACATCCCAAGCCCTTTGAACCCAAGTTTAGTGTGGCTGAAGACTTTTGCTATCTTGAAAATGCCCAGAGTAGGGTTGCCCCCGGGAACTTTTACCCCATTTGTTAAGGTATCCCCAGTAGTCTTTCCCACTTACTAGCCAATGCCAGGCATAAATGAGTCACCTCCAGGGACCCACTTAAGAATACTTCCTGGACCTGCGGGAGGATCTGGAAAGGACTTGACCTGCTGTCTGTGACCTGAAAGGAGTCCGGAAGGACTAGGCCTGCTTCCTCTTGTACCTAGGACAAAGAAGTGGACTCCAAGAGTCATAAGTCTGACCTTCAGTTCAAGCTACATAAGGCATTTTCCTGGAAGTACCCAGCTGACCAATGGCAACTGGACTGGACCCTTTTGTTGGGCTCTGTCTGACACCCTGTGAATCTCTATGTGCATCACATGAAGTCCTTGGGACTTTACATGTGCGCTCCTGTGGTGGATTGGGACTTAAGTCAGACGGCAACATTTTTGAGCTGGCTGAGCCTGGTTAGTGTATCCGACCCATGATTCATCGTGGTCAGCCTCTAATTGCACCTCGGTCCCAGTCTACAGTGACCACTGACTATCATTGGCGCTTTGTGCTTCCTGGCTGTTTTTCTACTTACAACGTAAAAAATTCATATCTCCGGTTCCCCTTATTGGATCTTAGTCATTTTGGTGTCAATTTGTTTATTGAATTGTACACTATTTTTCTAATTCGTTTTTTAAAAAATTGTTTTGCATTTTGACTTTCTTACTGTTGTGGTACTGCATGAATACTTTACACATTGCCCTAAGTTCAGCCTGCCTGTTCCATGTCATAGCTACTAAGGGGTTGATCTTAGGTTAATTTAGTGACTTTGAGTGTTCACCCTGATAAGGGTTTTGATTGTTCCTTGAGGCGGGTAGTCACCCTCTTCAAATAATAATGCAATTTCTTACAACCAGCTATTTATTTTGCCTGCACTTTGAGTGCCGAGTTAGATGGTGATTTATTAGTTTCTGTCTCCTTTTTAGGTTGAACCTGTGACAGTGCATGCTCTGCATGCGCCCTTGCTTGTGAGACGTATTGTTTACAGTAAAGAGCTTAGAGCCCGCCCATTGCTTACCATTCTTTGGCTTCATTGTCACTCTTCTTTGTTGACTCCGAATTGGCAAGCGAACGACAAGCGTCACTTCCTTTCCTTTCTGTTGAGCATGGACTAAATAGAGATTCATTTAACTTAATTAGTGCCCATCCGCTGCTCTCGCTGTGATTGAGGTACTATTTCTTTCCTCACAACCCCTCTTCCCACTCTCCATTATTGCTGCTTCCTCCCCCGCACTTGTGTTGCTTTTCCTACCTCCCATTGTTGCTGTTTCTCCCCATGCCTCCCTCGTGTTGCTTAACTCCCTCCTGCTCTGTTGTTGCTGATTCCTTCCTCCATCTCCCTTATGTGACTTACCCTCCTCGCATTTTTTTTTTTACTTATTACTTTGCTGTGCAATGTAGCTTAAAAAAAACTCTATGATGCGGTCACACTGGCTGCGTCATAGCACTTTTTCCCCCTTGACTTTAAGCCATGTTTCACAGCAGCTCATGCTTCTGTTCAACATGTCTAAAAAAAAACATTGACAAAGCCAATAGGTCTCGCATAGGCGAGACCTTTTGGCTTACCAATGCTTGTTAAAGTTGCTCTTAGAAAGTTTTGAAGTACCATTGAGACTGCCTACAATTTGAGTGCTCGGTTAGGTGGGAATTTCTGTTTGTCTTCTTCGGAAATAAAATAAATGCATGGACCAACAAAAAAGCTTGTTATTTAAAAGAGCATCACTAGTAACATGACCACATTAGTGAATGCTTTTTAATTGAAATTTTTTATTGCACATATGATGCTATGTTTAGGAAGCTGCATTATTTAAAAAAAAAAATGGTGGCATAAACTTACAGTAAAAATAAAAAAAGGTTTAACCCTTGCACCAGTTTGCCAAGGCTAGACCTGTTGCTCTATCAGAGCTTATTTCAATATTTTACCCAGGATTCAAAATGCAAACCAGACCAATTGCCTTTACCAATGCTCACGTTTGTTTTTTCCTGGAGACTGAATCTTATGGTCATGCACAGATTGTCAGTGATTGGAACAGAGATTAGTGAGCGACGTGTAAAAAAATAGTCTGCTTATATTCCTTCTTTGAATAGTCATACTTGATGTTTTCAGTTGGAGCCATGCTGTCTCGTCTGTTAGCCTGTAGTTGGTCTATTTTAGAGGCACACAAAGAAGAGGGAGATTTAAAGACCAGCATGTAACTACTCCCAACATATAAACTCAAAAATACACTAAAATACCTGGTCTGGGAATTATCTAAAATGTTATGTATCATAGAATGTACAGGCAATATTTCCTTTTTAGGACAAAAACCCTCTCCCACCAATAGTAGCCATGCTTCATCATTGGATTCCTCCTGACATCCAACAGAGTTGTGGTGTGGGCTACAACTCCTAATAAAATTAGTAGGAGCTCTTAAGGTGTTTTTAAATTCCTATGTGAGTAACAAGTGTAGGTGAATAGATTGTGAATTAGATGTAAGAAGTGAACAAGGTGAGATTAAAACTATCACCACAACAGACGTTAGACTCTATTGTTGTCTGCTAGGTATAGTATTAAAATTAAGCAAAAGCGAGTGCTCAGGGAAAGGGTTCTCTAACCCTGATTATATTATGGTCTATGGTCAACATGTTTCTGCCTACAAGTTACCCTTCAGGACCTCAAACACTCTGCTGTGCACTACCAGTGTGCTAATTAGTACAAACGGTTAAAAATATATTGGAAAAGTGGTTACCAAAATTATGAGGAAATTCACTTCTTCCAGACCTGTTAAAGAGTAGAATAAAGTCAACACCTCCAGATGTGTAACAGCAGATCTAACACCATTTATTAGAAAAACGTCATTGATAAAAGTACTTAAAAAAAAAAAATGCATTTCTCAAAGTGCACCCAACACACCATGTGAAAATTATTAAACTCATCATGTGTGGTATATATACTATCAAACAAAAAATGTCCTAAAAGATGGCAGGTCTTACCCACAAAAGTAGGGTCTCAACGCCTCCTCTTTAGGTGGCCCTGGCAAGGGGCTCAGGGTGCACGCACCCATTAAAAATAAACTGATGTCAGTCCCTCAAGAAACTGTATTCTGAAACTCGTGAAACCAAATAGGTGGACAAAGTTCAAGAACATATCTTTATTATATAGGAACTGTGTTTTTTCTTTTTTAACAGCCCAGCTGTTACCCACTGCACATAGTGTTATATATATATAACACAATCCAAAATACCATGTATAAGCATCAAGTGTAACAAAAGCGGGCTATCGTTGATTACATTGGTAAAGGGGTTGTGCAAAATAAATTTTTGGTAAACCAAAGGAACTCCCGCTAGAAGAGAGATCTAGAATTTTTTTATGTATGTTTAGATCCCCTCATCACTGTTTTTGGCACTTGTCTGTAGTCTCTCTTATTCTGTTCGAAGGTCTGCTTCTTCTGGACAGTTTGTTTTCCATCTGTGGGTCATCATCAATCTTCCCAAACACCGACTATCCCCATGTATGTGCAATAATTGGAACACTTTTTTGAAGAGAAATATTTTACAACGCCTATTGTTTATTTTCGATTGCCAATTTTGCATTTACCCTAGCCATGCAGTTTAAAATTTCTGCACTCTTTCTTATTTGAAAAATAAAAGGTAAAAATAACAAAACAGATAGGCAACTAACCCGCTGTAAAGAATTTGAATTCTGCCACTGTAAGGCAGCTGGGCTGCTATATAGTTGCACCATACTATGGAATGCCCTTTAGCCTTAGTTCATGAATAGTAGGCTTTGCGTGTTTAGCCTTCCATGCTTGCAAAAAAATTAAATTTTGAAGGTTTGTTTTTGTATCTCCATGTCTTTTTAATGTTTTTAGTGTTGACACTTGAATTTTTTAATTCAGGGATTTCCACTACCTTTCTCAATCTATGTTCTTGTGTTTTAAGGTTAAAGTAGCCTCTGATGCTTTTTGTTGGCATAGCCAAATTGATACTGGTCTAGCACCTGCACCCTGCCTTTTTCTGAGATGTTAGTACATCGGTTGACGGTGGTTTGTTTAAGCTATTCTAAGTAATATATTTAGCTTGATCAGGGTTGGATGTTGTAGTTGCCTCCTCCATGGCTTGCTTTATGCAAGGGAATTGTCCAATGTTTAGGACTATAGGCAATGGGATGCAGGAGTAGCACATATATCGCATCATAGAAGTGTATATAGTTTTAATTCTTCAACCCTTTCACCTATATGACCCACTGTCTACATCGATGCTCTGTCCCTGCGCTACTATATTTCCATTGTAGAGCTAGACAGGCATTGATAGTGTCAACAGGTCAGGCTTTAATGTGCTGCACCCTGCACTCTCAGAGGCACACTGCTCACCCTGCACTTAAATGGACAGTCTTTTACCCCTGGTGTACTGGAAATAGGAGCCAGAATGAAGAAAAAGTGTCTGTTTGCTCTAGTACGATGGAAAATGTGGCACAACCAAGAGTGTATGAAAAGAGGATGAAGTATGTTTGAGGGTACGTAGGGCTGAAGCTGTGAGCTGATATATCAGGACAAGTGCCAGCAAGTGCCTTGTACATCATGCAAAGTTTAAACAAGAGCTATTTATTTTCTGGTATCCTGTGTAAGAAGTCCAAGTTGGGCTTAACAGAAGCACACTCAAGTAAAGTAAGTAACAGATGTGGAAGCTGCATTTTGCAGAATCCAAAGGTGACTGATAAGAAATGTAGGTATGCCAAGCAAGAACACATTCCTATAATGCAGAGGGGATGAGATAGCTGCCTGGATCACCAGCCTTCAATTTGAAGGCAAGGAAGAGTTTTCTTTAAACTCTTCAAAAGAGGGAGTAACATGTAGCAGCTATCCTGTTGACATGCAGGCAAAAGGTAAGCTAAGCTTTGATATTAACTCAAACATTTGTGGTCATAGTAGCAGGTACAGGGAGTAAGCCAAAAGCCAGTGACTACCAAAGGGAGTCCTGGTCTAAGGATGATTTGCATTTATCTGCATTCAACTTCAAAAGTTAATTGGCCCTCCAACATGCAACTGGAACAAGATAGTCTCAAAGTTTAAATGGAACATCAGAGTCGCTACCACTTTCTTGCATCAGAAATTGAGTATCATCAGCATAATTAAAAAAATAAAGTAAAGCCAAAAGAATGGCTTAAAAGCAGCAAAAGGAGTTAAATAAACGGTAAGGAAGTCCACAAGGTAAGCAATTCTTAATAAATCTGTCCTGTGTTTTACTTTTAATAAGAAAAAGTACTTTCATTCACACACAACTAAATAAAAACATAAAATTACGAATTTAAGCAATGAAAATGAGACCTCTCTAGCACCAGCCAAATTAGAGGTTTGTGTCATAAAGTCTTAATGTTAAACAATAGATATGCCCTTGAAAGGGTGTCATCAAGGAGTTCACAAAGGGAAATTCTTCCTATTGTAGTACACATGGAGTTCTCAATGTAAAACCTGTTCTTCTTACATTTGTTGGCGAATTCACAATGTAAACTTTCTTCCAATTGCATTTGTCAAAGAGTTCACAATGTAAAACTTAACTCTCGGGGCAATGTAGCGGAGTAGAACAAGCAACACCAACATTAACACTTAATAAATCAATGTCCAACTAATGTTTTTTTCTTCAAAAAGGAAAATACTTTAATGTACACACAACGCAATACACAACTAAAAACTATACTAATAATGTAGTCAATATTACAAATATTTACAAGGTTTCTGGTGGAATTACAAATTGGAGCCTCTAATAGTTAAAAATGGGCAGTGTTTCTATTGGAAAACATGAGACTTTTCATAGTAAAAAGGGTTAAGCCTACAGGCTTTTTCAAGTCTTTCACAATGAAAATTGAAGCACCAGCTGCCTTTGTTACCTTGATTAATAAAGTAAACCTGTTGGCTTTAACATGAAAATAAATAAAAATGACCATGTGGTCTCTGCCAAGAGATATCCATCAAACGTAGGAAGACACAAAGTGTACATTGACTTTGTACATTGACATGAATCCTAAAACTCCCTCTACAGAGTACCCTAAAGAAATATCATGGGGCAGCTAATCTGATACATCTAGCTTGTTCCTGTTATCTGTGTAGTACCAGGTGACAATTTGCAAACCAACAGACTATTGCCTTAAAAACCAACAGTGCCCCTACGTGGGCCTTTTACAACACAATACATTCCACAGTCAGGTTAGGTCTATAGGTTTTGTCAGGTCATTCACAAAGTAAAATGAGAGGCCTCCTGTCTTGGTCACCACATTTAAAAATTGATCAAGCCACCCTGCTAGCTATAACATGAATATTAACATGACCAAATGGTTTCTGTCTAGAGACATCCAACAAATATTTTAGGCAGACCCAAAGTACAGAGACATGAACATGAATTCTCCTCTGAAAACAACAAGCATTTCCTGTGTCCTGACCTAGAAAGGGGTTTATGTGCTAAGCCCCTTAATTTTGAAGTTATCGAGTTCACAATGTGAAATACGTCCTATTGAATTTGGTAGCAGGTTTGCAATAATAAAACCCCTTGCTATTGCTTTTATCAGAGTTCAAAATGTAAAGCCCCTTGCTTCAGTGTTTGTCATGGCATTCACAATGTAAAAGCCCTTCCTATTGCATTTGATAGAGGGTTTACATTATAAAACCTCTTACTATTGTTTTGGTCAGAGAGGTAACTGTGTAAAACCCCTTCATGTTGTATTTGCAGAGCATTCACAATGTAAAAGCCCTTCCTACTCTATTTAAGAAATCTTGTTCAGGAGGTCCCAGGGAAGACATATGTTACTAGTACAACTGTGCTAAAGGAGCAATTTCACCATGGTCCTGGGGCCTCCATACCCAGACCCTCAAACTCGTGACCAAGAGTCCCTTTTATTACTAGGGTCTAAGGTTACCTACACAGAGCAATCCAAGGCTAAGCCAGGGTTGTGCTGTTGACTAGAAACTCATTACACAACAAAGCACAACATTAACATCAATAAATCAATGCCCAGTGAGTGCTTTTTCTTTAAAAAGAAGTACTTTAATGCATACAGAACTAAATACTAAAATCAACACGAAAATTCTGAGTAACCAGGGTAAATATCATGTATCCTTAAGCACCTTAAGCTCCCCTAAGCACCGCAGCCTTGGTGAAGGAGATTCTCTTCCAGGGGATCCTCATCAATAGTCATAAGCACTGAATATTCCCGCCCATGTGCGGGACCCCGGAATATATAAAAAATTATATATGAAACACATATATATACAGCTCTATATATACACATATATCATTTTTTCACATATCAATGCAGCCCCTATATAGGAGGCTAAACAATGCAATAATGAAAACTAATTTTATAAATACATAGACCACAGGAGGGCAAGTATCACTTGAACTTAAAAAACAACTTTATTAAAAAAAATAAAGTCCCTCTCCACTGCATTCCGCCTACATCCCCAGCAGGGCCGGCAGTGCAAATTATCGAGGCAGTAACTCTTACGACTGGGTAAGGGAAAACACAGCAAGCCGCCTACAACCACATTGGGCCGGCCGCGTACAGGCGAGTGATAGATAGTGAGGTAAGAAACATATGCGAATATTACTTAATTCTCGACAGTTATTGGTTATTAGCTTTCCTATCCTCCTACGCTATCTCTATTATATCTCAAGTGTCGTAATAGCAAATTCACCCTTTGTACCATTATCACAATGTTTAGATCCCTGGGTTTGCTGCCTTTTTGCGCGCTGCGTGTCGTTGCCACCCATAAGCGAAGGGAGAGAGTGTCGTTAGATGGTCGCATCTCATGCAAGAAGATGGTATATGGGCAGCTGGACATGCTGGTTCGTCGGCTTTGCAATAAAGATTGATCAGGAGAGAAAACAAATAAACTTAGAAAAGAGAGGAAAATAGATGAAAGACAAAGAGGCCGAAGGTGGTAGTCAGAGGGCTAACATCTCACCGGTCGAAGGACCCGCATGGAAGAGGAACCCGGAGGCATGCTGGGTCAGTTCTCGGTCGGGTGGGGACCTGCCCACGGGCACCAAGCATCGGGAGGACTTATATGGCTGTTGTGCGCTTAGGCTGTATCCAATTCGTCGGTATCCCTTCTGGGGAGAACTGGGTCGTCAAAGAGTTGAAGGGCGCGAAGCCGCGGAGGCATAGTTCTAGTGTGCTCCAGCCGGGTCAGGTATTGGATCAAGGGCTGCCAAGTGCGCTGAAATTTGGCATCTGTGTGTGTCAGTCGTGGGTAAGGAGTTCCATTGCCATGACCTGCCAAAGTCTCGTAAACCACAAAGTTGTGGAGGGCGTGTGGGCCTGTTTCCAGTGGGCTGCGATAACTTGTTTCGCTGCCGTAAACATCTGGAATATCAAGCGCCAGGCCATATGTGTCATGGCTTTGAGTGTGGTCGGGCGAAGGCCCAAAATGAAAATCTCCGGATCGTTGGGGAGGGGAACCCTACCACTGCCCTAATGTGCTGTTGCACCTCCGACCAATACAAAATAATAAGTGGGCACTCCCACCAGATGTGAATGAAGGATCCCTGAGCCGCCAAGCAACGCCAACAGTTAGGGGTAACTCCAGGGAACATTCTCTGCAGCCTAAGAGGAGTATAGTACCAGCGTGTCATAAGTTTGTATGCCGATTCTTGTTGTGGCATACTTCGCAGTATGCGCCGGATATCCCTCCAGAGCTGAGCCCACCGGTCAGGAAGAATCTCGCTCCCAATGTCCCTCTGCCACTGGCGCTGGTAGGTGTGAGGCGTGACCTCCTGAGATTGTTGAAGGACCTTATAGGTCCGAGAGATTAGCCCTTTAGACCCATCGAACGCCCGAACCAGAAGTTCAAATGCTGTCAGCTGTCGCGTGGCTCCCTCCCTACTGGATGGGGCCCGAAGCCAATGGCGGACCTGGAAGTATTCTAGCCGAGCAGTCACTGGGAGATTAAAGTCCGCCCGACACTGTTCAAACGACTTGAACATCCCGTTCTCGAAGAGTTGTTCAATGATGCGACACTCCCCTGTTTCCCATCCTCGAAACGAGTTTATGCTGGAGGCTGGGGGAAAGTCTGCGTTGAGTGCCACCGGAGTGAGGGGAGAGGGAAACGATGCAAGGCCCTGGTGTACCGCTATTCTATCCCATATTTCTAATACCGTGCGTGTGGGCGTGGCAATATAAGCACTGGGATGTCGAGCGCTCTTTTTTAGCCAAGCTAGGTCCCACAACGGGCGACAGGCCACTGCTCGGTCCATGTGAAACCAGTGTTTTTCACTTGCCCGCACCGACCACTCCGATATATACCTCAGGTGCGACGCCCAATAGTATGCCAGGAAATCCGGGCATGCTAGGCCTCCACGTTCTCGCGGTAGCATCAGATCCTTGGTAGACAGCCGCGGTCGTCCTCCTCCCCATATGAAGTTGACCACTTCTCTCTGAAGGCCCAGGATGTCTCTATGTGGGATTGGCGTCGGGAGCGCCTGAAATATGTATAGGACCTTTGAGAGTATGGACATTTTCACTGCGTTAAGGCGTCCTAGCCAAGAGAGGGGTAACGCTTTCCATCGGCGGAGATCCTCTCGTACAGTGGTTCTACAGGCAGGCCAGTTAGCCTGCGTCCAAGTGTCCAGATTAGCTGTGATATTGATCCCCAGATAGCGTATGGATTTTGAGGCCCATTGAAAAGGGTTGACTGCCTGGAGTTCGTCTAACTGCTGGGGGGGAAGAGTAAGATTAAGTGCCCGCGATTTGGTAAGATTAACCTTGAGCCCCGATACTAACTCAAAGTGGGAAAGGGTGTCAATGAGCGCCGGAAGAGAGGTCGCAGGCTCCGTGAGTGTCAACAGTAGGTCATCCGCGAAGAGGGCGATCTTATGGTCCACCCCGCCCATGCGGACTCCTTTAACATCCTCCGATCGTCGGATAGCAATCGCCAGGGGTTCCACGGCGAGCGCGAAGAGCAGGGGTGATAGTGGGCAGCCCTGACGAGTGCCCCTTTGGATGGAAAAAGAAGAGGTCAAAATTCCATTCACCCGGATCCGCGCTTTGGGGTCCGCATAAGGTGCCATGATGCGTTTTATCATGAGAGGTCCTAGTCCTATGCGGCGGAGAACCGCCCGAAGGAATGACCAATCGACCCGGTCAAAGGCCTTCTCGGCGTCGAGGGAGAGTAAGAAGGCAGGCATGTCTTGGTGTTGGACCTTTTGTATTAGATGGGCTATTCTCCGTAGGTTATCCGCTCCCTGTCGTTCTTGTATGAAGCCTACTTGATCAGGTTCAATTAAACTCGGGAGGAGAGGAGCCAGACGACGAGATAGGATTTTAGTATAGAGCTTGGCGTCGACATTTAGGAGCGAGATCGGGCGAAACGATGCGCATGCAGTATGATCTTTCCCGGGCTTTGGAATGAGAACAATCTCCGCCTCAGCCATTGACGGTGTCACAGCTCCGGTATCAGTAAACGAGTTAAAAAGGCGTAGCAGAGGCGCTTGAAGTTCTGGGAGAAAGAGGCGGTAGAAGGCCAGCGTCAGGCCATCAGGGCCGGGTGACTTCCCCGAAGGCATACTGTTTAGAGCGTGTAGTAGCTCTTCCGC
The DNA here is from genome assembly GCA_963921515.1 of Calotriton arnoldi. Classification (NCBI taxonomy): domain Eukaryota; kingdom Metazoa; phylum Chordata; class Amphibia; order Caudata; family Salamandridae; genus Calotriton; species Calotriton arnoldi. The sequence goes on from CAWUFW010000548.1 coordinate 3,061,812, forward strand.
TGCGATGCGCTCCTCTAGCTGCTGCTGGTGGTGGGTGTCCAGAGGTGGCCAGGGGCTCTCGTCCAGGAAGGGTTCTATCCGGTCCACACAGGTGTCCGCAGCCCCGTATAGATCAGAAAAGAACTCGAGGAATTCCTTTTGTTTGGCCCTTTCCTCGATGGCCCACCCCCCGCCCGGCAAAGTGATTTTGGCAATGTGGTTACGGGATATCTGAAGGCGGAGGCGATGTGCCAGCATGGAGCCCACTTTGTTGCCCCCCCCATAGAATTTTTGCTTTAGGGCGAGATGGGAGTGTTCTGCCTTATTTACCCTTAGGGCCTTTAGTTGTCCCCGGAGTGATGCGAGTTTTTTCTTCGCAAATAAAGAGGGCGTTATGTGAGTTTGCCGCTCTAGCGCTTTAATGTCTCGACCGAGGTTGTCCTCTACCAGTCTAGCCTCCCTTCGTCGAGCTATAGAAATAGAGGTGATAGTGCCCCTAATGGTAGCTTTGAAGGCGTCCCATAGGAGAGAAATCGGGGTGTCCGGTAGGTCATTATGAATGAAATAGGATAGTATGGCTTGTTTTATTTCGTCTACGTCCACCGGATCCCGCAGGACCCGAGGAGGAAGACGCCATCGTGGAGTGGAGCCCGAGGGTCTGCCCAGTCCCGCCAGGGTTATCTCCACGTGGGCGTGATCAGAAACCGATATGTCTGAGATGTCCGCCGATTCCAAGGCTCTTGTAAGTGTCTGGGCAATAAAAAAGTAGTCAATGCGGGAGTAAGATCGATGTACATGGGAATAAAAGGAGTAGTCCCGCGTGTCCGGTTCTCTGTATCGCCATGCATCTACAAGACCAAGAGCCTGTATGTCGTGCTTAAGTGTCGCGGACATAGCTCCGGTACCTTGATATGAGGAAGCGGTGCGATCTAAGCCCGGATCCCATACTAAATTAAAGTCGCCTCCAATGATGGCGGGTCCATCCTCCTGGGATATTTGTGAGCGGAGGAGATCTCTGAGAAAGCTATCTTGCGCTTGGTTAGGGGCGTATATATTAACTAGCAACAGGGGGTTGCCCCGAGCTAATATTGCCGTCTTAAGATACCGACCTTCTCTATCGCGTGTAGTACGGCTGATTGTTATTGGGGTGCCGGCTTTGAAAAGGATTACTACCCCCGCAGTCTTAGTTGGTGCATGGGCCCATACCTGTACCGGATATCTAGGGTGTGACATACGCGAAACATCCGCCGAGAGGAGGTGGGTCTCTTGTAGGAAGATAATATCAGGGTCGCGTAGGAGGAGATACCTCCAGATTTGTCTTCGCTTGTTCGGGGAATTCAGGCCCCTAACATTTAGGGTCATGCATTTAAGTTGTGCCATTGGTCCAGTAGGATGGAGCACGATCCGTCAATGCCATCTCTTTGCCTCCTGCCCCCATCCCGAGGCCCTCTCTCGCTAAGTGGACACCTTTCGGCAGGGAGCGTAGCACACATCCACCATCCCCTCCTCTTAGATAGACACCCGGCACCCAAGCCTGTCCCCAACAGTCCGACCAGCAAATCAGGGTGGAGTCCCGCATGCATGCCCAGGTCCTCCCAGGCCTGTGCGAGTAGAGAAAGAGAAAATTGAGAGGACAGAAGACAGAAAAACCAAATAATAAAAATTAACCAGCAACATAATGGCCAACTGGGCCATAAAGAACCTGTCCGGTCCTGGAGCGGCCCATTGGTGTGAACCAGGGCGGCTCTGAGGAAGTCACTCCTCATTTGGACTAAGGACATGGTGGGGGGGAACGTGGTACCTGACAGCCGGGGCGGCTACCGTCCCCCGGGGAGCCATCTGTTCTGTTAACTGTGGTTGTGAGGTTGGGGAGCCTGTCCAGGTGTTCTACTCATATTATATCAGGGGAGCGAGCCCCTACCCTGGGACGCTGGGGGCTCTTGTGTCCCGGGTCCAATTGCATGTGGGTATCAGTGTAGTAAGGCAAGGTTGTAGCCTGGGATATCGAGTATATGGGCCGTATAGGAGCAGGTCTCAGTATAGCCCGGTAGGCCTGTCACGATGTAGCGAACGCCGATAGGTGGCCTTAAAGCCAAGTACCGGCCTGACCTAGGCGTGTTGTCTAGTAGTGTAAAAGCTAGTCGGTGGTAGGTCTGCGTCAGGAGGGTCGACTCATGAAGGCCCCCTTCACCTAGACTATAGGATGACCTGGAAGGTGATCTAGATCTCCACCCCCCCTTTCTGCGCCCTGGACAACTGAGTGCCCCCCACTTCCCAATAGGTGCGCGCGACCTTCCTCTGCCGAGTAGTGCGGGGGCCTGTGGTCCCATGGGCAGCCGGATTTAGGATGAGATCTATACAGTGTTACTTTTGTTATATCTCAATCCCCCGCTAGCAGATCGATCGCCCGCGAGCCCTCCCAATGGTGAGAGAAATTACGGATTTAATATATCTACCAACAGTACGTCGTTGTTGCTGTCAATGTCCTTGAAAGGCTGTCAAGGGGGGCAGGCACAAGTGTTTACCCAGTGTTGAACTATGGGTCGGGGGCGGGACATTCAGTGAAGACAAGCCCCAATAGAGTGGGTTTCAGTGAACCTATTTTCTATACTAAGCATCCCTCAATGGATAGGGTCCTGTAATAACAAACTATAACATGGTAACACATAACATTGTGGCCTACTGATGGGAGATGTCTCGCCGCCTCCAGTTTGCTAGTCCAGGAAAAGCCGGTCGTTTATATCGTAGTGAACGTGACCACTTTTCGTCTATGACTGTAGTAGCATTTGGGGGTCTGTCCTGCCTTGAGAGGCCAGTTCAGGCTGTGTGTTCCCCTTGGGTCACAAGGACCCCAGGGGCCATCTTCAAAGAAATTCCCGTGCACAGTGCGTAGATGTTTCCTCCATTGCCCCTGTTATAAGTAGACCCGGGTTGTCGCAGCTCGGGGGCATGTATTGTCCTCCAGAGTAGGAATGTATGCGTGATCAAGAGGCCCACGCAGCAGGGCGCGGTGTACAGGTGGTGAGCACAGTTCATTCTCCACTTCCTGGGCCCTCGGTCGATGGGAGCGCTTGGCCAGACCTCTTCTCTGACATCGGCTGGGGTTCTTCTAGAGCTTTCAGGTGGCGTATAATGTCTTGCTTAGCTTGGCTAGAAGCCGAGTGGGCTACCGATGATCCCGAGCCGTGGCGTTGTACCTTGGACCACTCCGGGCGCAGTGATATCTGGGAGGCCGAGTCAGCAGGGGAGGGCGAGGATGGCCGTGAGTCCCGTGAAAGGTGTAGCAGTCGGAGTGCCTCCCGCAATGAGCGTATGGATCGACTCCGTCCCTCCCATTGGAAAATTATAGCGAAAGGGTGTCCCCATTGATATTTAATGTTGGACGCTTTCAGTTTGGCCGTCACTGGCCGGAAGTCCCTACGGCGGCGCAGAGTGATGGGCGAGAGGTCCTGAAAGATCTGGATTGTATGGCCCCCGTATTCCAGCTTCTCGTGCGCCCTGGAGGCCCGGAGGATTGCCTCTTTTTCGGCATAGAAGTGGACTCTGGTCAGGATGTCAGGGACCAGGTTGGGGTTGCCTCGTGGGGGAGCCACTCGATGGGCCCGATCTTGCGTCGGGGGGGAGATATCCTCATCACCTCGGATGGCCTGGAGCAGGTCCGGCACGTATGTGAGTATGTCCGTTCCTTCCGCCCCCCGTGGCACCCCCCGGATGCGGACGTTGTTCCGGCGGCTCCGATTTTCTAAATCTTCCTGTTTGATCTGGAGCTCTACGTTCTGTTCTTCTAGTGCCTGGACTCTGCGACGGATATCTTCCAGGTCCTCTGTGCGAGAGTCTATGGTGCGCTCCATATCATCCACCCGATTTCCAATTTCGGTAATATCTCTTCGTACATCCGTCAAGTACGTTTTGACCTCCGTCTTAAGGGAGGAAATCTCCGATTTTATCTCTTGCAGAAAAGTGGCCAGCACCGCCTGTGTGATAGTATCATGGTCAGGGTCTTTCAGGGCGGACGCCATGTCAGAGGCCTCTGGTAAAGGCGACGGGGCGCGTTTGTGCCACAAATCCTTGACCGATGTGTCCTTGGTGGCGGGGGTCGCTACAGACTTCCCCGTACGAGGCCTGGTCATGCTGTTGATATCTGTCTCAGTGCGGTCGTCGCCGGTATCGCCGTGCAGCCCAGTACCAGTCCCCTTTCCAGCCCCTGGGTAAGCCGCAGGGTTCCCTCAGGAGCTATATGCTGCCGGATAGCATTCACTCCGGCGCGCTCTCTTCAACAGGGCGCCACCCGATCCACACCCCCATCCAGGCTCCTTTACAAATTTAGTGGTTAGTTTGGGGGTTGTTCCATGAGGGCTCCCAGGCTCACAATAACCCGTTCTTTCTGCTGTTGCCCTCTCCCTCCTGGACTCCTCTCTCACCCCTGCTTCAGTAGGGCGTTATCGTAGGCTGTGGGGCGCTGGCTCACCAGGGCGATTATATGGGGTGGGAGGCCAGTCCCAGAAGCACGGCCTTCTCCCCCGCTCCCAGCTTGATGCAAGTCCCGGTCTATCAGGCCGAAGCTTCTCGTCCCTTATGGCCTCGAGTGCCCTCTTGTGCGCTATGGCTCACTGCCTATGACAGCTGCACATCCTCGTTTGTGGTCGGGCGAACAGGCCAACCTTTGCTTCCCTGGGGTTTTCTATGATCCCGGGGGCTTTACACTCCTCCCAGCATTGTCACGTTCTCCCCCCGGGATCTACACCCCCCGCTCCTCACCTTCTGGGAGTCCGATGCCTCTCCCGGGCTGCAGCCGCTCCGGCCGTCCACCAGCAGGCCGCCTCCGCCTGACTCACCCGGTGTCGCAGGCCGTCGCCGCTCCTCGCAGGTCCCTCCGCAGCTCTCGTGTCTCTGTCTCCAGACACACGGCCCCCCAGCGATGTGCGTCGCCGCCGGGCTCCGGCGTACCGGGGAACTCAGTCCTCACCCTTCCGGCGCAGTGACTCCTCTATGCGGGATTTGCAGATTGCCAATTGCGGGCGCTTGTTTCTTCCATCGGCGTCACTCGGCCTTTCGGGCACAGCCGCGCCGCTTCACAAGATGGCGGGTCCGGCCTCCTTATCGCCCGCTCTCCCGGCCGCCAACAGCCTCCCAGGTCTCTCACCTCCCAGCCGCGGGTCTCCCAGGTGTGTCGTCCGCTCGCCGCGGGCTATGCGAACTCGCTCACCCCGCCGCCTCAGCCTCTGGTGCCGGCCCAGCCTCCGGAACGCCACTCCAAAACTTCCCCAATATGGCGGCTGGTCTCTCCACACCACCTCCACCAGCCTGCTCGGACGAGCCAAGGAGCCCCCACCTTGGGACCGGGACAGCCCCCGGGCGTGCGCTCGTATGGGGGGGTCACCTCTCGTGCCCCCCGTGCCTTGGATCGCCGGTGTCGACTCAGCCTCCGGATCCCCACTCCAAGGTGCCCCTAAGATGGCGGCTGGTCCCTCCGTAGCACCTCTGCCAACCTGCTCGCACGAGCCAAGGAGCCCCCACCTTGGGTCCGGGACAGCCCCGGGCGTGTGCTTATATAGGGGGGGACACCTCACGTGCCCCCCGTGCCTGGGATCGCTCCCCAAATGCCCGAGTTAGGCCCCGGAGGACGGAGCACCAGCCGCGTGCGTCTTACCCCATCGGAGTCTAAGCCACGCCCCACTTGAACTCTTTTTAATGAGCAGACTCATGGAAAAAACTGCCATACAGCAATCATTGTTCGCCTACAGGCTGCATTGAGAAAAAACCAATAGCATAGAAAGTGAAAGCCATTGTAACACAAAAACTGGCACCGTGCCTTTAAGGCAGCCATGACCCCTAGCTTCCCATCATGCCTCAGGGGTGACAGTTAGGTCAGTTGTTCTTTCCGGCTCCTTCAGTCAGGACCCTGGAATCACAGCTCTGTCTTTTTTGGCTTTTTTTTGTCAAAATTCTTCTAAATTTCTTGTGGTTTTCTACCTTTAACTCGACGTCTTTTTGACTTTAGAGTAAGGTACAACCAGTTTTTTGGCAGAAAGGAATTTATTTTCTGTCAGAATGCCTTCACTTTTTGATCCTTGCCCTTCCTGTGGCAAGAAGAAGGCCAGGTCAGACACACACTCTGTGTGCATTCTCTGTCTCCCTGACTCCCACTCTCCAGAGACCTGTCCACATTGTAAGAAACTGTCCAGGAGAACTCTCAAGGACAGAGAGAGAATTCGTGTATATGGTCTCTCTGAAAGAGGTAGGTCTTCTGTGAGACAGAAAAAAAAGGAGAACAAGATGGACGTCGAGAAGCAAAATACCGATCTGTTCACCGTCTGGATCGGTGCCGAACTTGCCAGCGGCGAAGAAGCAGATGTCGTCGTCGAAGTCTTCGGCGGTGCACAAGCATCATTCAACTCCAAGACCGAAGACGGCAGCTTCAACGTCGAGTCAGGTAAAAGTTCCTCCGTTGACGTCAACCAGGCGACGGTCAACGTCGAGGAGCAGGTCTCCCCCAGCGTTGGCTAAACGTTCGACGTCAAGACAGGACACTCCGTCGCCGCACATCCTTGAGCGGTCGACGTCGAGGCACAAGTCTCCGTCGAGATCTTTGCAGACGTCAAGGCATAAGACGCCGTCACCGACGTCGAAGCAGAGGACTCCGTCGGCTTCCTCTCAGAGAAGATCGACGTCAAGACACCAGACTTCGGCGCAGAGGCGCTCAACGTCGAGGCAAAGGTCTCCGTCGACGTCAGCTCAGAGAAGGTCAACGTCGAGACAGAAGACGCCGTCAACAGCATCACGAAGACGGTCGCCGTTGAGGCAGAGGTCTCCGTCGACGTCGAGACGACGACGTTCGACGTCGAGACAAGGGACTCCGTCGGCGTCACAACCCAGGCGTTCGACGTCGAGACACAAATCTGCACCCAGAGAGAGGTAGACGTTGAGTCATCGGAATCGAGCAGGCTCACGTTCCGTGAGTTTTTCACCGTCGCCATCACCGACATCGAGGTCAGAATCTCACCACACGCTATCAGGACGTACTTCTGTTTCTTCCTCAAGGTCACCGGTGGTCATTTCGACGTCGACTAGCCCGGCGTCTTCACCTGTACAACCCAGTCCCACTGAGGATCCTGCAAGAACGGAGAAACAGAAATCTCCATCTGCACGTCGCCCACGTTCTCCTGAGGCTCCTGTGCCTGAAGAGGGGCGAAAATCTCCATCGGTACACCTCTCTCCCAGATGGTTGTTACCCTTACATCATTGGCGGAGAGCTGACACTGCACATTCAAGGGATGTTCAGGACTATTCCAGCCCTCTGCACAGATCTCCACTAACACGACTGGTGCAAGCGGCAGATCTCTCTCCTACTACTCCATCGAGGGGTAGAGATCGCTCGCATACTCCTGCTCACTCTTCAAGAAGGAGGTCCAGATCTCGAGGAAAAAGGAGAAGACACAGGTCTCCAACACGTTCACCCTCTTCCACTCACTCCTCGAAGAGGGATTACTCCCCGACTCTGACAGACAGTCCACCGTCGAGGATCTCTCCGGTGGATGACGTTGTCACTTTCCATGATGTTTTATCCAGAGGGGCAAGCAAACTAAACATCGTCATGCCCACTCAGCAGAGTTGATCATCGGACATCTTCGAAACTCTGCATCAGAGATCGGCAGCCAAACCATTGTTACCTTTGGTGCCGGGTCTGCTCCAACCTGTGATTGACATTTTTCTTACGCCGGCGACTATCAAGTCAGCTCCAGCGAGAATCCTAAAGAAATACAGGCCTCCTGAAGAGGACCCTTTGTTTCTCAGATCTGACCCTCCACATCGCGGCGGCCAAGAAAACGCATGCAGTAGCCTCCTCATCTACAGTTCCACCGGATAAGGAGAGCAAGGCACAAGATGCGTGGGGGAGAAAGGTCTGTGGCACGTCAGCCTCCATGATGAAGGTTTCCAGCGCTTCGGCTCTGTTGGGGCGCTACGACAGAACTTTGTGGGACTCTCTCCAAAGGTTCACAGAAAAGCTGCCAAGGGAACACCGCAGAGATTTCGAGGAAATCTTACAGGAAGGCAGTTTGGTAGCAAACCAAGTGATCAGTGCCGCAGCTGATGGAGCTACGCTATCTGCACACTCATATGCGCATGGAATCAACACCAGAAGATCATCCTGGCTCCGTCTCACTGCCCTTAAACCAGAAGCGCAATCCCGAATCCTCAATCTTCCTTTTTCAGGCACAACTTTGTTTGGCACTCACACTGATGAGGAGATGGCTCAGATGAAGTCGGAACTTGACACTCTGAAGGCTGTTGGACTTGAAAAAAAGAAAGAGTTCCGACGCCGTTACAGGCCCTATGATCGGCGGCCCTTCCATCAGAGGGTTCAAACCCCTCACTGGCAGAGGCAACAACAGCAGCAGGGTCAATCGAAATCCCACTACCAGGGCCGTCGTACCCCCAGAGGAAGAGGGACCCCTTGTCAGTCCACTACCTCGGCTAAAACACCAGCTAAACAATGAGTGTCCGCTTCCCCCATCGCCGTTTCCCACTCCAGTGGGGGGAAGTATTGCCAATCATCTAGAAGAGTGGTGTGGTATCACAAAAGACCGATGGGTGTTAACTACGCTGCAGAATGGGTACTCTCTACGTTTCCGACATCGACCTCCATCGATCCCGCCAGTGAAAACAGCATGCTACCAGATGAAAATACTGCAGCGGGAAGTGTCTATCCTTCTGCGCAAGTCAGCCATCGAGAAGGTTCCGATAACAAAAAGAGGTCAAGGAGTATATTCAAGATACTTTCTGGTGAAGAAGAAAGGTCGGAAATCAGAATACAGACAAATTCTAGACCTTTCGGACTCTCAACAAGTACCTTTAAAAAGAAAAGTTTCGCATGTTGGCTCTTCATCAAATATATCCACATCTGCAACAGGGGGATTAGATGTGTTCGCTGGATCTGCAAGATGCATATTTTCATGTCCCGATCAGTCCTCATCACAGAAAGTTCCTACGTTTTCTAGTGGGATCGTCCCATTATCAGTTCAAAGTGCTGCCCTTCGGTTTGAAGTCAGCTCCCCGAGTGTTCACAAAGTGCATGGCAGTAGTGGCAGCCGCTCTACGACGCAAGGGCATATTTGTGTACCCCTATCTGGACGACTGGCTACTGAAAGGTTCTTCCCCCCCAGAGCGTGAAGAGTCATTTCCAGCAGTGTCTAGACCTTTGTCAGCAACTGGGTCTACATGTCAACTTCGAAAAGTCGACTCTGCAACCCACTCAGAGAATCCATTATCTGGGTGCCACAGTAGACTCCGCAATAGGAAAAGTGTTTCCTTCGGAGGAGAGACTGTTATCTATCACACTGAAAGGCAAACACCTTTTAAGTACCAACTTCCCGTCGGTCCGTCAGATTGCATCTCTTCTAGGATCGATGGCATCCTGCATTTTTCTCGTCCCCAATGCCAGACTGAGAATGCGTCCTTTACAGCAGAATCTGGAGGACAAATGGGATCAGAGAACGGCTCGATGGGACGACAGGATACAGCCAGGACATCAATCCCATGGTGGATGCGGCAGGAGAATCTACTGGTAGGGGTCCCTTTCCATCAAGCTCCTCCCTCCCAATCATTGATCACGGATGCCTCCCTTCAAGGTTGGGGAGCTCACATGGGGTCACTCCAGACTCAGGGTCCATGGTCAACAAAAGAACAGTTGTACCACATCAATATGCTGGAGTTGAGGGCTGTTCATCTAGCTCTCAAAGCTTTTCTCCCTTCGATTCAGTCCAATTCCATTTTAGTACAAACGGACAATACGACCACCATGTACTACCTGAACAAACAGGGAGGAACTCGGTCGAGGACTCTGTCGCTGGAAGCTCAGGCCCTCTGGCATTGGCTCTTGGCGAGGAATCTAACGATAACGGCAATACACCTACCGGGAGAGCAGAATTCACAAGCAGACGCTCTCAGTCGACACTTCGAGGACCAGCAGGACTGGGTTCTAAACGATGAAGTCGTCGAAGAAATTTTCCAAGAATGGGGTCGTCCAACCATCGAACTGTTCGCAGACGACGCAAACAAAAAATGCCGAGACTTCGCCTCGAGGTACTACCGACCAGGGTCGAAAGGGAATGCCCTTTTGATCAGCTGGTCAGGGGCATTTGTGTACGCCTTTCCTCCCCTTCATCCCGAAGGTGGTGACAAAACTCTCGCACTCAGACATGAGGATGATCCCGATTGCTCCAGACTGACCCAGACAATGGGGGTACCCGGACCTTCTGCACCTGTCAGAATGCCCACACAGGAGACTGCCGTGCAGGCCAGACCTGATGAACAGCAGCATTCATCACCCCAGCCTTCCATCACTGAGCTTGGCAGCATGGCTCCTGAGGTCCTCCAGTATGGTCATTTAGGGCTTCCTCAAGACTGCATGACCATCCTGAAAGAGGCTAAAAGACCATCTACAAGGCATTCCTATGCTTGTAAATGGAAACGTTTTTATATTTGGTGTGTTCAGAATAATTGTAGTCCTACCAAGGGACAGGAAGAAGTGATCTTGCCCTACCTGCTTCATTTAGCTAAGGCAGGCCTGAAATTCTCTTCCATTAAGGTACACCTAGCTGCCATAACAGCGTATAGGCGTTCACCTTCTCAACCTTCTTTTTTCCAACTGCAGGTAGTAAAGGACTTCTTACAGGGTCTGAAGAAGGTCTATCCTCCTATTCGGCCTCCTTCACCTCCCTGGGAACTGAACCTGGTTGATGGGTCCTCCTTTTGAGCCGATCCACAAAGCAACGCTACAACACCTTACATGGAAGGTGGCGTTCCTTGTGGCGATTACCTCAGCTCGCAGGGTGAGCGAGATGCAGGCCCTCTGCTCAAAAGAACCTTACACTGTTTTTCACCTAAATAGGGTTGTTATGAGAACCCACCCCTCCTTTCTCCCGAAGGTGGTGTCGGATTTTCATGTGAACCAGACCATTTCGCTTCCAACCTTTTTTCCAAATCCCTCTACTCCAGCTGAGAGGGCTCTGCATTCCTTCGACCTGAAGAGAGTTTTAAAATTTTATTTGGACAGGTCTAAATCAATTAGGAAAGCTGATCAACTGTTCATCAATTACGGTTCGATCAGGACAGGTTTTCCAGCCTCTAAACGGTCCATCATCAGGTGGATAGTTTCGTGCATCAAACTGGCTTATCAGCTAGCACAGAAGCCACTTTGGTCTAAACCAAAAGCACATTCCACTAGGGGAGAAGCGGCGACTGCTGCTTTCCTTAACAATGTACCGATTTCCGAGATCTGTAAAGTAGCTACTTGGAGATCTATACATACGTTTACAAGACATTATTGTCTTGATTCAGATACCAGAGCAGACACCCAAGTAGGCCAGGCCTCCTTGAGGAATCTGTTCCATCACTGATTTACTCTACTTGTTGATTGGGTCATTCTCTCTCATTTGCCCGCAGGTGGAGGATGGGCTTGCTATTCTACTCAGTGCTTATGACTATTGATGAGGATCCCCTGGAAGAGAAGGATAAGTTACTTACCTGTAATGCTAGTTCTCTTCCAGGGGTATCTCATCAAAGTCATAAGCAACCCACCCGCCTACCCAGGCAAATGAGAATGTCTGTTATGTTAAAAGTATATCTTTGTGCCCTGACCTTCGGGTCTCCGCAAAGAACAACTGACCTAGCTATCACCCCTGAGGCATGATGGGAAGCTAGGGGTCATGGCTGCCTTAAAGGCACGGTGCCAGTTTTTGTGTTACAATGGCTTTCACTTTCTATGCTGTTGTTTTTTTTCCAATGCAGCCTGTAGGCTAACAATGATTGCTGTATGGCAGTTTTTTTTCATGAGTCTGCTCATTGAAAAGAGTTCAAGTGATACTTGCCCTCCTGTGGTCTATGTATTTATAAAAGTAGTTTTCATTATTGCATTGTTTAGCCTCCTATATAAGGGCTGCATTGATATGTGAAAAAATGATATATGTGTATATATATAAAGCTGTATATATATGTTTTTCATATATAATTTTTTATATATTCCGGGGTCCCGCACATGGGCAGGAATATTCAGTGCTTATGACTTTGATGAGGATACCCCTGGAAGAGAACTAGGATTACAGGTAAGTAACTTATCCTTCCGGCAGTACCTGCAAATTACACTCCAGCTATAGATCCCACCCTCGGAACCATACACGAGAACACGGAGGCCAGCCAGGAAATGCAAGTTGTATCTGATCTGAAGATGGAAGGTCCCTGCAGGAAAAAACGCCGCAAAGCACAAAAGAGGAAGATTGCCTTTGCTACGTGCAATAAAATGTATTCCTTTTTCAACAATTCCAACCTCAATCCAAATTCACTCATAAAAAGGGCTACAGAGAAAAATTTTACTTAGCAAGTAAATGACACAGAACTTGGTCCAATCAATCAAACTACAACTTTAACAGGAAATTCTGGCACTCTGAAGCTCATACTAGATAAAGTAGAAGTAGGCAGCTCTTTTTGTGAAAGCACTCAGCTGGCCACATAAACAGCAATAAACTAAGTGGGTTCTTCCCCCCAGTAGACCAAACTGCAAAAAAATAGAGGAGCTTTCTTGGAGACCAACAGAGAGGCACCTAAACTATCATGCTGCAAACCGCAAAACGAAAAAGCGAGAACAGCTACAGCTGAAGCCTCGCTGGCACTCTCTACTAAACCATACAGAGGCACTTGAAGTCCTCTTCAGGTTACAGTAGTACATTAAGAATGCACTAAACAAAAACTAACAACCACTATAACAAAGCCCTATGTGCAGCTGGTTAATCACCTTCAGACCATAGGATTGGAGCATGAATTGACCGAACACGGCTTAAACAGCACCGTACCCCCCCCCCCTGTTTTTGTCCCTAGACACTAACAGAAAACTGGGCTCAAGAAGGCCGGAACAGCATCTCAATCTCCCAGATTTTGCCTTACGACACATTCAGCAGTCAGGTTACTTTAATGTATTCAAAGTATCAATTAAAAGGTCCCTTTGATTTACTGAATCCTGGAAATATTCTTCGCCTACTGAGCCAAATTCCAGAAAGAAACAAACTGTGCTCAAGCGACATTCCCTATGTGGAGTTTATGGCTTCTACCCCGGGATACGTTAATGAAACAACCAAAGTCTCATGGACATCCTCTGCTGCAGCAAAAAAGGCATTGGTGGCAGCAAAGACGCTCTAAAGTTGGGGGGTACAGGTGTGTCATTTCAGCGAATCAGCTTATCCCCATTTTCTAGCTACGAATGTGAGGAACAAAAAAAAATCTCCAGTCCTCTTAATAATACACACTCAGTTTTAAGAAATGCACTGAGCAAATCCCCCATATTTTCCAGTGCACACACTCCCACAGTCGATCAGACAGCCAAAAGGTCGCTAACGAAAGATCATGATTGGAGCTGGATTTCTGGAGTCCTGAACAAACCTAAAGCACAAGTATGAATCGGCCACACAGCAGCAGCTTTGGCACGGCCAGCAGGACATCTAAGGATCTGCTCATGGAACATTAATGGTCTGTCAGACAAACTCGCCGATAGCGAGACTTTAGGATTTCTTACGCCATTTCAGATCATCGTACTACAAGAAACTTGGTTAGAGACGGTGACCACAATCTCAGGCTACATTATTCGGTTCCAGCAACAAAAGAAGCTATGTATGGCTGACACTGTGGGGGACTGGAAACCTACATCAAAGCAGTCTGAAAGGTGATCACAAAATGAAACCAACAGTATGGAGCTGCCTGCAAATTGTACAAACCACTGTTAAACAAGGATTCAAGGACGCTCAATCTGGCACTAATGAACATCTATGTACCTCCAAAAGTGACAATTAAACTGATAGAAACCAACCATCTAAAAAATGATCTCCAAGAAGGGCCCCTGCGAACCGAAAAAATCCTTTTCTGGGAATTTCAACATGAATCTGTTTGGGATACAGCAAGATGAAGAGATTCTAACCTCTCAGAACGTGTTTTGGTCAGTTCCAGAGCAAACCCAAAACCTTTCCTTTAAAAATTACAAAAAGGGCAGAGACCTCATAAAGGAATTAGAGTTTCTTAATTTAAGAGCCATCAATGGCCTCTCTCCAACTGACAGGCCTCTTTTTTTCACATTTCATAACCCCAAAACCAGCTCTATGATAGACTTTACTGTGCTCTCCGCCGCCACATCTATCTAGTCATCATCTTTACAGTAATATGAAGGGGAGAAAGCGACCATCTACCGCAGGAATTGTGCCTTGCTATTTTTCCAGACAACCATCCATTCTACAGCACAATACACAGCAGTACTCACACAATAAAAAATTAAAGATTGAAATAGACATCTAGCACAATTCATGACCTCTCTGAATCGGCAAAAAGTACGTTTTCAGCTCACTTGGATACAAATGCAATGTTCAGCACCTAGGACCAATTCACTACTCAATTTGTTATTCAACACACGACCTCAGGAAGAAGCACCTGTAATTCCCACAGAGCAATAATGACGAACGCTCATAGAAAACTAAAATAATTAAAATGCTCTGTAAACCAAGCCCTTTGGGCCCACCAAAAAGCTCCAACTAATTACCTCTTGAAAGTTAAAATGATAAACGCCACCTACAGAAAATGCAGATGGGAACTAATGAGGGAGGCCAACAACGAACTCTGTGCCAAACGTCTACATGATTTAAACACCAATAAACACGAGAAGTTTTGGAAAACAGTGAACAACTTGAATGATCTGTCAAAAAACAAAACAACAGTTACAGTAGCGGTTGCTGGTGTTGTGAAGTTGGAATACAAACTAAAGAAAAAATAATTATAAATATTAAAATTACTTACCTGCTCCGACAGCCGCCGCCTTCCTCCCGATCCTTGCCTCCCGGACGTCCTGGAACTGCTGCACACTGCGTAGGCTCCCAGCTCCCAATCCCAGTGCTGCTCACATGCTGGGATTGGTCCGAGCGCCTCGGTTCGGCGCTCAGACATGGACTCTGAGCCTGTGTTGGTTTCTCCACCCACATGCACAACACAGCTAGGTGGAGAAAGGCTAAGTGTGCATGATGGTTTGGCCGGCCCAGAGGGCCAGCCAAACTGTAATGCGTACTTGGCAGTGCCCACCACTCCCCCCTCCTCCCTGGTGCTGCAGCATCTGGATGAATGGCCCGCCCCTCCCTCGGCTCACAGTCTGTCGGACAACAAATAAAATGATAATAAAAATGTTTTATTATCATTTTATTTTTGTTGGTTGCCTCTGCTGGCTTTCAGCGGGGGGGGGGGTGACGCTGCTCTTCCATAACGGAGGAGACGCCCCTGAACAGTTAACATCCAAGAAGAGTGCTGGTATGAGTATCTCTCTAAGCATTTTGCCCAATCTGAGACAATGCGGTATCATGGAAAGGCAACAACCAACCAGTCATTGGCTTTACTAGGGCCTCAAAATATTACCAGCGTAACATGGGCCTCCAGTCCTCTGAAATTTCGGGTAGCAACAATCAAACGCCAAAAATCTAGAAGCTGCCGTAACGGAGCCCCTGGCCCGAACAGCCTTCATTCAGCCATTTTCAAAGAGGACACATTTTTCTGGGCTAACAACATGGAGCCAGTCTTTGAGAGCATAACCACTCTTAATCTCATCCCCTCTTCTTGGAAAGGCTCTCCTATCTCCCCGATCTCTAAAGGAGGCAATGTTTCTGATCCTGCTAACTGCCGACTCATATCGCAACTGGACATTGAATCAAAATACTTTGCTGGATATCTCCTTGAGGAGCTATCATCATGGGCTACCGAAAGGCACCGGATCCATTTAATTAAACAGGGTTCGCAAAGGGCATGGGAACAACATCAAACTTACTGGCTCCATCATTACTGTTTGACCAACACAAGAAAAGTAATCAGACCCTCTACCTCTGCTTTATAGACTATAAAGCAGCATTTGACAGAGTATATAGGGGCAAACTCTGGAGTAAACTCGCCAGCTAGAATATACCCCCACCATCTGCTGCAAGCCCTGATCCTTTTCCATACTGATACCGGGGTTAGAATAAAGCTAGGAGACAGGTCCACCTGTCCAGAAAGATCCCAGACCCATCATTGTCTAAGACAAGGGTGTGCACTAGCCCCCACACTCTTTAATCTTTTTTTGGCGAATCTTCCACCCAGCCTCGATCAGGTAAACTCACATGCTCCAAAGCTGGGAAGCACTCTGCTGCCAAGTTTAATGTACGCAGACGACCTAGTCCTGCTCAGTCGCACAAAAGTCGGCCTACAGAGACTCTTGAATGCCACTGCCCTATATTCTAGTACTAACTCAATGTGGAGAGGTGTGGTGCAGCGGCCAGGGCAGCTGACTTCAGAGCACAGGGCTCACGGTTCGATCCCCGGCTCCGGCGGCAGCTCAGCTCAGCACCATGTGACTCTGGGCAATAGCTCACTTAATTTCCACGACGGCCCTCAGCGCCTTGAGACCTGTAAGGGTGAGTAGTTCACGCTTTACAAATACGGATTCACATTTTTAAATTTTACAACTCAATGGAAATCCCCCTGAAGAAGGCAACAATTTTGATACTCTGCAAACCTTCTTTGAGCTCCCACCAGTGGAATCTGGGAGAGGGGAAAATCGAAGTGGTACCAGAATACAAATATTTGGGCATGCTATTCAACAGACAAGGCTCCTTCAAACAACACATGGAGCTCATGCAGCTGAAAGCTAATTCCCTCACAGCAGCCTTCAAACGCCTAAAGACTGTAATTGCAACATCGACGTACACACCCCTACTGAAAGTCATACATACCAAACTGGTACCAACTCTAGCCTACGGTAGTGAAGCACTGAGAGGCAGAGATGCCTCTCACCTGGATAAACTCATCATAATGCTCTTCAAGTCTGTCTTCTTATTGCCTCGTCATTCGTCTCCAGCTCACCTATGATTAGAATTTTGTCTCCCCAAACAAGTTCTGGTGAGGAAAGGACCATTCTTTAAATTATTCTACAAACTAAAGAAGGCCGACAACGATAAGCTGAATTATCGTCTTTGGGAAGAAATTAGCAATAGAGATTACTCCCTGACCAGGTGCTATCTCTCTCTTTCCTTAAACTCCCTTGGCCTAAACCAAGAATGGGACTCCATATCCAACCAGTAGTCGGGGCCATCGTAAATAAAAGAATCAAGTGCACCTCCTTACTGGTTGTCAAGGTGGTATTCTCAAGGCGACAACATGCTTGGTTCACATTAGGATCCTATGGAAAGCTAGCACCCTAACCGTATCTAGGAGAATTCATCAAAGCCCAGACCAAAAGATCTTTTCTGAAATACCATCTGGGCGGTTTACGATCACCTCTGTATCTGCCACCATGAAAACAACCGACCAGCATAGAGGCCTGTAAACTCTGTGGCCAGTCCCCTGGAACTGTAGTCCACCAAATCTGCATATGTGATTCAAACCTGGAGGACCAGAAAGCTATATTTACGCAAGCTATATTTAAAGCAAGGGGGCTGCGTTAGTGCAGACAGGCCAATATAGGCTGCTTCAATTCTTCAGACATCCAGCTTAACTGTAGGCTGGTGAAATACCTGGCAAGACTAGAACAGAAAATAAACCATTTAACATGCTGTTTAACACCATGCAGAATCAGGTATCTTAAACTCGCTATTTTACACTACCACTTTACCAAGACCAAACAAAATTTACTTATTGGCTTGGTGCTCTGACTCCCTTTGAGCAAGACCTTGACTGCACTGCCACTTTATCGCAACCTAGCACAGTCAAGCACAGGCACACTACGCACTTTAAGCGGACTATCCACTCTCGAGAGGTTGACTGGCAGCTTTTCCACAGCCTAATAGCACGCTAAAAAGATAAACTAGGCGTGGTGCTCCATGTCATGACCCAACCCTCCCTCCCTTGCACAAAGACAAAGAAGTCATCTGCACTGCCACTTTATTATCGATAAGAATTGTCTTAGAAAGTCTACCATCCAGCAGACGGCAATGTACTCTGACTTGATCCAGCATCCTGACCCCCCTCTTTTCTGCAAGACTTTGACTGCAGCCACCTTGATGCTCACTTTAAACTGATTTACTTTTTGTATGATCGAGGAGGCAGTCTACCCACAGCTGACCAGCCCACTAGAGAAGAAACTAGGCGTAGAGCTACATGCGGTGCAATTTTAGCACAGAGTTTGTAACTATCAGAATTTCTGCATTTAACTTTTTTATATATAGCATAATTAACCCATTTTTTACCTTGAATAATCAGCTTCTTCTAGCATTTGAATGTTTTTATACAAATGAATTTGTTTTAATATGATTAGTGCAACGTTTTAATTAATTATGCACTCAAATAAACTAAACCATTAAAATGCCCACTAAATTTGCAGACATGCAGGTTTACTGATAAAACTATACTGCAGACAAATGATAATGTGTAGTAATCTGGTTTCAGTGAATATTTATCATATGTGCACCATCAAGTACATTTTCTTGATTTTTCTTGATTCTGTTAAAATCTTTGTTTCCATCACACTTCAGAATTACAAAAAAAAAATTCATTTTTCCTTTCCTAACTGATGAATGGGTACATTTAATTTACGTGTAATTACATTTTGTTGACGTGTTACAAAAATGCCACCTACAACCTTTTTTTTCACATTTACTGTATCCCAGCAAGATTGTCACATAATTCACTTTCTTTTTCTTTCTCTGACTGCAAATTGAGAGTTTGTAAACACCAACCAACATATTAAAAAATAAGCATTAGTTTGCCAGAAGACACAGCCTGACATTTGACCTCTGTCTTTAAAGGGCAGCAAATGTGACAAGATAAATACAGAATTGAAAGGCATCTTTATTTATTGCTTTGACTTTCTGGGCGAACCAAAAATCAGCTTGTAACCTGACACACACAGTTAGGGAAACACTGCTCTAGTGTCATAGGACATCTTTATCCCAGACCCTAGAACTTTCGACTAACTGCCTTTCCTGTTGAATTTGTCAAAGAGCTTAACGTGTAACGCCTCTTCCTGTGTAGTTTGCCATAGAGTTCACAATCTAAAACCCCATCATTTTGCATTTGGCAGAGTTCACAACCTAACCCCCACTCTAGCATTTGTCAGAGTTTAGAATGTTAACCCCTTCCAGTTGAATCTGTCAGATGGTCCACAATATAAAGCTCCTGCCTGTGGTGTTTGGCAAGGAGTTAACCTTCCTGTTGTATTTCAGAGAGTTCACAGCGTATAGCCATTTAGTGTGGTTTTTGGCAAATAGTTCAATGTGAAACCCCTTCCTTACGTATTTGTTACAAGGTTACACAGTGCAAACCCTCTTCTTACTGTATTTGACCTGGTGTCCGCATTAACAATGTCCCTATCCGGTATGAGCGAAGGAAGTGCTTTTTAGACAAATAGAACTATTTTTCAATCAAATGCTTTTAAAGAAAAGATCACCATTTGGGCAGAGGCACAGCTCCTCTCTAGTACGGCTTCTTACATCTCTTTTTCTGGTGACCACACAATCCCTCACAGACTGCTGCGCAATCAAGACAAGCCCAAACAAATTACTGAATTTCAAATAAAATAGGGTTTCTCAGAGGGGGGTAACCTAACCCTTGCTTACTATGGTAATCTGTGAGAATCTGTATAAGAAAATGCTAGGATTAATACAGTGTAATAATGATCCACCCATAATGGCCTATTGCCTTTAACTTATGCTTTTCACAATAATTAATTCAGACCTACTTCCTTTTCTCATAACTTTCATAATAAATAGATCATACCAGTGTCATATGACATAAATTTTCAAGGTGAACCAAACAGGTAGGCCTTACTTGATCATTTGCTTCTCAGCATAACTTACTCAGGTGTACTGTATTGAGCATTATTTGTGCAAGCAAGAACTCTTTTTCAGTGGAAGCACACAACTTCTGCCCAATCAAAGTCAGTAGGGAGAAAGGGTGACATGTGAGTGAAGCCAAAGCCCCTCTGGCAGTTGTGCTTCTTATAGCTCTTTTTCTGTTGATCACATACAGCCTGGCAACAACTACATTGTCAAACCAGACTTAAAAGGTGCTTCATTCTGAGTGATGGGCAGTGCCTAGGTGTGGAAGGCACACACTTATGCCTCTTTTTTTCTCTTTTTTCCCTTTTTCCTCATGTAACCTGTTCCATCGAATGAGTATGGTTATCCCATAAATGTGACTGAAGAGGTTGAAGAACTGAGAGTTCCAGTGTTACTAAATAATTACTCCTCTTCTAAACCAATGAGAAATTAATTGAGCATTGTTCATCTTCCAAATTTGTGAGTGAGAGTCACTGCAATATCCATCTGTAATGTCTGAAAGTGGTGAGCATGCCTACCACAACATTTAACCATAGTGGACACAGTGACCCTTATCCACAGCAGAGATGTTTTAAGGCATGGGCAAAGTGGGCTCTGGCCCAGGGCCCCAGTCTTTCAGGGGGCTCCCTGATAGATCCGGCTCTGTTCTCCACACACTCCTGCCCTGATGACCTTGAATGATTTTTAAGCATAGATTGTTTTAAGTACCATTTTCCTTTAATTTATTTTTAATACGGGTAATGTGTTGGAGTCTGTTATTGATATTTTGCAGAGAAATTTCAAAACCATGCAACATTGATTAAAAAAAAAGTTCCTTTTAGATCTAAACAAGACCTCACATATGAGGAATTAGAGGGGGTCACAGAGATAATTTGCAACTATATTAATGAGCTGCTGCTTTATTGCAATATTGAAAATGCACATCACTGTCCCTGAATATTAGATGGAAGCACATTTAGAATTTGGACTATTGTTCCTGTGCAATGTCAGTGACCTGGCCAAACAGTGCATGAATAAAGCTGAAATGGGATCATAAATTCAAAGCGGTCACGAAAAGGGGCCCCTAAAATATGTTTGGCCTGGTGCCCCCAAAATCTTTAAGATGTCCGTGATCCACAGAACCTAAAAGTGCTGGAGACTGATTCTCTTTCCCAACCCCTGATCAAAGTGGACACTAAAGTGTGCATTTGCAACTTTTGAAGGTGGTGGACACTGTGGCTCATATGCTTGACCTCATGGTGGTGGACATTTTGATGGTCATTTGCTACGCCTGATCTTGTAGGTCAATGTGAGGCTAATTCACAATATCAACAGGTGGTGGAAACTGCAGTGTTCATTTGCAAGTCCTGACAGTGGTGGTCTTTGTGTTGCTCATCTGCAGGACCCGATGGTGTTAGACACTGCAGTGTTCATTTGCATCAACTTATGGTGGCAGACACTGGGATGCTTATTCCCAACACCTGACGATGGTGGACACTACAAATTTCATTCACAATTCCAGATGATGGTGGACACAGTGATGTTCATTTGTGAGATGTGAAGGTGGTGGACACTGTGACTCTTAATCACCACACTTAGTAGAGGTGGGCACTGTGTTACTCATTCGCAACAGCTGATTGTGGTGAACACTGCAATGTTCATTGGCAACGCCTGAAAGTGATAGACAAGCTGAGGCTCATCCACTTAAGCTCGGCTGTGACAACAGTGTATTGTACATCCACAACACCTTCTAATAAGGTACACTGCAACGTAATCCGTGTTATGATTTTCTTACTGTGCACATGTGTTTTTTCTTCGTAGTATGTTCTAGTGACCTCTCTTTTAGTGTGCACAATGTTCTTTTACTTAGTGTCTACAGAATGCATTGTTTCTTAGTATGGTCTTACTGATCTCTTTACTGCACACTGTTCTCTTCCTAAGTGCATACTGTGCGCTGTCTTCTTTAGCGTGCTCTAGTTATCTTTTCCTTTGTGCGCACTGTTATCTGTTCCTTGGCGTTCACTCCATACTGTCTTCTGTAGTACGTTCTCAGGGATCTGTTAGTGTTCACTTTATTCCTTTCCTTAGTGCGTACGATTGTTATTCTTAGTGCACAATATGTGCTCTCTTCCTTAATGTGTTTATAGGGACATCTTCCTTAATGCACGTTGTGCACTCTTCCTTGGTGCGCAGTGTGTGCTTGCATCCTAAATACGTCCCCAAGGATCTCTTCCTTTGTGCATATAGACACCTAGCTATCAATAGTGCATTATGTGCAGTGGCACCAGAGGTCTGAGGGGCCCTCTGATGTCTGTGTACACACTGGGTATAAGGAAGTCCATTTTCCTTTCTCGCATTGGGTCCAGTGACACTTGCTACACCACTGTGTTTTTACTATGTTCTATTTTTACAGTGTACTGTGCTGTCTTTCTTATTTCTGTCATGGTGAATTAATGAACATTGCGTTCTCTTTCTTAGTGCGCACAATTCAATTTTCAGTTCAATTTATTTATTTTTATGATTACAGAACTCCGTGGAGGTCCACATAAACTGAGAAACCAACAACACAATAAGAAGGATTCTCCAGTATTGAATCTTTCATAGATTCACATGCTTGTATCTTCCCCGTCATCATGGTGGGAGCCTCGCGGTAGATAGAAAAGAAGTACTATAAAAGTACATTAGAAACCACCAAAGGAAAAGAAAAACTTTAACATTCGTCAGCATCTTTATGTAGGTCCAAACTTCGACCAATCAGAGACGAGCCCTAGACCTCAACTCCCCAGCAGAGCCACCAGACCTCAGATTTCTAACCGCACGTAGTGTGTAAGGGAGTCTCCCTGAGCTCTGCTCAGTTTTGTCAGTTAGTGAACTTTTGACCCTGCTAGAATTCACCTCAAAGTACTGTTTTATCTATCTTCTTTACTTCAAAAATGTCAGAGGGATCTAAGAAGAGGCTTTTTAGACCCTGCAGATCTTGTGGGAAGGCAAGACTTTTCTCTAAAGACCCCCACAAGGTCTGTCTGTATTGCCTTTATCCCAAGCATACAGCCAAGGACTGTAAATATTGTAGAACCTTTTCAGACAAAACTCTAAAGGATAGAGAAGCCAGGTTGTTGTTATGGCTCCAGAAGAAAAAATCTGGATCTGATGTGGAAGAGAGCCCTGGGCCATCCTCAGCTGAGAGGAAACGTAAAAATGAGGGCTCTACCTCACTGAAGGCTGATTCTAAAACATTAAAGGCAGAACAAATCTAATCTGCTGATAAAGCAGCTCTAAAGCAAAAAGATTCTGGCTTGAGGAAATCTTCTGCTGCCTCTCTGCCTGTCACACCTCTAAAACAGGCTTCGTCGACGAAAAAAGCTTTGTCGACGGACCCGTCGTCGAGAACTTCAGCCAAACCCCATCGGTGTCTGTGGTGACGACCGCTTCGACGACGGCTGTGGTGACGGCATCGTCGGCGAATACGGCGACAACAATTTCCTTGTCGATGGCATCGGCGACGACCACTGCGTCAACGATTTCGCCTACGGCCCCGTCGACGGAAGCACCATCGACGTCGTCTACTGCTCCGTCGACGATCACTCCGTCTACGACAGTGTTTAAATCCCCTTCTTCATTGCCGGTTTCGACGACGATCACTTTCAGACGTCTTCCGTCGTCGACGGATCAAAAATAGGACTTTAGGAGCCTCCAGTTTATCCAGAAGTCTCCAGGTTTGTCTTCTTTGTCAAAGATATCACCTCGGCCTCCTTCTCACCTTCTTGATACGGAGGAATCGGGAGATGAAAGTGTGTTCGGCCCAGCTTACAGCCCTTCTCAGCTCAGAGTTAAATGCCAGGACACAGATGATGAAGAGGAGGCACAGGGGCAGGACACGTCAGAGTACTTGGAAGGGGACTACTCCTTCACAGGTCGTCCACGGGCCCAACATTACGATTCTTTTCAGGAGCACTATCCGTATGAGGCTTACGAAGAGCGTCAGGAGGTTAGAAGGGATTCCATGCTGGTGCCAACATCCCTGGTCACCGACCTGAGACACATGCTCAACGATTATTACAAGCGATTTCCAGATTCTCACGCTCCGGTTCTGCTGACGCCCGGAGGCCCAAGTCTTCGAGTACCGCCACCGCCAGTGGTTACTCCACCTCCTGCTGTGCAGGATGAGAGACAGGCTCCTCGGTGCATTACAATTCAGGACGATTACATCGAGAGTGAAGCAGATGATCAACCTGAAGAGGGTGAGCTCACTCAGGATCCTGACTTAGTTGGTCAGGAGTGGGATGATTACGTGGCTCCATCTTCGCCGTCGCCCCCCCCTCCAGCGAGTTCTCCTCCGGGAGATATTGGGGGCTTCCATGAATTACTGGAGAGGGCTTCTAGGAGATTTGATTTGCCTTTGCCTGTAGTTCAAAACAAATGCTTCCTTTACAATTTTAAGGATCCGGCCAAGAAATCAGTTCGATCCATACCTATTGTGGATTATTTATGGAACGAAGGATTAAAGATTATGAAGAATCCGGCCTCGGTTCCAGCTGTTTTGCCGAGGATGGAGAAGAAATACAAAGCACCCGATTCAGCTCCGGCGTGTTTAATTGGTCATCCTCGGCAGGATTCCTTAATAACGCAAGCTGTGCATAGGCGCTCCAGGAATCCGCAATCTCCTTGTTCTGTGCCTCCAGACAGAGAAGGCAAACGGCTTGACAGCATAGGCAGACGCTTCACTAATATGGCCGCTACTTCCATCAAGGCCTCTAACGCCTTTGCGATTTTGGGGCGATACAACCGCCAGTTATGGTCAGACCTTGCACCTCTTCTTGAACATCTTCCTGAAGATAAAAGGATGGAAGCGAAAGACCTGCTACAGGAAGGTGCTATAGCTTCATCGGAAGTGATTGACACGGCAATGGATTTGTCTTCAATTACTTTTAGACAAATGGCAGGAGCCGCTGTTCTCCGTAGACAGGGCTGTGGGCGACGTCCTTCCGCCCTGAAGTACAATCGAAAGTGTTAGACATGCCCTTCGATGGGGAAAACCTGTTTGGGAAGCACGTGGATGAGGAACTACAGGGTATCAAGAAAGATACTGAGACGGCACGTTGCAACAAAGACGTTATCAGTCCTTTCGTGGGGGAAGAGGACGAGGTCAGTTCCAGCAAAGATCGTCCTATCAGTCTTACAGATTTTAGCCGTATTCCCAACAATCGTACAGACCACAATATGGAGGACAGCAGCAACAACAGCATTATCGTGCTTCCAATGTCTCGTACAGCCAACAATCAGCTAGACGCAAGTCTTTGGCACGAGGAAAATCGCAAGACCCATCTAGACGACAGTGACGTTTCTCTTCCGCCAGCCACCTCATCTCAACTTCAGCCTCTGCAGTCCCATCATCTTTCTCCTTTTCTGAGCCAATGGCAAGCCATTACAAAGGACAAATAGGTACTAGACATCTTCCGTTTGGGCCACAGCCTGTAATTTGTTCACAAGCCTCCTCGGAATCCGCCCTCAAGGAGAATACATCATCATCTTCCTTTACTAAAGCAGGAAATCTCGATCTTGCTGGAAAAGGGGGCGATAGAAAAAGTTCCTTTCAGTCAACGAGGGAAAGGTTTCTATTCAAATTTCTTCCTCATAAAGAAAAAGTGTGGGAAATGGAGACAGGTCATGGACCTCAGACAGCTGAACAAATACATCAAGAAACAATCATTCAGAATGTTGGCCCTGCAAGACATTCTCCTAATGGTGAACAAGGGAGATTTTTTAGCGTCCCTCGATCTACTCGACGCATACTTCCATATTCCTATTCAGGCGAAACATCGCCAATTCCTGAGGTTCGAGGTGGCTGGGGATCACTACCAGTTCAAGGTTCTGCCCTTCGGCCTTCGCTCAGCTCCCAGAGACTTCACGAAATGTAGCGGCTTTTCTGAGGAGGCAGGGCCATCAGGTTTATCCCTGCCTGGACGACTGGCTGGTGAAAGGGCCTACATTCCACTCTACAAGAGAGTCTACACGGGCTTGTCAAAGGCTGTTCACATCTCTAGGCTTGCAATTCAACGAGGAGAAGTTCTGCTTGATTCCAAGTCAGAAACGTATTTTTCTCGGAGCAATACTGGACACCAGGTTGATGAAGGCGTTTCCCACTCCAGAACGCAAGCACATGATAATGCTCTTAGCAACCCTCCTGCACGCAAGAGAGTCCACTTCTGTAAGAGTGTTCAAATCTTTACTGGGGATGCTGTCATCATGCATCCCACTAATTCCGAATTGTCGGCTCCAAATGAGGCCTCTTCAAGAGCAGTTGGACAAGCAGTGGATTCAGGCGCAGGGCTCCTTCGAAGACATCATCCTTATTTCTAAGGCAATGAAACCGGCGCTGTTATGGTGGGAGATTGAATGCAATATCTCTCCAGGCCTATTGTTCCAGGTGCCACAGCCCAGTTATGTAATGACCACGGATGCCTCAATGGACAGTTGGGGAGCGCATCTACAGGAGTTAAAAATCCATGGAAAATGGTCCGTTCAAGAAAAGCAATTACACATCAATCTCTTGGAGTTAAGGGCTGTTTATCTAGGTCTGGAGGCGTTCCTTCCGAGAATCCAAGGCTCCTCTGTTCTGGTGAGAACAGACAACACCACAACGATGTTCTATCTAGCCAAACAAGGGGGCACCAGGTCTCTCACGTTATCGGACCAAGCCCAAGAAATTTGGAGATGGTTCATTCAGCACAAGATAACGTTGCAGATAGAGCATGTCCCAGGCGTGGACAAAGAGTGGGCGGATTCTTTAAGCAGAACCAATTCCCAATGTCACGAATGGGAGTTAGATTGGAAGCAGCTGCGGCGAGTTTTCAAACTATGGAGCACTCCAAATTTGGATCTCTTCGCGACAGCGAACAACAAGAAATGCGAAAAGTTCGCCTGCAGGTTTCCTCAGGCCAACTCTTGGGGAAACGCTCTGCAGATGCAGTGGACAGGAATGTTTGCATACTCTTTCCCGCCGTTTCCCCTCATCCCAAGGGTGCTGAGCAAAATGAAGAAGGAACCATGTCATCTCATTCTCATCGCTCCGGCATGGCCAAGGCAGTTTCGGTTCCCAGAGCTTCTTCTGCGCTCCATCTCTCCGCACATTCTCTTTCGACCATGGCCAAACCTGCTGTCCATGGACAACGGCCAGATTATTCATCCTCAGATAAAATCTCTGAATTTATCAGCTTGGAACCTCACAACTATGAATTTACAAATCTAGACATCGCTCCATATTGCAAGTCCATCCTTCAGCAAGCCAGAGCTTCTTCCACTAATAGGGCATACGCTGCGAAATGGAAAAGATTTTGCTACTGGTGCATGGAAAAGGACATACATCCTTTACTCTCGACCCCGGAGCAAGTATTGCCTTACCTACTTCATTTAGCAAAGTCAAAGTTGGCTCATTTATCTACCAAGGTACACCTAGCTTCAATTTCTAGGTTTCGCAGAAAACCAGGGGAACTCTCGCTGTGGTCAACGCGAATTATTAAAGAGTTTATGAAGGGCCTTTTCAGAGTTTTTCCACCATTGAAACGTCCGGCAGTTCCATGGGAATTAAACATGGTCCTATCTCAATTGATGAAATCGCCCTTTGAGCCGATCCACAAAGCTGATTTAAAATACGTTTCGTGGAAAATGGCTCTTACGGCTTACTGGCCCTCACTTCGGCTAGAAGAATCAGTGAGATTCAGGCTTTCACTGTGGGTGAACCTTTTCTACAATTCAAACAGGACAAAGTAATGTTGAGAACAAACCCTCACTTTATACCAAAGGTTCCAACCTCTTTTCACTTAAATGAGCCGGTCGTGCTCACAACGTACTTTGGAACTCCTTCAACCTCTGCCAAAAGAGCGTTACATTCTTTGGATGCAAAACGATGCATCAAATTCTACTTCCATAGAACAAAGACTTTCAGGATATCGGACCAGCTCTTTGTGTCTTTTGCTTCTCCAAGGAAAGGTCGGGCCCTTTCAAGGAACAGTATTGCACGTTGGATCTCTTCCGCAATTGTCTTCTGCCATAATAAAGCTGGAAAACCCCTGTCTGCAACGGTGTCTGCGCACTCCACAAGGAAGATGGCAGCCTCTACAGCCCTCTTTGCTGGGGTATCGCTTCCAGACATATGTAGAGCGGCAACATGGTCTAACGTGCATACGTTCACCAAGCACTATTGCCTGGATTCAGCATGGAAAACGGATGCCGCAGTGGGGCAAGCGGTCCTGAGACATCTGTTCACTTGAGGTACAGCCTATTTATATCTTTTACCTCTGTTTTACTTTGTTCATTTGATTTCATGGATTTACATGTTTCTAGTTATTTATCTGGATTTAGTGATGCATATAGATCCATATGTTTATATATGTTTCTTAAATGGTATGTTTCATTCTCTGTGCATATGAAGGTCTTCGCCTAGTCGCAACGATTTAACAAATGGCACTGCTAACTACTCTGATACAAGCATGTGAATCTATGAAAGATTCAATACTGGAGAAAAAACAAGTTACGTACCTGTACACTGTGGTTCTCCAGTATTGATATCTTTCATAGAATCACACGCAGCCCTCCCTCCTCCCCGTTGAGACCCTGTGCCCAGGTACTTCTCAATACAAACTCTAACCTGAGGGCGGCCGCGGAACATGCAGAATTAACTGAGGCTAAACTTCTTAAAATTCGGCCTTCCGTTCCATTTAGAAATCCCCATTTCTCTACATCGATCAATTCTATACCATACAGCAGGAAGGCAGGGATTTTTGCATGAAACACCTCCAATAAAAGTGCAAAATGTCTTTTCCCGGTAGACCTATAAAGGGAACCCAAGCTTTTCCCCTGAGTGGTGGCTTTAGAGATATTATTTTCTATGTGGGCTTTATCGCTTAGGTTGCCACACGCTATTTTTCCTAAAAAGGTATATGATTTTACAAGTTCCAATTTTTGGCCACCTACAGACAATACAACATTTCCATACTTCAGCTTCTTTCTTCCATGCATACACATAATTTTGCTTTTTGATATATTAATCTTTAGATGGTGAGCCTCAGCAAATTTATGAAGTGCCTGCAGATGACTATTTAATCCCCTAGGCTTTAAATCCAAAATTATTATGTCATCTGCATAGAGTAGACACACAATCGTTTTTCCCCCAATTACCAGTGCAATGCCCTCACTTTGGGCCAAATAATGAGGGAGATCTGAGATGTATAAGGAGAAAAGCAGGGGAGCCAATAAACATCCTTGTTTTAAACCATTTGTGGTGGGGATAGCTTGTGAAAGACCTCTTTCCCCTCCCATTAGAACTCTACACCAGGTATCCATATGGAGGGCACGAACTAACTCCAAAAGGGTGCCCGGCATACCCAAATTTAAAAGCTTACTCCACAGCAAAAGAAGATCTACTTTGTCAAATGCTGTGGAGAAGTCAATAAAAGCTGTAAACACCCTTCCTCCTCTAATTTCAACATATTTTTCATTTATTACCTGGAGGGTAGTTAAATTATCTATTGTTCCATGTTTCGTCCTATACCCAGTTTGCTCCAGTGGTAAAATTTTAATTGCATCCACCCAATCTCTAATTTGGGTCAAGAGGCATTTAGCGAAGACTTTAACCACCGCATCAAGAAGCGCAATCTGACGATAATTTTGAGGAAGATCTTGGTCTCCTTTCTTGAACAGTGGGACTATTATACTTCCCTTCCAGGAGGGTAGAGCCATTTTTAGGTCGAGCCTCGAGTAGCGCGCAAGCGCTGCTTAGAGGCGAAGACTTAATGTAAGCGGTTTCAAAAGCAGTCCAACAAACGCTCGTGCGTCGTGGCTGGCCTTTTTGAGATGGGTACGCGCGGCAAACATGTGTTTCCAATTATCGTGCCCAGACGCGGGTGCGATAAGTGGAAACACATGTCTGCCGCGCGTACTCATCCAAAGGCCAGCCACGACGCACGAGCGTCTGGTCAGCTGAGCGTCTCGTCAGCTGAGCAGGCTGCCGCGCTCGCTCGCCCCCGCTCCTCTGTGGTGCGCGCGCACCACTCGCGGGCTTGTTCCTGATGGCTTTTGGGATCAACTGAGATTGGCGCGTGCGCACTTGGCCCTTGCAGCTTCCAAGCTCGTTGGCAGACAAGCTGCGGGATGCAAGGTCGAGGCGCTTTGAAATCTCGCGAAAGTAACTTGTCTGCGGGTTTAATGTGTCCCCAGTTTGTGTGGTATGGTCTTCCACATTGTGGTTCGAGCATGGCACGCTTGTACGTGCTGCAACCCATGAATAGATGTCAGCGGTATTTTAATATAACGGCGTTTATTTAATTGTGGGAAATATTTGATGCACTACTGGCAACAATGAAATGTACATTATGGTGAAGATGTGCACTACAGTTTTGGGCTGACCAGTTAAAACGCAGGTGAATTTACAGCTAACATTCAAATCCCGCTAGCGCCTCGCCGGTGTTCTAACTAGCTTCATTGGTATAGCGCTTAACATCTACAAAAAGGCATGGCGTTAATGAAGTAGAGGCGCTCACTGGGTCCTGCAGTGATGTGAACCCCTCTGCGGACGAGGTTTGTGAACCCCTCTGCGGACGAGGTTTGTGAACCCCTCTAGCGCCAAGAAGCCTAATCCATAAACGTATTTAAAAATGCTGTTGGAAGTACCCAGCGGCCGCTTAGTAGCGCCTCCTTTCCATTGGTAACTATGGCAGATAAGGCCAACCGGCGGCAAACGTGTGATGACGTTGACTCGGTAGAGGGGGTTTGAAACCTGCTGTTTTCTACTTGTGTGGTCTTGGTAGCATATAGGAATTGACTTTAATGTAAAAAAATCAACGCCTCTCGGCATCGGTTACCGTGTCTACTAAAACTGGAAGTGCTTTAGAAACGTTACGCCCCTGTAGTAGGCGCTAGAAGGCATTGACGGGTGACGTGAGTGGCAACTGATATCGACAATATTCAGATAAATTATTGGTCCAGTGCTTAATGAAAAGCGTTTTTACCCTTTTAGGTAATTAAGGTTCTCTTCATGGAGTACAGTCATTTGGAACGTCCCTGGCAACGTCTTTACTTCATAATGCATGGTGCCACGATTGCGGCTTTTCGGCGCTGTACGGGTTTTGCCAGCTCCGCCATAGGTTCGTGGTATGACGCCATTAAATGCCTCTCCACCCCGTTTGTTTCCAGCTGCACCCTTTACCATATAGTACAAGTCCATGGAATCTGCATTTTCATTGGCTGTGACTGAAGTTCAACAGCGGCCATAGGCGCGGCCCCTACAGATATCAAACATGTGAGAAATAAAGGGTATGGAAAATTCTGGGACATGTGAGGGCAGTAAGAGGGTGGAGGTGGTGTCTTCTGCAGTGACCCTGAAACTGCCCTTCAGTTTTTTTTTCCAGCAGGGTTCGGCGAAGTATTTTGAGTGTCATACGTGTTTAAAACAAAAAAGTTGCACAGAGAACCAGCTCAGTCGGTTAAATGTTATGCCGAATTGTGCTCCTCGGCAACTTCCTTCCCCTATTTCGTTTACCTGTAGCGCACAGAGGCAGACATCCTGCATAAAACACTATATTAAAGCAGCAATAATATAAGGTCTCGCCTTTGGGACCTTATAAGTATTTAGTTTATGTTTTTGCACCAATGATATTGTGCTGCATAACTAAATACTTATAAGGTCCCAAAAGCGAGACCTATTGGCTATGCCAATGCTTGCTTTTTTGGGAACAATACTTGAAAACCGGGCAAAGAATTTTGCTACACAGTGTACTGTTCTGTTTTATGACAGTAATTGGTATTTCATCGGGGCCCATTGCCGCTGAGGTACGCATTCCCCTGATCACCATTTCATTTTCAGAGGGCGATCCATACAAAGAATAGTCTTCCTTTGGTACGAGGTGCTTAATTGCCGCCTCATTTGTTGCATATAGATACCGAATAAAGCTAACCCATTTATGTTCTTCACTAGCCACAGGGAGTGATCTGGCTCTGGCTCCACAACCCTCCCCGACAAGAGACCAAAAGGTTCTTATCTGGCCTTTAGAAGCTGCTTCTCTACGTTTTATCCAAATGCTGTCTTCCCTCTCCTTTCTTAACCTGGCCTTTACCCGATTCCTCCTCCTTTTTAATAATATTATTCTATAATATCTTTCCGAGGAATAATTCAGATACTGTTCCCTAACTAGAGTATTTATTTCATGATTTAACGGAAGGAGGAATCGGGTGACCACTTTAAGACTTTTCCTTTGGTTCACATATCTTGCAGTTTCCACTGCTTGTTGCATAAACGTGTTAAAACTTGCTAATTCTTTTCCTGTCCAGCTGGGCAGTTTCTCTAAGGTAGTCTCTAGGATACTGTCAAGGCCTAAAGTAGCCCTGTTATCCCAATGATATCTCCCTGTTTTCATGGTGAAGCTAGCAGATTCACCATCTAATACCCAAGGGTCAGGCGGAGACAAATTAAAATGTATAAGGAGAGTTAATAACTTGTGATCCCTACAAAAGGAATCAGAAACCTTTAAGTCTTTCAACAGGAAGAAAAAGCACTTCCCACCACCACATATTCTAAAATTGACTCTCCCCTAGAGGTTTTACATGTAAAAGCTGCCGGTGAGTCGGAAGGAAGTCTCCCATTTACTATAACACCATCAATCTTCTTTTTTAATTCAACCACTAACATTTTCCGTCTATTGTTGGTTCTTATTTTTTGTGGAAAAAGAGCTTGCGGAATCAGCATGGATTCCTCTTTTTCTTTATCCCGAAATCTGTTCAATGTAGAGTTAGAGATTTTACAGTTCAGGTCTCCTACCAAAACTATGTGAGGGGGAAATTCTGTATCATAGACTTTTTTAATGTAGGAGAAGACCTCATTTAAGAGGGCGTCATAAGGAGCGCCTGGCGGAATATAGGCATTTTTCAACCTTAATGGTGGACTTTCCGCATTTCCATCGGAATTAAACAACGTTACTACCAGAAATAGCTTTGCTGGGATCTTTGTAGCGATCATAATTCCATTGCATCTTATTCGACAGTAGACAGGCCACCCCCCCACCCCCCTCCCCGCCCCTTTCCGTGTCCCTTCCTGGAAGGTGTTTCTTTACAGTCTAAGGTGAGAAAGGCCTTACATATCAAATCATCTGTGCACCAAGTCTCCTGGAGGCACACCACATCGGCATTTAAAGTACTCCAAAAAAAAGTAACTTCTCCCTACTATTCTTTATTCCTGCAGCATTCCAGGATATGATTTTTAATTCATTGCTAGTAGGATGGCTGCTGCGAGTGATTACTGTTAGACACACTCGACAGTGCACTGGGTAACAAGTTCCATTTGGGGCTCTCATCTTTAGAATTCCACCTAAGGGAAAGGGAGGGGCATTCTTACATGACACTTGTCTACCATTTTTATCGATGCAAATTTTTATTCCCTTTGCCTCAGGCAAGGATCCTCCACTATCTGGAAATAATTGGGTTGGCAAAGACCTATTGTCTAGGGCTCTGTATCGGGCTTCTTCAAAAATAGGAATAACATCAATTCCCTTACTTTGAAGGCCTAGTGCGCACGGTGTTCTCTTTCCTAGTGCAATCGTGAATTAATGCACACTGCGTTCTCCTCAGTGTGCCTAGGGAGCTCTTTCTTAGTGTGCACTGTTCTCTATAGTGTGTTCTCTTTCGATGCGCTCATGTTGATGTCTTACTTAACGTCCACTATGTTTTCTTCCTTAGTATGCTCTATGCTCATCATCTTATGTGTTCCTATTGATCTCATACTTAGTGTGCACTGTTATAGCTTCCATGTACCACGCGACCACTTGTTCAGTGCATTCTGTTGTATCTCTTTACTTGTTGTGGGCTGTTTGGTACCTGTTCTGTAGCATGGACTGTTGCGGATTCCCTAGTGTCTACACTGAGTTGTATCTTCGTAACTGGCAAAGTTTTATAACGTAACGTGTATGTACCGTCTCATGTTGCGTGTTTAGTACATCTGATATCTCTTCGCGATGCACACTGTTACATCTTAGCTACTTTGTCTTGTATGTTTTAAAGTGTGCACTCTCTCTTCCATTGTGGGGCCCATGTCTTCCCCTCCTCAGGATGTGCAGTGCTAGCTCTGCGATGCATACCTTGTTGCACTTCGAAGCTACTTTAGTTTGTGCTGTGTTCTCTCTGGTACTGTACACCTTGTTTCATGTCGTCGCTATTTTCGTTTGTGCTGATGTTCTGTCTGGTACTGCACACCGTGTTTCATGTCGTCGGCTCTGTAGTTTGTGCTGTGTTGGCTTTGCTGCTGCTCATCGTATTACGCCTTAGCTAATGTCTCCCGTGTGTTACAGCTTCTCTTCCACAGTGCGTTCTGTCTCCCTTTCTGTGGTACACGCAGTGTAATCTTCAATAATGTGCTCTGTGTGTTCTGTATTTGCAACCGCACCCTGGCTTGTTGATGTTGTGTACCATATCATCACTTCTTTAGTACACCCTGTGACATCTGTTTGTTGTTGTTCACCACTTGTCTGAATGCACACTCCCCCGCCTCTGCCGGGTGCATTATTCCCTCTGATGCAGCTGCTTCCGGCCCCAGTGATGCGTGGGCATTGCATTGATTGTGGTAATCACCCAAAGACATTCTTCACTTGTTCCTAATCATTATTAATTGGACACCAGGAGTCAGTGAGGGGTCAGACCGGGCTCGTCCTACGGACTGCGGCCCTGTGGATCTGCTGCTAGCGGGCCATTATTTACCTTCATACTGTGTGGGCTGTTCGAGGTCTCTGATAAATTCTGAAAACCCCCCCAGTCGCTACAGTATGGGGATCCTTTACATCTCTTCCTAGCCATTGCACGCCTGAATATCGTCCAAGTGTTGGATCTACACGTGACGGTCCTTTACTTCCACGTCTGGTCCGTGTGTGCTATCAGGCTGTGTCCCTGGTGTATGAGGGCTGTATAGAGAAGTCCTTTACATTCATTTTTGGGTTGAGACCATGCAGTTCTTTGGAGTGCTAGGCTCCATGGACAGTTTGTCTGCGTTCTTTACCTCCCTTTTCATCGCTTGCATGGCTTCCTTGCCTGGGCCATTGGTCTTAGCTGAGCTCTTCATAGTTTATTTCCCAAGGTGATGTACAGGAGCCCCTCACATTAATCTCTGGGCAGTTAATCCTGCAGTCCTGTGCAATGCGAGGGTCTTTTGGTTACGCTCTGTATGGTTTATGGAGTACAATTTTCCAATTTGTAGTGTAGGGCAACTTTGTGTTAAATATCCTAACAATAACTGTATTGATTTAAGAACACTGTAGGTGTGGTGACCTTCCAGACTGTGATTAGAGGACCTTGCAGTTAACTGATTTAAAACATATGCTTCCTTTCAAAATTTATTTTCAGCCAAGTCCCTATTTAAGTCTTACCTAAGACAGCACATGCTGTCTTTTGCAAGATATTTTGTTAGCTTACAGTGGGCTTAGAGCCTGGGCATTGCTTACACTGGTTAGCTTCTTTGTCACTCATTTACTTGCTTCTTTCTGTTCACCAGCTTCTGTAGGCTTTTCTTCCTTTTCTTGTGTTTGTCCCTTCCCTGGAGCATGGACTCATTACGTGTCCTTCCACTGCTCATTTTTTCAGGGGCTACTTTTTTCTTTTTATTCAAGCACTCAATGAGAGTGCATGTGTTTTTCAGCTGTCTTTCTCTTGTACTTCTCCCCCCTCCATGTTCCTCTTTCGTCATCCTTCCCCAGTTGCCTTCATGCTTCCAGCCCACCCACCTTCTCTTGACATTCTTCCCCACCACCCTCTTGTCCTTTTGTTCCCCTAGACCTTGCCACCCAACCTTTGTTGTTAGCTTGCTGCCGCAGCCCCTCCTGCCCACCCTCCATTTTCCATTGTCAGCTTGCTTCCCCAGCCCCTGCCGGCCACCCACTTTTGTCAGTTTGCTTCCCAGCCCCTCCCGCCCACCCTCCATTGTTTGCTGTTCAACCCCTCACATCCGCCCTCCATTGTCAGCTTGGTGCCCAAGCCCCTCCCACTCACCCTCTATTGCCACCCTCGCTTGGTGCCCCTCCCAGCCACCCTCCATTGCCAGCTTGGTGCCCTAGCCCATCTCGCCCAGCCTCTGTTGTCCGTTTGTCTCGCCAGCCTCTTCTGCCCATCCTCCATTGACTGTGTGCCTCCCCATTGTCTCTTGTGAGTCCTCTCCACCCTCCAGCATCCTTCTCTCCCGCCTTCCTTCCCTCTGTGTTGCCTCATCCCCCCAATCCACTGCCCTATTTAAAAATAAGTATTTTTAGCCATGCTGCACAGCAGCTGTGCTTCCAAAGCCAATAGCTCTCATAGGTGAGACCTTGTTTTATTAAGGGAGCAGAGCAGTTGGTCGTAATAGAAGAAAGATTGACTAAAGACAATTGGCTCGAGAAAGAGCTAAAGAGCATTATGACTATGTTGGGAATTTAGATATCCTGATCCAGAATGCTCTGGAAGGTCTGTGGATGGTGTGAAATAATGGACGCTTGGCTCATATGGATTACCTGAAGTCTCAGATTGACAACAGTTATAAAGCGATCAAGGCCCCAGTGGACCTTTTAGGGGGTATCTTAGTGCTGGGCTTAAAAACTGCCTAATCCAGTAGTAAGACTCCAGCTTGCCTGACAGTTAACCGTGAGGAAGAGTGCTCAATGTCAGTAAGCAGTGAGATCCATACCTTTGGAACTGGGGCAGAGAATGAACGACCCTCTTTAGTAACCAGATGGTATCTGGAGACCTGTAGGAAGACCTTATTGTTACGTGGCTACCAGGGGGTAAGCACATGGAAACATCTATAAATAAGACATAAAGACTTAAAGGTTATACGATCAGAGAATGGCAGCAATCTGATAGCATGCGAGGCATGGTCACTTCTCTGTAACCCATAGGTGGCTTTATGGCTCTATGTGCAAAATTCCTTGCTCTTTGGGGCTCCATATAAACCTAAATATGTTATAGAAAAGACAGCATTTACTTTAAACAAACAGGGGTTCACCTGCATTTTCATTTAATTGTTGAGCACTCTCCTCCGCCACTGGATCTGTTTCTCAGTGCCCCTTTCCCTAACTTGAGCAGTATTCACGGTGTCTAAGGCAAAACAGACAGGCAGTCACAGACTCTTTACTGGCTTTTCATACTGCAAGCGCTTCTGTTATTCAGGTAGCTCTTCATCGGCAGGCAGACTATTCCTCGTAGATAACTAAGTACCAGATTGGTGCCAGCAGGACACTGGCCAGAGACTTTATTCACATCCTCAGGAATACTGACACATGACATGTGAGGTCAATAGCATCCAGATGACTAGTCCAAGAACTCAATACATATTACAGTATAGAGGGAGATGGACAGGGGTCCTGCTCCTATCATATATGGTGCCGTGTTCAGGTTTTCTGATATCAACCATCCAGTGATAAAGCTATAATATTTGGCGTTTGGTTCTGGATGTGCATTCCGACCCAAGTAGCTCCATTACAGCCTCTTTTTCCTGAGTCAGGATGTAGATTTAGCTAATTGAATCTGAGAGGACCTCAGCAACCTTGTCGTGACAGCCTGGCTGTGACATGGCAGTACTGATTGAAAGGATGACCCTCCATGCCCTCAATGGATTTATTCAGATGGGTGAGAGTGCGTGCGATCTTCGCCTCACTGCTACAAGAAAAAGGCTACACACCTACTACTTCCAGTGGATACGGCCGCCAACCAGGCAGTCTCACACAGCTTGCCTGAGACGATCGTAATATGTGTGACACTTTGATTGCTTCTTGACCAGGCAGAGTTGAACTCTGCTGGATCTCACTTCTGAGTTGGCACATGGGTGGACACTTATTCAAATGCCGCTGAATAAAAAGCATCACAAGCAGGTGTCTCGAAAGGAAAAAGTTGGAGGAATGTACAACTGTGACATGGTGAATTAGACATTTGTACTTTTACACTACATGGATTCTTCGCTCTGCAACCTAGCAAACAAGGTGCTGTGGCCAATAGGAAAGTATATTTATTTCTCTCGTCGAAAGGGAGTAACGAGGTTACTGTGTTGTGTCTTTCCAATGCCGTTCACAAATGTTGTGCAGAAACAGCAGTGTGGATTGCCCAACGCAATTGCTCTCTTAGGTCCCTATGCTCATACTAGAGAAAAGGTGCCGCATGACAAGTCACAGCATGGCCTCTGTTGCTTAGATGACAAGTAGGTAAACATGGCCTCCCTAGTCTGTGGTGTTATTTGCCCCATGGATCAAAAATGGCATTAGTCACCAAGAACCAATGTTTTTAAATTGGTACACTGGTCATTTCTGTAATAGCTGGGCACTGCTATTCTACTACATGTATTTAGCAGTACATTTCCACACATCATACCCTCCTTTAGGTGTTTAGTGGTCTTTCATTGAGAGCCATGCTCCGTTTCTTAGACTATAGTGTTTAAGTTCTCACTAGGAGCGTTGTGTAGTTTTAATGTTCTGGCTGTGGATTGAGGTATGATTATGATTGCTGCACTAAGGCAGTTCTGTGTTTCTTTCTATTTTTGTTTTTTAACTGACAGCTCTGTAGTTTTTAGATGGAGCCTACCAGACAGCTTAATCTGGTTGCGAAAGATATATTGTAGGCTTACCAAGAACATAGATGGGCTTGCAGCCTGCCCAGTGCTTACCATTGTTTGGCTTTACGGTCACTCTCAATTGCCTGCTTCTTATTCAGTAGCTTGCCTTGTCCATCTTGGTTCTGTCCCTCCCCTGGAGCATGCCAATTTACTTCTGTCCTTCCGCTGCTCACTTTTAGGGAATTACATTTTTGTCTTAAGTACTCCATATGAGTTGTGTGTTTTCCAGCTGTCTCCCTAGCGTACTTCTCTTCCTGCCTCTGCGCTTCATGTTGCTTTCTTCCATCCATTGGCTTTTTCTCTGCCCCCCTCTGTAATGCACTGGCTTTGGTGTGCTTCTCCCCTGTGTTTATTTCTCACTTGTGCTTCTCCACCAGCTCCACGTTGCTCTCTCCCCCTCTCTCTCGCCTGTTTGTTTTTCTACCCCTGCGCTCCTCATTACTCTCACCCGTTTGCTTTCCTTTGCATCTCACCCGCGCCTGCCATATTGCTTCCCCCACCTGCGGCCTCAGTGTTGCTATCCCCTTCCAAGCCCTCCCAGTTGCTTCCACCACATACACCCTCAGTGTTGCTTTCGCGACTCCCATGTTGTTTCCTCCCACCTGCTTTAAAGAACAAACCCTTTCATGCATTTTTGTTTTGTTATTTACTGATCCAACTCGTACCAGTAAATAAAATTCAAAAAAGCGCATGTGTCATTTTATAGGTGCGCACATCTACAAAATGACATGGGCCGCCGCTTCAGGGTTTTGTTTTTTTATTCTTCTTTAGTTATGCTACACAGCATTTCTAAAACCAT
The DNA here is from genome assembly GCA_963921515.1 of Calotriton arnoldi. Taxonomy (NCBI): domain Eukaryota; kingdom Metazoa; phylum Chordata; class Amphibia; order Caudata; family Salamandridae; genus Calotriton; species Calotriton arnoldi. Next base: position 3,100,996 of record CAWUFW010000548.1, read on the forward strand.
TGGCAAAGCCAGTAGATTCCAATGCTAAGATCTACTGGCTTTGCCAATCACTTGTTAGTTGGTAATAACATTTGCCCAGTGTTGCTTCTTTCATGGGTTATACTACAGCGACTTAAGCAAATACGTTTAACCTGTAATATATGTCAAAATTGTGTGTCTTTGTATCTACTAAACAAATCTTCTTGGACAGTTTGGCATTGTAAAATGTTTTGTTCAATATAATTTATGTGCCTGATTTCTTATTTATTAGTTCATGTTGGCAAAATTTAAAACTAAAATTCAAGGAATTTCCCCAGTCTCACTGGAGTTGGGCAAAGTTTGAAGTGGTCTCTGAAATTGTGTTAAAAAAAGTTAAAAACAGTGCAGTGTTTCATTATACCAGAGTCTTACACCAACAGTGTATCCCTTTCATTCATTCTCAAAGCCCGGAAATTGAAATTTTAAAAACTGTTTTGGTCTTTTGACCCTAATATAGAAGGCCCCATCCGAAATGGTGACGATGGTCTACCCAATTTACTTTGAAGAATATTCTCACCTAATAAATACATTTTTGAATTTTATATTGATCCAATATTGATTTGTAATTTAGTCACGAGATTGATATTGAGCAGTTATTCCCTCCCTATACTTTCTGTAACTTTCCCTCAATATTCATAGGTATCCGTTTTATTTGAAATTTGAATGTAAGGGTTTTCTTGCAATTGGGATCTGTTTGGTGTCTAGATAATGAAATTCAGAGTTGCTGCATAGACACTCTGGGCATTTTGTTCTTAATTGGCAGAGTCAGTTTTCACAATCTTTTGTTCTTTTTTAAGTGTATGAACTTTTTCCTTCACGTCATCAAATTAGTCAACTTGTGACAATTATTTAAATAAAAATGAAATCTTCACAATCACACCTCTGCAATAAAGATCAGTTCTTTTACCTCAACAGTACCTAATGAGACTCATCCTTCTTAAAATATCAACATTTATTCCTTTTTATCTTCCATCAACTTAAAATTATCTCCAGAGCAATTTTAAGATGAGGCACTGCCTCAAAAACTGGCTACTTATGTACATTTAAAATTGGTACTATATTTTATGCAACATTATGTACTGTACTCTTCTCCAGTAGTAAATAGACTTTTTTTTTTTACTCCAACATTTTCACCTTCAGCCTTTTAAAACCCCTCCTCCATTGGTCACCTAATGCCCTCCTTCGGGCAGCTCAAAGGTACAGGGCTGAACTTTTCATGTTGAACTTTGACATAAATTAGTGATCTTTGATGGGTCTGGGTGAAATTTGTGTTGCATGAGTGTAATTAGCATAATTTTGCGTTACTCTAGTTATGCAAAATCTCCAAAATTTCACTATTACGCCGAATTGCATAATTAGGCGTCATGCAGTAAAAATGTGCACCTAGTTCGCTGTAAATATTTACCACAAACACATGCGAACAATGTGAATCACAGTGCACGAGTGCCCGTAGTGCGCGGTGCTTTAAAAAATAAAAAAAAATTGCACTATTTTCTTTTGTTAGGAATGCAGCCTTGTGTCCAAAGTTGACTTGAGGATGCATTTCACACTAAAACACAGCACCAGCTGACAGTTTTGCATTTTGCGTAATTGCGTGTAATTTAGTGTAATTTTGCTGACTACGAATAATTACGCAAAAATTAATTTAGCGCACCCCTAATCAATTGACCTAGAAAGTACTGTTGATTGTTCCGTGTTTGTATTGCTACGCCCTCTACTGAAAGCACAAATTAAATGGTTTATTATTAAAATACGATTTAACTTCAAGGCTCTCATTTAAACCTAACGATAATTAATGGGTGATGACGACTAGACAGCAGTTCTTGATCTAGAATGCAAACACAGAACTTCGTAGGGAGTGAGCCGGTGATTTCTTCGCTAACGAGTACAGACGCAGTGCCGTTGTAACGCTCGTTTACGTCGGCTTGTACGTGTTATGCTGCCATGGTTTTGTGTGGCGCTGCATGCTTAGTTTCCATTGACGCTTGGCTCGGTTTGGTGACACGGTGCGCAGACCGTCGACGCACATGATACTCTCCTGGTCAGCGTGTCTTTCACATCCGTACAGCGCCCCCACGCCTCCTCACGCGCACGCACACACACACCGCTTCCCACACTCCTCTGTTATATGCTAATGAGATCGCCGCAGCAGTAATTACGGGTCATCTTCATTTCTTTCATGGCGCAGCTTGTGATGGCTTCATTCCTTTGGCGGACGGGATCTGGCGGTGGGTGCTCTGATTATTTTGTTAAGCGTTATTCGAATAGACAGGAGTGAGAGAAATTAATCAATCCAAATGCAATTAGCATCATGTTTAACCCAGTGATGGACGTGTGAAGGTGAAACAGCCACGGCAGGCTTCACATTATCATTCAATCCAGGAGTTCAGATCTAAATTATAATCAACACAGCTTTTATGGGCTCCGAGGAGCATCTGTAACCCCTTCCCTGCTCTTCCACCGGCGCCCAGGCGGCATTGTGAGGTCCAGAGCCCAGCCGCTCTAAAATGAGTCAGGGGCAAGAGCTCACCTTTGAGGGTGTGTGGGCCAGACTCGGTAAACCGGGTATGCTTCAAAGCCCAGGTTTTCTCTGCAGGTGGCTCTGGGGCAGGAGTCCAGAACGCCCTGCCGGGGTGGAGCCAGACCTTCCAGAAATCAGCCCGAGACAAAATCTCCTGCTCCTCTGAAATGTGAGGGTCAGAATCCGGGCCTCCCTGAAATGGTGGGGTCAATAGGCCTGGGGCAAGACCGAGACTTACCTGAGGTGGTGGGTTGCATATGGCTTCTCTTGCCACGGTGGGGGGACGGGGGAGGGGGTTGGGGGGGGGAGGGGGAGGGAAAAAGGCCGGGGCACGCTATTGTCCCTTTGTGAAGGGAGGATGCGCTTGGGAGAGTATTTTTTTTTCTAACTTTATTTATGGAATTTTCAGTACAAACCCAAGTACTAGAGCAATTGATACCTGGGTCCAGGTGTCGGAGACATACCGGTTCAAGCACGTCAATATCACTTTGCTTACATTTACGACCTTCCCTCGTTAAGCCACACATGGGCTCCAGCCCTTGTTACACTGTTGTAGGCGCTGTGCCTCCCCGGGAGCAACCTCCATGATTAATATTTCAGGCGTGGCTTCCTATCATAATATGTTGGTGAATAAGGTTGCACAAAATGACACTATCCTAGAACCTTCAATGTGCTCTTTCACATTTCAGATTCTGATCTTGTCCCTTCAAGATTGATCATTGAGATCCTCGCACTTTTTATTTTTTAAAAATCTTCTATTTCTTTCTTTACTAATCTCATCACCACATATGGAAAGGTGGGTGCTCCTCACTTACTGCGCTTTGTTCTTGAGAGGGACAAAAGCACTTAATTCACAGCTCCAGGTAAGTAGCTGCTCCTCCTTGACTCACCCTAGAACCACAGAGTGAGGGTTAGATGGTAGTTCTCCCTCCAGCACTCAGTATTTCAGAGGGGAGAGAGGCGCGACAAAGTGGAGAGGGGGAGGAACAGACTGTCCTCCCTCATAACCTAATATTATCACAGGAGTCGTGGTCAGATACTTGTCCCTTACTGCAGCCATAACCACAACATCGAGAGGGGGGTGGAAGCCCTCTTCCATCCTATGCCCTAGAGCCATAGGATTAGGCATGCAGAGGTGCTTCTCCCTTACTTCAGCTATTACCACAAGGTGGAGTGAGGGGCACGCATGGCCCTCCCTCTTATCCTTTAGCCTCACAAGACGAGGGGTGGGCTGGAGTTTCATCATCACTGCAGCTATTACCACAAGTTGGCATCAAATCTAACCCTTGCTAATTCCTAGTACTGAGGCATACTCAGAATCTTATTCCTGACTTCAGCTAGTATTAAAGAGATGTTAAGGGCAGAATTTCTCTCAGTCTTGGGAAAGAAGTGTATTACAGCTAAAGTATCAATGTCTTCAAACGAGGCACAGCATTTCCTCCCTCTGTATCCTGTAGTATCAAGGGGGCGACAGCAAGTGCTTCTCCCTCTGCAGCTATGATCAAAAGGTGCAGTGAAGGGGCCCACATGGTCCTCTCTTACCCTCTAGCCTTACAAGACGAGGGGTGGGCTGGAGTTTCACCATCACTGCAGCGATTACCACAAGCTGGAGAGGGGGAGTCATCAGATCTACTCCCTTGCTATTCCTAGTATCAGAATCTTCTTCCTCACTACAGAGATGAAAAGGGCAGTATTTCTCTCAATGCCACTAGCCATGTTGGGAGAGAAATGGATAACCACTGACGTGTCACTGCCCTCAGGCCAGGTACAGGATGTCCTTCCTCTTTACCCTCTAGTATTGTAAAGGGTGTGACCCTGGAGCTACTCCCTTACTGCACCTAGTACCACAAGTCCCTCATACTCCTAACATCACCGGAGCATTTGGGTAGCAGCTTCTTCTTCACTGCAGCTGTTAACACAACGTTGGGAGAGAGCACACACAATCTGCTACCTGCTGGTATCACAGAGGATGTAGGCAGGAGTTTTTATCACTGCAGCTAATAATACTGTAAAAATGGAAGGGGCAGCCTTGTTGGGGAGAAATGGACAGGAGCGGACCTATCACAGCCCTACCTTGCTGCCCTAGTATCACAGGGGGTGGGGCAGGAGGTTCTCTCCCACTGTAACTAGAAGCATGAAGTGTGGGAGCCGAGAAACGTGTCCCCCAATGTGACCTTTATCATGCTGTGAGGTTTTATATCCAGACCTTGAGGCAGATGACGCGTGCTGGGAATTTTATGAGACAGTATGGACTTTGTTCATTGCTGTCCCAGGGCCCGGACTATTTAAGCTTGCATCCTTTACCCAAAACTCCACAGCTAGACTTATTTAAAGGACACTGGGGACAATAACAAAACACCATGGCCTCACTTACTTCGTTGTTGCATCTCCAGTTTGCAAAGATCTCACTCTGCACACACCAAGCAACAATAACCATTACAACAAACACCCTTACAAATATAAAGACAAAATGTAAACCACTCCTACACTGCTGATGATCATGCTGAAATAGAAAACAGTCTTCATTCTGTGACCAGACATAGTTAGTATGTTTAGGGTAAGTAAAACATTTATAAAAAACTCTCTCTCTCTCTCTCCTCTCCTCTCCTCTCTCTCTCATATATATTTTGGGGACTTCTCCCACCCAAGCCACCCCTTTGTTTTTCATTTATTCCTAACCTTCCTTTACCACTACCCACCCCTAAACCCTAAAATGACCCATACCGTTCGGATATGAGTACCATGGAAACTAATGGTTTGTTTTCTTGGGAATCACTACCCATGGTTACACAGTTCTTTTGCCAGTTGATCCCTCTAGGGCTGGGCACCCTTTGAGATAGACTATGTGGATACAGTCTCAGGGGTGTGGAATATAATAAAATATCTACTTGTCCATGGGGCAGGTTGCTTCATAAATCTATTTGTCCTGTAACAAAATCCACTTGTGCCTTTGGTGCCATGTAGTGCTGCGACAAATTATGGCAGCAATCTCATTATATAAGAGGTCTGATATAGCCTCTAATTATGCCAGGGCTCAAACCATAGTAGTGTTTGAATACATGCAATCCCCTTATGTCGCCACGTTTCCGCAGATCTACATACCGAGGCTGAAGGTAGTGGTAAGCAATAGTTTCAGGGTTAGAATGCCCTTATTGGTCTGTGCAAACCTACTAACTTGCATGTTTTAAGGGTTTTCAACAACTCTTCTCTAATCTTTTCCCATACTAAGAAATGTTGGAAATTTACTCCTGACAATAGCTAATGTGAACCTCCTTCCAGAGTTGGGGAAAAAAGTGGTTGGAGGGAAAGTGAACTTGCAAATCCTCAGATTTTTGCATGAGGAAATCTACACTTGCATATTTGATCATGCTAAAATGCTCTTCACAAATATTTTCTAGGAGTACTATTTCTTGTCCTACTTCTGTAAATTCTTGGGAATTCACGAAAGCCGTATAGCTGTACTTAATGCAAGGACATATACCATGGGTGCACTTTTGATACTTTCTTTAATAATTGGGCCCCTAATTTAGTCTGGCATTGACCATGACCTTTTATGTTTATTAAAATTCTCACTCTCGCTCTCTCTCTGCTTTACTGTGAGTGATAGCATTCTGCTCTTTCACAAGGAGCATATCAGCACACAAAATAGTTTTGTTCACTGCCAGTAACTACAGTGACAGTGTGTGCTTTTTGAGACCCCAAAAAATTTTTTGCTTTTGCCAATGTTTGTTATTATGGTGAGGACCCGGCAGCTCCCACACCAATAAGGTTTCACAAAAACCATGCCAAAACAAATCACACATTGAGAAAACTAAAACGCTGACCACCAATTTCAGACCTACTGGCTTTGTAAATGCTTGTTTATTTTTGTTTCCCATAATCTTATTGAAACTGGTTACACTGATTATCCATTATGAATATTTTGGGGAAATACTAGCATGCATGTAACTAAATGATACTGCAAAGAAATGGTACCTCAAATTTTACAGTAGTTTAGCAAAACGTTTTTTTTCCTGCTTTCATTTTTTTATGAACATTTTATTTTGAAAGCAAAGAATCATCAATCTTGCTTTCAAGCTTCTGCAAATATTTGCATCAAATAAATGAGCATTCTGGGAGCATTATACATAGCTTCATATTGCTAAACTTTGAAAACGTGTGTACACATTTTTATACTAGAACCACTGTCAGTAGTGCAGTCAGAACTTACAACATTTACTTAGAGCGCTCACCCTAATAATAAAGGCTTTCAATTAATGAACCATAAATACAAGTTTGAACAGCATTAACCGATGGACAAAAATATTAACTTAACTGCAGACAGTGCCCTTCCCTGATCCATAATGCGGTACTGCACACTGGCAGCCAAAGGGTTTGTACTGCAGGGGGTTGGGCCTACTTGTCCCAAGGACAAAATACACATGAAAACTTGTTGCCCTTGGCCCCAAACAATATGTACTAGGTGTCAAAACCTGGACAAATCGTGGGGAGCCAGGAAGTATTTTGTTAAGTGCATGATGTTGAAACTGTATATGTACACCAGGTAGAGTTCTTCTTAGAGAAGCTTGAGGTGCTTCCAGACACACAGCCCACTAGAGCGAGTCTTGTCTCCAACTCCGTGTACAGCCAGATCGAAAATGGCTAATGGGCTGTGTTGCTGGGTTCGGCTCATGACGCAACAAAGTTCTCTTGTATGCGTGGCATTGTCAGTTCATCAGGCAAAATCACAAATATTACTCGCCTGCACTGTCTTCTCTGGACTGATGGACTGTCTCTTCAGCCCTCAAATCTCACTCTCTGCTGTGCCAATATTCCACAGTCTCTTGGGTGCAGTCGGCAGGTGGTTGTGGACTTTCACTAGCTCCTTGCATTCGGCATGCTTCTACTCTTTCATGCACCTCCTCACAAGGCAGGCAGACAGATGAGTCCTGGCGGGTAGGACGATTTTGCCTTAATTGAAGCTGGCAAATGAGGTAAGTGGTCAAGAGATGATGCTCCCATATGAGAGTAAAGGTAGCAGCTATAGGATTCTACCTAGTAGCCACACCAAATTAATGCAGAAGGCCTTACAAAATTAGTCTTTTTTAAGTGTACGTGGAGTGCTTCAGCATGTACATTTTTAATTTTGGTTGACTTAATAAAAATTATTACACCGTTCCTGGCATTATGATCAGCTTACAGCTCCAAAAATGTCCCAGAAGCAACATGTCAAAGTGTTGTAGGTCCAAGTTCGGTGCATCTCTTAAAATTATTGGACCAAATGGTCCAGTATTTAGCATGATCCAGCTCGGCGTGGGGCCTAATAGAGACCTTATGAATACTTGACAGCCATACCTTTTGGAAACAAGGGCTGTTTCCCCTGGTTTCTCTTGAGGTGGATTTAGGGGGAACTGGTGTGAGCTGGGAGCTTTTAAAAAAATTAATTTCTTTATTGGCATTTTACATAAAGTAACAAACATATCAACAACAGCGCCAGTTGCTACATTTTTATCCTTAACAATCCACTAGCATGCCATAAGAATCACTTTTTAGGAATGCCATAGTACATCAACATCTGCATAAAATAAAGACAAGTATAATGAGCATTTTATCATACTACAACGGGAAACCGAATAGGTGCCCATAGTGAGCTGGGAGCTTGATGTGTATTCCAGCTCTAAGCCAGATATATCAAACTCCTCCATATGAGTACTGCCATAAGGGTACAAACGGCAGGCAGCCTGAGAGGGTACTGAGTGGGAGGGTAATGTACATGATAGACCCTTCAATGGGAAGATGGGAACGGGCACAAATGGGGTTGTGACTATCATCGAGAAACATGGCAGCAAGGATTAAGAATGGGACATTCCAATCTTGCCACACAATCCCAATATAAAGGTTAAAACCTACTACGAGCGACCACACAGATTTTTATATGAGGGCGCAGAAGGAGGGTGCTTTTTCGATCTCACCCCCAGGTTTGTGGGGGGAGGGGGGATCTCCACCCTACCTCGAGCACTTAGTCACAAAATCTACCACTAAACAGGCAGTCGTCTCATTGTACATCAGGAAGTTTTCTTCCTGTGGGTGAAAGGAGGAGCGCAGGATAAATGCTTCTCGACAACAGTGCTTCAGACTTTCCTTCTCATAGGGTATATGGGTGGTGGCAACTGGAACTCCCTTTAAGCAAATGGGCACTTTCTCACTGTCCGTACCACAACCGAGTGAGGGAGAGAGGCAAAGGCTCCCCGCTCATTGCCAAGCTCCGACTTCTGTTACAGAGCGGCTGCAAGAAACATCAGGGCATCAATCCATTTTAGACTGAAGGGTTGACATTATGAGATTCTGCCAGTTGATTGAAAACTTACTTAACCTTTAAACTGCTGTGGATGTAAATAGAGGTCAGAACATCAGAATGTAATCACCGACTACTTATCTTGTGGCGCCCATATGGCCCAGGGAGAAGGATGCAAACTGTTGGCATTCTGTCCTGGCGGACGATTCTGCACCCAATCCTGTTAACCTCAGGCTTGCGATGCTAATACCTCATCTGTGAACATGTAAGAAATCTCTCTGACCATAGGCACCAGCACCTCTCAATGCAGACTGCAGCTGCAGATGCAGTGCTCAGCCTACATGCCTCCAGAGACGGACAGCACTGCAATACTAGCAGGTTCCAGGCACAAGCCACCCCATGGATAGCTCCCAAACCCAAGCACCTCCATTGGCAGCCCTTAGATATAGGCGGTTCCCAGCCACAAACACCTTCAGAGACCGCCTCAGACTTAAGCACCCTCATAGAGAGCCCTCTGACACAGGCAACTTCAGGCCACAAGCGACCCCCAGAGATGGCTCCCAAGCGAGTCTAGTGGCAACCAGCAGACACGGGCAGCTCCCAGCCACAAGAGATAGTCCCAAGCACTTCCAGAAGCAGCTCCCAGTCACATGCACATTCAGAGATGGCCTCAGGCACAGGCCAGCCACAAGCGCCTCCTGAAATAGATCCCAAGCACTTCCAATGACAGCGCTCAGGCAGCTCCCAACCACAAGCACTTCCAGAGGCAGCTTCCCACCACAAGAGCCGAGCTGCAAGCACCTTCAGAGACAGCTCCAAGCCTCAAGCACCCCCAGAGGTAACCTTCTTGTTTGCGACTGGCTTACCACCTACTTGAAGTAGGCGGTAGACTACCTATGTTTTGCGACTGCATTCCGGTCGCAAAACATTCATAGATCCCCTGCGACTCGCTATTAGGTAGGGACGCCCTTGGCACGCCCCTTCCTAATACCAACTTGCAAACTCTATTTCGCAAGTCAGTAATAGACTGCTAAAACCTTTTGTACATGTGGCCCTATATCTTCTTACAGATTCTTAACTGTCCACTCTCTTCCCTGATAAACTAGTGCTGCTTATAATAAGATCTCAAGGTATGCAAATATGTAGTCTACTCTACTCTTACTGACATAGAAGCTCTCTCGGTTCCTCTTCACATACCTAGAATGACTGTGGAAAAAGTACAAGGAACTGACGCCAGTATCCTTGTCACATCTGGGACAGATGAAGATGCAACTGGAGTCACATGGTGCCTCCCCGCGGTGCCGGAGAGCAATTGCTTGGGGGGGGGGGGAGGGGGAGCGTTCCATATCCAGTCAGGTGCCTGGAGTATACTCAAACAGTGAGGAATCTACTGGAAGGTATAGTACCCATCAGAAATATTGTTGTAGAGTTTTACATCCGTGGATTTCATGTTGTGTCTCGCTGGGGTTTTGGTCCCCTGCTATGAGGTTTTTGTGTCCTTGTGATTTGTGGTTTTGTGATGTGGTAATTTGGCGGTTGCCTTTGTTTGATAAGGACTGTGGTGTCTCTTGTTTGAGTGGGTGAGGTAGAAGGATGCACTCCTCTGAGCCATAGCTTGTGCATCCCGGTGTTTTTAAGATTGTTGCCATCCTAGAGCTTAGAGCTGCTGCTTGCGGATTTCAGTTTTGTGTCCCTGTATTGTATTATATTTTAAGATTTATTTAGTGCTTACTATCTCTGTGTGGGGTGCTGAAGCACTTACCTGTATGGGTAGTATGCTGCAGCATGTAGGGTGTTTGCTTGGAAGGGTGCTGTCTTTGTTTGATCCTATGTTGGAAGGTTTCCCATGTTGTGTATGATGGCCACCAAGGTGCAGTTATAGGACGCAGCGCTTAGCATGATGGGGGAAGAGATGTGAAAGATAGGAACGCAGTTTATGGTTTTGGGTAAGCTGGCAGCTTTGATAAGCTCTTCAGGTCCCTTTATGGTATTTCTTATGATCAAAGTCCACTAAATCATGGTTATCCATTCTGAGATATTTGTTTATGTTGTTTAGCAGGGATATGTTGTAGGATGCGATGGTCAAGGGGGTCTGCTGAGGTGAACTTAATTACAATCATCACTTACATGAATATTATTGTAAGAAATCAAGCGGTCATTGTAGCTAATTCGTTGGGACCTGCAGGAATGGAGTAAATTGGAGCCCTCCATGGAGAGCAGTATGTTGCAGATATCCTCAGTTACACCCACCTTGTTCAAATGATGATGTGTTGTTTGTTGCTATGGACTGGCACAGTACTGAGCGATCGGTAACAGTTGTATCGTATTCATTTGTAAATGGGGCCAAGCCATAAAGGGAACTATTATGCAATATGTTGGTATTACAATCGGCTATGCAGCTGCTCAGAGTTACAGTATTAGGATGACTTGCATTGCTATATAAAGCGCAGTATCGGGCTGTTGCTTATCTGGGACTGTAAATTGTACCTGAAGGAGTAGAGCCCGGACCCCCTAGGATGCTCCCAGCCCCGCCCCCATGAAAACCCCACAAATCAATACTTGATACCATAACTGTGGGTACAAACGGCCATGTTTATTTTAACACCATCACACATAAACATGACAAATTGAAATTACTTATTTACATATTGCACAAATCCATATTCACACTTTTAATATTGGCAATCATAGACAATCAGCCTAACCGACTGACTTACTTATCTATGACATTCTATCGCTCCAGCACCAAGGGGCCCTCCGGCTCGCATCCCCCAACTGAGAACCACGCAAGGCGCAACCCACCTGCGTCCTTGAGAGGTGAGCCCCAGCCCTCTGGTCCTTGTCCGCCTTTTTAGGGCCCACCCCTCTACCACCAGGCTGACAAGGAGGCTCGTAGGGAATAACCAGGGGCCGCTGCCCCATGCCCTAGCTTGTGACCTGGCGCCCTTGCTCCCCAGCCGGTGTCCCCATTCTCTCTGCGGAGAGCTTACAGTCTCTCCCCCTCAGTGCTGGCCTAGGGAGTATGTAGGAGGACTCCCGTTAACAATGTGAGTCAATCTTCTGTGGCCTCTTTACTGCCTACACCTTCCCAAATGCTTAATCTAAGGGACGGGTGGGTGGGAGATTCTGCGCTGATGACTGCGACTGGGGCCGGCGCGTGATAAAGAGAGAACGAAGACTGGAGCCCCCTAGCCATAAATAGGCTCCAGCTCCTCCCCCCTCCCAGCGCCGGTCAAAGCCAAAGCGCATCACCATGTGACCCGGAAGGACTTGCCTACTCGCCGGTCGCCAATCGGGCTACCCCAGCTCGCTAGGTGGGCGTGGCTGGAATCAGGTTGCCGGGCCCTAATGGCACGCTCTCTGAATTTCGCGCTCTCCATAATTATTGTTCTGGATTCTATCTCAGGGTTATGGGATGGTGTAATTATCTTGAAACAGCTATGTTTTTTTCACTTTTCTTCTGAAGAGTAAGTGGTCTTTAATGCTTCGAATGTTGGCTGGTAGTGAGTTGCAGAACTTGGCGTCTTGTCCTGAGAAAGCAGTGCACACTATGGATTTCTTGTACTAAGACATATGAAGATCAGCGGTCCTAGCCTGCAGCGCAGTGCCCTATTTTTATTAGTATTGCTTGAATTTAATAAGTAGTTATTGTGGTCCTTTTCCTTGTGAGGCTCTATGGACCAAGCAGAGCGCCTTGAAGATTGCCCATCTAGCTACAGGTAGCCAGAGAAGTGTTTGCAGAATTGGGGTGAAGACAAAGAAGGAGTCTTCCAGGAGCATTTTGGATTAGTTGTATTCCGTGTATGATGAAACTGGGGACTGTTGACATAGTTGATCTTGGAGATAACGAGCGAGCTATTGGTGGTGTCCAAGTTGTGGGAAGATGCGTTGCAGTGTTTTCATTGTGGAAAACATGTCCCGCCAGGGTTTTGCGCCCTCTGTGCTTCGGGTGTTCTGCACTTGTCATTTTCTTTCTTTTTTCTTCTAGTCCTTAGGGCCGTTAGCGCCCCTGTGATTTGTGGGTACGCGCCAATTTGATTTAGGAGATTGACTTCCTCATTATTTACCTTGGGGTTGACCTCATGTATTGGGTGCTTGCTTCCTTGACGTTTGGGTTCGCTCTCTGTCCTTTCATGAGTTTTGGGTCTGGGTGACATTAGGTCTTTGTGTACCTTTGATTTGGGCCTTCGTCTCGCGTGCTAAATGGAAGGAAAGGCCGTACCTTGACTGAGGAGCGCGAGGCGGAATACAGAGCAGCCGCCTCCGCCCGTAATGGGATTGAGAGCAGCATGTGCGAGTGTTTCAGAGTCAGAAGCGAACAGATGTTGGTATAAATTACCTCGGTGTCTGACGTGTTGCAAATTAAAAGCGCGGCTGGCATCGGTAAACTCTGTCCCCAAGTTAGGGGGGACGAGGGCTGTGATTACTGTCCCGCTCCGAGGAATGTTTAAGCTGCAGCGGAACCCGGGTAAGGCAATGAGCAAGAAAATGATTCTTTGAATTAATCAGTGCCTCTGACATGTCCAATGACGGGTGAAGGAGAAATGCGCACCCTGTGGGCGTCTGATGTGGCAGGGACAAGTACAGTGATCCTACCTCCCTTGGCTTTCGGCTCCTGAATATACACTGACCTCTGGGACCTACCTTGACTACAGGGTGCAAGCCGTACCGCACTGTAAGTTGCACTGACCTGTGAATCACACCCTTTGCTTACAGGACGCGCCATAACCTCAGAGCAACTCACACTGTCCTGATGACCATGACCGACGCTTCCATCAGACAACAGAAGGCCGCAGCTGTTCACCACACAGAGAAAGGCCCGAAAAATTCCCCTTTTGTTAGTTGATGGGAAGTGCTGCAGAGGTGAAAGTTGTTCTGCCTGAGGCAGCAAACATCCAAGCACTGCTCCTGCCTCTGAGGAGCATGCCTTGCTTATAGAAAAGGCTCTAAACTCTGGGCGGGACGCAAGGGGCTACCTTACCCTAAAGAGCGCAGCATGACACATCCTTATCCAGTGCACTCTTTCTGACTTTTGCAGAATTCACCCTAATAGGCGCTTAATTAGAGCTTGTGGTGTCTACCAGCATTCATATTTGGGGACCGGCACATACTTTTCCTTACCAGACATCGACGAGAGCAAGAGAGGGAAAAACAAACTCAGAGGAAAGAAAGAGAAAGATGGGAAAACCGTCACAAAAGGAGAAAGCAGGGGTGAGATAAAAGGGCATGGAGTGTTTCATAGCAGATTGGACATGAGGTGCATTCAAGACTACGCAGCCTCGGTATTCACTCCCCAACATTTAATAGGACCGGCTTTGGGCTTCTGAGCCGAGCTGTGGGCACCGGCACTCATTCTTTCACAAATGAATCACTGCCCTAACTTATTGGAGTAAACTTCAGGTTTGGCTGATATTCGCCTGAAATGGAGATATTCAGATTTGGCAGCCTAGTTTGCTGAGCCAGTGTCTGCCATGCTTCTGCTGTAATGGGCACTATAGAGAGCGAAAAGGTAAGTAATCATTGGTAGAGATGAATTTGATCATACTGCGGTAAAAAAGAAATGCACATCTGATTTCCTGGGTGAAACACATAGGACGCAATTGTGAGAAATATAGAAGGAAATGAGGAAAAAACTTTTTAAGTTCTCTAAAAAGACAAGATTTCTCAAAAAACCAATAAATAGATGTCTATGCTATTGGGTGTATGTATCATAGTGGTGATTTGTCTTTGCTTTTTTAGTGCTCTGAGGCTGACTAAAGAGAGCATAATAGCTTTAACATATGTTTCATCCTGTCACCAGGTGAGTAACGCAAATAATGTCAGTGATGTCTCCCCATTACACGTTATGTGTGTATATCTCTATAAGGGATGTAAATGTGCTGACAAATTTGTGTATGTACTAATACAGAGAATTACATAGAAACTTATGGTCACCGATTTGAATTCCAGCAGGCAGTGGAGGGCTCAACCTTCCTTTTCTCTTATGTTGATCAAATGAGTACCACACAGCCAGTTAGATAAAAGACACTAGTTTGTAAATGTTAATCTAACAAAATGTAAATTGCACTTTTTTAGTAAATTGTTCTGACTTTCACATGTCCATGGAAATAAGAAATTAATGAAACATGGAACCGCGCAACAGCTGTTTTCTTTATGAAAAATGTGTTCTGGTTTAAAAAGTTTTTTAATAAAAGAAAAAAAGCTATTCGGCTTTGAACCTAGGGACATGAGCCTGGTCCTTAGGACATGCAATAAAGTCCCTGGGAGTTAGCATTGCCAATAGGACTCGGACCCTTTTGCTAGTAGGACCTGGGCTCTGGCCTCTTGGGATGTGCCTTCGGGCACTATATGCATGCATGTCTCCAGACCTTAGGACATTCTCTTGGCCCTCGTCCCCTTGGACATGCTCTGGAACCCGGGCCTTTGCAACTGCCAGGTCATCCTTCCTGCTTCCTGGGACATGCACGTTGAATTCTACCCATTTAGACATGCACCTTAGCTACTCGAGGCATGGGGCCTGGTTTCCTACTGGGCTCCTCTTTCATGGGCTGTGGGGCCACAAGGCATGTTTCCTGGCCGCAGCCCAGAGGACGTGGACTATGACTCATTGTGACCTGAACCCTTGTGCCCTGCGGCAAGCACTCTGACTCAGAGATACACGACACAGCTCCAGGATCTAGACCACTTGGGGAAGGCTTATTTGAAATGGGTAGTAGCGTTCCCTGAAAGGGAAATACTGCACATCAATAATCGACAGATGTAAACAAAGTAAAACAGTAAATGGCGTAAAGAATAAACAAGACAACTGTAAGTACAGCAGGGTGCTTATCTAGCTTAAATCACCCACTACCCAAGGGTGTCAATCGCATGTAAAACATGCACATAGATAACCAGAGAATAAAGCTATTACAGCACACCAATCATAGGTAGTAATTGATCCAATAAATCAAACTGTGTTAAAAAGCTAATAGTCAGTACTGTAATTATTTAGTCCATATAGTCCTTTGATTTCTTGTGCCCTATGTACAGCACATACATTTTTTTTTCAAAACAGTTCTTTTTCATAGAAAACGTTTCTTTTATTGAGTTTTTCTTTTTTTCCTAAATGCCAATTCCCAGCAAACAAAGCAGCCAACACGTGTTTCGTCTGTACAAATGTGTACCAAGACTTTCTCAAGGCTAAAGTGATCAAGTATGTCGCTAGTCCTGTTGCAGTCAAGACACTGCAAGTGTACTGAATATTTTTCGTTCGTTCCAAAAACAAACTGCTACTGTCAGAAGCTTGGGGTCGATAAAAGTCTCACCATAAGGTAACGCTAATGGTGGTATAAGGGTACTAGTTATTGTCCCATGGAGTCAAATCCAAAGAAGAAGATGATATGTATACAAAATGATGTATAGAATCCAAAATAATGAACTGAAACCTTCTGGTCTACCAACACTGCTGTCTCAAAGTTCTCAGCGGTAAAATTCACCTAACATGAAATCCCCAATGCGTAGTAAGTTGAGGAAATCCAAATAAACAGGTGGGACAATGATACGTCCTAAATCCGTCCTGTTAATGAAATGTAACTCCGACCCCAACACGTTCGTTCTAACCGGTAAACCGGTCGGTAAAAAGAACGATAAGCATCTTGATCTCTGGGATGTTCATCCTGAATCCAACTACGTGCTAGATCCTTGAAAACGTCTGGATAATAATTATAGCAGTAACCTGCTTTTAAGGTCTCGCCTAGCGATGCAGCGCCATGCGCTGCTCGCTAAGCGAGATCTATTGTTGTCAACTTGCTTTCCAAGGGGGACAGGACATGTGCACGCGCACAAAGGACTGCAGTTGTGCACGCGTACGGCGGCGTTAGCACAACTCCAAGGACATGAGATGTGCACGCGTACAGGTCGCGGCGTTTAAGCAGAATGCGCGCATGGCTCGCTTTCGATTTCGCTTTCTCTCCCGTCCTTTCTGTTGCCGTCATGTGTTGACGTCCAGTTCTCGCCCTCCTCCCGATGTTCCGCGTTCCTTCCGAGCGCGACTACACCCCCATTTATGGTACTAAAAAAGCTAACATTACCCTACCCGTGTATTCGTCACATATTCTCCATTACCTGCAGTGCACAAGAATAATCCTGGCCCCAGTACTACCCACACTCCTCTCTGACCTCCGAGTCCCAGACCTCGTATTACCACCAGCCCCAATAGCACACCTCATACTCAAACTGGGACCCCACATTATTTCTACAATAATTCGATACTATCCCCCTCTCACTTACCCCCATGGCGATGGCACCGGTTCCTCTCAGGTTTAGCGCGGGCGGCGAGAGTACAGAAAGGGGGCGCGCGCCGGGAGGTCACTGCGCGTGCGCCCACCTCCCAAAAAAGAGTACAATGGGTTGCCTACAGTCTGCTGGCATGGCGGCCATCTTAAGACGGGGCTTTCTCAGAACCATGCCAGTGATTGCATACCGCTGCCGCCATGGTTGGTCAGGGTGACTATGAATGGTTGTGGGCTTGGACATACGTCAAGAGCGCGGAACTGTTGGGGGCCGCCGGTGAGGGCAACCGAACAGCTTCTAACGGCAGACATCTTGCGTTAGCCTAGTTTTTAAGTGTCGCCGCTTTTTGCGTCAGTCTCTTCATTATTAATGCAGTGACTATACCTTCCTTGAGTAAGTCCGTTTTTTTAATTTTTTTTATATAGCGCAGCTACTCACCCTTACGGGTCTCAAGGCGCTGGGGGCCGTAGTGGAAATTAAGTGAGCTATTGCCCAGAGTCGCATGGTGCTGAGCTGAGCTGCCGCCGGAGCCGGGGATCGAACCGTGAACCCTGTGCTCCGAAGTCAGCTGCCCTGGCCGCTGCACCACACCTCTCCACTTGAGGACAGCTTTCCATGCCATAAATATGTTTAAAATAAGCGTGCACTGTGCTGTATTCATTGTGTGTGGGGGAAATTATCCTTCTGCTGAAGGAATGATCAAATTGTCGTGCTGGGTTTGGGAAAACAGTTTTGCTGGAGACGGGCGGGGGGGGGGTGAGGGGGAAAGAGGACGAGAC
Organism: Calotriton arnoldi; assembly: GCA_963921515.1. NCBI lineage: Eukaryota > Metazoa > Chordata > Amphibia > Caudata > Salamandridae > Calotriton > Calotriton arnoldi. The sequence continues at coordinate 3,118,859 of CAWUFW010000548.1, forward strand.
TATAGTCATGATTTAAACATCAACAACCTCCATGTTGTGTCATTACAGATGCACATGCTGTCAAATTAAAAAAAAGCAGAGTAGAATGTACCAGCAGAGGTGATGAGTAAAGCAAGTGGGATCGTATCATGGAAGTCTTACCGAGAGGTGTGGTGAACACAGTTACACAATGCTACAAACCACGCAGCCTTGCTATTCAGCCCCCTTTCTGTTGCTCATTACAGTACTTGGCAGTTAAAAGGTACTGAGGTGCAGTGCTTAATTTGTGCCGGTGCTTTCCGATGCTCAGCACCGGCACTTTGTCAGGGCCGGGGCTATAAATTATTTTCTGGAGGCAGTGGTGGTGAATGTAATTTTTCAAAAATACATTCACAAAGTGAGGCAGCTTTACTTTTCCCACGTCATCTGTGCTGCTCAGCTTCTCACTCTCACCCATTCGTCAACGCATGCACTGCTGGCTGGCGACTGAATATCAACTTTTAAGCTTTCACTAATAAATAAAAAAAACAAGCATTTGCAATGCAATAGGTCTTGCATTTACGCGAGTTTGAGCTATTGGCACTCTAAATGACGAAGCCTTTTATTTATGTTTTGGTTTTTAAAACATGAACTAAAAGGCATTGTCATTTACAATGCCAATGGCTTTAACTCGCGTAAATGCGAGACCTATTGCATTGCAAATGCTTGTTTATCTAGCTTTTAACACCGCAGTTCTCTTGTTTCTAAGAACTGGAAATAACAAGTGCTACTATTTTTCAGTGCTACTGGAACATAGCTTATCAACCTTCGGAAGGTTAAAGGCTGAATTGACCTGATTCAAACTTGTGACCTCAGTCAAAATTAGGTGTGCAAAATTCACGTAATTTGCTTTTGCATATTTACGCAAAAATTCAGAAAACATATGCAAAATTACACATAATTATGCCAAATTCAAAACTGGCATTTGATGCTGTATTTTAGTGCGAAACGTGACCTCATGTCCACTTTGGACACAGTGATGCATTTTGCAACAAAAAATAGTGTAAAACAAAACCACAACGAACAGCTGTTCGCGTTGTTTCAATTTGTTCGCTGTTAATTTTTTACTGCGAATGGCAGTGATTTGGGGAATTTTGTGTTTCAAGAGTATCAAAAAGTTACCGAAATTATGTTGTCAAAACCCAAATTTCGTTTGAGCCTACTCAAAATTGCACATTCATGAAAGCACAGAGAGCATACTGTCCATAATCTGCACTGTAGACACTTACAAAATGACGGCATACATGATCTGTTGCATATGGTGATGAAGTTCTAATTGGGTAAAGGGATGAAATGAATAGGCCATGGGTAAATTGGACAAGTAACATCGAGGCAGTGTAGCAAAGGACCGAAGGATACACTTTAGATACTATAATAAGCAGAGATTGATGATAAGACCAGTATCTTAACTTGTAGCTCTTTTATGTCTGGTATGCAATGATGACTTAATTGAAATGTGCATTTTTAATGATTTGTATTGTTTGTAATTTCAGCAAGAGAAATGACGCGAGGAAAATTTCTGAACATCCTGGAGAAACCCAAAAAAATAGGCCTCTAGAGGAAGACATGTATCTGGGAGTATGTAAACACACCGTTCTAACAAGGAGCTTATGCCTTGATGATGATCCTTCAAATTACCTGCTCCGATAAACTGCAGAAATGTTTTCATGTCAAGTGGTCTCCGGTTCTAACACCATATTTGTTAAGTTTCTCCAAGTACTTTGATTCACAGCGTAATTGCTTCCTGGTCCAAGAAGTGACTGAACAAACACTGTCAGGCCTTTGGAAACAGGGTAAACCTTTTGATTGTGCATGAAGTAAGCAAGCAAATATGGTTCTGGAAGTTTCAAATCTCTGAGCAAATATCTGCAATTTTTACAAGTCTTTGAGTAAACATCTGCAAGTTCATCAAGTTACTGAGCAAATACCTACATTCCGATCAAGTTACTGAGAAAGCATCTTTTTTTTCTTTGAGTCTTTTAAAAATAAATATGAGCATACAGCTACATTTCCCGTCAAGTTACTGAGAAAACATCTGCAAATCCATCAAGCTAAAGAGGCAAACATCTGCAGGTTCTTCGTGTTACTAAGCATATATCGGCAATAAGCTACTGAGGGAAACACCTGCAAGTTCAGCAAATCAGTTACCAAAATCTTTAGGTTCATTGTGTTATGGAGCTAAACTTTTCAGGTCCAGCAACAGAAGACTGCTGGAAGAACCTGTTTTCTGAGCATGGCTTTTAGACAAGCTCGCACGAATGCACCTCACAAACATTTCTGCAGTGCTCTGCAGAAGAGTGTTATGACCTTTTAATGGTTTCCTAAAAAAATATCTATCGGTCAGTTAGCTTGAATAAAATGAACCCTTCCATTGATCACAATCGGAAAACCTAATATTCTATTGTCTTCCTAGACAACTGGGGGTATACAAAACAGCGTTTGTTACAGTTTGTATAAGTTTGTGCATGCATTGCTAAACCCAGCGCATTGTGCCACTACTGATCTAATAATTTATGCATAACCATCCTTAAGTCTGTAGGTAAGCACCTTGAGAGATACCACATTCAAAGAGCCACATTGAAAAAGGCAACATTCATTGCAGTCAACAGTGAATCGTTCCTGAATGAACTTGGGATACATCTAAATGACAAAAAGAAAATTACATTTGCCATATGTGGAGAATTATTGTGTTTATACTACATTTGTTTAGCAACCCTGTATTTAGTAAATAACTTATTTGACCACAGCAAGGACAGAAGTAGCAGTGAACAGGAACTGTCTGAATTGATGAAGGACATTAAAGAAAAATACATATAGTGGTGCACCAACAGTAAATAATAATGTGAAAGTCCAAATCAAATTAAAGAATGTTACATATCTTTATTGTGCTTGTACAGTAGGCATATAGATTCAAGTGTTATAGCAAAACAACACAGCCAATGTGTTTCGTTCACGTCTGTAAACTTCTTCAGGGCGTTCTTATTATGTACAGCCATTGTACTGTGAAATGCGTCTCGTGAACCTGCAGTTCATCATATTTAAATAAACCATGTATGCACGGGGTCCCATTAGATTACACACCCTGGATACTTTTAATATCAGGCCAGGCTGCCCCCGTACTTGACACCTTAGTTTGTGTCCAGGATAGTAGACAAACCTCTTGTCTACTATCCACGGACTAAGGTATCGGGACCACCCGCATAGATGGTATATTTCAAGATGGTGAACTACAGTTTCACGAGACGCATATCATGGTATATTGGTTGTACAAAATAAGAACGCCCTAAAGAAGTTCACAGTGGTGAACATAACGTGTTGGCTATATTGTTTTGCTGTAACACTTGGATCTATATGATCTACTGTACAAGCATAATAAATAAGATCTGGAAAATTCTATATTTTGATTTTGACTCCTTCACAATATTATTTACTTTTAGTGCACCACTATCAATATTTTTTATATTGTGGCCTCAGGTCCCACCCTTAAAGCAGTGGGTGCTTATAGCGAGTGCACAATGTTTCTTTGGAAATCACTTAGTGTAGGACAAAGGGGAGGTGCTGTTCATTGGGCTCGCTGCTCATTTTGTATTTTTGTGATGTGATAAGACATTAACTTGCTGAAAGTTTCTGTGTCTAATCAAAGACTTATGGGGCTTGTGAGCAAACCATCGCATGTGTTTGTGGTATTCTAGTAGGATTCCTGACAGTGTCAACTATAGGATTTCAGTTTTTGACACATTTGTGAAAGCAACTGCCATTGTTAAATACATTCTTATAGAATCTGTCTTTTTCACTCCTTATTTAATGCACATTTTTCAAATTGTTCTCCCTGTTCGTTTAAAAATTGAAATACATTTAGCCATTCCTGAGAAATACTTTAAAAAACGCGTTTGTGGGTGTAGGAAACCAGGTTGCTCAGTGGGGCAAATTCTTCCTCCACCGTGCAAAACTAGCAACTACTCAGGCAAACATTATTTCTCTAAATCAGCCTCTTAAACCCCTTTGTAGTGCACAACTCAGATGGAAGGCTACATCAAAGAATGTGTGTTAAGGGTTAGTGATACCAACCCAAAACTTGTATCAAAAAACCACTCAGTAAAGATATCAGACCAATTTAGACAGTATCCCGGTCTTGCTGCGTGCAGCAGGCAGGAGACTTGACCATATGAAGTATGCCTGTGCAAAATCCTATGCTTTAATCTGAAACACCATCAACTGTAGCACCCAGCAGAGGTCTGATCCTCCACCCCCAACCACTTCCTGGTTTACCACAGTTTTCTCACTTACATCGCACATTCTGTAATATGAGTGTTCTGATAGCTTTATCTGACCACAGATTCCTCACCTTTAGAATACCCCCCAAGCAGCAGACTGAACATGGAAGTTTTCATAGTAGTGGTCCCAAATGCCACTAGGTGGCGCCATACAGCAACGCGTTGACCTCGTTCTGCCCCAGAAGTGATGTAGCAGAACAGCATATGAGCGCCAGCTCTGCGCATTGATGTCAATTCCTTTCTTTCCGTGCCTTCGAACATGGTTCTGGAGCTCCGCGGCCTTTTATTAGTCAGTTGACAAATTCCTTCCTAAATCTTGTCCAGTGTAAAAGGGAACATGGCCCCACCAAAGACACAGGGTTCAAACTATGATGTGACTGTCGGAAACAGATTTCAGTGATGAACCTGCACAAAGTGTGCCTCTGGTACTTGGGCTCGGGGCAAAAGTCCAAGTTGAGTGAAGAATGTGCCCTCGTACATCCAACGGCAATCCAGGACTGTGAAGCAAAGCTGTATGTCACCAAACAGGGAAAGAAGTCGCGGACCTTGCATAAGACCTGCTCCAAGTTGAGGGCACTGACTCAATACTGCTTTCAAGGATGCTCCTGTGACAGGTCGTCTTCACGGTTGAGGTTGTCCAGTAAGTCTAAATCTGAGAAGACTCCTAAGAAGTATAAGGGGGACTCAATCCCAACCCAACTCTCTCTCTCTAAAGAGATGTTGAAGGGCATCAGTGTGACACACTATCTTGCTCCCGATAGCACAGCCAATTCCACAAATTGTCTTGTTGCGTCCTGAATTTCCTGGGCCATTGGTAATGCCGAAACAGGTTGAGGCCTTAAAGGAGGCCATGCTGAATATTTTTGGCACTCTTCCGGGACCCTCTGGCACGCTTTGAACCCCAAGGGTCTCCAGTCAGGTTACTGCAAGTGGTTCCATCCTTATTGCAGTCTATGCCCTTAAAACCAGCCTTAGGTTCTGCACTGACTCCAGTTCCGAATTGAATTCTGGCTCCAAAGTTTGCGCCAGTCCTCTCTTCACTGACACCAGTCCCAACCTCACCATTGCCAGAGGTCGAACCTCTGCTGACTCTCCTGTCCGAACTTGAGTCGAATCCTCTTAAGCCTCGACCATGGTCGCACATTGACTCCACTTCAGGGTACCCGGTCCCGTGGCACTCTGATTCAGACAAAACTCTTCAGCTTCCACAAGGCCTTCAGAGGCTTCATCACCATTTTTAATCTGATTCTGATCAACCTGATAAAGATGGGGATGATTTACCCCCACACTGTGATGATGATATCATCTACATGGACTGCAGGAGGCCAGTGAGCTGGATACATCCCCTAACACTGAGTTGGTTTCACCCGCTGGGCCCAGAACAGAGAATACATAATTTGCCGTAGTCATTAGACGCACAGCTAAGGTTCTGGACCTACAGCTGTCTTAAGTTGAAGTCAAGACAAGTGTATTTTCTGAGGTTTTGAACCCCTGACCAGCATCATCTGAGCCCTTCCATTTAATGAAGCCATGGCTTGACATCCTCTGGACGAAGCCTTGCTCTTGCCCACCGGTGAACAGGCAAATGGTCAGGTGCCACAGACGTACACCGGGTGACTTGGAGCTTCTTACTCAACACCTGACTCTTGAGAGCTTGGTGGTCCAAGCTTCCACCAGCAAAGTCGATCCTAATTCATTCTCCACAGTCCTTACATACAGGGAGTCGAAAAGGTTTGAGGCAGTCAGAAAGTGGATTTTCTCTTCAGTCACCTTGACGTGGATGTCAGTCAATGTGGTCTGTCTATTAGGCCGTTCTATGCACATCCTCTAAGACATGGCCAGCGAGATCTTGCCAGCAGTCTCAGAGGTTTTTCAGGCCTCTTTGGTTCAAACAATTCAGGATGGTCAGGACGCAGCAAAATATTTTGTGAGGGCTGGCCTGGATACTACTGACTGCTTGGAGCGTGAGGTGAGCAGTAGTAGGGTGGTCTGCCACCATGCATGGATGCAATCCACTGGCTTTTCTGGGGATGTACAGGCATCTCTAATGGGTATGCCTTTTCATGAGTTCAGCCTCTTTGACGAAAAGACAGAATCTGTCCTCAAATGCTCTAAAGAAAGCAGAGCTACTGTGCATTCCTAGGGCCTTTCTACCCGCCTGACCGTTTCCTCAGCAGTAACGACACATTTGAGGCCATACCAGGGGGCTGGCGTATATGCACCACCAGGCCCCTCCGTTGTCACAGCAGACGTCCTTTTGTCCTTTCGTGGCTGAGAACAGGGATCAAGCAGACATTGTGCAGGTCACCAGGGACACTGTTCCACCCAGTCCCGTGCATCTGTGCCATCCGGCTCTAAAGCGCTTTAGTTTGCCCTTAGTAGCGAGCAGTCACCTCGTTGGAGGTAGGATCAGATATCTTCTTCCTAAGTGGCCATTACGGATGACAAATGGGACCTCCAGATTGTCCTTCCATTCCTTTTTGACCCACATCAACTTCCTCCCACATCAGAGCAGCTTTCAGAAGAGCACACATTCTACCTGCTGCAAGAGGTAGAGGCTCTAGTGGCCAAGGGGCCATTGAAAGGATGCCAGCCTCGGAAGTAGAAACGGATTGTTACTCCTGCTATTTTTTCATGCCGTAAAAGGACAGAGGCCTTCGTCCTATTTTAAATCTCTGCCTTTGGAAGGACAAATTCAAACTCTGGCCCAAGTTCTATCTGCCCTGGCTGCTCTGGACCTGCAGGACCTGCTTTCATGTGCCCATTCTGCAGTCCCACAAACATTACCTGTGGTTCAAGATAAGCCAGGTGAACTTTCAGTCTGCCATGCTCCGCTTCGGCCATACCAGTACCTTTGGGTGTTCACAAAACTGGTAGCGTGGTTGACGTACATCTTTGTCAAGGTAGGGGATACCAATTTTCCCCTACCTTGACAACTGGCTGTTGAAGACGGGCTTGCCACAGTCAGTTGCAGACCACCTTAAAAAAACAGCGAATGTTCTAACAACTTAGGGGTTCTCGATCAATGAGCCAAAGTTACACCTGATTCCTTTGCAGAGGCTTCCTTTTATATGTGCTCTTCTGGACACAGTGCTGTTCTGGGCCTTTCCTCCCTCACAAGGAGTAAGGGACATTTGGACTATGATCCTGATGTTTTAACCTCGATCCTGGATCTCGTGACTGCAGTGCTGAAGCTTTTTGTTCTGCTGGCCTCATGCATCCTTTTTGTCTACTTCACCATGTGGTATATGATGGCATCCTTTTTGTCTACTTCACCATGTGGCATATGATGGCTCTTCAGTGGGATCTCAAGTCTTAGTGGGCCCAGCACCAAGGAAACCTGTCAGAGGTCATCCAGCTTTCAGAGGAGACTGCATGAGATCTGCACTTCCCCACCCAGAGATGACAGAGGCAGCCCTGATAGGCTGGGGAGGTCATTTGGGAGAGGTGGCGATCAGAAGACTCTGGCCTCTGGCTGAAACCCAGCGCCACATAAATCTGTTGGAGCTGCTGACGATCCACCTGGCGTTAAAGGCCTTCCTACTGTCCATTAAGTGAAGGCCAGTGCAAGTTCTTATGGACAACAATACTCTCATGTGGTACTGCCACAAGCATGATGGAATAGCCTCCTGGGTACTATGTCAGGAGGCCCCATCCCTCTGATGCTGGCTGGGGCGTCAAGGCATCTCCCTGAACGTGAACCACCTGGCGGGATCGTTAAACACCAGGGCAGATGAGCTCAACAGGTGACACCTGGCAGACCATGAATGGAGGTTGCACCCCGAGGTGGCGCATGGGGAGAACACTGACTGGATCTTTTCTCCACCATTAAACGTGCAGTGTGAAAAAGTCTGTACATTAGAGTTTCCAAGCATACTTTCTCTTGGATAGGCATTCAGGCTAGAGTGGAGCACAGGACTCCTGTACATCTTTCCGCCACTTCCCCACCTGTCCCAAATTCTTAAGAAGATCAGGAACGACTGGGTCCAAGTTTGTCTCCGGATTCAGCCAGGAGAATGTGGTACCTGGAACTTGTGGGCATTAGCATCTGTCCTCCGATCAGGCTACCACTTCAACAGGAACTTCTGTCTCCGCAGCAGGGCAAACTTCTGCACCAAACCTGCGCTGTCTACACCTTCATGCGTGGAGATTGAGTGGCAGCAGTTGGCTGCGTTCAGTCTATCTCCCGAGGTCATGGATGTCCTACTTGTAGTCAGATGTCCCTCTACTAATTCTATTTATGCAGGGTACTGTGACAAATTTGTGGCTTGGTGTGGATTCTGCGACACAGACCCCTATAACACAAACTGTCAGATGTTTTGTTCTTTGTTTTACCATTGACTCAGCAATGTTTTTTTGTCGGCCACTTCTGACTTTTTGTGTTTGCTGTACCAACCATCCTTGCTTAAATCACCTGTTGTGATGTGGTTTCTTAAAAGTTTGACACACGTTCCTTTCCAAATTATTTGTAATGCCACAGTGGGATCTTAATTTTTGTTCAGACGTTTCTCGTGTGTACCCCCTTCGAGCTAGTGCACAGCTGTTTGTTGCGTCGTCTGACGCTCAAAACTATCTTCCTGATTGCCATCACTTAAGCTTGTCGTGGAATTGAGTTTGAGGTTCTCTTAGTCAGTCGCCCTGCACCAGCTTTTTCCCAGACAAACTGGCGGTGAGAAACTGGGCAGCCTTTTGAGCCTAAGGTCATGACGATTTGAAGTATCCATCAGAAGAACAAGTTACTTACCTTCGGTAACGCTATTTCTGGTGGTGAGTCCAGCAAGAAACTGACATTGGTGTGTAGGGGTGGCGATTATATGCGGCTCCACTAAATAACTTCCGGGGTGGAATGAGGTCAACGTGGAACTGCACAACGCCACCTAGCAGTAAACAGGAGCACTATCATGAACATTTCCAGATCCAATCTGATGCCTGGGAGATATGCTAGATGTGGGGAATCTGCAGTTGAAGTATCCACTAGAAAGAGCGTTACCAAAGGTAGGTAACTTGATCGTCAGTTTGTAGCTTTCCAAATGTTGGAACTATTATTATTAAGGAGTTTTAAATAGCGTTCAGCTACCCTCTTAGGGTTTCCTGGTGCTTAAACGGGAGGTCGGGTCTATCCAAGTCTCGCTAACTCAAAACAACCAGGTCTTCAGCTGTCTTCGAAAGGTCGTCAGCGAGGGACAGCTTCTCAAATGTTCTGGGTGGGTGTTCCACAGCTTATGGCCCTGATATGCAAAAGACCGGCCTCCCCATACGTGTGCATTAAACTCTGGGGACAACGGACAGGGAAAGTTCGCCGGAGTGAAGGGGACGGGCCGGTTGATGAGATCTAGCAAATTCATGAAGATATCGTGAGCCAACGTCTGATCTTGCTCTGTGCACATAGCACAAGGTATTAAAGTGAATCTGCTGCTTTACCATAAGCCAATGGAGCTCACAGAGGAGATGAGGCTGTAGCCGAGGCACTTTTTGGGAATCTATAAAGCATCCTTGCTGCCAAGTTCTGGGCCACTTGCAACCGTCTGATGGAGGCTTTATCCTCCCCTAGATAAAGCATGTTGCCGTAATCCAGTCTTGACATAATGAGTGTCTGAATAACTGTCCTTTGAGCTGGGAATGGGAGCAGCCAGATGATTTTCCGCAACCATTTCAGGATGGCAAAACAGGTGGCGGCCACATTCGCCAAGTGGGGCTTCATGGACGTAGTAATGTTAAGAAATGGGCTGCCTCTTGCACAAGCCGTTACATTTCATCCCTTCCTTAAAAGGCCAAGGCTGGCCTCATTTAAACTGCTTTAATGACCTCTGATGCTGAGCAATCGTAGATCTCCAGGCCTGAATCATATTTATTTCTATCTAACTGCCCAGCTCTCCATTTTCCTTTGAAACTTCCCACTAGTAGTGTGCCTGGCCTCTCGCAATCCTCTCATAACATCTCTTTGTCTACCAGGGATGTACTGTCACTCCGTCTGCCAGAGTGAGATGCAGCTCAGTTATACAAAGGACAGGCAGACTGCACACCTGCATCTAGATAATACATACAGGGCATGAATATGCTATTAGAGGCACCCATATAATGAATCCTACAATTTCTCTTCACAATTTGAAGGAAGCACATGCATTGAAAAGCCAGTTAATGGTTTCTCAATGTGCAGAGTCAAAATAACAGCAGTATCAAGCACATAAAAATGAGGGGAACCATGGGAAATGGCAAATTTTCATGTAGTTGGCTATTCGCCTCTTTTTCTTTAACCTAGTACCACAGTAGAATGTGTACAGAGCTTGTTGTGTGGTGAGTATCAGGTTTGTGAAACATAACGTGTATTTGTAAAGCGCACGTTCACCCGTAGGTATCTTGGCACTGAATAACAGATGTTTATTGTTACCCAACTCAATGGTACTCATTTTAACGACCTCAGATGGGTGAAAGGCTGATTGGACCCACCAGGATTTGAACCTGCAACCATGAGGTCGAACACAGGCCCCTGCAGTGGACACACTAGTCCACTGAGCCACCAGACCTGGCAATATCCTGTTGCCTCTAACACCTATTTACTCTCTTGTGCCAGATAGACACCTGGGAAATCTGATTCTTCTCAGATAGTGGATACTGTGCCACATAGCAGGATTTAAAAATGTTTCTATGTATGTTCATTTCAGAGCTTTGCATGGCTGTCCATGCATTCATGGGTGTGTCATATGCAGCCTGGACACTGCCCCTACATCTGTTCATTTTAGAACTTTGCTCAATGGTCCATATACAATTGACATGTGACATATGCAGTACACTGTCATCCCTGAAGTGCATGTGCACACTTACCAGTTTCTTGTTTTCCACCGATAGTCTGGATTAAAACTTGTTTTACCCAAATGTTTGACTCTTCCCCACTACCCCTGAATATTTTTTGTCTGCTGTTTTCCCACTCTCCTGCTTTGGGTAATTTTTCCACAATGGTGCAGTTTTAAGCTATACTTATTGTGCCTCTCTGATGATTTGCAGGAGTTAACATGTATTTCCCCTGCAAATTATGCTTTAGGAACAGTCATGTGGAGTATCCCTGCTCTCTCTCTACTACTCTCCGTACAAAGTCCCTCTGGAACTGCCTGGTTTACACGAGGAGTTAGCTGATCCCTGAGGAAATGTTGGATTTCCTCGTTAGGGAGATGAGGGAGTCCAAGGATGAGTAGTGAGTTTTGATCACTAGGCTCTGTACATAGTACTTTTATGTCTGTGAAATAGTGCACATTTTCTCCTAAGATATACACCTTGGCCTTCAAGATTCTTCTCTTGCAGTTGCAGCACAGTGAGGGCTCCCTCTGCCTGTGCGACTCTCCCAGTCAGCTGCTTCTGGTTTAAATCGCCACAGCATCAATCCGGTTACACAGATCTTGCAGCGTCTCTTCAATGGCTGCCAGAATTTCATCAAACTTGTTGCTTAATGAGGGGTCTCCCCCCCCCCCCCCTCCTCGCCCCTGCATGTCGTGGGACTATGTCCCTTGACGTCTTAGCGAATGGGTCCGGGGACCACCGGACTGAACCATGTCGTACGTACTGTGGGAAGTACAGTTAGACGAGGTAGCCAAGAATGGTGCCCGTATATAGGGTAGCTCAGCAGACCACACCCCACTAAGACACTTTTCAGGATGAGAGCGTATTGCTGCCCCGGTTATGCTGACAGGGCGGTCACAGGGTGGCAGCATCTTCCACTCAGTGCAGGGCGGCTTCCAAGCCTCACAATGGGGGCCACAGGCCGTCCTCCATGGCTCCAGGCCCCCACCACATCTCATAGAGTCCAATCCAGGAAGGGGGCGGGACTCTGTCGAGGTACCCGCTTCACCTCTCCCCACCCACATCAGACACAGCGGGACCACGAGGGGAGAAGGGCACGAGCAGTCCCAGCCCCCCTGCCAACCCTCAGTTGGCGCAATGCCCTGACCCTCGCTGGGCCCATGTGCTCTGGCCACGTAGGCGAGCCCCTCTCTCCAGCCAGCAAGGCCCCTAATTCCCGGGGCCGCCCACACCTTGAAGCACCCCCCGGGAGAGCCCCCCAGCCTCTGCACTCACGCCTCACAGATGACAGGCCCGGGTCCAGTCAGCAAGGCCCCCTCACTGGAGGCGGCAGCAGGGGCTCATCTTCACCCCCGAGTAGAGTCCAGACTGCCTAATGATGCCATCGGGATCCAGGGCCCGTAGCACTGTTCAATGGGCCGTCTCCTCGCCAGCCCTTATTCCCCCTCCCCGCCGTTGGGTGGCAGCCATTCATCAAAGGCCCACCACCTCCCGGCTCGTCACCCACAACAGGGGAGGCAGGCCACGCCGCATAGGAGAGAGGCCGCACTCCGCTGCGGTACTGTTGCAACAGCCAGGGCAGGTACACTCAGGCCGCACCAGCCAGGACTCCACGAGTGTCTCCCCTTCCTCAGGGAGCGTCCGTTGTCTTATGTGTGCTCTCTGGGCTAGGAAAGGCTCCCCGAGTCACCTCAGACATCCCACTTCCCTCTGAGCCCACAGCAGAGGTGCTGGCGGGCCGATGTCAGAATGTTAAGAAACGGATCGTGGATCGGGGCACGCAGCTGCCTTAGCTCGCGTCCGGCATCTTGCCGCGCTCAGCCACGCTGTCCAGTAACTCCAGTTGAGGGTGTTTTAGGGCTGATAGTGTTAAGGCTTAAGGTTTGTCTGTGGTGTCTCTTCCCCAACAAACTGTCTACGGTGTCTGCCGCCTAGCACTCCCAACAGTCTGCAGTCTTTCTTTACCCACCCAGGTTAGTCTGCGGTCCCTGCATTTCCCTACCCTCAACTAACTGTGCTATCTGTCTTCTTCTCATTCCTGACTGTCTGGTATCTCGCTTTTGCCTCTTGATAGTCTGCGGTGTCTGCTTCTTGACCCTTCCGCGACTGCCTGCTCAAGTAGACTTTCCACCCCTCCGACTGTGTATGGAGCCTTCCATCCTTCTTCTCCCCTGAATATCTATGCTGCCCGCCACTTGCCTCCAAACTGTTTGTGGTGTCTGCCTCTTCGTCACCCCTGATTGCCTCCCTCTGATGTCCCGACTGTCTGTGGTTTCTACCTCACTCCTAACTGTGATGTTTGCCTCTTGCCCACTGACTGTGTGCTGTGCCTGCCTTATGGCTGTCTGTGGTGTCCTCTCACTTACACCCCACTTCAGTGTCTGCCTCTCCCTCCCTGACTGCAGTGTCTGGCTCTCTCTCCCTGACTTTAGTGTCTGAATCTCTCTCCCTGACTTTAGTGTCTGCCTTTCCCTCCCTGACTTTAGTGTCTGCCTTTCCCTCCCTGACTTTAGTGTCTGCCTTTCCCTCCCTGACTTTAGTTTCTGCCTTTCTCTCCCTGACTGTCTGCGGGGCCTGCCTTTTGCCCACCCTGAGTCTATTCCTATGCCCCTTCCCCTGTCTAAGGTGTCCGACTCTTATCTCTCAAGATTTCCTGCAGTGCCTACCTCATCCCACATCTGTCTGCAGTGGCTACCTCACCCCACGTCTGTCTGCAGTGGCTACCTCACCCCACGTCTGTCTGCAGTGGCTACCTCACCCCACGTCTGTTTGCAGTGTCTGCCTCACCCCACGTCTGTCTGCAGTGTCTACCTCACCCCACGTCTGTCTGCAGTGTCTACCTCGCCCAACGAATGTTTACAGTGTCTGCCTCTCCCTTTCTGACTTCACTGTCTGCCTTCTGCCCATTCTGACTGTCTGCAGTGTTTGCCTTCTCCTGTTTGTGATGTTTGCCTCTTGCTCCTACCTGTGTGTGTTGTCTGCCTTTTCTTCCTTCCCCAGTTGTCTACATTATCTGCTTTTTGCCTCCCAACTGTCTGCGGTGTCGGCCTCTTGCCCCACCCCCAACTGTCTACGGTGTCGGCCCCTTGCCCCACCCCCAACTGTCTACGGTGTCAGCCTCTTGCCCCACCCTCAACTGTCTGCGCTGTGCCTCTTGCTCCACCCTCCATTGTCTGCAGTCTGCTTCTCACCCCTCTGACTGTCTGTGGTGTCTCTCACCCCTCCTCCGACTGCGGTGTCTCTCACTCCTCCTCCGACTGCGGTGTCTCTCACCCCTCCTCCGACTGTCTGCAGTGTTTTTATCTCACCCCTCCTGTGGTATCTTTCTCTCCCCTCGACTGTCTGCGGTATCTTCATCTTGTCCTTCCCCGGACTGTCTGCAGTGTCTGCCTCTCTCCCCTATTTGGACTGTCTGCAGTATCTGCCTATCTCCCTTCCTCGTACTGTCTGCGGTACCTGCCTCTCGCCCCTCCTCGGACTGTCTGTAGTACCTGCCTCTCGCCCCTCCTCGGACTGTCTGCGGTATTTGCCTCTCACTCTTCCTCGGACTGTCTGCGGTATCTGCCTCTCGCCCCTCCTCGGACTGTCTGCGGCATTTGCCTCTCGCCCTTCCTCGTACTGTCTGCGGTACCTGCCTTTCGCCCCTCCTCGGACTGTCTGTAGTACCTGCCTCTCGCCCCTCCTCGTACTGTCTGCGGTATCTGCCTCTCACTCCTCCTCGGACTGTCTGCGGTATCTGCCTCTCGCCCTCCTCGGACTGTCTGCGGCATTTGCCTCTCGCCCATCCGATGACTGCAGAATCTGCCTCTCGCCCTTCCTCGTACTGTCTGCGGTATCTGCCTCTCGCCCTTCCTCGTACAGTCTGCGGTACCTGCCTCTCGCCCCTCCTCGGACTGTCTGTAGTACCTGCCTCTCGCCCCTCCTCGGACTGTCTGCGGTATCTGCCTCTCACTCCTCCTCGGACTGTCTGCGGTATCTGCCTCTCGCCCCTCCTCGGACTGTCTGCGGCATTTACCTCTCGCCCATCCGATGACTGCAGAATCTGCCTCCGACCCCTCCTCTGACTGTTAGCAGTAGCTGCCTCTCACTCCTTCCCCAACTGTCTGCAGTGTCTGCCTCTTGTTAATGCCCTGACTGTCTGCAGTGTCGGCCTTTCCATCCCCCACAACTATATTCCTTCCTTCATGACTATCTGCGGAGCCTGACCTGCTTACCACTAACTCTCCATGGTGTCTGTCTCCCCCATTTGTTTGTCATGCCCAACCCAATGTCTGGCATATAGCTCTACACCGCTAGCCCCACTGTCTGCAGTGACTGCCTATTGCTATTCCATGACTGCAGGAGTGTCTGCCGTTTGCTTCTCCCACAAATGTTTGCAGTCTGCTTCTCGCTCCTACTGTCTGCAGTGTCTGCTTCTCGCCCCAACTGCATTGTCTGCTTCTAGCCTCTTGCTCCTCCCGGTTTATGTTGTCTGCCTTTTGTTCCTTCCCCAGTTGTCTACATTATCTGCTTCTTGCCCCCCAACTGTCTACGGTGTTGGTCTCTTGCCCCATCCTCAACTGTCTGCAGTGTCTGCCTCTTCAACCCTCAATTGTCTGCAGTGTCTGCTTCTCACCCCTCCTCTGACTGTCTGTGGTGTCTCTCACCCCTTTTCTGACTGCGGTGTCCCTCACCCCTCCTCCGACTGCGGTGTTTTTCTCTCACCCCTCCCCCGACTGTGGTGTCTTTCTCTCCCCCTGACTGTCTGCGGTATCTGCCTCTTGCCCTTCCCCAGACTGTCTGCAGTGTCTGCCTTACTCCCCTCTTTGGACTGTCTACGGTATCTGCCTCTCGCCCCTCCTCGGACTGTGTGCGGTATCTGCCTCTCGCCCCTCCTCGGACTGTCTGCGGTATCTGCCTCTCGCCCCTCCTCGGACTGTCTGCGGTATCTGCCTCTCGCCCCTCCTCAGACTGTCTGCGGTATCTGCCTCTCGCCCCTCCTCAGACTGTCTGCGGTATCTGCCTCTCGCCCGTCCTCGGACTGGCTGCGGTACCTGCCTCTAGCCCCTCCGCTGACAGTGTGTGGTGTCTCTCATCCGTCCTCTGACTGCGGTGTCTCTCACCTCTCCTCCGACTGTCAGCGGTGTTTTTGTCTCACCCCTCCCCCGACTGCGGTGTCTTCCTCTCCCCCCGACTGTCTGTGGTATCTGCCTCTCGCCCTTCCCCGGACTGTCTGCGGTATCTTCCTCTCGCCCCTCCTCGGACTGTCTGTGGTATCTGCCTCTCGCCCCTCCTCGGACTGTCTGTGGTATCTTCCTCTCGCCCCTCTTTGGACAGTCTGCGGTATCTGCCTCTCGCCAATCCGATGACTGCAGAATCTGCCTCTCACCCCTCCTCCGACTGTTTGCAGTAGCTTCCTCTCGCCCCTTCCTCAACTGTCTGCAGTGTCTGCCTCTTGTTAATGCCCTGACTGTCTGCAGTGTCGGCCTTTCCAACCCTCACAACTGTGTTACTTCCTTCATGTCTGCCTGCGAAGCCTGACCTGCTTACCACTGACTCTCCATGGTGTCTGTCTCCGCCATTTGTTTGTCATGCCCAACCCAATGTCTGGCATATGGCTCTACACCGCTAGCCCCATGTCTGCAGTGACTGCCTATTGCTATTCGGTATTTGCCTCTCGCCCCTCCTCGGATTGTCTGCGGTATCTTCCTCTCGCCCCTCCTCAGATTGTCTGCGGTATCTTCCTCTCGCCCCTCCTCAGACTGTCTGCGGTATCTGCCTCTCGCCCGTCCTCGGACTGGCTGCGGTACCTGCCTCTAGCCCCTCCGCTGACAGTGTGTGGTGTCTCTCATCCGTCCTCTGACTGCAGTGTCTCTCACCTCTCCTCCGACTGTCAGCGGTGTTTTTGTCTCACCCCTCCCCCGACTGCGGTGTCTTCCTCTCCCCCCGACTGTCTGTGGTATCTGCCTCTCGCCCTTCCCCGGACTGTCTGCGGTATCTTCCTCTCGCCCCTCCTCGGACTGTCTGTGGTATCTGCCTCTCGCCCCTCCTCGGACTGTCTGTGGTATCTTCCTCTCGCCCCTCTTTGGACAGTCTGCGGTATCTGCCTCTCGCCAATCCGATGACTGCAGAATCTGCCTCTCACCCCTCCTCCGACTGTTTGCAGTAGCTTCCTCTCGCCCCTTCCTCAACTGTCTGCAGTGTCTGCCTCTTGTTAATGCCCTGACTGTCTGCAGTGTCGGCCTTTCCAACCCTCACAACTGTGTTACTTCCTTCATGTCTGCCTGCGAAGCCTGACCTGCTTACCACTGACTCTCCATGGTGTCTGTCTCCGCCATTTGTTTGTCATGCCCAACCCAATGTCTGGCATATGGCTCTACACCGCTAGCCCCATGTCTGCAGTGACTGCCTATTGCTATTCGGTATTTGCCTCTCGCCCTTCCCCGGACTGTCTGCGGTATCTTCCTCTCGCCCCTCCTCAGATTGTCTGCGGTATCTTCCTCTCGCCCCTCCTCGGACAGTCTGCGGTATCTGCCTCTCGCCCCTCCTCGGACAGTCTGCGGTATCTGCCTCTCGCCCATCCGATGACTGCAGAATCTGCCTCTCACCCCTCCGACTGTTTGCAGTAGCTTCCTCTTGCCCCTTCCCCAACTGTCTGCAGTGTAGGCCTCTTGTTAATGCCCTGACTGTTTGCAGTGTCGGCCTTTCCAACCCTCACAACTGTGTTCCTTCCTTCATGTCTGTCTGCGGAGCCTGACCTGCTTACCACTGACTCTCCATGGTGTCTGTCTCCGCCATTTGTTTGTCATGCCCAACCCAATGTCTGGCATATGGCTCTACACCGCTAGCCCCATGTCTGCAGTGACTGCCTATTGCTATTCGGTATTTGCCTCTCGCCCTTCCCCGGACTGTCTGCGGTATCTTCCTCTCGCCCCTCCTCAGACTGTCTGCGGTATCTTCCTCTCGCCCCTCCTCGGACAGTCTGCGGTATCTGCCTCTCGCCCCTCCTCGGACAGTCTGCGGTATCTGCCTCTCGCCCATCCGATGACTGCAGAATCTGCCTCTCACCCCTCCGACTGTTTGCAGTAGCTTCCTCTCGCCCCTTCCCCAACTGTCTGCAGTGTAGGCCTCTTGTTAATGCCCTGACTGTTTGCAGTGTCGGCCTTTCCAACCCTCACAACTGTGTTCCTTCCTTCATGTCTGTCTGCGGAGCCTGACCTGCTTACCACTGACTCTCCATGGTGTCTGTCTGCGCCATTTGTTTGTCATGCCAACACAATATCTAGCAATTGGCTCTACACCGCTAGCCCCATGTCTGCAGTGACTACCTATTGTTATTCCGTGACTGCAGGCGGTGTCTGCCGCTTGCTTCTCCCACAAATGTCTGCAGTGTCTGCTTCTCGCTCCTACTGTCTGCAGTGTGCTTCTCGCCCCAACTGCCTGCATCGTCTGCTTCTAGCCCGACTGCAGTGTTTGCTTCTCGCCCTGACTGTCTTCAGTGTTTGCTTCTCGCCCCAAATGTCTGCAATGTCTGCCTGCCCCGACTTTCTGCAGTGTCTGCTTCTCGCCCCGACTGTCTGCAGTGTCTGCTTCTCGCCCCGACGTCTGCTTCTCGCCCCGACTGTCTGCAGTGTCTGCTTCTCGCCCTGAGTGTCTGCTTCTCGCCTGTCTGCAGTGTCTGCTTCTCCCCTCGCTATATAAATGCAAACCTTTTCTTTTTCTATCACTCCACTATCCTTCTCAAGCCAAATAACAGAGTAACATATCCACCTCTCAAATTAATCTCATATTTCACTATACTAATTCACCACTAATCCTTTTTGGGTTGCGGAGTAGCGTGCTACTCGCCGAAAAAGCACTTCGATGCCTCGTCAGGGGTAGTAAGCGCTATATAAATACAGATACAATACAGGGAGTTCAGCCTATTTCTCTGGTGGATGGTCTCTGCCCTGACCAGGCAAGGCAATTTTCTTACTCCTCCTTTATGCCCCAGCAGTTGAGCCCAGCTACCGTACTTAAAGTTTGCAGTTGAGGGAGAGTGACAACCAGTTCACAGACCGAGAGCCTCACTGAAAGAAAACATGCAAGAGGATGGCCTCCTCGAACAGTTGGCAAATCATAAGTCCCACCAGAAACACAAGAGGCGCAAGAAAAGATAAAAATTACAAAATCACTCTTACACCATGAAATAATCTCTCGACTCCCAACTATTTTGAACTGTCCTGTGGCTTTTCTCCCCTCACTGGTAATGTATTTCATGGTGGTTAGGCTTAACTCATTCATTGGGCCATGAACTGTTGGACCAGGTATTGGCAGAACTCCTTACAGTGCCTCCATTGGACCAGAGGTTAGCATTTGACTCAGTGCTGCCCCTGATCCTCATCTCTGATCTCTTAATAGAATCTAGGTAATTCTCCTGATCTTTTATTCCCCAGTGCTAGTGCCAAGAACTGGTCACTATTGTGCAACTCCTGGCAATCCCACTGCAACTCATGAGACCTTAGGGCCAACTCGAGACTGTATTCTTCCAGACCCACTGGTATTCTCAGCTCCATTTTTGCTGTCAATCGCAAGCCTGACTGCTCCTTGTGTGGGCTTCGAGGATTGCATGATACCCTCATGAATCCGTCTCTCAGGACTGTTGCCGTTAGGAGGGCTTGCTTGTAGATCTTGACACTAACCTAAGGCAAGTACTGGTAATTTCAACGACCTGTACCTAACCAGGTGTTACCACTCTGTCATGGTCCAAGTGCTGTCCTTTGATGCCCCAGGGCGCCTAGCAGAAAACAAGACCATTAGCAATGGTGGGAACTCACCTACCATGAGCTGCCTAGGCAATTGAGCCACAAGTTTCCAAACAGGCTCAGGAAATCTTGCGGAGGCATTTGCCTGAGCTTGTAATGTCAGTGTCCTTGGACCAAAATTGCTGGCCTCCTTATGTCATTCCAGTTTTTGTCCCCGGATATCTGTTGTGGTGATGGCAACTTCACTAAACGGCAAGCAGATTTCCTCCTACATAGACAAGGATGCTAATTATCTGAAAACCAGTTTGTACCATTCTGGTGTTTTTTTCTGAGATGAGAAAACTCCAGTACCAACATGGCCAGATTTAAGGGAGCATTGGAGGCACATGTTACAGAGGTATATCTGTTTCCTCCTAGACTTTGCTCAGGAAGTGAACATGCTCTTGCTAATCCTGGACAAGGATCTGCTTCCAATTGGCAGATAGACTTGTAAGAAGTTATAAGGCAGTTTCAATGCTAACCTATGGGAGAGATAGAGCTTGCTGTAGTGAAAAACGAATTTAGCAGTTTTTCACTACCAGTATATGTAAAACTCACCAGTACATGTCTTACTTAGGGCCTTCCTTAGGGCTGCCTTACATGTAATAAAAGAGAATTTTGGGCCTGCCAAGTAGGTGCACTTGCCAGGTCGAAACGGAAGTTTAAAGCTGCACACTCAGGCTCTGCAGTGGCAGACCTGAGACATGTTTGCAGGGCTACTCATGTGAGTGGCGCAATCATTGCTGCAGGCCCACTAGTAGCATTTGCTTTGCAGGGCCTGGGCACACACAGTGCACTGTACTAGGGACTTACTAGTTAATCAAAAAGGTCAATCATGGAGAAAATAGCATTACCTTTTAGACAGAGCACTTGCACTTTAGCACTGATCAGCAGTGGTAAAATGACCAGAGTCCTAAAAGCCAGCAAAAACTAAATTCAGCATTCAGTCAAAAACAGGAGGTCAGAGGCAAAAAGACAGCGGAAACCACACCAAAAGATGCCAGGTCTAACACGTGCCCCACCTACCCACCACCCCCAGTTAAAAGTGGGGAGAGCTACCCAACCTCTTGGGAGTTCTCATCACTAGGGCGGGAGAACCTGGAAAGACCATTAGCGTTGATGTGTTCTGTTCCAGGGCAGTGTTCCACCTTAAAGTCCATTCCCTGTAGGGAGATGGACCACCTCAACAGTTAGGATTCTCGCCCCTCATCTGCATTAGCCATCTGAGGGGCCTGTGGTGTCTGTCAGAACCCGGAAGTGAGTCCCAAACAAGTAGGGTCTTAGCTTCTTCAGCGCCCAGACCACAGCAAAAGCTTCCCTTTCTATTGCACACCACTTCTGTTCCCTGGGAAGTAACCTCCTATCAATGAAGGCTACAAGTTGATCTAAGCCCTCTTCATTTAGCTGTGAAAGGATGGCCCCTACACCATGGTCTGAGGCATCAGTCTGCACCACGAATTCCTTGGAGAAGTCAGGAGCACAAGAGACGTGCACATGGCCTCCTTCAGGGTGCCAAAGCAGTCTGGCACGCCTCTGTCCAGATCACCTGACAGGGCTGCTTCTTGGAAGTCCGCTCTGTCAAAGGGGCAACAATGGTGCCATATCCCTTGACGAATCTCCTGTAGTAACCAGTGACACCTAAAAAGGCTCTCCCTTCTGTCTGAGTCATGGGAGGTGCCCATGCCGGAAAGGTGTCAGTCTTTGGCTGTAGGGGCTGCACCTTGCCACTCCCTACCTGGTGTCCCAAGTACTCCACAGACCCCTGCCCTATCTGGCACTTACTGGCTTTGACAGTGAGGCCTGCACTCTGCAGGGCCTTCAACACTTCCTGGAGGTGGTACAAATGGTCCTCCCAACTGGAGCTGACGACTGCAGTGTCATCAAGGTAGAAGGCACTGAAGTTCTCCATCCCAGCTAGGACCTGGTTGACCAACCTCTGGAATGTGGCAGGGGCATTCTTCGACCCAAAAGGCATGACATGGAACAGGTAGTGCCCTTCTGGCGTTGAAAATGCTGACATCTCTTGTGCCCCTCGATCAAGGCAATCTGCCAGTACCCAGACGTTGAAGCCAACCCCTTTCTGTGGTACCTCCCTGTAGGCAAATGAGAGGCGTGACAAGAGGACATCCCAATTACGCCTCATGGAGTCTGAGAGACCCATAATCATGCCCTTCTGGGTACGGTTGGGGGTGGCATGGGGTGGTGAACTTGTATGTTACACCACACGCTTTCTACATGGCCTTCATGTACAAGGACATGAAGTTGATACCGTGGTCAGATACCACCTATTTTGGGAAACCCACCTGGGTAAAGATCCCCAACAGTGCCTTGGCCACTGTGTGCACAGTCACAGTCCACCGAGGGATAACTTCCAGATACCGGGTGGCATGGTCTACCAAGACCAAAATGAACCTGTTGCCCATGGCTGTCTTGGGATCCAGAGGCCCCACAATGTCAATGCCCACTCACTTGAAAGGGGTGGTCACCTCAGGAAACGGTTGTAGGGGAGCCTTGCATCCCCCCCCCCCCCCAGATTTGCCACTCGCCTGGCAGGTAGGACAGGGCCTACAGAATGCATCTAACGCCTTCCTCATTTGGGGCCAATAGAAGTGGGTGACAAGCCTGTCAAAGGTTTTTCCTGCCCCAAATGACCTGCCAGAGGCACATCTTGAGCCAAACCCAGTAGGAAGACTCTGAAGTGCTGGGGTACCACCGGCACACAGGCTGCGCCAGGCTCAGCAACCTTAGGCTCGCTATACAGGAGATCATTCTCCCAATAGATCAGGTGAGATCCTGAGGCGTTACCAGCCGCCTGGTCCTTAGCCTGTTTCAAAAGACCCACAAGAGTGGGGCCTTCTTTCTGCGCCGCACAGAATTCCTCCCTGGTGGGGCCTCCTTCCTGCTGCCAATTGATCAGCTCAGGCAGGTCCCCCAGTTCGGTCACATCTTCCCCTGTAGGTTCTGGGGCATCCCCCTCAGGTTCAGCCTCCTCCTGGACTGTGGCCCTTGCCCCTCCTCTTTCTGGCAGGTACCTGGACCACTGTTTCAGGCTTCAGGCCCTTCTGATCACCCTCTTTGGACCCGGTAGATGTGGGTAGGTCGCTTGGAGATGTGCTATTGACACAGAACAATTGAGGAACTCCTCTTGTTTGTATCCCTACCGGGCACTGATGACGCCTGGTTATACTCACTTTATGGGGTAGGATCAGGGATTGACAGGTATACTTACGTAGGTAATGAATCGGCTGCGGTGAGTATTTGGCCACCGCACCGTGTGTATGTGTAGATAGTCTACCTTTTATAGAGGTCCTGACGAATCGCATGTAGATCTTGACAACAAGCGTGAAACATGTTGACCTTCCTTTAAGAATGATGATGCCTTACTTGAGACATAATACTCACTTTTGAGCATCACATTATCACTCTTTTAATTAGGGTAGGAGACCATTTGAATAAATCACATTTAATGGAACTCCCAACTCTATTTTAGATCACACATTCAACTTTACACATCTACACAATTCTGGCCCCATACCCCCACTTCACCATACGGCTATTGGAAGAAGATCTCCGATAAAGAGCCCCTACTATAGGGAGCCCGTTGGGTATTGCACCGCCGACCCGACGAGGAGCAGCCCAGATGATGAAGCATGACACCCTTTGGGTGTGTGAGGGCATTACAATCCAATAATTGGACTTCCCACCTTGAACCAAATTTGGATCAGGTCGGTGTCACTTCCCTTGTGTTGACAACCATCAGGAACAGCATATCTGTATACTTTCTATACTTTCATACTTTCACCCTCTTTGGCTGCCATGGACCGTGTGGTCAGGCACACCCATTCTAGGAATCCCAACATCTCCAAGTATGACCTGTGCTCCACCTCCTTCCAGGCGGTATGCTCCAGGTTGTTGCCCAGCAGACAATCAACAGGCATGGATGAAGTCACAGCTACCCTCAAGGAACCTGAGACTACCCCCCCATTCAAAGGGAACCTGAGCCACCACACATTGGCGCTCACTGTTATCTACAGCAACTACTTGGTGGGCCACATTAGGGACTTCTTGCTCTTCAGGCACCAGATGACCCCGGACAGTTGTCATACTGGATCCTGTGTCTGAGCCTCCACCCTCTTCCCATTGATGGTCACTCACTGCCTGCACTTCTTAGTATTGTCAGGCATGAGGGTTCTCGGGACCATCTCGCTGTCCCCCAGGGAGACTAAGGTCATCTCAGCTGGCTCCCCACCAGTAACTGGGACCAACTCCTCCCCAAGTGCTACACTAGCCATCCCCAGTGTCTGCCCACCGGTGGGGGGCTGTGCCCGCTTGGGACACTTGGGGTCCCCCTTGAAGTGCCCTTCCTGATTACATGCAAAACACTTCAGGGGTCCCTTCCCTGCAGGCTTTCCTGAAGGGAACAAACTCTTCTTCTCAACAGGGGGTTGGGAATCCTTACCATGGGATAGCCGCGGTTGGTGCAGGTAAGAGCGGTGGGCCGGTGTGGGGACGAGTCGACATACGATGATGAGGGAGGATAAAAGAAAAAAAAAGAAAAACACTCACTTTGCTCGCAGCGCAAGGTAAGTGTTTCTTTTTTTTTTTATCCTCCCTCGTCCCACTCTTACCTGCACTGGCCACCCCTGCCCTGGGAACTAGTTTGGGGTCCTTTAGAGAACTCCTTACCATTTTTAATTTTTTCCCCCTTCCTTCTTCTGTTGGGGACCCTGCCCACCTTCGGCTGAGTCACCCACATACAGCTTCTTGTCGACCCTGGTGCTGAGCCAGAGGTCCGCCTTCTTAGCAAGCTTCTTGGGGTCAGTAAGCTTACTTTCAATCAAGTGCTGGCACAGCTCTGAAAAACAAAGCCTAGGCAAGTGCTCCCATGCAATCAAATTAAACAGCTCCTGATTGTCTGTTACCTCACTGCCCTTTACCCACCAATCCAGTGCTCTACAAAAGGAATCAACACACTCAAGCCATGTCTGGGAATCAAGTTTAGTGCCCCCCCCTAGACTTTTTCCTGTGTGCATCTGGGACAAGACCATATCTCTTGATCAAGGCTGCCTTCATATCAGGGTACCTCATCTGGTCTACTAGCCCTGTTGCCAACAAGGTACCCCTCCACTGCAAAATGCTTCCACAAACCTGACCCCCTAATCTTTGTCAGGGACCCTGTGCATGTGTAAAGCTGCCTCATAGCCCTGAAACCCTTCACATAATCATTTACCACACTCTTGGGTATGTGTAATGTTCCCTCAGACTGCACTGAAGATATGCTGCCACCTTCTGTGCTGGACTTGGCCTTCAAATCCAGCTCCTTCAAGCTCAGCTCTTGAGCCAAAAGCATGTTTCTCTCCTCCATAGCCAATCGGTCCTTTTCCAAGGCCAGCTTCTCTTTCTCCATCTCCAATTTTTGTTTCTCCACATCCCCATTGAGTGTAACCAGCTCCAACTGGAGCTTCCTTTCTTCAAGCCTGTCCTTCAACTCTGCTGCGGTCGGGCCTTTAGAGGAAACACTGCTCCCTGCCCGGGAGGGCACCTTCCTCCCACGCAGATTCTGATTTCCCAACAAATCCCCATGTAGACTGTGTTCCTCCTCCTTCATCTTCACATCCTCCTATTCTGGATGCTCTCCAGCCTCCCTGGCTCCTATGAAGGCCCTCAGTGCCTTTTGCAGCTCCTCCTTTCTAGTGAGGCCTTTAAAAGAACACTTGAAATTCCTGCAATACTTTTTGAGCTGAGGCACTGTGTAGGTTTCTAACCTCTCCTGCTCAAATTCCAAATCTGCAGGTACAGCTGATGGCTCTCTAGGCTGAGACATGATTGTGGAATCTCAAAAGGGTTGTCCCACAAAAAAAGGAAAAGAGAAGCTGTATATTGATACGTATTGGTCTGAGATATGGAAGTAGTGTACACCAATCACTGTATGCAATGCACAAATACAGGTCATATCCCACCACTGCCACCAATGTTAGAAATGGGGTCTCTAGTAGCAGTGGTTTGCACCCTGTCCAAGGAGGGACCCTCAATCTAGTCAGGGTAAGTAAGTTACACACTAATAACCCGTGCTCACCCCCTTAGTAGCTTGGCAAGAGCAGTCAGGCTAATCCCCAGAGGCAATGTGTAAAGTATTTGTACACACATGCGCACATACAGTAATACAGTGAAAACACCTTAAAAGTACTCCACACCAGTTTAGAAAAATAGCCAATATTTATCTGAGTAAAACAAGACCAGAACTACAAAAGTACAACTTACAGAAGTCCAGAAATTAATTTTCAACGTTTAAATAAAGTATAGCTCTTAAGCAATAGCTGCAACTGAGCTATCTGGTCGCGCTTGATGTCGAAGACTCCACAAAGTCAGTCCGACCTTGATGGAGGGAGGGCCGACGTCAGGAGTCAGCAGACCCCAGTACAGTACCTTGTAGGCGTCGGAAATCAAAGACTATGCCAGATGCAGGGAAGGTGATGCGTCGGGAGGCAAGTGCGGTGTGGATTCCTCACTGCTATGCAGGTCGTTGGCACTCGAGGACAGTGCATTACACAAACGAGGTGAAGCGTCACTGAAGCAACTGAGGCATCAGTTCCTGGCGGTGGTGCAGAGTCGTGGAGTCGCTGACACCCGTGGATGTTGCGGGGTTCAAGGCAGGTGATGTGGCGATTGCTGAGATGACCTTTGGTTCCAAACTGCTGGGCGGCGTCGATGAGGCGTTGCAGGTTACCCGCAAGGCTTCGGTTTCACAGCATCGAGGTTGAACCACTGGGCCACAGCTGTGACGTCCGTGCGTTGCATCACGGATGTCGTTGACGCAGTGCTCGGGACCCCCACAGTGAAGGTTCTTGAGAGGTGCTGCATCGTTATCAGAGCCTGTGTTGTAAGTCGCGGTCGTTGCATTGAGCGGGCTTCGGTGCAGGCAGCGGCACGGCCTGAAAGTTGCCCACAGGCACCGGTTGCAAATTTGCTCAACATCAGATTCTTTTGGTAGCACAGAAACTCACTTCCAAGGGCCCAGGAACTGGATTTGGCGCCACTTGGCAAGTAGGGCTTTTAGCAGAGGGGCCCAGGTGCTACAGGTGACGTCTTTGATGGCCGTGAGACTCCCAAGGAGACCAGCTGAACTCAAGCCTTTGGAGAAACTATAGAAAGCAGGATGCAGAGAGCAAAGTCCAGTCCTCTCACTCCCAGGACAGAATCAGCTTGCAGCAGGCCAACACAGCAAAGCAAACAGCAAAGTGGCATTCCCTCCTAACGGCACAACAGCTCTTCTTCCTGGCAGAATATCCTCAGTCCAGAAGTGTTCTGACTAAATGGTGTCAGAGGTCCAGTACTTATACCCATTTTAGCCTTTGAAGTAGGTAGACTTGAAAGAAAAGTCTTTGTAGTGCACAAGACCCTGCCCTTCCTTGCCCTGGCTCCAGACAGGGGGTGGAGACTTCTTTGTGTGGGTACAGGCACAGCCTATTCAGGTGCAAGTGTCTGCTTCTCCCACCTCTCTAGCTCAGGAAGGCTCATCAGTCTGGTAATGGGCCGTCAGGATATGCAGGGCACACCTCCACTCCCTTTGTGTGTGACAGTCTAGAGTGAATTCACAAAGCTCAACTGTCATCCAACCGAGACGTGTATTTTAGGGACAGGCAGAGGCACAGAATGGTTAAAAGTGGCGTTTTCAGACCTGCAATTTAAAAAACAACTTCACTAAAAGATGAGTTTTTAAATTGTGAGTCCAGAGACACCAAACTCAAATTTTCGATCTGCTCCCAATTGGCAGATACACTTGTAAGATGTTACAAGGCAGCTCCAATGATAACCTATGGGAGAGATAGGCCTTGCTGTAGTGAAAAACGAATTTAGCCGTTTTTCACTACCAGGACATGTAAAACTCACCTGTACATATCCTACCTTTTACATCCACTGCACTCTGCCCATGGGGCTACCTAGGGCCTTCCTTAGGGATGCCTTACATTCAATAAACTGGAAGGTTTTAGCCTGGCAAGTGGGTGCACTTGCCAAGTCAAAATGGCAGTTTAAAACTGAGACATGTTTGCAGGGCTAATCGTGGGTGGCACAATCAGTGCTGCAGGCCCACGTGGGTCCCGTGCTCACTACACCACTGGATTCAAGCTAGCCTGGCTGATGAAGGGTGATGCCCAGAAACCGGTCCCAGGTTGCTTGTTTCCGGTCCAGGGAGGACCTGGCTTGGCAGTTCGGGCTGGACTGTTCCCACAAGGAACAGGGTCAAGACTGATTTGCATATGGCTGGGTCCAAACTGGGGTGGTGTGGTGAGCAAAAGAATGATGGATTTAACCCAGATCCTTGTGACTGGGGGTGAATGTTTGCATTGTCTAGCATTCCGTCCATCAATTGTTTCTTTTGCGCAGGCCCACTAGTAGCATTTGCTTTACAGGCCCTGGGCACACAAAGAGCACTGTACTGGGGACTTACTAGTAAATCAAATAGGCCAATCATGGAGAAACCAAATACCATTACCTTTTAGACATAGAGCACTTGCACTTTAGCACTGGTCGGCAGTGGTAAAGTACCCAGAGTCTTAAAAGACAGCAAAAAATAAATTCAGCACACAGTCAAAAACAGGAGGTCAGAGGCAAAAAGGCAGGGGATACCACGCCAAAAGATCACATGTCTAAAACTATCATATATTCAAGGCCACTACTGAAAACATTAACATACCGAAATATTTTGCGCCCTGTATTGTGTTGAAAGCCCAATCACCATGATGTACTCTAAGCAAATGATAAGTAAAGACAATAAGAAGCATTAAACAAATAGATTTTCAATAAAAAATGTACTGCAAGTAGATCCCACTAGTATGGCAGAGCACCCCTAAGGGACCCGATCCTCAGCACTCGGCCAGTTTACGGTCCCAAAAAATTGTGTAAGTGAACAACTGCTGATATTAAAGGAAATTCATGCTGATGCCTGTTCCTTTTTTTTTTTACACACCTTTTGATGCGGATCCAGAGCTCCGCTCAATCTTTTCAGCCTTGCTCATTGACTCACAGATATCTTTTATAAAGGACAGTGTACTAGGGATAATATCCTCTCTGTGGACTACAGGCTTTAAAAGTTCCATGCCTGCAGAAAGCAGATGTCTGACATGGATCCACACTGTCGTACAGCTTTATACTTTCACAGTAAAAACTGTGCATTTGTTGGACAGCACAAACGTTGGGATTGTGCCAGACTGATTCTGTGCACACCCTCAGAATATGTTGGCCTATAGTCCTGCTAGCCCACAGTGCACTATCTGTATCCCATAATTAATCAGGTAACAAATGGATTGTGCAACCTCAGAACATGACAACCCTGACTCGCCAAGGAAATCGTGGTAACAGATCTAGAACCTTTTCTTTTGGTTACTTATGCATACCCAAAGAAATACTCCAGAAATGCACAACCTGCAGTTTCAATATTTATTGACGCATTGTGATTCTTGAGTTAAATACGTGTGTTGCAATGATTAATCGATGGAAACAGAATATCGTATTTAGCATTATGAGAACAGTGAAAAAGATTACCAATTCCGCCATTGTGCTATAGCAGTGAATATATACTGGTATATAAGTGCTGTGATATAATGTGCTCCTACCTAGTGCTTCCCTAATCTAGTTTTGCCTAGGGTGGGTAATCTGTGAAAATCCCTGTTGGGTGATTTAACTCCCCAGTACCTGCGAGAATGTTTCATCAGGGTGCCCGTCTTAGCGTATAACTGGACATCCCTTGTGGAGGTAAACAGGGAGAAGCTGAGCTAAAATTCTGTTATGCTGTGACCTTGCAGTGTCAGCAGAGTGCTCCTCTGATCTAAACAAGCAAGTGGTCGTGTATTTGTAATAAACAGCACCCATGCTGCCATGTCGAAGCCCCAGCCAGGCTGCAATTGTTTATTCTAGTATGATAGCTCTGTTGCCTACAGGACTTTAATAACAACACCATTTGCGCAGTAAACTTTAGCCCTTGTACCGAATCTTCAAGGAGTCGTGATAGTGTGCCTACGAAGTGAAAATATAAGCAATACAGTTTCAGAGAATGTTATCCTGCACTGACACACACGCAAATGTATGTCAAATGTCACTGTGTTTGAGAGAAGGCAATTTAGGAAACATGAGCATAAAAAAATGCTGCTGTTTCTAACCGGGCCTATCCTGACCACGTGAAAACACAACATCAGCCTTTAGTGCTTAAGTTCCAAGCAGGATTTCAAGTTCTGCAACAAGAGCTACCTGATGTACCAGAAGGTTATCGGAGAGTGTAGAGCAAAGGTGTATGTGTTCGAACACAAAAAACGAGGTAGGCCGTGCTCCAGATCCAAGTTCCGGTCCAGGACACCATCCTTGGATAAGTCCAACTCAGTCGAAAGACAAGTCTCAGCGCAAGCACAAAGAAATCGAAGGGGATTCCATTCCACCCCTCTTCCACTCCAGCTTCTGAAAGAGGTTACATAATTGGTGTGCCAAGGTTTTGAATCTTCTGTCATTGTCCACCTCAATCCGACCGTGGGAGTGGATACTCCCCAAATTTAATGGGCCAACGTTGACTTCTCGGCAGATTGAGGACTTCAAGGCGGTACTGCTGCAGCTTTTTTTAGATGACTACATGTCTCCTTGGAGCATCTTCGAGTCCCATGGATCCACTGATCCTCCATTTGGAATTCCAGTTGGATCTTCCCCAGTGCTGATTGACCACACTAGGCCCGCATACGGTTTCTTGCCAATGCCTGCCTCACTGCCACACATTTGCCAAAGGTCTTGCTAAATTCTGGTCAGTTTAGTCCCATCCTCCACTTCGGAGGTACCAGTTCCAAATCGTACCCCAATTCCAGTCTCTGATCCCTAGCAGAGTTCATCTAGATCTTGACCAGTGTCACACTACGAAATTACCAAAGGCCAGCCCATAGTCTGGGAAGACTCTGCTATGATGCCCTTGCCGCAACAACAGTGTTACAGATTCTCGGAGGATATTTTTGGATATTATCCTGACACTATACAGGGAATTCAGCATGTTCCCTGTGATGAAGATGACAGTGAGGAGGCAGATCATTTGATCCCCATTCCCCTCTCCACACTAGTGCTGGTCTGCATTTAGACCTACAAAACTGCTAGTGGCCTTGATACCTCTCCTGGGACTGAGTTGCACTCACCACTGGGCCCTCATGGAGCAGGAGCAGTGACTGTCCTAAGTGCAATCTGGATATTTGGTGGCATGGTCCAGTACCACCAAGGTAAATCTGTTTCCAAAAGCTGTTTGTGGGTCTAGGGTGCCAACAATGTCAATCCTCATCCTCACAGGGAGTCCCCAACATAGATAGTGGTATTAGAGGAACTTCTGTCTAACCCCCTGTCTTGCCACTGGCTTGACAGGTGGCACAGGATCAACAGAACTCCTTTTCAGACATCTGAGGCCAACAGAAATGGTTGACCAACCTTTCCCATGTCTTGGTCTGCCCCAGATGTCCAGCTAAGGGGAAGCCATGGGCCAGGTTAAAGAGAAAATCTGTATAGCTGGGTGACTACCACTCTTCTGGTTGCCCCTGGTTTGGGGTCCCTTGCCTCACTACACATGATTCCAACATATCTTATGGGTCCTCCTGACATCACCTTGCTCTTGCCCGATAGCTGTCTCAGGCCTTCAAGACTCAAGTCTTTTGTCCCTGGCTCAAGTCCTCTCCGGTGGGACCTTCTGCTCCTTGGAGATCTTCCAACTCTGGCAAGTTTCCTAAGGAAGCAGCCTCCTCTTCAAGCACCAGGCCACCCCCTCACCTGCCCCCACCAGTGTTAGACTCATTCTGGGCATTAGGACATTCAGAAGTCGATTCACTAGCCTTCCTGTCCTTTCTCTTGACACAAGGGCCCTGGGCCATTCTTCCAGGCTCCAGTATCCCTTGACTTTTCTTTAGGCATTTTTTGCTCTTGTGTATACATATCCCCATTGAGGAAGACCCAGCATTTCTGCATGAGTCCCTTTTTTCCACCTCTGCCCAGGCAGAAGTGTCAAGGTCATTTCCCAGTAAACACTCCACTAGGATGGCAGCGAACACTGCTACCTTCTTTTGTCCAGTAACCCCTCCCTACTCAGTCTACCACAGCTAAGGGATGTGACTTTCTGACAACGTCAGAGTTGACAGTCTGGTGCATCTCAGCAGGGAGTATTTGGTCTTGGGTAACCAGCTTGGCCACAACCATGGTTATGCTAGCACCTGTATCCATCAGATTACATTGATACTTGGCCACTGCCTATACTTTTCCACGGGTTCAACTACCTCCCCACCCAGAGAAACTAAGGTAGCCTCTGTGTACCCTTTTCAATGAAACAGGGACAGTTTCCACCCCCCATCCCCTCACTAGCAATGCCTTTGGGCTGGTCACCAGTGGGTGCCATTTTGGAGCACACAGTATCTCCCTTCTTGTGCCCTGGCTGTTTACAGTCATAGCATATCCTAGCATTTGAAGGGCCATAGTTCTTTCCCAGGCACCCCCTCCCCTTGGAATGGGATGTTGCTCTGGGCTCTCCTCCATCTTTTGGGGACTCTTTCTTTTTATCCTTGCCCTCTTCTTTTCCCTGCAGGGGGACCTCTCCTCCTTTCTTATTATCACTACCATGGGATTTATTGGGCACCCTAGTGCATACCCTCTCATCAGCCATCTTGCCCAGCTTTCTGGGACTAGATAGATTTGAATCCACCAGATGTTTGTGTAACTTCTCTGAGGAACAGTTAGTATATGCTCTATAAATTATAGAGCCCACATAAGTGTTCACTCCTGTTACTCTTTATTCAGCCCTCCAGTGACTTCACAGAAGCATCCATAAACTCCAACCATGTCTGTTACCTTCTTTTGAGTGTTCCTAAACTTTTTCCTGTATTCTTCATTAGTAAGATCAACCAGCTCAATGAGTGCTTCCTTTATGTGGGGGTAAGATTCAGCTACCACATCCTCAAGTGTTAGGAGCCTATCCCACCCCACTGTTGGGACCAGTTCCCAAAACAGGGACCCTCAGTGTTTGGCCCCCACCCCTCTCTTTCTTAGACCCTCTCATAGGATGCTAGTCATTCGTTGATGCCGTCCCCTTCAACATATTTAGTAACAATTCCTATGGGCAACCTGGGATCATAAGCCCCCTTTGCAATTACCTCTGAATCATTGCTGCCACCATCTTCTTTGGACTTAATGCTCAGCTTGGCCCTTCTTTCTGATAGGGGCAGTTTCTCTCCTCTAGGGCCAGTTTCCTCTCCTCCACCTCTCGGAGACTTATCTGGGACTCGAGGTTTTTGGGTCCCCTATCTGAAGTAAAGCTCTTCTCACTTCCGGATGTGGATGGCCTCCTTGGATTGATAGTAGGCATCAGGCTGTCGTTGTCCCACTCATCCTCTTTGTTCACTACCTCTCTGTCATCATCCTCACTGTCAGGGAAGAAAGAAAGAAATCTTTATTGCATGATTTAAAAAACCTTTGCAGGGAACGTGTCATTAAAACTTTTTGATACGTATTGAATTAATACAAACGTGAGAGAATTTTTTTTTTTTTTATGCTTATTAAATTGATACGAATAAATAGATAAAAATTTGACACTTATTAGATTGGCTAAAAATGTGACCCCAGTTGCAATGATAAAATATGCCTAGCCCTCCACATGGCCAAGATCTCTCGTTTATGTCCGGCACCTCCAATACCATTGAGGACAATCCTTCCAAGGCTGTCGAGATCAAGTTTATATTTTACGACCCAAGGTATCCAGCCTGTACACGCTTCCCTTTGTTTATATCCGTTGTGCATTTGCAGTTCTGGCGGATTTCCATATTTCCGGGAGTCTTCAAAGCAGAAATTCTCATTGTTATCTCGGTCCGTGGATGTGCGCCTCTGGCTGGGGTAACGATCAACATCTCCCCTTTCCTAGTTTTTTTTTGCTGCGCAGTCCATAAACCTCACCAGTGCGCAATTTAAGATTGTGTTCCGTGGGTCGAAACAGGCCAATACTGCCGATCTAGGTACTGATGATCTAACTTCCTTGTTGTTCCAGGCCTTCCGTAGGAGGGACCTTCTTTCTTTCAAGAGGCTTGGGCATAGGCACACAACATGAATTATGTCTTCCCTTTGGTTGCCGCAAAATCGACATGTCTCTGGAGCTTGCTCTCTTTTCCATTTGGGAAGGTGGCAGGACAAGTTGATCACCCCCAATCTTAATTTTAAAAAGCAAAGTTTAGTGCGTGCATTGAAGGTACAAGTTAAGTAGCTCTGAGGTGTCAGCTGAGCGTATGAACTGAGGGTCATCCAACCATGGCTTCTTTTTGCGAGGCTCGCCTTGTCTTCCATTGAGGAGAGCTTTTTTGCGCTTGATTTTGCTAGCCTTTTAAACTCATTTTGGCTGACGTATAGATCCCATACATCCTTCAGGCCGAGGGTTTGTAGCCCACTTGACAGGTATCGATGCCCCGCTTGCCATCGTTTTGTACTCAGATTGGACCATAGATGTTCCGCTAAACTGCCCTCTTTTGATAGCCTTAGCTTATGGCAGCACGTTAGAAAGTTCGCCATTCTACCCAATATTTGTTTGCAGATGCCCAGTTCCAGCCTGATTTGTGCCGGCGACGTGAAAGATGGTAACTGGAAGACTGTTCTAAAAATTTTTGTTATGATTGTGTCTAAGTGACCGCTGTCCAGTCCTTTAAGCACCTCGCTTCCGTATGTTAAGGTTGGGATGACTTTTGCCTGTGCCACCTGTAGTGTTGGAGCAAATGTTGGGCCGAGCAATTCCTTATGGAGGCGGCTGAGAGCAAATGCTAGCGCTATTCCTTTCTTTTTTGCTCTCCCAGGTGGCTTTTGTATCTTCCGTTGTTATTGAATAAAACACCTAAATACTTGTGATTTTTGGATTCTGCAATTCTTTCAGAGTTTAAAACCCATGTCAACTTTTTTGGCCTTCCTGGGCGAACCGCCAAGATTTTTGTTTTCTTGTTGTTTATCTCGAGCTCGTTCTTTTTTGAATAAGCGACAGTTGCATCCATAAGTCTTTGTAAGCCCACCTTTGTGCGAACTCAGGAGAACCACGTCGTCTGCGTATAAAAGATTTGACAGCTGTAAATTGCCTAGTTTGGGAGCGTGGGAGTTGGCTGTGTTAAGGACTTCCGGAAGATCTGCTAAAAATAAATTACAAAGTGTAGGGGCCAGGACGCATCCTTGTTTCAATCCTTTTGTCGTGGGAATTGGTTGTGACAGTCTAGAGCCGTCGCCAATCTTAATCCTGACCCATGTGTCCTGATGCAGTAACTGTAGGGCTCTTAGTAGACCATCTGGGATATTCAGAGCGAAAAGCTTCTGCCATAGCTTGTCCCTGTTGACTTTGTCGAACGCTGAACTAAAATCTATGAATCCCATGTAGAAAGATCTGGTGCTGACATGAAAGAACCATAAGATTAACCGTAGTGCCGGTTCCACTTATAAAACCAGTTTGATTTGGAGGGATTATTGAGTGTCCCTCGGCCCAGTCCCGTAATGAGTTCAGCAAAATCCCTGCAAAGTATTTAGCTTCATTGTCGATGAGAGCGACTAACTGATAATTGCTCGGGGCTTTTTTATCGCCTCCTTTAAAGATTGGAACAAGAATCGATCCTCGCCAAGAAGATGGAATGTTATTTTTTGCTAGAATAGATGTGAACAGTGGAGCAAGTTTGGACGCCCAAAAGGCTGGGTCCTCCTTGAACACAGCCGGAGGAATTCCACCTGGTCCTGGGGCTCCATCTTTCCGGCCCTTTTTTATCTGCCTTTCAATTTGGTCTTCTGGCACTGTGCTATACTCAGTACAATTATCTTGATTTTGTCTCTCTCTTCCCTTTTTGATTTTTGTGCTTTTGTGGGAAAGCTCGTCCATTGATAGCCCTGTTTGAAAGCGATCTGAAGGTGAATTCAATTCTGTCAGAGAGTTGTTTCCCTTTGTGCCGGTGACCTGATTTAAGGTGTGATTTTGTCGATTGTTGAAATGGCTGTGCAGAAAGAAATACCACTCGGACTCCAGTATGTTTGATGAGGCAGCTTTCGGGGCACGACCCCCAAGACCGTTTACAGTTCGCCAGAATCTCGCGGAGTTATTCGTCCTTATATCTTGATATAGTTTGGCCCAGAAGGAGTTCCACTGAGCCCTTCTATATTCTCTTTTTGCTGCCTTCAGATGTCGACGAGCTCTTCTCAGTTTGGTTATAATTAGTGTGTCCATTGGCTTTGTTTTTAATTCCCGCCATAGCCGGTTCATGCTTTTTTTTGCCGATCGTATCACTGGATCCCATGTGGTCGACTGTTGGAGCCCCGTCGCTTTTACGTGCGTTATTGGCTTTGCATATCTTGCTGTTAGCTTGCTTGTGAAGCTGGTCCAGTTGGTAATTTGGTCTGCAGTTGCCGCAGCGATGGTCTCTATCATGTGCTTCGCCTCTTTAGATACTTGCTGTAGGTTGTTGACTGAGCACTTGATGCGTTTTAAGTTGATCGTGAAGCTTTCAAAAGCTAGTGCTCCCGCCTCATCATGTTGCTCCATTCTGATGCTAAGCAAGATTTCTTGAGGACTGTGATCGCTTTCTGGTCTGTCGCCAAACCCGAAGGCAGTTACTTGGTTCAAGAGAGAAAGATTGACAAAAGTATAGTCAATTAGAGATGCGCCGGTGTTTGATAAAAATGAAAGGCCAGGTGGCTTATCCGGATTGAAACGCCCATTGAGGGCTCTGAGGCCAAGATGTTCTAGATTTCCTTGAAGGGTACGACCTTTCTGATCATCCTTGCGCCATCCTGGGCGATCCTGCGGTGGTATGGCCCAAACGCTTTCCTGTGGTTTAATCAGCTCGTTTTTTTGGAGGTCCGACATTAGCCACATATTAAAGTCTCCCGAAAGTATAATTTCGGCATTCGGGAGCCCTGATCTTATTCTTAGCACTGTCGCTATCAGCTCTTTTGAGAATTTTTGCCTTGACACGGAATTTGGGCGTATGTACACATTCAGTAGGATTATGGTCCTGGGCTGGCCTTGGGGGGTGTTAAAGGAGATTCCCACAGACTGGAAAGAGTAGGAAGGACTTGCGAGATCCCACGTTGTAATTGCATTATTTGATGATATAAAAATAGCTGGACCTCCGCTACCTCGTCCAGGTGCTTTTGCTTTGATAGCTGGTTTGTGGTGAGTTTTGAACCCTTCCAAATGCTGCGGCTCTACCAGCCATGTCTCTTGTAATAATATGATCTCGAATGACCGTAAATAAGAGATCATGGCTGCTTCTCCCAATTTGTTTAATAGCCCATTGATATTCCAGGAGCAGACCCTTAAAGGGCGACCTTCTTGTTCCTTTTGGCTGCTGATTTGTCATCGCAGCAGCCGGGTTGAATTCAAAGAGCCCGCCAGCCATGACCATGTGCAGGTCTGTTCCATTCCCCCTTTTGATTTGTACTGGTCCACTCCTAATTTTCGATCTTCCAAGTCGGGGGTGGGTGTCTTGTCCCGGGCACTCCTCAAAACCGAGTAGACTTTTGTTTGTTCAGCTCGTGGACGCTCTGTGGCTCGAATTTCCTGTAGGACATACGGGTATCCTGGTTCCCTGCCGGGGAGTATGGTAATCCCCCACTGCTTGAAAGTATCTGTATGGCTTAAGATCTTATTCGTTACCTCACTCGATCGCCAAGTGACCTTCGTAGTTTCGTTTGTTTGCCCCTGACCTGGTGCTATAAATTCTATCGAGATAATATCTTGTGAGGTTACCTCGTTAGACAACCCAATGGCTTCTATCAGTTTAATGATGTTCCCACGATTTAGAATATCGCAGCTGCCCTTGGACTTATACTCTGGATATAGATGCGTGATGGTTGTTGCTTCGTGAGAAGGGGCCATGTCAGCCCCTTGTGGGGATTCAAATCTTGTCACACAGTGAGTTGGGGTTGGTCCTATCCAGGGTCCGAGTATTCCCCCGTTCACTATTTTGTGCACTGGTGCGGGAATCGGCCTGTTCAATGCTCTAGGGCTATTTTGAATTGTAGCACATTCGTTTTGTGCTTTGTCTCCTTTGTCTTGCGCCATTGGTAAAAGGTTATCCTGGTGAGCATTATGCTGGCTGCTGATTTGAGCTTGATTTTGAGGTTTAATCCTGCCAGGCGACTCTATAAGCCTGGTGCGCCTGTGTCCCACATCTCTTGTCGAGGGCATGGGGTCCGGTTGTGGGCCTTCGATGTTGGTGCTTGACTCAAATTCCCCCCCCCTTTCCTTGACTGCGCCTGATCTACTCCTGCGATTTCTTTTCCCATCTCAGGCAGTGGGAAGCCCATCTGATGCTGCTTTAGACGACTTGACTGGATTTTTGGGGTTTCTGTTCCCTTGATTTCCTCGTCTATTCTTGTTAGGTCGTCTTGCCCAATTGAATCTACTCGTTTGTGAATATTGAACAATGGATAGAGGTTCAGCTCTTGCCTGGGCCGTCGATTCTTATTGCGGCCTTTTCGCTTCTTTTGTCTTTTTCCCTTTCCATTAAGATCGTCTAAGTCTTGATCCAAGTAGGATGGTAGGGTGGTGTCTGCTTTGCCTGCGGCTCCGAGTTTTTGTTGGTCAATCATTGTACTGCCAGTGGTCGGAATTTCTCGAGACTGTGTAGTCGCCCTGACCGCTGCCCCTCTTGCCACTAGTGTTGCCACCACCTTGGCCTCGTTTGCGGGGCATGTTGCGTCCTCGCTTTTGCATGAAGGGAGAGGCTTTGCATTTGTAGTTTCTTTTATATCCTCCAACAGTTTTGTCATCATTTCTGGCAGCGTGCTTAATTTCTCAATGATTGGTGAGTATTCGCAACCTTGTCGCGGGGGGTCGGCATCCGCTTGGACCTGTCTGATCAAGCTATTTAAGTTTGTGATTTTGTCATCTATGTTAGCGACGTACACCGCTAATGTGTTTAGGAGACTGATTTGTATGTCCATTCTGTTAGCTTGGTAGGTCATGGCGTCGGCTGACTTTTGTAAGATGTCCAAGGCGGTGGCCCATGCCGTCTCCTGTTTAAAGTCCTCCTTCTTCCTCTCATTTGGGGATGGTGATGGCCTGGGCTGATCAGGAGCGTCTTTACGATATGATGTAAGCATGTTTTACCATTCTTTTGATTCGAAGAAGGAGAGGTCTCTCTCCACGGGGTGTGCCGCTGCCTCGGCAGGCAAGGACCCGCTCTGCCTTTGGTTTGAGGGCTGAGCTGGAACTGTAACTGTATCGCCCTCCCCCCAAAGTGGTGAGTGTTCTCGTAGTGCCAGCGGCGTAGTTACGAAAGAAACCCCTCCTTGCTCCGTCGCGTCAGTTATACTGCCCTTTGTAGGTGGTGTAACCTCGTCGGACTTGGGGTCTGAGATGGCCTGGGGAGAGGGTGAGTTATTGGCTGCCAAGTCACCCGTTGGCCCTAGATAGATTGACGCGTTTGTTTGTAGTGTACGTTCTGAAGCCAAGATTAAAGCTGGAGCCCCTAGTCTGCTCGGCATAGTCAGGTCCCCTCCCCCCTGTTGTAATTCTACTTCATATGACTTGCCAATGTCGGTTACTTGGTGTATTGGTGGCGTTCTAAACTCTGTAGTGTCGCCTAAACTGCTCTTGCAGATGGTCACTATGGGACTCAGAGGAGCAGGTAGCCCAGTGATTTTCATGTTGCTTGAAAAAACAGCTGACCCTGCGTCTTTTAAAAAAGTACATTTTGTCGTTATTTTTGGTTGGAACCCAGATGGTTTGTGTCCGACAGAACTGGCTTCCTGTGAATGTAGGTGGGATGCGCCCTCTATCATGCCTCCAGATGCACTTGGTGACAGGTCGAGAATCAGATCACTGGCAGTACTGACTGTCTCAGTCTTTCCTCTCCGTTTCTTTTTATGTTGTGGAGGTATATTCCTCTGCTTCCCTGATCGCATCCTGTGCTTTATCCTGAGCTTGGGCCGGTTTTATCTTAGAGGGCCAAGGTCCCCGTCCTAAGCCCACTCACTGGCTAGCAGACCCGGACAGTCTCTTGTTGTGGTTTGTCAATTGCCACTGCTGTTTTTCTTCCTTCCTTCCAGCAATTTCCCCTGCAGTAAAGAACGTGCAGCTAACCTCTCGCGTGTTGCTTATGAACTCCAAGTAGCTCAAAGTACAAGCAAGCGAGGGAGCAGGAGATCAAGGGCGCAAGGGAGCAAAATGAGCAGCAAATGAACAGATATGAACAGATGTGATGTGAGCGAGCGAGGCCTACATGAGGCTCAAGCTCCAGCTCCCTCTCTGTTCTGCCCGTCCGTTCTCACCGGTAACCACCGCCAGCTGCCAGCCTCCGGTGCAGGGAGGTATCGCAGCACCTCTCTCCAAGGGTGCGGGCTGGGCCGGGAGGAAGTGCAGAGCTTCCCTGTCTGCCGTTAATCACCCCCGTTGCTCACCTCAGTCCACTGTGGGGTGGGAGACCGGGGAGATCCGGGAAGATCCTGCCACGGCCCTCGCTGCAGCTCAGGAGCCCGGGAAAATCCGGAAGACCGGGAGGCTCCAGCCGCCGCTGCCAATTGCCAGTTGCCAGTCGAGGCAAAGTCGTGGTAAAGTTTAATAAAGTTGCGGCTCACCAGCCGAGAAACCAAACGACCGGGAAACCTCCGGGAAGCCTCCTGCTGCCGCTGCCGCCACGCCTGCTGCTGCTACTTGCTCAGGCGCAACGAAAACCTGGCACTGGATTCCTCACTGTCAGGGATAATTTCACTTTCCAGTAGTGTCTGGGCTCTCGTAGTATCTTCCCAAGCCCTGAGGCCCTTCTCCAGGTCCTCCTTCTTGGCAGAGATGCCCAGGCTGATCTTCTCTCCTTGCACAGCGCCCTGAGGTCATTGATCCTCGGAAGAGGGAAGGTGGCCAAGTCGATGTCCATGTTCTCTAAAAATTTGTAACTTGACAAACCTTTACCAAACTTTTTTCAAACTTTTGGAACTTTTTCTAAAAGTCAGTACAATTCAGGAAAACAGTGCCCTGGAAAATCAAAACTTGCCTGGTACGGCTAAACACAAGTTTTGGATCCCTCCGATAGGCACCAGTATGAAGAATTGTGGTGTACTATATGGTGTGGTTATGCAACCTCACAGTGAAATACACTCACAAAACCAACTTGGATCTAGTCAGACTCGTTTGCTAAACCTTAGCACAACCCTGTGTAGCTGTGGTTTTGAGCAATCCGGCTTAAACAAAGGAACAAGTGTAAATCATTTAGACGTACCAAAAAAGCGAAATAAGAAAATCATGCAACATGAAAGAAATCTGACATCGATTTATAAAAAATAGATCTTATTTTTTAAATTTTTAGACATGAAAACAAACAAAATCCATTGGCGGGTTCGAGAGATACAGATCTTTAAGTAAAACGTAAATCTCAGCTTTTCACTCACAGCAAACAAGCACCGGTAACTGCAAGGTTTAAAAACATTATAAAACATTTAAAGAGATGTGTTCGACTACTCCAGCCTGTTTTGGGTGGCCAAATCCAACAGGGGAAAGGTTGGGGGCAATGAGGAGTAGTATGACAGTTACCTTAGCACCAAAGCAGTCTCGAGACAAGTTCCAGGCTTTATGGGCAAACCGCCATCGACTTCAATGGAGTGGTCCTGAGGCAAGCTATACAAAATGCTGACGATGCTGTAAGATGCTGAGGATGGTGTGCGGTCGATGGAGGTCTTCCGGGGGCAACTCCTCAATCCACGATCCATGTGGCCGGACTTTGGCTACAGGGGTCGATGTCCCTTGAAGTCCTCTTTGGTCCAACAAAAGTCCAGTTGCAACTAGACTACTGGTCTCAGTGAAACTAGCAGTTCCCTTTGGTGGAGGCTGGTGTCTGTCTTGGGTGACCAAACTGCACTCCGACAATTCTCCAGCAGACTGTGGT
Organism: Calotriton arnoldi; assembly: GCA_963921515.1. Taxonomy (NCBI): domain Eukaryota; kingdom Metazoa; phylum Chordata; class Amphibia; order Caudata; family Salamandridae; genus Calotriton; species Calotriton arnoldi. The sequence goes on from CAWUFW010000548.1 coordinate 3,160,592, forward strand.
ACAAATTTTGAGCATCGGGACGCGGTTGCCTGGGCTGCACGTTTAGAAGGTGAGTGATGATCAGACATTGTGGCTACTGACTGGCCAGAACTGGTTTCTTCAACTTTCATGGTCCTGGTGCCAACTGACTCTTGGAGTTCACCTTTTTTGTCTGGGGCTCTGGAGCAACTTTTCCACGAACCAGTAACCACAGGCACAGTCCTCTCTTTGCTAGTCCAAGGATCAGCAGGTGCAGTCCAGCAGTTGGTGTAGCTTGTCTTGCCAGGTCCAGGGAACAGCAGGGCAGTCCCTTCGGTCCTCTCGCCAGTCCAAACGTGATCTGAGGTCTAGGTGCCTGGTGTGCCATATTTAGGCTCAAAAAGTGCCCTCAGGGGATGGAGCGGTTACTAGCCAATAGGCTACTAAGACTCTCCCCACCTGATGACGAATTCCTGTGAATAGCGGCATCTAGCTATCCTAGTGTGCACTATTGTGCACACTCCCAAGATGGCAGAACCCCTCTCTCGATCTGTGGAGTTTGGTAGCCTGTCCTAGAAATGTGGCTACCTGAGGGCTACACGCCTACGGAAAAACTGGTTTCCCCTCTCTGTCCCCGACGCTAGCCAATCTTCCTCAACAAAAGAGCAGTCCCTCTCGGATCACCGTTTGCCCTTAAAATACAGCTTCCCTTTGATGGCTCACACCCTGTGTGGCTTTCTGTCAGGGAGCGGTAACACCTCTTCCAATGGCAGGCCTCTACTGTTCGTACTCCTGGAAGTCATTCACACTTCTCCCTAGGAGGGAAGAAGGTTGTCTTGTGGCCAACATCTGCAAGTGGCCACAGGAAGACTTGGGCAACTGAGTGGCAACTTTCTAAAAGTTGCTTTTCTCAAAACGTTACATTAAATGTAACTTGGACATCAAGTGAGATTTAGTTCAACGATCATTTGGATACTTTGAAATATCGACTGAAGAAGCCCCATTCGGAAGTTAGCACAGCTGAGTTGTCTCAGTACTCGCCAATGGGGCTACTAACTTTTCTGCAGTAATGACAATTTGGGGTTTTGACTGTTAGAATACATTAAAATACATGTCCTACTCTTTTATATACAGCACGCTGCCTTAGGACTAGGTTGATCTGCTGTAGGGGTGACTTACATATATTGAAGAGGGAGGTTTGGGCTTTGCCATTAGCTTAAATGACAAAGTCAAATTAGCAGTTTCAAACTGCTCTGTCCGTCTGCAGTGACAGGTTGTGAGACATGTTTGCACGTTGTCACATCCAGGGTGGCACAATAGGTGCTGCAGTCATTTGTGTGACACTTAAACTTACAGGCCCGGGGTACCACTGGTACCATCTACTAGGAACCTATAAATAAGTAAAGTTGTACCAATTGGGTGTAAGCCAATCAGATATATACTTTGTATGGTCAGAACACTGACACTGAGGTCTGGTTAGCAGGCCTCTGTGCACTCTCGGAGTCGAAAAAATAGCAGCATCAGTCCAAAACTTTGGGGGTGATCATGCAAAAAGAGGCATTTCCTTATAAACACCTTATATTCTTGTCTGCAATCACGCCTTCTCTGATTGTCGGAGCTTTAAGCATTGTAGCAATGCTAATGGAGCATCTCATCATTTCCCCTTAAAGTCTTTGTAGAAAATCATCCTTTTCACCTTTGCTGGAACCTATATTTTTGCTGGTTTTAGAACTTTGTGCACTTTAACCCTCCTAACCAGTGGTATAGTGTCTGTGCTCCTGCTTTAAACGTGATCGAAACGGTATATTTAAAATACATATAAGTGCCTAGTATATTGTACAGAATGAACCTGGGGCCTGTGCGTTACATGTCACTAGTGGACTGCAGCACCTATTGTGACATCCACTACAGTGACAGTGTTAAACATGACTTCAGGCTTACTATTGTAGGCTGACTGTATCAGTGTTAAAACTGAAAATCGAACCATCAAAATAAAACCTTTTGACAGGTTAAAACTTTCATTTTTAAACATTAATAAGACATCCTAATTTAGGTCTTGCCACCCACAAGGCATGGTGCATGGTATTTAAAATGGGACATGTAGAAATGTAATGTTAACACATCCTTTCAGTGGCTAGCACCCAAAACTGTTTCATTGTGGCAGGCCTAGCTGTCCTATGAAGAAAACAAGAGTACAGATTAAAAAATTCTAATACTGTGTCTCAGGAATGGGGCTAGCTAGAAAAATTATTAAACCACTATTTTTAGTAGTTATTAAAATCTAACTCAATGGTGAAATCAGAATTTTATTCAATATTAAGGAAAAGTAGCTTTTAGAAAATTAACTTTTCCCTGCCTTAAATTCCTTGACACTAATTTGCATTTGCTCTCAAAATTCTCCCAGCCAGGAATTAGCATTTGAATAGGGGACGTATTTCCTGGTTGCCGGTGTTTGTGCCAAGGAGGTACTCGGAGTCCCAGCACTGCTGGAAGAAAAGGAGGTGGAGTCTTCTGGCCCTCCCACGCGCCCTGAAAAGCGCTGCTTGCCTCCCACCGCGCAAGACGTATTTCCTGGTTGCCGGTGTTTGCGCCAAGGAGGGACTCTGAGTCCCAGCACTGCTGGAGGAAAAGGAGGCGGAGTCTTCTGGCCCTCCCGCTTGAGATGTAAAGCGCTGCTTGCCTCCCGTGCGCAGGACGTATTGCCTGGTTGCCGGTGTTTGTGCCAAGGAGGGACTCGGTGTCCCAGAACAGCTGGAGGAAAAGGTGGCAGAGTCTTCTGGCCCCCTCGCACGCGCTGAAAAGCACTGCTTGCCTTCCGCAGCGCAGGATGTATTTTCTGGTTGCTGGTGTTTGTGCCAAGGAGGGACTCGGTGTCCCAGAACTGCTGGAGGAAATGGAGACGGAGTCTTTGGGCCCTCATACGCCGCACGCGCTGAAAAGCGATGCTTGCCTCCAGTGTCATGGAACGCGCTTGGGCCGCGCCCGGGCCAAGGGCTGGCCCGTCCATGCCTGTCCGAGCCTGGGGGAGGCTGGGCTGGCCACCCCTCTTGGTTCTTGGACTTGGATCCTCTGGGTTGGAGTCTGGAGCCTGGATATCCTCGGCTGAGGTGGATTCAAAGGAGCCACGACAGTAAAGGCCCTTGTGGGGCAATATGCCCGCCCTTCAGCAGGAGCAGGTAGGAGGCAGATCTACTGTCATCTCGGTTTTGGTCATGGTTACTGGTGTAGCACTGACTGTGACTACCTTGTACAGCTTAATAACTGGTGTGGGCTCTCACTTGTGGGCTCTCGCTTGAGCGCTATGGGGAAACGCAAAGGAGCAGTGGCAGTAGCCCTTGGGCCGGCAGCAACTACAATGGACTCTTTTTTTATATAAGGGCAGCGGGGATTCCAGACAAAGAGATTGAGTTGGTGGCCCGTCGGCTCTCCCTCTCCCCTGTGAATCACCCCTTCTCTAGTCCACTAAGAGTCATCGTATCCCAGACTGCCCAGCTGGACTTAGGATCTTCAACCTCACCTACCAGACTGGAGGCGGACAGTGGGCCTGATCTAATGATGTCACTAACATCCGGCCAGAGTCACCATGCCCCACTGCACGGAACAAGGGTGCTATTATGCCCCTGGCCTCGGAGCCATCTATTCAGGCAAGTCGCACCAGACTAGGGTCAGGACCGGGAGTAAAAAGAAAAGGTTCCTTGACCGGGAGCAAAGCAAAACGTCCAAGGGCAGAGGGGGTAGCGCAATGTGCCAATAAAACACAAATTCTGACCAAGGATGACATGGCGGCCATGATGGAAGGCTTCCTGGGTTCTCTGTTGGCAAGTATTGACCTCAAACTGGACCCTGTCAGGCAACGTTTAGCTACAATAGAGCTAGAACTCTTGAGAATTAGCCATCACAGCCTAGTGGGGGACACCGACTCTCAGGGCAGACCAGTGGGGGCATCAGCCTGTTCTTGGATATAGGGTAATAGAGGGCGTGAACAGGGAACAAGGGGGCAGGTGCAGTCATCAGTGTTAAATCCAGTGCAAGGTAGCGTACCTGGCCCCTCCTGGACCCTGGTGGATTTAGGCCCTTCGGCGGTAGGCCCACAGGGTGGAGTGGAGGTCTCGAAAACCTTGAGCCCAAAAGTCCTCCCGGGGCAAGCCAAACCCTTATTAGGCGAGACATCGAGTGGAGGTGGGCCGGTTCAGAGGCTGGGGCAGTAGACCCTTTGCAGCAGAGGTTATCCATCTTCCACTGGAATCAACACTGTATGTAGTGGTACTGGGGAATGTCCTGGTGCTTTCCTCGGGAGCTTAAGAAGACTTTAATCAACTAAAGAATAAAGTCCTGCACTGGCTGAACTGTAACACAGCCCTGGGTTTAAGGATGGAGAGATTTATCAACATGGTGCGCAGATTATCTTGGGTGGGAAGGTCGACAAAATATTTTGAAGGAGACTGTGTTATCATCAATTTTAACAGACCTCACGTGGCAGAGAGAATCTTGTTTGAGGCTAATCAGAGTAAACCTCGTGGTCACATCTCGTCCATCGTGGCCCTCCCCCGAGGCATTTTTATAGACCCTCGAATAGCGTGACAATGCCTAGTGAGTCAAATCCGTGGAGGTTTCCTGCTCATCCTGCTCACTCTCAGCCTGGTTGGCAGATGGTGACCCACGACACACCCCTCTAATAGATTTGCTCCATTGGAAATGTTGGACACCTGCGATTGACTCACTGTGACGGATCCAGCAGAGCAACTAATCTCTTGTTCCCAGAAGTCACCTGGCCTCTCAGTTGGTCCGTGGGATGGCAAGGCTTGTAAATTCGTATCATGGAACATAGCCGGGTTAGCAAGCATGTTTGCCGACCCCGGCTGGAGCCTATTTGTAAAAGGATTCGACGTGATATGCCTTCAGGAGACATGGTCCATCATGAACAGCTTCTTTTTAGAGGAATATAAGACTTATTTTGTGCCTGCCACCCCATACAGGGCGGGAAGTTCTATGGTGGGTTGGTAATCTATGTCTCCTTAGCAGTTCGCTGTAGTCTGGTGGTGCTGCCAAACGATAATCGTTGTTTGCAGGCTTTGTTATTTACCCGTGGGTCTGATAATTTGTTGCTTTTGAATTTTTATAATGCTACCTCTGCTTTTCCTGATGTTTGTAATATCCCAAGGATGGGCTCCTTTCTACGAAAATTGACTTTCAATGCCCCTCACTATAGTAACCTCACGATCGCAGGCGATTTTAACCTTCATCTATGTGGGGACCCGAGTGTCTCGAATTTAAATGACATGGGCTGCCCTCGCTTGATGGGCATCCAAGTAGAACATACTAAGCAGGGAGACATTCTTAATTCCCCAGTTGATGAGTTCGATCTAACCCTGGCTATGTGCCAGCTGGACCAAGGCCGGAAACCTACTATTCCCACCTTTACAGTGAGGGGAAGTGCATCATTTATAGATTTTATTTTTGTTTCAACCCTCCTTTATTCACTTTCGTCTGACTTCTCCATAGAAGATAGTATGTTCAGCGACCACAACCCATTGTGTATCAAGATCAGTTGGCCTCCACTAGGGAAATCTAGGAAGACAGCAGATGGGGGGGATACTGAAAGCCACTGACAGGGGCAGAAGGCTAAGGTGGGCACAGATAATCCCAAATCTCTTCTCTGAGTCCCTTTTAGCTAGGTGCCATAGGGAGATAGATATCTGTACAACCAGGCAGGTAGCGCCGGGGATCGTCATGTAGGCATTCTCGGTCACCTCTTGTACTATTGGAGACCTATTAAAGGCTCCGTCCCTGTATCCGTCAGACCAGACCCCAAGATGGTTTGATCAAGATTGCTCTTGTGCGGCTAAGAAACTGAGGGAAGCATTAGGCACTAAACCAAGGGACCCGGTTTTGGTAAAAGCCTGTAGAAGGCTACTTAAAGACGAATTAGTAAGCTGCAAGGCCGAGTTGAGGGAGGAGGCATGGAGCAAGCTCTCTGAGGCTAGCACCTTAAAGAACAGTGCTAAGTTTTGGAGTATTGCCAACAGTCCTTTTTTGGCAGGAGATGCTGTACAGGCCCTCGATGCGCATATCACAGAAGATGAATGGGTAGGTTACTTTGAGGAAATGTTTAGATGCCCATTAGAAGTGAGTATAGCTTATGCAAATGGAGAGGGTAAATCGGCTCTTGTTATCACAGTTGAAGAAGTTAGAAAGGGGAACGAAGGGTTGCCTAGAAACAAGGCACCAGGACCCGATGGCATTCCCCCGGATCTTTACATATCTAACCCACAGCTGTGGGTGCCAGTCCTCACATCAATTAATAATGCAGCTATAAGAGCCGACCGGCCTAGCACCTGGGCTATATCCACCATTGTTCCACTGTTTAAAAAAGGTAACAGGGATAGTACTCTCTGCTATAGGCCAATCTCTCTGCTTGATTCAATGGTCAAGGTGCTGGGACGCATTCTATTGGACAGGTTAACCACATGGGCAGACGACAATAACATCTTACCAGACATCAATACCGTTTTCGTCTGGGGAGATCAACAATGGACCAATGCTTGAATTTGTTTATGATCCTATACAAGTACACAGTTGCCCGCCCCGGCACCATTTATCTGGCCTTCATGGACCTGTCCTCCGCCTTTGTTCGTGTGAACAGAAGTAAGCTATGGGAGACCTTGTCGTGTATGGGATTGGATAAAGACATTGTCTTCTTTTTACGAGACCTCCATAGGGACACCAAAGCAGAGGTACATTATACTAATGATTGCAAGGTGACCTGGCAGTTTCCAATCCAGAGAGGGGTTCGACAGGGTTGCATATTGGCCCCTTTTTAATTTATATATTAATAACCTGGAGAAGGTATTAGTGGACACAAAGGTGGACTTTCCCCAGGTGGGACGACGCGGCTTGCTGGTATTATTGTATGCGGACGACGCCGTCCTCATGGCCCGGACCGCGAGGGGGCTGAAAACTCTACTTAACTCCTTTGTGACATTTATGGAAGACCGGAACCTGTTGGTTTATAACTCCAAGTCATATGTGATGCAGGTGGGATATAGCTCAAGGAAGTCCATTAATTTTAAAGTTGGGTCTACTTTAGTCCCAAAGAGCAGTGCTTTTTCTTACCTGGAGGTTACGCTGGATGCCAAGTTAAACTGGGGACCATTAAAAAGCAGTGTTGTGTAGTTCCTATAAACCTATATAGGATCTGCGTGTTTGGACAACATAGACTGTGGGATTGGTGTTCAGACTGATTCCAGACACCCCCACCAGGTATGTTTGCCTGTATACCAGCTAGCTCACTGTGCCACTAGAAACCCCTCTTACCAAGGAGAGAATAGTTCTTGGAAACTATCGAACATGAGAACTCTGTCCCATCAGGGATCGTGGAAACAGTGCAGTACTTTTCGCTCAGTCACTCGTGCTCACTTTGTCTCAGAGAGATACACAGAATAAACGGTGGGGACGTTTTCAATAAGCATTGATTGAACCAACATCATTCTAGTGTAAAATGTGCTGAGACAACTATAAGACAGAAACAGATATAAATGATTATAAGCACCAACAGAGTAAAAGGATGGTAGATTTCTACCATAGTGCTAAAACAATGAATAAAGGCAGGTATAAAATACATGACAGTAATAATGCGTAGTCCTACGACGCAACCCTAACTAGATGTACCTAAGTGTACCTAGCATGTATGTATCCCTCTAGGATAAAGTAAACTCCATTACCTGAAGTGAGAGACTGTGGGACCCCTTCTTGGTCTCGAGATGGACACCCCGTGAGGGATGTCAGACTACTGCGAGCTGGAGTGTGCATGCAGGAACCTCCGCGTCTTGCATCAGTGTGTCAGCATGGAAGTCCTTTTTCTCCTCTCCCTGCCTCTGCAAAGATATGGGGTTTATATGCCCTAAGTGGTACCCTCAGGGGATCTACCTTGCTGTGTCATGTCGGACATAGGATGACGGAAGGAATGACCCTTAATCATAGTTATTATTCAGGAGATGGTAGTCCTGCTGAGTTTCAAAGAATCCTCATGCATAATGGATGAGGCTAGTTTTCAGGGAAAACCCCACGTCCTGTTAGCAGTACCGTAACTAGGTAAAAGGTCAGTCCCAAGAACCGTTATGTAGTGTAATGGCAAGGGAAATATAGGTGGAAGGTTTTTGATAATCAATTTTATTGATTTTGCAAAGAGATCATGATAAAAACTTAAATATAAACAGCACAGCATATTCAGCAGCACCACAACATGTGACATTAGGCAAGTGAAACAATCTTGTTTTGATATACATTATCGTTTCTCCGTCCTCTAAAAAGCATATAGGATTGGACCTAAGAAGATAAGGGAGTTATATCGTCCAGCATTCCCAACCATTTACCCCAAATCTTCCGGTGTTTGGCCGGGCAACCCCTGGCTTCATACAGTGGCAGTTCTTGTGTGGCGCACCAGTCTACTCTGCGCCACCTGGTTATAGTGGGCAGGATGGGGTTCTTCCACGCCATCGCAATGTCACGTTTGGCCACTACAAGGGCGGTCCCCAGGAACACTTTATCCGCTCTTGACCCATCCAGTCCGTCAGTGACACCCAGTAATATGTTCAAGGGGTTGTGAGGAACCTCCCATCCCAACACCCCTGTAAGTTCCGCCTCTAGTGATTCCCAGTAGGAAGCTATGCGCGGGCAGGACCATACCATATGGAAGAAATCCACGGGTGTAGCTTCACATCTGCATATAAAGCAATTTTGTCCTCATGAGAGCCTACCCAATTCCAGCCCTGAACTCGATTGTCCGAGCGGATGAGGTTGGCCAGAGGCTCCATTGCCAGAGCGAAAAGGAGGGGTGAGGGGACATCCCTGGCTCATCCCTCTTCTGATTGGGAAAATATTTGAGAGCGTTCCATTGACAAGCACTCTTGCTGTGGGTTTGGAGTATAGGATGTGAACCATACGGCGAAAGAAGTGCCAAGTAGGGGGTCAGTGACTTTCGGTTGGCCAAGGCTAGGTGAAGGCGCCTTTAGGCAGTGTCTGGTACTCCGTGCCGGCGTGAAGCCGCATTGGTCGGGGTGGACCAACTTGTCGAGGTACGGCCTAAGGCGTTGGGCTAGGACTGTGGCGTAAATTTTGACTTCAGTATTGATCAGGGAGATAGGGTGGTAATCTGTATAAGTTGGCGAGGGTGGTTGCGTTTTGGGAATGATGGCTATCGTGGCTGTTTAAGTCTCCGGAGGGAAGGAGCCTTTTTCTACGGCCTCTTTGTAAAGGGCCGCAAGGTGGGGGATAAGTATGTCGCGGTATGCGGAATAATATTCTTGTGGGTAGCCGTCCGGGCCAGGGGTTTTCCCGGCGGCGAGCAGTGAGAGGGCACCTTGTATTTCTTCGCATTTGATTGTGCCCTCCATTCCATCCGATTCAACTGCATTGAGCCTAGGGAGGTGGAGGTTTTCTAGGGTGATCAGCTCTGTTAGTGAGAGCTCTGGTTTTCGGGCGGAATATAGATCAGAGTAGTAGTCTGCAAAAGTCTGGGCCATCTCCTTGGGAGAGCGGTGAGTATTTCCCTCTGGGTCACGGATTTCCGGGATTATCCGGTTCGCTAAGGAGTAAGATACTAATCTATGCAATATTCTTCCATTCTTGTCACCCCAACCATATACCTGTGTGATGGAAGACCTCCATAGGACTTTTGCACAGTCCAGTGAGATCTGTCTCATTTCATCCCGCACCAATGCCAGTTGGCGCAGTTGGGCTTCATCTGGTGTTCCAGACGTATCTCTCTCGAGCTGGGTTGCCTGGGACTCAAGGAGCGCGAGTCTACTATCCCGCGCTGCTCTTGGCGAGTCCGTGGATGGTGGCCTTACCCGCCTCCCACAGGGTGCCCGGAGACGAGACGGAGTCTTGGTTCGTGAGGAAGAATTGTTTGAGTTAAGCTCCAATTGTTTCTTTAAATTTCCCGTCCTGGAGAAACAGGCATTCATCCTCCACATTGGGCGGAGAACAGCGGGGGGGTCGCCTAGGGTTAGGAGCAGAGGTGAGTGGTCTGAGATGCCCCGAGGGAGGATACGTATTTCTCTGACTTTACGACATTCGGGGCTGGCATGAACATCATGTCAATGCAAGATTGATTGTGATGTGCTGCTGAGGTGTGAGTGTATTGGGTCTCCCGCGGGTTCCATGACCGCCACACGTCGCAGACACCCATGGTTTCGGTCCAAGTCACCAACTGTTTGGCGTGCAGGATACGTGAGGCAGAGGGGGTCCCTGTGATGTCAAGTCTGTGGTGCATGACGGCGTTGAAGTCCCCCCCCCCGCCCCCAACACCGTTGTTCCTGGCGGAAGGGAGCTGAGTATTTCACCTATGCGGTCTAGGGGTCTGTGTATGGGTGGCGCCGGGAACATAGATGGAGAGGACATTGAAGGCCTCTTCACCCAGAGTTCCAGAAAGGGCAACAAAGCGGCCGTGGGGATCCCTGGTGATTTGAGTAGGTACAAAAGGCAAGTTGACTTTCAGGAGGATTGCAACCCCACGTGAACCCCTTGTACAGCCTTAGTGCCAGGATCTATCAAACCCATACCTTGCAAGGAAGGGACAGAGATTGCCCATGAGGTGGGTTTCGCTTGATCCTGTCTAACAGGCCATTAACATTCCACAACATTACCCGGAGAGAGTTTCCTCTATATATCATTGTGTCATGGTCGGTGTGAACAGCCTTTAGGGCCCCGGGAACCTGCTCCGTGATGGACGTGCTAGGGGTTGGATTGTGCTGGGTACGGGTCCCGCTTGTGGGTGCAGTTGTGGCATATTGTCGTGCTAGTGTAAAGCTGGGATGCTGTAAACCTTGAGTTGCTGAACAAACTGCAAATCTGAGACAACGGTCCCAACCCTCCCCACCCTATACTTCGAGAACAGAAGCATCTGTCGCCCTATAACTGTGGAGAAAAAGCTAAACTAACGTTTAGAGTCAAGGTATCGTGGTGGACCCCTCTCATTATAGGATCAGTTGGCAAATCGGCAGAAGTATCTGATTAGCATGGTGTCTTGCGATTGTTCAGTGCATTCCAGTTTGACGGGTTTTATTCGTGGCGTTCTTCGGGAGCTTCAGCTGGGGCTAGCCGGGCTGCGGGAGAGATCCGAGTCTGTGGAGTCCACGCCCATAGTTTTGGGTGAGGCGCTTCCTGCAGGTGAATGATCTCGGGAACTGGAGTGTTGAGGAAGGTGGGATCCTGGAGACAGGTCCCGACGTTGGGAGGTCAGGGATTCGGTCGCCGGCGAGCCCAATCTGGCCCTGCCCGCCTTCCGACCCCTGCGGGATTGTGTGCGTCTTCTTTGCGGAGCAGGGTTAGTGGCAGTTGCGGCTCAGGCCCCCGAAGCCGGTGCCGTGGATTTAAGCCGGAGAGGGCGTTCTTCTGTCAGCCAGGTCCAGCCTGCTTCTGGATTGTCAAAAAAGTATGTTTTGTCTTGAAAGACCACACGCAGCCGTGCTGGAAAAAGCAATCTATATTGCAGGTTGAGGGTGCGCAGCTTTTGTTTAACTTCTGCATAAGAGCGTCTTTGCGTTTGAACTTCCCTGGTGTAGTCTGGGAATATCATGATGGTGTGGTTCTGGTAGGTTACAATTTTATGGACTCGGGCTTGCTGCAGGATCAAGTCTCTGTCTCTGAAGTTGAGGATCCTGGCTATAATGGGTTGGTGTGGGGCACCCGGGGGGGTTTTGGAGCCAGGGAGCGATGTGCTCGCTCTACCACGAACCAGGTAGATAGTGTTTCCTTGGGCATCAATGAGTTGATCCAGTTCTCAATGAAGGATTCCATCGGTCCGTGTTCTGTGCCCTCCGGGAATCCCACCAGGCATAGGTTGTTGCGCCTGGACCTGTTCTCGACATCTTCTGCCCTCCTATGGAGTTCTTTGGCCTGGGTTTGTAGGCGGGTCATTTGCTCTTTCAAGCTTAGGACATCGTCTTCAACAGAGGAGATGCGGGATTCAGTTTCGGTAATACGAGCTGTTGCATGACGGAGGTCCTGTCGGAGCAGGGCCATATCAACCCGGACCTCTCCAATCTTGTTTTTGACTGAGGCCTGTGATGCGCTGAAGGCTTGCAGGATCATGTTAAGTTCGCCTCCCGTTGGAGTATGACCCCCTGCGGCTTCGAACTGGGCCCCAGCTTCATTGACAGTGTATTGGTCTATTTTGGTCTGTGTCGCAAGTGGTTTCGGACCCCGGTCTTTCCCCATGGCTAGTGAGTCCAGGGAAGGTCAGTAGACAGCGGTAATACTGCAAGATATCAAACGGCTTCACCGGGAGTATTTCAGATGGTTCATCTAAGTAGCGTGTATGTTCTCGTGGATCACTGTTGGTCCCTCAGGTTGGCGGGGGGCCCCCTTGCGTCTCCCGGCCGGGTCTGTGGTAGCGATCAGGTAAGTTTCACCACAGACAGGGGGAGCTCCCTCCGCAGTGCAGCTATGCCACAGTAGGGATGACGGCAGGCCAGTTCCAAGGTACAGTCGTTTTAGCCCAAGGATTAAGCGCCGCTGTACTATGTTGTGTGTAGGGCTACGTTAGGTGGTCGGGGGTGAGGTTGGAGCAGGTGATCACTCCGGGATCGTTTGCTTAATGGATACCCCTGGTTGTCACCTATCGTCCAGAAGCCGGCCAAGGTTTATCAGCGAGGCAGCCAGGTGGGAAAGCAAGTGACCACCGTAGCCTGGCGGGGGCAGCCCGCGTATAGAACCACGGGGCCCAACAGGGCAGGAAGGGGGGGTCCGGGAGCCCGCCGCTGCGTGACCTCGCAGCCGACCCCCCTGCCCACGGGTGTTTAGGTGTCGCCCTGCCGGGCCAGCACGACGGTCCACTCTCCAGTAGAGCCCAGAGCCTGCGCTCCTCCGGGTCCCATCTGACTTTCAATTATAAGGTGAGCGTCTCCGCGGCTGGAATCCCCACAGTCCATCAGGCAGGGCCCCAACCAGCCCTGAGCCCCCTAGGCGGCCGGGGCAGCAGCAGGGGGAGCTCCAGTGAGGTTCGGCAGTCAGGGCAAGGGCTCAAGGATCAAAGGCTTCAGCGATGTGAGGCAGGGGCACCCCGGGGTTAGTTCTCCTCCAAAGCCAGCATTTATGCCAGTGGCTGGGGGCCGGACATGGTTACCCACGCGAGTCGCTCAGTGTATTTGGTCTGATCACCTCGCAGGTCGCCCCGGTGGGCCAAGGGACACCTTTAGGGCCAACTGTCACCTCGCTCACCCAGCGGGCGCCCCAGGAGCTCGCCCTCCGCCCCAGAGTGCGTCCAGTCACCACCCCGCAGCAGGGAAATCACTAAGCAAAGCCAGGCAACTACATTCCCCCGCTGCGCGCATGGGCCGCCATCTTATTTGCGCACGCCGGGACATCCAGATCTGCTAGGGCAGGGGAGGAGGGCCCCACGCGGACCCCCACTCCCCAAAATCGCAGCCAGACACACACCCCCATGATTGGTCGGCCGCCCCCCAGGGCGCGGCCTCGCCATGCCACAAGTCCAGTTCGTGTTCCGCAACAGTAACTATGGATGCTCCCGGGAGCCCCCGCAGAACTTCGGTGTCGGGAAGGTATGAATGATGGAGGGGGGGGAATCCTCTCACGAGGCTCCCGCTGCTCAGTTGTTGCAGCCGATCCTCACCGCCCCAGTCTTGCCTGCCAGTTAGGTGGGACGGTCACAGCCCGAACCCGCTCAGTCTCAGGGACGCTCACCAGGGCCTGCAATATCACCGCCGTGGCAACACCAGGCTCGGGAGGCCTCAGTCGGGGGTGGGCCTCTCCTCCGGGGCGCACCTCAGTCCCCTTCACTCACCGGGCTGCAGGAGATTGGGATCGACGGGTGGTGTCTGCGCCCTGGCAGGCCGGCACACTGCGTAGTCTTGAAGACCGGGCACCGGCCACAGGGCCCAGCACCTTGTCCACGTCCCGGTGGTCCACTCGGCGCCCCGAGCCGTCGGTTGCCTTTGGCACAGGGGATGTGGCTAGCAGCGGGATTGTCCTTTCACCAGCCGCCGAGGGGCCTGGATACCGCTGCCATTTTGACTCTGGCGCGGTCTAGAGCTCTGGGTGGAAACTGGCTGTTGTGCTGGTTTCCCTTACTTCCACTCGCCACTAGTGCCTACTTCAAGTTGCAGTGGGGTGCTTGTAACCGTTTGCAGAGATGGATGGCTGCCGATGGTAGCGGATTCCAGAGCGGATGACAGAAGGGTCCGGAGCACTCTTAGAGTGCAACCGCCATTTTGACCCTCCAAGCCACGCCCCATAGGTGAAAGGTTAGGTTGCTACCGGAGCCTATATTGGGGTACCTATATGAAACATAACACCCACTCTTCATCCGACTGGACAACATACTAAATTTTTTATGTACTTCTAGGCATTAGTACGCAAACAACTAATTAGTCCATAAAATAGTGCGTAGAAAAATGTTTTTTTTTTTTAAATACTAAAATTGTATTTTAAGCGGTAGACGTCTTACTAAAATATGTTCGTATATATAGTTCGAACAACCATGAGTGTCTGAAAGCCATGCTGTTCAGTAAAAAGAATAGTGTCAGTTGTTTAAAATTCTAAATTTGGTTGTTTTGAAGAAGGCCAAATTTTTCCCAGCACACGATGAGCCAAATGTTTGTGTCCTGGCTGGGAGACGCAACATCACTGTTGCTTGCTATCGCAGACGACGGTCCCTGCAACACCTCACAGATCAGGTCAATCGAGCACAGATGATCTTCTGTATTGCCCACAGCCGACGCTGGGGAAGCCTGTGTGACATCCAAGGCCTGAGTATTTGTAGAGGAGCCGGTATCCATTCCAACAGGATCTGAAGCATCCTGTGGTGGCTCTAAGAATGCAGACATCAACATGGGAATAGGCTGAGGACACAGCAGTACATGGGCCGTTATCGGGTCAAGTAAAGCATCCACGTCCGGTGGCGCAACCAATGGAAATGTTAGACAGAGATCCAACATGCAGTCTTGTCCGCAGAACAGGCATCAGAGGACAGGCAGAACACAGTCAATCCAGACCGGTCTAAATGACAGGAACCAAGACTCGCTCAGTTCGCGAAGGCGAGGTGTGCCTAGATGGAGTACCATGCGATCACGGTATCTGCGCTCCAGGAGCGTTTTTTCCATCTTCTTGGTGACTGGGACGTCCATTGCGTAGCAGAACAATTACAATCCGGATTCCTGCTTTTAGAAACAGGATCAGCGGAAGTCCTCCAAAAATGCTTCCAAATACAGAGTGTATGAAGTTTGGAATCACTCCGAAGACTGTCTGAAAGGTGCTTAACAGTCCAGAACCTATGGTCTTAAATAGGTGTACTATACCCGTCGTATCAGACATGTTAAAGATAGGTCGTACCATTTCTGTGAAATGGAAAGGGCAGTTCGTTCGTACAAGTGCCTGTATCTCAGCTGAGGACCTTGCGACCTGGAGATCAAAAGTCTCTCGGGCGGAGGTTAAGGGCACAGTTTTCTGTAAAAGCATGGCTTTATTACGGCTCAGAGTATCAAACCGTATAAAGGAAGCATTCAACGAAGGCCATAATGGCGCCTCCCTGACTGTGGGTCGGTGGAAACAATACTTGCCTACAACAAGTAACCCTGGAGTCTACAGTGACAAGATATGCGATGCCCGGAAGCATCCCACAACAACCTTGATCATTCAGCATCAAGTAACTCCCATTTGAAAGCAACTTAAATACTGGATTAATCACGGCAGTCGGGGACCCTTTCAAATGACAGGATAAGTTTGCAACTGAACCGTTACAGGCCCCGTGAAGCATGATATTCTGTCATATGAGAGATCCACTTAAAGAGTTCTCGCAGTTTGTACCGCTTAGAAACACTTCCATGTCCCCACTCCTGCATCGAAATCTGTATGGTAATTCCCAAGATTCCTTGATGAATTCCCTACCCATTGCTTTATATCTGCCTGCCTGTTGTTGTTCTAGGCAATACTGAAACTGGAAAGTTGTGAACGGTAATGTTATATGGCCATGGATTAACCATTCTGTGGATAGTGACTGCCACAGTGAAAGGTAACTGGTCCAGTTTTTCAATACGCAGCATTGTATATTTTGATCCCCTTTGTGCCATAGTATCTGTTTTTTAGTTACATTGTATGCAGAGAACAAGGACGTACTGTTGATAAATCGCCAAGGCACATAACCAGCACGCAGTGATTGCAGGGTCCAGCTTAACAACATAATAGAACGTAGCTGAGATTGTCTGTGTTGTAGTATGGACAAATCCTGTTCTAGTATATCTATAGCAGAATATACAATGTTGCCCAGTGAATAAATCCTAGATGTTAATGTAGTCATACCATTATCAACTACAGCTACCTCTTTTTCTAGGTTAAATCTATCAATTTCACGGAGTCTCTCCGAGGCTTCTTGTTGAGAGTTTTTCCCGATTTCATTATAAACAGCATATAAGAAACGTTTCTGACGTGGCTTTCGGGGGCCTAATAAAAAGTCCCTTAGATCCATGTCTTCTGATAGTAAGGATAAGTGCTGTTTCACCTGGGATAGTGTTGAGGTTTTTAAGCCAATCGAGGCATAACTTCCCAACACTGTATAATGTCACCACCCCCGGATGTTCTCGTTGTACATATCTTTGGTCTGGCCTATGGATACTAAACCCTTCGGTGGTACCCCTGAATCTTGTTTGACACCTATTTGTGTCCTTGGGCCAAACTAACCATCCCTTCCAATTGGGGTCTGATGAATTGTACTGTATGCTGTCATCTACTATATCCCCACCATGTGTTGGAAAGTTTTGCCACCCCTCAAAGTGTGTTGGTGAGGGTTTCCAAGGTGTGTTCAAGTCTTTGTTTTTGGCTAGTCCAAGACATGAGGTCTGTTGCACAGTGTCATTCAGAAATATCTGCTGTGGAATGAGGCATGCACGAAATAGTGTTTCTGTTCCCTGGACTTGCCCAGACTGATTTTATGTCTATAGTGTCCTTCCATAAGTCGAAACCCTGTTCAGACAGTTGGGAAATAAAGGATGCAGAGTAAATCTGTTTGGTGTTAGTTAGCATATTTTTCTGTGCAATTGTAGGTGCAACCTTCTAATAATATGAGGTCTGGTCAGAAGTGTTAAACTCTGAAAAATGGGGAAATTTCTGTGCAAAATTTCTGTTTCGAACGACCTTTTGGTGGTGTCGGGCAATGTTCCCATTGGTGGTATGTAACAACATTACGTTGGATACTGGATTTGTGTAAAAAGTGATGACCATAATGTTGGTAACAGTACATTGTGTCGTACTCAGTTGTGTCCTCTAACATTTCAATGCTTGAAAATGCAGCGGATTGTTCTAAATCAGGCAACATAAAATTTACAGTTTCAAAATCCCAATCGTCAGAAAATGTACTGGAGGTAATGATATCATTTAAAGAAATTTTGAACATATGAGGAATTTTCAAAAGTTCTGTGGGACCAAATACATCATATGAAACTCTGTCCCAAACTATACCATCAGGAATTGGAACAGCTGTAATGTTCATGAAGGACAGATCTCTTTGTTCACGATGAGCTGATGTATGAGGTTTCAGGACCAAGTTCACATTTGATACTGCAGAGCGTTCTGGGAGATAGTTTCCATTCATGAGTAAGCAAAAGACAGTCACTAGGCCAATCCAGAACAGGAAAAACAGTATTCCAGTTATTATCCAGAGTTGTAGCCATGGTGAGACCAGGTAAGTCTTTTTCAGAAAAATGTAGAATTCATGAAGTTGTTGTTTACGGGAAACTTGAGCTGGCGTTGTTTCAGGTTCACTGGGATCAAGAGAAAAATCGATGAAGTAGCCAGATGCAGTTTGATCTATCTTTGGTAGCTCAGCAGGTTTTGTTGAACTGGCAGACGTCTCTTTTAGAAGCATATTGATGTAGATATCGGTGTTAGGCCGAATTGATATTTGCTTTTCATTTGTGTTTTGATGTTCTGTTTGAACAGGAACGAGTTCCATTTCATTGTTGGAAAGTCCATTACTTGGTATTGGTGACTCTTAAAAAGTTATGAGTCATTCTGTCTGAACTTCCTGTATGTTAGCGAGAGGAGAGCGTCGGCTACCCAGGAGCCCACGAGGCCTCCTATTCAGTATCGGCCAAATAGTGTGGTTTGATCAAATCGATGGAGACAAATCTCTTTTCTTTTTTGCCAGCAAGAGGCGGAAGAAGTACTGTTCTTGCTCCTTCGACAGCCAGGACAGGTACAGGCTTTCCGTATGATGGCCCAAATTCTTTCTTGTCCACAATCTTTTCTCTAACCAGATCCCCGACTTTTGGGATCCAGGCAGGTCTTACCGTGACTGATTTGACTTCCCCAGTGGTGGTGCGTTTTACTTGCACGTTGCTTTGTAGTGCCCGGAATTCATTGAGATCCTGTAAAACAGCCAAACGTTTATTGATGTCAAATGGTTTTTCATCCGCCACTGTACTTTCATAGTCGAGATCAGGTTCCCATATTCTCGTTCCAAATAGGGCTTCATAAGGAGTGACACCTCCTAGGGAACTTCCTGGCATATTATTGAGTGCCCTCTGGACCCCGTATAAGTGATTGACCCAACTACCACCCAAACCTAATACCCTTGCTGTTAAAGATTGCTTAAAGTCTCGGTTTTTCCTCTCCAAGACCGAATTTCCCTCTGGATGGTACGGAGAGGAGTACTGCAATGCAATAACCAAACTTCCCATGGCCTCCTTGTAAGCCCTAGAGCTAAACGTGGGGCAGCAGTCAGAATGTAATGTGCCAACTGCGTATGTCCCTATAAAGACTCGCAAATCTTTTATAATAGTTCGAGGGTCAGCCGAGCGCTGAGGCCATACCCATAGGAATCTAGAGCATGAATCCACTGCCACCAAGATGTACTTGTAAGCCCCATCTGATCGTAGGGGGCCGCAGTGGTCCAAATAGACACAAGCAACTGGTCTGTCTGATATCAATAATGGTGTCTGCACTGGACGTGCCACAGTGGAACCCTTCATCTGCTGGCAGATGTCGCAAATGAGGACAAAATTCTTTGTTTGTTTAGTTAATCCCGGCCACCAATAGCGTTGTTTCAGTAAAGAAACTGTCGCCGTAACTCCTGCGTGTGCAGAACCTAGACCCTCGTGTGCAGCTAGAATTAAACCTAATCTGCGATCCATGTTTGGTATTACTCTATCCCCCACTCCTGGAATTTGAGCATATGGAATATTTTTTGCATCTAACTTGTAGGAGTACTTGAGTGGAAAGCCTTACGGTAAGGCTGTGCTGTTTTTAAATAAGCAATGGCAGCTACCATTCTCTGTCCATCTATTCTCGTTTTTGAACGAGTGATTACAGCTACAGCAGCAGTTCGTACTGCCCCCTTTGCGGCTTCATCAGCCGATGAATTCCCTTCAACGTGAACGCCATCACGTTGATGACTCAGCGTGTGTATCACGTGAGCTCTCTGTAGTTCGTTTTTCAACTCAGCTACCTGTTCCCATAGCAATTCATGCTTAATTGTGCCACCTTTTGAGTCTTTGAACACATTTTGACCCCAGTAGTGAAAATATTCATTGTATGACTGGACACAGTAAAAAGAATCGCACACAATCAGTGTGGGGAATTCTTGATCCCTATTTATTAGTGCCAGTAACAGGGCTTTTAGTTCTGCCAGCTGTGCCGTGCAGTCTCCTAGAGACTGTGTCTTAGTACTGCTTGGGTGGAACTTGCCTTCCTGCATACGACCCTTAACAATCGCACATGCAGCGCTGTTTTGTTGTTTACTACCTACGGCCGGCTGAGCAGAACCGTCAGTGTAAATAATATATTCATACTGATCTAGAGGCATTATTTCATTCGGGAGAGGATATTCTTGTTCATATTGCAGAAATGCTTGCGTCTTAAGTGTAGAGTCAAATTTGTAATCTACATCTGTCGCAGTGAGCGAATTAGCCCATTGTATCCATCTTGGATGTAAAGCTTTAGCATTCGGAACGCTTGCTTTTGTAACAGCCTCTAAGGCGGTACCGGAGTTATGACAATTATTCGTTTCCCCTGAGCCAGTGCTCTTTCTCTCACTACAGCAGTCTGTACTGCTGTCAGAGTTTTTTCTGTAGAAGCAAAACGCATTTCAGCGTTTGTGTACAAGTGTGATTTGTATGCTATGGGTACTGTTTCGCCTTCATTGAAGGTTAAGTAAGTATACCCAGATTGACCCGCTATAACACGGATCACCAAATTTGTGGTGTTTACACGCGTGTGTAGGTGTTTGGAAGCTACCATGTCAGCGTGTAAGGAACGAAGGATATCTGTGTGTTCCTGTGTCCAATGCCTAACTGAAAAATCAGGTCTTATTAGGTCATAGAAAGGTTTTACTTTTTCTGCGTAATCTAAAATGTAAGTTCTGCCAAAATACAAGAATCCCAATATGGATTGTAAGTTTTTCAACGATTTAGGAGGTTGGAGCAGCGCACACTTTTCTAAAAAGTTAGCTGCCAGGCTTCCCCTTCACTTGAAAGCTCATATCCCAAAAATAGGACATTGAGGTGGGCTATTTTCAATTTTTTTAAATTTAATTTGTAGCCCTCAGAGGCGAACCCCAAAATAATGTTACTCACCCTGGTCAAGTGATCCTTTAAATCATCATCCGTCAGATAAATATCATCTACATAGGACAATGCCTCTTCATCCAAATTCTGAAGTAACTCTGTTACCCTAGCGGAGAACATACCAGAGCTATTCTTATACCCTTGGGGGAGTCGACAAAATTGACGCTGAGAATCGAGCGCTGAGAATGCTGTCAAATACCTGCTCTCAGGCGCTATATTTTGGCAGAAAAATCCATTTGAGATATCTAGTGTTTTTTTGTATTTTTTCCGCACAATGTTATTCATCAATGCTGCACTGTGTGCATTCTGTACTGCAAATGTTTTAGTGCATGTGTTCAGATGTCTGTAGTCTAAAACTAGACGGTATGTATTATCGGGTTTTATTACAGGAAACAAAGAATTATTCATTGAAGAGGTGCAACTTTCAATTACACCCTGGTATTCAAGTTGATCTAAGATCTCCCTGACCTGTTTTTTTGCTTCTTGTTTTATTGGGTACTGTCTCTGTGGAGTTACAGTAGTTTTTACTGGGATTTCATGGTGAGGTGACTCAGCATCCCTCCCAACGTGGTTGCGATATAATGCTGGAGCAAGTGCTACCGCCCACTCCTGCGCGTATGTATGTTTTAAGTATATTGTAACGAGGTCGGATAAAGCCGGTAAAATTACCGTTAATCCCTTTGGGCACTCTATAACAATTTCAGGCGGCCAATCTTTTTCAGCTAAAAGGATGTCATATCCATAATTCAGGTTCTCCCAAAAGAGACCTTTAATTTTTCTGGGTTTGTCCCCCTCCATTTGGAGTGTTATTTCATGTAACTTATGTGGGACACTTACCCTCGTATCAGGTGTCTCCACCGTGATATTTTCATTCAAATCCGCTGTCACCAGAAATTCCATCAGGTTCTGGCGAGCTATTGTTACTTCTGCTGCGCTGTCTAGCATTGTCCGAGCCCATTCCCCGTTCAGTAGTTGAGTCCTCTGGGCATGTCTAGCTTTAAGACCTGCTACTTTCTTCTTTTTAAATTGAGGTTTTGATTTTGGTTTCTCTTCTTTTTTGGAAGTATAGTCGGAAGCGCGTTGCGTGTCTCTGGACTTTGTACGCTCTTCTTGTCTGTGTTCTGACCGTCCTTCCCTCTCGGAGTTTTTTGATGAACCCTGAAAGGAACGAGAGGAACGTATAATCAGTATCCTGTCAGGTTTTTTAATTTTATCACGATTCCTAAGGTTGTACCTCCTTTCGGAGGGCTCCTGTTGAGGAGACCCACCCCTGGATTGTGATCTGTTCTCTCTATTCTTCTGTTTTTTATTGTTATCCCATTTCTTCTTGGAAGAATCAGGTGCTTGCTTGGTGTTCTCTTTTTCAGGACCACCCATGAGTTGAGGTTTTGTTGCTCTAGCTCCCAAACTATCTCTACCTAATTCAGCAAAGGTGTCTTCGATAATTTTAGGTAATTCACGTTCCTGCTGTAAAGGAGTGAAATCCCTCAGGCGTTGGCGTATTGCCTCTGCTGCTGCCTTCTTTTATGTTTGCTAATATAATAGCTGATACCTGGGCAAAATTTCCTAACAATTTCATCCCTAAGTTCAGAGCAGGTTCTGCTCCATACTCATTCTGTATTTGTCTTAATACATCTGGTATTACTGCTAATGAAGGGATACCATGAGTTCTGGTATATATGGCATCAAAAACTGTACCCCAAGAGGTACAATCCTCTATCTGGGGAGCTATCCCCATTGGCAAGCAGATTGTTAGCATTCTGTGTTTTTCTTGAGGGCTTGTGTGTGGAAATACTGCCTCTAGCTGTGTTATTTTTTGAGCTATCCAGAATGGCATTTGCTCATGTCTAGTGGGCATTTTACCCATAACTGCGTGTAGTGTTTGTGGTGTTATTTTAGTTGTAGATCCCTGAATTTGTCCTGCTGGTGTAGCCCTTGCTGGCTGAAGTGTGAGTGTTCTCATCACGAACTGTGTCAGCTTTCTGTAAAGTTTTATTATTTCTTTATGAAGTGGACGTAAGTCTGCTACTAGCATTGTGTCAATGTCTGGATGTGGTGTGTAAGCCGCTAGGACTGGCCAAGTTGCTCCATCTTTTCCCAGTGGACCGGGTCTCACTTTTTCTTTTGTGTGGGAGGGCGCCTTTAAACAGTTTATGTGCTCCTGGTAGGTGAGCGGAACTTCAATGTCCTCATACGGACAGTATTCATTTGGTGTTTCATCTTCAGTATAAAAATGAAATGTATTTGTTTGTGCATCTGCTTGTGGGAATTTAACCCATGAATAGAATACCTCTGTTCTGTAAGATTAGTGTGCCTCAATCACGAATGTGACTGTCCCACCCCTAGCAGTGACTCCATAGTCTGCTAGTTTTAAAATAAGGGCAGTTCTGACATTTTCTGAAATGTTTATTTCATCTTCTTTCTCCCTTGCTGCAGCTGCACGTTGTGCTGGCGCAGCGGCGTCTTTGTCAGTCATTATTATGAAAAGGAAGAAGTTTCAAGGAAACTGAGAAGGTTTTATGCACAATAGGAACTATTTGTCCTTCAAGCTTGATAAATCTACATCCAATACATAAAATATGCCTACTCAGCTGTGGCGGATAGTTCCCTTCCCACTCCAGACGTCTCTGGGGAATATATACGTTTAGTACGCATACTTTACATCGCATGCCATTACAAACTGGAATGGCATGGTGAGCAAAAAAACAATGGATTTAGGCCCAGATCACTGTACTGGGGTGAATGTATGACATTGTTCTGCATTCTGTCCATCAATTGTTGTTTTTGCATTTGTCACCCCGAGTGGGACGGGTATGCCCAGACGTGGGTCCCGTGCTCTCCATGCCACTGGAGTCAAGCTATCCTGGCTGATGAGGGCTGAAAGCCCGAAACCGGTCCTAGGATGCTTGTTTCCAGTCCAGGGAGGACCTGGCCTGGCAGTTCGGGCTGGACTGTTCCCATTGGGCGCAGGGTCAGGACTGATTTGCATATGGCTGGGTCCAAACTGGAATGGCATGGTGAGCAAAAAAACGATGGATTTAGGCCCAGATCACTGTACTGGGGTGAATGTATGACATTGTTCTGCATTCTGTCCATCAATTGTTGTTTTTGCAGCGGCGTCTTTGTCAGTCATTATTTTGAAAAGGAAGAAGTTTCAAGGAAACTGAGATAAGGTTTTATGCACAATAGGAACTATTTGTCCTTCAAGCTTGATAAATCTACATCCAATACATAAAATATGCCTACTCAGCTGTGGCGGATAGTTCCCTTCCCACTCCAGACGTCTCTGGGGAATATATACGTTTAGTACGCATACTTTACATCGCATGCCATTGCAACGCGGTCGGTACAACGACCGCGTTATTACAACGCAAACCATTACTTCGCAAGTCATTTCAACAACTTGCTGTAGGGTGCGCACTGGACTTAGGAATAGTATAATTTACTATTCCTACTCCAATTTGTGCAACAGCAGGGAAGGTGTTGGATTGCAAATCCAACACCTTCTGCCCACTACAGCAAGTCGTTGTAACAACTTGCGATGTAATGGTTCGCGTTGTAACAACGCGGTCGTTGTAACGACCGCGTTGTAATGGCATGCAATGTAAAACATGCGATCTAAAGGCTGTTTCCCGTCTCTGGGAGAATGAAAGTAGGTGTCTCTGAGAATACCACGACTGAACTACTCAGATTTGACCGTTCAATAAGTACCAAACCAACGTTGGCGGCGCCATGTGGTGTAGTTCCTATAAACCTATATAGGATCTGCGTGTTTAGACAACATAGACTGTGGGATTGGTGTTCAGACTGATTCCAGCCACCGCCACCGGATATGTTTGCCTGTATACCAGCTAGCTCACAGTGCCACTAGAAACCCCTCTTACTAAGGAGAGAATAGTTCTTGGCAACTATCAAACATGACAACTCTGTCCCATCAGGGATCGTGGAAACAGTGCAGTACTTTTCGCTCAGTCACTCGTGCTCACTTTGTCTCAGAGAGATACACAGAATAAACGGTGTGGATGTTTTCAATAAGCATTTATTGAACCAGCGCCATTCTAGTGTAAAATAGGTGTGCTGAGACAACCATAAGACAGAAACAGATATAAATGATTATACGCACCAACAGTGTAAAAGGATGGTAGATTTCTACCATAGTGCTAAAACAATTAATACAGGCAGGTATAAAAATACATGACAGTAATAATGTGTACTCCTACGATGCAACCCTAACTAGATGTACCTAGCATGTATGTAGGTGTATAGCCAAGAATCCCTCTAGGATAAAGTCGACTCCATTACCTGAAGTGAGAGACTGTGGGACCCCGTCTTCGTCTCGAGATGGACACCCCACCCCGCGAGGGATGTCCGACCACTGCGAGCTGGAGCGTCTGCATGCAGGAACCTCAGCGTCTTGCGTCAGTGTGTCAGCATGGAAGTCCTTTTTCTCCTCTCCCTGCCTCAGCAAAGATA
Source organism: Calotriton arnoldi (assembly GCA_963921515.1). Classification (NCBI taxonomy): domain Eukaryota; kingdom Metazoa; phylum Chordata; class Amphibia; order Caudata; family Salamandridae; genus Calotriton; species Calotriton arnoldi. The sequence continues at coordinate 3,185,599 of CAWUFW010000548.1, forward strand.
TGGTGTTTATATACCCTAAGTGGTACCCTCAGGGGATCTACCTTGCTGTGTCATGTCGGACTTAGGATGCTGGAAGGAATGACCCTTATACATAGTTATTATGCAGGAGATGGTAGTCCTGATGAGTTTCCAAGAATCCTCATGCATAATGGATGAGGCTAGTTTTCATGGAAAACCCCATGTCCTGTTAGCAGTACTGTAACTAGGTAAAAGGTCAGTCCCAAGAACCGTTATGTAGTGTAATGGCAGGGGAAATATAGGTGAGAGGTTAGGTTGCTACCTGAGTTTATATTGGGGTACCCATATGAAACATAGCAGAAAGCAGGGGGAATTTTTATGGGCTAACGCTGCTATTTTTAGCTTTGCCTCTCGTTTGGGCAAAAACCAATTGGATCACTCCTGCAAATTTATAGAGCTGAGTGCATTGCACAGGTGGCGTACGGTAGTGAAATCCGGGGCTATATCTCCCATGACCAGCTCCAAAGAGTTGTAAATAACTTCTTGAGACGGCTCTTATGTGCACCTTAAGGAACCTCTACTTTCATAGTACACGAAGAGCTGGGTATGGCCTATTTGCCCGACTTGTCTTTTCGCCCCCCTGTCCCTTTGGATCAAAATATGGATAGGTAACGGGACTGCCCTAAATAAAGAGATCCTAAAGGACTGTCTGGCCCTTGATCACGTTCATTATATTCCCTGGCTCAAATATATATGGGAAGGTTTTAGGACTCTAGGAAGAGCTCATCTCTTTAGCAACCTGGAATCAATCAACAGGAAGGACCAGGTTTGGTCCAAGGAGGCTTTTCTTAGACAGCGGGTGGCAGACAGGGAAGAGCGTGAGCTAAGGAAGCCCAGTGTACGTAGATTCATCATCTTGAAAACTGTTCAATTTTCGTAACCATATCTTCTAGGGCTTCTTAGCTCTTATGACCGCTTTTTACTGACCAGGTTCCGCTTTGATTTATTCCATCTTCTCCTCGCCCACCCATGGGGGAGGAATAAAGGTGGGACCCTGTTACCCTGTGGCTGCGACATAAGTCTCCAGAGGATATGCTCCACTTTTTGTCAAAAATGTTTTTATTGGTTTTCAAAGATAAGATAGTACACCAAAAAAAACAGTCTGCAGAAGGAGACAGCAATACATCATATATGCCGAGAGCTACAGAAAGCTAAAGCATCATATACAGTTTGTGTACCAGGTCTCGGCGAGCCCTTAAAAAGCTCAGCATGAACCTCCCAGGTCTCCCACGGGCCCCTCACATCGCATAAGTCAACAAGTCCTCATGAAAGGTCAGCAAAGTTAATGGCAGTCATCCCTCCCGTCCACCCTCCCCCTCCCCCCCCTAACTCCCAAACAATAAACACAAAAAATACAAACTATGGTGTCACGGTTAAACAAAAATCACATGTGGTTGCAGGTGAGGGCTGGATTATGGAGAAGGGGGGACCCTACGCCCCCCCGAGGACCCCTCCGGCAATTCAGGGGAGCCTACGGTCGTTCTAGATGTGAAAGAGATGGAGAGCTCGCAGCCGTGGCCCACATGCCAACAGAGGTAGCCCCTCCAATAGGTATTCCACCAAGGGAGCCCACACATAATCAAATCCCTTCCTAGAGTTTTCCACAATGTCCGCCATTCTTTCCATTGCCAATGCGCGCCACAACCTGGCATGCCATTGGGTGAGAGAGGGGGCCTCCACTTTCTTCCATGCTGCCACCACTGCCATCTTAGCGGCCCCTAGGCACAGCCATATCACGGAGCGATCGCCCTGTGTCTGGCGCTTCAAATTGGGATCCCTAATTCCCAGGAGAGTGTGTTCTAGTGTGTCCGGGATCGGATAACCTAGGATTAGTTTGATTTGGGAAAGTACCTCCTTCCAGAAGGGCCTGATGCACGGACAATCCCACCAGATATGTTTGAAGTCTCCCAGAAGCCCACGTCCCCTCCAGCACCTATCGGAGGAGTTCGGGAAGATAGTGTGTAGCCTCTGAGGGTGTAGGTACTATTCGTACATAATTTTGTAATGGGCCTCCCTTAAAAACATGGAGCGGTTATACTTGGGAATGTCCCTATACAGGGAGGTCCATTGTTTCCTCTCCAGTGGGGTGGCTAAAATTGAATCCCAGAACCTTTGGTGTCTAGGGGTGTGATGTGAACCCAGAGACCGTATGAGTGAGTAAAGGAAAGAGATGGTCCCCCTCGTAGAGGCTCCTGATTGAGCAAATTTTTCGATCGGAAGTAAATCCCTAGTGGCAGCCTGCCGTATCTGCGGTTGGAGAACCCAATGTTTGAGTTGCATGTAGCGATACTCTTCCAAGGGCTGAAGGTGAAAGGCTTTAACACATTCCGCAAAGGTCAGCAATTTCCCTTTTTAAACAGATGAGAGAGCATGAGACAACCACCCTCCTGCCATGCCTCAAATGACCCTTCCCGCAGCGCCGGAGGAAACTCAGGGTTGAAGTGAATGGGCGTGTAGGGGGAAGGGAAGGTGGTAATAGGCGAGGATCTAGCTAGCTCATCCCAGACCCTTAAAGTGGTAGCAGTAGGGGTGCTAATATAGGCATTACGTGGTCGATTTGTGTTTCTGCTTCCACAGGAGGTCCCAGATCGTCCTACCCACTATTTGTCGGTCCATGTGAAGCCACATTTTATCTGATTCTCGGAGGGACCATTCCGTAATCACCCGAAGTTGAGCCGCTCTGTAATACCCCCAGGAAGTCCGGTAGGGCCAACCCCCCCCTCCTCCCTCGACCTAGTTAGCACTCGATTAGAGAGTCGCGCTCTCTGCCCTTGCCAAATAAACTTGGTTATCATTGTCTTCAGCTCAGAGAAAAGTGCCCGGTCCACTGGAATAGGAAGGCCTTGAAAAAGATACAGCAGGCGCGGGAGGAAGTTCATTTTGATGGCATTGACTCGCCCAATCCATGAGAGCTAGGCAGTCCTCCATCTAGCTAAATCAGCTTTAAGCTGGCGCAGCAAGGGCGGGTAATTAGCTCCATAGAGATGTTCCAGCTTGGGGGTGAGTTTGATGCCAAGATATGTAATGGCCTTGTGCGCGGTCTGGAAAGGTGACGCACTTTCAATAACCCGCATGGACTCCTTAGGCACGGTTAGGTTGAGAAGGAAGAATTTTGAGAGGTTCACCTTAAATCCCGAGGCCTGTTCGTATGAGGTCAGCTCAGATTGAATCGCTGGAAGAGAGGACTGCAGCTTTGTGACTGGGAGTAGCACATCATCCGCGAAGAGAGAGATCTTATGTTCATCCGTGCCGAATGGGACCCCCCCTATGTCTGGATTGGATCCAATGCATTCCGCAAGAGGTTCAATGCTGAGCGCAAATAGTAAGGGGGACAACGGGCACCCCTGCCTGGTTCCCCGGGAGAGGTTAAAAGGTTCCGATGCGACCCCATTCACTAGGACCCTGGATCTCGGAGCGGAATAATTCGCCCGGATCATTCCAATGAAGGACTCATTAAAACCAAATCGTCGTAGTGTACGGGTCAAAAAGTCCCCGTCGACCCGGTCAAAGGCCTTCTCCGCGTCTAGCGAGAGAAGTACCGTAGGTATGGCCTTCCGCTGGGCTTTCTCAATAATGTGGACCACCCTCCGAAGATTTTCGTGAGTTTGCCTCCCTTTGATGAAGCCCGCCTGGTCTGGCTGTACGAGCGCCGGCATAACATGTTCCAGACGCAAAGCCAATATTAAAAAAAAAAAAAAAGAGTATAACTTGGCATCCAAGTTCAGGAGCGCTATAGGCCTGTAAGAGGCGCAGCTAGTGGGGTCTTTCCCCGGTTTGGGGATGACGGAGATCAGGGCCTCTCCCATAGAAGGGGTAACCTCTTGCCTGTCTGCTGTATCGTTGAAGAGTAGCACGAGGCGGGGTACTAATTCAGGCGCAAACGTACGATAGAAATGGGCATTGAGGCCATCAGGGCCGGGCGCTTTTTGGAGCTTGAGGGAGTCAATCGCCTTTTGGACCTCTTCTGCGGATATGGGTCTACTTAAGTCCTCGTTTGTAGAGGGCGGGACCTGGGGTAGGTCCAGAGCCTCTAGGTATTGGTCCTGAACCTGTGGATCGAACGAGTCTGCAGTATACAAGGAGCGGTAAAATTCCCCAAAGGCCTTGGCTTTCCCTGTTTCGCTCTGGTGAGAGATCCCCTTCCCATCGATTGTGTTTAATGTAGTCCTTTTCCTATCTCACTCGTAGTTGGCGTGCTAAAAGGGACCCAACCTTGTTTCCTCCCTCGTAGCTGCAGGCTTGCAAGCGTAGAAGAGTCTTTTCAGCCCCATTAGTGTAAATAGCCTGGAGCTTCCCCTTAACCTGAGTAACCTTACAAAGTGATTGGATTGAGGGATTAGATTTGTGGTCAGATTCAGCCTTTCGAAGCTCCCCCTCGAGAAGAAGACGTTCCCCCTTACGTTGTGTTTTGAGGGTGTCGTCCAATTCGATGCACTTCCCCCGAATAACTGCCTTGAAGGCGTCCCAGTTGTTAGCTAAGGAGGTTTGTGCCGGATCGTTAAGGTCAAAAAACTCTGTAATTGCCTTTCGTAATTCATCTCTAAGAAGCCGATCCCTACAAAGGAAGTTGGGAAAATACCATCTGACAAGCTTAGAACGCGGGCGGGCCAATCAAGGACGAGCTCTAGGGGAGCGTGGTCCGATAGACAAATCGGGTGGAACTGGGATCCCGCTATTGTGTGGAGAAGGGACTGACTAATGAATACGTGATCTATTCTGGAGTATGTCCTATGTGAATGTGAGAAAAAGGAATAATCCCGGGTCGTGGGATGGGCATCCCTCCAAACATCCACCAGCCCCATTCTCTGCAAAGTTGCCTTAAGTGGTTTGCTAAATACCCCCCCCCGCTGCTCTATGGGAGTGTGTAGTGTCCAGGGCCGGATCCCATATCAGATTGAAGTCTCCAAGCAATAAGATGTCGCCTCTGGCGAATCCCTACAGTAAGGCTAAAAAAGAGCTCAGGAAATCATGTTGCCCTGTGTTGGGAGCATAAATCGTGGCAATAGTGCACAACCTACCCCGTATTTCACCCCTAACCATCAAGAACCTCCCCTCCTTGTCCATTTTCGTGTCATGATGGAGAAACAGGATGGAAGTGTGAAAAAGAAGCGCCACCCCATTGTGTTGAATATGTGACGTTACAACGCGATCAAAATGATCGCGGTATGTTACATCGCAGTTTTTACAACGCAAGTCGTTACGACTTGTGCTGGAGGGCGCTGGACTTAGGAATAGTATGATTTACTATTCCAACACCAGTCTACGTACAGTAGGGAAGGTGTTGGAATAGTAAATCATACTATTCCTTAGGTTAGAGCGCCATCCAGCGCAAGTCGTTGTAACGACTTGGGTTGTAATACCCACGATGTAAAGGCATTGCGATGCAATGCCCGCGTGGTAATGGATGTCTCCCCATTGTGTTTAGTGTGTGCTGAAGAGCGAAAGATCTGTGGGTAGGCCCTATGTTTTAATCGTTGTTCCTCTTTGCATGGGAGGTGTGTCTCTTGCAGGGCAGCTAGTTTAATCTGGTGGTCATTTAGGAATTTCCAGATCCGTTGCCTCTTGTTAGGGGAATTAAGACCCTTTACATTCCACGTTAACCAGTTAATCCCCATCAGTCATCATAAAAAAGTTGTCAGCTGGTCCCCCCAGCCGCACTCCCGGGGTCATTACCCTCAAAGATCTTCCCCTGTCCCTCCCGCCCCACCCAAACAACGTAACAAGAATGCAAAAAATACCGTGACACCAAACCAAAGTGAACAGTAACATATAAGGATCAAAACTTTGAGCTCGGAGGATCTCAATCCCACATGAGAACCTCATTTCGAGCAGTACCTAGGGCGTACCAAATTCCGCCACCAAGGCCCATAGCGCATCTTCGTAGGCACAGAAAAAAGCAATAAGAGCTAACAATATCTTTGAGAGTTATGGACGGCGTGATTACTTCGAGCTTTTCCCCCCCTCCGTCTCCGCTTGAAAGTCAGAGCGTCTGAGGTCAGACCAGGAAGCTCCCCTTGCAGCTACCAAGGACCGTGAACCTCTAGTCATACTTGATACCTCAGGTGAAACAAAGTCTCTGAACGACAAGGAGCCTGGACCTCATCATCCCGTAGTGTTCTTGCCTGCTCTCCGCTGATGAAGCCAGGGCCCCCCCCTGCTTCTTCGAACCTGCCGTCGCCTCCACACCTCTCGACTCCGCCGCGTGCGTCGAGGCTGGCATCTCAATACCCAGGATAGCCATTGTCTCCTCGAGTTCCGTGCAGTGATAGTTCTTGTTGTCTAGCGTGAAAGCTAAGCCAAAGGGGTAAGTCCAGCGGTATTTCACCTTGCGGTCTCTTAAGGCTGTAGTGACGGGTCGGAACTGCTGGCGCCGAGCAAGTGTGGCCTGTGCAACATCCTGGTAGAGCGAACACGTGGCGCTCTGGAATGACACTGTCGAGGGCACGCGCCTTCTGAAGGACCAATTCCTTGGTTTTAAAAGAGCCGAATTTTGTCAGCACGTCCCTGGGTTTTCTGGAATCTCTCGGAGCACAAGGCCCCACCCGGTGAACTCGCTCCAGACGAACCTCTGGTCCAGAGTCTCCAAGCACCGTGGAAAAAAGCCCCACCATAAAGGCCTCCAAATCTGGGCCTTCGCAACCTTCCTCCAGGCCTCTCACCCGAATGTTATCCCGACGGGAGCGATTCTCCAGATCTTCGCATCAGAGCACCGTGGTTTTCAGCTGAGCACGTAGGTCACCAGACTGGGCCTCCAAGGGCCGCACATGGTCTTCCAACTCCTGATATTTTGCCTCAAGGTCGAGAGCGCGGGCCCCGATTGAATCAACATCAGATTGCAAGGCCACCAGCGGCCCCCCATTTCGGCTTTGAACGCATCAAAAGAGGCCCCCATATCGGCCTTAATATCGTCTCTGAGTTCTTGTTTGAATTCTCGGAGCGAGGCCATCAGGTCTTCCCGTGTGAGCGCCATATTGCCGTCAGTCCGCGCCGTCTCTTCACTGGTCGCTCCCTTGGCGGCGTGGGAGAAGAAGCTTGAGACTTTTGTGGGCTGCGCCTTTTTGGGTGGCATAGGGACTCGCGCCCACCGCTTGTTCGGGGCCTTCCTGCAGTAGAAAATTGCAGGGGGAACTGGAGACTACCGTGGCACCCCAACTCTGCCCACTTGCATTGACCTTTCTGAATCGGGTGAGAGAAGTTCAGTGACGCTGAAGTAATGCACCGTAGGGTCCAGGGATCGCCAGATTATAAGAGCGGGGGTTTAGTTTGGGCAGCCCGCAACCCCTTGGGGCCATCAGCCAGAGATCCTCGCCTGGGACGGTGGGGTTAGGTCCGGGATGCTCCACCTTGGATACAGACCTCACGGGGCCCCTGTCAGTTTCCTAGTAGCTCCTTGCTATTCGTCGGGATCTAGAAGTCCCTCGTCGTTCAAACCTCTGGTCAGTACTGTGACCAGACAGCAACTCGTGATCACCCTTAGCAAGGTCACGCCGCCCCCCAAGGGCCTCATGGGAACCCCGCCGATCGCTGCAGCCTCTCCTGCTGAAGAGGCTAGGGGGACACCTCGAAGAGCAACTGCGGGGAGGGTTGTGATTTGGTTCAGGGCCCCTCCAGGGGTAACGACAGGTCGCCGAGAAGGAGGACAGCCATCAGGGATAGAGAGTCTCCAGCCGGAGCCTCCTCACGAGGCTATGGAAAGGTGACTGACCGCCGCCATCCTAGGGTCAGGCACCGCACATTCGGGAATAATTCTGGCGGTGCGCTTTGGTGTAGAGGGGGCCCCCCGCTCCTCACCGCGTCTGGTGCCAACATCCGTGAAGGCACTCCTGTGTCTCCGCTCGGCCGGGGGACCCCACTCCGCAATCCGGGGCACAGCTGAGAGAACGCGTCTCCCGACGCGGGTGCCAGTAGAGCCAGGCGTTGCCGACTTGCGGCTGGTGGCGGCCCCCGGGGCTAAGCAAGCGGGGCCGCCGGAGCTCTCAACTTGCTTGCAGATAACGCGGTCTCCCGCAGGTCCCGGTACAGCGGCGTGCGCCTCAGCAGCAAAGCACGGCAGGAGCTGCCATCTTACTCCGCGCCGCGGGCTCCGTTGGTAGAGATATTTTCACCCCGCAAACCTCATCAGGGGGGTCCAAGTTCGCCGCCTGCAAGCCTCCACACCTACGGGCTCCCCAGACGGGCAGGCGACTCAGATTTGGGGTAGCAGGTGCCTCGCAAACTACAGGATCATTGGGGCCTGGCGCGGAGCCGATCGGAGTTACGTCCGGTCGGCAATGATGGTTCAATGCTCCACTTTTTAATGTTTTGTAGTTACTATGAGATACTGAGGAAGACCTAAATTATTCCAATTTAAAAAAAGGCAAATTTTAGATAAGTGCATCCTGCTTTTACTTTTTTATTAATGCTTTCAGGGAGCATGGTATTGTATGTTCTTAGTTTTTTAAAGTCCGCAGTCGGGCTTAGATCGAGCTGTGACTAATTACTGAGGGCAGATCAGGCATGGCCGCGAGGCTACCTTGGTATCTTTTTACTTCGTATTCTTTTGCATTTTTAATCATGTGTATTTTAATGAAGAAGTGTAACCGATGGAAGTTGAAACATAGGAATGGTGTACCTTGGATTCCTGTAATCCTGACTGTTATGGTTTTGTACAAGAGCTGAATAAAGTGTTGTTGTTGAAAAGGTATGAAAAAGGTGTGAAATGCTTCCCAGGAGGAAACAATAGGCTGACAGGAATGGGCATAGATTACTCCTCTGAATCTCACCAAACATGCGCAGTAAGGGCTGTGAGTATCCTTTTTGACATTACACTGTCAAATACAGCTCGACAGGTCTACTGGGTTACATATAACACTTTGGGATGCACTTGAAAGGAAGGGAAACAGGATGCCAAAACAATTCTTGTGCATCCACTGTCTGGTGGCTGATGAATCCTGCTTTGTCCTACCAGACTTCTGTCTCTGGGTTTATTGTGGGTACAGTGGTTGCCTCAACCTGGATTTTAGTGTTAGATGTGGGAGGATTACCACAGTACATCCCCCACTCACACACACCCCAGCCCTCAGAGGCCACGTTTAGTGTGGCTAAAAATTTTAGCCATCTTGAAAATGCCCAAAGTGGGTAGTGTTGGCCCCAGGAACGTTACCCCATTGATTGGGGCATGCCCAGAAGTCATTTCCACCGATTAGCTTGTGACGGGCATAAATGTGGTATTACCAGGCACTCATGTCATGACACTTCTGGACCTGAGGAAGAACAGAAGAGGACAGGACCTGCTGCCTGTGACCTGAAGGACTGGACCTACCCCCTCTTGTGCCGAGGACAAAGAAGAGGGCTCCAAGGGTCATAAGGATGACCTCCTGTTCAACTACAAGGATACAACAAGCTACAAGAGGCCTTTTCCTGCAACTGCCCAGCTGATCAGTGGCAACTGGACCTGGACTGAACCCTGCTGTTGGCTTCTGCCTGGCACCCCCAGGCATGTGGACTTGTGTAGCCCAATGCCCAAGACATGTTGTTTGGGGTCAAGGACAACACATTTTCCTGTTTTTGTCCTTGAAGTAGGCCAACCCCTACATCACATACTCTGACTGCCAGTTTACAGTACCACATTATGGATCTGTGAAAGAGCTTTGTCTGCAATTAAGATGAGATGTGTATCCATATGTATAAACTGTTCAAGCTTGTATATATGATTCATTAATGCAAAGCCTTTATTATCAGGCTGAGCGCTCTAAGGAAATGCAGTGAGCTCTGATCTTGGCTTGCAATACTGACAGTGGTTCAAGTAGAAAAATCTGTTAACTTTTTACAGAGTTTAACAATTTGAGGCTACATATAAAGCTTCCAGAATGCTCCCTGGTCAGATGCAAATACGAGCAGAAGCCTTGAAAGCAAGATTGGTGATTAGTTCAATTTCACAAACAGTTTAGCAAAACGTTTTTTCCAGACTCCTATTTGTTTGCGTACATTTTGTTTTGAAAGTGTCAATCCCCAAAATCTTTGCCAGTTTACAGTACCACATTATGGACATTGCAACTAAGGTGAGATGTGTATCATTATGTATAAGATGTTCAAACTTGTATATGGTTCATTAATGCAAAGCCTTTATTATCAGGGTGAACAGATTATAGAAGAGTCTGTGAAACCCCTTAAACATGCAAGTGTGTGGGTGTGCACAAACTTAAAGGCCATTCCATCCATGGAACCACAGCTACTTCCAGCTCTGGTATGTAAATTTGCAGAAAGGTGGCAAAATCAAGGCATTATTAAACTCCAAACCAAGATATAATACGAGTCTTGGCATAATCGGAGAGGCTTTTCTGATAGAACGTGAACGCTGCCATAATTTGTCACATCACTCATTCGCACCAAGGGACAAGTAGATTTTTCTACAGGACAAATAGATGTATGAGGCATCCGGTCCCATTGACAAGTAGAACAAAACTCTCTATCTCGCTCTGATCAGCAGTCGGGGCACTTCTCGGATTCCTCCTCCTCAGTCAAGTTGGAGACAGCATGTTGTGTTTGCATTGCACAATGGAGTTTGTTTTGTGTGTACCAAGATATTTCCAGACCTCCTTCAGGAGAATTATCTTTGTTGTAGCACGCAGATGTTTCTTTCCCTCTTGGGATCTTTTCGACTACACTATACCAGAAAAAATACCCAGTTTCACTACAAACAAAAAAAAGAGACACATGACTGGAATCTAGCACAGTCTTTGCACCTTATCTAACCTGCTGACCAACAAAGACACTGATCTAGCCCATCGCCTGCTACGTGGGAAGGAACAGAGGCCACACAACATCAAAGCACAAACGCACCCACTGCCAAATGAGTGAAAGAAAAACAGGTTCACACTGTTGTGTTTTGAATCATCATTATGGTGAGTGTTCACCCACAAATGGAACATTGCTTTCTGTAATAAATGGTACAGAGGAATTATCTGTATCACTTTTGAACACTTTTGTAGGCATTGCCTGAAGTGTCACATAACACAAAAAAAAAATGGTTCCTAATAGGCACCCAAATGGTATTTACTGTGTTATGCTTATTACCACTCTAGAGAAGTAACAAATGCAACATCATTGATAGTACATTATACCGCTAATTTGATTATAATTATATTATACCCTCTGGTGTCTCTTTTCGTTGTGCTTTGCAGTGCAGTTTCACAGCCAGTCAGGCACCGCCTGGCTTCTTCATGCAGAACCTTGGCTCCATCCAGCTCTTTGGGAGTATCTGCTGACCGCTACCAGTTCAATCACTCATCCAAAGTGTTGTTTCTTTCGCTGTTTGCTATGGCTTCTCTTTTCTTCGTTGCCCACCTCTGTTCTCAGGCCACCTGCAGGTCTGGCTTCCTCAATTTACCCGCTGTAAGGGAGCATGCATTCCACTTTAGCTCCTCATCAGCCTCAGCCTTCTTTTGCAGATGCATAATGTGCCCTGGGTCATTAATGTAAGACTTGTGCGACAGCATTCTGATGGATTTCATCCCCTGGTTACTGGAGAATGCAGCTTACACTTACATCTTGCTGCGCAGCTCTTTGTCACTGCTGCAAGCTTTAAGGTTGAATAAAAGTCTGCAGTGGTTCTTCTCCCCTCACCCTACAACAACAGCTGAGGAACAACTATCATGAAAGAAATGTCTTATTTGGTCTACTAAGACTCCCCAAGGATCAAGTAGCCCTATTGCCTAGTACGAGGATCCTGAACTCCTATGAATACTTTGTCAAGATGACTGCTGTTATATGTACAATAACAGCAGGAATTTTATGTCAAGACAGGAGGCTAGCATTATGCATTAACTTTTATTTACTCTTCTGAGCAGCAATTCAATTAAAAGCTTTCAAATGGAACTTTCAAAAACAGCACAATGAATAATAGAATGTTCAGTCCCATATATGCTGGTTGACCTCAGCCTTCCTCCTCTTTTGTTTGCTGCTTCTGAGCAGATAAGCATATCAATGTTTTTATATTCTAATTGTTTAGAGTGAGAGGTTAATTGTATGGGTAGATGATTTACATTACCCAATTTATGGGTATTATATTTAGTAAGGTCTATTTTTATCCCATATTTTAACTTAATTAGAACGTACTGGTTTGTGTTGCATCACGTTTTAATTTATTGTTGAGGTTTCTTCTAAGAGGCAAGTTATAAAATTACAGGATTTAGTAAGCTTTTTATAAGAAACGGGTGTTACCTTTTCATTGCGAGCGTGAGGAACATTTATTTTCGTTATTGCGCTTGGGATCGTTGGGAGAGGCCGTGCATTCCTCTCGGGCTGACAGGCTGACGCGTGGAGACAGCGCAAGTGTAATCAAATGAAGGACATTCGCTCTCTGTGCATGAGCGTCTTTTTCTACAGGAGATTGGGCATGGTTTTAAACATCGACCTAGATATTCCAAGGCAATGGCCCTTGTTTAATAGTAGATGGCCCGATTTCTAGAGCAATTAGGCCTTTGAGGTCTGGTACCTAGAAATGGTAGGCACAAGACCATCGGGCTCAACTAAATTGGTAGAAGTGGCAGTTTTTAAGTACATTTTAGGTGAGGCTGAGTTTAGACGGTGATATTTTTGAGACAACTGATTTTGGATTTACAAAATATTAATTTTGTGAAACTTATTGGATTTTTTAATAACTTTTGTGCACTGGGGTTTAAGAAGTAGATATGGAGTCACTAGATATTGAGGTGAGCGAAGCGAGCATTATAGGAAAAATTATTTCTCAGGAGTTGGGCAGTGCTCTGCAGGAGTCCGTTAAAAAGGCATTACAAAAGGAGAGAGAAACTGTCCATGTGGAGGAGGATGAGTTTTTTCCAGTGACAGACGAAGATGAGGTGCACAGGGGACCAGGAGGTGAATGCGCAAAGAAAGCATAAGAAGACAGACTCAAGAAGCAAGGGAGTCCAAAGCGGCTCAGATGGAGAGGGTGCCCGTTGTGGCATACAGAAAGGGCAGTCAAGCACTGCAAGTGAGGTACCATCAGGTGAGATGGAGGTTAATGGAGGATCATCCAATTGGGATGAGTATGGATTAGATCTGGACTACAATGATAACTCTGAGGAAGAATTTGGGGATAATTCAGGTGAAATGTCAAGGAAAGTAAAGAAAGTCACTGGCCCTATGGGGAGAATCTCTTTGAACCGCTGTGATATCAGACATCCTCATGGAAAGGATTGGCGGCCTCTGGAGCACGTGTCTGAATATATTAGGCACTGGATTAGGAGACCATTGGAAAAGAAAGAGCGTAAAGTAATGAAGGCGGAGTGTTCTCGGTTGGTCATAGATGAAAAATTCACAATGACTCTGAATTTAGATCCAGAAATGATTACTTATTTGTTAAAGTTAGGACGGGATCCAAGAAAGGGTTTAGAACATTCACTCAAACTATGTCAGGACAAGCTCTTGAATGTTTTAGGGCCCTTAGCAAGGATGTTTGATTTGGTGGAGGATGCTTTTTTTAAAGGAAAGGATCTGAATATTGAATTATTGAGAGGCTGGTGCCAACACGCTATATGTTTTTTAGGCATCGCTAATGCGGGCCTATTAGTCGAGCGACGGAAGACTGTTTTGATGTGCATTAATCCTAAATTGGCTGATCTGGCCAAAAAAGAGTCAAGTGAGGACGCCACAGATCTTTTATGTGGCAAAGGAATGGTGAAGTCCATGGGGAAATACATACAATCATTCACCAAGTTTGGATATAGCGCAATTCAACATGAACAGATTTTTTCAGAAGGGTAGTTTTTCTGGTTGGGCTAAAAGAAGAGGGCAACCTTTCAGTCGCGTCAATTATAAGACCCACTCCAAACCAATGGTAGTTATGGATCTGGAGGAAGTCAAGGGGAATGGGAGGAGGATTTAGATTGTCCAGAGGATGAGGTCCAAGCTCCAATACAGTACAAGGTGAGTCTGAGGATTTGCATTGGTTCTATCCCTATAAAGGTGGGAGGAGGATTAAGGTTGATTCACAATCGGTGGAGTCAACTAACAAAGGATGTGTGAGTGTTAGAAGCTGTGAGAGGATATCAAATAGAATTTGTAGCTCAGCCTTATCAGGTAAGAGAACCAAACAAGTTGGTATTCAACAAAGAGTTGGAGGATATAGTGGCCAGGGACATCAATCAGATGTTAGCAAAAGACGCAATAGCAGAGGTAGCAGAAGAGGAAAAAGGTTTTGTAAGTACACTTTTTCTTGTGGAGAAAAAGGACAAGGGCTGGAGGCCGGTTATAAATCTAAGAAACTTGTATCAGTATGTAAAGTACATGCATTTCAAAATGGAAAGGGTGCACATGTTGCAAGAACAGGATTGAATGGTGAAGTTGGATCTCAAGGATGCCTACTTCACAATTCCAATAGGAAAGGAGAGCAGGAACTTTCTGCAATTCAGGTGGAAAGGGGTGTTATACCAATTCCAATGCCTGCCATTTGGGTTATCAGCAGCCCCTTGGTGTTTCACACAGGTGTTGAAACTGGTAGTTGGGTTTTTACGAGAGATGGGTGTTCGGATGATAATATATCTTGATGATATTCTGATAATAGGACAGGTGCTGGAAGAGTTGAACAGTCCGCTGGTTATGGTACAGGAGTTGTTGGAAAAATTGGGCTTCATAATAAATTTGGAGAAATCAGTTTTGACACCAACACAGAGTGTGGAGTTTTGGGGTTTTGTAGAGGATACAGTGTCTTATCAACTACAGTTACTGTAAAAGAAAGCAAGGAAAATAAGACAGGAAGTGAAGTCCTTGTTGAAGAAGGAAGAGGTAGTATTGAGGGAAATTAGCTCGAGTGATTGGCCTCCTGTCTTCCTCAATTCAAGCGATTTTTCCAGGTCCACTGCATTATCGTGCTTTACAACGATTGAAGATGGCTGGTTTATCCAGAGGTCTGTGGTATGGAGACAGAATAATTTTGAGTCAGGATGCAAAGACAGAGTTGCAATAGTGGAAAGAGAATTTAGACATGGAATGGAAAGGCGATTTTTGGAGTAAACCCGGATTTAATTTTGGAATCTGATGCGAGCAAATTAGGATGGTGAGCTTGTTGCTCAGGTCAGGAAACAGTAGGTGTTTGGGATGCACTGGAAAAGAAGTTTCATATAAATTGGAGAAGAAGGCAGGGATTTTCGCTTTACAGAGTCTCAGAAGGCAATTGGAGAGCCGTAGTTCTTTTGAGGATGGACAGCATATCAGCGGTGACCTATATCAACAAATTGGGAGAAACAAAGTCAAAGAGATTGGTGGAATTGACAAAAGAGAGGTGGGAATTTTGTTTATAACACAAAATTGCATTGAAGGTGGAGTATTTACCTTGTGTATCCAGTGTTAGAGCAGATTGGAATTCAAGGAATGTGACAGGTTTCAGCGATTGGAAACTAAGGAGGGATTTGTTTCTGAAAATTCAGGTTGTTTCAGGACCTTTCGGGGTAGATCTTTTTGCGTCCAGGTTAATAGCTCAGTTACAGGATTATGTGAGTTGGAGTCCGGATCCAGGAGTGATGGCAATGAATGAGTTCAATCTGAATTGGAAGGGTCTGAAAGGCTATGCTTTTCCTCTTTTTTCAATGATACAGAAAGTGTTGGTTCAGGTGAGGAAACAGGTGTCAGGTGGTGTTATTGACTCCTTCTTGGAAAACACAGATTTGGTTTCCAACTTTGCTGGCAATGGTAATCGAGACTCCATTGTTGATTCAGTCATGCAAGGGACTTTTACAGGGAGGAGATCAGGAGGAGCATCCTTTGGTATCGTGGGTTTGCTCAACCTTCTAGTTTGGAAAGTGTCAGGAATTCTGGAAGATTCTCTCGCCTTTCGGGAACAGCTTCTGAGTTGCTCAATGAGTCATGGGCACCTGGTACAAAGAAGAAAATACAGAGAAGCTTGGAGAGTTTGGGTTCATGCTTGGAGAGGGATTTGGATCCCGTACAAGCAGATGAGGTGGAAGTGGTGAATTTTTTAACAGAATTGTTTGGTAAAGGTTTGTCATACAGAACAATTAATTGTTATAGGTCGGCTATAGCGCCAGTTATTGTATTGTATTGTAATTGCATTTATATAGCGCTTACTACCCCTGACGAGGCGTCGAGCGCTTTTCGGCGAGTAGCACGCTACTCCGGGACCCATAGAAGATTAGTGTTGAATTAGTATAGTGAAACATGCAAGTAAATTTTAAGTGGTGGATAGGTTAGTCAGTTATTTGGATTCGGAAGGATAGCAGAAAGATAGAAGAGGAAAACAAGGTTTGTATTTATATAGCGCTTGTTACCCCTGATGGGGTGTTGAAGCACGCTACTCCGGAAACCCATAAAGGATTAGTGCTAAATTAGTATGGTGAAATATGAAAGTAATTTGAGTGGTGGATATTAGTCAGTTATTTGGAGTGAGAAGGGTAGCGGAGGGATAAAAGGGAAGAAAGGATTGCATTGATGTAGCACCTGTTACCCCTGCTGGGTGTTGAAGCGCTTTTCTGGCGAGTAGGACGCTACTCCGGAACCCATAAAGGATTAGTGTTGAAAATTAGTATAGTGAAGTATGAAGTAATTTGAGTGGTGGATATGTTATTCAGTTATTTGGATAGAGAAGGGTAGGTTGCGGGATAGAAGAGGGAAAGACGTTTGTATTTATATAGCGCTTGCTACCCCTTGATGGGGTTTTGAAGCGCTTTGTTGGCGAGTAGCACGCTACTCTGGAACCCATAAGGATTACTGTTGAATTAGTATGGCGAAACATGAAAGTAATTTGAGTGGTGGATATGTTAGTCAGTTATTTGGATTGGGGGGTTGGGGAGGGGTAGAAAAGGGAAAAAGGTTTGCATTTATATAGCGCTGGTAACCCTGATGGGGTGTTGAAACGCTTTATTGGCGAGTAGCACGCTACTCTGGAACCCATAAAGGATTAGTGGTGAATTAGTATAGTGGAATATGGAATTTGAGAAGTGAACATGTTAGTCTGTTATTTTGATTGAAAAGGATAGTGGAGGGACAGAAGAGTGAGATTTCTTTTTTTCTCTTTTTTTTGAGGTCATAGCAGTAGGAGGAGGCTTTTGGATGAGTAAAAAGGGGTTTTTGAGGGGAAGAGTCAGAGGGAAGAGTTTAGAAAGGTTTGTTTTGGGGGATCGGTATAGTAAAAGGAGGTGTCATATGATGCAAGGAGGGGTAGAGAAGGAGAGAGTCTAGAAAGGGTTATTTTGGGGATCATAGTAGTGGTATGGGGTTTGGGATAAATGAGAGAGTGGAGGTAGAGGATATATTGATAGATGTATAGGGTGAGAGATAGGGTAGTGCATTGGAAAGAGTAGTAGAAAGAAGTTTGAGATGAGTCAGAAGGTTGGGCCAGAGCATATATTGAGAGAAGTATAGGCTGAGAAAATAGGGTAGTGCATTTGAAATGCTAAATTAGAAGAAAGTGATAAATATATAGATCCATAAGTACATTGAAAGTATATAGATGCATAAAGGAGGTAAGTATATATAGATTAAAGATATTGATAGAGGTACAGGATGAGAAATAGAGTAGTGCATTGGATATGCTTTTTCAGGAGAAAAGTAACAGACACACAGATCCAAGTACATGGAAGGTACATAGATGCACAATGGAAGTAAGTACATGTAGACCAAAGATGATTTTTATTTATTTACAACATAATTATTCTACATGTTTATACAAAGCAATACACAAAGATCGGTACATATCTATAGTGAAAATAAATGCTTGTATACAGAGGAATATGCTGTAAATTTCTGTTTGCGTATGGTGCTTATGTGGGGAAGAGCTAATTCTTGAGTAGTTTTCTGAAGATAAGGTGGATCTTATGTTGGGGGGTAAAGAGCTCCATAGTTTGGATGCTTGAACAGAGAAGGATGTGCCACCCATGGTTTTTTTCTTGTATCTTGGAATTTTGAGGCGAGATGCCCCTTTAGAGCGTAGGTTCCTTTGTTGAATGTGTTTGGTGATTTTATTCCTGATGAAGAGCGGTCCCATTCCATGTATTGCTTTGTGGGTGATACAAAGTAGCTTGAACGTGGATCTTCTGGCAACCGGTAACCAATGCAGGGCTTTCAACGCAGGTGAGATGTGGTCTCGCGGTTTGATATGCAAGAGTAGTCTGGCAGCCGAGTTCTGAATCCGTTGTAGTCTTTTCATGGTCGTTAAAGGTGATCCGTGGTAGAGGCTATTGGCGTAATCGAGTTTGGACAGAACAAGGGAGATGGTAGCTTGGACCTTGTGTAGAAATCCCAAATGAGGGAAAATTCGTCGCAGCGTTTTTATAGTGACAAAGCTTGATCTTGCTAGTTTGTCCACTTGGGCATTCATCGACAGCTTGGAGTCCATGGTCATTCCGAGGTTTCTTACTTCCTTCGATACTTTAGGCGGTGATCCCAGTTCATCAGGCCAGGCGGCAAGCGGATCGTAATGTTTCCAATCGCCACACGTGAGTATTTCTGTTTATGAAGCATTCAATTTGAGATGGCTCCAAGTCATCCACTGATCCACAGCCCTGAGACAACTGAAAATTGGGGATTTTTCAATGTCTTTGGGGCATTCCAGTTGAAGGAGTATTTGCGTGTCATCTGCATAGTTATAGCACGTGAGGTGAAATTGATTGATCAGTACCGGTAATGACTTCATGTAGATGTTGAAAAGCATGGGCGAGATGATAGAACCTTGAGGGACCCCTGCTTTTGTGGAGTATGGTTTGGACGAGAAAGGTGGGGTATGGATGACATTAGTTCTGTTTTGAAGGTAGGACGCGATCCAGTCTAGAGCAGTTCCCTCTATGCCGGCTTCATAGAGTCTTTGTTTCAGAGTGTCATGGTCAACCGTGTCAAAGGCAGCCGAGAGGTCCAAGAGGAGTAGCGCAGCAACCCCGCTGCGGTCAACTGTATTCTTCAGGTCATCCCAGATGGCAAGGAGGGCAGATTCAGTGCCTCTTCCCGGACGGAATCCTGTTTGGAAGTCTGAGAGTATGTCATTCTCTTCAATGAATTGTGACATCTGGGCGAACGCTGCTCTTTCTATCAGTTTGCCCAGGAAAGGTCAATTTGTAATGGGTCTGTAGTTGTCAGGATTCAGCGGGTCCAAGTTTGTTTTCTTCAGTAAAGGGCATATGTGTGATTTTTTTAGTTCTTCTGGAAATATTCCAGTAGTTAAGGAATCGTTGATGATTCTTCTTACTGGAGTGGCAGCAGAGGTTGTTAAAAGAATTGTCTTGAAAGTTTGTGGTGGATAGGGGTCAGAAGGGCTGCCGGCAGGCCTGTTTGCTTTGACCAGGTTCATAAATTCATTGTGTGAGCTGTGTTGGAAGGAACGGAGAGGCTGGGTTAGAGTATTCTTGGATTGTTGTTTTGTACAGGGGTTAGTGCTGGTGCTTTGTTTCTGTTTTAAGTACGAGTCCAATGTGTCTGCTTTGTCTGTGTAATGATTTGCCAGTTTGTCTGTGAAATCTTGAGTAGCAGGATGAGTTCCTTCTAGGCAATTTGGTTTGCGAAATTCATTGAGTATTTTATAGAATTCTTTATTTGCACATTTAGCATTTTGAATTCTGTCTGAATAGTACCTTTTCTTAGCTTTTTTGATAGCTGACTTGTATAATCTGTTAATTTTTTGTAGGTGAAGTTTGTCTTGTTTGGCGTTTGTTTTGAGCCAGGTACGTTGCAGCTTTCTAATTTGTTGTTTTATGTCTTTTATTTCTATGTTTCTCCAAGGCGCTTTTTTCTTTTGTGCTGTTGTGTGGTTTTGAGTGGTATCAGGATGTCAAAAGCTTCCTGTAGCCACTCATATAGATTTTGAACAGAAGTTATTGTTTCCAGATTTGTACTTGATGTTAGTTGTGTTTCTAAGTGTTCCAAATTGAGTTTGTACCACGGCCGATAGGTGGATGGATGTAAGCTAGTTTTAGGTGAGTCCCTTAGTGTTGTTTTATGTTGGAAAGCAAGCAAGTGGTGGTCTGACCATGTGACTGGAGTTATAGTTTGAAAGGTAACTAGTTCAGTATTAGCAAAAATGACATCTAGGATATGTCCAGCGATGTGTGTGGGTTTGTGGACAATCTGATGCAGGTTCAGTGCGTCTAGGCCAGTGATTATTGTTTTTGGATGGGTCATATTGGGTTTGTCAAACCAAATGTTGAGGTCACCCAGAATGCATAAGTTGGTGTATTGTTATCAGGTTTGAAACTGTGTCTAGAAGTGCGTCTGGGAATGTTGCCTTGCTAGGTGGAGGTCTGTAAAGGAGCAGGAAGTTACAGGATGAAGACGGTGTAGTATTGCATCTTGTTAGAAGAGCCTCACAATTCTTTATGGAGATGTCATCAACTTTAGTGATATGTAATGTTTGCCTGAACACAACAGCTAGACCACCTCCTTTTTTGCCTATACGATTTTGGGTGATTGTTTGATAGCCTAGAGGAACGGCTTCATGCAGGACTGGAGCCATATCATCTCCCAACCATGATTCAGTTATGAATAGTATGTCTGGTTTTGCATCTGTGAGAAGGTCGTAGATGTGATGTTTGTTTTTAGAGAGGGATCAAGCATTTATTAGTAGACAGTTTAGAGAATGGCCTTTGGTGATAGTGAGACTTTGTTTTGTAGAAGAGTGATCAGTATTGTGTGCGTTTGTGGCAGGTGTGTTTTTAGTGCTGGCATTAGCTGTATTAGGATAGCAATCGTGTAGCTGTTCTGTATCATGTTCCTCATCCAGCATGCTAAGAAGGCATTTTGATGGGTCTGCGTGTGTATGTGGTGGAGATGGTGTTTGAGAGTGAGTTGGTGTGCTGTGTTGTTTTCGTGGTGTAACATTGTTGTGCAGTAGACATGGGGAAGCAAAGTTGTGAGGTGTGGCACGTCGCTTATGTTGTTGGCGTGTGTTTACGGCGGAAGGTGTATGAGTCAGGGGTGGTGGTGCAGCATGTGGGTCATGTAGTAAGGTTCTATATTGTCCAATGGATGAGAGGCGGTTAGAAGAGAGTTGCTGTGTTGCTGTATCTGTGTTAGGTGTGGTGGAAGAGAGAAAGCTTGGTATTGGAGTTTGTTCCTTTGTGTGGTTTGAAAGGTGGGTGTATGTTTGTATTTTGTAATGGTAAGTATTTTGAGGTGTTGCGCTTTGAAGATCTTGTTGTGCTGGTGTGTGTGATATGTTTTGTTTTTGAGGAGTAGTGAAAAGTGGTGCTGGTGTATTTGTTTTATGCAATGGATTTGGCTGTATAGTATTGTTTGTGAGAGGAGGTTGTAAGGTAGAGGGGGTGGTGATGTGTTTATGAGTAGAGTGTATGATGTGTGTAGGTGGGAATGACGTAGAGGTAAGAGTGTTTGTCTTAGACTGGTTGGTTGCAAGAGTTAAAAAGTGTGGTGGTGTGCAGTGTGTGTGTTGTGTGTTAGTGTTATTATGGTAGTAGGGAGAGGAGGGTGTTGGTTGGACAAATGATGGAAGGATGAATATATGTTTGTTAGTGATAAAAGGTAGTCTGTTAGGTGTAATTAGAGCTGGGAGCGTGTGTGTGGATGGGATGTAGTTATGTATGGTGTTGAATGGGGTTGTGTTGGTGATGAGTGGATTGGTTAGTGGTATAGGATAGAGTTGTGTACTGTTTGTAGGTGATGGTGGGTATGTGTGGTAGTTGGGATAGAAGGGTGTATAGATGTGGTTTGGTTGGGTTTGTAGTGCATGCTGGTACATTGGTCCGTGCATAGGGATGTGTGTGGTGTACATTTGGTGTGAATGTGTTACTATGTTTGTGGATGGTGTGGTGGCTCTTACTGAATGTGAACTTGGGCAGCATTTCTGGCCCTAATCCCGACCAGTCTCAAACAGGTAATTGCCCTTGTCCTCTCCGCCCTTAGCTGAGACGCCCTAAGCCTCAGCCTTTTATAGCCCTAGTAATCAGGTGACCCCTTCAGCCAATGGGAACCCTAGCCCTAACCCTATCCAGTCACAACACTAGCCCTTAAATCTAGAACCAATAGGAGACCAGGACCTTACAGCCAATCTCAGCCCTAGTCCAAGCACCCAATAACTTTCAAAAACCCTGATCTCTACGTCCAATAGAGGCCCTAGCCCTACCAGTAGTCCCAACCCAAGTCCAAGCAACCAAAGGCACAGGAAGCCCAAGTCCCTACTTCCAATAGAAAGCCTAACCCTACTCTTAGTCCCACACCTAGTCCAGCAACCAATCACACCAGAAGCCCTAATCGCTACTTCCAATTAAAGGCCTAACCCTAGCCCTAGTCCCACCCTACTCCCAACAACCAATAACACAGGAAGCCCTAGTCCCTACTTCCAATAGAAATACTAACCCTAGCCCTAGTCCCAACCCTACATTGATTGAATCACAGACCCAGGAACCAATCAGAACCCTCAAATACCCAACCAATGAGGACACTAACCCTAATCCAATAGAAACATCAGATACAACCACCAATCAGTGTACACATGTACCAACCACTAGCAGACTATATAAGGTCCCAGCGACCTCAGACAAGGTTTGCTGGCCAGGGAGTTGGGAGCTGCTTCTCTTGTTCAGAATCTCCTAGGAGACAGACCGGCTCAATCCACACTTTGGACTTCTGCAGGTAAGGGCCTAACTTGTCCTCTGACAATAGTGTTTGTATAAAACTTTACTCCCGCTCCTGGCCAAAAAACGAAGTGCACAGTCCCTATTAAACACAGTTTAAACAGCACACAGAAGATCACTGCTGCCTCAGAGCACCCTCTGATGTAGAATATCCCTGTTGCTGGGGGGGCTGGTTTCACTGACTTGCTAACACAAAATGGTGGCTGGGGGTGCACTACTTAACATACAGGTCTTAGCACAGAGACAAGGGGAAATTTGGATGGAAAACTGATAGTCACCGGGAATGAGAGGGAAAACTACAGAGATTTAGGACTGCAAATCCCACAATTCAACACGTTAAATGGAAGCAATCATGGGCAGGAAAAACCACAAGTTTGAACACAAAACAGGTGATTAAATATGCAATCACGGGCAGGTTAAAACTACAATTTTAAACTGTAACAACCACAGGCAAAGACAGTAATCACAGATAGGGAAAATCGTTTTTTAACTTTTGTTTGAAAGAGACAGCACTAGTCTGCCTCCTTACCACTTCCTGGACTCTGCTCACTGCAATCTGGGGCACAGGTAGGCTGCAACTCACAAGATGGAGGAGAATGATTTGGGGTGCACCCAGCAAAGCCTTAAGGGGCCTGGGCAGGTGTGAGAGGAGGGCTCAGAGTTGCCTGGGAGCTGAATAGCCAATCACCAGTCCTAGGTCTGCTGGCCTGGGGGGGGGGGGGGCTGGGAAAGGGGAGCTGCTTCTCTTGTTCAGAATCTCCTAGAAGACAGACAGGCTCAATCCACACTTTGGACTTCTGCAGGTAAGGGCCTAACTTGTCCTCTGACAACAGTGTTTGTATAAAACTTTACTCCCTCTCCTGGCCAAAAAACGAAGTGCACAGTCCCTATTAAACACAGTTTAAACAGCACACAGAAGATCACTGCTGCCTCAGAGCACCCTCTGATGTAGAATATCCCTGTTGCTGGGGGGAAGGAGGGGCTGGTTTCACTGACTTGCTAACACAAAATGGTGGCTGGGGGTGCACTGCTTAACATACAGGTCTTAGCACAGAGACAAGGGGAAATTTGGAGGGAAAACTGATGGTCACCGGGAATGAGGGGAAAACTACAGAGATTAAGGACTGCAAATCCCACAATTCAACACGTTAAATGGAAGCAATCATGGGCAGGAAAAACCACAAGTTTGAACACAAAACAGGTGATTAAATATGCCATCATGGGCAGGTTAAAACTACAATTTTAAACTGTAACAACCACAGGCAAAGACAGTAATCAAAGATAGGGAAAATCGTTTTTTAACTTTTTTAGGAAAGAGACAGCACTAGTCTGCCCCCTTACCACTTCCTGGACTCTGCTCCCTGCAATCTGGGGCACAGGTAGGCTGCAACTCACAAGATGGAGGAGAATGATTTGGGGTGCACCCAGCAAAGCCTTCAGGGGCCTGGGTAGGTGTGAGAGGAGGAAAATCAGAGTTGCCTGGGAGCTGAATAGCCAATCACCAGTCCTAGGTCTGCTGGCCTGGGGGGTGGGGCTGCTTTCTCTAGTTCAGAATCTCCTAGGAGACAGACAGGTCAATCCACACTTTGGACTTCTGCAGGTAAGGGCCTAACTTGTCCTCTGACAATAGTGTTTGTTTAAAACTTTACTCCCTCTCCTGGCCAAAAACGAAGTGCACAGTCCCTATTAAACACAGTTTAAACAGCACACAGAAGATCACTGCTGCCTCAGAGCACCATCTGATGTAGAATATCCCTGTTGCTGGGGGGGGTGGGGGGGGAGGAAGGGCTGGTTTCACTGACTTGCTAACACAAAATGGTGGCTGGGGGTGCACTGCTTAACATACAGGTGTTAGCACAGAGACAAGGGGAAATTTGGAGGGAAAACTGATAGTCACCGAGAATGAGAGGGAAAACTACAGAGATTTAGGACTGCAAATCCCACAATTCAACACGTTAAATGGAAGCATGGGCAGGAAAAACCACAAGTTTGAACACAAAACAGGTGATTAAATATGCAATCACGGGCAGGTTAAAACTACAATTTTAAACTGTAACAACCACAGGCAAAGACAGTAATCACAGATAGGGAAAATCGTTTTTTAACTTTTTTAGGAAAGAGACAGCACTAGTCGGCCTCCTTACCACTTCCTGGACTCTGCTCACTGCAATCTGGGGCACAGGTAGGCTGCAACTCACAAGATGGTGCAAAGTATTTCTATCGGTAGAAGTCCCTTGGTGTGCACAGTGATGAAAGGGGTTAAAAAGACCTCTGAAAGCAAAACATCAAACATCATGGGATGTGGATTTGGTACTCTAATTATTCGTGAATTAGCCAGGAAACCAATATTTGGGCGTGCGTGAGTTATCGTAGAAGATGGCAACTTTGCTGTGTTTGATTTCTTTCAGGAGAGTGTCTGACATTAGGGCTTTGGACATATCCAGTAGATTTTACCAACCCAATGGTGTGCTTTTTGAAGTGTGGAGGAGAACTAAGACTGTCTGGTTCCATTTTTTATCCAAGTTTTGATAATGTTCCAAATTTGCGTGTGGTAAGATGTTTAAGGGAATATGAATGTAGAGTGTTGGAGAAACTATGTGCAGGGGAAGATCAGTTATAGATCTCTTATGTGAAACTATTCAAGGGTGTATCAAATGCTACCATTGCAAGATGGGTGAAAGCGGTGATGAAAGACGCAGGTGTGGATTTATCAAGGTTTACAGCTCATTTGGTAAGAGGGGCTATGGCGAGCAAGGTGTGTATGTCAGGAGGACGGTTGGAAGATGTTCAAAAAGCGGCAGATTAGTCTAATGCGGCTACATTTAGGAAAATTTACTATAACGTTTTGGAGCATGTTTCAGGTTATGCTTTGAACATGCATAATGTTAGCCTTCTGTCTTGACATAAAATGACAATTCTTATAGGTTAACTGAATAAAGAATCACGATTTTATTAAAGACTAAGGAGACTAGCATAATCCCACCCACCCTCCCCTAAGTGGGGTTGGGGGGTTGGGAGTGAGGACGAGTAAGTGTAATGGTGCTGTAATTATAAATTCAAATTGGTTGCAGGTCAATGCTATTTTTATTAAAAAGTTTAATAAGACTGTTGTGTTTTTCCGCAGATAACTAGGCGAGGATAGTTTTTTTGGTCGGAGTTTGATTCTGGAGGGGTAAGGAAGAAGGTCAAACAAAAGAGGAGGAAGATGGACGTCAATCAGCATATATGGGACTGAACATTCTATTATTCATTTTGATGTTTTTGGGAAAGTTCTATTTGAAAACTTTTATGGCATTGCTGCTCAGAAGAGTAAATAAAAGTTAATGCATAATGCAAGCCTCTTTAGTCTTTAATAAAATCGCGATTCTTTATTCAGTTAACCTATAAGAATCATCATTCCCCCCAAACACAGGATGGGCCATGTTGCAAATAAAAACAGATGCATTGATGGAGCTATAAATACCTTAACATGCGCACATGTAAACCTGTCCTACTTCAACCCCTGAAATGCAAAATGATCAATTACCACTTAGATTTAACATAATGCAGTGCGCCCTCTGCGAGTTCAAAAAAGCACCTCATGCATTGTACATCTAAATGGAGCTTGACAAATGGAAGCAGTGCATATACAGAGTTTTTATTTCTCAGTTCATGCTTTACCTCTTCAAGCATTTGCCTCTGGACTATGAGTCAGTAATATCAATCAATCAATCAATCATGTCACTTATAAAGCGCACTACATACCCGCGAGGGTCTCAAGGCGCTGGGGGAAGAGGGGGTGGTGCTGCTACTGATCGAAGAGCCAGGTCTTGAGGAGTCTTCTGAAGGCCAGTAGGTCTTGGGTCTGTCGGAGGTTGGTGGGGAGGGTGTTCCAGGTCTTGGCGGCGAGGTGGGAGAAGGATCTGCCGCCGGCGGTCGCTTTTCCGGATGCGGGGGACTGTGGCGAGGGCGAGGCTGGTCGAGCGGAGCTGGCGGGTGGGGGTGTAGAAGCTGAGTCGTCTGTTGAGGTAGGCTGGTCCGGAGTTGTGGAGTGCTTTGTGTGCGTGGGTGAGGAGCTTGAAGGTTATCCTCTTGTTGACAGGGAGCCAGTGCAGGTCTCTCAGGTGGGGTGTGATGTGGCTGCGTCGGGGATGTCGAGGATAAGACGTGCAGAGGCGTTCTGGATGCGTTGCTGCCGTCTCAGGAGCTTAGCCGTCGTTCCTGCGTAGAGGGCGTTTCCGTAGTCCAGCCTGCTGGTGACGAGGGCCTGGGTGACTGTTTTTCTTGTTTCGGTGGGGATCCACTTGAAGATCCTGCGGAGCATTCGGAGGATGTTGAAGGAGGATGCGGAAACGGCGTTGACCTGCTTAGTCATGGAGAGGGTGGGGTCGAGGATGACCCCTAGGTTGCGTACGTGGTCGGTGGGTGGCGGGGCTGTTCCCAGTGATGTTGGCCACCAGGAGTCGTCCCAGGCTGAAGGGTTGGAACCAAGGATGAGGACCTCCGTCTTGTCCGAGTTCAGCTTCAGGCGGCTGGTCCTCATCCATTCGGCGACGGCCTTCATACCTTCGTGGAGGTGGGCTTTGGCGGTGTGAGGGTCTTTGGTGAGGGAGAGGATCAGCTGGGTGTCGTCGGCGTAGGAGATGATGTTGAGGTTGTGCTGTCGGGCGACGTGGGCGAGGGTGCCATGTAGATGTTGAACAGCGTTGGGCTGAGGGAGGAGCCTTGGGGTACGCCGCAGATGATCTTGGTGGCCTTGGATCGGAAGGGGCGAGGCGGACGCTTTGTGTTCTGCCGGAAAGGAAGGATGTGGTCCAGTCCAGGGCCTTCTCTTGGATCCCGGCGTCGTGAAGGCGTGTTCGTAGTGTGTGGTGGCAGACCGTGTCGAAGGCGGCTGATAGGTCCAGGAGGATGAGGGCTGCTGTTTCTCCGTTGTCTAGCAGGGTCCTGATGTCATCGGTGGCGGCGATGAGGGCGGTTTCGGTGCTGTGGTTGCTGCGGAAGCCGGACTGGGAAGGGTCCAGGATGTTGTTCTCCTCGAGGTAGCGGGTCAGTTGTTTGTTGACGATTTTCTCGGTGACCTTCGCGGGGAACGGGAGCAGAGAGATGGGTCGGAAGTTCTTGAGGTCCTTGGGGTCTGCCTTGGGTTTCTTGAGTAAGGCGGTGATCTCGGCGTGCTTCCAGCTTTCCGGGAAGGTTGCTGTCTCGAAGGAGATGTTGATTATTTTCCGGAGATGGGGCGCGATGGATGTACTGGCTTTGTTGAAGATGTGGTGAGGGCACGGGTCTAGCGGTGAACCGGAGTGGATGGTGTTCATGATCTCGCTGGTGTCCTCGTCGTTGATGTTGGTCCAGGAGAGCAGGCGGTTGGTGGTTGTGGGGGCAGTGGTCTCGGTGGTTGCCGGGGCGGTCGTGGTGTTGAAGCTGTCGTGGATGTCGGCGATTTTGCGGTGGAAGAAGGTGGCCAGTGAGTCGCACAGGTCTCGCGACGGCTGGATGTCGTTGGTGTTGGAGCTGGGGTTGGAGAGTTCCTTCACGATGTTGAAGAGCTCTTTGCTGTTGTGTGCGTTGTTGTCTAGGCGGTCTTTGAGTGAGGCCCTTTTGGCGGATCTGATGAGGTGATGGTGACTGCGGGTGGCGCTCTTGTGGGCGGCGTAGCTGTCCGCTGTCCGTTCGTGGAGCCAGATCTTCTCCAGTTTTCGGCATGTTCGTTTGGAGGCCTGGAGGTCTTCGGTGAACCAGGTGGCTTTCTTGCTGGTGTGGCTGTTGGGCGGATTCTTGAGCGGGGCGAGGGTGTTGGCGCAGTCGTCGATCCACTGTCTGAGGTTGCGGGCGGCGGTGTCGGGGTCGGAGGGTTCGGCGGGTGGGCTCAGGGCGAGGGTTGTGGTTAGCTGGTCTTCCGTGACTCTGCTCCAGCAGCGGCGAGGGATTTGTTCGGTGCGGTGGTGCGTGGTGGGCTTCCTGTAGGTGAAGTGGATGCAGTGGTGGTCAGTCCAGTGGGGTTCGGAGGTGTGGTTGAAGGAGACGTGTGGGCTTGCGGAAAAGATGGAGTCTAGCGTGTGGCCGGCGGCGTGGGTGGGTGTAGTCACGAGCTGTCTGAGTCCGAGGGTGGCGAGGTTGTCGATCAGGGTGGTGGAGTTGGTGTCCTTGTTGTTCTCGAGGTGGAAGTTCAGGTCCCCGAGGAGGATGTAGTCCGTGGAGGCGATGGCGTGTGTGCTGACGAAGTCAGCGATGGAATCGCTGAACTGTGGTCGGGGTCCGGGGGTCTGTAGATGAGGGTTCCTCTGAGGGTGGTGTTGGGATCGGTGTGGATCTGGAAGTGCATGTGTTCGGGCGGTGCTGAGGGTGTCGTCGGTGTTGGTTGAGACTCTGAGGGTGTTCCTGTGGACGATGGCGATGCCTCCTCCGACTCCGTTGGTGCGGTCCCTGCGGGTGATCTTGTATCCGTCCGGGATGGCAATGGCGATGTCGGGAGCTGAAGCGGGATTCAGCCAGGTCTCCGTCGGGAATGCGACGTCTGGGGAGGTTGAGTCGAGAAGGTCCCAGAGTTCGATGGCGTGTTTGCGGGCGGAGCGGGTGTTGAGGAGGATGCATCTGAGGTAGTTGGGTTCTTTCCTGGGCGGTGGTTTGGCGGGGCGGGTGCTGGCGAAGCTGCAGTTCCGGCAGGTGAAGGGCCCTTGGGTGCGCTTCGGGGTGGCCTGGTAGCAGGCGTGATCTTTTCCGGGGTTGAGTGCGTGGAGGGTGCTGGCGTCGTATCGGCGTCTGTTGATGTGGCGGGCGCGGGGGATGCCCGGACCAGGGGGTCTGGCGCTGGGCGCGGTCACGGCGCGGACGGGCTTGCCTTAGGCGCGCCTTTGGCGCGCCAGCGACGCGGCCGCGCAGCGGCCGCCATAAATGGGGAGGCGGGAGGGAGGAGCAGGGAATGGGGCAGCGAATGGGCAGTGAGGGGGCGGGGCCGCAGGGGCGCAGCGGCGGGAAACAGGCACAGAAGGGAAAACGAGCACAATCAGGGCATCAAGGGGGCACAGAAGGGAAAACGAGCACAATCAGGGGCAGCAAGGGGGCACAGAAAGGAAAAACGAGCACAATCAGGGGCAGCAAGGGGGCACAGAAAGGAAAAAACGAGCACAATCAGGGGCAGCAAGGGGGCACAGAAAGGAAAAACGAGCACAATCCGGGGCAGCAAGGGGGCACAGAAAGGAAAAAACGAGCACAATCAGGGGCAGCAAGGGGGCACAGAAAGGAAAAACGAGCACAATCAGGGGCAGCAAGGGGGCACAGAAAGGGAAAAAAACGAGCACAATCAGGGGCAGCAAGGGGGCACAGAAAGGAAAAAAACGAGCACAATCAGGGGCAGCATGGGGGCACAGAAAGGAAAAACGAGCACAATCAGGGGCAGCAAGGGGGAACAGAAAGGAAAAAGCGAGCACAATCCAGGGGCAGCAAAGGGGCACAGAAAGGAAAAACGAGCACAACCAGGGGCAGCAAGGGGGCACAGAAAGGAAAAAAACGAGCACAATCAGGGGCAGCAAGGGGGCACAGAAAGGAAAAAAACGAGCACAATCAGGGGCAGCAAGGGGGTACAGAAAGGAAAAACGAGCACAATCGGGCAGCAAGGGGGCACAGAAAGGAAAAACGAGCACAATCAGGGGCAGCAATAGGCACAGAAAGGAAAAAAAACGAGCACAATCAGGGGCAGCAAGGGGGTACAGAAAGGAAAAACGAGTACAATCAGGGGCAGCAAGGGGGCACAGAAAGGAAAAAACGAGCACAATCAGGGGCAGCAGCAGGGCACACAGACGGAGCTGTGTGGTGGGGGAACGACCTACCAGTCAAGGTCAGTCTGTGTAGAATGCTACCTTATTATGGCTGTAAAAAATTCCCCCCTTTTTCCTAGCCTTAGATAGCATAAGACTTTAAGTCTATATAGCTTCACTGAACATTGATGTGAAGGAATTGTCCAGGAATAAACCATGTGTCCTTTTTTAATTCCCTCTGGCAACCGTAATATGCCTACCTTATTGAAACAATAACAATGTTCTAGATCACCTAACTTTGTTGCTTGTTGTGTGACTTTATTCTGAAATACTTGAAAGCGTTAAGTGGATCGATCATCCACTATGGGTACTCTGTTCCCCGTTTCTGTTACTCTCTATCTCAATTTGTCAATGCATTGAAGAAACAAATTGATTGTAAATATTTCTGAGTGCCAATCCCATTTCCTTTGAGAATCAATTGTTTTAATTCAGTGTTAGAATTAGATGGCCAGGAGCAATCCCCATTAAAGCTATGCACCAGACACATTAGCCTTGTCTAACTGGAGGGCAGAGATGAGGTGTTTTGCTTTTAGAAGCATCCACATAAAATGTGCATATTCCCACTAACAGTATTGTAAATTCAAGAAGAATTTCCATTAAAACAGTCTCTTTCTCTTAACAAACTGAATTTAGTAGACAAAAGGAAAGCTCAATAATTTCAAGTTATGCTTCTAGATACAAAAGTATAGCACTCAATAATAATTACCCTTCGAAGCTCAGACTGAAATTAAAGTACGTAAATTATTTTTGCACACCTGAGAAATGTGTCACATGTATTCCCAGACCCAAGTGGATAACTTCCTCTCGGGAACTCGCTGTTTGGGTTAGTAACCAGAAATGATGGCCCCAATCCCCACCTCTAAACTACAAGGTAGAAAGTTTTGAAGATCATAGCCAGGGAGATGAATATACCTAGCTACTAGTGCCTATGACCAGACAGAATCTTTTAAACAAAATGTTTGTGTTTGGTTATCAATAGGAACACAGAGGGTAGATAGAGACTGTGGTCCTGCTTGTTTAGATTGCAACACTTCATATAAACGAAAAATCTGTTTAGTAGTTTTTCACTACTCTTTTGTTATACAGAATGTAGGGTGCGTTTCGATGGCTTAATGAAAAGGATATTTTGCCCATTCATTTACAGATTATCACCGAATTTCTAGCCAATGATAAAAATGTGTAAGATTAATTAATCTGATTCAACAAGGGAGCTTTTTTACATTTTGATCGCTTCAGGATCCCACAATACTAACTGGATGTATGGATCCAGGTAATCTTACTAGCTAGCCATGCCTGAAATTGTTTATTGTGGCTGCCGTTACACCATGTAAGTGACATGCAAACATTCACAAGGATGCAACCCTAGAGAACATGTGTAAGAGTGCCAGAAAACAGATACTGTCCTCAAAATGGCAAAAAAAGATTTTTCCCACTGTATCTGCTGATCTGCTCTAATTTACCAGTAGGTACTGCTGCTGGCTTTTCCGTACTCACTAGATATGCTTAGGCACCTGATGACACATAAAAAATGTCAATGCACAAATTAGGAGATGAAGGGAACATTTCCTGATCCCAAGGAACAGGGGCAGGTAAAGGACAAAAAAAGGCTAAAGCCTGAGTGATGATGCCGGTGAAGAGTCCTGCAAAATGTGATTCGCTCTATCCTACCTCAGAGCACTGAACTAGGTCTTCACCTTCTTAGGTCTTTTCAATGATAGAGGAGTACATTTTGAAAACTGAAATGAATGCAGATGTGTGGCCCTCTAAACTCTGTCCCCACACATGCATATTTGTGAGTGATGCCCAAAAATAGGTAAAGACCTACCTCAACTATTACAGTGGTATGCCGTTCTAGGGTTACACTTGACACACTAACATGATTTTTATCAATGAATAACATTACTTTGAGGTAAAAGCATATTACCCGAGGGCTGGAACCTATGGGAGGCAAGGGGGAAGTTTTATCTAAATCATAGCAACCTTTTTACATCCTCCTTGTCCACACTGGTGTTGCCACTTTTTTTTTAGTAGCGCAACCCTACCACTATGGCTCATTCTAAAGAAAAACATTACTAGAAAATAGGCAGCCAGGTGGGTGACACTCAGTGGCGGCTGGTGACATTTTAAAGTGGTTTGGAAATGCAAGCAGGATATACAGAGATTTTGAAATAAAATATTAAATTTCTCACCTGAGAGCGCAGTGCTTAAGCCAGAGAGGTTCCGCTGCCAATGCTGCCTCAGCAGCTCTGGAACCCCAGTCCAGGTCGCCCTGTAGGGCCCAGGGGAATAAGACGGAGTGCACCACTGATCTGGCTATGGTTGAGATTCTGCATCGAGCCCGCTGATGACAGTGGGCCTTAAGAGAAATGGGTATAGTAGTGGATTGCATGTACCTGAAGGAAAAGGCCCCAACTGATGAATTGGAACACACGGTTGCGACAGGGAGGTGCTGCGGGGAGAAGCCACACACTGCAGGATTTGCACCGGGAGGTAAATCGGATCCCTTTTGGTTATGGGCCTTGGTTGACTAAGACACAAGGAAGAAGGGCGAGACTGAACCCTCACATGTGCCAAGCTGCCCGTGGCCTGTGCAGGAGGCCTCACTCCTTAATTCACCCGAGTTGTCCTCCGGCTCCGAGCATGGCCCGGTAACGTCACCAGAGCCAACTCCCCTAACTAATCCGGACGCTGCTCTCATGCTTTTACCCAGCATGAAAGCAGTGCTGGGATTGGTTGGAGCTGGCTGGCTCAACGTTCATATCGGAACTAGGGGCCAGTGCAGTCTACCCCCCCGGCTATATAACAGTTTGGGCTGGAGAAGTTTAAACCGGGCTTGTCAGGCTGGCAATCGCAAGACAGCTGGCCAAAGTGACATGCACAGTTGAAACTGGTGTAGCCAGGCACCACTCCACCCTGCTCCTAGTCTGCACTGCAGCAATTTCCCCCAAGCCCCTGCAGCTGAGTGTTAGGGCATGTGGGGGAGCACATGCCCTAACACTCAGCTGCAGCGTCTGGCAGAGTGGAAAATAAAATGGTAATAAAGTCACTTTATTACTGTTAGAAATGGGGATCTCCAGTTGGCCGCGGCTGGCGCCGAGGTCCAAATAGGGATCCTTCTTCCTAAGTCAGAGTAAGGGGGCTACACCCTTTGATAACCCCTGCTCAACCCTGTGGTAACGTAGCACGAGCAGACAGGCCTATCTCAGAGGCAGTGTGTGAAGCATTTATGACCATACACAATAACACAGGAGAGACGCTACAAACGGACACCACAAGTAGTTATAGAAAAATAGTTATCTTTATATAGACTGAACACGAGGCTAAAAGCACTCAAGGAACCACAATGCACACAATTACAGATTCACTTCAAGAGCAATAAAGGCACTCGAAACGGGGGTGGAACGGACTTAGT
The DNA here is from genome assembly GCA_963921515.1 of Calotriton arnoldi. Classification (NCBI taxonomy): domain Eukaryota; kingdom Metazoa; phylum Chordata; class Amphibia; order Caudata; family Salamandridae; genus Calotriton; species Calotriton arnoldi. The sequence goes on from CAWUFW010000548.1 coordinate 3,219,396, forward strand.
TTGGGGCCGGGGTCCACGCGACCCGGTGATGCACACTGTACCTGGGATGTAAAGGGGCATGGCACGCAGCCTCACAAGGAAGCCGCGGTGATGACAGGTGGACTCGCAGCGGCCACAGCTCCCGGCTGTAGCGGTCTGCGGCGTGCACTCACGATAATCCTGGGACGGGGCTTAAAGGCGGGCACCCAGCGGTACCTGCAGGTGGTAACAAGATCCTGGAAGTGGTGACTAGTGCGGGCACTCAGCGGCACAGCTCCTCAGCTGCAGCGGCCCACAATAGCGATAGCGATGATTTCCGTAGGATGGCAAATGCGGGCACTCAGCGGCACAGCTCCTCAGCTGCAGCGGCCCGCGATAGCGACTTTCAGCCCGCGTTTCCCCGCAGTAGAACCAGAGGCTCCGGAATTCTCAACAGAGGCCTCACCTGCGGGTAGAATCCCCCTCAAATAGGAATCCAGACGGCTGATGGGTGAAGTCTAATGTCCCTGAGACTTCAGCAGGAGGCGAGCTCAAATCAGGCCCTTGGGTAGTTGCTTCAGCAAGATGGATGAAAGTTTCAAAGTCCTTTCCCTCTAGTTACACGGACAGAGGTTCGTCTTGGCATCCAGAAGTAACACACCGTGTAGGGGTTTCCGGCCCAGATCTTTATACCCCACAAGTCTTTGTTCTCTCAAAACTCACAAGTCACTGAACCCAGTCAGAACCAGTTCGGGGAGGTCCTGGGGGCACGTTGTTTACGAGGCGGCATCCTGCCTTTGAGGAAGAGGGGGTCTGCCATCAGACGCACAGTGGGGGCTGGAGTCATTCACCTTGCCAGGTCCAGCCCTGCTCAGACCAAAGGGTCACCCCTCCCTATACTCCAGCTGCAGATTCCTCTACTCGACCCAGGTCGGGTTCAGCCTACCTTGTCCCTCCAAAACCAGACGGCCAATACACATAACAGCAGAGCACACTGGAAGATTTAGGCAAGAAAATACCCACTTTCCCAAAGTTGTATTTTCAAGCACAGAATATAGAAATAACCCTCACTAAAAGATGTACTTTAATATTCTGAGCTCAGGCATACCAAATTCGACTTTCCACTTTACAAGCTGCTTCCGTGGGTGGCGCAATCAGCGCTGCAGGCCCACCAGCAGCATTCGGTCTACCAGCCCTGGGCACGCACGGTGCACGATACTAGAGACCAACAGGTAAACCAAATGAGCCAATTATGGGAACATCAATTTATACAGACAATTTACCATAGGGAGCATTCGCGCTGTGGCACGGAATGGCCGTGGCACAGTGCCCAGAGCATCTAACACCAGCAAACACAGAGGAGACAAAAAGCGAGAAATGGAGGGGAGACCCACGCCAATGGTGCCAGGTCTAACACGTGTCCCCTCCAGCTGAAATGTGGGGAGAACTACCCACCCACTTGGGAGTTCTCATCACTAAGGCGGAAAAATCTGGCCAGACCATCAGCATTGGCGTGCTCTGTACCAGGGCGGTGTTCCACCGTAAAGTCCATACCCTGTAGGGAAATGGACCCCCTCAACAACTTTGGATTCTCTCCCCTCATCTGCATCAACCATCTGAGGGGCCTGTGGCCTGTCTGAACCCGGAAGTGAGTCCCAAACAGGTATGGCCTCAGCTTCTTCAGTGCCCAGACCACAGCAAATGCCTCACGCTCAATTGCACTCCACCTCTGTTCCCGTGGGAGTAACCTCCTACTAATGAAGGCTACAGGTTGGTCTAGGCCCTCCTCATTGATCTGTGACAGAACGGCCCCCACACCATGCTCGGAAGCGTCTGTCTGGACAACAAATTCTTTTGAAAAGTTGGGCGCCTGAAGTACAGGTGCTGTGCCCATGGCAGTCTTCAGGGCGTCAAAAGCGTTCTGACGGGTGTCAGTCCAGTTCACCATCTTGGGCTGCTTCTTAGAAGTCAGCTCAGTCAAGGGTGCAACAATGTTGCCATACCCCTTGACAAACCTCCTGTAATAACCCGTGAGCCCTAAAAAGGCTCTCACCTGTGTCTGGGTCTTGGGGGGCTCCCAAGCCAGGATGGTTTCAATCTTGGGCTGTAGGGGAGCCACCTGGCCGCTCCCCACCTGGTGTCCTAAGTACACCACAGAACCCTGCCCAATCTGGCACTTACTTGCCTTGATTGTGAGGCCTGCCCTTCGCAGTGCCATCAACACTTCCCAGAGGTGGCGCAGGTGGTCCTCCCATGAGGAACTAAACACTGCAATGTCATCCAGGTAGGCGGCACTGAAATCTTCCAGCCCATCCAACACCCTGTTGACCAACCTCTGAAAGGTGGCAGGGGCATTCTTCATCCCAAAGGGCATCACCCTGAACTGGTAGTGCCCATCTGGTGTGGAGAATGCGGACCTTTCCTTTGCCCCATCAGTTAAGGCGATCTGCCAATACCCAGACGTCAAATCAAACGTGCTGAGGTACCGTGCAGCCCCTAGCCGATCTATGAGCTCATCAGCTCTGGGGATGGGGTGCGCGTCAGTCTTTGTGACTGAATTGAGACCTCGGTAGTCCACGCAGATCCGAAGTTTTGGGGTGGCACCAGGCGCTGCAGCTTTTGGTACCAAGACCACTGGGCTGGACCAAGGGCTGCTAGAGGACTCAATCACCCCTAAAGCAAACATTTTGGAAACCTCTTCCTTAATGGATGCCCTAACCCGGTCAGTCACTAGGTAAGCCTTGTGCTTAACAGGAGGACTGTCCCCAGTGTCCACTTCGTGGACACACCAATCAGTGACACTAGGCACCAGGGAGAACAGATCACTGAATTGTCCCAACAGTTGGCGACAATCACTCTGTTGCTCAGGGGTCAGTGTGGCGGAGAGGACCACACCCTCCACTGACCCTTCTTGCTCCTTTGCACACAGGAGGTCAGGAAGAGGCTCACTCTCCTCCTCCATCCCAGCATCTGTGGCCAGGAACATGCCCACTTCGGACCTCTCCAAGTGGGGCTTCAGGCAGTTGACATGCAGGACCCGCAAGGGGTTCCGGGGAGACCGCAAGTCCACCAAGTAGGTAACAGGACTCTTGCGCTCCACCACCTCAAATGGTCCGGTCCACTTATCTTGGAGCGCACAAGGCTCCACTGGGGCCATGACCCAAACCTTTTGACCAGGCTGAAACTCAGAGTGGCATTCTGATCGTGCCAACATTTCATCTCTTCCTGGCTGGCTTCCAGATTTGCCTCAGCAAGCTTTCTGAAACGCCGAGTCTGGTTCCTGAAGGCCAGCATGTAACTAAACACATCCTGGGAGGTTTCCTGGGAGATTGCTCCCAGCCTTCCTTGACCAGACTCAGAGGCCCTCTTCCCGGGTGACCATAGAGGAGTTCAAAGGGGCTGGAACCCTAGGGACTTCTGTGGCACCTCACGGTAAGCAAACAACAGGCATGGCAAGAGGGCGTCCCACTTACGCCTCATGGTCTCTTCTAGGCCCATAATCATGCCTTTGAGGGTCCGGTTGAATCTCTCAACCAGCCCATTCCCTTGGGGGTGGTAAACTTATAGGTTACCCCACACTCCTCCCACAGAGACTTCATATATTTGGGAATGAAGTTAGTACCCCTATCAGACACCACCTCTCTGGGGAACCCCACACTGGAGAAAATCCCCATCAGTGCACGTCCCACCACGGGGGCCGTCACTGTCTGGAGTGGGATGGCTTCAGGGTACCGGGTGGCATGGTCCACCAAGACCAGGATGAACCTGTTGCCCATGGCTGTCTTGGGGTCCAGAGGCCCCACAATGTCAATGCCCACTCGCTCGAACGGGGTACTGACAACTGGAAAGGGCTGGATTGGGGCTTTGATCTTCCCCCCACTCTTCCCACTTGCCTGGCAAGTCTCACATGTCCTGCAGTGAGCATCTGAGCTCCTGCGCATCTGGGGCCAAAAAAAGTGGGTGAACAGCCTCTCGAAGCTCTTAGTCTGCCCCAGATGTCCTGCCAATGGCACATCATGAGCCAACCCCAGTAGGAAGGCTCTGAAGCACTGGGGTACCACCAGCACACGGGCTGACCCAGGCTCAGCAACCTTAGGCTCGCTGTAAAGGAGGTCATTCTCCCAATAGATCAGATGTGACCCTGACTGATCACCTGCTGCCTGGGCTGCAGCCTGTCGCAACAGCCCCTCGAGAGAAGGGCACGTTTTCTGCTGTTCACAAAATTCCTCCCTGGTGGGCCCTCCTTCCTGCTGCCAATGGGTCAGCTCAGGCAGGTCCCCCAGTTCGGCTACCTGTTCCCCTGTAGGCTCCAGGGCATCCCCCTCAAGGTCTGCTCCTTCCTGGACCGTGGGAACTATGGGGGCCGGGTTCCCGCGCCCCCTACCCCTGCTCTGTAAGGCAGGGGCCTGGGCCATACTTTCAGGCTCCAGGTCCTTCTGAACGTCCTTACTGGCTGCCATGGACCGAGTGGTCGCACACGCCCACTCAGGCAGACCCAACATTTCCAAGTGAGATTTCCTCTCCACCGTAGCCCACGGGGAGTTTTCTAAATCGTTGCCCAACAGACAGTCTACCGGCATGGCTGGCCTCACAGCTACTTGAAGAGTTCCTGAGACCCCCACTCAAAGGGAACCTGAGCCACCTCACACTGGCTCTCAGAGTTGTCTGCTGACACTACTGGGCAGAATGCATGGGGGACAACCTGCTCTTTGGACACCAACCGGGAGCTGACAGCAGTCACACTAGCTCCGGTGTCCCTCAGAGCCTCCACCCTATGGCCATTGATGGTCACCCACTGCCTGTACTTCTTAGTGTTATCAGGCAGCGTGGGGTTAGGGACCTTCTCAAAGTCTCCTAGCGAGACAAGGGTCAATTCCACGGGATCCCACCCACCTTGGGCACCCATCTCCTCCCCTCCCAGGGCTACACTAGCAAGCTGGCGGGGTGGTGCGCGGGTGGGGCATTGAGGTCCCTCTGGGGACACTGGGGATCATAATACCGGTGGCCCACTTGACCACATTTAAAACAAGTAAGGGGCCCCCTATGAACAGGCCTACCTGTCGGGGGCACTTGCTTCTTCTCAGGGGGAGACTGGGACACCACTCCTTGGTTCCCTTGGGAATTACTTTGGGGCCCTCTCTGGAACTCCCTCGGTTTACCCCTGTCCCCCCCACTTCTCTGCTGGGGACCCTGCCCACCTTTGGCGAAGTCTCCCACAGGACCCTTGCGAACCCGGGTGCTCACCCAGCGGTCCGCCTCCTCAGCAAGCTTGCTAGGGTTAGTTAGCTTGCTATCAACAAGGTGCTGGTGTAGCTCTGGAAAACAGTTACTAGATAAATGCTCCCATGCAAACAAATCATACAGTTGCTCAAAAGTTTCCACTTTGCTACCCTTTACCCAGCGATCCATTGCTCTGCAAAAAAAAAGACACATATTCGACCCAAGTGGTACCCTCTAACTTCTTACAGGTTCTAAATCTCTGCCTGTACATTTCTGGGGTCAAACCATATCGCGCCATCAAGGCCTCTTTCATATGGGCATACACCATCCTGCTCTCTTCAGGCAGATCCAACAGGGTATCCCTCCCATCACTCACAAAGCGTCCCCACAACCCCGCTCCCCAATCCTTCTCAGGGAGCCGGTGGGACACCATGGCTATCTCATATGCGGCAAACCATTGCCCAATATCCTCACTCTTATGGAAATCCTTGATGACATCCTTTGGTATATACACTCTAATCTCGGTAGGTACTAACGGTATGCTGCCACCAGAGGGGGAGATCTCTTAGCCTTGATCTCCAGCTCCCTCAATACTCTCTCATGCTCCAGTTTCAGTTTCTCAAGTTCAAATGCCAACCTGTTATTCTCAATATCCAATTTTTTACTCTCTAGGTCCTTCTGACCTTCTAATTTGGCCATCTCCAAACTATGCCTCCTCTCTCTCTCCCTGTCCTCCATCTCTTCTGGAGACAGACCCTTTGAGGACACACTAGTACCTTGATTGGAAAGTGCTTTACCTCCCACTAAATCCACTTCGTCATCCTGCTGCCCTCCAGCATTCTCTCCCTCATTCCTAGTGGACTCTCTCGCTTCTAACCAGGCCTTAAGGGCCTTCTGATACTCCTCCTTCCTAGAGAGACCCGCAACAGGGACTGTGAATCGCTTGCAAAAAGACTTTAGCTGTTTGGCAGTGTAGGTTTGTAACCTCTCTTCCTCAAAGATGAGATCCTCCGAAGCATTGGACGTTGGCCTACCCGTTGTAGACATAACTGGCAATTACAATCGACAATAGAACAAAATCAAACCGTACGTGGTTGCGCCTAGGCCTACACTCACTAGTAGCGTACACTGGTTATTGTATGTGGATCACAAATGCAAGTCCTGATCCCACCGCTGCCACCAATATTAGAAATGGGGATCTCCAGTTGGCCGCGGCTGGCGCCGAGGTCCAAATAGGGATCCTTCTTCCTAAGTCAGAGTAAGGGGGCTACACCCTTTGATAACCCCTGCTCAACCCTGTGGTAACGTAGCACGAGCAGAAAGGCCTATCTCAGAGGCAGTGTGTGAAGCATTTATGACCATACACAATAACACAGGAGAGACGCTACAAACGGACACCACAAGTAGTTATAGAAAAATAGTTATCTTTATATAGACTGAACCCGAGGCTAAAAGCACTCAAGGAACCACAATGCACACAATTACAGATTCACTTCAAAAGCAATAAAGGCACTCGAAACGGGGGTGGAAAGGACTTAGTTCGGGGCCGGGGTCCACGCGACCCGGTGATGCACAATGTACCTGGGATGTAAAGGGGCACGGCACGCAGCCTCACAAGGAAGCCGCGGTGATGACAGGCGGACTCGCAGCGGCCACAGCTCCCAGCTGTAGCGATCCGCGGCGTGCACTCATGATAATCCTGGGACGGGGCTTAAAGGCGGGCACCCAGCGGTACCTGCAGGTGGTAACAAGATCCTGGAAGTGGTGACTAGTGCGGGCACTCAGCGGCACAGCTCCTCAGCTGTAGCGGCCCACAACAGCGATAGCGATGATTTCCGTAGGATGGCAAATGCGGGCACTCAGCGGCACAGCTCCTCAGCTGCAGCGGCCCGCGATAGCGATGATTTCCGTAGGATGGCAAATGCGGGCACTCAGCGGCACAGCTCCTCAGCTGCAGCGGCCCACAATAGCGATAGCGACTTTCAGCCCGCGTTTCCCCGCAGTAGACCAGAGGCTCCGGAATTCTCAACAGAGGCCTCACCTGCGGGTAGAATCCCCCTCAAATAGGAATCCAGACGGCTGATGGGTGAAGTCTAATGTCCCTGAGACTTCAGCAGGAGGCGAGCTCAAATCAGGCCCTTGGGTAGTTGCTTCAGCAAGATGGATGAAAGTTTCAAAGTCCTTTCCCTCTAGTTACATGGACAGAGGTTCGTCTTGGCATCCAGAAGTAACACACCGTGTACGGGTTTCGGCCCAGATCTTTATACCCCACAAGTCTTTGTTCTCTCAAAAGTCACAAGTCACTGAACCCAGTCAGAACCAGTTCGGGGAGGTCCTGGGGGCACGTTGTTTACGAGGCGGCATCCTGCCTTTGAGGAAGAGGGGGTCTGCCATCAGACGCACAGTGGGGGCTGGAGCCATCATTCACCTTGCCAGGCCCAGCCCTGCTCAGACCAAAGGGTCACCCCTCCCCATACTGCAGCTGCAGATTCCTCTACTCGACCCAGGTCTGATTCAGCCTACCCTGTCCCTCCAAAACCAGACGGCCAATACACATAACAGCAGAGCACACTGGAAGATTTAGGCAAGAAAATACCCACTTTCCTAAAGTGGTATTTTGAAGCACAGAATATAGAAATAACCCTCACTAAAAGATGTACTTTAATATTCTGAGCTCAGGCATACCAAATTCGACTTTCCACTTTACAAGCTGCTTCCGTGGGTGGCGCAATCAGCGCTGCAGGCTCACCAGCAGCATTCAGTCTACCAGCCCTGGGCACGCACGGTGCACGATACTAGAGACTAACAGGTAAACCAAATGAGCCAATTATGGGAACATCAATTCATACAGTCAATTTACCATAGGGAGCATTCGCGCTGTGGCACGGAATGGCCGTGGCACAGCGCCCAGAGCATCTAACACCAGCAAACACAGAGGAGACAAAAAGCGAGAAATGGAGGGGAGACCCACGCCAATGGTGCCAGGTCTAAAATTACCATTTTATTTTTCACTTTTGCTATGCCAACAGCAGGGGAGGCAACGCACCTCTGCCCAAATAAAGCAGCCGCCGCTGGTGATACTTACTGTTATGTGGGAACCCCTATTAGCACGATTAAAGTCATATGTTGAGGGGGGTATCCCTTCTTGATTACCAAAATGTTTTGACATGTTCCTTTACCCTGAATAAGTCTGGTGCCTTCATTAGGATCTGGTCTTGTTGTGATGTACCCCACATCCAAATTTGTCATCGTTTATTGATTCCCACACTCGTTGGCTGTGTATGCTGTATATTCTCAGGGGACAAAATAGAAAGAGGGAACAACTTTAAAAATGCATCAACCTTAACCTATGTGTTGTATCTCGTATAGATGTACCATAGTTGAGGGAACACATTAGTATACAATCACATTTTAATCGCTTTTCCAAGACACCCATGCTTCATTTTTGTATTCCAGATAAAATATACCTCAAGCCTTATTATAGATTGACCCAAGTTAACAGCAACTTCCCAAATTCCAAAACTACCTCTTGAGATAGGGTTCTCAACTGTTCACGGTGCTGATGTTAAATGGTGGTAGAGGAAAGGGGGGTACAGACCCTTCACATCACTGTTCCTCAACATAACTGTGTCAACATACGCCTTGAAAGCAATATTTCTATGACATATCAGACACAAGGTGTAGAGTTTCAAACCCAATACTGCTTACTTCCTGGTACACATGAATGTCCAAGTTTGGAAGCAGTGAAAGCCTCACTCCAACCAAAAGTGGCCTTCGCTAAAGACCTGGTATAGGAAATATAGACTATTCCCATGAGATGCAATTCACGATAGTATGAAGGAAATGAGACATTCTTTAGATACCCCTTGGAATTCACACCCAACTCTCTTCAGCAACATTCTGAGATCGCCGTTGTGAAAAGAAACAAAACACCTCAAACCCATGTCTCTAAAAGAGGCGGTATGAGGCGACTGCTCAGTCTGTGCCTGTATGTGTGTTGGATCATAAAACAAAGAGTTTGTGTGGTGGCCCATATAGGTATTTGTTAACACAACACTTCACCATATTCGATTCCCTAGAGCAGCGTTTCTCAAACTGTGGTTCGTGCCCCACTGGTTGGTCACCAGCCGATTTCTGGTGGATCATGAAAGGGCAATTAAAAAAAGATGCCTTCACATTTTGTATTTATCCTGTCGCATTTGCTGTGCTCCAAAGAAAGGGTCAAATCTCAGGATATGTCTTCTGACGAATTGCCGCTTATTCTTTTGGATTGGTGTTTACTTTTCTTTCCCTGACTGCAGAGTCAGCGGAGTTTTTAAAGTGAACCTTGTAACCCTCTTGCTTAAGTCCAGAGTGTAAAAATGGAAGGGCTGTAGGATGTCATTTTTTTGCAACACATAACAAAATTTAAATACCTGTAAATAAACTGTACACATATTTCAGAATAAATCAGCAGTTAGGAAAGCAAAAGTAAATATTCCAGAGCAAGACTTCTGGTGAAAACTATCAGTATTGTTTTTGTTTGTTTTTACTTCACAAAGCCCTTTGAAGAGAGAATGTGCTCACTATACATGATCATACACAATCATCCCACTTGTGTATAACTTTCACACGTAAATTGAAAAATAATGATGTGGCCTAATGGCCAGAGCTGCCAAGTTTGGATCTAGAAAACCATGCTCAAGTCCTGGCATTGGCTCTGGACAAATTACTTAATCTCCCATACATAAAATAAAATGAATCTGACCTTCTGTCCACCCACGCACTCCAAAATGCAGGACTAGGCCTTGTTTTAACACAAAAATTGATATGAGAACTTACCCAATACTCTGCTGCGCAAGGGTTTTTTCAAATTTGGTTAACTCACTGCGATTAACACCCAAGATGTTTCAGAATTATTGTGATTTTAGTGAGCAGATGCCACTGTCCAGCACCCCACTCTAAAAATTGTTCCAGATCCAGTGCAGTTCACCATCTGCCACTTTTATCGGCAGAGCAATGTCTTGGCCAGAGTCTGATAAAAACATATCGAAGGATGTGGTCATAGTTGTGACATATACAACAATTTCTGTTAGAGGGGAACACAAAAAAATGTAGAGTATGTTATTTTGGTAATTCACAGCATTTTGAAAATTATTCCTACTATTACATTAAAAAAATCACCCTGCCTCATGTTCGTTAAAGCGATGTGGTTCGCAAAACTGTGTCATTCTAAAATTTGGGTTGTTGTTCTAAAAAGTTTGGAAAGCACTGCCTTAGAGTTCAGAGATGCTTTAGGATACAGAGTGCCCAGATTCTGGCTCACACAAAGTATTACGTGGTGGTTTATGCCACTATTCTTGATAAAAGAAAAGCGATGGTTTATGTCTCGTATCACAATGCCTATGTGGCAATGGAATCCACAAAATAAATAAACTCTGATTTTAGTAGGCACGTCTATGTGGGAACCCCTAAAGAAAAATAAAAGGCCTGCCATTAAAAAAGAAAAAAAAAGTGTGGTGTACATGAGCCATGGTTTAAAATGCAGCCAAATAGAACCAAACGAACTGTAAGATGCAGTGACTTTTATTAAAGTTTGTAAATCCATATTTAAAAAATAAGGAAAAGCATTTTTAACCCTTTCCATGCGTCCGTCGGCCATCGGCCGTCGCGAGCACTACCTCCGTAGTGCTGCGCACGTCCGTTGGCCGACGCGTCTCCGCCCACTCAATCAAACCGCCGCACCGCGGCGGAATTGCCGCCGCGGTTAAGCGGTTAAAAAGTAGGCCCACAGTTCCACTGGCCAATTCTGTGGATGCAATGGCTTTGTGAAGGGGGGCAGTGGGTACTGGGGCTGCCATATGCAGTCCAGTAGCAGCTTCTACCGTACGGGGGTGGCTGGGGTGGGGGAATGAGAAGGACAATTAAAAAAACGCCTAAGTACAGCCGGCTGCCGACTCTCCTCCGTCCTCTTCATCTTCTTCCTGGAGTCGGCAGCAGGGCGCACCCGGGCTCCCAGGCACCCCTAAGCCAATCACAACACTGCAATGCAGCGTTTTGATTGGTCTGAGCGCTGTGGTTCGGTGCTCAAATGGGAACTGGGAGCCTGGGCATGTTCTCCACCTAGGCTGTACAATACAGCCGGTGAAGAATATGCCAAGCGTGCATGATGGTTTGGCCGGCCCAGACGGTGCACTTGGAGAGTGCCACCACTCCTCCTGCAGTGCTCTGGCAAAACTGATCCCAGCCCCGCCCGCACGAAACAAACTGAGCCACTGCAGTAGGAAAAATAAAATGATAATAACATTGAGTTATTATCTTTTTCGAACTTCTCGAAGAGCAGTGGGGTGACGCTCCTCCGCCTTAGGAGAGGAGCCGCCCCTGGTGCACTCACCTCTGTGGACATAGCGACAGGGTGTTAGGCCTGGCAGAAGGCTGTGCACAGCAAGGACATAGATTTCAGGGGGCACAAAATGCCTGAAGCACACAGCCAATTGCCCTTCACAGTTGGTTCTCATTGCATGTTGGGTGAGTGTCGGGTTTGGCTAAAGACCCAGTGCCTTCTTTCAGATGACCATGCGCAGTGGGCTTTGTGGACATTGGAATGTGGAGGTTCGGTCAAGGTCTGCACCCCAAGCTCAATGCACATTGCTATCAAAGGCCCTGCATGGCAGAGGCAGTCAGCATGAGGGTTGGGTACTGGGCATGGCCAAAGGGTATGTCCTATGCCAAATCCTATGGTACATGCCCAGAAGCTATGTGCAGGGCTTGGATGTCTCTATAATACAGTAGACCAAATTCCAGGATTCATAACGGATATGCGGTGTAGAACTTGTCTAAAATTGAGATAGGAACTCTCTCTTCTGTTTGCATTTGCTATGGGTTCTTTGGCTTCTATTGCGATAGCGGAAACTGGCATAGGAAATACATCCCACATTATATCAAAATATGTAGTTATTTTGTTATATTAGCGAGATATACATGCAGAACATGCCCCCTTCATTGCTATGTTGAGATGCTTTAGTGAGGCATCGGTTCGTAAACTTATTGAGGTAAAATGTCTGCTCTGGTCAAACGTTTGACAGAATCTGAGATAAACACCCTCCCAACATTGAACCTTCTGTGTAAATATAGATAGCACTTTCAGATATCTTGGTGTACAGATATACCACAAAGAGTCTGATGTCAATGTCTGACCGGCAATAAAGAGCTCTGAAGAGTAGTGTCTCTTTCTGGAAGAAATTACCCTTATTAATGATTGGTGAATCGCATTTGCAAAAATGTCTGCCTTACCCAAATTACAGTATTGTTTTGCTAATCTAACTGTGATTCTGAAAGCTAACACCCTTAAAAAACTGGACAGAATTTGGGTGGAGTTTATTTGGAACTCTAACTTCTCCATGTAAGGGGTGCGAAATTATGAAGTATGTTACTTAGCAACACAGTTACAACAGGTAATTAAATGGCTATCCTATCTGACGATACTATGTCCTTGTAAAGGGAAATGGGTGGATTTTCGACTCAGGAAAATTGCTGACATCTGAAGATCTTATGCATGCAAATGGCTTTCCTGCAGGGTAGTTTCTTGTCTTCTGTGCTGTCACGTGATCTGTGCAACTGAGTTGGGGCAATGCTAAGTCTGAACCTCTAAAACATGAGGTTTTGCATACCTTGCTAATGTAGCGAAAAGAGCCTAAATTTGTGAAGCTTCTATGTGGGGCACTTCTAACACACACCAAAAGAAACTTGGGTAACTTAAAAGGGGGCTTGATCAGGAGATATAGGCTGAGAAATCTCGGAAGATGAATGGAAGTAGACCTTTGGCTACTCGTATAAGGTGTCAAGAAATACTCAGTTTAAACGGTTAAACTTTTTTTTTTTACATACGACATATTTGACACCCAAAAGGCTGAATAAGAGCTACCTCACAGTCCCTAACAAGTATGCAATATAGCTGAGAATATACCCATAAGGTAAGGGAGTACCCAGGGATCAAGCCATACTGAAAGACAGTCACAGGAACACTTTCAGGTTTAACTAGTATTAGAGGCCTCCTACAGCCAGAACTGAGCCTTTTAGACTAAACATTTTTTAAATGACATGCTTCTTTGATTGCCAAGTGCCTCATTGCTCTGTACCAGAACACTACAGCTGTTTTAGACATCTCTTGTTGCCCACTTGACCTATAAAAGTGAGCTGAAGTTGAGCTTTCAGCACTATGGGCAAACTCCATGTGGCATGTCAAGTAATGGTTATACCAAAATCTGGGAGGGGTGAGCTAGATGTCGATTCGTACCGTCCCAATTCAATGCTCCATCTACAATATTAGGGAAATAACACACAGTACTTAGGGTCTCCAAAAATGAGTGCTGTGCTCACTACCTACAAACACCAGCAGAAATTAGACACTGCCTTGCCCGCTTCACTCCTCATAGCTCCTCAGTTACTCTGCACATCACCCACCTCACCCCTCATGGACCGCTTCACTAACTTTAACAGCCCATTTTATTCACACAATTAAATATCTTAATAACTTTCCATATGTAATGCACCTCAAACTCCATGGCCCTCCTCCTCATTCATTATTCACTGCCCATATAACTCACTCCTTGGATAGGATTACCAACTACGCTGGTGCCACCCAAAAACTCCAAAAGAAATTGCAGACCTTCACTGGCTCCTGATCAACAAAAGAATCACCTTCAAGCTCCTCACACAGGCCTACAAAGCCCTCCACAACATCAGACCTGCATACCTTAACCACCGCCTCTCCTTCTACAAACCGACCAGACATCTCTGCTCCACCCAACTGGCCCTGGCCACTATCCCACGGATCCTCAAGACCTCGGCCGTAGGAAGATCCTTCTCCTACCTCACTGCGAAGACCTGGAACTCTCTACCTCTACATCTCAGGCAATCACCTTCACTGCCTCAATTCAGGAAAGACCTCAAGACCCGGCTCTTCGACTGAACTGCAGACCCTCCCAGCGCCTTGAAACCCTAACAGGTGATTAGCAGCGCTCTACAAGAACCCTGATTGATTCAACTAGCTGTAGGTATAAGCAAATAAAAAAATTGAAAAATGGGCACAATACAATTTTTTTTCTCCTGTTGAAATCTAACCTAAAACAGCAAGCACACAGAGAAATCGATTGCAAAGTATCTGAGAGGTGTGTAAATTATGTCTTAATGATTATTAAAGCGATACCAAGGGGGATGATGGACGGAGCGTTAGAGCAAATCAAACACTCACCCCCAGTCAACTGATCTGGGTTTAATCCATCATCATTCTTTAGCTCACTCCACCACCCCAGTTCAGACATGGCCATATGCAAATCAGTCTGACCCTGTGCCTCATGGGAACAGTCCAGCCCGAACTGCCAAGCCATGTCTTCCCTGGACCGGAAACAAGCATCCTGGGACCGGTTTCGGGTTCATAACCCTCATCAGCCAGGCTATCTTGAATCCAGTGGCAAAGTGAGCAAGGGACCCACGTCTGGGCATACCCTGCCAACTTAGGGCGAACAAAGCGATACCAAGGGGGATGATGGACGGAGCGTTAGAGCAAATCAAACACTCACCCCCAGTCAACTGATCTGGGTTTAATCCATCATCATTCTTTAGCTCACTCCACCACCCCAGTTCAGACATGGCCATATGCAAATCAGTCTGACCCTGTGCCTCATGGGAACAGTCCAGCCCGAACTGCCAAGCCATGTCTTCCCTGGACCGGAAACAAGCATCCTGGGACCGGTTTCGGGTTCATAACCCTCATCAGCCATGCTATCTTGAATCCAGTGGCAAAGTGAGCAAGGGACCCACGTCTGGGCATACCCTGCCAACTTAGGGCGAACAAAGCGATACCAAAGGGGATGATGGACGGAGCGTTAGAGCAAATCAAACACTCACCCCCAGTCAACTGATCTGGGTTTAATCCATCATCATTCTTTAGCTCACTCCACCACCCCAGTTCAGACATGGCCATATGCAAATCAGTCTGACCCTGTGCCTCATGGGAACAGTCCAGCCCGAACTGCCAAGCCATGTCTTCCCTGGACCGGAAACAAGCATCCTGGGACCGGTTTCGGGTTCATAACCCTCATCAGCCAGGCTATCTTGAATCCAGTGGCAAAGTGAGCAAGGGACCCACGTCTGGGCATACCCTGCCAACTTAGGGGCGAACAAAGCGATACCAAAGGGGGATGATGGACGGAGCGTTAGAGCAAATCAAACACTCACCCCCAGTCAACTGATCTGGGTTTAATCCATCATCATTCTTTAGCTCACTCCACCACCCCAGTTCAGACATGGCCATATGAAAATCAGTCTGACCCTGTGCCTCATGGGAACAGTTCAGCCTGAACTGCCAAGCCATGTCTTCCCTGGACCGGAAACAAGCATCCTGGGACCGGTTTCGGGTTCATAACCCTCATCAGCCAGGCTATCTTGAATCCAGTGGCAAAGTGAGCAAGGGACCCACGTCTGGGCATACCCTGCCAACTTAGGGCGAACAAAGCGATACCAAAGGAGGATGATGGACGGAGCGTTAGAGCAAATCAAACACTCACCCCCAGTCAACTGATCTGGGTTTAATCCATCATCATTCTTTAGCTCACTCCACCACCCCAGTTCAGACATGGCCATATGCAAATCAGTCTGACCCTGTGCCTCATGGGAACAGTCCAGCCCGAACTGCCAAGCCATGTCTTCCCTGGACCGGAAACAAGCATCCTGGGACCGGTTTCGGGTTCATAACCCTCATCAGCCAGGCTATCTTGAATCCAGTGGCAAAGTGAGCAAGGGACCCACGTCTGGGCATACCCTGCCAACGTAGGGCGAACAAAGCGATACCAAAGGGGGATGATGGACGGAGCGTTAGAGCAAACCAAACACTCACCCCCAGCCAACTGATCTGGGTTTAATCCATCATCATTCTTTAGCTCACTTCCACCACCCCAGTTCAGACATGGCCATATGCAAATCAGTCTGACCCTGTGCCTCATGGGAACAGTCCAGCCCGAACTGCCAAGCCATGTCTTCCCTGGACCGGAAACAAGCATCCTGGGACCGGTTTCTGGTTCATAACCCTCATCAGCCAGGCTATCTTGAATCCAGTGGCAAAGTGAGCAAGGGACCCACGTCTGGGCATACCCTGCCAACTTAGGGCGAACAAAGCGATACCAAAGGGGGATGATGGACGGAGCGTTAGAGCAAATCAAACACTCACCCCCAGTCAACTGATCTGGGTTTAATCCATCATCATTCTTTAGCTCACTCCACCACCCCAGTTCAGACATGGCCATATGCAAATCAGTCTGACCCTGTGCCTCATGGGAACAGTCCAGCCCGAACTGCCAAGCCATGTCTTCCCTGGACCGGAAACAAGCATCCTGGGACCGGTTTCGGGTTCATAACCCTCATCAGCCAGGCTATCTTGAATCCAGTGGCAAAGTGAGCAAGGGACCCACGTCTGGGCATACCCTGCCAACTTAGGGCGAACAAAGCGATACCAAAGGGGGATGATGGACGGAGCGTTAGAGCAAATCAAACACTCACCCCCCGTCAACTGATCTGGGTTTAATCCATCATCATTCTTTAGCTCTATCCACCACCCCAGTTCAGACATGGCCATATGCAAATCAGTCTGACCCTGTGCCTCATGGGAACAGTCCAGCCCGAACTGCCAAGCCATGTCTTCCCTGGACCGGAAACAAGCATCCTGGGACCGGTTTCGGGTTCATAACCCTCATCAGCCAGGCTATCTTGAATCCAGTGGCAAAGTGAGCAAGGGACCCACGTCTGGGCATACCCTGCCAACTTAGGGCGAACAAAGCGATACCAAAGGAGGATGATGGACGGAGCGTTAGAGCAAATCAAACACTCACCCCCAGTCAACTGATCTGGGTTTAATCCATCATCATTCTTTAGCTCACTCCACCACCCCAGTTCAGACATGGCCATATGCAAATCAGTCTGACCCTGTGCCTCATGGGAACAGTCCAGCCCGAACTGCCAAGCCATGTCTTCCCTGGACCGGAAACAAGCATCCAGGGACCGGTTTCGGGTTCATAACCCTCATCAGCCAGGCTATCTTGAATCCAGTGGCAAAGTGAGCAAGGGACCCACGTCTGGGCATACCCTGCCAACTTAGGGCGAACAAAGCGATACCAAAGGGGGATGATGGACGGAGCGTTAGAGCAAATCAAACACTCACCCCCAGTCAACTGATCTGGGTTTAATCCATCATCATTCTTTAGCTCACTCCACCACCCCAGTTCAGACATGGCCATATGCAAATCAGTCTGACCCTGTGCCTCATGGGAACAGTCCAGCCAGAACTGCCAAGCCATGTCTTCCCTGGTCCGGAAACAAGCATCCTGGGACCGGTTTCGGGTTCATAACCCTCATCAGCCAGGCTATCTTGAATCCAGTGGCAAAGTGAGCAAGGGACCCACGTCTGGGCATACCCTGCCAACTTAGGGCGAACAAAACGATACCAAAGGGGGATGATGGACGGAGCGTTAGAGCAAATCAAACACTCACCCCCAGTCAACTGATCTGGGTTTAATCCATCATCATTCTTTAGCTCACTCCACCACCCCAGTTCAGACATGGCCATATGCAAATCAGTCTGACCCTGTGCCTCATGGGAACAGTCCAGCCCGAACTACCAAGCCATGTCTTCCCTGGACCGGAAACAAGCATCCTGGGACCGGTTTCTGGCTATTCAGCCGTCATCAGCCAGGCTAGCTTGAATCCAGTGGCAAAGTGAGCAAGGGACCCACGTCTGGGCATACCCTGCCAACTTAGGGCGAACAAAGCGATACCAAAGGGGATGATGGACGGAGCGCTTGAGCTAATCAAACACTCACCCCCAGTCAACTGATCTGGGTTTAATCCATCATCATTCTTTAGCTCACTCCACCACCCCAGTTCAGACATGGCCATATGCAAATCAGTCTGACCCTGTGCCTCATGGGAACAGTCCAGCCCGAACTGCCAAGCCATGTCTTACCTGGACCGGAAACAAGCATCCTGGGACCGGTTTCTGGCTATTCAGCCGTCATCAGCCAGGCTAGCTTGAATCCAGTGGCAAAGTGAGCAAGGGACCCACGTCTGGGCATACCCTGCCAACTTAGGGCGAACAAAGCGATACCAAAGGGGATGATGGACGGAGCGCTTGAGCTAATCAAACACTCACCCCCAGTCAACTGATCTGGACTGTTTTCATGAGGCACAGGGTCAAGACTGATTTGCATATGGCTGGGTTCAAACTGGAATGGCATGGTGAGCAAAAAAATGATGGATTTAGGCCCAGATCTCTGTACTGGGGTGAATGTATGACATTGTTCTGCATTCTGTCCATCAACTGTTGTTTTTGCATTTGTCACCCCGAGTGGGACGGGTATGCCCAGACGTGGGTCCCGTGCTCTCCATGCCACTGGAATCAAGCTATCCTGGCTGAAGAGGGGTGAAACCCGAAACCGGTCCTAGGATGCTTGTTTCCAGTCCAGGAGGACCTGGCTTGGCAGTTCGGGCTGGACTGTTCCCATGAGGCACAGGGTCAAGACTGATTTGCATATGGCTGGGTTCAAACTGGAATGGCATGGGGAGCAAAAAAACGATGGATTTAGGCCCAGATCTCTGTACTGGGGTGAATGTATGACATTGTTCTGCATTCTGTCCATCAATTGTTGTTCTTGCATTTGTCACCCCGAGTGGGACGGGTATGCCCAGACGTGGGTCCCGTGCTCTCCATGCCACTGGAATCAAGCTATCCTGGCTGAAGAGGGGTGAAACCCCGAAACCGGTCCTAGGATGCTTGTTTCCAGTCCAGGGAGGACCTGGCTTGGCAGTTCGGGCTGGACTGTTCCCATGAGGCACAGGGTCAAGACTGATTTGCATATGGCTGGGTTCAAACTGGAATGGCATGGGGAGCAAAAAAACGATGGATTTAGGCCCAGATCTCTGTACTGGGGTGAATGTATGACATTGTTCTGCATTCTGTCCATCAATTGTTGTTCTTGCATTTGTCACCCCGAGTGGGACGGGTATGCCCAGACGTGGGTCCTGTGCTCTCCATGCCACTGGAATCAAGCTATCCTGGCTGAAGAGGGGTGAAACCCCGAAACCGGTCCTAGGATGCTTGTTTCCAGTCCAGGGAGGACCTGGCTTGGCAGTTCGGGCTGGACTGTTCCCATGAGGCACAGGGTCAAGACTGATTTGCATATGGCTGGGTTCAAACTGGAATGGCATGGGGAGCAAAAAAACGATGGATTTAGGCCCAGATCTCTGTACTGGGGTGAATGTATGACATTGTTCTGCATTCTGTCCATCAATTGTTGTTCTTGCATTAATGATTATTAAAGCACACTTAGGGATGATTCCTATGTTAAAAATGTACACAACGTATTATTCACCTTCCAGCTTTTGCCCTTTCCAGAACAGCTGAAGATAGATAAATGGCTGGTTTTTGTTTCTGAGAAAGGTGGCAACATCAACCATATCACAGTAAACTCACTCTCTGAATAGGGTGGCCAACCGTCCCATTTTCTGTAGGCTTGTTAAGCCTTTGGGGAGTCTGTCCTATTGCCCTAACTGAGGTTGTACGGGATGCCAAATGTCCCCTGTTTTGATGCATCCAGGACAAGCAACACAAAAGCTCATCAGGAGGATTCGAGCAACTTGGGGGATGCCACGAGCGGCCTGGCAGGGTGTCAGTTTCTCTTTTTTCAGCCGTACATGAGCTGTTAAAAGGTGCCTGTCTGCAGCAATCATTTGTTTACTGCATGACTGGGAGGGAAGATGCTGCAGCACAGGAGGGGTCCTGCACAACCCAGGTTCAGCAACACATTCACCTTTGGAGATGCTCATAGGGAAAGTGGACACCTACAGTTAAACTGCCCTGAATGTGTGAATGAAAAATCTATTTGGGGCCTGTCCAGTGAAGAAGCCCTTGTTTGTTTCTTCCCTTCAGCCTGATTCAGAGTGCAAATATTGCCAGATAAGGGCACAGAGTATGATTGGTCCAGGATCAAACATTTTGAATTTGGTAAAGTAGGAGACCACAGACTGCAACACAGTACTGTTTTGTTGGATTTTGGTGAATTGTGGAGAAGAGACTGCTGGCTAGCTTACGCACCAAGAGGTTATATCCAGTCCAGTTTTTTTTTTTTTAATAGCCATGTGCTTGATAGAAGCTTTTATAATAATTCTAGATACTCCCAAGCTTAGCAAAAAATGAGAGCAGGAGAATAGTTAAAAAATGTAAAAACATGACTGCTCAAGAGGACACAATGTGGCCGAATGGGGAGGCCAGAACTAAAAACTGTCTCCTAATTCTACGGTTTCCAACTAGCCCACTACTGGGAAGGCAGTGATTCTGGCGACAAGGCCAAAGGACTACCATTCCCAGGGATATGTTAAAGTGTGGTGAACCCAACCCAGTAATACAGTGCCTATTTCCAGCACAAGTAGATAAAATGGTAAATCTGATATTAGATGTCAAGTCTCCTAATTTCATAGCTAAAATGTACCCACTGGACCACATGTGGTGGTGGTGTTCTGCCCCTTCCCAGGGAATTGCCCATGTTGTTAGAGGTCCAGTCAGTGTGTTTTTATAGCGTTTGAGAACTGTATGGAGTCTGTTACTTAGCTCCCTCTCTATTTTCATATAATCGGAAAAAGGCAGAAAGAAGTAGATTGTAAGATCTTTTCTTTGGGTGGAGGGGCAGTAGGTGGTTGCTGGGCAGTATCCATGGTAGATACTGCTGTTTGCCATTGGTGTTTTAGGGAAAACTATGGCATTCCATGTACATAACAATTATTAATTTTGTAAACTTGTCTCGCCAAAGGTGGAAATAGCGAGCATTTAAGGAGGTGGCTAAGGGATTTGACCTCAAATGCAGTACAACACATTAATCACACTAATGTGATAAGTATCCCTCTGTTTGTTCCAACAATCATTCTTAAACAATTTGACAGCTATCAAATACTTTTCAAACGATTTCTTTATGTGTTTGCTGTTTTAAAAAGGAAACTGGATTTCAGTGCTTTTCCTAATATTTTACCGATCTGGGCTAAAAAAAAAAAATACATGCCAGACATGTAAAAAAAGAGTCAGGTGGCAACTCTGTAATGAAGAACACCACCTTTCCTTTTGGCCCTCGTCGCAAATGCTGTGGTCTAGCACACCTAGCGGTGGGTGAGCCAACAAATTCACAGGGAGTGCCGAGCCAAGGGTCAGCACCAGCTCCAAAAGCCAGTGCACAAGCCGAGCCCTGAAAATATTTGGCATGTAAATAATGCTACAAACATATTGAACAATGATAACGTGTCCAAAATGTTTTAAAAAAGTGTATTCATTTAGCACACAAAATTATTTCACCTTGGTATATCAGACTAGATCAAACACAAGCAGTGGTTGAAGTGAGCGGGATCTGAAGGGCACGACATGCCCATACTTTTTTAATTTAAGAAAAACAGTCCCCCTACTTTTTGGGAAACGGCAACCGTCCCGGGACCGTTAATTCCGAGAGTTGAAATGCTTCAGCTGGAGAGTAAGGCTGTGAAACTGAGGGAGTGGCAGACAGCTAGCCAAGCCTTCTTGCAAGGGTGCCTGCTTCCCTGAAAGAAGTGTAAATGTGTGCACCTGGCCAATCTGCAAACGTAAAGGGTGCTTGGCAGCCGGTACTGGCTTTAATTGATGGAATAGCTTGAAACTACCTGATGACAAACACTCATTCTTTCGGAGTGGTACTGCAAGAGAGTTGCCAGCTGAGCTGTGAAGTGTGTGTTTTTAAAGGACAGTTATAAAAAAACTGCACCATTTAAAGTCTGTGTATTACTAAAATCTATATTTTCGAAGTACTGCTTTATCTTAATCCTTTTTGCATGTTTTGTAACATGTATCTTATACTGTGTGTAATGCAAATTGAAAATAATGACTTACATATTCACAGTGGTTTCTTTCACAGACTGGAACCTCATAGCACTAAACAAACAAGTCACTATTCTCCACTGCTCCAACCAGGACTTAATTCTGTGGCTCTCTGGTTGCAGACACACCTCAGCAGTGAATTAACTAAAAGCTTTCATAATGTACAATAGTGCATTTCCCACTGATTAACGTTACTTGCATTTATTTTCATTTAAACTGCGCCTTATTTTGTACGTAGTTGCCTGAAGGTGAAAGACCGAAAAAAGTTACAGAATATTTTTTTTGCCACCCTTTGACCTCGCCCCCTTTGCACACAGCATTATTGTTCCTATACTTTAAAATAAATAAATAACTCCAATCAATGAACACGAGCGTTTAAGAACAAACGAACTACTTTACGCGTTCTTGTTCAGCACGGGAAGATGTGCCGTGATCGACAAGAAACTGAGCGAGCCCAGGCTCGGATTCGAAACTGGTTCCCTAAATGTACCACAACTGAGGCCACTAGGTCGCAGAGCCTCCCGTGAAAGCTTGTCTCGTTCTGGACTCCACGTTCCAAGGGGCTCTCAAGCTGAGCCAGACTTCAGGCTCGTGCCTGGCTTGAGCTTTCTGCGGCTCGCCCACCTCTGACCGCTCCCATTTTAAGGAGCACCTCTCTTACCGTGGCTTATGTGATGTCGCTTAAGTTCCATGTTCTAACATGGAACGTGGAGTGTGGGTGTTCTTGGAGAGTCAGTTGACTCAAGTCCTCGATGGATGGGGTCGTTAATAAACCCTCTACTTTAATCTACCAAACCCAGTGTTCCTTGCCTCATTACACTGGCGACGATCGCGTGAAGGAAGAGGGATAAGCGACCCCAACATTGGGAAGAAGGAGAATAGAGAAAGAGGAGCAGTTAATCAATGAAAAAGGAAAGGACGCAAAGCGGGATCGCGGAAACATCTTACCGGTGTAGCGGTCATCTGTGGTTGTCGCGCATTGCAGGGAAGAAGTGGATCTCCTGGTGAATAGTGGTAAGCGCGAGGAAGAAGTGGCTGCTGGAACGCAGATCGCGCCTGCGCTTCACGCTAACTGTTGGTTGGTGAGTGACATGCTCTTTCGCCCTTAGAAAAGAGCCTGAATGGCACGCAAGGGCTGCGCAGACAAAACAAGCGCAATTTCCTAAAAAAAGAAGACCGAGTGATTATGTGGTGACGACGGCGGCGGCCATTTTAGAGTCAGGCATTGGGGAAAGGAAACAAGCGCAATTTACTAAAAAAAAAAAAAGGACGGAATGGTTGAGTGGTGATAGCGGCGGCCATCTTATCTGTTGTATTTGTGAAATGGAGGAGTAAAAAGGAGGATTTTGGTGGCGTATATATAGAAAAAAAAAAGAAGAAAGAGAGAAATAGGAAAACAGTGAAGATACAGTTACAAGTTTGCCACCACGGTGACAAGCACACCTTAAAGTACTGCGGCAAGCTTGTCACATCGTAAAAGAACAACTGCAAGTTTTGACAACACGGTGACAAGCACACCCTTAAAAAAAAAAATATATATATAAATTTGATTTGGGTGTAGGCTTACGGAGTATTGTATTTTATGTTAGTTTACAGTATAATAAGACAAATATTACATTTAAAGCTGGTCTTAGATTAGTAGGCATTTAGGAAAGTGGTGGAGGGTGTGATTCACTTAGTTTTTAGGAAAAAAAAGTGAAAATAAAATAATAAGATAGAATGCAAAATGTAACTCCGCCACCATTTTTCATGACAAGTCCAGGGGAACCACCGGTGAAATGGCAGAAGTGGAAGAAGATTTTTGAGAATTATGCGAGGGTATGTGGTTCAAATTTAAGTGCGGTCCACTTTTTTCTATCCGTCCAACTTCCAAGGCCTATCCCAGGGTCTCCTCAGGCCCCAGACTCCGTGCTAATGAGCGCTGGAGCAGGGAGTACTAGGGCTCCGCCGCCGCGGACGAATCCCGAGCTTTGTCTTCTGCCGTTAACGAGAGCTGACAGGGGCGCTCCGGCCATTTATTTTCTAATTAGCACACTTCCAGCTCGAGTGGAGCCAGAGGCCGGAGAAAAGCGATCGGACAACCGTGCCGAGGCGGACAAAGAGGGCTCCGTAGTCCGTAATTAGGTGAGACAATCCTTCAGTCTGTTCTCTGTTGGAGATAGCTGGTAAAACTCCCTGTTTTGGTAAGTCCGGCCTTGGCGGGACCTTAATAAGCTGTAATTGTCTTCCGCTTCGCACGGCTGGTACCAGGGCCCTGACTTCGGACCCTTCTGCTAACAAGCAGCTCCAGAGGCCTCTGAGGGCAGGACGCATGCGACGAGGAGGCCAGCGTGGCAGCTGTAATTTTATTTATATCGCGCTTATTACCCCTGACGAGGCGTCGAAGCGCATTTTGGCGAGTCGCAGGGAGCTTTGTGGAGCACCGGTGGCAGCCCTGACTCTGTTTTTGTGAGAGGAGCATCGCAGCGTTGGGTATTTAACCTTTGTTTTCAGTCCGGCGAATAAGACCATTGTTTGGGAATTGTAGATGATGCTTCATAAGCTTCCAAATCTTAGGGTGAAAATAGTGGCACGGTTTTGGAAGTTGGATGAGCCCGCACTTGATCCTTAGTTTTTGTGGAGGTGCAGACAGTACTGGACCCTGAGGCTTTGCTCGAGAGTGTCTGTCACATGTTACCTCCAGTATTGAGTTTGTGGAAGTAGGGAGTCGGGCGTCATAGATTTGCTGGGACTGTTCCGATTTCACACCATTTGTCCAGTTAAAAGCCTGTAAATGTAGCAAGTGTCCCGATTTGTATACAAGTCGATTAAACACAGAAGAGGCCACAGTTTCATGTGTTCCAGTGCAGAACTGGCACCCCCCAAGATGGAAGCAGTTTAGTTAAAACACACATGATATAAAATTGTAAACGTTGCATGTAATTTCCACCTTGTTGCATCAGTGTTATCGTTTCCAATTTTGGTGAGTGTTGTTTGTTGTCATTCTGTGCTACCCAGTCGATGCAAAATTGTAGTGCCCTGTTTTTGGTTTTCAAAATCGGTCCCCCTAGCTTTGATGGGCGTGGGGCGTTCCTAGTGGTATCCCTGTAATCTGTCGAGCAGATACTGGCATTGTTGGAGGCGAGCTGTTGAAGACTGATTTGTAGCCTGGGCCAATTGTGTTTGGGTGGTGGTTGTTGTTGGAGGTGTCCTGTGTTCACTGGGGGATGTTGGCAGTGCTTGAGGAGCGGCAGCTCTTATGTGAGATTAAGGATACTGCCATTGTCTGAGGTGTTGCTCGGTGTGACTTTTTGTGTATCACGAGTAACCACGGAGCTGTTGTAGGTGTTTCGGGAGTCTCAAAAACTTGGGTATAGACAGTGTTCAAGAGCTCATTTATGCCCCTAGGCCTGGTGTTGAAGATGGTGTTTGCAGAGCTACTTGAAACAGCACTGTCTAGTTGTGGGGTTCAAGCCGTGTCTGGGGAGTTACTTGAGGAGGTCTCATGTCCCCAGTAGGGTTGCCTATTTCACAGAGAGAAATACCGGGCCATTCGTTCACAATTTGGATTCTGCAAAAGCCTGGCCTTGATAACGTAAATAGAACTTTACAGAAAATCGTTTGTATTCATTTTTAATATGGCCTTTCTGTACTTATTTACTGTAATTACCAGCCAAAGATCATTTAGGCAGCTCAGGAACAATTGTTTTTTTTCATAGACAACTTTATTCGATTTAGTGTACACCGTGACGACAACACATGTTTTACAAGGAACCCCAGCTGTTGTTTCCTTCACTGTCTTCAGCCTTCGCCCGGACCTCCCCCACCCATCTGTCTCTTCCCCATTTCTTTTTAGTGCACGTTTGTAATACCCAAATGAGTCCACCATTTTCCCCAAATCTTGTTGTGTTGTCTTCAGAGACCTTCTGGCCCTATATATGGGTTTTTCTATCTTAGCACACCAGTCCATAGCAGAGGTCCATTTTGCCACAGCAGGGACTGTGGGCCAAGAACGTCCTATGTTGCGTTTTGCGAAGAGCACTCCAATACCGACTAGTGTCCTGTCATGAGGGGGAAGCTCTAGATTCTCCATTATACCCAATACCGCCACCCATGGGGTAATGTCCACTGGCTGCCCCAGAAGCTCAGTCATTATCACCGCAATGTTATTCCAATATGCCTCTATCGCAGGGCAGGACCACATCATGTGAAAGAAATCTGCTACCGGTGATGAACACTGGGGACAATTGGATGAGATGTGTTAGCCAGTCCTCCAGAGCCGTAGGGGTGTGATGTAAGTTATATGCATGTAGTTAAGTTGGATCAATCGCAGGTGGGCTGGAATGGCTAGAGTGCAGGGGCCATGCAAGCTTCTCTCCAATCAGCCTTCTCAAGGGTGCCCACCCAGGATTCGCATCTCATTTTAAGCGAGTCAAGAGTAGTGGGGGAGTTAATTATAGGTGCTTTGTAGAGTTGGGAGGCTCCACCTTTCCCCAGCTGGCCTTGGAGGAGTTTGGCTTTGAGTGAGTTCAATTGTGGGAGGTCTTCCAAGTTCCTTCAATAGCACAAAAGAGCATGTCTCAACTGTAAATACTTATAGAATTGGGTCAAAGAAAAGGAGTACTGGACATGTAGATTGTGAAACTAGTTAATGGTTGAGCCTTGCCAGACATCTATCAAAAGTGTGATCCCTCCAGACCAAAGTTAGGTTTGCTGTTTGAGTTTTCTTTATCAGCCCATCATTCGCAGTGCAGCCCGCAACGTCTGGACGACCACTCTGGTGGGCTCTAGTAGGCCCAGGTGAAGTGGCATGAATTATGAGTCATACTTTTCATATGTAACTTTCTTTTTATTTTTTATTTTTCACCATCCGAGAATATTCTTCATATTCAACATGTAAATCATGTATACCGGAGTAACAGATTCTGAAACAGCCGACACGTGTTTCGTCCCCTTAGTTGGCCAGTTAGCCCGGGGCTTTCTCAAGGCTTTAGAATTTAATTGAACATCATGATTAACATAGTTCCGGCAATCAGTTAATCCCTCTAGTCACATATTATGCGATATTTTTAGGTTGAAAATATGTTCTATCGCTGGACTATTTGTGTCTCATCAGGTCCTGGGAATAATTCCTGATGTCAGCGTATTACTAAGGGGAAATTTTGAAGGACATAGAGAAAACGCGATAGGACCATCATCTTGAATAGTGCCACTTTACCTAGGTTATTCTATGGTATGCCTTCCAGTTTTGAAAGTCTTGTTTCATGCGTACTTCCAAGGAAATTATGTTCAGGGGCCAGGATAGCTCCGGAAGCACTTAAATATATATGCCGAGATACTTGAAACCAAGCCGGCAGATAGGAATCTGTTTCTTCCAAGCGCCTGTGTCCAGGTTTCCCGCTATTGGGACCAAAAGGGATTTAGCCCAGTTGGTGCGTAAACCAGAGGCCTCTTCGTAAAGCAACAGCAGCCTCAATAATTGAGGCCCTGTGACTGAAGGCTCACTTACGTGGAGAAGCACATCATCTGCATAGAGGGAGATGCAATCCCTTATACCCGGGCCCCAGCCCCAATCGTTTATCTGAGCATCGCAGCAAGTGAGATGGCTAAACGTTCAATTGCCGGAGCAAACAGAAGGGGTGACGGGGGGCAGTGTTGTCTGGTGCCCCGCTTGATAGTAAATAGCTCCAACACATTTCCATTGATGCAACCTTTGCCTCTGGTGTAGAGATGGCTAATGTATCTATGGAATTTAGGGCCAAAGCCTATGCGCTCCAGGACTTTGTCCAGAAAGGACCAATGGATGGAGTTAAACGCCTGTTCGAAGTCTACGCAAAGTAGAGCGCACGTGTTTGGTATTTCGGACCTATGCACCAATGCAAGATGGAGGTGCCCGAGATGGTGACAGGTACTACGTTCTGGCATAAAGCCACATTGAGCCAGGTGGATAAGATCTGTAAGTACTCCAGAGAGCCGTAGGGGTAGAGCTCTGGTAAATATTTTGAGTTCAGTGTTAAAGAGATAGGCCTGTATGAGGCACAGTGATCAGGGGGACGTCCCGCTTTATGAACAACCACAGTGGTTACCAGATCTAAGCCCCCAGGGAACACGCCGTTAGTT
Organism: Calotriton arnoldi; assembly: GCA_963921515.1. NCBI lineage: Eukaryota > Metazoa > Chordata > Amphibia > Caudata > Salamandridae > Calotriton > Calotriton arnoldi. The sequence continues at coordinate 3,247,591 of CAWUFW010000548.1, forward strand.
TCCACTTATAGGTAAAGGTCCAGCAATCGGGCGTAAGCAGCTTGTGGAACGTTCTGCAGTATTCAGTTGGATAGCCGTCAGGGCCAGGTGTCTTGCTTGTATTCAAATCAGTCAAGACATCGCTGACCTCCTCCAGCATAAGTAGAGAGTCAGGATGTTCCCTTTGCGAGGGAAATAGGGATACAAGTGGAATATTAGGTAGTATAGAGTTAGACCTAACTGACTGAACAGAGGGTCTGGGGCATACAAGTATTGAAAGTAGTCTGCGAAACCTGCAGCTATGTCAGTGGCTGTGCGTTTCTGGACCCCCATGTGGTCTACAATCTCTGTGACCACTCTCGAGGTCAGATGTCTGGTGGCCAACCAATAAAGTAATTTACTAGATTTGTCACCATGTTCGCTCAAACGTTGCATCAAGGCTCTCCAGGACTGTCAAGCTTCTTCTAATGCTGGTTGTCATAGGAGAGTCCTATCGAGGTCGAGCTGCTGCTGTATGGTAGGAAGGGGATTAAGAATGCATTGTTTCCAGTCAGAGGGTCTGCTCCTCCAGGGTGGCCATCTGGGCTTGTATTTTTTTTTCTCTGCCTGGCGCAGAAGTGATTTGGCCACACCTCTGATTGTGTCCTTGCCCTCTTCCCAGAGAGTGCTGGCAGACGAGACAGTCCTGGTTAGATTTGAAATCTGTTTTGGTTTCCATCTCCAGAGCTGTAACATATTGGGGGTTGGAGAGGTGTCACACATTAAGGCATCAAATGGGGCGTCAGGTGGCTTTGGGAGTCTGTCTCTTAATGTAGTAGAACTGGTGAATGGTCAGAGATGCCACGTGGGAGGATATCTATTGCTGTGGTGTGGAGTACATCTGTTGTTGTAAGCAAAAAGAGGTCAACATGGGAGAGGGTCTTTATGTACTGCAGAGGTATGAGTGAATCCCTTTCCTCAGGGATGCCAAATCCTCCATATGTCAGACAGTCCCAAAGAGGACATCAAAGTTGTTAAGGATTTGGAAGTCCCCGTGTGGTGTGCCGAGGAGTGGCTGCGGAGCCCCAAAAGGGGTCAGGGAAAGCATAAAAGTCACCCCCTATAAGGGTGATTCCTGCAGGAAAGCCTAGAACGAGTTGTCTGCAGGCTTCCAGGGCCATTTGCGATGCCTGATGTAGGACATATATACTGAGGAGGTTGTAGTGAGTCCCTTCCCTACGTATCTGCCCAAGGGGTCTAGGCTTGTGGAGGTTGCTAGAAAGGGAAAGCGTCTGTGCAGGAGTATGGCCACCCCTATGGTTCCCCTGGAGAAGGCCACGTGGAACACCCGATCGTACTGTCGTGTAGTTCCTACAAATCTATATAAGTTCTGCACGTTTAGACAACATAAACTAAGGGATTGGTGTCCAGACTGATTCCAGACACCCCCAAAGGATATGTTAGTCTGTTAGTCCTGCTAGCTCACAGTGCCACTATGAGCCCCTCTTACCAAGGAGCGAATAGCTAATGGCAACTATCGAACATGACAGCCCTGAGGGATAGTGGAAACAGTACATTACTTTTCGCTCAGTCACTCGTGCTTACTTTGTCTCAGAGAGATATACAGAATAAACGGTGGGGACGTTTTTCAATAAGCATTTATTGAACCAGCGTCATTCTAGTATAAAATACGTGTGCTGCAACAACCATTAGACAGAAACATATGTATACGGTTAGAAGCACCAACAGAGTAAAGAAAAGGTAAACAATGAATATATACAGGCATATGGATACATAACAATAAAATGCGTACTCCTACGATGCAAGCCCTAACTAGATGTACTTAAGTGTACCTAGCATGTATGTAGGTGTATAGCCAAGAATCCCCTTAAGATAGAGCCATCCCCATTACCTGATGTGGGAGAGCGAAGGACCCCGTCTTGGTCTCGAGATGGACACCCCGCAAGGGATGTCAGACCACTGTGTGCTGGAGTGTCTGCGTGCAGGGACCTCAGCGTCAGCGTGGAAGCCTTTCTCCTCTAACTTGCTCAGCCAAGATGTAGTGCTTATATGCCCGAAAGGTACCCTCAGGGTTTCTACCTAGAAGTGTGTTATGCCTTGCCTTACAGTTCACCAGTCCATCTGCTGCTCAGCCACTGTGAGTGTTTGGAGTAGAATGTTGGGAATGCAGTGATGCGTGGAATGTTGGGTGTCTGACTGAGTGAGGTATGACAGTTACAGAAGGGCTGAGCAGCAGGCAGGCTGCTCCTGGTGGGGCTGCTGTGGCATAGGACCAAGGGCTGACTCCTGGGCTAACCTACTACTTTACTACCTGTTTATCCGGTCTATCTAGCTGATGTGCCTACCTACCATCTTGCTGTACAACTGGAATAAAGGTACTTGAGAACTTACTTGGCTACAAGCGTCTACTTTCTACCACAGACTACAACATATTTTGGCGACGAGGATGGGATACGAACCCACGCGTGCAAAGCACAATGGATTAGCAGAGTTGGAGACGTACCTACATGATGAGAAGAAGCCACAGGTCTAACTTGCCCAGACAGCATGGAACCAACGCAACTTTAAGCATACTAAAGGCAACATATGAAGAGACTCAAGAGGTTCCATCGCAACACAGGATGCCACAAGCAACTAAAGAAACAAGCACAGCATTCACCGCAGCCCCACCAGTGTCCTGGACAACGGACAGCCCTCACGTAAGCATGCTGTACTGTGTGTTGCCTGTGCAATCAAGGAAAGATTGTTCTTTGATAACGACTTTACTGATGTTTGGACTGTGCTGGTATGCTGCACGTGTCGTCGTCTGGCCTGCGCAGTGTCTGTGTGATACTGCATGTGTCTGCCACTTTGGAGGTGCCAGAGAAAGGAATTTGGGTGCCACGGGCTTTTACTACGTGTCTACAGGTCTCTGCAGTGGGGCCACACAGCGAGTTGGTTTGGCAAGAGTGCATTGGACAATTCACATGAAGGAGAGCTGAGGATGTCACGCGCAGTCTCTCAGAAAAGTTTTCGGCAATTGCGAGGATCACCCTCTGGCAAACAGTGTGGTGACAAGTTGTGGTTTTATGGGGGTAAGTCTTTTTAATTTATTTTTGGGCCCCCAGCAGTTCCTTCGACGCTTGGCAGCTCAACCGCCGCTTTCAAATTTGAAGCACACTGGGCACGAGCTACCGACAGCGTGCGGAATCTCACCTGCATCCTGGTGACGCGCTGATGGCTCGTGGGTCCTTCGGTGTGGGTGCTGTCAGTCTAGCGCTCCTTAAAGGACGCACTCATGCACAGACGTGCCGGGAGCCATCCGGCGGGACGTCTGCGTCGCAACGCCATTTTGAGTTTGTCATAACTCTGCATTCGTTCCTACACGTTTTGCCAACCACGTTTTTTTCTTGTCTGTTTAAATAAAGTTTCAACAAGGTCAGTTGGGAACCGGTCACAACGCGGAGTTCGTCTGCTTCTGTATGTTGAGGATTCCACTACGAGGGATTCTCTATACTGTTTCAACGTGGCTGCAAGGAGTTCGTAGTCAACGCGGTGGGACTGGCTGTGCTATCATCGTCGAGGAATTTCTTAGGTATCGATTCGGCGTTTTTTTGAAAGGTTATGAACATGTTGATAATTACAGCCATGCTACTACCAACAATGTATGATCTTGGCCTTCGCAATATGGACACTGTCTCCTTTTCTTTTCAGGATGATGCCACTCATATTTACAGTTTAAATGGTTTCTGTTTCATGCCAAGTGTGACTGATTTATTTGACTTTTAAAAAAGTGTTGTACATTTGTCTAATTGTTCCATTTTTGTGGTGGAAATGTCCCTTACGGGAGGGGTGTTCTAGGCACAGTTATGTCCGTGTACCTTTACACAGGGGTACGTTTTTGGTGATTTTCTGCCAGATACACATTTAGTACCTCATTTGGAGGTTCACGTTCGAGGTTTGTTTTGCATATTTATCAGTTTTTAGTCTCATTGTACGCTATTTATACATTGTTCCCTTACTTGAGGGGTGGCCCTACGCAGAGGGTAAGTTTTTTGGGGTAAGTTTATGGACAGTGTACCCTTACGCGAGGGTGGTCTCTTTAACTTGTTGCAGGGGGTGTCCCTGCGTGCTTAAGACGCCTTGCGCCGCACAAGTTTATGTGCAGGGGTTTTCCTCTTGCGCTGCTTGGTTTTTGCAGGATTTTCGCTGCATGTTTTTTTTTTGCAGGATTTTCATCCTGTCTGACTGTCTGTCTGGGTTTAGGTACATTTCCTTCTCCCATAAAGCGTTACACGCGGCCCCTACACAGGGGTGGAACCCTTACACGGGGTATGTTCTCCCTTTCATGAGGGATGGTCATGGTTTGGGTACTAGCCCCTTTCCATAGTGCGTAACACGCAGCCCCTACACAGGGGTGGGTTCACCCTTACACGGGGTATGTTCTTCCTTACATGAGGGATGGTCATGGTTTGGGAACTATACCCTTTCCATAGTGCGCTACACGCAGCCCCTACTCAGGGGTGGATACATGGGTAATATTCCCATTTACAGTTGGTTGTTTTGGTAAGCCTCACACGAGGTGTGTTTATTGGGTACGTTCCAATCAACGTTACAGTTAACCTTCACACAGGGTTGGTCAATGGGTCCTTTCCCATCTCTCTACGTCTCGTCCAATTCCTATACTAGGTTGGTTTGCATGGGTTGGGTCCCATCTACATTTATACAATGGTCATTCTTACACAGGATGTGCTTCCATGGGTGTTGGACCCATATACAGTGGCGGGGTGTTTACCTTTTGCCTTACGCAACAACTTTTTCTCATTTTATCTTTTGGGAGAGGATGGGTTTCTGTACTCAATTTTTCAGTTGTTGTATTTTAACCATTCTTTCTGCTTTGAATGGCTCATACCCTCTCGTGATGTTCTCTTAATTGCACATCCCTGGGTTTTGAACCATTCCTTACATTTGTAATTTTGCAACCTTTGCAAAATTAGTAATCTGTGCTTTATGCAACAGAATGTTTTATAGTTTGGGTCTAGTGTCGCGGGGTTTGTTCACCCATTGCTATACCCCACTTTTTGTCTCATTTTTGCCTTCTTTTGGGGGGATAGGTTTTATTGCTCTCTGTATTGTATTATTTCTTTCTTCCTTTTATGCATCCCTGAGTTCTGAATTATTTCTTGCAAATGTAATTTTAATAGTGTATAGTTTTCTCTTTTTGCATTGTTGTCTCTCTCAGGTACCAATGTCACTTTCGTTTTTCATTTTTAAAGGAGGGGGATATGTTATGCCTTGCCTTACAGTTCACCAGTCCATCTGCTGCTCAGCCACTGTGAGTGTTTGGAGTAGAATGTTGGGAATGCAGTGATGCGTGGAATGTTGGGTGTCTGACTGAGTGAGGTATGACAGTTACAGAAGGACTGAGCAGCAGGCAGGCTGCTCCTGGTGGGGCTGCTGTGGCATAGGACCAAGGGCTGACTACTGGGCTAACCTACTACTTTACTACCTGTTTATCCGGTCTATCTAGCTGATGTGCCTACCTACCATCTTGCTGTACAACTGGAATAAAGGTACTTGAGAACTTACTTGGCTACAAGCGTCTACTTTCTACCACAGACCACAACAAAGTGTACTATGGGCATGTCGGGCAAGGATGACGATAGAGGTGACCCTTATACAGAGTTATTATGCAGAAGATGATAATCCTGATGTGATACTGAGAATCCTCATGCATGATAAATGAGGCTAGTTTTCGGGGGAAAACCACACAACATTTATGTAGCACCTAACTAGGTAAAAGGTCAGCGACAGACCTGTTATGTAGAACAGTGTTAGGACAGATGTAGGTAAAGGGTCGTGTAACTACCTAGGCCTATATTGGGGTACATTGGGGTTCATAACAGTACCCATAGCAGCCTAAGAAAGGGCATATAGTGCCTAAAAGTTGAATTTCTTGGGGCATAAGTACTGAGGGGAAGTGTCTTTGAATTTTTCAGGACTGCTGTGCTCTTAATGAGATCTAGAAGGCCGTATACATTCCAGGTTATGATTGTGAAGTTAGTCCCAGGGCCTCAGGGATAGCAACAGGCGTTCAAGTGTTTGTGACCCATCTAATCGGGATGGCACTGGTGAAATGGCCTTTAGCGAGGGGTTAATGATGAGGAGCATGGTGTATTGTGAGTGTGTGTATGCTAAAAATTGTAACAAACTTCAAAGCTAACCAAAACAGTTCCCTTATCCCCCAACTCCCCCCCCACCCATTCTTCCGTCCCAAAAGCATCTGTCGCCCAAAACCCCCATAGAACAAAACAGAACAGTTCCTCCTGGTTGTCGGAGCTAACGAGGGGGACCTACACTGTGGAAGGATACTTGTACTTACAATGACTGCTGCAAAAACTCAGGTCGTCTAGGCCAGATTTATTTCAAGAAGTCAGAGAGTTGTTGATTAAGCAAATAGCCATTAAAACAACTAATACCTGCCTCCCAAGCCATTCTTATAGCTTTAAGGGGGCCTCAAACAGTCTGAATTGTCACACTTGTAGCAGTGTGATGGCGAATAGTTGTGTAAGTACTGTCATTGGCAGTGACGGCAGTAACAATGGGTGGTGCAAGCTGGGGTGGCCTCCTGACGAGGCCCCTGGCACTTATTTTTTTTACAAGTTAAGCACTGACCGCCATACCTGGAAGCCTCGGGTAAGTGGCCTACCTTCACTAGTCTATGACAACCAATTCACTGGGCCATTCCTGGCAGACTACAGCAAGCAGCCTACCCTCTCTTACCTATGCAAAACCAACAATTCATATTCTGCTGTCCTGGGGCGAGTAGCCCACCCTAAAATAACCTACTCCAAACCAAACATTAATATCCTGCTCCAATAGGACAAGAAATCCACCCTCGAACAAAATACAGCTCCTCACAGGAGCGGCTCCTCACAGGTGAGCCAGATGCCCTGTAGGAGCTGAGCACAATGCTCCTCCCCCTTCCCCTTTCCACAGCTTTCCGGGATGGCCGTGGCTTGCAGTGAGATGAGGCTCCAGGGAAAGGGAGCGGTATCAACGCTCGGAAAAGCTAGAAGCACACTGCTAATCACAAGGAATGCCTTTGACACCTACCTGCCACGCTGTGCTGTGAGCATTCCTCGGGCCGCAGTTTCCTCCAGTTTCGGAAAGGTTTACCGGCGTGTGATGGCTCTGACGTTTTGAGCAGTGGCAGCGGTTCCTCTGTGCCCCTCCCCCTTGGAGTACAATTACGTGGTGAGAATACCACCGTCAAGGCTGAAGTTAGAGGCTGCCTGAGGTCGCCAGGGGTCTCGCAGGCAAAATTGGAGCAAGGAGGAGCGCGCTGATGGTCGCGCTGAGGGGGATCCAACTCTGAGGTACCTGTGAGCTAAGAGAGCTAGGACGACGCGAAGTGTGGAAAACAGGGATATCATGACTACAAGGCGTTACACTGTATAGTGCCACCAAGTTTACGAGGCACAGTAGGACTTTTTTCTTGAGAGCTGTTTTTTTTTTTTTTTTTTTGTCTCCCATATGAACTTTAAAGTGCACAATCGCTGGCGGGAACCTTTTTGGCAGATTGGCAGTAGTCACATAATCCCTCCTACGCTACTTCCTTGGTGGCAGTTTGGCCACAAAAGGGTCTATAAGGTGTGCTATAAGGCGTGCTATATGCTTTTTGCGAATAGCAAAAAAGAAATAACTGTGCAAGTTAAGTTAGTTAAGTTAATTAAGGGCTTGGTCAGAGAGCTATGCATCAGATGGTTCTGAGAGGGACAACAGCCCGAGCAGTAGCTCCATCTGCAGCACCCCCCGTTTCACCATCTTCAGCGCAGAAAACTAGACGCCAAACAGCGCAGGCTCGTATTTTGGCAGCCAGAAGAGGAAGAACTGCTCAGAAAGTTAGGGGAGATATAAACTTTACGAACTCGCAGGTGGCTCTCTTAACTCAGAAGTTTTCCTCTACGCTTTCCGACTCCCCTGAAACATCCTCAGCCTCGCTGGAGCTCTCGCCAGAAGTGAGAACCGAGGGCAAAACCAGAGTCACAGGGGCAGCAGGGTCCGATATACTGAGGATTGAGAACCCAGAAGTGGTTAATTCTCCCAACCCTCCCAAAGAGTACCCGGTATTCTCTATTAATCGAAAATTTTATCAGATGGCTACCCCGGCTAACACAGTGGACAAGCGGATAGCGGACAAAACACTTACAGTAGAAGCTGTCCCTGTAATACAAGCGAAAGGTGTGGATGCCACTACGGGAACCAGGGCTCCTCTGGGAAAAGGAGAGATTTCTTGTGGCGAAAAAAGTCCAGAGTATCAAGGTCAATCAAGGCAGGGGGGAGCGACTGTACAAGGGGGAACGCTGGAGATAACAAGACGCAATTCCAGGACAAGCGAGGACCAGGGGTTTTTAACCCCTTCACCACAACATGGCTCACCAGCACTAGAAAGAGGGCTGGAAGTGGGGGCTTTGACTTCTCTTCAGAAAACGGATAATAGCGGCCCCAATATTGGAGGAGGTACCCCTGATACTGTTTTTGCTGTGGCTCAATCCTCAGTTGTCCCGTTAGATCAGATGCAGCAGCTCTTTGAGAGCATTCTGGGAGAGATCCGAGACTGTAAGACCTCGCAAGCCCAAGAGCTCTCTCTACTGCACCAACGCCTAGATAAAATCGAAACTATGGTACAGCAAATACCTGAGAGATTTAAAGAGCTGGAACAACGGGTTTCTGATATTGAGGATCGATCTGAAGTATATGACTCTGACATTATCTCTCTCCAGAAGAAGCTCCATGCCTCTCAGAATAAGATTGATGAAATGGAGAATTATGCTAGGCGCTCGAATTTGCGCTTCACAGGAAACCCAGAAGATAATGAACGTATGGACGGGCAATCCAATCCAGTGGCTTATATGGAGTCATTAATCAGAGATCATCTGCTTGAGAAAGCACCTGAAGACCTTACAGTAGTGAGAGCCCATAGAGTCCCTTCCCACAAAATTCCAGGGGCTAAGTTTCCCAGGACAATAATTGTGAACTTTTCAGATTATCGTATTAGAGAGGCAGTACTAACAAAAGCAATTCAGAAGAGAGAGATTGTTCTACCCAATGGAGGCCGCGTACGAGTGTTCTCTGACATGTCGGCAGCAGCAGCAAGAAGACGGAAGGACTTTGTTGGGATGCTTAGCCAATTTAAGAGTGCAGGAGCCCAGGCTTCGATTATGCAACAGTCCAAACTGAGAGTGCTATGGAAAGGAAGGTTCCATCTATGTGTTTCTCTAGAAGAAGCCCAAGATCTACTACAGAGAATTACACAAGATAAATAATAAGAGACTTGGGTGGACTTAATTAAATTGTTAAAGAATCTTTTTCCTTCCCTTTCCTTTTTAAAATTTTTTTTTAGCCTATTGTAAAAAAATGGAGCAAATTGTTTTCGCTTGCTTCTTGGATTTTCGGCACCTTGGCATTTTAATTAATTTTTGTAGGCTACCTTTTGTTGATAAGGCCTATTGCCTTTTTGCACTGCACTATCCTTGTGAGAGATGAGTCAAAATGCACTTTTTTCAGAGCACTTTACAGGTTTTTCCCTTTTGTCTTATAAATGTAGGGTCGAGGCAGTAAAATTGTGGCCCTTGCATTAGGGAACTTGTAAATACGACAGCAAACATAGTATAAGTTTACAGCCGATGTTTTCTCATATGGCACTTTGCACATTGCATATTTGCACTTTTCTGCATTGGCACTTTACAGAGCCTACTCCTCTACATTCGGCAAATTGAACCTGCATTTGCTTCTGTATTCAGTGTAGTAAGTTGATAGCTAACGTACTTTATATATTGCACACTGCACTTTATCTAGATTTTTGCACTATAAATGCTCTTCCCTGTTTATGTAAGGTTTACTGAGGCTTAACGAGGTAGTAAACAGCACTAATGAAATATTGCACTTCCTGCACTAGACCATAATAAGCTTATAGTTGACGCTATCTATACGCCACTTAGCATAATGCACATTGTACTTTACTTTCTATGGTACTGTGCTTCTATACTAATGATTTGTGGTTGCTGCACTGTATATGTTTATATGTATTGAATTAATACACTATAGCTTTTGCAAGCAAGCAATATATTCCAAATATCCCGGGGGTATTCAATTGGAGTTTCTCCTTTTTCTTTTTTTCCCCCCAGAGGTGAAGGGGGAGGGGGGAGGATGTGCTCCACGGTGCTAAGACAAGGCACCTTGTTGTTAGAGGGAGGCTGTGGTAGTGAAGGAAGGGCAACCTCACTCCACAGATGGGTTAGGGTGGGCAGAGGGGGGGGGGGTTGAGGAGTGCAACATTAGAAAAATTAGCGTAGGGCTAGAAGACAAACTAGGATTGTTGAGCAATTTGTTTAAATTTGGATGCCAAGTTGTAACTGGCAGGGTTCTTGTCAGCAAGGGGCTTGATTTGATTTTCTTGAAAGATTTGGTACAAATGGAAGAGAGCTGGAGGAGAGAATATGCTGGCCCGGACTGTAAAGAGCCACGTAGGTCTAAGGGATGACACAATTGTTTAAAGTAATTTCTTGTAATGTGAATGGCTTCTTGAACTCACAAAAAGAAGAGCTATGTTAAAATGGTTGGAAGCCTTTTCGCCCCAGGTGATATTTTTGCAGGAGACACATCTAAATCTAACTCCCCCAACTTTACTCTCCCTAAAAAATATGCCCATGCATATTTTGCCTCGGCCCAGGCGGCAGTGCGTGGAGTGGGCATTATTTTGTCTTCGGATTGGGAGGTGGGTAAGGTGATTAGGGACGAGGGAGCTAGATGGTTGTGGATAGAGGTCATAGTTAATGGAATAGCTATCGTCCTGCTCAATTACTATGGTCCAATTGGTGACGAGTGTGCGCCCCTTGAACAGATATACGAGCTGTTGTTGGGTGTGCAGGGATATATAATTAGGGGGGGAGATTTTAATCTAATACAAGACTTACGTCTTGATACTTCCAATAAGGGGAAAAAGCAATTAAAACCTAAAACAGATATACTTTTAAAAATTATTAAAGAGGATCTCGCCCTACTGGACCCATGGAGGGTAGATCATCCAGGTACCGCTGAGTTCACATGTTACTCAGGGAGATTTAAAACAGCATCCAGGCTGGATTTTTTTTTTGATTAGTAATCAGTTCACAAGGGGAGATTCTTTGATTCTCTCTAATCCATTCTCAGAGCGCTCTCTAGTATCCTTAATTTTACACTTGCCGGCCCCCAGAAGAAAGAGTAATAGGTGGTATTTTGATAAAGCACTGTTATCAGATCAAAAATGGATTGACGAAACCCGGGATTTTATAGGGTGGTTCTTTCAGGAGAATGTGAATACGGCGCCAGATTTTATAGTATGGGAGGCTTTTAAGGCTACGTTTAGGGGACGAGTGGTGGCATACAGTGCTAATCTCTATAAGCTAAGAAAACTGAAGATTGCCGGACTCCAAGAAGCGGTGGAGCAGGTTAGGCGAGAACTTTCAGGGAGGTTAATTAGGAAGGAGGAAGGAGAAGCACTCCATCAGGAATTATTAAGAGCTAAGGAGGAGCTGAAAAGTTTTTGCTGCTTGAGGAAATTGCTGGAAGTAAAGCTGCCCGTCAAAAGGCATACGAGGAAAGCCACCATATCGGAAAACTTTTAGCCTGGTCCACAAAAATGCATCAGAGTTAACAGTCCATCTCACAAATTAGAAATCCGAGTACTAGGTGTTTGGTGAATGATAAAGATGATATCGCTGAGATTTTTATATCACATTTCAGCAGGATATATGCGGAAGTCCAGACAGTTGACCCTCAAGCTCTTGCGGAGTACTTTACAACGGTCCACCTGCCTAAAGTTAGAGAGGAGGACTGTATGCTTTTGATTGAACCGATTACAATCACAGAACTATGTGAAATCGTTAAAAAAATGACAAATGGGAAGGCGAGTGGCAATGATGGGATCCCCATCGAAGTTTATAAACTGTTTTTAAACGAACTCACCCCTTTCTTAGTATTACTGTATAACCAAGTTATGGCTGGAACGGGAGTCCCAGATAGATTCAAAGAATCAGTGATGATTTCAATTCTAAAAAAAGATAAGGACCCTAAAGATCCAAGCTCTTATCGCCCAATAAGCCTACTAAATGTAGACTATAAGCTTTTTATGAAAATCTGGGCAAATAGATTTATGGGCTGTGCGCGGTACTTGGTTCATGCAGATCAAACAGGGTTTTTGCCGGGGAGATCTATGGCTGCGAATACTTTCTATCTGATCCAGGCTATTGACTATTTCTCTGCTACAAAGGAGGCTGCGGCCATCTTAATGATGGACGCAGAAAAAGCCTTCGATTTGGTGGATTGGCAGGCCCTCTTCTTTATTTTGGGGGAGTTCGGCTTTCCACACCAGCTGATTGAGATGCTGGAGAGAATCTATAGAGGAGCCATTGCAAAAATTATTATAAATTCAGAGGAGGCAGGAGAGGTAGTAATAAGGCAGGGTACTAGGCAGGGATGCCCCCTCTCCCCCTTTTGTTCTCACTTTTTATTGAACCATTAGCGATAAAAATTCGCGCTAACATATCAATCCAAGCCCCCCTATTAGAAATGGCCAAAATAAAGCTATTTGCTGATGATTTGATCCTGTACCTGAATCCAGAAAAATCAAACATCCAGAGAGCATTGGGTGAAATTCAGGCATTTACAGAATTAGGAGGATACAGGGTCAATCAATCTAAAACAGAGCTTCTTTTATTTAATACACCAAGAACAGAGCTGCCGGAAGGGTTAACGTTTTTACCTTTTAAACCAATTAGATATCTAGGCTTATGTAACAGTGGACTACCTTCAACTGTTTCACCTAAATTACGGTAAAACACTGGATAAAATAAAAAGTCTGTTAGATAGATGGGCATTATTGCCCTTGTCAATAATAGGTCGAGTCTGTCTGATAAAAATGTCTATTCTTCCTTTGTTGTTGTTTTTATTTTTAAATCTTCCTTTAAAGATTCCAATCTCATATTTTAATGAAGTCGATAAGGTGTTTCGAAAGTTTATTTGGGCAAAAAAAAAAAATCTCGAACTAATTTTTAGGTCTCGCGCCTAGCGTTGCACTGCACAGCAGTGCTCGCGCAGCGCGAGACATTTAGTACATGAAAAACGGGGATTCAGCACTGACCTAGGAATCGCACACGCTCGTGCGTGTGCGATTCCTTTTGTGCTACCCCATTGGACTTTCGTGCGTCTTTTTATAAAAGACTGCACGCAATTGGCCAAAGGCGGGCGCATTGCTCCGCCCATAGCCTATTGGTGTCTATTACGCGCTTGGTGCGCGTAATAGACACCAATAGGCCATGTGGTTTCAATTATCGTGCCCAGACACGGGCGTGATAATTGAAATCACATGCTTAGCTGTGGCGCGCGTGCGTGCACCACTTGCAGGCTTCTTTTTTTCAGAAGCAGAAAGGACAGAGGTTGCAGAGATCCGACCTGTCACGGCCCTGGTGAGCAGGCTGGTTCTACACGCTGTGAAAGGTTCAACCAGCACACACCCGTGACGAACAAACCGTCCCTTCACCGACAGAGGCCTTCGAGCATCAGAGGAGACATGTCTGCCTGACAGGCCGCCACTCGCGTCACAGCCCGGGAGGTAAGGGGCGCCGTGCTCTGCTTCTGGGGGGTAACTCGAGGAAACAAGAGCTCCCGATGGTGAACAGTGATGTCATCGTGAGGTACACCCTTAGCGCTTTATAAAAAGAAATACTGCAGGCAAAGAGCTCTAGGTTCATCTAGGAACCAGTGCATGTAATATCCGTGTCATGGCGGAGGCAAGCGGCAGAGAGGGCAGGGGTACAGAGGCAGCCAGCTGTTACCGCAGGCTGTGTGTATATGCTCTGAATAAATTTGTCAGAACAGATGCCTCTGTTGTAATAAGACACCTCCTCCCACGCCTGGGATCTTAATGAACAGGTCGAGCATTCTTGGAGTTGGACTAACACACCTGAAAACAGAGATGTGTCCAGATTACGCACAGTCCCACGGCGCACCATCCGGCAGTAACCGAAAATGAACAACATTTTATTTGGAAGCCACCATCCATTGCAATGGCTGGGGCTGAATTACCTGCACCAGAGCACACGGCGCGTTACCAACACAACGACCTGGCATCTCTAAGGCAGATGAAATTACAACACTGTTCAAAGAGAACGTTTTATGAGAGATGTGTGTCCAGCAGAGTCCTTTTTCATTTGTGCAGGTTTGTGCTCGGAGGTGGAGGATAAAACGCATAACACATTTCGTGTGCACAACAGAGGTGCACCACTCTTTCAGAGTATCACTAATGCAAAAGCAGACAGTGGCTGAAACGTGGTACCGCTTGCATATGTAGGCATGCACAAATTCATGTTTCTGCGCCACCTGACCCTTTCTGAATCTCCCATGTCTGTGCCCTCTTTTGTGTTGCCCACGGTTGTGATGCCAAGCAGCAGGTTACTCAGCGGAGGCAGCGCTGTGTTTGCATGCTCGAGCATATGAAAGCCAAACCTGTTGACTTTGCTAATGCTTGTTTGGTAAAATGCTGCATCTGGACTTTTTTTTTGCCAAACTCAATGGAGAGAACCAGGGCTTTTTGTAGTGTCCCCCACTTTTTGCCCCCATTTGTGACCCCTAGATGCAGGTTTGTTTACTCTGAGAGTGCCCTGGACTCTGCTAACCAGACCCAGGGCCTGTCCTCCGACTGAAGGTTTATGGTAATGAGGTCTGAGTATAATTGGTACTGACAGCCGAGCCGTAGTCCCTTGTATACAATAGGGCATGCAGAATTAGAGGCCCAGTAGGCTTTATGCACTGAGGCGCCTGCTGTCATTTTTAGGTCGAGCCTAAACAGCGCTTGCGCTGTAGGCGATCTGTTATATTTACTTTGTGGGGTCTGACTCCCCCTTTGCTTCGATTGGCTTATCCGTCTGTCCTTTAAAAATGCGACTGCGGTAATGGCTGATGGGTGTTTCATGCCCCACCTCTCCATAGAAGTTAACTCCCTTGGAGTATAGCCGCGGGGACGAGCAGGGACGCGCATGCTGTGCGCTCGCTCTTTCAGTGCTTTTATGTGGACACATTAAGGAACTCAGCCATATCAATCACATTGCCAGACACCCAGCCCTCCTGTGCCGATGTTATTTGCAGAACAAAGGGCCACGTGTGAACACAGCCAGTTCAGCTGCTAGTGGAAGGTAGTCCTCTTTATCCTGACTTCACCTGAAACCATCACCGGATGATTCTTTTATTTTAAATGTGCCTGCCGCCATCAGGAACACAATGACCATTAACTGTTTACGGTAATGTTTACGGTAATATGCTTAAATTCTGTTCTATGTAACAAACCTGCTTGAAGGCTGATTTCATTGCCATGGTAACAGAGGGAGAACGACGAGTGAGTGAGGGTCTTCGCTAACCCATCCGGCTTGTCCCTTTGTAACTCTCAGGGGGCAGGTTCTTCATCTCCTTTGCACATACCAGTGCGAGGAAGGATTTAGCCCCTGTGCGCCCAAGGTGTGGCCCAGGCCCTGAGGTGATCACCCCCCTCCCCACCCCTTGAGGGGCACGCCTCCTCCGCAGTGTTCCGAGTTGCTCCACGGTGTGCCCTGCAGCCATCTGTGCCGCACTTAAACCAGCAACTTTTACTTGCTCCTCACATGTTTTTTAGGAATCGCTTATGATTTCACTTTTTATATTTAAAAACGGTTGCAGGTTGCAGGTTGCAGACAATACAAACACACTATGGAGGATTTTACCGGAGTACCAGCAGGCGATGGTCTGTTTGAAAGGATCGCATAGGAGGGGCTGGGAGCCATTTCCTGTTAAAGAGACTCTGTGCATGAAGAAATCTCATTACATTATCTGCATTCGGAGATCCCTTGAATTTAAAAGCCCAGCACGACTGGCTTTTAGAGAGAAACTGCGAATTGGGATTTCTTTAAACGGGAGCTTTTAAAATCCAAGCCAGTGAAACAATGTAAGTGCAGCGCTTTGTTTGAAATGAGCAGTCTTCGCAGCAGTTCTTAAAAGTAGCACAATGCCGTCGGGTGTTGGGAGGAGAATGCTAAACAGCTACTTCTGAGTGGAAGTGAGTGTGTGCTGTGCGGAATTACCTTCTACAGAGGGCAAAGCTTGAGGGGAGCATTTTCAAATTAACGTGTGCGCTGCATTTCCAAAGCAACATACGTGCTAAGGCAAGAGTAGCTACATGGGGGAGCATTTCCAAGTCATCCTAGGTGAGCAGGCATGAGTAGCAGTGTGTGGGGGGGGGCACTTTCAAGTCAACATGCATGCGCAGACAGGAGTAGCTGAAGGGAGCATTACCAAGCTAACATGCGTGCGCTGTAGGAGTGGCTAGCAGCACCCCTAGATCAAAGAGGTGACAGAGAAGAGAAGCATGCGTGGGAACATCTGCCAGTTACTTCTGCTCAGGTAATGCTGCTACCTGTTAGTGTAGTTACTATTTTACACTGCATATGACTGAAGCAAGACAAAACGGTGCTGTGGATTTAAGTACTTATGAGTTACTTAATCACCCCGCTGTACCCAACATAGGAATGTACTTACAAATATGAAAAACGTGTTTTTTATATTTGAGCTTTGTTGACATTTCGTCAATATCAAAATTTCGTGAGGTCAAGGTCACCTCTAGTCTATACATTGGAAGAGCATTTTACTAATTCCTTAAGAAAGTATACAGAAGTGGTCCTAGACTGAATGTCTTTTCTGGGTTTAGGAAGCGATTATACTCTAACCAGCATCGCCGAAAACACACGATCCCAACTAAGGTAGCACTGCCCAGGTAAGGCTGCCTTCTCTCTCCACGTCCTAAGGTGGGGTGACCACCTGACTCCAGATCGCTATGGATACTGTTTCCAGTCCTGAAATCCTCACTATAAATCCCCGATTTCAGGGGTGGCAATCTAATTGGCTCAATGCAAGCAAGAGTACAACACCAATAAATCATTAGCCTGTCACACAAAAGTACAGAACTGGAAACTTAATTAGTAGAATGACAACCTGACACCAGGTCATTACGTCACTATCCAAAGCCATGGTGCTTATCCTTGGTATGTATTTAGTTCAGCTGGTAAGTGACTGTGAATCTTGTTGCTTTAAGCATTCCACAAAGTGCTCATGTTTTCGTTTGCACACCCTCTGTCCTCCATCGCCTCTTCCCACCCTCCCAATCAACCCCAACCACATCACCCTCATAAGCAAACATGCTTTATATATTCACTCTGAGTGCATCTTTTTGCAAGCACTTATCCTTTCATTCCTTTTTATTTTTTACATTTTTATATAGTGCAAATAAAGGTATCAAAGCGCTTTAACCAATCAGCTAGGCACTTTCAAGTTTTGTCACCATTGTTGGATCAGCACTCCTTTTTCGTTGGAGGAACTGCTTATATGTACAGTGAAAAATGTATTGTCCAAAAAAATGGAGCAGTGAAGCACTCCTGTTTATTACTATCTCGCATTTTCCAAATAAGCAGCGTGTTTTGTTTGGATCCTTTACTTGTAAAGGGGCACAGCAGGTCTCACGCCTGAGGTATTTTGCTTTCATATCAAATGTAAAAGTACTTAATTTGTAAAAAAAAAAAAAGTGCTACATGCCTAAATACTTATAGCTTATAGGTATACTTATAGCTGCAGCTGCTTCTCTGATCCAGTCGGTAATTCATCATTCTAAGTCCTCTAGACAGTGCTGCAGCTGCTTCTCTGAACCAGTCGGTAATTCATCATTCTAAGTCCTCTAGACAGTGCTGCAGCTGCTTCTCTGATCCAGTCGGGAATTCATCATTCTAAGTCCTCTAGACAGTGCTGCAAGCTACTTCTCTGGTCCCAGTGGTAAATCCTGTATTCTAAGTCCTCTAGGGAGTGCTGCAGCTGCTTCTCTGGTCTCATTGGTAATTCCTCATTCTAAGTCCTCTCGGCAGTGCTGCAGCTGCATCTCTGCTCATACATCCACTACACTCCACACCAAAACACATAGGTAAAAAACATTGCCATTTACAATGCCAACAGCTCTAACTGTAAAAAAATGCGAGACCTATTGCATTGTAAATGCTTGTTCTATTTTACAACTAGATGTTGAACAGGGAGGTCTTGCAGTACCTCACTTAGCCACTTATTACCAAGCGGCATTACTTAACCTTACAACTCAGCTTTTGTCTCCTCTCTCGAAGTTTGATAATTTTTTAATTAATCATATGCTAAGGGAGAGTGCTATTAAATTACCAGCATTCTTGAGAACGGCAAAGTTACCAAAAAAAACAAGATATAAGGTGGTGAATACACTACTAAACCGCATTCAGCGATTTTATAAAAATTATAATATTCCATCATGCCATATATACTCCTTTCTTTGTGATGACGAGGTATGGGGCCTCAAACTCCCACAGAAAGGGGTACAGCTTTTTATTTTGTTGGGTTTTTGTAAACTGGGTGATTTTTATAATGGTGCTAATCAGATGACGTGGGAGGCGTTTGTAACACAATTTGAAACACATAGCCGCGACCTCCGGCTAAGTTTCAGGCAGATTTCATGCTTCCTCCGGACTAACTTCAGAGGAATTAGTGAGAATACGAGAGTAATTTTAAAAGCTGCTTTTGAATCAAATTTATTGGGCATTGGCAATTGGTACAAGGTATTACGCCAGGAGAATAAGAACCTGATTGATCTAATGCTCCCAAAAATCGCTCAGGAAACAAACTGTAGGTTTAGTAGTCAGGAATGGATACGAGTCTGTGAGCTTGGCCACAGGGCATTGAGAGCGGATAGCTTTCAAAGAATGTCCTTCCTGTCTAGATGGGTGGCCTATTATACTCCCTCTAAGCTTCATAAATGGTTCCCTACGCTATCGAATGACTGTTTTAGATGTAATCTGCCAGAGGCAGGGGACTGGACACATATATATTTTTCACTTGTCTGAAACTACAACACTTTTGGGAAGAGGTTTTTGGGTTTATTAGTAAATGTGTTCCATTAGATATCCTTCCATCAGCATCGCTGGCGCTATTTGGCTTCTCCTACGTAGTTGATCAGCTCTCACTATACAAGCAATTTTTTGTGTCCCTTGCCATAGCAGTAGCCAGATCTTTAATTTTACAAAATTGGAAATCTCAGAAACTACCTATACTGATTCTGTGGCTACAAAAGATGGAGAGGACTTACAAATTTGAGGAGGCCTACGCAAAGAGGATAGGGCGGTGCAGAAATTTGAGAACATATGGAAAGGTTATGTCACAACTATACAAATAAATGATACTATGTGATTTATTACTATGGAATTTCAAGGCGTAGAGTGTAACTATAGAGGTTTTCTAAGTTGGGGCCGCACGCCATCATGGATTTGACGCCTAGAATGCTGGTTTTTATACACTATGTAAAATGGACCATGTACTTATGTTTTGTTTTCTTTTACCATGCATTGTAAATATGAGACTTAATATGCAATAGGTTTTATCTTTTCTGCCTCTTAGTATACACTGTGGGTCATATTTATTATGCACTAGTGGATTATGAAATTTGTTAAACTTTTTGTCTATTTTTTTTTATATGAGATTGGAGAGTCTGCAAATTTGTTTGTACTATGTCTGTTCCCTACGCTCAATAAAAAAATATATAAAAAAAAAAAAAAAGTCAGAGACATGGTGGTGGCCGGCTGTAGGCCGCCCTCATGGATCAGGGACCCCGAGAGTCCTTTGTCAGTGGATGCTCTGCATTGTCGTCCGTTTGAGGGGGCGGCGGAGAAGCATGCAGAGGGGGCTGCGTGGCTAAGTGTAATAGACTTCGCCCGTGTCAGATGAGTCGGATACTTGCCTGTTATTGACTTTGGTTCTTTGTGTTCATGAAGGTCCCAAGCCCAAACTACCTCGCCGCTCTGGTCCTTTGGTCAGGGACCTGGAGGGTGGGCAGATAATTTTCATTTCGGCCACCCAGTCCCCCGCTGCCTCAGTCAAATCGAAGAAATGGGTGTGAGAGTTGTATATTACTTTTAAGGTAGTGGGAAACAGCATGTACTGCAAATTCATTGCTCTGGGCTTATGTTTAACTTTGTGAAAGGATTTGCGCTTCTGCTGTACATTTTGGGAGTAATCTGAAAAGATCATAATTCATGTGGATTGAAAAAAGAGATCTCCAGCTTTACGTGCTTCCCGCAGGATACTGTCTTTGTCTCAGAAGTTCAGGATACGGGCGAACAAGGGAGTGCGCCCAGGGGAGATTTTCGGGTCAAGGATCGATGGGCATGCTCCAATGCGTACCACTGAGAGAGCCAAGACTGAAGGAAAGTCTCCGGGTTCCACTCCTCGGCCCCTTCCGCAACCCCACGAATCGGAGGTGAATGTGTCTAGATCTATTCTCAGCATCCTCCGCTCTGACTTCCAAATGTTTAGTGGTAGTGAGTAGTTTGTTAGCAGAGGATTTGTATTGACATAATCTTCCTGGGTACTAACCCTGTCCTCTTCTTCCGTGACCCTAGAAGCATCATTGTGAAGGTCTTGTCGGAGCAGGCTCGTATCCACTTTCACTTCCTTGATTTTGAATTCTACAGCTTCCTTCGAGGCTTGGATTGATTTGAGAATGTCTGTGTCTTCAGGTTCTTTTGTATGGGGTGTTGATGGTCCATCCTCATTTGGAGTACCGGCAGGCATAGAAGTCGAAGTGAATCGGTCAATTCTCGGTTGGGTCTGGGACGAAGGACCTTTTATTTTTACCCACACCACCTCGGTAAGCAGATTTGATCTGTAGGTATCAAAAGTGCGTGTCTCTCGACCCGAGAGGGCTGTGTCACAGCAGTCGCCATTAGCGAGCACGCTTGCCCCTCGAGAGAAGGTGTAGATGTGCAGCAGCACGAGCAGTTGACCAGCTGGCTGGTGTAGTTAGCAAAGAAGGCAGCCCGCAACCACTGGGGGACGTAGTTTTCCTGGTTTGTGGCAATAATGATCAGTACCACACAGGCAGGGTGGTCCGAGGGGTCCCACAAGACCTCCAATGCACACAGCTGGTGCAGAACTCAGTGCCTGTGGTCCAGCCATAATAAGAGCCCACTAGGTGCTCTCGTACCATTGGCACTGGTAATAATCAGCCAGGTGGGAGCTCCAATCTGGAGAGAGGGGGCCTTCCTTGCTCCAGGGCCACCACCCTACTATTGTCTCTCTTTGGCCAGTTCCATGGGTGCTCTGCAGCTCCTCGCTGTTTAGACCATCTCTGGCGCCACCCCCGCACAAGTTCCAGAGAGCCCGGACTCCAAATTCAGGTTGCCTTCGCGGCACCTCCTGGCTACAGAGGACCAAGTTTCCCTGCTGGGGGGAAGGGAGGGAGCGATTCTGCCGCTGGGACGGCACATCAACACACGGCCATTGGAGAAGGCGAAAAAGAGCCAGCCACGCCATTACCAGCAACAAAAGGCCCGGTCGGCCTCCTCACTTGTTGCGCTCTGCTGCGTCTCCTCCCCAGCATGTCCCCACTGCTGTCCGGCTCCAGTGGTCTTTGTACGACATGGCCAGCGGCCGCGACAGCTGGAGGGAATCCGATCTCGAAGTGCCGACCTGCCTGATGGGTATCAGCAAGAGCAGCCGAGCAATGACCCGGCTCGGCCTGCTGCACCTGCCGCCTCGGCCCTCAGGAGCCCTAAGAACACTTCTTTCAGTACGGCAGGGGACGAGTGAGCTGTGGGTCGGACTCCGGGAACTGCAGCAGTGATTCTTTGGCAGGATGAGCACAGATTTAGTGACGGTCTGGGAGAGCCGGTCTAAACGACGTCTGCCATCTTGGCCTTGTTGGCCACGCCTCCTGCTCTGAAACAATTTTAAATTGCTTTCTTCTTTTTATTTACTGTTTAAAGTATGTACTGATCGGAGGAAAAAATACTGGCTTTGGGTACGTTTCCTAAAGTTTGTTCACGATAAATACTGGTCATGCCGGTAAAAATAGGTGGCAACCCTAGTCTCCAGCCGTGAAGTGTTGGTAGTGTTTCAAGTTTGCTTGTGGGAGCTCTGTGCCTACAGTGCTAGGAAGATGACAATGTTAGGGGAGTACTTTTGTAGCAGTCAACATCTGCAGCCCTAAGGATGCCGAGAATATATGAGGTGCCCCTGTAGGGAACTGCATGTTTCCTGATGTGGAATGCAGAAATGCACACATTTATGCATGGTGGCAGACTGAAGGAAAAAATGGCAGCTAGGTGAGTAGTCACTGCACCACCCAGTATAGTC
The DNA here is from genome assembly GCA_963921515.1 of Calotriton arnoldi. Classification (NCBI taxonomy): domain Eukaryota; kingdom Metazoa; phylum Chordata; class Amphibia; order Caudata; family Salamandridae; genus Calotriton; species Calotriton arnoldi. Next base: position 3,269,809 of record CAWUFW010000548.1, read on the forward strand.
ACATGTAAATTACAAAGTTGACCAACAATGTTGCCCACCTCAAATGACCAGCTGCCACATGGTCCTAAATAAAAAACAATCACACAGAATTGGATGAGAGGCAACACAATCACAATTAGCTCCATTCAGTAAAAAGTACAATTTCAAACAAGTTAGTCCATAACGTCCAGTTTTGGTAGGATATTCTTTTGGTAATTCCGATATCCTCCTTTGATCTTTTCAAACATACAGATGCAACCAACGCGTTTCGCCCCTAAACAAGGGCTTCTTCAGGGCACTATAGCTAAAAGGTAGCAATCAATCAACGCGAAGGTTGCCAAAGTCCTGCCACGACTCCAAGTTCCTCATCACCTTCAATATACAGTCCTTCAATAACTGTAGTTATGCACTTGAGAAAAGTCGATTGCTGAATATATACAGCAACACCATGTGTTCTTTTAGGCAAAGTAGTTTTATGCATGGTGGCAGCCTTGTGCCTTCTGTTGTGCTTACTTGGAGCATAAGGGACATTTCTGAAGGGTGCCATAACTCCAATCCTAGGGATTCCAAAATTGTATGCCAGCCTTGATTTAAATAGCCCGATGTCCCTAGCCCTGGGGTCTTTTCCATTTTAGGAAAGTTGCTTAAAGTGCCTGTGTGCCTTCAGTATTTGAGTAACATTTGAAGATAATTTTCAAGTTCTGGGGTGCAGGCAGTGTTTGGAAAGTTGTTCAATGTGGCTTTTTGTCTCCGTCTTGTGGTGTCATTTGTGTCAAGACTATTGCTCAATGTGGCTACATGTCTACAGTCCTGGGATGATGCAGTACTTGGGTAATTTATTGAATACAACAGTGCCTACAGTTCTGGAGATGCTGACAGTGTTTGGGGGAGCTGTTTGAGCAAAACTGTGCCTGAGTCGTGGTTGTCGGTACGGTTTTGAGAAAGGATAATTGTTGGCATTACTTTTCTCACAATTACTGACTTGAAATACATTTTTTCTCATATGGTCTTCTACACTCGCAACAATCTGCACCTGTTTGGATTCTGAATTTCTACAAACAATCAAAATATCCTCTTGTTGCATTTCCTGCATAAACTTAAACGAGCTGGACAGTTAAGGTTGTTTGCCAGATGATTGCCGTTGCCATATCTAACAAACATTTGGACTTGGAATTGTCTCCAGTAGTGTTGGTTTTTCCTTTAGCTTGTACTTCATATACTGTATTATTAGCATTCTTGGGTTTATGATACTCTTTTGGAGTACCTTAACGTCATGTACTAATTCTGACCATGTCGTTTGTTTCATTTCCTAGCAACAAAACAGAAAATAAACTTCTTCCCTGGACTCTTCTCCATATTTATTGGTTTGTTCAGGGACCTTCTTCTGTTTTTGAATAGTTTTTCATTTCCTTCATACAGTCTGCTGTATGCTCCATGCTCTTTGCAATATCAATGGCCTCTTTTAGGTCAGTGTTGCATGACAGTAACTTATTTTATTCTAGGATTGTTGGTGCATCTAACAAGTTGGTCCCTGATTAAGGATTTGCCTTGTAACCCAAACTCCCACTTGTTGGGAAGGCCTCTCAATACGACAATATAGCTTGTTATCTTTTCTTTTTTCCTAGCACTCTGCTGAAGGATTTGTACCTCTGTAGTACTACATTGACTTTTTGGCCAAGGTGTTCTTCAGTTTGCGATAAGTTATTTGGTAAACATTCACCAGTGCCTCTTCTCCTTCACTTTATTCTATAGCAGGGTGTGCTAGTTTCTAAAACAAACTTCTGACCTTGTATTCCTAAATTGTGCAATAGTATATTATGTTTCCTAAGTGGAGAAAACTTGTCCCTTCACCCATTCCTTCCAAAGAAAAAGGGTCTCCTAAATCATTTATGAACTGCAGGGGTTGTGACATGTTTGCTACTGCCATAACCATGATGTCAAAGATGCAAGAAGAAGAGATATAAGGAACGTTTGCACAAATTTCAAAGTGTAAGCATGTAAATAAAACCTATCTAGGTATTGGAGATGAGATTCAAGGATCCTGGTAATAATAAATGTGAATATTAATTTGTATGATAATCAACCAATGTTTGATAAAATAGGCAGCACGGTTGCTATGTAATTTTATTTTCTTTCTTCAGTAGGATGTAGGCTTCAAGTCATTGTTTTACTTTGAATAGATAAATGGGCTTGGTCAGAGGAGGAGTACACTAGAGCGCAAACTAGCTGAAACTTCCTGCCACCTCGCCCTCCAAGCTGTCCAAATACAGACGGGAAGAAACTGCACAGAAGGCTGCTCTCCACCTCACTACAGTCAGTCTATCTCAGCAGTGCGGCCCAGGGAAGCAGTATTGCTCTGAGAAACCATTAGGAGCAGACACCACTAGAACTCCATGACAAGAAGACGGTTAACAGGTCAGTCTCTGCAGGAGCCAACATGCCCTGTAGAGTTGATCGCACACCACCTCAGCTCTCCCCACACTATGCTCGGTTTGTGCACAGCAAAGGTGGCAGCATAAGAAAGGTTCCCAAGGAAGGTCAGAATGAAACCATGTTGGTTACTCCTTCGAACATTGTCGCACAGCACCTCCGGCTATCCACAATCTTCAAGACACAGGCAATGTCGTCTTTCAGACAACAGGTACGCTGAATGCCGATAATGAGCTGGATTAATGCAGTAACTTGGCACCAAGGTTTTGTTAACAGACAAGATTCAGTGACTACATCTGTAAGCCTTCTGACAGAGATGTCCTCCTTTGTCACCACAGCAGGGACCTAGAGCGAGTGTTGTAGCAACGGGGATAGAGGTTGCTGTCCCCTGCGAAGCTAAATCCCATCCTCATTGATTGTGTTGTATTTTTTAAATAAGAATACATGAGGTGCTCAAGTAAAATTTTATTAGAAGTAAAAGAACAGTGAAGAATAATGGCCCTCCAAGCTCCGCTCTCTGGCAGCAACTGCTTGAGAACACTTAACTGTTAAAACAATTGGAATGGAATGTACCAACCGCAGGGAGAAAGGCGGGGATAAGAGGGCAAAAAAGGGACTGGGAGATTAGGAAAATAAAAGGAAAAAGGGGTGGTTAAATTAACTACAACTCATCAGATATTGGTGACTCTTGATGCTTGTGTAGTTCCCAATACATTTTCTTACCAAGAATGCCCTGCAAGCGTCAATAATATGCCCAAAACACCCACTTTCCTTTTTCTTTTAATGGGGGATGGCTGCAGCATTTTGGCTTTTGGTGGGCCAGCACCCAGGGAACCTTATTAACACTGGGAACTTCTGAAAACTAGCGACCCAGGAGACTTGAGGGTGGTCCGGCTTGTGGCGAATCCTATACATTTTCTTACCCAGAATGCCCTGCATACGTCAAAGTAATGAGTCAAAAACACTATTTTTAAAATCCCTGAAGGCAGAAAGGAAGTGCAACCTTGGTGGCAGAATGATGGCATTGTTGTAGGTGCATTCTGCTAATGGATGGTTGACAAACCAATGTTCTCTGTGCGGCATTACAGTAGCAGAAAAGGTATTGCTCCTAATTTCACCGTTTCAGTTCATCTGTTGGTTTGGGGATGAACCTGAGGACAATGATGTGGAAATACGTTGAGCAAAAGAAGACTAACAAAAAATGAGAAATGTATTGAGAACCTCTATTTGAAATAATGTTATGAGGTAAGCCATGTAAATGGAATATTTTCCTGTAGAAACCTTTGGCCATTTGAATGGAGTGAAGTCAGCCATCTTAGAAAAGGTATCCACTGTCACCATAATTACTCTGGGACTTTTAGAGTGGGGTCAATCAACATTTAAATCCATATATATAGTTTGTCTGAACTGAGGCTCTACTGGTAACGTCTGCATGTAGCCAAATGGTTTTACATGAGTGGTTTTGCCTTGAGTGCAAACTGGACAAGTGACTACATAAACCTCTAGCCAAAAGGGAGGCCACCAAATTGAACAGTTAATTAAATCTAGTCAGTTGTACACCTTCATAGTCAGAGATAGCAGAGTTATGGTACTTCTTCAAAACTTCTTACTAGTGTTCTTTAATTTGACTTTGCACTGTTTATTGATTAAATACAGTAGTCCTGATGAGAGAAAAAAGAAGTACATTTCAACTTATAGCTTCCAGGCCTTTTTTGCTCCTTAACTCCTTGTAAAAATGAACTCCCAATGTCTGATTCAATTTGGCATCAAAAGAGTATATTGTATCCCCCAGTTAATTAATAAGCTACCTTCTTTTGTGATCCTGATATATAAGTAACAAGACAATCTTATTAAAACAAATATTTCCAGCAGAACTAAAAACTATTGCAACATTGCATTTTGTATAGGAATTGCAGATTTATGTGATCAGTTCAAATTTAGCAGGGTTTCTCAAGAACCCATTAAAATATGTCTAGCAGACATACTTCATGGCGCCTAGTTTTATTTCAAGGATTGTATAATTCTGTTTGTTAGAATTCAACACTTGTGATAAATGGGGAAATGTGATGCCCAAGATCATCATAAGGCAGTTTCTGAAGGAGAAGGGTCAGTTTCACCACTGAATTTCCTTGAAGGATCAGGATGATGAAGAGTATGTGCCTCAGTCGAAGCTCGCTTTAGATTGACAAATGCAGCTCTGTCTCTTTTGTTTCACTGGATTTCTTCCTGAAGATTTTTCTTGCTCAACAATCAAGATAACTGGCAGATCTTGAAGGCAAATGATTTGATAAACTGTCTATACAAGTTTGCCAAGCCAAGAAAACATTGTATCTCTTTAACTGACTTTGGAGATGGCCATTCAAGAATGGTAGAGATCCGTCTTTGACGACTGGATAAGCCAGAGGGATTCAGACAATATCCAAACTAGTCTGTTAAGTCTTTCAAATCCATATTTTTCTAATTTACAATAAAGATGATCTTGACAAATTAGAAATAGAACTAGAATCCCAATGGTTCTATGATGTTCCAGATTGTCAGACTAAACTAATATGCCATCTAGATAGACCACTATGAATCGATTAAGCATATTGGAGAATACATGGTTAAAGAATCAGAGACATATCAAGGGCATTGCCTATCACGAAGGGCGTGACATGGCATCCAGGTGACCAAAAGGATTACCAACCCCCCCCCCTTTTTTTTTTTAAACTTGGAAAGATAATAAGCTGCACAGAGGTTAAGCATGGTGAAAATTGAAGTAACTCGGACAGACCTTAGCATACCCTTAATTGGCTGTAGAGGATACATATCCTTAATGGTGATATTGTTAAGGCTCAATACGACTCTACAATCTATATGTATATAGTCTTTACTCATTATTCTTCATAGGAACAAAAAATAAGGATGATCCCTTTGGAGAGGGGTATCAAACAATTAAACCATTCTGGAGGGCCAGATGAAATTGGTGTGCCATCTATCATTTGAAATTCCTCAGGTGAGGACTTCAATTTAGTTGAAATTGGTTGTTTGTGCCACACTTTCATCAATATACATTCCAGTTTGCCCCACAACTCAGTAAGGCTAGTACAGAAAGAATCCACCTATTCTGACAATGAAGCTGAATAAGTAACAGAAACAGGTGGAATTGAGGAGTGTGCAAAGTATTGGAAACAGCCAAGTAAGCAATTTGAGTTACCTGTCCTCCTTCCCTTCACAAAAGACGAGTCTGGGTGTTTTCCGATGAGTAAACTGTCATGCGGGACAATCCCTCGCTGATGCAATATAAGCAGAGATCTACCTTAAGTCTTCGATCTTATTTAGCTTAAGATAGCAGACCTGTAGCTGTGCCAGTCTGCCTTGTCTCTTCCATATGTGACCCTGCTCCTTCTGATGGGAAAATTTCAGATTTCTTAATTGGTATGGATCTTAGAGTAACCCCAAAACAGAGTCCTCTCAAACTTCGGGGCAGATTTACAAGCCCCTTGCGCCACTTTTGCGTTACTTTTAACATGGGAAAAGTGACGCAAAAGTGGCGCAAGGGGCTTGTAAATCTGCCCCTCCGTTTTCAATTTTTCTTTCCTGAAACCAATGTTCTGTTAATGAGAAATTGATGAAATCCACCAAGGAGCTAGAATGAGAGGATTTCAGGAGTTCATCTTTAATGTCATCTTTCAGTTCTCTGCAGAACAGTCATTTGAATCCATTCAACTCAGGATGTCTCTTTTGCAAATTGAGGGAACTGAGCCACATAAGAAAAAACCTCTGAATGCCTTGGTATACACCGCAGCAGATCTTCAGCTATATACTCCCTATCAGGACCTCAAACATCTTTAAAATTGGGGTTACAAAGGATGCCTGGTAATTTCAACTTGGGTCCTCAGCTGAAAGCAAAAGTATTGCCCAAACTAGAGCATAACTAGTAAGGGATCCCATTAGATATCCAACGTTGGCACTATCTGAGGCGAGTTCACGAAGTCTGAGGGTGAAACGAACAGTCAGAGCTTCAAGAAATTCTGTCAGTCTTGTAGGATCTCCTGAGAAGCGAAGAGAACCGTGACTCACTCTAGGAACATAATTAGCTCTGGCAGTTAAGATTTGATGAAAGCACACGTTTACTACAGCTAGTTGTAGTAATTTCCTGATTCTGTTGTTGAAGAACAGCAGCTATATTCATATTTGGATTAATGGCTTACCTTAGACAGAAAAGACAAATATGTGGCCATTACAACCTGTCAAGGGCTTGATACAGATTGATCTGCAATGCTATCTTTCACTAGTCTGAGGTGTAGACAGCACCCTATGTAAGCCACAATGTTCCGACACAAGTCTACTTGTTGGAAACATGTGGCTGCATAGACGAGAGGAAAAAACCCAAGGCAGGAAACAAACCACCTGGGGGCTGGTGCATGAGAGAAAAGGCAGGATGAGAAGCGGGAGAAGAAGCTCAAGGGGAAATGCTTACAGAAGACAAGGGTTGAGGTACAAGAACCACAGCATCAAGAACGAAGAACTGTTAAAGACTTTGAAGCTTTGTGGCGCAGGCATTTGCATTCCAAAAGCTTCAAATATACTTGAAAAAAGGAAATGGCGGGGGCGTGGCCGGGAGAGATGGCCGGACGGACTTAGCTCGTCTCGGCTCCCGGTCCGCGCGTTCTTCCTGAACCCACATCAGCAGCTAAACGGCAGCCCCGCGGCCCTGAAGGGCATCACCGACATGCTGATGCGGTGGAGCACATTCTGAGAGTGCCAACTTGCTGACAAAGGCCCCTTGGAACCTGAAATCTTGACTGCCGACGGAGCCCCGGTGCTCACTAAAATGGCGGCCACTGCTGCGCGGGCGAGCTGAAGCCCCGCGGATTGAGGTACCACCGGCGGCCCGATCGCACTGGCGATACAACCCCAATTGGGACAAGCGCCGAAGATCGCCGACACCGGACATCTCACCGTTCCAGTGGTCAACATCTCGAGACCTGGGGGACTGTCAGGGACTGTCCGGGACTATGTCGGGAACACAGTCAGGGACTTGGGCAAGGACTGGGAACAGGGTAGAAAACGAACACAGAGAGGAGTACAGCGCTGCCCAGGATCACACAGGAAATCAGAGGAGAAAAGGGATCCAAAGGGGAAGCCTGTACAAAGGAACAAGATGGCTAAGACTCAGAAAGGAAGGGCACTCACAAGGCAATTTAGCATTCAGACTAACTACACCCAGGACGGACGTGCAAGACATATATATAATACAACATTAACAATAAAGGGGAGTGTGGGGTAAAGCACTCAGGAGCTCCACACGGTAAGACTGAAGCTCAGTAAGTTCCTCACCCACAATTGCTGTTACAGATACTGACTGAAAATACCCACATATAGGATATGTATGCAAAGGCAGGGTCTGTGGAGCTTATACCTATGGTGATGTTATAACAGTAACTCAAAGACAATATTCACAGTGAACAAGAAACACCACCTAGGTAGTCAGCTGTGCCCACGGATCCTGGCGATCAAACAGGAACACGCAAGGCAGTAACAGCAAAGGGGTAGAACTAAACACAAGCACAATAGACAAGGAGCTGGCAAGGAGGAGTGCTTAACAGGAAAGGAAGGAAATTACAGGGCACACTTGGCAGAAAGCAGGTAACACACATACAAGGTAACAGAAGCAAGACAGCAGAAATAGAAAGACAGTAAACTAGAACTGGAACCAAGGAAATGGGAAGAAAGGCAGGGACTGGAAAAGGATATACAGAAGGGGAGGCTACAAGGGTATACTAGAATAGTGCAGGTTCAGGAATCAAGAAAACAAAGTAGCATAGGGGGCAGTGCTGGGGCAAGAATTGAGCAAAAGCTCAGGAGTCAAAGTAGCACTGCAGGTCAGGAACAAGGAAATGATAAGGCTCAGGAATCAAGGTAGCACTGCAGGCAGTGCTAGTTCAGGAACAGGGAATTACTAAAGCTTCAGGAGTCAAGGTAGCACCCTCAGGCAGTGCTGGTTCAGGAAACAGGAAATAGCTACAGCTCAGGAAATAAGGAGTCAAGAGAGCACTGCAAACAGTGCAATTCAGGCACAAGAAAATAGCTGAAGCCCAGGAACAGGAACTAATAACCATAGCTCAGGAACTCTGGAAACAAGGTAGCACTGCAGTCAGTGCTAATTCAGGTACAAGGAATAGCTATAGCTCAGGAACTCGGGAAACAAGGTAGCACTGCAAGCAGTGCTAATTCAGGTACAAGGAATAGCTATAGCTCAGGAACTCCGGAAACAAGGTAGCACTGCAAGCAGTGCTAATTTAGGAGAATGGAAACTGCTGCAGTTCAGGAACAAGGAATACTAAGGCTCAGGGGTCAAGGTAGCACTGTAAGCAGTGCTAATTCAGGAACAAGGAAAACAGCAGCAGGTCAGGAAAAAAGGCAGAACTAAAGCTCAGGAAACAATAGCAAAAGCTCAGGGAGCACTGGAAACACGGATCGGTCTCACCGGTAAACGGCTACAATGACCAACCCTGGGCTGAAGGGAGCTGGGGCTTAAAAGAGCTCACAGTAATCACATGCAGCAGGTGTGAGCAGGCTAGCAGCAGCCAGCCACAGGTGAACTGAATTCCTCCACCCATCCTTGGCCTGCAGGGGTGGAGACAAAGCAGTGAGCAGGGAATTCTGGGTAATGGAGTTTCAGGCATGAGCAGGATGGCTTCCACAAAACCCGGCATGGATTGGGAATGGATGTCAATTCCCAAATAGTGTCTAAAGGGCTGGAAGTCAGTATGTACATGAAGGGGAGGGTCTGGAAGCATATTTGAATACTGGAAAGCCCCACAATTCGGCCCCCTGGTGGTGGGCATGAGAGCACAGGGAGTGAATCGTGACAGTACATCCCCTCCAACGACCGGCTCCCGGAATCTGGGACTCGATTTAAAGCCTTTGCTGCTATGAAATAAGTCCATTTCCATCATAGATGTAGTGCAAGATACCAGAGGACTGCAGGAAAAATGTGATGTTCTGGAGGGTAGGACAATGGGCTGAACATTAACAGCAGTGTTGAAGGCAGAACCTGAAGAGTCCAAATCCAGTAACAGGGGCTTAGAAGCCTGAAGTAGAGGTGTTTGAAGTCCAGATGATGGTAGTCTAGAGTAGCACTCTGAAAACAAAGGAAGACTGACTGTAGGGTCAAAAGCATATAACGGATTGGCAGGAGGCACAGAGGTCAAAGGCAAACTGGCTGAAGACAAAGGAGGCAACGAGAAGCAGACCTGAGGCTCTGGCTCTGGCCCTGGATGAAAACATACAGAAGACTCACATGCAGGTGTCTTTGGAAGCAGGTATGCAGGAGACCCAGGCCCTTGAGGCTTACATGTTGAGAGTTCTGTCTCTGATGCTGGAGATTCAGTCTCTGAATGTATATGTACTAAGACCTCTGAAGGCTGGCAAACTGGAAGCACAGGGTCAAAAAGTAGGCAAGATAGAGACTCAAGGCCAGAAGGCAGGGAGCCTGGAAGCTCTGGCGCTGACGGCAGGGAGCCTGGAAGCTCTGGCGCTGAAGGCAGGGAGCCTGGAAGCTCTGGCGCTGAAGGCAGGGAGCCTGGAAGCTCTGGCGCTGAAGGCAGGGAGCCTGGAAGCTCTGGCGCTGAAGGCAGGGAGCCTGGAAGCTCTGGCGCTGAAGGCAGGGAGCCTGGAAGCTCTGGCGCTGAAGGCAGGGAGCCTGGAAGCTCTGGCGCTGAAGGCAGGGAGCCTGGAAGCTCTGGCGCTGAAGGCAGGGAGCCTGGAAGCTCTGGCGCTGAAGTCAGGCAGCCTGGAAGCTCTGGCGCTGAAGTCAGGCAGCCTGGAAGCTCTGGCGCTGAAGTCAGGCAGCCTGGAAGCTCTGGCGCTGAAGTCAGGCAGCCTGGAAGCTCTGGCGCTGAAGTCAGGCAGCCTGGAAGCTCTGGCGCTGAAGTCAGGGAGCCTGGAAGCTCTGGCGCTGAAGTCAGGGAGCCTGGAAGCTCTGGCGCTGAAGGCAGGGAGCCTGGAAGCTCTGGCGCTGAAGGCAGGGAGCCTGGAAGCTCTGGCGCTGAAGGCAGGGAGCCTGGAAGCTCTGGCGCTGAAGGCAGGGAGCCTGGAAGCTCTGGCGCTGAAGGCAGGGAGCCTGGAAGCTCTGGCGCTGAAGGCAGGGAGCCTGGAAGCTCTGGCGCTGAAGGCAGGGAGCCTGGAAGCTCTGGCGCTGAAGGCAGGGAGCCTGGAAGCTCTGGCGCTGAAGGCAGGGAGCCTGGAAGCTCTGGCGCTGAAGGCAGGGGGCCTGGAAGCTCTGGCGCTGAAGGCAGGGGGCCTGGAAGCTCTGGTTCGGGAGTCAGGCAGCCTGCAAGCTCTGGCTCAGATGGCAGGAAGGCCGCAGGCTCGGGCTCAGAAGGCAGGAAGGCCGCAGGCTCGGGCTCAGAAGGCAGGAAGGCCGCAGGCTCGGGCTCAGAAGGCAGGAAGGCCGCAGAGGACTCTGGAGACTCTGCAAGAAGACAAGCTGAAGGCAGAGTGACACATGGTTCATAGACTTTAAGCTCTGGGAATGGTAGTAGCTTGTGAACAGTAGAACTGCTGTTGTCAGTAGTGACATCTTCACAGGTCCTTGTCAGATTAAAACACATGGGAGTACTTTCTTTAACTGCACTTTGAGACACGGTACTATGGCTATTCTGAGTGGAATCTGAGTGATCAGCCACAGTATTATTTACACAATAACTGGACCAGCTCTGAGGGGTCCGCAAAATAGTGCGCAAGGTTTCATTCTCCGTTTCTAAGGAGGCTAACATAGAGGTGGAAAAGTTGTTTTCTACAGGGGTTTTAGATTCTCACTTGAACTCTGGGTTATAATTTTTTAACATAGTCTGAAATATTTTATTCTCTAGTTGTAATTCAAGAATCTTAGACGTACTTGTATCCTGTGAAGACTGCAAATCTTTTTCTAAAAGGACAGTGGTAGACTTGGAAACTTCACAACAAGCAACAGAGCTATACCTTGGATTTTGTTCAAAGTGGCTATTAGCCACCTGTGTTCTAGTAGGTCTTCTCTCTCTTTTGTTAAACTGATTATTGTTTACTTTGAATGTGGTATTTAACAAGGTCCCTTTAGTATCCGGGACTGTGCTCTTTACTGGACTACAAGACTGGGTAACATTATCTGAATGGAAAACAGAGGTTTTGAAATGCACCTGCTCTTTCTTTGGTTGTGTGATTGAATATTGTATTTTACAACCACTTGCAGCAGACATGCTAGAACCAGAATTCTTGTTCAGCAAACTGAGTAAGGTAGCATTCTCCTTATGCAATGCTGACTCAGACATTGAATCTGGATCAGAACAGAAGATTAAGTCCGGATCTGGCAAAGAGGTGTTTGAGAGCCAATGAGTAAAATATTCAGAACGTAAATGTCCATTTTTCATAAGAGGATTAATTGTTTCAGGACTAGGGTGAACATTCTCAAACTGTAAAGTAGACACTAAATGTCTCTCATTGGTGGGCACTGGTGAACTGCCCTGCACAAACTTACATGATGCACTGGTGTGTCTTTCTGCTGCTAACAAGGTTTGCAGAAATTCGTTTTCATCCTGTAGATCACTGGCTGACATCAGGTGAAGATCAGGGTCACAGATGGAATGAAAATCTAACATAGAAGGATCAGCCAACCACAGGGAATAATATTCAGCACGTAAAAGTCTGTTTTGTTCCATGAATCGATCTCTAGAGTTTAAGGACTTTCTAATAGGGTGTACAGAACTGCACTGCCTTGACAATGGATTCCTGTCAGCATACGCAGACTTTCTGGATCTGTTGCTAAACATCTTGGCAAGAACTGACAGGGTGGGTTTTAGTAAAAAGGTAGCTAACTGAACACAAAGAAACCTCACAAGTGACCCTGGAAATGTGGGTTGGTCATTCTGTCAGGGACTGTCCGGGACTATGTCGGGAACACAGTCAGGGACTTGGGCAAGGACTGGGAACAGGGTAGAAAACGAACACAGAGAGGAGTACAGCGCTGCCCAGGATCACACAGGAAATCAGAGGAGAAAAGGGATCCAAAGGGGAAGCCTGTACAAAGGAACAAGATGGCTAAGACTCAGAAAGGAAGGGCACTCACAAGGCAATTTAGCATTCAGACTAACTACACCCAGGACGGACGTGCAAGACATATATATAATACAACATTAACAATAAAGGGGAGTGTGGGGTAAAGCACTCAGGAGCTCCACACGGTAAGACTGAAGCTCAGTAAGTTCCTCACCCACAATTGCTGTTACAGATACTGACTGAAAATACCCACATATAGGATATGTATGCAAAGGCAGGGTCTGTGGAGCTTATACCTATGGTGATGTTATAACAGTAACTCAAAGACAATATTCACAGTGAACAAGAAACACCACCTAGGTAGTCAGCTGTGCCCACGGATCCTGGCGATCAAACAGGAACACGCAAGGCAGTAACAGCAAAGGGGTAGAACTAAACACAAGCACAATAGACAAGGAGCTAGCAAGGAGGAGTGCTTAACAGGAAAGGAAGGAAATTACAGGGCACACTTGGCAGAAAGCAGGTAACACACATACAAGGTAACAGAAGCAAGACAGCAGAAATAGAAAGACAGTAAACTAGAACTGGAACCAAGGAAATGGGAAGAAAGGCAGGGACTGGAAAAGGATATACAGAAGGGGAGGCTACGAGGGTATACTAGAATAGTGCAGGTTCAGGAATCAAGAAAACAAAGTAGCATAGGGGGCAGTGCTGGGGCAAGAATTGAGCAAAAGCTCAGGAGTCAAAGTAGCACTGCAGGTCAGGAACAAGGAAATGATAAGGCTCAGGAATCAAGGTAGCACTGCAGGCAGTGCTAGTTCAGGAACAGGGAATTACTAAAGCTTCAGGAGTCAAGGTAGCACCCTCAGGCAGTGCTGGTTCAGGAAACAGGAAATAGCTACAGCTCAGGAAACAAGGAGTCAAGAGAGCACTGCAAACAGTGCAATTCAGGCACAAGAAAATAGCTGAAGCCCAGGAACAGGAACTAATAACCATAGCTCAGGAACTCTGGAAACAAGGTAGCACTGCAGTCAGTGCTAATTCAGGTACAAGGAATAGCTATAGCTCAGGAACTCAGGAAACAAGGTAGCACTGCAGTCAGTGCTAATTCAGGTACAAGGAATTGCTATAGCTCAGGAACTCGGGAAACAAGGTAGCACTGCAAGCAGTGCTAATTCAGGTACAAGGAATAGCTATAGCTCAGGAACTCAGGAAACAAGGTAGCACTGCAAGCAGTGCTAATTTAGGAGAAGGGAAACTGCTGCAGTTCAGGAACAAGGAATACTAAGGCTCAGGGGTCAAGGTAGCACTGTAAGCAGTGCTAATTCAGGAACAAGGAAAACAGCAGCAGGTCAGGAAAAAAGGCAGAACTAAAGCTCAGGAAACACTGGAAGCAAAAGCTCAGGGAGCACTGGAAACAAGGATCGGTCTCACCGGTAAACAGCTACAATGACCAACCCTGGGCTGAAGGGAGCTGGGGCTTAAAAGAGCTCACAGTAATCACATGCAGCAGGTGTGAGCAGGCTAGCAGCAGCCAGCCACAGGTGAACTGAATTCCTCCACCCATCCTTGGCCTGCAGGGGTGGAGACAAAGCAGTGAGCAGGGAATTCTGGGTAATGGAGTTTCAGGCATGAGCAGGATGGCTTCCACAAAACCCGGCATGGATTGGGAATGGATGTCAATTCCCAAATAGTGTCTAAAGGGCTGGAAGTCAGTATGTACATGAAGGGGAGGGTCTGGAAGCATATTTGAATACTGGAAAGCCCCACAATTCGGCCCCCTGGTGGTGGGCACGAGAGCACAGGGAGTGAATCGTGACAGGGACACTGCCGGAGCAGCTCCCGGGGCCCCGTGTTGCTGTACGGGCCCCGTCTGATGCGAGTGGGACGAGCAGGTGAGCTGGTGCATGCGTGGCACCCCTCCGGTGGCACTTTCCTTAATCGAATGTTTGGCGAGTGGGAGCCGCTGTCGGGGTGGCTCGTGCTAAGGAGCGCCATGCCTGACTTTAAGATGGCGACCAGGTCAGTGGGATCGTGAGATTGCGAGAGGGTCGATTCCTGGCTCGGGACCCGCAGTCGCGATTTCTGCTGCTACGGGGTGGTACAGAGATGCCGGCAATCCGCCGCGATTGGGCACGACTCCAAGGACGCCCTGACGGCGGAGAGAGCAGCCACCCGGAGACCCTGGTGCCCCACATCAGCGTGACGTCAACCGGTGAGTCTGCAATCCTGTCCCTCTAAGGAGGCGGATCAGCCCACGGAGCGAACGCTATCGACCGCGGCCACACTCCGCCCAGGGGGAACAGATCAATATCCACGCGACCACCCAGGCGTCTACTGAGCGTTGCTGTGGTGTGAAAGTCACCGCCACCAGGGTCCCACATAGCGCCACGGTACTGCCTGACCCCCAGGAACATACACAGGAGGGCGGACTGAGCAGAGATCCAGGTGAGCCTTGATGCTCAGTGGTCGGTCTGATTGGCACGGGCCTGGCTCGGGGGGGCTGTGAGATCACGAAGATGCCCCACGGTGAGTGTTGTGCCTGACTTTAAAATGGCGCCCAGACGGTGAAAGGCGTTACCAATACGGAGACCTCCTGGGAATCTAGACAGCTGTCTCGGCCTCTGGGGGCGGGCTGGAGGACCCGGCGCCTCGGCCCCCACCAACCACTGTCTTATGGTGCTGACGACCCGAACGAATCCTTGGTGATGACACCGGAGACAAGGAGCCTCGCAGCAGTACATCTGAGGGGCTGCCCAGGTGCCCTTTGAGTGCGCCGGAGGGTGCCTTGTCAACCACCCGTCATCTTCTCAATAGCTCAGGCTGCTCCCACCTACCTGTGAGCGCGACTCCTCCAAACTGGGCGTCTCACACACTACAGAATATCTATGCTGGGGGCTTACACTGACTGATCCGGTGCCATTTATCATACAGCTTATCAGCGACTCTTCTTGCGAGTCTACCGGCTGGGGGGCTGCCTACAACAGATCGCCCACACAGAAAGCACTCTTTCCTGCGGTCTGCGCCCCCGCATCCCACCTGTCACGGCAGCAGAGGTCCTCTGGGACCCGCCCATATGCCGCCGAAGAAGGTGTCGAGCAAGACTCCAAACAGGGTCTCAGACTTCTTCGCTCCAACAGATAAGCGTCCACCACAGGGCCACGACGAGGATACAGTCAACATGGCTTGTACAAAGGAAGACCTCCTGATTATGTTCAGAGAGTTCAAAACGGAGCTCCGGAACGATCTCAACCACGATTTCAAATCCTCAATGGACCAGCTGCGGTCCGACCTTACCGACAGAATGACCTCCCTTCAGCAAGATGTGGACTCGGTGGGCACCAGGGTTCTAGATGTAGAAACACAAGCCCAAGAACATGAGACGCACATCACCGGATTGAGGGACGACGTGCGCACTCTCCAGGACCAACTGCACCAGACACAGCTCAAGGCTGAAGACCTCGAAAATAGGGTGAGACGGGAGAATCTGCACATACGAGACCTGGAGGAGGGGGCGGAGGGGCCCGACCTTCAGGCATTCTTAGAAGGCCTCTTCGCGGAAATTCTCAGCCCCCAAACTCTCAAAATTAAACTGGAATGAGTCCACCCCGTAGGAGGGCTTGCGGCTGGGGACCGGAAGCGACCACTCGATGTGCTGGCTAAATTCCACTCCTATAAGGTCAAAGAAGCAGTACTTCTGGCCGCCAGGAAAAAGGGGTCCGTCTCATTCCAGGACCACCCATGCACCATTTATCAAGACTTTGCGCCGACCACTCTGGCGAGGAGGCAACAGTTCAGACCCATCACTACAAAGCTTCGAGAGGATAAAATTAGGTACAGATGGACTTACCCGTTTGGGCTGAGCTTTGAACTCAATAATAAGCAGCGCCACATCACAGAGCTGTAAGATGGGCTGGAACTCCTGGGTCTCTCCTCTGAGGAGCCCGGCCCCACGACTACCAAAACACAAGAGACACTGAGAGGAGCTTCCTCGGCAACCTCCTGGTCTACAGGTTCGCGCAGGCATTGCAAATGAGATCTACAGTTCAAAATCTCACCACCACTCACGGTACAAGAGCATGGTCCGAAGTGTCGACCCCCTTTGTCATGACGACTCGATGAGGGAGTGTTCCCCACGGGCCACCGAAGGCGGCAGCAGCCGTCTACTCGCAATCATAAGTGAACCCCCGTGAGACGAGTTGATGACCGCTTCCCCCTAACGCACTTGTGATTTTTCCACCAGGGGACTCAGAAACTGATTGGACAACCAGATTGCATGCCCGTTGCAATCGCCTGACAGGAGGTGAGCAACTTGGCATTAGTGGTCTGCCGGCAGCATTCAAGACAATATGCCTATTAACGCCGTACCTTACGTCTGAAGAAGCCGACCTGGCCACAAGGCACTACTGATTTATATCTTTATATAGGGTTCGGGGGAGATGCGGACGGGGTCCACGGCCGCATCATCCCCCAACAGTCCCTTGAGGGTATTTTGCCCTCACCTGGGAACATGTTAGCGGTTTCACAACTGCAGTTAACGGTATTGTTGATTTTTATTTTATTTGGGGGGGTGGAGGGGGGAGGAGATGGGAGATGGTGGCGGCTTTTTAATTATACCATGAGGAGGCTTAGCTCGCTTCGAATTCCTTCCAGGCGTCCTCTAGATAGGGACACGGCTCTGCTTGCGCCGCACGCGGCCCAGCATGACGAGAAGATACATTGCTACCTTAGAGAGAGGGAGATGCCCATATTACACGGATGGCTATAACCATCGGCTCATGGAATGTGAAGGGCCTTAACTCGCGCCAAAAGGTCTGGAAATATCTTACAGACCATCACATTGACATAGCGGCTATACAGGAGACCCACCTTCCAAGGGCTGAGGACACCCGTTTCCGTCACAAGCACTACCCACTGATATATAGATCCTCTGCTCTCACTAAACACAGGGGGGTGGCGCTCATCTTCCATGCCTCTACAAAATTCCAACCACTCGATGTCCACACCGATAAAGACGGTCGCTTAGTGATGGTGAAGGGCTCCTTAAAGGGCAAACTCTGCACATTTGTAGCAGTATATGCGCCTAATGCAGGACAAACTGCTTTTTTAAACACGATAGTGGGGAAACTGCAGGACTTCGTCGAGGGGCCAACGATTTTTATGGGGGATTTTAACTTAACATGGCAGCCGGATTTAGATAGCACCCATCCACATCGTTCAGACACGGGGTCGTTCTCCGCTGCCACCAAGCACCACCTACACGACCTGGGTCTTATAGATGCCTGGCGCACCCTTTACCCTCAATCGCGGGACTACACTTTTTACTCTCATGTACACCGCACATATTCTAGGCTAGATTACATTTTCATTAGCCAGAATCTAATGGGAGCCCTCCGAGAGGCCAAAATATTTCCCCTTTCAGTATCAGATCACGGCCTGGTATCGATCGCCTTGTTTTGGGGCATCGCCGCCACATCCACCCCCAAATGGTATTTCCCGGCGGCCCTCACACGAGATAGAATGCTTTGCACCACTTTACGGGAATCTATTACAGATTTTTTTAACCACAATAAACCTGAAGACACATCAGAATTCACGAACTGGGACACATTCAAAGCAGTCCTCAGGGGGAAATGCATTGCACTCAACTCCTCCTTGAATAAACAGAGAGCTAGGGACAGAGAAGCTCTTGAAGTGGAGCTGGCAGCGGCAGAGACCACTCATAAAACAAACCCTACCAGAACATCGCAGCGACACTTGACTGCCTTAAGGGGTAAGCTCAGAGCCATATATAACAATATGGCAGAACTCATGCTCCTTAAGCTTCGACAATTATCCTACTCCCAGGGTAACAAGATTGGCAAACATCTTGCCAGACAGTTGAGGGGAAAAAAGGGAAAGGGAATATATAGGGGGTATCCAGGGGGAACGTGGGGAAGTAACGCACAAAGACGAGAATAAAGCGAACATTTTTGGTTCCTTTTACAAGGCACTCTACGCAGCAGAGCCACGGGACACGATCGCCCAACAAAACTACCTTCAGAAGCTGCACTTCCCGCAGGTCTCTACAGAGTGGAACGACATCCTCACCGCCCCTATATCCCCTGACGAAATAGGCGCTGCCATAAAGGCCCTCAAACCTCACAAAGCTCCAGGCCCCGACGGGTACACCTCCCAATTCTATAAAACCTTTGCCCCTGATCTAATACCACACCTTACACGACTTTTCAATACAGTGGCGGAGGAAGGAGAGATTCCCAGATCGATGGCAGAAGCTGTGGTCACAGTAATACCTAAACAAGGAAAAGACCCCCAACTATGCGCCTCGTACTGCCCTATAGCCCTGCTAAATCTGGACGCAAAGCTTTATTCCTCCATCCTAGCCACCCGACTCAACGACCTCATGCCAGTCTTAATCCACCCTGACCAATCGGGGTTTATCAAGGGCCGTCAGACCCACGATAACACTCGACGCATAGTCCACCTAATAGAGAAAGCTACTAAGCGACGAATCCCTGCTGTGCTGGTTGGGCTGGACGCCGAGAAGGCATTTGACAGGGTGGACTGGTCGTTTCTTTTTAACACACTCATCAGATTCGGCTTTGCGGATAAATTTATTAATATGATTCGCGCCAATTATGCCCACCCGTGCTCTAGGGTTCAAGTTAACGGACTGCTGTCGACCCCCTTCCTCCACTCTAGAGGCACCCGACAAGGGTGCCCGCTATCACCACTGCTGTTTGCGCTTAGCATCGAGCCATTCGCATTGGCCGTACGGGCATCTCCAGAGATTCAGGGAATCCCCTTCAGTGGTGACACCGACAAAATCTCGCTCTTTGCAGACGACGTGCTCCTGTCCCTCGCCGACCCGTCCAGATCCCTTCCAGCATTGCAGTCCGAGTTAGTGCGATTTGAGGAAGTGGCCGGCACCAAGGTAAATCTAGGCAAATCTTACATACTTAATCTTACCCTTCCTGACTCGGAGGTTTCTGAACTGCGGAAACACACCGCGTTGCAATGGGCCTCTGCCTCCATACAATACCTGGGGATCCAGTTAACGCCCCGGGTGGAGGGGCTCTTCCGCGCCAACTATCCACGCACTCTCTCACGCATTCAAACAGACCTGGCAAGGTGGAAACCCCTCTTCATATCCTGGCTTGGCCGCATTCATGCTATTAAAATGAGCCTTCTCCCTAAGCTCCTTTATCTGTTTCAAGCCTTGCCCATAGAACTGGACCGAGATTTCCTTCCTAAAGTCAAGTCCCTGATTCTACGTTACATCTGGCAGGGAGGCCGAGCCCGCTTCTCCTTCGCGATACTGCGCCGCCCCCGCACAGAGGGTGGGGTGGGACTTCCAGACCTCGAATTATATTACAAGGCAGCCCAACTGCGCGTAGTGACTGAATGGTCTAAGCGAGAGTCTGAAAAACATTGGCTCCACATGGACCGCTCCATAGCAGGGAGAACCATTTGGGATCTCATTTGGCGTCCCAAGGGGGACAGACCTGAGAACACCTACATCAGCACCCCTACACGCACGACTCTGAAAGTGTGGGACTCGATCTCTGGTAATGAACGATGGACCACATTCCCCTCACCCCACACGCCCCTCCACTTTAATCCAGCCTTCCCTCCCGCACTACACGAGGGCCCCTTTGATGCCTGGCGCGAAGGAGGCTGCATAGCTTTGACTCATCTTTTTCATAATACCGACCTACTCACCTTTGATAATTGCAGAAGGGACTACGGTCTGGAGAAGACGGAACATTTCCGCTACCTTCAGCTGAAACACTGGGCCCTTACCCCACTCGTGCACGAGGCGGCCACTCGACCCCTCACAAAATTTGAATCCTTTACCATCAATGCGACCTCCATGAAAGGAGTAATCTCTTTCTTATATAATTATCTGCTCACCAACATGCACTCACCAAGACCCAGGTACATGTCCATGTGGGATGGCCTACTTCAACGAGATATTACTGACAGGGAATGGGCAGAGCTGTGGTCGGACACCCTGAAATTCAATCACTCCATAGAGCTGCGGGAAGCGCATCTTAAAACTATGATGGACTGGTATCTTTACCCCTCGAAGCTTAAGAGGATTTTCCCGAACACCTCTGATAGATGTTGGAGGGGATGTGGCCTCTTAGGGGATTTCCAACACATCTGGTGGGACTGCCCTGCTATACGCCCATTCTGGGAAGAAATTCTATCACATATCAAAGACATGTTAGGCTACCCCATCCCGACCACCATGGCGGAGGTCCTCTTGGGGCTCCGTGACCCAGCCCTTGAACACCAGACCCGAGCTGATAAGGCTATCATGTGGATGTGCATAGGGGCGGCCAAGGTGACTATAGCGGCCGCTTGGAAGCGGAAGGAAGCCCCGGCGATCTCCCTCTGGCATTCTCATTTGTGGAAACTGCTCAGCCTCGAAAGAATGTCAGATATCTTTCGAGATGAATACAAAAACTTCGAAAATAAGTGAGGACCTATGGTCACTTTCCTCTCACGGGGACTCCCCTCAGCTGTTTGTCCTTCCTCCATTAGGGACCTGCACCTCTTTCAATTTTAGCCTACCCCTGTATGACTAGCTCCAATAGTTTCTGGAAGCCTTAGCCGCCACCATCGTTTTGGGGAGGGGGGGGGGTTTGGTTGCCTTTTGTTTTCTATTGCCAGAGGGTTTGTTCTAATAGGGGAGTTCCCCTCTTCTTAGAAGCCCTTCCCGTTGGAAGGTCCTGCCAATATCCCATCGCAAAAGAAAGATGGGCTGAGATGTACTTGCGAATTGTTCCAGGCCTTTACTAAATTTGAAACTGTGCCTTATTCTTTCGCATTATTCTAAGGGTAACGGGCTGGGACATGCATGTTATAATGTGTCTTTGCTCAAACTCTGACTGTTGACTCTATACTGTAGCTCACTGCGATGAGCGACTTGATGCAAACTGCTCTGGTTATCTGTAAAAGAAATATCAATAAAACAAGTTTGACAATAAAAAAAAAAAGGAAATGGCATGAAAACTCTAGAAGTACAAAATGGCAGCGATGATAGACTGGGCTCTCTTGATTGAATACAATGATTAATGCTGCCATCTTAGAACAGTATTCAGGAAGGATCATGTTTTCATGAACAGGAGCCAACCCCCTATAGAGGAGAGTTTAAGGACTCTTGCAGTTTGCCAAGACCCTCTCTTCCGAATGCCACCAGAAAAGCCCTGGTCCAGGAATGAGACTGCTCAGAACCACATGGCAGAAACACAGAATCCAACATAGTGCCCATTAAGAAGATGCCGACTGAGGACTTCAGCACTTCATGCTACCTGTGTAAAAGCTCCCTGATCTCCCGTCGAGTGCGCATCAAGACCCCCTGCTCAATTGCACCCTTGATCCAGCAAAGCCTCAGCCTTCCATTGTGTGCACAAGGGAACCCCTGACCTGCCATCGCACATGGTAAGCTGTCTTCGCGTCTGCTGCTGTGCTAGGGTATTAACTCCATTCTGTGTAAGAAAAGATAGTGGGATCGACACCCATTGGACTCCCCCGATACGTAGTTTTCAGAAATGTGTGGGGTGATTGGTTTTCCTGGGTGCTGCCGACCCTGGGCCCAACTGCTTCCTACATCACCAGAATGATTGAAATTCAATTGGAAAATCTTGATGTTGCCATGTTACATTTTGGGACCTTTCCTCTTGCAGGCAAAAGGCCCACCCACTTGAGGGAGGTACTGGTTTTTATCAGGGGGAGTGTGAAAATGTAGAGTCGTAGGACTTTTGTCACTTTCCATAGATTCTATAACTTTGCCTCAAGAAAGTCTGGGATTTTAGCCATGGTTGAACTTTTGCAAGGCATTCCAAGAAAAGGTAGATGTATGCATGCAACCTACACCCTCTGGACTTCTCTAGGTGTGTAGTTTTCATAAATATCTGGGGTTGGTAATCTGTTCCACCTTTGCTGACAAACCTAGTGCCTTGGGAGAAGGGGGCTATATTGGTATGCAAAGTCAGTGCAGATCTCACTCCTCTGATTGCAGCAGTCTCCCTTTCCTTGGGACAGGTCAGGATGCCTGTTTGCCCTAGCATGCACTCACCGGTCTCCCTAGAAGCAATCTTCAACACATTAGATGTTGCCTTATTTCTAAAAAACTTTCTCTGAATTTCCTTTTTATCCTGTCTGTAAAATTGTTCTTTTACAAAGAGGAAGTGACACGTTTAGTTCTTTCCAAACCATCATGGCCAGCTCTGCAGTCAAAACTTTTCTCACATCCCAATCTATCACGGTGGCTCTATTTCCTGCATTCTCTTTCTCCTACTTCCTGTTTTACCCTATAAAATAAGCTGGAACTCTGTTGGGGGGAGCGTTTTAGGGGGCACAGGGCACCTTCACGGAATGATGGAAGGAGTGATTTAGGGGCAAAGGGGCAGCTTAACTTGAGGCGGGGTGCGCAGGAACGCTCCTACTAAAAATGAAGGAAACAAATATGTGAGCCATGGAAACTAAGCCAAAAGGTTTAACAGATTTATTTAGAAGGTGCAACTTCAAGAAAAAGGCATTTAAAATACAGAATACAAAATATAGTGACCTCGCATTCATAGAGAGTCTTACCAAACAGAAGACATTATTATATAATTTTCAATAGGACTCAGAAGGCATTGAAATCGTTTGAAGAGAGACACTTCAGAAAACCTCAAAGACACATTTATAAATGCATTATGAAAAACATAATTTAAATCAAGGAAAATGTTCTCAGAATGCAAAACATATTTGATCTAAAATGCAGAGAATACTCATGTTTAAACCTAAAAGAAAGCAGCCTTGCAAGTGTAATATAAGCATTAAACTCTCAATAAGAAAACACCAATTTAGAGACAAAATAGCACATACAGCAATTATATTGGCAAGTTAAATTGTATCTTAATAAAACAAAAAACAAGAGCTCTTGGGGAGCACCCACACCCGCCTGCCATCTACCAACAGATGGGTGGGGTAGTCCGACGAGAACCCCGTGGACTTTCCTTTTATACCCTGTAAGCTGGGATCTGAAGCAGAAGTGCTTATTGCAACGTCAGTCCTACCTACGTCAATTACACCACGGTTCGCACATTTATCAGAAGTGTCGTGTCTATCTTACTATATGCGGAACATAGTCTAGGAGAAAGGTTATAATCTCAGACCAAGCGCTCGTCGTAAATTGCATAGGGCAAGCAGAAAATATGTAATGTAAGGAATAAAATATATAGCAATGTCCTGGTTGCCACATCTATCACCCTGGCCTGACGCTCTTGTGGTGGGAACTTCTCTGTTCTCATGTTCAGACCCAGGATGTGGTGTGCTATATGTCGACAGGATAGAGAGAGAGACAGTGAATTTTGAGACAGTGAACTTTGGGCACACGGGTAGGGTGGGGGCTATCCAGTTTGGAGCAGGAGGCCTCGCAGAGAGAAGCTGGCTGTGATTTCTAGTCAGACAGGCGTAGAGCCTGCTGTTCAGAAAAATGGGTGCAGAACTCTGGTCAATTTAACAAAAGGCCTACAGATTAGGCTGGCAGGGCCTATGTAGGGGTCTCATACCTCAGGTGTGGGCAGAGCGGGCCTGGGGTATAAAATAGACCCTGCTTCAACTCAGTACCATGATTCACAAATGCATTAGTAATTGTTGGTGGGTTTCCTTCCTGGTTACTTGCGCCTGGTTTCCTGTATTTTTCTACCTCATCTCCTGGAATCCTGCTGCATCTCTTGGAATCTTTCTCTTGCTGGATCCGGTCCCCATGTCCTGGCCGTGTTTTGGGAGTGCCAGGTTTCTCAACATTTCTCTGCTTTCGATATCTTGTGTGCCTGGAGATCTTTTATGCCATATGGCTTTTCCCTCCTAGTAATGACCCTTCAAGGAGACACCTCAAGCTTCCATATGATATTCCTAAATGTTAAGCAACACAGTGGCTACAGAAAGGAGTCATCCTTACTTCTGGCAGCTTCAACAAGAGAAGAAGGTGCGACCATTGCTTCCAGGACATGTGAAGCGGGGGTTGGCCACCCACGACAGGTAGGGTGCATAGCCTGGCCCCAAGCAGAAGGGGTTGGTTGCTCGCGGCAGGTTTGAAAACGGTTTGATGTGGTATATGATCAGAAGATCCCAAACGTTCACTGACATCAAAGGTTAAGGTGAAGTTATGGTTAGCTTTGGTTATAACTCTTAAAAGGAGGTTTAAGAAACTTCCATTTGTTCTTCAAGTTTTGGGTTGCACAACTGTTATGCAAGCTATGAATTGCTGTTCTAAACATAACTAGTACATTTGTGGGGTTTTTTAAAACTTGTAACCTAACTGTACTTTAACTGTGTTTTTTTTAAGTGAATTTCCAAGTTTTTATTTAGTATACGTTCGAATATTATAACCTAAGCCTTTAACCATGCACAGTCTGCGTTGGCCCACTGACAAACCTGCCATGTGTGGCCAATAAACCCCAAAGCACTGAAGGCCGTGTGCAGAGGGAGTTGGCTGCTGGGACTGGCCTTAGACCAGGCCTTGTGCCCAATCCCTGCTGGCGATCAACCCCACATGTGACTTTTAACCAAGTGCTGAGGTAGTTGTGTTAGATTAAAAATATTTCTTTTCAGGATTTGCGAATTGTGTCCTATTCTGAGACCCCAGGATGGTCTGTGGGATCTAGGTGAATAGTGGGGTGCAGAATGTGTGATATTGTTAATCCGGTCGAGGTAGGGCTCCAAGCCCTGGCATGTCTGAACCATAACAAAGTCATGCACAGATAGTTTCCCTAGTTCCTTATATTCCCTGTTACCCATTGGCCAGTAACTCCTTCTTGGCCCAGAATCCCTCCCTTTTATTCAATAGCTGTGGGGAACAGAATAATTCTTGTCAACCCAGACTGTTATGCTTCAAAAAAGGGGGGACACTGTTACTAATATGACAAAAGAGGAAAGAGGAAGGCTGTAGGAACTAGACAGATTATGAGGAACCGTCAACAAGAGTGTTTCTTGTTCCCCTCACACATACCTGGGGATGTCATGCTTCATCATCGGGTGAGTGCTCCACTGGGGCTGGTGGTGCAATGCCCTGTGGGGCCCCCGAAGGGTCACTTTAGCGGAGATCTTTTCGTATTTCTCGCCATTCGATGAGTGCGAGGGTGTCCTATTGGGGTGGTTAACAATGAGTGTCAAGGTGAGTTAAAACTGGTTAGGGGTATCAAACTAGTTTTAAAAAATAGACTTCCCTGTCCGATTAAATACAAAACAAAAACCAGTAGGTTAGCGCAACTGTGGGGTTAACTATGTCCCCTAGTAGCTAAAAAAAGATATTTATTGTGAGGTAACAAACGGGGTCAACATGTTTCGTGCCCTTATTGGTCAAAATGATCCTTGGCGCTTCATCAGGACGAAAGACAGTGGGAAGGTGGTAACTTCTTGTAGCACCTACCCTCGACCTTGCGTAACCACTCGGGTACGCAAGGTCGAGGGTAGGTGCTGCAAGAAGCGCACTTGGCGAAACCCCTGCAACTGTACATTTTGCCTTGCTTTAACCCATGAAATTCGATTAAAGCAACGACTAGGTCGGACCACCAGTGATATTAGTCACGAGTAGGTACCACCCTATTAGAGGAAGACAGCTCACCCTGAGATTATACGTGGGGTTGGCTTATCACCTTCCCACTGTCTTTGGTCCTTTGGGTTTTTAGGTCTCGCCCTGATCCAGCGCTTGCGCTGGTCTGGCGAGACATTTAGTTGTGGGGTTTCAAAAGTGCGACCACAGCTTTTTCCATGGCATACAGTGTGCGGTTACGCGCACAGCACGCGCTTCTGTCATGGCTCATTAAGCCTTCCGGCGCGTGAATCATGCTCCTCCACCACCTTGCTGTCTGCTCTCACTACCCCCCTCCCTTCAACCTCCTCCCCCTCCCTCCTCGTTAGCTTGTTATTCTTAACTTCGGAAGCATCTGATGTGAATTCTTCAAGGAGCAATTCACTTCCGACTAAGCCAATGCCACCTCAGACAGTAGACATTTTCTGGTGCTTGTTTATCTATCCCTCGACCCTCCCCTCCCCTCTGTTGCTTCTTGCCTCTGTTCTTCCCCCTCCCGAGCTGTTGCTTATTTCTTTCGTCTGCTCCTGCCCTTATAATTTTATGGAGAGGCATTGACTTCACTCACTTTCAGTCTGTGGCGCCTATTTCATTTGAAAATCTTACGAGCTGCTTTTTCTGTCACCTCCAATGTCAACTTCTAATAAAAAGAAAAAAGGTTCGTGGG
The DNA here is from genome assembly GCA_963921515.1 of Calotriton arnoldi. Lineage (NCBI taxonomy): Eukaryota > Metazoa > Chordata > Amphibia > Caudata > Salamandridae > Calotriton > Calotriton arnoldi. The sequence continues at coordinate 3,296,496 of CAWUFW010000548.1, forward strand.
TGCGGTAGAACTGAAAAATAAATAGATCATGTGAGACCACGACGCTTTTAACTTATTTGTTAACACTGTTGAACCCACGGGTTGTTTATATAATTGACACACGTTATCCACTAAATGTGCTTGCTTCCGCTTCTGTTAGTTGTGTTAATCTGCAGGCAGATTGTTAAAAGAAACTGTGGTGATCTTTGCACTTGCAATTTACAATGAGACTCAGCACATTAAGACATGTTTTCTGTCAGTTGCCTCATGGCTACGGAACTCCTAATTTTCATAGAGTGTCTCGTCAGAATACAGACAGGAGCTGACTACATTATATGTAGTTGGAGAACAGCGACAAACTCTCTCTAGAAACAAAATGACACATAGTAAAACTGTTGGCAGAAAGATTCACAGCGCCGTGACTCAGTGCCTGCTTTTAAGGCGCTGTTTCTGGCGAGCGGTATAAGATCTTGCAGCAAACATCGGCGTTTTATCACCAGTTAAAATGCAAAATAATTTCAAGGACTATAAAAGGAGTATATTGGATGACAGTGACCCACAATCTGCAGTTTTGTGAAGCTCACAGTGACAGATGCAAAATACAAAGCGCTGTGTAAAATACATAACATTTCAATAATCATGTGTTCTTTTTAAGGACATTGTTTAAATGTAAATTAGTGACTGAAAGTGGCTAGACTGCTTTATTTTAACCCCTTCGCTGCTTCTGTCGGCCAACGGCCGTCGCGAGCACTACCTCCGTAGTGCTGCGCACGTCCGTTGGCCGACGCGGCCCCGCCCACTCCGCTAAACCGCCGCACCGCGGCGGAATTGCCGCCGCGGTTAAGTGGTTAAGAAACACATGATGCTGTGTTTGCCAAATGACGCTTAGTCGAAACTGTTTATTTTTCCTTTCAGCGTTTATATTAGGGTATGCAATATTGAAAAACTAGCCAGCCTTATAAACCAAATTATGACATTTTCAACAGATGGATACGAAAACAATAGTGGACTATAAGATGGAGAAAACTCAGCTGACTGCACACCGTCTCGCGCTTCTGTTTTACTGGTAGAGCTGGACTCACAGACCCTCTCTCACAGACACTCTCTCACAGACACTCTCTCACAGACACTCTCTTACAGACTCAGACACTCTCTCACAGACTCACAGACACTCTATCACAGACACTCTATCACAGACACTCTCTCACAGACTCTCACAGACACTCTCTCACAGAGACTCTCTCACAGAGACTCTCTCACAGACACTCTCAGACACTCTCTCACAGACACACAGACACTCTCTCACAGACACTCTCTCACAGACACTCTCTCACAGACTCTCACAGACACTCTCTCACAGACACTCTCACAGACTCTCACACAGACTCTCACACAGACTCTCACACAGACTCTCACACAGACTCTCACACAGACTCTCTCACAGACACTCACTCACACTCTCTTACAGACACTCTCTCACAGACACTCTCACAGACTCTCACACTCTCACAGACACTCTCTCACAGACACTCACAGACTCTCACACTCTCACAGACACTCTCTCACAGACTCTCACACTCTCACAGACACTCTCTCACAGACTCTGACACTCTCACAGACAATCTCTCACAGACTCTCGCACTCTCACAGACTCTCTCTCACAGACTCTCACAGACACTCTCTTACAGACTCACAGACACTCTCTCACAGACTCTCACAGACACTCTCTTACAGACTCACAGACACTCTCTCACAGACTCTCTATCACAGACACTCTCTCAGACTCTCACAGACTCTCTCTCACAGACTCTTGGCCTTCTTGGTCATATATAAGGTAACAAAAATGCTTCTGGCACTTTTTATTACAACTTTTCAGCATGCTGCACAGCAGCCACACTTCTCTACAGCACAGCTTAAACACATTGGCAAAGTCAATAGCTCTACCTAAACACTTATAAGGCCCCAAAGGCGAGACCTATTGGCTATGCCAATGCTTGTTTTTTAGGTTATAGTTAGTGTGGTTCCCTGTCTTAGTTGTTTGAGATGTGCACTAGGCCTAATTCCGTATTATTGCATATGTATTTTAAATATTGGAAAGTATGTTCTCCAGTATTGTATCTTTTATAGAGTCACATTCTTGAATCTTCCCTGTCGTCATAGTGAGAGTCCCACGGTAATAGTAAAATAGCAGTATTAAAGCTTAACAATCAATTCCCATAGAAATTCAATAGCCTTTAGCAACCTATTGCTCCAGACCTCATAACATAACATGTATATTTGTAAAGCGCACGTATCACCCAAGGGTCTCAAGGCGCTGAGTAACAGATGTATATTGTTACCCAACTCAGTGGTACTCATTTTATCGACCTCAGATGGATGAAAGGCTGAGTGGACCCGCCGGGATTAGAACCTGTGACCATGAGGTCGAACACAGGCCCCTACAGTGGATGCATTAGTCCACTGCGCCACCAGACCCGAGTTCAGATAGCACATTGTGTGTTAGGTAGTCTCCCTGAGCTCTGCTCAGTCAGTGTTTCTACTGTTGCCCTTTTGAACTTCCAGCTTGCAGTTCATCTCTTCGCTTCATCTCTTCTTCTGAGTTACAGTCTTGGAGTGTGAGTGCCTCTTTTTCCTCATTATGACTGAGTGTAAAAAAGGGTTGTTTAGGCCCAGCAAGACTTGTGGAAAGTCCAGACTGTATTCCGAAGACCCACATAAGAGTGCCTTTATTGCCTGTATCCTGACCACAAGCCCAGAGATGCAAGTACTGATGTATTTTTTCCACAAAAACCCTCGAGGACCGTGAGGGTAGGCTGCTTCTCTGGCTGCAAAGGAAGAAGGCTGATAAGGACTCTGACTCTGAAGGTGAGGAGAAGCCCCATACCTCCTCCAGGAAAAGAAAGGAAGAAGGATCTTCCTCTTCGCATAGAGATCCTAAAAAATCTAGATTTCAGAGTAAAGAAAGGCCTGAGGAAAAGAGGGCTAAAAAAGACCAGCCTGGTCCCTCTTCCTCACACCAACGAGCTGGCTCTGTTCCACCATCAGCGCCTCATACTCCCTTCAGGGATTCTTCATCTGTGAAAATCCGCTCATCGACGAAGGAATCACCGCCCACAACCTCAGTCTCCACAAAATCAGGCGCTCTGTCGACTGTCTCGTTGGCGACTTCGACTACATCAACGGTCAAGACGACGACTGCGGCTACGTCGTCAAAGATGGAAGTGGTGGTGTCACAGTTATCTCCATCAATGAGGGCCTCACCGACGATGGCCCAGCTCGTCACAACACCGTCTGCGAGCTTTTCTCTTCAGGCGCCGCAGACTGTTCTACCGTCGACAACCGCGTTGGTGATCCCGTCGATGGCTTCATCGATGAGGGACAAGGACGTTGTTCGTCCAAAGGCGATCCCATCCCTCCTACAGGACTTTTAAAAAATGTCTTCATTGCCTCCTACTTGTCTCTTCGATTTCCATGAATCTGAAGATGATAGTCCATATTGCCCTGCATACAGCCCCTCGCCGCTCTGAGTCAAGTGCCAGGACTCAGAAGAGGATGAGGCACTGGATGACCCATCTATGTATTTAGATGGTGAATATTCCTTCTCTGATGCAGAGCGTCGCAGCGCTCAACGCTTGAACGCATTTCAAGAGCACTACCCATACGAAGAACAGGAGGATCATGCACAGGAGCCTTCCATTAGCATTCTCATTTCTTTGGTCACTGACCTTCGTATAATGCTCCATGATTACTACAAACGATTTCCCGAGGCAAACTCTGCTACGCAACCACCAACTACACAGAAGGTTCCTATTGTCATTCCTACGCCGCTGGCTGCCAAAAAACAACAATATTCTGCCACCTTTGGAAATTCCTGTTCAGATACAGGACAGTAACAACCAGCAGCTAGAAGAAGGGGAGCTGCAGTTGGCCCCGGATGTCCATAATGAATGGGACGATTATGTGGCTCCTAGTCTGCCCTTGCCTACTCTGCCTATAGCCGATTCCCCACCTGCAGATATCGGCGGTTTTCACGATGTCTTGGAATGTGCATCAAGGCGCTTCGATCTCCCTATGCCTGCCAGGCAGATGAGTGTTTTTTGAATGAATTTAAACCTACTACACAACGCTCTACTCGGGCCATTCCCATCGTGGACTACTTGTGGCTAGAGGGCCTGAAGTTAATAAAGACGCCAGCCTCTATTTCTGCAGTTGTACCGAAACTGGATAAAAAGTACAGGGCACCCGAAGACTCTCCTGCATGTCTTATTGATTATCCTCGGCCTGATTCAGTTATCATGGAGGCTGCTCAAAGAAGATCTAAAAATCCTTCTTCTCCATGCGCAGGTCCCCCTGACAAGGAAAGGCGCCGTCTGTACAATATCGGCAAAAGGTTCTCCGCATTGACAACCACCGCCATCAGGGCCTCCAACACCATGGCTATCCTCAGGAGATATGACCGGCAGATGTGGTCTGACATCTCTGCCTTGTTGGAATATCTTCCCAAGGACAAGAAGGAGGTGGTGAAAGATGTTCTATTGGAGGGGGAGAGAGCCTCTTCCGAGATTAATGTGGCTCTAGACATTTCACTGACCGCCTTCAGACAGATGGCGGGAGCGGCGGTAGGAATGCCTAAAGGCTACAACATTCCGCCCTGAGGTTCAGGCCAAGGTGTTGGATTTGCCGTTTGGCGAATACCTTTTTGGCAAACACATGGATGACGAGCTGCAGTAGATAAAGTCAGACTCCAGCAGCATTTTCAACCCTATTACCAGCAGGGATTTCGATCGCAGTACTCTGCACAGTCCTTTCAACAAGCCTCTACACTAGCCTATCCTAGAGCATCGGCAATTGATGCCCAGCTTCAGGAGGAAGAGCTTATGACGCCAACAAAAGGCAGTGAGGATTCACAGGCCCCTGCTACCGTGATCCCACTTCAATTTGGCATTCTTGCTCCAAATTCTTCAGTCAATGGAAGCTTATATCTTCTGACAAATGGGTGTTAGACATATTCCACCATGGTCACACCTTGGTATTTGCTCAACAGCCTCCAAATTTACCTCAGAGGAAAAATTCCCATTGTCATCTGGCAGTTCTCAAGAGGGAAAACAGATTGCTCTTCTCCAAGCAGGCAGTCGAAGAAGTGCTGCGCAGTCAGCACTATCTAGGTTTCTACTCTCATTTCTTTTTATTAAAGAAAAAGACAGGAAAATGGAGTCAAATAATGGACCTAAGGTTGCTTATCAAGTTCATCAAAAGTCAACCCTTCAGGATGTTGTTGCTCCAGGAGATTTTGATTCTCATGGACTCGGGGGATTATATGTCCTCCCTTGAACTTCTGGATGCGTATTTCCATGTTCCCATACATCTGAAGCACTGATGTTTTCTCCGGTTTGAGGTGGCAGGGTGCCATAACCAGTTCAAGGTGCTGTCCTTTGGGTTAAAGTCGGCCCCAAGGGTCTTCACCAAGTGCTTGGCGCCAGTGGTGGCTTTTCTCCGATGGTCCGGTCACCAGGTATTCCCTTAACTGGATGACTGGTTGGTCAAGGCTCCATCCTTCCAAGCTGCTAGAGGATTTACGTAGGCGTGTGTTCGGCTCTTTCGCTCCCTAGGTCTCAAACTCAACAGGGAAAAGTCCTCTCTTTCCTTCCAGGTCGCTGGTGTTCCTAGGAGCAACTCTGGATACCACGCTTTCAAAAGCCTTCCCCACAAAAGAAAGGATTTTGCGCCTCCAGAGGACAGGGTAGTCCCTATCTGCAAAATAAGTGTTTCAGTAAGGACATACAAATCAATGCTAGGGATGATGTCATCCTGCACCCCGCTGATTCCACGCTGTCGCCTACGGATGAGACCTCTCCAGGAGCAGCTCGATGCCCAATGGACTCCATCTCGGGGCTGCTTCAATGACATAATTTCTATCACACCAGAAATTACCTCAGCGATGCCCTGTTGGGCATTCAAAGATAACCTTTCTCAAGGTCTAACTTTCCTTACGACAAAACCTAAGTTTGTAATGATGTCGGACGCTTCCATGGACGGGTGGGGAGCCCACCTACAGGAGTTACAGATTCACAGAAAGTGGTCAGCTCAGGAAGCGCAGTGTCACATAAATCTATTGGAGCTAAAAGCAGTTTTTCTGGGCCTCTAGGCTTTCCTGCCAAGGATCAGGAAATCGTCAATCCTTGTCTGCACAGACAACACCACCACCATGTTATATCTGCTAAAACAAGGTGGGAGAAGATCTCATGCCCTCTCAGTCCTCGCTCAGCAGATCTGAGAATGGCTAATAGCCCACAAGATATGAATGCAAGTTCAACATGTACCAGGAGTTCAAAACAAATGGGCCGACCTCGTCAGCAGAGACACCAAACAATGTCACGAGTGGAAGCTAAACGAGGATCAGCTGCAATGGGTTTTTCACTGTTGGGGGTTTCCAACCCCAGATCTATTCGCTATGTCTCCACAGAAAATGCAGGTTCTACGCCAGAAGATTTCCTCAACCAGGCTCTCTAGGAAACGCCTTACATTTCTCTTGGGAGGGAACATTTGCTTACGCATTCCCTCCGTTTCCTCTCATTCCAAAGGTTCTACAGAAGATCAAACTGGAGCCCTGCCGCATCATCCTTCTCGCCCCGGCATGGGCACGGCAGTACTGGGACACAGAGCTGTATCGCCTATCAGGGTCTTCTCCAATCCTGTTCCAGCCAAAGGAGAATCTCCTTACCATGAACCAGGGCCAAATGGTTCATCCACAAATTCACACGCTTCACTTGTCAGCTTGGCTCCTCATCACACAGAATTTGGAGTGTTAGCAATTTCTGATGAATGTCAATCAATACTGCAGAAAGCCCGAGCTCCTTCTACGCTCAAGTGCTACTCAGTAAATGGAAACGATTTTGCTCATCGTGTGTCAAGCACTTTTGTGATCCTCTCTCATTGCCTCCTGTTGACGTTTTACCCTATCTATTGTCTCTCGTCAAGTCTGGCCTGGCACATGCGTCCATCAGGGTACCCTTGCAGCAATATCCAGATACAGACAACTTTCTGGTCACTTATCCTTGTGGTCTAACAGGCTGGTGAAGGACTTTATAAGAACTCCTCCAGTACTATGGCAACTAAACCTTGTCCTGTCGCAGCTTATGAGGTCCCCCTTTGAACCAATACACAAATGCGAATTAAAATACCTTTTCATGGAAAGTAGCTTTCCTGGTGGCCATCACGTCGGCTAGACGCATTAGTCAAATCCAGGCCTTTACTGCAACATAGCCTTACCTACAATTTCATCAGGACAGAGTAATTCTTCATAGAGATCCTTCTTTTATTCCTAAGCTTCCACATTTCATCTAAATGAACCAGTGATTCTGCCCTCCTTCTTTCCCGCTTCATCTACACCTGCTGAAAGAGCCCTCCATTCACTGGACATTAAACGCTGTTTAAAGTTCTACTTGCAAAGGACAGTCTTTCCGAAAATCTACTCAGTTGCTAATCGCCTTCTCTGCCCCAGGAAGGGTCAGGCTTTGATGCGGGCATCGATTGCTCGATAGGTCTCATCAACTATACTTTTCTGTCATGAGAGGGCTGGCCACCCTCTAGCTACCAAGGTCACAGCTCATTCCTCGCGCAAGGTGGGAGCTTCCTCGGCCCTGTTTGCCGGAGTGTCTTTACCCGACATCTGCAGGGTGGCGACATGGACGAATGTCCATACCTTCACGAAGCATTGCTGCCTGGATGCATGGCAGAAGGCGGATGTAGCGGTCAGACAAGCTGCTCTGCGACGTCTGTTCGCATAAGGTATGAACTTAGTGTCTATTATTTTTCATATGTAATTATTGTACGATCGGTGATTAATATCTTTTGGTAACATATATATATATATATATATATATATATATATATATTATATAGTTTTCGCAACTGCCAGCACGGGGTTTGCATTTCCCTAGCTTGAAAGGCCTTGCCCAGGAGTCTGGTACCCTCTGGTGACTGGGCACCGCGTACGCCGACGCGGAAGCGGTGATAGCTGTGTGGTATATCCAGTTTTGTTTATTGGTCTCCTTCGATCCCGTGCTTGTGCTTGATTGAATTCATATTCAGTGCTGACCGCCGAGCATGATTTCAAGCCTTTTTTTCCCTTTAAATGGCTTTATTCATTTATTCATTTTTTCTTTTTTATCATTTTTTCTTTGGATCCGATGAAATGGACCAAGGTAATTGACTTATATATGTGTCACAGCACATGGACTTCCGTTATTCATCGGTCTGCCAAGTTGCCTTATGGGAGCTGTAGTTTCATGGGGACATGAGCGCGCACCTGCTGGCTATCATTTATGTTGGAAATCCACAATGTGTGTTCATTTTGGCCTCGGGGTGCGTTTGCTATTACTATGCCCCACTGCCTCCTGAGGAGATTAATTTGGTCTATGCGAAGACAATAGGGCATCAGATATCATTGCTCTTCTAGCATAAGAGACAGATCGAACTCTGATTAACCTGTGACCCAGCCCGTTTGACTTTGCCGGATTAGGGGTAATCTTGCTACAATAATGCTGTGATACTTTGCAGCACATGTTTTATCTCATGCTTTTATTGTGTATTTAGGCACATGTTTCTGAGCGATTGGCGGACCCAGTGTATATACTCTAAATGTTCCCATTTAGGCAGGTGACATGAATACTGTTCATTTAAGTACGTTTATATGCACATTGAAGGGAGAGGGGCATTACGTTGCTGGTTTCGTAGAAATTACGAGTTGCAGATATTTAATAATTTTTTGTATTGTGCATACTTTATAAATATCGGATCTGTCCTAATGGTACCAGTGACAATGCCTATATGTATACTAAGAGAACGGTTACATTTTATAAATGATCCACATCAGTGCATTTCATTTATGCAACAGTATTTTTTCTATGTTTATTTTGCACTTTCTAGGGGAAGGGCTATATATACTTACACAGTTTGGGTGCCAATTTGATTGATAAAGGCTTCTGCGAAGCCGAAACGCGTTGTCACAGTTTCGACGGGCTTCGGGAGGAGCAGAAGGGCGAGTGGTGGTCCGTCCCCCCTGAATCTGGCCGTCTCCTCTCTTTCCAGCCAGATGACTGGGACCCCGACGACCCGGACATTACGGAGGACGACGTGGTGCAATACGGGCCTGGTCCCTTTAACGGGGAGGGCATCATCAAAGGCCCCGCCCCCGCTCCCGCCGTCATATCGGGCCCGCCCAGGAGAGTGGATGACGACAAACCCGGAAGAGAGCCGAGGGAACCGGAGCGAGAAGAGGACGCCGAAGAAGGAGAGTGTGAAGGCAGGCATCGGAGAGGGGAACGACTGGCGCTGCTGACAGTACCGGAGGGAGAACCCGACACCAGGACGCCAGGAGGCCAACGGTTCGGCTCTGCGCCCCGCCACACTCCTGGAGGAGTGTGGCTCCAACAGGTACGAGAACGTATGACTGGGTGGATGGGGAGGAGAACAGCCGCTTTTAAATAGGGCACCTCCAACTACCCCTTCACTTCACCCGATCCCTAGCACAGCCCCTCACGCCGTCGGAAGTGTGTTTGTGGCACTGGTGCTCCCTCACTCCTACCCTGATCCCGTCTCGAACATAGCGGGGAGTCTCACAGTTCCTTTTGTTTTGTTTTGTCTTTTGCCTGGTGGGAGCGAGCCCGAGGGATCCCAGGAAGAAGCCTGAAGAGGGAGAAAAACCGCGACCTGTGACGTGAACAGGACCGGACGAGACCTGTGGAACATTAACAGGACACACCTTGGACTGGGTCCCCCAAGACTATAAAGCTGGCCCATCGCGACAAACCCCATATAAAAATAAAACCAGGTCTAACCAGATCCCGTGTCCAGCCTGATCCTTGCGAGGGCTTACACGCGTCTCCTTGAGCTCGGGGTCGAGGGAGACCCAGGAAAATAAAGGTGCCGTATTCCATCAGCTTTGTGTACGTGCCTTCTTCTTTGGAAGCAGGATTGGTTGTGTGTGTATGTGTATGTGTGTATATATGTGTTATCGTGGAGAGGAGTTGGCCTAACGGCTAGGGCAGTCGACCTCGACTCTGGGGAACTGGGTTCGAGTCTCGGCAATGACGCTGAACATCCTGTGATTCTGGGCAAATCACTTAATCTCCCCGTGCCTAACAAAAAAAAAAATGAATGTGTCCTCATGTAATGCAACTGGTGCTATGTAAAGCGCTCTGATACCCGATTCGGGTCAAGTTCGCGCTATATAAAACTCTGTAAAGTAAAATAAAAATAAAATACCAAAGTTCTTTGCCGTCTCAAAGCTTGTAGCGCACGCTCGAGTCAAGTTGAGTTAAATTATTTTATTTTGGCATTTTCTCCCCATAGCTGACAAACCGTTTTCGGCCACAACGGCCTTTATCAATGTCAGTGTGCCACATATTGCCACACATTTTAAACGTTGTTCGTGTTATCATAATAGAAAACGGACTTCAATTTTCAAAAACATTTCACAAATGGTCGCGGCCATCTTGGAATGGTAAGAGTAAATACATTTCGATCAATTCATCATAAATTGAAACACATTAATTTATATTCTTTCATATTTTTTAAAATGTATTGTTCTAATATTTAATCCTTTCCAAATATAATCAACATAATAATGCTTAAGAGTGTTATACATAAAAACATCTCATTATCTTACTTGCATTATGCTGATATGCAAAACATGAATTTCACTTCAAATGGGGTTCATTTGTATTATTCAGCTATGTAGGTTTTTTTTGTGCATATGTAGTTACTATGGGATTTTTTGTATAACACATATTTTCCCTTGGGTAGAGCCCAGAATGGGCAGTATTAACTCCATAGTAAAACAATTGGTGTCTAAAACTGCTATTGATAAAAGGCTAATGACAATATACTCCCATTATTCTACGAGGGAGATTTTTGCCGCAATGGGCGACCATAGGAGATAGCAAATTCAAAACTTACAAAAACATTACTGACAATCCCTACTTATGGCAAATTCATAAATATCAAACATGTCCCCATAAAGTGCTTGTGGTAGATGCTATGACCTTGAAACCATTTATCATAAAACCCACATTACACCAGTGCCTTCTATTACCCAATACCCTAATCGGAAATCTATTTAATTGATCCATAGTAAGAAGATAGAAGAGAAAGAAAGGGAGAAGGAGAAAAGAATGTTGTTACACAAAAGTGCTCTCTATTAATCCAGATGGAGGGAAACCTAGTCCAAACTGATTATTCATATTCTAACCCACATGGACCCATAGTTCTTCCTCGCTATTCAGACCGTGGGGGACAAGTGCCCTTAGCTCGATGATGTATTTCGACTCAAGCCGACATAAAATTCTCACCCTGTCACCTCCTCTTTCTAACATGGGCACCTGATCTATACAATAGAAACTTAAAAGATCACTGTTATTCTGATGCAGAGCCTCAAAATGCCTAGCTACAGGATAACTATTGTCCTCTTTAGTTATCGCCTGCATGTGCTCTAAAACTCTTTTTTTCGATTGATGCACCGTGCTGCCTACATATAAGAAGTTGCACGGGCATACCAGGCAATAGATGACAAAATCAGTGTTACAGTTGAGTAACTTGGTAATCTGTTTCTTGTAGTCCCTACCCGTAACTGGAAAATCCTTAGTTTTGACGCTTTTCCTGCATGCCTTCCAATGCAAACAAGGATAGAAGCCCTTTACTTTCAGATCATCCCTGTTTCTATTTGAGAAATGACTATCGACGAGTAGATCTTTCAAAGAGGTCTTTCTTCCAATAGGTAACACTAGGATGTGGAGGAACTAGATGTCCAATCGTTCCAACTGCTTGTAGGATGTTCCAATGTTTGTCCAGTATTCTACTTACCTTATTGGAATCTGTAGAATACGTCAAGATTAGCCTAGTGACCTCCCCTTTCTCCTCTCTGGGCTTTTTACTGAGAAGATCTGGTCTATCCTGTTCATTAGTCCTACTGACAGCTGCTTGCAAAGACTTTTTGGGATATCGCCTTTTCTCAAATCGTGATAGTGCCTCATTTTCTGCCACTTCATAATTCTCATGAGTAGCTATTTTGTTTAATACGAAGTAGCTCACCATAGGGGATACTATTCACTAAACAGCGAGGATGTTGGCTAGTGAAATGCAAAGTGGCATTTACCGCTGTTGGTTTGCGATATAACTCAGTCATCAGTTGTTCACCAGTAACATACACAGTGAGATCCAGAAATGCCACATCTGAGTTACTAATATGACTAGAGAAATGTAAATTATACTCATTAGTATTAAGATTGGCGATGTACTCTTCAATTTCTGCTTGTGAACCTCGCCAGACAATAAAAATATCGTCGATGTATCGGGCCCAAACAGCTATTTTGTGGGCCCATTGTTCATTGGTCTCAGCCCAGGCCACGTGCTTCTCCCACCAGCCCACAAATAAATTTGTGTTGCTGGGGGCGAAGCACGTGCCCATGGCCATCCCCTGTTTCTGTATATACAGCTGATCTTCAAAAACAAAGATGTTATTATGTAGGCAGAATGAGATAAGTTTCAGTAACATATCATTATGTTCTAGAAATTTCAACAGTCTTGCCTTAAGAAAAGTTTCAATAGCCTCTAAACCCTGTAGATGATTGATACTCATATAAAGACTGGTAATATCGAGAGTCACCAAGAAGAAATCCTCTTCACACATGATATTATCGATCAATTTGATAAAGTCCACAGTGTCCTTAATATAGGATACCAAATCTTAAACAAATGGACAAGGACGGCATCAACCAGAATTGAAGTATTTTCCAGGAGGCTGCCCTTGGAAGAGACTATTGGTCGTCCAGGAGGTATCTTATTGTCTTTGTGAATCTTAGGGATATGATAAAAGGTAGGGGTTACTGGATGTTCCACTTTTAGGAATTGATATTCATCTTGATCAAGTATACCCCTATCTCTCCATGACGTAATCAAATTGTAAAATGCTTGAATACTGTCATTGTATTCCTCTCTGGTGATCTTGGCATATCACATTGTATCGTTTAACTGTCTTAAAGCTTCTCCTTGATATTGCAACTTGTCTTGTAGGACCACATTCCCACCCTTATCAGACGGCTTGATCACTATTGTTGAATCCTCTTTCAATGCCAAAATTGCTTCACGTTCATTCTTGAATACATTGTACGATTTCCACCTTTTTTCATTATTTATAACCTGGGTCCTCATCTTGTCCAGATCTCTAATGATGACCTCGTGAAAGCTGTCATGTATATCAAAAGCTGTCTTGGGAATAAATCTATATTTCCTCTTGAATTGACTTTTAGCACTACTCTGTGTTATATCAATCTGTTCCAAAAATTGAAGACCACCCTCAACTGAATCATCCTTTATCTGTGCCCAACCTCCTTCCAGTTCATGTAGGGTTCTTAAAGCTGCCAGGTCACTCACTGTTAAAATATCCGTTGGTTCCGTGAATTTGTCCACATTGCTCTCAGGCTTCTTTACTTTACCATGAAATAGCTTCTTCAGTTTAAGTTTCCTAATAAATCTGTACACGTCAATTCTTGTTTGTACATAATCTCATCTGTCAGTGGGGCAAAATGTGAGTCCTTTACGAAGAACTTGTATTTCAAATGTTGATAACCGTCTTCTTGATAGATTTATGACAGTTAGATCATACGTTTCTACATAGCATAAAAATCTCCCTCATAGAATAATGGGAGTATATTGGCATTAGCCTTTTATCAATAGCAGTTTTAGACACTGATTGTTTTACTATGGAGTTAACACTGCCCATGCAGGGCTCTACCCAAGGGAAAATATGTTACAGAAAAAATCCCATAGTAACTATATATGCACAAAAAAAAACCCTTCATAGCTGAATAATACGAATAAACCCCATTTGAAGTGAAATTAATGTTTTGCATAATATCAGCATAATGCAAGTAAGATAATGAGATGTTTTTATGTATAACACTTACGCATTATTATGTTGATTTATATTTGGAAAGGATTAAATATTATGAATGAATGAATGAATGAATGAATGAAATCGTTTTATAAAGCGCGCATTACCCGAGGGTGTCTTAGCCCTAGGCAGATCCAGGCCAAGAGAAGGAGCCACAGGTTTAGGGGGAAATGAAAGCAAAAACCAGGGTGACCCCACTAATTAAAGTGTAATCAGCCAAGTCCTTAGCTGCTTTCTAAATACCTGCAGAGCCTGCTGTGAGCGGAGAGCCAGGGGGAGAGAGTTCCATAGCTTTCCCCCCTGATAGGCTAGCGTTCTGCCACCCCAGTTTGCTCGCTTGATTCTTGGGACCATGAACGCAGAGCTAGATCTAAGACTTCTGTTGGGCACGAACCATGTGAACCGTTCTTGTAAATATGACGGGCCAGTCTTGTGAAGCGCCTTATGCATAAGACACAGTGCCTTAAAAGACACCCTCTTCTCCACTGGCAACCAGTGTAGATCATGCAGTAAGTGAGACACTGGTTTAAACTTGGGAATTTTCAGAAGTGTTGGTGCTACAGCGTTCTGAAGAGACTGCAATTTTTTTTGCAGATATTTAGAAGTCCCAAGATAGAGTGAGTTGCAATAGTCCATTTTGGATGTGATGAGGGCCATCATCACCGTCTTCTGCAAGTCAAATGGAATGTACGGGAGGACTTTTTGGAGAACGCGCAGCATGAAAAAACCTCCTGACATTATTGCATTTATTTGAGCAGAGAAGCACAGTTTAGTGTCAAAAATGACTCCCAGGTTTTTTGCCTTCTGCACAGGCTTCGGAAGGTTGCCCAACTTTGCCGGCCACCAGGACGCATTCCACTCTTTCCCAAAGAGTAATACCTCCGTTTTGTCCGAGTTTAATTTGAGGCAGTTGCTCCGCATCCAACTCGCCACTGCCGTCATACAACTGCAAAAATTTCCAGCATCTTTCTCAACCTGAGATGAAATGGATACCATCATCCGCATAGGACAGTACGGTCAGACCAAAACTGTGGATCAACTGCACCAGGGGGGCAACATACACGTTAAAAAGAGTGGGACGGAGTGCCGAGCCCTGCGGCACCCCACAGGGGAGCGAAAAAGGGTTTGATTTTTGCGTCTCCCATCTCCACCCACTGGGTTCTGTCTGCCAGAAAGGACCTCAGCAGTGTTAGTGCAGACTTCCTAAAAGCTAAAGTAAACAGGCGGTTAATAAGTAACGCATGGTGGACCGTATCAAAGGCAGCAGAGAGATCCAGGAGGATTGGAGCCGCTCTGCCGCCTTTGCCCACCCTTATTCTTACCTCCTCTGCTGCAGCTACCACAGCTGATTCTGTGCAATGGTTAGCTCTGAACCCATATTGGGCAGAATCTAGCAGTTGATGCAGTGTCCAGAAACGCTAGAATTTCTTCGTTCATGGCCTTTTCTAGCAGCTTAGCAGGGAAAGGAAGTCGAGAAAATGGTCTGTAGCTTTCCACAAGCTTAGGGTCCAGGGAAGGTTTCTTCACCAGCGGAAGAATGGAAGCTTCTTTCCAGCTGCTTGGGTAGTGCCCGGAGCTAAGCACCGCATTCAATAGGACTCTAAGTGGTCCTACCACCGTGCTGGCCACCTTGTTGAAAATCAAGGGGGGACAAGGGTCCGAAGGGACACCAGATTTGATGGAGCTCATAAGACTGATAACTTTATTCCATGAGAGAGGAGAGAACTCCACGAATAACGGAGGAGCTCCATCCCCTGAGGATGCCGCTGAGGTCACGGCCTCAGTCTGATGAAGAGAAAGGTCAGATCTACAAGAATTTAGAGAGAATGCTTGAAAGATAGTGTTGAGCTTAGATTGAAAGAACTCCGCCAGCTTGTTGCAGAAAGGTACATCCGGTAAGAAGACGTTACTGTTATTCCAATTGGACAAGTTTTTGACCGTTTTGAAAAGTTCCTTAGTGGAGTTTGCAGCGAGCCTGATTTTTTTCTGAAAAGTATTTAATCTTTTCTGCTTTAATTAGCTGTTTATACTCCAGGAGACATTTTTTATATTTGGTTTTTTCCTCCGACCCATAATCTCTCCTCCATATGCACTCCTGTAGCCTGCATTTAAGCTGTCCTGCTTTTAATGCTGGTGAGAACCAAGGAGCCGATGGATTTTTCCTATGGCTCTTTAGCGTTTTTTCGGGCACCTCTTTGGAACAAGCCGCATCAAGCCAGCGTGTGAAGCTGATAGTAGCGCAGTCTAAGTTGCTCTCAGGCAAAGGAGCTGATTGAGAGAGAGCCTCACATAATGCTGCCACTTTGGTATGCTTCCAGGGCCTGTATTTAATTGTTCTATTTGCACTGGTTCTATCCATTTTGTACCAGGGGGTTGTGACTGCGAAGAAAATTGCCTTGTGATCCGACCATAGGAGTGGCAGAAGCTTATCTTTGACTAAGTCTGCATTGCTGGTGAAGACTCCATCCAACGTATGGTTCGCCGTGTGAGTGGGAACATCTATAAGTTGGTGTAGATTGAAGCTATTGAGTGTGTCAACCAATTGCCCCGAGTCCTTGTTGGAGGACAGTTCAAGGTGGAAGTTGAAGTCCCCTACCAGCGTAAAGCTGGCACGCGTCACGCAGGATTCCATAAAAGACTGGATTTTATCAATAAAGCCCGTACCTGGGGGTCGGTATACTAGCATTCCATGAAACGTATATGATTTATTTAGATTGATTCCAAACGTAAGCGCTTCACAGTCTAGATGAAACATTGGGGTGAAACTCACCTCAAGCGTGTTGCGATATACAATTGCCAGCCCCCCCCCCCTCTCTTCCCAGTTCTGTCCAGCCTTTCGATATTGAAGCCCTCTGGGATAGCAGTCTTGATGTCTGGATCAGACCCGCTGTTAGCCCAAGTCTCCGTAAGAAAGCAGATATCAGGATTATGCTGGCTCATGAAATCTGCAAATTCATCTTTGTTCTTTATGAGCGACCTGGTATTAAGGAGCACACAGTGGTGTGTCTTGGCACCCCTCTGCCCATTTGCTGTTTCACTAATGCGGGCTCTCGGGGCACCAGGCATTGGCCCCACACCCATATAGGGGGAGAAGTTACACGCACGACAAATATACTCCTTGGATCCGCCACACAGGTCATGGGGGAGACAGTGGCTATTGGGTCCAGTGTAGCGTAGGGCAAGGAATTCCTCTCCTATGTAAGAGACAGGGGTCCTGGCCCCTGGCGCCGTCCATGCGCAGACGGGCTTGCCTTTGGCACGCTTCCGCTGCGCGGCCGGTCCCTCTCCCTCATTTATGGCAGGAAGTGGAGAGGGACTAGAGCGCCGACCCCAAAGATGGCGGTCGGCCCTGTCTAGGCGGAAGTGGGGCTAGTAGCGGAAGATGCATCTACCTCCCCTCGGCTCCCTCCACACAATCCGGAAAACCCGGTGGTGGACCAGAGAACCAGGAGAGCACCCGCTGTCAACTCAACGCAGGGAGACCGGTGAGTCCAGTCTAAAATGCTCCCATAGCGTCCCCCTGTGACAATATTCCCCCCCCCCCACCGAGTTGGCAGTGCCAGGTTTTGTCAAGCTAAAATGAGGTGCACAGTTAAAAAAGAATTAAAAAACGATATACACAATTTAAAAGCTCTTGAACACGGTTAAAAGGCACCACTCGCCTCAAAGCGGACTGGATCCGCTGAGCGGCCAGTCCGTCTCCCGCATTTATGGCAGGAAGTGGAGAGGGACTAGAGCGCCAACCCCAAAGATGGCGGTCGGCCCTGTCTGGGCCGAAGTGGGGCTAGTAGCGGAAGATGTATCCCCCCCTCCCCTCGGCTCCCTCCACACAATCCGGAAAACCCGGTGGTGGACCAGAGAACCAGGGGAGCACCCGCCGTCAACTCAATGCAGGGAGACAGGTGAGTCAAGTCTAAAATGCTCCCGTAGTCCGCCTGTAGCAATATCCCCCTCACGAGTTGGCAGTGCCAGGTTTTGTCAAGCTAAAATGAGGTGCACAGTTAAAAAAGAATTAAAAAACGATATACACAATTTAAAAGCTCTTGAACACAGTTAAAAGGCACCACTCGCCTCAAAGCGGACTGGATCCGCTGCGCGTCCGGTCCCTCTCCCGCATTTATGGCAGGAAGTGGAGAGGGACTAGAGCGCCAACCCCAAAGATGGCAGTCTGCCCTGTCTGGGCGGAAGTGGGGCTAGTAGCGGAAGATGTATCCACCTCCCCTCGGCTCCCTCCACACAATCCGGAACACCCGGTGGTGGACCAGAGAACCAGGGGAGCACCCGCCGTCAACTCAACGCAGGGAGACAGGTGAGTCAAGTCTAAAATGCTCCCGTAGCGTCCCCCTGTAACAATATCCCCCCCCCGAGTTGGCAGTGCCAGGTTTTGTCAAGCTAAAATGAGGTGCACAGTTAAAAAAGAATTAAAAACGATATACACAATTTAAAAGCTCTTGAACACGGTTAAAAGGCACCACTCGCCTCAAAGCGGACTGGATGAAAGAATATAAATTAATGTGTTTCAATTTATGATGAATTGATCGAATGTATTTACTCTTACCATTCCAAGATGGCCGCGACCATTTGTGAAATGTTTTTGAAAATTGAAGTCCATTTTCTATTATGATAACATGAACAATGTTTAAAATATGTGGCGATATGTGACACACTGACATTGATAAAGGCCGTTGTGGCCGAAACGCTTTTGTCAGCTATGCTGAGAAAATGACAAAATAAAATGTAACTCAACTTGACTCGAGAGTGCGCTACAAGCTTTATAACGGCAAAGAACTTTGGTACGCTTGAATTGTGGTATACCACCGCAGAGTATCAGCACCCACCTGAAATGTGAGCGGCGGCATTGGTGAAAGGTCAGAAACATATGTGTATATAATATGCTATACCATCTGCCTATTGATTGTTTTTTCTACTTTATGTCACATGGTGGGAGGGTTCACCTTACCCGCTGCCGTTGACATTTGATAACTGCTTGCTATTCTGATTCAAGCATGTGAATCTATAAAAGATAAAATACTGGAGAAAAAAGTTACTTGCCTGTAGACTGTGGTTCTCCAGTATTGATATATTTTATAGATTCACATGTGGCCCACCCTTCTACCATTTTAGGTTCACCTTCCATACCTCTATTGTTCCTCTAATTGTACTTGTGCTCAAAATTTGAGGTATGGTGGCCCTGCAGGGGGATGGATACTCTATGGTCTATGCTCTGATTGATTGGCTGAAGTTTGGATGTTTTAAAACAATGATAATAGGTTGCTAAAGGCTATTGAATTTCTATAGGAATTAAATGTTAAGCTTTAATACTGCTATTTTGCTGTTACCGTGCGTGGAACTCCCACCATGACGACGGGAAGATTCAAGCATGTGAGATATCAATACTGGAGAACCACAGTGTACAGGTAAGTAACTTGTTTTTTATATTTTAAATATATTTAGGGGTTTTGATTTGTTTGTTAGTATTTAAGAGTGGCATGTATGTTTTCTCAGGGTGGGTTTTTCTGCGTTTTCTTTTATGGGTTTTTTGTAAGTCAAACTTTGGTTTTTTGGATGGTGACTGCGTTTGTTTTGTTTATTTAACAGGGAAAATTGTTTGGATTTTTTAAAAATACTGTTTATTTTCCCTTGTTTTTATGGATTTCTTGGAACTGTTTTGTCTTTTCATTGTTTGTCGGGTTTTGAATCCCTTCCCTGAATTGTGTTTGTTTGTATTAAATGGTTTATATTTTTGTATTGTATTTTTTCAATTTTTGAATTCGATTTTTATGAAGTTTTTGATTATATTTTGTTATGAATGTTATATTGGCTATGGAGGTCTTAAATTACTAAATCGGTAATAATTCTATTTTTTTATATTATTTTTATGTTGAGTGGGGATTTTTAATTGTATTTAATTTGCTCATAACTTGCTATTTTGTAATTGTGTAATGATATTCTGTTATAATATGAACTCTTTTTATTTGTATGTAGGTTATGCTATTATACGTTAGTTTTTTATTTGAAGAAAGTGTCTGTGTTTTAAAAAATATATTTTTTTTTTCATAAAGTAATTAGAAATCTACATACATCAGCGTCAGGGAACAAAACAAATGGCAAATCCTAGCACAAGATGAAAACATTATTGAGGCAACCTGCTCTCCAAGAAGAGCAGTCAAAATGGTCATTGGCAAAAATAGAAGATACATTATTTGGTGTAGAGGGGAGCGGCGTGGAGGAGAACAGAGTTTATAGATTAATCAGGAGTGATTGGGCCAGCGAGTGCATCCGTCATCCAACACGGAAGAGGATCCCAAATAAGCATCAGCCTGTACCTCCGCTGTACATTCTCTACTAATATCAACTCAAACATGCTGATATTAAAAAATTCATGCCACCAGTTCCAGGGATTGGGGTACTCGCTAGAGAGCCAGGAGCGTGCAAGTACAAGTCTGGCCAGAGAGATTGAGAAGAAATATAGACCTGCTAAATGAGGAGGAAGTGTCCCAGGATATTCAATTTCAGATTCGTTACCGTCCGGTGGTTTGTGATGCTATACATTGTACCAAAAACTAAGTCCTAATATAAGCGCAGAACAGGACAAGAGGCAAAAATATGGACCCTGTTAGCATCCCCGAGACCACACAGGAAGCAGCAACCGGCCTCCCGAAGCTTCATAGCAAAGAGGTGGTGTGAAGTATAATAAAACATTGATAAATTTAAAATGATGCACCTTAACACACGACATGTTAAGAGCTGACTAAGGCAGAATATTACTGCACCTCAGATAGTCTGTCGTTACCGCTGTGTTAAGAAGTCCACTCCATTTGTTGGCCTGGTCCCGAAATGGATCCTCTGTGTGGTCCCGAGAGGGCTGATAAATTAGCTTGTATACCAGGCCAAAATTTCTCTTAGTTGGAACCTTCGCTACCAGCTCTAATAAAGAATTATCAGATCACTGAATCTCATCCTTATTTGAGACTAGATATGAAGTGTTGATCTTGAAGATACCTGTAGAAACCCATGTAGGGAAGAGAATACTGCTGCTACAAATTCTCAGAGGAGAGAATAAATCCACCCTCAAAGAGTTGACCCAGGGTGAAGAGATTTACCTTCTCCCAGTTCTCATGAAAACAGTCATGCACACAGGAGGGAAGGTTGAGATTGTGTCCCAGATGAACTGGTTAAGTGCGGTAAGATTAGAGAATATGCTCTTTATGGAGCCCCAAATACAATGAAAAAACTTTAGGGTCTTAAATCGGTTCAGTTTAAAATACATTATGTCAATAATCCCTGCACCTGGAGTGGTTGATTCCCTCAGTGGCAAGAAATCGGCAACATTCGCCATTGCAGCCATGTCCCCCAACCCAAGACCAGACGGAGTTGTGAAAAAAATGAGGCAAGATAATAAAATCACAAGACCAGAAGCGAGATCCCGCCGTCTTCCTTAGGTTGTTGAAGAAGCAGAATCTTACATCGAGGTTTCCTTTAGCACCAGATAAACCTCTGCCATAAAGCCTCAAGCCTGTTAAAGAAGACCACCTGGAGAAAAAGCAGGATACAACGAAACAGATAAAGGTACCTCAGGAGGATAATCATTTTGATGAGGTTACATTGTCTGATCAAACCTAGATGAAGACGGTTCCATTTGGCAAAAGTATTTGCTGATAAAGCTTCCTGTAATTATTCTCAAGAATGTCATCTATGTGTAGCGAAAAAGTAACCCCTAAATAGACGATCATCTGTACCCATCTTTTATAATGACCAGGGGGAATAACATTGGACAAGACCTGCGTCTTATCTGTGTTGAGGTTCTATCCAGAGACTTTCCTGAATGTTTGAGCAGCTGCCACCACTGCCGCTAAACCTCTGATTGGAGTATGGGTTAAGATAGCCAAATTGTCTGCATACGCCAAAACTTTAACCTCATGCAGATTTATCCGCAGGGGCTGAAGTGCCTCTGACAATCTCAGGTATTGGATGAAGGGCTCTATATATATATATAATGCAAATAGCTGAGGGGAGAGTGGGCGCTCCTGCCTAGTAACCCGTGAAATGGTTATGGGATCTGAGAGGGAACCGGAGCAGCGGATCCTTGCTGTCAGCCCGATGTAGAGATGTTGAATTCTAGAGATGAATCAGGAGCCTAGTCCAGCTGACTCCATGACTCTTCCCCCCGCCACCCCCTCCCCCATAAGAAGGGCCAGGAGACTCAGTCAGAGGTCTTCTCGGCGTCTAAAAGGATCATGCCCACATGTTCCCCACCCAAGGAAGCCGTCTCCAAGGTTGTGATTATCATATTGACATGAGATGTGTCCTGTTGCGGGATGAAACCATGCTGGTTTGGATCGCCCAGACCCGAGATAACTGCAGACAATCTATCACAAGAATTTGTGTGTAGATCTTTGAATCTGCATTTATTAAAGAGATGGGGAGGTATGACCCACAAAGCATTGGATCTTTCCCATTTTTGGGGAAAATAATGATTTTGGTCCCTCCCCAGGACCCGGGTTCCCGGCCGGATGTTTCAGATGAGTTGAACAGATGCCTAAGAATCGGAGCCAAGATATGTAAAAAGGTGGCATAAAATTCCAGCAGGATCTGATCGGGCCAGAGGGCTTACCTTTAGCCGGGGAACCTATAGCCGATTCTACTTCCGAAAAAGTAATGGGAGCTTCGAGCATTGATCTTTCCATCTGGCTCAATTTATGTTGGAAATACCACCCAGTAAATTGGAGAATTAGTGGATGAAGAAGAGCTTGATAAAACCGCCTAAAACCTCTGTGATGGCGGTTGGATCAGCCACCACCACACCATTCTCACCCCAAATCTGGTGAATAGTGTTAGCACTGGAACTGTCCTTTTATTCTAAAGGAAGGGATTCGCCACATGTCTTCGCTGTTTTCTAAGCTGATCAGCTGTCTAGTGCGATAATTTTTAATCGCCCGATCCCAGATACGCTTGCTTAGAAATGCCCGAAGAGTGATAAACTGCTCCAGAAGGGCCTCAAACCGGGGACAATCACTAGCTATTGTGCAGCGTTCTAGATGGGACTCTAATATGCCAAGAGACCGGCATTCCTCCATCTCCACTGGCTTTTGTTGCCAAGCTGTGATCTGAAGCACTACTCCATGGCATGAGGCCCTACATGCATCCCAAACGACAGAGGGTGATGCTGAGCCTATATTAAACTGTAAGAACTCTCGTAGGTGAGAGCTCAAAGCATCTGTATAACTGACGTCTAAAAGAAACTTATGCTCGAAAGTCCACCCCCAGGGCCCTAATGCCTGAATATGCCCAGACGATTGAATAAACAGAGATAGAGAATTGTGGTTGGATATGATCCTTGAGTTAAGAGACAACTTAGAAGATGAAACAAGCAAGTTACTAATAAGAAACCTATCCAGCCGTGACAGGGATTTATGAGGAGCTGAATAAAACATTAAGCTGGGTTCCTTTGGTCTCTCAAAGCGCCAGATGCCCCCTGCTGATGCCTGAGCAAGCTGACGAGGCAAAGATGGTGGCTAGTGGCTGATCACAGCAGAGCTCAGTCGGAGGTCTTTGCTCCTCCGGTTACATGGTGTCTTGGGCACTATTGATTTTGCACTAGCCAGTATGCCAGTCAGGGGGGGTTGAGGATAGGAGGCTGGCCAGACCAAACAAGCGCTCATCTGTCACCAAAACTAGAAAGGAAGCAGCCTCTCCCTGGCAAATTGATGTAGGGCACTCAAGGCAGCTGTGGTAGTCTTAGGCCAAACCCTCTGCGCATCTCTAAGCGGCAGTGGCCCATAACTTGTGACCAGCTGGGGGCAGCCCAGCTCTGTCTGGCCAAAACTATGAGCTCGCGGAGAGGATGTCCGGCATAAACGCGTCTTCTTCTGGTCCTGCTGGGGTGGGGTGGGGTGGGGGTATGCAGTCAGGTTCACAGCGAACTCTGGATTCTTTTATCTCCCCGCTGCCCCCAAACCCCTCCCCCCACCTCCCCCCCTGCTCCGATAGCTTCAAGGTACGTCTCTAGCCTTGGGAGCAAGGAAATCAACCAGTATTATGAGCCAGCAACTCGAGACCCTACCCCACTTTCCTCAACCGAACCCGGTACATGCTCCAACGAGTCTGTTGGCCCGGCAGGGTCCTCCCCGTCCCAGCAGGGTCTGACTCCGCCACACAACGTGGATGAGATTATCTGGCAGCCATTGTTAGAAGAGGGGCAGTCACAGGTTACACGCCCCCTGCTTTCTCAATCGACTTGTGAGCGCTCTGGACCCGGACGGGTTGTTGGGTGAAGGCCAGGAGGCCTGATTTTCCCTCTTAGACTGGTCCAACAGTGGCGAAAAGGAGGAGGACCAAATAGTCAAATCTGCTCTAGATGTTAGAGATGCTAAAGATCGCATCAGTCTCACAGAGCTCCAATAGCATTCCTCTATAAGCGTTGATTCCCTCTACCTCCACATTACTCTCCTCGAGGAGACTGAGTGGGCTCGGGGGGGGGGGGGCCACTACTGCCCAAGTGGAGGACTTTGTTTCAGCAGCTTTCGATCAAGGGATAATCGACCCCACACCCTCACTGGATGGTACAGAAGAACTATCATGGGACCCAGAGTGGACTCAACTGCCACCTACCAGTCGCTCTCCACTTACTTTGGTGCCCTCCATTACCCCACCAACAATGAACCAGCCATCTTCTGGTGCTTATGATAAAGGGTCAGCTCCCCATCATCTGTCCGCTTCTTTGCCGGCAGCTTCACCACAAATTGAGAAGGATGTCCCCACTCTGGGCGCTATTTATCGACTCCTCTTGCAACACAGGAAGGACTACATGAAGGATTCACTTGCTTTGAAGACCGCCCACCTGAAAACCCAAGTGGTGTTACGCAAGATGTCGAAAAATCTGGATATAATACATTCCCGGCTCAGTACAGTTGAGGGATCTCAGAAAGCCCTCCGTATGGAGGTAGAGGAGAACAGCTCAGTGATCGCTCAGTATGACACCCAGCTAACTACTCTCTTAACCAGGGTGGAAGGAAGACCTGGAAAACAGATCACAAAGAAATAATTTGTGAGTCTGGGGTGGAGGGTTCCCCAATAGGCTGTTTCACTATCCTCAGATTATTCTTATTTTCTTTGGGAACTTCATCGAGATCTACCATGCTGCTACTCCAAAGATGCCTGCTAGCGCATGTGGGGTTTACTTTTTTGTCCGCTCAGATTTTTGTCATCAAACGGTGGTGAGGCGCAGACAGCTAACAAAGTGGCAACCCGTTAACTGAGACCGCTTGGGCTGTGGTTAAACGTGTACTATCTATAGTGGCTCCCCCTTTACCTTTGCCTATAATACGCTGGTACTCCTTTTGGGTGAGCGGTCACTGGTCTTAGGGTTGGAGAAGTGGTTTTGTGATAGTTTGGTGGATTGTTCCTTTGGGGGCAGGGCTGAGGGGAGGGGTTTGAGGGTAATCGAGATTGTCCCCTCTCTGTTTTTCTCCATTTTTAGTAGTGTTCTGGCTATTGTTTTAAGGTAGGCCTTGGTTGTTAGTAAATAGTTGCACTTTGATTGCTAGCATTTAGTGTATTTGTTTGGAGAATCTTAGTATCAGTTGTGCTAGCTATTGTTCTAGTCTTAGTCCTTGGTAGCTGTGTTCTTTTTTGAGTATTTCTAGAAATTGTTAGCATGTTAGCGGGCTTCTTCCAAGTTTTCTTTGGAAGGAATCATGCCACTCTTACTTTGTAATGTTTTTGCTTCTTGAGAAATGGTGCTGTTGTGGACATTCTACAATGTCCTAATCGGTACTAGCCACTAACCTAAGTTTCTTTGAAAAAGTCCATTAGTTGGGAGAGATTTGTTATTTTTTATTTGTAGTAGTAGTATTGAGATACTTTTAATATGTGGTAGTGTTGGGTTACTTCTGTGACCGGGACGTAGGCTAATACTATTAATTGTTTTACTAAAGTATCCAAAAAATTGATGGATGGAATGCTTGAATTAATCTCGGCCACTGGTAATTACTTGGGGCGCATCCCAGTCCATTTTTATTTTGCACACAATGCCACCTCAGTTTGGACTTAGCCATATGCAAAACAGACTTGACCATGTTCCAATGGAACAGTCCTGCCGGAACTGCTCGGCCAGGTCTTCTCTTAACCGAACACAAGTAACCCAGGACCATTTTCCATCCATCACTTTTTTGTATACTTTCATATAGTCCTCTCAGGACTCCTGTTGACCTAGGTTTGATCCGTTCCTGTCCTGGGCATTATGCCCAGCCACACAAGTGGGGCAGCATTTTTATTGCCACGTGGGGCAATGCTAGGTGGTAGGACGTTTGTGTATTCCTACAGATTCTGGAAATTTCTGTCACAGAAATGTAAGAAAAATGTGTGATTTTTAGGAAAAGTTTGAGGTTTGCAGGGCATTGTGGGTAGGAAACCTTTGTAGGATCCATGCAAGGCGCACCACTCTGGAATCCCCTTGGTGTTTCCTTTTAAAAATGTGTATGCATGTGGGGTACTGTTATTATCGACAGACGTCTGGGAAATTTGAGGCTCCCTGCAGACTCCAGAAGTTTTTGTCAGAGAAATATGAGGACAATGTGTATTTTTCAGTCAAAGTTTGAGTTTGCAAAGGCTTTTGGGCAAAATTACCTGGGGATAGCCATGGAAAGCATGCACCCCTGGACTCGCCTGGTTTTCAAAGATGTACAGGTTTGCTAGGTTTCCCTAGTTGCAGGCTGAGCTAGGGCCTAAACTCCACAGCTACCTATCTTGTGGGAGTTTTCAGTGGAAAAATTTGAGGAGTCCATGTTGCGTTTTTTTGCACTTTCCAATTGTGGGCGCTAGGGCCACCCACAAAAGTTGGGTTCCATTTTTATGTGGAGATGGGTGAGAACGCTGGGTGGTTGTTTATTTGTGGATCTTAACAGATTGTAGACATTTCCAACACCAAATGGAAATAAATGAGTGATCTTAGTCATTTATGCACTTCTACGTTTGCAGGGCATTATGGGAAAGTGAATGAAAGACTTTCATACCGCCAACCACGGGCCCAGTCCATCATATCGGTGCACTCCCATCAACACTTCCACCATTCAAGGGCCCATCACATTCATACGACGGAGGACAGAATCTCCAATCAAAACAACCTCACACCCATTCATCAACCATCTTGCATACAAACACACCACAAGGAAACCTCCATAAATGCGTATGTCCAGACTTGTTGACGCTTGGTGTGTCAATAACTGTCACAAATGAAAAAAACTGTTTGACTACGTTTTTTCTACTTGTCAAGTATCCTCCTCTGTTGATATTCTGAGCATTACCGAACGCATACCTTTACTAACTGCTCCCTTGACAGCCATATGAGGCTCAGGAAGATGTGTCTTTCATGCACCTGTCGCGCACTCACTATGCTAAATCCAACTCCTTCCAGTTTGTGGATGCAAGTTGGGGAGTGTCCGAGATTGCCTTTCAGGGCCCACATTCCTAGAACTGAGTGAGCATATCTACCTTGGAAACTAAGATAAACATGCTGGATAAGACTGTCCTAAGTTGCTTGAAGAGCACCCCCTAAACTACGAAGAATGTTAGTTTTTGACACACAGAGTAGTCAGTGAGAATGTGGCATATGTCCAGTCCACCGTTGTGCAGTGCTGTGACTGTAATGCACTTGTCATATGGCAAACTGAACATCTGCTATGTGCTGGCAAAGGATGAGCATGACAAGCAGGACAAATATATGACCCAGACATGTATTCTGGGTTACAGAGTTCTCTGTAATGTTATGAGTATTTGTAAAGTGCACTATCAACTGGGATCCTGCCGCTGATGCAGGAGCAGTCAGGGCTGATCCATGAACTCAACTAGTTGAAGAGCCAAGTCTTCAGTTTTGTGCGGGATCCAATAATTTTAGAAGCAGCACAGATGTGTAGTGGCAGGTCATTCCAGCCTTTTGGAGCAAGGTAGGAGAAGTCTGTTCTGGTGCTGTGTATGCATGGAATGTGTGAGAGTATGAGTCCGACTGAGCAAAGGTGTCAGGAAGGTTTCTGAAATCTGAGGCATTTTTGTGGTATGCTGGGCCAGTGTTGTGTAAGGATTTGATTGTGTGTGTCAGGAGTTTAAAGAGTTGTGGATGGGAGCCAGTGAAGTTCATTGAGGTGCAGGGTGTGTGCGTGGTGGGAGTTTGAGGGGCAGGCTGACTACTTCATTCTCTATGGTTTGGAGTCATCTGCTTAGTTAACTGAGGGATTAATGAGTTTTGGGGTGAGTGGGACGCCGATGGGGTTAAGTCCTTTGGTGAAGATAAGTGATATCATGTTTTATATCTACTTCCTTGTCTATCTACCTTCTACCTATGCAATATCTTTGTGAAAGCTCACCAAGCCTAAACTTTTCCTACCTGTTCATGTCTCTATCCCCTTCAAAGTCATGACTAATCCCGTATCCTTGCCAGGTAAACCTTTACTAACGTTCCGTTGCGAACTAACTGAAGCTCAAGAAAACATCTTTCATGCGCCGTTAGTGCATTCACTGTGCAAGTTGGGAGTGTCCAAGACTACCTTTAAAGGCCTAAATTTCTCAAACTGAGTGTGCTATATCTACCTTTGAAACGAAGTCAAGAATGCTGGGGAAGTCTAAGTTCCCTAAAGAGCACTTCAAAATCAACAACAAAAGTTTACGTTTTTGCCACATAGGGTACTCCGTGACAACATAGCTTATGTTCCATCCACTGTTATGTGCAGTATGGTGGCTATAATACACTGGTCATATGGTGAGTACAACACCTACCACGTTCTGGCGGTGGATAAAGTTGTTAAGCAGGCTATAAGTAAGTCCATGATTTCCTCAAGTAGAGGAAAATAATTTGTACGGCTGCTTGCCTAGTGAAGTAGTGGCCCATGGAAGGTATGTATCCATGTACAGCCATTGAAAGGTATATCTTATGGTAGCTCCACCTCAGTCACTTTCCCAGTACTACACTTTTTTATGGTACAACATTGAGCAAGTAGGAAAACAGGGTTGGCTGAGACGGCAGCCTCCTGACTCTTTCCTTGCTTAGAGCAGCCTCATGGTAGAGTCTTTCTGGCTGTTGCAGGAATGCAGTCAGCAAAGTGTCAATCCTACAGCCTTGTCATGTCCTCCAAAACATATTAAGTTGGGGCTGCTGCTTCTGTAGAAGCAAGACTTTTAATGACGTCAACTGAAAGTCAAGAAAAGACATGGGTCTTCCAGTGGTAGTCTGACGATAAACATCATATGCATTGTATGTTGCCATGTGGATCTGGTGGGTATACAGCTTCTTATACCTAGTGTGAGTTTTAGGACTCACATTGTAAGGCTGAAGAACCTGGTCATTCTTATCGACTCCACCCATGTACTTGTAATGGAGTATACAGGTAGGCGTGTTAACTTTGGGAAACTGACCCCAAACCGTATTTGGGGAAGTGCTCTCATCATGGATTGTAGTGAGCAAGTACACATCACGCCTATCGGAGAACTTGACTACAAGGAGTCTGTTGGAACACATCGCTGTGCTTTGGGATTTTTGGAGCTTTTTACAAGCATGATTCTGTGGGATTCCTTTGCTGCAACATCAAAGTGTACCGCATGCCACAGTGCCAGCTTTTGACAGCTCTCCTCCTGTATAGAAGTTGTCCAAATAAAGTTTATAACTTTTATGAGGAAGTGGCTGGACAAGCTCCCATATAATCTTTGCAGTGACCCGTAGCGTGGGAGGGCAACCTGCAGGATTTAGAGGGGAGTCCTTCTTTGTATTCAGTCTTGGGTTGTATACATAGCCAATAGAGCACTCACACTACATTCCCAACTTGATGCCACACCAAGCTTTTTTGCTCTGTATGTCTTGCCTGAACAGCAGCAGCCCTTTGTACAGGATCAAGTCCTCATCAATAGCTAAATTCTTTTCAGAAGTATAAATTTCTGGAAACCTGGCAGACAAATGTTTCACCACAGGACATATTTCGAATTTTGAACAACCTGACATGGTCTAGATGGTCTTGCGGCAGTGCAGCAAAATTATTATTAAAATATATTGCAATATCAAAAAACGATCTCTGCTCATGTATGGTGCGAAGATGGGTGCGACCCAAACTGTGCGAATAGACCAGTAGGACTGCAAGCGTGGTTTGTGCACTAACCCCTTTTGAGTGTAAGGTCCAAAAATGTCAACTCCTCAAGTGAAGTGGGAGTCCACCGGTGTGCCCTAGTGTGAGAAGCTGGCTTAGTATATGGTGTTTTCTAATGTAAATGGGCACCCTGCACTAATCCAGACAACCCCTATGGTGATTTTAGTGGTCTTAGACAACCTTAGAAAGCTCTCTAAGTGATAGCTGTGGAGAGCAGCCTTCAGGCTTAGTCCAGAAGGAGTGTAAGGCAGCTTGTTTTACCAGAGCATAATCTTATTGGTATAGATTAAGTGAAAAAGAACCACACAGTGTATTTATAAAATATGTATTTATTATAAGGCACTCACTAACACATACAGATATCTCCTACCCGTAGATATACACAATGCACACAATACTTTACAATAAAAACAGGTAAGTAGCACAAATACACAGTGGTCGCCAGGGGGAGACCAAACCATTTACTAAAATAGTGGTATGCGAACCACGACTCCTGTCCAGACTATACCCAGAAGACGTAGAAGTGCTGGGGACCCAAGGAACAACCCGAGGTAAGTAACCAGGAACCCCACGGAGGCTGTGTGCAGAGTGGGAACACGACTGCGGGCTCAATACAAGTCAATGGGTAAGTCCTGGCCTGCAGAAATCAAAGAAGAACCTCAAGAGGACCCACAGGCCGGAGGCACTGGAGTCGCTAGAGGACCTCGAGCAGCTCACCAAAAATGCAGGCCCACGGTGCAAGTGATGCAGTGAGGATCTTGGTCACAGGAGATGCTTGAGGTTGGGGCTACTTGGAGCCCGAAGATCTTGGAGGAAAGAAGCCAACAAGCCTTTTCAATGGCAAGTCGACGCGGTGCACAGGGGTTTGGTTCCTTCGGCTCCGACGAGGGATACTGGCCTCAAACTTGGTGAGAGGACAGGGCAGGCCTCGAGGGATGTGAAGAACCACCACCTGTATTGCTGAGCCTTTTGGAGTCAGTGGGAGCCCAGGATCAGCAGACCGGTCAGCTTCGTTGCGGTGCCTGCAGATGCAGGGAAGTGACTTCTTCACTTCAAGGGAGATTCCTTCAGGTGTCTTGGATGTCCACAGGCCTTAGAAGGTTCCTGTATGGAACACGGGCATAGACGTTGCAGCAGACTTTCAGGACGACGAGACCAGGAGCAGCAGGAGTCTTCCTAGTTGCAGTTTCAGATCCCAGAGCAAGGTCCAGAGTGCCCAGACGGTCGAAGAAGTGCTGTCTTGAGATTAATCGTGTCCCACGACGAATCTAGGGACCCACCTACAGGTAAGCCCTTAAGTACCTTAAGGAAAGGGTTGGGACAATTCAGGGTTCCCTCCCAAGGAAGGGGTCGGACAGTGGGGAGGATACTCCCATGTCCTTTGTCCAGTTTCACACCAGAGCGGGAGCCAACGGCACCCTGAGCTGGTTTGAACTGGACTATGCAAGGAGGGCACCAAGAGTGCCCCTCAAGCAGACTGGCGCTTGGCAAGCGCTCCCACCCAGCCCCAATACACTATACCCTGTCTGGGAGGTGGTCACACCTCCCTGTGACGGGATACTTATTGTTGTATCTTCCCCTGCTCGAGCTTGGCTCAGCAGCAGGAGGGCAGAATCGTGTCTCTGGTCGGCAACAGCCATGTTGAGCTGTCCGGGTCTAGAAGACTGGTACCGGAAGCACTGAGGGCCTCCCGGACGAGCTTTACAGTGCATGGAATCATACCTTTCACACCGTTTACGGTGTGGGGATATGATTCCAACATGTTTGATACAAAACATGAAAGTGTTAGTTACAGCCAGTTTAGAGATGGTCATCGCATAATGACGCATGGCCACTCTATGTATCATAATGGCTGATGCACTTACAACCCGGGAGAATGGACTCCGAAGGTTGTAGGGGTGTCCTGCTCATGCAGGGGCACCCTCACACTAATTGTAAAAATTTAGATTTCTCTTGGACAGTAACTCGCAACCGTTCACAATTCAATCCATTCAGCCGTATAGGGAAGCATTTAAATATGCTTAAGCAATATTTACTTCGGAACCCATCAATCAATTATAAATTCATCGGAAAACAAAAGTAGATCTCATAAACATTCATTTATTTAAAACACAATTCAATTAAAATCAATAAAAACAATTCAAACAAATGTATATGTGTGTATCAGCAAATTCATACATATAATACAAGAAGAGGGAAAAAAAGTTCTTTCAGTGTGTACGAGAGACAAAAACAAGTGAAAACATAAATCATCATCGTTGTGTTAATTCGATTGAATCAATTTCATGAGTCTATCCATCCTTGTGTAATTAGGCTCAAATGTTCCTCGAATTTAACAGTGCAAAAAAAGGGGCGTCGACGCGTTTCGGTGGGCTAAGGGATTTTAAACCACCTTCTTCAGGACTTTTATTTCTAATGTCTCTCTTAAGGTAGGCACAATATCATAAATGCCTGTTTTAAAAAACAAGAAATATATCAAATATCACAGTGCTATTATATATGTAATCCATTGAAGTAACACATTACATTTTGTACCTCATATACATAAAACATTTAAAAACATGTATTACATATGGAGACAACTCCTTGTTACAATTTGTAACTGTTTTAAGGGCCCATTAATACCTCAAACGACTCATTCACACTATTGGATGTAAGTCAAAAGACTCATTCATACAACTGGATGTCAACCATCATCATTCATTCTTCTCGTATTGTAATTTTATCGTATCTTTTAAAAGGAGGTTTATTGAAAACCTTCCTAACTGAGGTATTTAATTACCATAGAAATATATCTGAATATATATAGATGTGTCATAGAGCCCATTCATGAACTCCTCATACATCAGGCAATTTGGCCTCAAAGACGATCCTCCTGCAGCTCTCAAATATCTGCTGGAGGTCACAGAAAAATGAAACGACTTCTGATCCACCTATAAGGCTGTAATAATCAAATGATGTACTTTTTGGTACTACCCTTTCGTCAAAGTTGATGAATTTTTAATATTTTTCCGTTATAAAAGTATTATATCTTCCATATTTTTCAAGGTAATGATTTCTAATTTAAAGAAAAAAATACACTACAACAATATTGAAGATCAGAATATATGATCCGGATATCATAAAAAATCTCGGATTTGTATTTCTTAAAAATAATCCTGACCGACCTCAAACTTTGATGATTGATATGTGGTCAATGATAAAGGTTCTAGACGATAACAGATTGTTTTGTATGGGCCAAACCACATGGGACGTGACAATCCTATAAAAAATATTAAATGAGGGACATAAATGTCATGATCACATGATTTCTAACTCACACTACCTAAATGAACATTATATCAGATAGGAAGTATAAAGCTGTTCCACATACCTCCAATTGTGTTAAACTTCACGTAAGAGGTTAATCAATCCTCGGTTTTCTTAAAATAAGACAATAGCTTCCTTAAAATATAACGCGCAGACTTCTTTAGGCGTCAGGGTAATGTCCCACTGATATTGCACGTTTCTAAAGGAATATATTTTAGAGTTTTAATATCTTGAAAAACTGACTTTTCAGTTTGACATGAAACGAAGAGGAAAGGACATTACGTTTGTTTCAAACGCGACTAAAGACATTACATAAATTAAACAAACATGGAGATCGGGAGGGAAAGAGAAAGTAAGGTCGCAGCGGAATCAACGAAAGTTGTGTTGAATTTCCGCTTAGCCCAAAATGTTTCCCCGTATTCCTTGCTCTTCACCTCTAAAAATGGAATGGAATTTCTCCACGTGGTCAGCCCTTCGGTTCCGCTCCGCAATAGGAAAGCGGAAGAGTCCGATTTCTGTGGGCTTATATATGCAAATATGCGCGCCAAATGTTCCCCACCTGACGTATCACCCTAAGTCATTAGGCTGCGTCAAGACGTCGCAGTTGTCGGCAATTCGTTTAAAGTAATAGCGCCGTGTGGAGGGCCGCATCATGGTGGACCCGTGTTTTTGGGTGATGACGTAGAAGATATTTTTAAAGGAAATGAAAAAAATACTAACAATATAAAAATATAAAAATAAAAAATATAAATATAAAGGATACCTTTTTTTGGGGAATACGTGGAACACTATCCAAACATAATACCCAATAAAAAGTATGGGATATATTGTTTCGTTTCATCCCAGATATTAATTTATCGAGTTTGTCCATAATGAATAAATATTAAGGCCTCATTTCTACTGGTGTGTTAATAATCTCCTCAGGATGGCCAAAACAGATACATTGGTTATGAAGTTGGGTCCTGGCCGGTACAAGACCCCGCTGCTCAATCCAGTGCATACCAAAAAGGCGAAGTTTAAGGATTAAGGTGGTTTCCTTTGCTTTACAGTAAAGACTAATCTGTTGTCTTAAAAATCTTAATAAGGCATCATCTATGTGTTCTTATTCAGGCCAATAACCTATAATTACAGTTAATATATATAACTACAAAGCCGTGGATTAGCTAATTAATCTCATCCAGTCTTCTTTTGAGTTGAGTCCTGTTCTGACTGTGTCTAAAATAGAAATATACCACTGCTCACGGTTTTTTCGTTTTGTGGTAAGATTACCTCCTCTTTTGTTACCCTTAATTTTTTCAATGATAAACCATTTGAAATCGGTACACGTATGACCTGCCGTCTTGTAATGGTCCACTAATGGAGCATTATCCTTATTGTTCTTTATTGCTGATTTGTGTTCTAAAAGTCGGACTCGCAATTCCCTGGTTGTTTCGCCCACGTAACCTAGGTTACATGGGCATAAGAGTAAGTAAACAATGTTACTACTCCTGCAGTTGTTGAGGTCCTTTGCCACAAGGGTATGTTTATTGTATGTAATGTTTTTACCTATTATACAATGATCACAAATCATACAGCTACCACATTTGTGGTTACCCATGGCTTTGGTTCCTGTGATCGTACGCTGTCCTATTTCAGGAACATCTCTATAGGTGTGTACCAGTTCTCTCCTTAAATTATTATTGCGTTTAAACGCAAACAGCGGTTTCTCTAAGATATTTTGTTCATTATCGTTAAGAATACTCCAATGGGAGTTAATGATGTTTTTTATTTTATTACTAATGCCTGAGAACTGGCTTACAAAGACTATTTTTTGCATATTATTTTTCTCTTGTTTCTTCTTGTTTGTATTTGTCAACATACTATCGCGGTCGTAGAAACGAGCGCGTTTAAAAGAGTGATTTATTAATTTTTTGGGGTAATCTCTATCTTTTAGTTTTATTTTAAGATTCTCAGCGTGCTTGTAGAAGTCTTCTAATGAGGAGCAATTCCTTCGAAGCTGAAGGAACTGTCCGAAAGGGATGTTGTCTTTTTGGGCTTTCGGATGATAACTAGCATAATACAATAAAGTATTTTTATCAGTGGGCTTTGTGAAGAGTTCTACTTCTAAATGGCCACCGACATCCTTAATATTAAGATCTAAAAAGCTTAGACTCATTGCTATATTGGGAAGTGAACTTTAGATTTTCATCTCCTAAATTTAACCATGCTAGGAATTCTCCTAGAGTTTCTACTGTTGCCTGCCAGATAAATAAAATATCAATAAATCTGTACCACTTTGCCACATTTTCGAAAAATGGTGCAGTTTCATTAAAGATATGCTTTTCTTCAAATTGACCTACGTAAAGGCATGCCAGACTGGGGGCACAAGTGGCCCCCATGCTGGTCCCTTTACATTGTAGATATAAGCTATCTTTAAATAAAAACATGTTGTGTTTCAAAACTAATCTAATGCATTCCATTATAAATTCAGCATTAGCCCCTCTGCATTCCGCAGGTCCCAGGATGTTCTTGATGACAGCTAGAGTATCATCCTGGGGTATGTTTGTATATAAAGCTTCAATATCAAGCGTTACAAGTAATTGCGTTTGATTATTAAAGCCGGAACCCTCGATAATGCTGATCATATGTGCAGAATCTTTCACATAGGATTTTTGTGTCTGTACTAGGGGTTTTAGGAAGCTGTCTACATACTTGCTTAGTAGTTCAAGTGGTGAACCTATACAGCTGATAATTGGCCTCAATGGGGGATTTTCTTCATTTTTATGGATCTTGGGAAGACCATATATCGCCGGTATAATGGCATTAGTATTGGTCAAAAATTTATATTCACTGTCTATTATCCAATCATTCTCTATCGCAAGAGATAGAAGTACAGTGATCTCTGTTTTTAATGTGAACCATTTTCTCATGGGAACTCTTAAATAATGTTCCTTCACATTTAAAAGATCCATAATCCTGTCTTCGTAATTGGGGGTATCAAAGATGACTACCCCACCCCCTTTATCCGCAGGTTTTATAGTTATACTTAGATCATTTTTCAGGGATATGATAGCTTCCCTCACACTTACAACCGAGCACCCTGCCTTCAGGATTGAAAGGCCTGCTTTAGGGGTGCCTTATAGGTTGTAAGTGCAGTGACTTTAGATATAGGGAAACATATATCTGTCGTAGGTGGTGCTAGCACCTGTGAGGCAGCAGACACAGGGACGCCGTTCTTACCGGCTTTCGAAGAACGACATCGACCAAACTCTTCCTCGAACAGGGATCGTACTCCGAGGGTCGTGTTTCGGGAAGCCACGTCCAGGAGGATAGCCACACCCACCTGTCATGTTTCCCTACAGCAAGGCGAGGAGACGGAAGTAGGAGGAGCTGACCCCGGAAGCAGTGGTTCTCAGCCACTGAAAAAGGACCGAGACCAGGAAAGAGGGTCGTCGACCAGCGAAGGAGCAGAGGCGTTATCGGAGCAGAATACGGAGAGTTTGGAGAGTGAAGACGGAGACCGGAGCGGAGCGCTAGAGGAGGAGACAGACGAGCGTTGGAGCGAGGAGTGGTGGAGTCCACCGGAGGAGGCTGGAGAGCGGCCGCAACTCAGGAGAGTTGCGGCGGAGCCGGTAGCTCCGGGGAAGGTGGGGGTGGGTACGAGGGTGGTGGGAGGAGGGTATAGACAGCGGGCACGGGCTAGAAGAGCGGGAACTCCGCTAACACTTGTGGCACGTTATTTGTTTTTACATATAGAACTGCACAACCCTGAACATCCCTTTTTCCTCACAAACCCCCCCCCTTTTGATTTTCATCATCACCGCATGTGTAGGAAGAAGTGTTTTGTTGTGAGTGATCGCACCTTCCTTAGTCCAGTTTTTCCTCCCGCCCATGGCATATGCTTTGTGCAACTCGGAACAACTAGACAACACCCTTGATGTAGGTGATGGGTAGCATTTGAATCCCCACCCTATAGTCACACGTTTACTGACGGCATCCTTCTCTCCCTTCTGTATGAGCCTCCGGGGTGAAGCCAACAAGACGGAAGAGCCGAATCAAGCACCGTCAAGCCCCACCAACAAGACGGAAGAAACGGATCAAGCACCGTCAAGCCCCTACCCAAGACCGGAGGAGACGGACCAGGAAGAAGAGGAAATCCGAACACCCGTAGTAAAACCAAAGACCTTACCACCTGACAATAAATCATGTCCTTTTGGAAAGTACATTCAGCCTCCGCGTCTGTTTATCCGGCCCGCCCTCCCACAGCACCAGTTTACACAGGTTGCAATGGCAGGCCTGTAGTTACAGTTTGAGTGATCTCCCATGGGTGGCATAATACATGCTTCAGCCCATGGGGGCCCCTGCTGTACCTATGCCCTGGGTACCTCAGTACCATATACTAGGGACTTATAAGGGTACACCAGTATCCAATCTGATATTTACCCAAGTACTTACCATAACCAATTTTGGGGAGAAAGCACAGAGACTGGGGTCCTGATTAGCAGGATCCCAGTCAGACTAGTCAGAAACAGCATAGCATCAGGCAAAAAGTGGGGGTAACCATAAAAGCAGATCCTACTTTCCTACACCTAGAATGAGGCCCAAAGTGCCTCCATGTTCCCTCAGAAATTGTTCTGCACTCAAATTTGTTTGCTGCATACTTTCCTCAAGGTAGTCAGCATCCAAAAAGGGATGAATATAGTCAATCAGCAAAGAATTTGCTGAATCAACTTTACATCCAGGATCTTCATCGAACAAGGGAATTTCAGGCTGCACTGAATTGGGAGGCTGCCAAGAGAGCACTTCATCTGTGTTTGCCACCACACATTCTTGCTCTCTGGGTTGGTCTACCCTGCTATCATCGCTCTGCTGCACAGACTGTGCTTGTGAAGGGACAGC
Source organism: Calotriton arnoldi (assembly GCA_963921515.1). Classification (NCBI taxonomy): domain Eukaryota; kingdom Metazoa; phylum Chordata; class Amphibia; order Caudata; family Salamandridae; genus Calotriton; species Calotriton arnoldi. The sequence goes on from CAWUFW010000548.1 coordinate 3,334,740, forward strand.
ATGACTGCCATGACCATGTTCCTCAGAATCGCTGGAAGGAGATTCATCTGATAGAACTCCACAGACTGAAAAATCACTTCCAGATTCTACTCCATTTTCCTCTCCCTCAGATGCTGTCTCAGATCCTACCTCAGAGCTGTCCTTCATAGTTGGGGCTTGGGCAGCAGTCATCCACCGAGACACCATCTCTGCTGACTGGCTAAAACTTTCCTTCTAAAATACTGTCCTATGTAGAAGCAGAAGTATGGTTCTAAATCATTTGGTAGGTGTGTGGGTCCATGAGATGTGTGCCACAGTAATAAAAAACACTTCTCTTTTTTGATGTAGCTGCAGGTTCTCCAAAGACACTTACAGACAAAACATGACACAGTATTACTTCAACTTGCCAGATGCTCAATACCACATTATACTTTTGTCATGGCTTATGCAAAACGTTATTTATTGTTAGGGGAGCTGCTGGGCACAGTATAATAGTGATTTCCTGAAGCCAAAAATCTACCGTTTGATCTCCGGAAGCACACACTCAGCTAGTAACCCTGCAACTTTGTGCCCAGGCGTGCTCCTTGTGAAAACTCTAAGTGCCATTACCATGCTCACTGAAATTATGCAGCAAGAGACCACCAAATTATGAGCCTGGGTTTACTAAATCATGCTGCAAGAAAAGGCAAATCATGCAGCGTAATGCAACACATGTTTTTGATATTATTACTTCATTATTTTGTGATTTGTAAACCGGATATTATTGCATGGGCAAAGATTTCTTTCATAAGTCCCAGTTTAGTAATCAAATATAGAAATAAGCAACTGAAAGATGACCAATCAACCTTTGCACAGGGTCTTCCACTGAATGCAACCACGTTGCCACATTTTTAGTAACTTTTCATCCATAGAAGCTGGAGAAGATGTCTCCAACCAGTACCTCCCAAACACTTTCAGAGTAGCTCACAGCCTTGAGTTCATTTTTAAATAAGCACAAGGTCACATTTTCCTTTTAAAGTTAAAGGAAGACTGTGTTTATTTTACATTATAATCATCAGGCTGCAGATAGCAGGGCCTGATAATTAGCAGTGCTCAGTCACATTTATGACCCAGGCTGGGGCTGTGGCGCAAAGATGAAGAACTGAAGCACTGAGGTATTTAACTCTTAAGCAAAAGTCCTTGTCAACTCTGTATTGGAGATGAGAACAAAATAATGTTTCTGAATGCTTTTAAATGGGAGAAAATTAAATGGAAAAGTTAACTTAATGATTTCAAAGTGTTGTATTTACAAACAGCAGGCATCTTGCTCCCAGTGGCCCGTGCACACTGCACTGTGCCATATGTATAACTGAAAAATACAGTAAGCGTTTTAAGTGGGAGAAATTTAAATGTAGAAAAATGTTCCATACTTTGAACATTTTTGCAGAACATTTTTCTGCACTTTAAATTTCTCCTATGTAAAAAAAATGGTTGTATGTTTGTGTTATACATGTAACCGTGCCTCATATGGCGAAAGGTATGTCCTGTGTCACAAGTACATACAGCACAGGCTCTCAGTCATCAATACACGTACATCCCATTGGTACACACACAAGTTCATATATCCTAAAGACCATGCTCTCACTGACATATATGGCAGCCCTGTAATAGTGCCCCTAGTCAAAGTATTTCAGACCATAGTATCTGGTTCTATGGACATAAGCCTTAAAGTCAATGAAGCTGGGCACGGGGGTGCCTGGTAGTAATGCAGAAGTTGTTTAGCCATCAGTCGCTCATGATGATTTAAACTGATCAGAAGTAGCTCTCAGTACAGGTAAGGTTAGAGACCCCTGCGCTAGAAACCTCTTTTTTAATAATCTGGAGGTTATACAGCAGATGATAGATTGTGGCAAATATGGTGGCAAACATGGCAAAACTTTTTATAAATGCGTGTCTTCCCAGTAGGATGTAATTGGTATATATATCCCTCAAAAGGGGTCGACCCATGTGCTAATAGGGCTGAACCCGTACTTACATTTCTTGTATGTTTTTTTTTTTTTTTAATGTGTTATTTTCCTGGGATGGGGGGGAGGTGGCGTTATTGGTCCTCCAGGGAAAATTCAGATTTAAAAATAAATTTGGAGCCAAAAGGTGGGGTTGTAGCCAACAGGGCCGCCCCCCCCCCCCTTGAAAAAAATGTTAATTTAAATTTGTTCTCTTTCTAGTTCCCCTGGGGGCTCAATTGCGCTCCCAGGGGAAAAACACTTTTATTTTCTAAACTTGTACCCCCACTCCTCCCCACCCCCCAACACAGGTGCCTGGTGCTCTACTCCAGGCCACTCTACTGTATTCCGCTCCACTCAACGCCACTCTACTCCATGCCACTCTACGGCACTCCACTCTGCACTACTCCATGCCACTCTACTCCACTGTACTCTACGCCACTCCAGTCTACTGTACACCACTCTACTCTATGCCCCTCCACTCCACACAATGCCACTCCATTCTACGCCATTCCCCTCCATGCCACTCTGTGCCACTTCGCGCCACTCTACTCTGTGCCACTTTACTCCACTCTGCGCCAATCTGCACCATGCCACTTCACACAATGCCTCTCTACGCCATTCCACTCTATGCCACTCCTCGCTGCTCTACTGCATTCTACGCCACTCCACTCTACACCACTCCCCTCCTCTTTGCCACTCTACGCCACTCTCCTCTGCATCACTCCTCTGTGTACCAGTCTACTCTGTGCCACTCCACTAAACGCCACTGTATGTCACGCTATACCACTCCACGCCACTCTACTCTTCATCACACTACTGTCACTCGACTCTATGCCACTGTACTCTCACTCCCCTCTGTCTGTGCCACACCACGCTACTCTACGCCACTCCACTCTACTCTATGCCACTGTACCCTGCACCACTACACTCTACAACACTCTAAACCACTCCACTTTACACCACTCTACTCCACTCTCCCCTTTGCCGCTCTACTCTACGCCACTAACTTTTAGCCAAGCTGAACAGCAGCTACGCTGTTATACAACATGGCTTAAAGACATTGGCAAAGCCAATAGCTCCACATAGGCGATACCTATTGAACTTTGTCAATGCATGTTCTCGTATGCAGCGCTCATTTTATGTCCAAAGATATTACAAAGACCGACTTCCTTGGTTTTCTTTTATCAGAATTGCAGATGTCTAACACACCTATTCAAAGTCACCTTTAACAGACTTTGGCACGTTCTCACAAATGTAATTACTTGCAGGGTGCAATATTCACAATCGTTACCAAAGCATTTGACTACAAATTCCATCATCAGCTAGGGCCCAGTAGAGCTGAAGACACAGCTTTTCATTAACCGATTCATGCCAGGAACAATCCGGTGCATTGACATGATCTTATAATCTTAATAAGCAAGAGCTCCTAGATATGTACCAGCCAAATCCATGCTTAGGAAATAATCCCCTCCCTTTCTTAAGGGGCTTCCTGAAGGTGTACACCAGTGCTGATTTCATGGCACAGTTCTTGCCACACAAATTTCTTGGTGCACAAATTGTAGTGTTGTGTTCTGTGCAATTATGTATTATGTCTGGCATATACTTTATTCATACCCATCTTATATTTGACTGCCCAGTCAACGTGGGCCTCGTTGACGTAGGGAATCATTCCCTGGATTCAATGTTCTTTGTTCAGTGACACCATTATTAGTAGGACTGTGGCAAACAGGTTAGATCCAATATTTCCTTGCTGGCCTACTTGCTCTTTCTAATTGCTCTACGCTTGACAACCGGCTTCACATGTGAAACCCCCTTTCCTCTTTGAGGCACTTCTTTGTGCGCCTTGACTTCTTCTCGCCTGAGATCTCTTCGATGAGCAAATACCCAGTACTTTCTTCTATGCCAGTAGATCCATGCCCATCTTTCCTGTTAGTCACCATCCTATGCCTGAGTTCTGCCATGCCTAAGTGATGTGCTTTAATGTCACTGTGGGTTTTCAAACCTGTGTGTTGGTCTCGTCTGCATTGCCATACATTGCGCTCTCCCACTCGGGCACAGGCATAAGACTGTGCCCTCTGTGCTCGAGCTGTATCTGCACTGCTGGGAAAAGTATGCATGAATTCCAGCAGTGACTGTGCTGTGGCTGGGGTTCATTGCCTGACAACCTCTGAGCAACTCACCCAGACAGGACGTCAACTTAATGAGCCCTCGGGCTCGTAATTAGCTGTCAATTACCTCAAATTAATCAACTCCTCGCCTAATTAAGCATTATCAGCAGGTGGGCCGAAGAGGGCCATTGTGTGGAAGCCATGAGAAAAGACCTACTGGCAAACATAGTTATCATCAGCCGTGCATCCCCAGTCTCTGGGCACGCCTTCAAGGCACTGTGCCATTAAGCCCACCGAGAACAGACGCTCACTGGGATCTTAACCAGCAGACTGCACCCAACTGAGCTGCTTCTAGTCCAACAATGTCTGCTATCAATAAAGGGTCTAACTTGGACCCCGACCCTAGCAAAAGCTGAAACTTGGGAACAACAGGTGCTCAGCAGCCATTGTAGCCCCTTACTGAAACTGATATTAGGGTATGCAGAGAAACCAACAAAGGCATATGACAGGATATAGCAGATACCCTAAGTACAGCCTTAATACTGCATAATAGAGCCTGTTTTGAGTGTTTTAATATTTCAAGTAAAACAGGTCCTGACTGCCAAATGCAACTCTGCCATCTAGAATGTATTTAGCCTGTACCCTGCATTCCAGCACAGGCTCTGTCTGGTTTCCAGACTTTACCTCCACACATACAACATAGCCCTGAACTGTGGTGCAAGTGGCACGCTGTACTCCTACTTAACCCCTTAACTGCCCAACACACCATCTTACAAAGTTTCCTAAGACACCCTCGACTAGACCAAATAGTTCTTTACTGCCAAATACAGCTGAGTTAGCAAGACTGATTTCAACCCGTAGCCAGCGTCTCAACATAGGCTCTGTCTGGCACTTCACCCTTAAAACGTTTGCTTATTTGCCTACACAGTTTTGTATTTTGATCCAGCAACCACCCCGCATTTTAACAGAGCCCCCTAAGACCCAATAGAGACACTTACAACAATGCTGAAGAAGATGCTTGCTATGGTCTGGCCTGCAGTCTGCACTAACCATAGCTTCTTACTGTGTTCCTCTTGGTGTTAGGAGCCTCCATACAACAAAACTACTTTCTGTGGGCCAGCCAGCTTCAACAAACACATTCCCTCATTGTGAGCCAGCCAGCACCCCAACAAATCCTTCTACGGGGTTAACCAGCAACTACAGCATAAAATGTTATTGCATACATTGGATATACCATTTCCAGTTGTTCTGGTCCAGCATATACCCCAATAAAGGCATTTACAGGGCCCAGCTTAAACCCCAAATAGTTCCCTTTCTCTGTTCCAACCTACATCCTTTGCCTCAAAACTGCATTTTACCGAGTTCCATTGTGCACCCTGCAACCAATACTGTCTGGTCAACAATCGCACACAGCCCCCCCACCGGGGTCTAGTCACTACCACACAATACAATGCACCTTTTTAGTGGCACCCAACCTGTACCTTAACATCGCCTGTAACTGCAAGCCAACCTGTGGTGTCTACACAGCCCTATTCTTGGGCCCATTACCAAAGTACAGCAGATATCAAAACATACGGTCTTATTTAGAGGTGGGTGGATCAGAACAGTCTCAAGAAAGTGGTGTGTGTTCTGTTCGCCATACTTTAATGTGCCACGGGCGTAAATGCACTGGGCTTAAATGCACGCAATTTGGTGGATCATGGGGCATCTGCCACTTTTTTGGCAGATGACCTGCATCAGTGCAACGCTAAATAAGGCTCATGGTCCTTTATTTGGAGATGTAGCCCTCACACCTACAGAGTCACTCTTGGAAGTACAATTGGTACCCCAACACAGCCCTTGTCTTCAAACAACCTGTGCCGCTTAACTGGACCCCCGCCTGCTTCCCTCCTTCGTTAGCCATTATTGCACGCTAACCCTAACAACCGAGCACAGACCCTTCCCGGTTTTCCACCTGCCCTCTAACAGCACTGTCCCTTAGTGTTGTGCAACCAATACTCTAAAACCGCAACCTAACTCTCAGGACAGGAGCCCACCCTGTGCCCAATGAGCCTTTAGCGCAGGTTATTGCCAAGGTCAGGTTTTCCAGCGTGCACCAAAAACAGGACGATGCTGCTAGGAATTGGGTGCAACATGCTAAGGCTCCTCTCAGTTATCCTTCTAGATATATCCAGTGCATGCCGAATGTGCTTCTTTCTTGTCTTTGAGTTGCCCATTTTCGTGGCGTCCTGGAATCTGCTCCTGTGAAATGTATCTGACCGTAAGTCTGCCAGTCGCTGCTGCTCTGGTGTAACTGAACAGCCGATGCCATGCCTTATTAAGGTTGTTGACCTCTTGCCCAACCACTGAATCTGACTGCAGAGAATAAGAAATTGTTAAAGGGAAAACAGACTCTGCTTCTCCTGTCCACTCACAAGGCCCTTCTTTAGGCCTCGGCACCAGTGTCTGATTAGGATCAGAATTGGGATCGGGCACTCCCAAAAAAGTGGCCCAAGTCCTGGATCGTCCCTTTCATGGATCACCATTTAGTTAGGCTCATTGGATAATTTTTTTTACAGAAATGTTGAGTAAATTAAATATTTTAAAGCTTACACGGTAGGTAATATTGGTATAACTACAAGCACTACATTTTGGCCGGGCGGGCGAGGAGAAATTAAATGACCCAAGGACCACAACACATGATCTGTCTAGGGTTGCCACCTCGATTGTTTTTTTTACCGGCATGATGGTCTTTTTTTTATCTCCTGAAGAAAATCACCCAAAGCTGGTATTTTTTCCTCTGACCCGTATGTAATAAAACAGTAAACTTAAGGCAAAAGCACTTTAAAATGTGTTCTAAAGCTGCCTTAATGATCTGTGACTAGTAGTTAAACTAAACAAAGGCAGAAAAGCCATGTTAAAAAAGGAATAGAGACGTTTTTATATAGAGTCCTCTTTAATTATCATGCTCCGGCCTTTGCAGAATCCAGCTGGTTATTGTTTGTGATTAAGTATTTATTTATTTTTTAAGTTTTATATAGCATGAACTCAGCCCAAAGGCATTGGAGCAATTTACATGAGCACCAGTTACATTACCCAAGATCCAATTCATTTTTATCATTCACCTGCACAGCGCTTGCGCTGTGCTTTTGAAATCTATTGTTTTTAATATAAATCTTAAAAGGGGCTTACATCCGGCCCCCTCGCTTTCCTAGCTTTTCATTGGTCACTGTGCTTGCCACTTATTTTCTCTCCATTTCTATTGGCTGTAGCATATTTACCAATGCTTGTTCCTCTCTGCTTCTCTTATCAATCTCCCGTAGCCAAAATACTGTTAACATCCGCCTTCGTTGGCCAGTTTTTTTTTTTTTCATAACGTAATGCCTCTTTCTGCTTTTTCGTCTTGCAGCAGATTTATTTAGCGCAGCCGGAGAGATGAATTTGCTCAGAATCACAGGATGTTGCGCCACAGAGACTCGAACCGGGATCCCCAGCTCTCGAGGCTGCAGCTCTGGCCGCTGCGCCACATCCTCTCCTGTGATATTTGTCAGGGAGCTCTTTTCTTCGTCCCGGACGGTGATTGATCAAAACAGCTCATTATTCATCACAGACTAAACCGATGCATTACCAATGCTTGTTATTTTAGGTAGAGAGATTAAGTGATTTGCCCAGAATCACCAGATAGTGAGCTGACACCAGAACTGTAACCTAGTTCTACAGTTCCAACATCAGATAGCGCTACATTCTATGTTTTTCTTTCTCTGGGAAAGGTGGCCTCACAGCTAGGCCTAGGCAAACCGCTTGCCCCCACCCCCATCTAATATCCTGAAAGACATTGGGACTGAGGTGACAACATCTGGCCCCCTGCGAGGTCCCTGCATAACTCCCACCATGGCCTGAACGTGATGGCCCAGTGCCCGGTGGGGAATGGCAATGTTTCTGAGTCGGGCCTGCCACACAATGCAGGGGCCAAGATGAGAATGTCCCAAGGGCCAAAGCAACACATGGCCCCCAGCCTCAGTTTGACAGCATGGCAGGGGATTGCCCATAATGCTGGCTCCACAAAACAGTGGCCTGTCGGTGACTTAGGAAGATAGTACGTATCTGTAGGCCAGTTTACAGAGGCCCTAAAAAACTGCCCATAGGTGACACTAAGCGATACCAAATGGGATGATGGACGGAGCATTAGAGCAAATCCAACACTCACCCCCAGTCAACTGATCTGGGTTTAATCCATCATCATTCTTTAGCTCACTCCACCACCCCAGTTCAGACATGGCCATATGCAAATCAGTCTGACCCTGTGCCTCATGGGAACAGTCCAGCCCGAACTGCCAAGCCATGTCTTCCCTGGACCGGAAACAAGCATCCTGGGACTGGTTTCGGGTTCAAAACCCTCATCAGCCAGGCTATCTTGAATCCAGTGGCAAAGTGAGCAAGGGACCCACGTCTGGGCATACCCTGCCAACTTAGGGCGAACAAAGCGATACCAAAGGGGATGATGGACAGAGCATTAGAGCAAATCAAACACTCACCCCCAGTCAACTGATCTGGGTTTAATCCATCATCATTCTTTAGCTCACTCCACCACCCCAGTTCAGACATGGCCATATGCAAATCAGTCTGACCCTGTGCCTCATGGGAACAGTCCAGCCCGAACTGCCAAGCCATGTCTTCCCTGGACCGGAAACAAGCATCCTGGGACCGGTTTCGGGTTCAAAACCCTCATCAGCCAGGCTATCTTGAATCCAGTGGCAAAGTGAGCAAGGGACCCACGTCTGGGCATACCCTGCCAACTTAGGGCGAACAAAGCGATACCAAAGGGGATGATGGACGGAGCATTAGAGCAAATCAAACACTCACCCCCAGTCAACTGATCTGGGTTTAATCCATAATCACCGAAACCGGTCCTAGGATGCTTGTTTCCAGTCCAGGGAGGACCTGGCTTGGCAGTTCGGGCTGGACTGTTCCCATGAGGCACAGGGTCAAGACTGATTTGCATATGGCTGGGTTCAAACTGGAATGGCATGGTGAGCAAAAAAACGATGGATTTAGGCCCAGATCTCTGTACTGGGGTGAATGTATGACATTGTTCTGCATTCTGTCCATCAATTGTTGTTTTTGCATTTGTCACCCCGAGTGGGACGGGTATGCCCAGACGTGGGTCCCGTGCTCTCCATGCCACTGGAATCAAGCTATCCTGGCTGAAGAGGGGTGAAACCCCGAAACCGGTCCTAGGATGCTTGTTTCCAGTCCAGGGAGGACCTGGCTTGGCAGTTCGGGCTGGACTGTTCCCATGAGGCACAGGGTCAAGACTGATTTGCATATGGCTGGGTTCAAACTGGAATGGCATGGTGAGCAAAAAAACGATTGATTTAGGCCCAGATCTCTGTACTGGGGTGAATGTATGACATTGTTCTGCATTCTGTCCATCAATTGTTGTTTTTGCATTCATAGGTGACACTAAGGCACAAGCCTTTTCACCCAATGCCGGACTTCCTGTTTTCCCAATCTGACCCTGCTCAGCACGAGTTTGTGACTCCTGCATATAGCGAAGAAATGCCTTTAGCCCTTCTACGGGCAGCAGACCACTTTTCTCAGAAAGCCTTGTGGTACTCCCAGGGAGAGGGGCAGACCATTCTTTAGCCTTGTGGTACTCCCAGGGAAAGGGGCAGACCATGCTTTAGCCTTGTGGTACTCCCAGGGAGAAGGGCAGAACATTCTCTACCTGTGCCCCAAGCCTATTCTTGCGGGACAGCCTAGGTTCTTGTGCCCCAGTGCTTTAAATGGAAATATAGAAGTGCAGGTACTCGCTAATTAGAATATATGGTTGCTCCTGAGAGTGCAGGTACTCTCCCTTTCAAATTAAAGAAGTGCAGGTACTCCATACTGGACAGTACCAACTAATTTAAAGCACTGGAGAGTTCCCCGCCCACAGGTTATGTTTTCTAAGGGGCCGTCGGGTGTTAAAAGGCGAAGAAACAGAGGAACCATCTCTTAGTTCATGGTCTGGACCCCTCCACATGTCTCCCTGCTTCTTGATCTCTGAGACGGGTGCCCGGTGAGAAATCCCCCTCCCCCACCATATAACAAGGTCTTTTTTGGCTGTTCTTTTTGGAAAACATCATAGGGTTACACCCTAGACTTCTTTTTTTCTTTACTGGTTTGTCTCCTGGATGGGTAAATGATTCTATAGGGTATTGGGCTGGTTGGTGGAGGGGGCTGACCATCTACCCCTAGATTGCCTGTGGTTTGTTATAAGCAGAGGTTTCTCATTGTCTGGTTAGGTCACAGATGCCCTGGTAGGAATAGTGTATTATTTGATTCCCTGATAATTGTGTTTTTTCCGGTGCTAGTCCTATTTAATCTATTTAATCACTCACCTACTATAATGTGAAGTCTCTGAAAAATGTTGCTGATATGGACCACTTGGGCGGGGGCGGGTGATGACTTCTAATCCTTAGCTTGTGTAATTCCTTAACATGCTTTGATTTGTTATTAAATGGCTACGTCATGGTTGACCACACTTCTAGAATCCGACTCTCGCTTGTCCTTATTCCTAAAATCATGCGGGAAAAGGGGACTTGCTGGGTTTTTGTATTGTCAGTGGGTACTGGCGAGTTGCACGTTGAGAGTGTACTATGAGCCTGGCATTAGACCCCCAACTCCAGCACCAGATGTACGTAATGCCGAATGCCTACCTGCCATCTAGCACACATGTATCCATTCTTAAAAATGAAAATGGTCATCTATATTACAAAAAAACTACAGGAAATGTTGGCATTGTCTCTGAAATTCGCAATATTTAGTTATAACGTCTTGCATATTATAATTTTATAGTGCAAAAAAGGCGACATCGATATTTATTCATTTGTTTATTTTGCTTTCTGTTTTACTTGCCTTGTAATCCAAACCCCTTTTTCTAGTTCGCCTTATATTCTGGAAATTTATAAAAAGATATAATCATTTATTTTGTCACGTAACAGTCTTTGGAAATGTGCTTCAGAGACGGGACACTTGTAAGGAGTGTGGCTATGTGGAGAATTCAAGATTCACAGCTCCTGATCACTTTGATAGATGGTGGCATCTGAAAGGATTCAGAGTCCCTCAATGAGGCTCAATTCAACTAATTTGCTAAAAGGCTAATGAGAAATTACAGGCCGTTATCACTGGATGCAGTGATACATTTGATCTTGTCCGTGAATATCCTGGTTTTAAATTGGCTGGAGTAAGGATGCCCCGAGAAGAGCTTTGGGGTGGAAGATGGAGGACCTCTTTGCATTTTGCACTAGTGGCAACAGCAGCTGTAGATTTTGTGGCGAGTGGCGCCCTTTTCTTTCGGGTACATCTGCTGGTTTACGAATGGTTGTTTCTCATGCCCCTTTCTGTCAACTAAGACTCCTCAACCGCTGTTTTTGGCTGGGGCTGCAACTTCTTCATTTGCCCCGATTTTTTAGGTTTGGGTTTTGGGCTTTGAGTTCACCCCTTTCAGCCATCTGCTTTCTTTGACCAGCCACTTTTAGCCATTGGTTTGAGACTTTTTCAAACACGTCGTGGCTCAGCCTTGTGGAGTATTCATCTCTCACCTAATATTATTGGTTGTTTGGTTAGATCCTTTTACTTCCACTCAAGTGCTTGAATTGAACTGCTTGCATTGAACACTTTCAACTTTAACCCTCTCTGTCCTCTTCTGTTGGTTCCCTCTTGTGATGCGCTATAATGTTCTATCGCTGCATGCGTTAGTACATTAGACCCAAACTTGTTGTTTTTGCCATTACGTGTTTTTCCAAGACTTTAGGGCACTGTGCCTGTTTTTCTTTGCCAAGAACTTGACTGTTTGTGAATACGTTTGTTTCCCACTTGAGATCCGTGGATGATCCTTTGGTGCCATATTTATTTTCTTTCTTGTCACTTTGGCTTTCTTCTCATTCTCATTTTCTTGCTTTCTTATATTTATTTATTAGTATGTACAGGACATGGACATAGCCATAGGGGCAACAGCGCGCTTTAAATAGAACAAAGTAACAGTGCATTTGGTGTGTAACATAGCAGAGGACACCAGTGAATATATAGTAGAACAAATAGTAAGATAGAGAACAAGGAGGATCTTGTCTGCATGAAGAAAGGGGTGAGGGCGAGATGGATGTATCTTGTATTACTGTGATGCAAGAAACACGAGATATACTCAAATATATCTTACATTACTGTATTACTGTTCTGTAAGAAGATCTTTGCTTTATTCCGTTATTTTTGTGTAGCACTATGTGTTAAAGCTCTATAGTAAATCAAATAAATACAAATAAAAGATGTCCTACTTGATAAGTTGTGCCATGTTATGGAACAAAGAACACAAATACCACAGGTGGTAATCAATAATTGCTGTCGAACCTTAATCTTGTCCATTACAGAAGAGGGTAATATCGCTCTGCTGCTGTAATTGCATTAGCCTTACAAATTTCCATCATAGGACAGAAAAAATAGTGCCCTACAATTATGGAATAAACCAATCAAAATTAAATAAAATCTGAGGTGTCTTAAAAAAGGGAAAATCAATTAGCAGCTTCCACTATACAAAGATATTGTACACTAAACACTCAGGTAATGATGTCAGAGCCTTTTGCCTTGTAGTGACTCCTTCCTTGCCACAAACCTAAAACATGTTTTTGACTGACTGAATTTTTACTGCCAGGAATAAATTTTACCCAGCCAGCATTTGATTAACTGTTAGCGCTTGGATATATGTTTTCCTCTAGCAATATTTTTTAATTACCTTGCAGTTTAGCAGATATCTACCATTCGCACTTAATATAGTTGGCAGCGCTGCATAATAAATACTTACATTGGCTGTAATTCTTTAGTAATGAAGGTCAATATATCTTAATTTCATTCAAACCCTCAATTCAAGCTAGGCAAACAGGAATTTGTCTTTCTTACTGAGGGCCTTGATATTGGCCCCTCCTTTGTAAAGATCTCATTCCAGGTCTCTCAGATTTAAAGGTTTTTCAGAGCAACCGCCAATCACCCAAGGGGCCCTTTTGATTGGCATTCAGAGCCCCAGTGTTTGGAAGGTCTTGGATAGAACCTCATAAATAACGATGCTGGTCTCTGATGTGAGTGTCTTTGAACAACACCCTCATTTCAAAGTGGGACAGACAAAGTCCCCAAGTTGTGAGGGTCTTGATCAGGTCCCTGACTTATTTAAAGGTGTCTTGTAGGGTTGGGGCTTCGTCCAGGCTCCTCAGAGATTGGAGTCTATCTCAGTCAAATACCCTGAGTTTTGAGGGTCTTCTAATAGCCCCTCAGATGTGACTTAAAATGATGCTAGTGCCCGAAGGGTCACCTGAAAACTGTACAGAATCCTGTTGGCATTTCAGAGGCAATCATACATATTAACTCGCTAGTTAGTGGGAACTCTTAATTTTTTTAGCAAGAAAAATTGATATTTTTAAAACTTCAATGCAATTTAGTGGATAAATGATTCAAATACAAGAAAATAAATTTTTAAAAAGAGTGCTGGCGGTTCCAAATTCAACAGCCAACTATATTGTACACAAAGAATTGTCTGTATCGTACATAAGTGATTTTATTAATATAGCAGGACTCACATTCTGGCGAGGGTTGTGGGTGAAAGAAGAGACAAAATTCACCACGGATCTAATAAAGGATTGCGTGGCCCTTGATCATTGGAAAAAAATCCCATGGCTAGAGTATATCCATAACTTATTAACATTTTGTATGATAAACTATGACAAAATGGATCCGGCATCTATTAGGACATTAGTAAAAATGACTTGAAGTTAAGATATATCTCTGCCAGGGAATGTGATAGAACTGACGATGCTAGACGAAAACAAAGTGTTATCACCTATTGTGAAATCCCTTCTGTGGTGGTTACACAGACATATCTTACCATGGTAAGAAATACCCAACACAGATTTTATCTAACAAGGCTTAGATTTTGTACATTACTCTATATAACTGCATTCTTTGATAAAGAAAAGTGGTCTTATAATTTACCAAACTGCCCGTGTAATGGAAATACTCCCCAGTCCACGCTACATCTTATACTGTTCTGCACCTTGTATAGTGATATTCGGAAATCTGTTTTAAAACCACTTTTTTTAACCAATAGGCTTTTTAATTATAAAAATGCTTTTAATTTTCTATGCAGCTTGGATAACATGAAAACTGTGTACTCTGTTATACGTTTTATAGTAAGGGCGGTCAGGAAAATAAAGGACTTATCACATTTAGATGCATTACTATGTGAGAAACCTGACGAGAGTAACTAGCTGCGTTATTAATATGTGTAGATATAAAATTTGTAGACTGATTCTAGGTACTCCTGTGAATTAGTTTAACATGCAGTTTTGCACATTATGCATTTGTTTGCACATAGTTTATTTTGTCTTGAATTTATTGTATTTTTGTGTAGGTGAAGATGCTAAATTGATGTTAGTTATTACAATGAATTTGTTTAACATGCAGTTTTGTACATTGCGCATCGATTTGCACATAGGATATTTTGTATCATTGTTGTATTTAATAATGTTTTATAGAATGTATTGAAGTACTGATATTTTTATAAAATTATTGTGTCATTTGGAAATTTTTAACTTGTATACTGTCCTCCCTGATTTCTTAATATGTTTACATTTTATAATGATCCCTTGGTATTCCTACAAAATCAATTGTATACTATCTGAATTTTTTTAAACATGCATATTGTATCTCTTGATTTTTATTATTAGTATGCTTTTATGGTTGTATATTTTACACCGAATAAAGCTGTTTTGACTTGACTTGAAATGATCACTGTAACATCCACGTCTTAGGTGCTCTTGTAACATCTTAAGTGATTTTGCATTGTTTTAGTTTGGTGGATAACCTAAAAGTGAGGTCAGACTGAATTGTAAAATGCAGCTGAAATACTTGAAGGCAGCTGAAGATTGAAGCCCATTTAAATAGCAAGATGGGACTTTACAGGAGACCTCACTGAAGAACCTGACATACCCATGTAGTCATGAATAGATGGCACTGCAGTATAAATTGCCAAGCAGTGACCTGCATAGAAAACACAAATACTGTTTTGGAGAATATGTCAACACATTTTTCAAGTAAAATATGATAGTGTTTGATGGGTGTTTTCCATTAATTTAGGAAGAATTGTAGAAAAATTTCAGCCTTACAGTAACTGGTAATATTACAGTGCCTAGTTATCTTACCCCAACCTGTCTCGCTCTCCCGGAGTATTACTTTAACTTATTCACTATCATTCGCTGAGCAAATTTGTCGTGTTGCTCACTTCAGTAGATTCTAAGAGTATAATATTCAGAAAGTTAGTGGGTTCATGACCTTTCAAGTCACTTAATCATTCAGCCTTACAGAAGGGTCGGATGAAGTTTAAAATCTGCCTGTTAAGTAGAGGAAACCGAGCCCTACGGCCTTAGCATGGTTGGCGAAAGTTTTGGACTTTGCCCAACTCTGCCAAGAGATTTGAAGTTGCGCAGCCCACATGTCGTGGCTACTTCCTCCCACAATGGGTGGAATATTCTGCTCCAGGAAATTGACTGTACATCTGCCCATCAAGCACCAGCAGCATGCCACGTTTTTTAAAAATTATGCAAAGTGCAGGTCGAATGTATTTTCTCACTTGGATTGCCGCCCTTGCTTATTACTTAACTTCTCTGTTGTTTTTTTTTATCCTGTGAAAGAAATCAAATACTCAAGCTCATAGAAGTCCAACACATGCTTAATGCAACATAGCAGACAAGCATATAAAAATATTCTAAGTGCATTGTCACTTCAGCAGACCAGCGCTCTGCCGTCTGATCGGTTGGGGCATGTAATACTAAATTCTATCTAATTTTCCACTATTTTATGTACTTTTTTACAATGCAAAGAGTAGAGCACAGGACCCGTATTAAACCGTAACTCTAGATAGGCAATAACTAGCAGGCGTCGGACGAAAAAATGTGGGAAGTGCTTGAGGAAGAGATACAATAAGCCACTGTAAAAAGGATGACTTTACTAATTTTGCCGTTATCGCTTTGTTGAGCCATCTTCAGAACAATGCTATTCTTACTTACAGTTAGTCTAAATGTGCAGTGTACAACAGGGAATAACAAGATTACAATGCATTTAAAATACGTGTAAATCGGTAATAATTAATACAAAGGCTTTCGTGAGCTTTAGGCAGGTATGAAAATATATTCACAATTGTTTACGCAATCAGCGAGGTAAATAAATTACGTCCTCCATCGCATGTTCTGTCTGTTTTAAATTTGTACAATAGTTTTCTCATCAGATTCTCATCTGCCCGGTCTCTTGCTTCTTTTCACTGGCTTCCCTTTTATTCTCGTCCCCTGTATTTTTTCCTCCATGTTGTTTTAAAGTGCATCCATGGTCTCGTCCCTCTTGACTTCTTCTGCCTTCTTACTATTTACACTCCCTCTTGTAAACTGCATTCAACTTCACAACTTTGAGTTGCTCTCATCATGCCCCCTAGCACTTATTCCCATTTGGGTCTTTCTCTTACTTCTAAGCACTGGCATTCTCTTACTCTCTGTATGCGGTTTGCTTCCATTTTGCACCCTTGTTGTTATTCTCTTGTGTTCCTTGCTCTAGACATGTATGATTAGGTCGAAGCCTAACACAGCGTAGCTGTCTGGTTTGCTAAAGACATCTTGGAGACATACAGAAAGCTTCTCTGGGAATGCATTCCACCCCTTGCTTACCATTGGCTTTGTAACTCACATTTTCTGGCTTTCTGTTTGCTGGCTTTATTTGTTTTAGGCTGTCCAGGATGAGTTTGTCCTTCCCAGGAAGCAAAGCCTTTTCACAGCAACTCCCCTTGTATTCTTCCACGAGTGCTCCTTTCTGTAAACAGGCTTGTAAATCTTGTTGTTATTTTGTCACATTTGCTGCACATTCAAAGACAGTCAAATGTCAGGCTCGGTCTTCTGAGTGAGCTTCACGTTTCCTTTCCTTTCTAGGACTTCCAAGTGAGAGGATTTATGTGACAATCTTTTGGATACTGGGGGGGAAAAGGTTTTTTTCTAGCACACAACAGCATTTAAATGAACGGTGCAAGTATTTCAGAATATATCAGAATTATGAACGCACAAATGAAGCACATTTTTTGTTTATTCTGAAGTGTGTTGTAAACAAATACTTTAATATGATTAAAACAAATCAATACACGAGGTGATGACATTTCCACACATTATCATTTGTGCGCTGAAGAGTTCTATTAGTAAAACTGTATCTCTGTGCAAATGTAGTGGTCATTTCAATTGAAAATGTGTTGTCTGTAATGGCAGTGTGCTACCACACCATGCATGCTCACACTACCCCGCTCTACATCTCTCTGCACCACTTCATGCCACTGTACTCTACTCTGCACCACTCCACTTTACACCACTCCACTACGCGTCACTGCACTCTACTCGGCACTCGCCACAACACTTCACTCTACGCCTCTCCACTCTATGCCAATGCACTCTACGCCACTCTACCCTACACCATAGTACTCTTTGCCACTGCACTCTACACCACTCCAGTCTAGGCAACTCCAGTCTACTCTGCACAACTCCACTCTATGCCAATTGCACTTTGCACTCATGCCAATTGCACTCTATGCCACTGCACTCTATGCCACTGCACTCTACGCCAATGCATTTTACTCTGTAACATTCAGCTCTGCACCGCTACGCCAATCCACTATACGCCACTCTAATCTACTCTGCACCACTGCACTCCACAATACTTTACTCTACACCATTACACTCTACGCCACTGCACTCTACCCTGGACTCTGCTACGCCACTTCACTCTACACTGAAACAATCTACTATAAACCACTGCACTCTAATAAGCTGCACTGTCACCACACTTTACTCTGCACCACTCTACTTTATGCCACTCTACGTGAATGCACTCTACACCACTGCACTCTACTCTGCAACACTGCACTCTCCACCACTGAACTCTATGCTGCTCTATTCTGCACTCTATGCCAATACACACTCACTCTACTCTGCATCACTGCACTCTAGGCCACTGAACTCTGCATCGCTCCACTCTACACCACTGCACTCTATGCCACTGCACTCTACAGCACTTTATTCTACTCTGCACCACTCTACGCTACGCCACTCTGCTTTGCACCACTCTACACCACTGCACTCTCTGCCACCCTACTCTACGCCTCTCTACTCTGCACCATTGCACTCTACGACACTCTGCGCCACTGCACTCTATGCCACTGCACTTTACTATGCAACACTCTAATCTGGCACTCCATTGTACGCCGCTGAATTCTACATCACTGCACTATACAACACTGCACTCTTCGACACTCTACTCTCCGCTACTGAACTCTACACCTTTCTATTCTGCACTACTGCACTCTGTGCTAGTGCACTCTGTCACTCTAGTCTGCATCACTCCACTCTACGCCACTGCACTCTGCATCACTCCACTCTATGCCACTGTACCCTGCATCACTCTACGCCACTGCACTTAATGCCAGTGCACTCTATGCCACTATATTCTACTCAGCACCACTCTACACTATGCCACTCTACTCTGCACCACTGCACTCTATGCCACTCTGCGCCACAGAACTCTACGCCACTGCGCTCTACTATCCAACGCTCTAATCTGACACTGCACTCTACGCTGCTAAACTCTACGCTGCTGCGCTCTGCAACACTATATGCCAGTGCACGTTACACCAGTCCACTCTACGCAACTGCACTCTGTCACTCCAATACACGACACTGTCACTCCACTCGACAACGCTCTGCTCCACTCTTCGCCATTCCAATGTAGGACACTCCACGCCACTCTCCTCTATGCCCCTAACTTTTAGCCATGCTGAACAGCAGCCACACTGGTGTACAACATGGCTAAAACACATTGGCAAAGTCAATATCTCTTGCAAAGGCGAGACCTATTGGCTTTGCCAATGCTTGTTTTTTCCGTTCTGGGAAATTCCGGATTTTCTAAAGTAACTGATAATGGCCTAACATAGGTCATGGAACACTAATGTCAAGCTCTACGACAATTTGCTTGATACTCTTATCTTGAAAAGCAGACGTCTGTCGGATGTTGTTCATTGGATAATTGCGTTTCCATTCAGGATTCCTTCTTTTTTTTTGATCTTGCACCTGGAATTTCTGATCTGAGTTGCTGAAACTTAAGACTAGGACTAAGTACTTTACAACAACCTTAAATAACGTTTCCCTGAGGAAGCCTGTGACAAGGCGAAACATGTTTGCTGTGCTTGCTTATATATTTTGATGAAGAATAAGAGTAAACAAGCATTTGCAATGCAATCGGTCTTGCCTTTGGGACCTTATAAGTATTAACGAATCAGACATTTTCTGTGCAAAGTGGTTTATGGCTTCCAGTGACAGCGTAAGAGAAGCTGTGCGCCCCTAAAAGTTAGTGCAACTAGAACAGAGGCCCAGTCAATTAGTTATGCTGCATATTGTGTGGCATGAGACCTCCCTTCAGATGGCCGGGTTTGCACGCCGAGTGAAGGAGGCACCAGTTCGGTACAGTGGGATGATGTCTACATCTGCATTTGTGAATTCACGCTTTTCATTGACCAGCGCACTGCTCCTACAAGCATACACTCACCCGGGTAATGGCATGCTGGGGGTACTTGCACGTGTGCACACGCAGGATTTCACCGTTTGGAAGGGAATGCGTGAGCCCCAATGCCTGAGAGGGGTATGAAGGGTAGTAAGGTAGGTTAATGCTTGTGCTGCAGAGATAGTAAAAGGGTGCAATCCCGGCAAGATCGCACAGCGGGGCCTCTTTTTTTTTTTTAGGCTCTTGGTTAAAGGTCAAATGCTAGTCAGTGCATTAAGGTGTCTGATGCGGAGATCTGTGTGCAACCTATGGGTCTCAAGATCCAATCCAATGAAAACGACACCATGGGCTAATGCACCAAAGCATCGCGGGATAGCAAAGAAAACAAGACACTATAAATTAACATGAACAAAACAAAAGCAATTATCAGGAGGAAAAAAAAAGTGAGCCTGGCATCTTAATAAAACAAGAGAATAGTCACTGTTTACTCACTTTATGGGAACGGGCTGTTGACACGGCTATATGGAAGTGCGTTTGCTGCAGTCTGGCCAGATCTATGGCGCAAAGTGTGGCGAGGGGCACAGAAGGAGCTGCGTCGAGTTGATCCACACGTCAAGCGCTCTCTGGTTCACGTACAAAGCAGCAGCAGGCACGAAGCCTGCACCCCTGCCAGGGCTGCGAGTTCACTGGCCGAGAGTCCAGGCCCCAGCAAGCAGGCATTGTTTGCTTTTCGTTCTTCAGCCAAGCGGGTTGGGCACTGAGTGGGCTACTAGGAGCCCGGGGAAAGCACTGGGAAAATTGCCGGAGGTTAGAGGAGCGGGGAATAGAGGTGGAAAAGACGAGGCAGGATGAGGGTGGGGGGGTGGGTTGAGATATTCAGAGGAGCTACAATTGCCATTGATATGGATGCCATATTTTCAGCCTGCGTTTTCTCATGTGCTCGGAGGCATGCAGCCGCTGTGAACGGCATCTATCTACATACACTCTTCAGCTTCAGTGGAAAGACAGACACTGCGTGCCTTACAGAGACAGGCATGGCCTAACATGCTGCACACGCCGCCAGAGACCACTCCCTCAACACTGGTACGGGTACGAGCAGGTGGCTGGATGGAAGCATCAGCGGTGACATCTCGGAGGGGAGCTGGGGGTGGGCAAACACGGCACAGGGAGACCAGCCTAATATAAATTAAACAACAGCGCGCCGCGGGTGGTGTGTGAGAACGCTGGAAACCAAACACCCTCCTATCCACATTGTCGTGTAGCTCCTATAGTACCCCTGCAGGACCTGCACGTTTGGATAACATATACTGCGGGCCTGGTGGCAGACTGACTCTGTGCACCCCCACCGTATATGTTAGCCTGGTTTGCATTAGCTAGCTCGCAGTGCCTCTAGTGTCTCCTCTTATCGGGGAGAGATTAGTTTCTGGCAACCTTAGATCATGACAACCCTGATTCCCTCAGAATCGTGGAAACAATATACTACCTTTCGCTCAGTCACTCGTGCTCACTTATTCGGTTTGTCTCCGAGAGTTACACAGAATAAACAGTTGGGCGTTTCAATAAGTATTTATTGAACAGTTGTTATTCTAGTGTAAAATATATGTGCTGCGGTAACCAGCAGACAATAGCAGAGATATATTATCAGCAGTACGATAAAAGCAAAGGGATAGAACAGTTCTACCATATTGCGATAATCATGGATACATACATGAATATAAAAGCATTATGCAAGTGCGCGTACTCCTACGATGCCTAACTAGATGTACCTGAGTGTACCTAGCATATGTGTGTAGGTCTAAAAGCTGAGAGCCAAGAATCCTTCTAGGATTTAGTCGAACCCCCATACCTGAAATAGAGTGTGGGACCCCGTCCTGGTCTCGAGTTGGACACCCCGTCCGGGTTGTGTCAGACCACTGTCCGCTTGAGCGACTGCATGCAGGAGCCTCAGCGTCTCTGGTCAGTGTGTCAGCATGGAAGTCTCGGTTCCCTCTATCTTACCGGGGCAAGATGTGGTGTATTTATACCCTAAAGAGTCTCGGTCCTCAGTATGGTTCGTATTGGACATGAGGAAGACGTCAGGGGTGAACTTTGTACATACATATTATGCACGTGGTGTATTCTTAGAAAGCCAAAAAACAAAAGAGAGAGCTAGGACTGGTGGGTGGCCGTCCTAGTCCCTTAATGAAATATCAAACCAAATAAGACTGCCAAGCTATATAGCTATCTGACACAGAAGTGTCTGGCACCTTAAAAGTTTATCTAGAAAACCCTCACACACCAACCTGGTTGGTGTCATGCTTCATCATCGGGTCCCAGCTGAGTAGCCGAATGCTACTCAGCTGTGCTGCAACACCTGATTACAGTGGAGCGGGTTGTACTGTTAGTGCATGTGATGAAGTGAATGTGAAACTAAAAATACCTCTGGGATTCTACCTGTTAATTATTTTATTCCCAGTGATCCAGGGTATATTAAAAACAAGAGAGTGGATAATTCACTGAGTGTAATGCTTATATCTCAATATTATCCGTTGATACAGCGGGCTGAAACATGTTGACCATCAACGGATAATATTGAGAAATAAGCATTACACTCAGTGAATTATCCACTCTCTTGTTTTTAATATACCCTGGATCACAGGGAATAAAATAATTAACAGGTAGAATCCCAGAGGTATTTTTAGTTTCACATTCACTTCATCACATGCACTAACAGTACAACCCGCTCCACTGTAATCAGGTGTTGCAGCTGGGACCCGATGATGAAGCATGACACCAACCAGGTTGGTGTGTGAGGGTTTTCTAGATAAACTTTTAAGGTGCCAGACACTTCTGTGTCAGATAGCTATATAGCTTGGCCGTCTTATTTGGTTTGATAATTCTTAGAAAGCCATACATAATTAATGAGTACAGTGTGGGCCTGTGTTTGGAAGAACCCTGCTGCATTCAAAACCACAGGATAGATCACGTTCAGCCCTCAGAGCTCGTTGTGTACTAGCTGGGACCAATGTAGGTGAAAGATCATGCCTATATAAGGAATCATGACTATAATAGGACATGTACAGTTATGACCATAATTGGGCATATGCGACTATGACCATAATAGGGCAAGTACGAATATGACCATATTAGGGTAAATATGAATATGTCCATTTTAGGGCATGTACGAACGGGTCTACATTAGGGCCTCTATGCGGGATATAACACCCACTCCTCTTCCGAACTGGGTAAAAATGACCATACTTAAAATCTGGACAATTTAAAAACATTTTTAAAAGCAAGTAAAAACATGGTCCTAAAAAATCGTAAAAAATTTAGGTGCTTAAAAAGTTTCAATTCAGCTTTTCTAGTCGCCACTTGAAAAAGTCAATATTGTCTCTCTATAAAAGTTGCATTACCATAAGCAGGAGAAGGCCATGCTTTTCTCAAGCGAAAGTGTCAATGTAAGAAAATGTTCCAAATTTAGATCGTTTGTTTTGAAATGAGTAAAGAAGCTGAATTCTTTCCCAGGACACGATGAGCCAATTCAAGATTATGCGTCCTGGCTGGGAAGCTCAATATTATCGGTGTCAGCTGCTGTAGATGACAAATCCAACGCCTCACAGAGAACGTCAATCGCACATAGATGGAATGTAGTGCTGCCATCAGTCGGTGCTGCGGCAGCTTGTGCGGCAGATGTAACCTGGGTGCCTGTGGAGGAGTCACCTAACCCAGCAGGAGCGAACGGCACCTGTGGATTCTCCAGGAATGCATTCATCAGAATCGGAAGCCGTTGAGGACAACGCAGAGCATGGGCCTTTATGGGGTCCAGCATTGCATCCGTGTCCGGAGGCGCATCTGATGGAAACGTTAGACAGAGATCCAACGTGCATTCTTCCTCGCAGAACAGGCATCGAAGAACAGGTAAGATGCAGTCTACCCAGACTGGTCTAAATGATAGAAACCAGGAGGCATTGAGTTCTCGTAGGCAAGAAATGCCCAGAAGTTGTACCATGCGTTCACGGTATTTCCGCTCCAGGAGCGTGTTCACCATTCCCTCGGGAAGTGGGCCGTCCATTGCGTAGCAGCAATATTACAATCAGGATTCCTGCGATTATGAACAGGATGAGCGGGAATCCTCCAAATACGCTTCCCAATACGGAGTGTATAAAATTTGGGATTACTCCGAGGACTGTCTGAAAGGTGTTTAACAGTCCGGACCCTATGGTCTTAAATAGGTGTACAATTCCGCTCGTATCAGACATATTAAAGATACGTCCCACCATTTCTGCGAAATGAATGGGGCAGTTTGTACGTATGAGTGCCTGTATCTCGTTCGAGGTCCTTGCAACTTGAAGTTCATAGGTTTCTCGAGCGGAGGTTAAGGGCACGGGTTGCTGTAAAAGCATGGCTTTCAATCTGCTCAGAGTATCAAATTGTATAAAAGAAACATTCAGCGAAGGCCATAGCGGCGCCTCCCTGACTGTGTTCAGTGGCGGAAACAATGCTTGCATACAGCAAGTAACCGTGGTATTCACAGTGACCAGATATGCGACGCCCGGAAGCGTCCCACAACAACCTTGATCATTTAGCATTAAGTAACTCCCATTCGAGAGCAGCTGGAAAACCGGCGTGATCATGGCCGCTGGGGTCCCTGATATGTGACAAGATAAGTTCGCCACTGAACCGCTACAGGCTCCGTGTAGAGAAATATCTTGACACATGAGAGAACCGCTCAAAGCGTTCTTGCAGTTTGTACCACTCAGATACACTTCTCGATCCCCATTCCGGCATCGGTATCTATATGGTAACTCCCAAGTTTCCTTGATGTATCCCTTACCCATTTTCACATATTTGCCTGCCTGCCTTTGCTCAAGGCAATATTCAAACTGAAACGTAGTGACCGGCAGAGTGATTTGGCCATGAATTAGCCATTCTGTTGATGGTGATTCGGCTACAGTGAATGGTAACCTTTCCAGTTTCTCAATACGCAGCATTGTATATTTGGCTCCCCTTTGTGCCATTTCTGTCTGTTTATCAGTTAGATTATATTCTGAGAACAGAGACGTTGTGTTTATAAAACACCATGGCACATAGCCTGCACGCAAAGATTGTAGCGTCCAGCTTAACATCATAATAGAGCGTAGCTGAGATTGCCCGTGTTGTAACAAGGCCAGATCTTGTTCTAATATGTCGATTGCCGAGGACACAATGGTGCCTAAGGAGTAAATCCTGGAGGTCAAAGTAGTTAACCCATTATCCACTACAGCTAATGCTTTTTCTAAGTTAATACGGTCTATCTCCCGTATCCTTTCTGCGGCCTCTTGTTGGGATATTTTCCAGTTTTCATTATAGTAGGCATAAAGGCCTGCATATATGAAACGTTTCTGATGTTGTTTCCTGGGATCTAGTAGAAAATCTCTATGATCCATGTCAGGTGTGAGTAAGGTCAAGTGGTGCTTTACTTCTGTCAGTGTCGAGGTCTCTAGCCAATCAAGGAACAACTTCCCAACACTATACGATGTCACTACCCCTGGGTGTTGTCTTTGTACATAGCGTGGATCTGGCCTATGGATACTAAACCCTTCGGTTGTATTCATAAATCTCTGTTGACATTTGTTTGTGTCAATGGGCCAAACCAGCCATTCTGTCCAATCAGGATCTGATCTGTTGTACTGGAAAATGTCATCTAGTCTCACCCCATGTGTAGT
Source organism: Calotriton arnoldi (assembly GCA_963921515.1). Lineage (NCBI taxonomy): Eukaryota > Metazoa > Chordata > Amphibia > Caudata > Salamandridae > Calotriton > Calotriton arnoldi. The sequence continues at coordinate 3,360,081 of CAWUFW010000548.1, forward strand.
AGAATTCTGCCCCCCACCCATCTGAGATGGTGTTGGAAATCCTGGTGTGTTCATTTCCTTGCCTTTGGCTAAACCAAGACAGGTTGTTTGTTGCACAGTTACATTCAGAAATAAAATCTGCTGCGGAATGATGCATGCTCTAAAAAGTGCTTCTATTCCCTGGACTTGCCAGTCCTTCGAACCCCAGATTGATTTGGAATCTATTGTGTCTTTCCATAGATCGAAACCCTGTTTAGACAACTGGTTCAGAAAGGATGCAGAGTAAATATGTTTGGTGTTTGTTAACATAATTTTCTGAGCTGAATTTTTCGCTACTTTATAATAAAATGACTCCGGATTGGATGTGTTAAACCCTGAGAAGTATATACATTTCTGTGCAAATGCTTGTGAATTACCTTTTGGAGGTGTTGGGCAGTGTTCCCACTGGTGGTACTCAAATACATTTCTAGGTGTTATAGATTTGTGCAAGAAATGATGACCATATTGCTGGTAACAGTACAATGTATCATAGTCTGAAGTACCTTCTAACATTTCATTATTCGGAAATGCTGCAGTTTTTCTAAATCAGACATCATAGCATTTACAGTTTCAGTGTCCCAATCATCAGAAAATGTACTGGAGGTAATGATATCACTTAAAGAAATTTTAAATACATGTTTTAGCTTTAAAAGTTCAGTTGGACCGAATACATCATAATCAATCTTGTCCCATACTATACCGTCCGGTATAGGAACTGCTGTAATGTTCACTGAAGACAAGTCTCTTGGTTCACGATGTGAAGACTGGTGTGGTTTTAAAATCAAATTGACTCTTTGGGCTGTAGAGCTTGGTTGGAGGTATCGTCCATAATAAGCATACTAAAAGTTATTATTAAACCTAGCCAGAAAATGAAAAATAAAATCCCAGTGCTATACCATAGTTCAATCTAAGGTAACACCAGGTAAGTCTTTCTAAAAAAGTGCAAAAAGTCATTGATTTTCTGTTGGAGTAATTTTTGGGCTGGCGTCGTTTCCGGTTTGCTTGGATCCAGTGAAAACGTATCCAAGTTCATGAAATAGCCAGAAGCAGTTCGATCAATTGTTGGAATTGCATCGGGATTTGTTGAAATCGGGTTTTGCTCTTGACGAGGCATGTTGACGTAGATGTCAGTAGTCGGTCTTATTGCAACTTGGCTGTTAAGTTGATTTTCATTTTGAAGATGAATTTCTTGTTGAAGTAGAACGAGTTCCATAGCATTGTTGCTTAGTCCTTCATTCCGTACAGGTGGCTCTTCAAAAGTGATGAGTCTTTCTGTTTGAACTTCTTGGATTGTAGCGAGAGGAGGGCGTCTGCTACTGTGGAGTCCACGTGGCCTACTGTTTATTATCGGCCACATAGTGTGGTTTGATTAAGTCGATTGAGACAAATCTTTTCTCCTTTTTTCCGGCAAGAGGCGGCAGAAGTACAGTTCTTGTACCGTGGATTGCAAGGACCGGTACAGGCTTTTTGTAAGATGGCCCAAATTCTTTCTTGTCAGCAATCTTCTCTCTGACTAGATCCCCGATTTTTGGGATCCAGATAGGTCTTGCTGTTACTGCCTTGACTTCCTCAGTGGCGGCCTGTTTCTGGAGCACGTTACTTTGTTGTGTCCTGGATTCATTTAGATCCTGTAAAACAGCCAAACGATCATGGATATCAAATAGTTTTTCATCCGCCACTGTACCTTCACAATCAAGATCAGGTACCCACATTCTTGTCCCAAATATGACCTCGTAAGGAGTGACACCTCCTAGAGAGCTTCTTGGCTGGTTATTGAGCGCGCGCTGTACCCCATAAAGGTGATCGACCCATCTACCGCCCTGGCCTAATACCCTAGCTGTTAGAGATTGCTTTAAGTCTCGGTTTTTCCTCTCCACAACAGAATTTCCCTCGGGATGGTACGGAGAGGAGTACCGCAATGCTACGCCCATTCCTTCCATGGCCTCTTTGTAAGCCCGAAAGCTAAACGCCGGACCACGGTCAGAATGTAACGTGCCAACTGCGTATGTGCCGATAAAGCCTCGCAAATCTTATATAACAGTTCGAGCGACAGCCGAGCGCTGAGGCCAAACCTTGAGGACACTTGAGCTGGACGCGCACAAACGGACAACCTAATGCTGTCTAACAATGGTATCTGTACTGGACGTGTTGTGGTGGACCCATTCATCTGCTTGCAGATGTCGCAGTTCCAGACGTAGTCTCTAATTAGCCTTCTCATCACGGGCCACCAGTAGCGTTCTTTTAACAAAGCAACAGTCTCCTTAAGTCTGTTATGTACAGAACCAGTTCCTTTGTGTGCTGCCACAATTAAGCCTAGCCTACGATCCATATTTGGTATTACTCTATCCCCCACTCCAGGAATCTGAGCATATGGAATGTTTTGTGCATCTAACTTGTAGGAGTACTTGAGTGGAAATTTTTTAGGTACTGCTGTGCTGCCTTTGCATGAAGCATTGACAGCTACCATTATCTTGCCGTCTACCCTCGTCTTTGAACGAGTAACTGCAGCTACGGCGGCTGTGCGAACAGCCCCCTTTGCGGCTTCATCAGCCAATGAATTCCCTTCAACGTGAACGCCATCACGCTGATGACTCAGTGTATGTATCACGTGAGCCCTTGGTAGTTCGTTTCTCAACTCCACTACCTGTTCCCATAGCATTTTATGCTTAATTGTGCCACCTTTTGCATCTTTGAACCCGTTTTGTTCCCAATGATGTAGATATTCATTGTACGACTGTACACAGTAAAAGGAATCACACACAATAAGTGCGGGGAATTCGTGATCCGTATTTATACGTGCCAGTATAAGTGCTTTGAGTTCTGCCAACTGAGCCATGCAATCTCCTAGAGATTGCGTTTTAGTGCAACTCGGATGGAACTTTCCATCGTGCATGCAACCTTTAACAATCGCACATGCCGCGCTGTAAGCTTGCTTACTCCCTGTGGCTGGTTGAGCAGAACCGTCAGTGTAAATAATGTATTCATACTGATCTAGAGGCAACATTTCATTTGGTAGAGGATATTCTTGTTCGTATTGCAGGAATGCCTGTGTTTTTAAACTTGGATCAAATCTGTATTCAACATCCGTTGCAGTAAGAGAATTAGCCCACTGTATCCATCTCGGATGTAAGGCTTTCGCATTTGGAATGCTAGCTTTTGTAACAGCTTCTAAAGCTGGTACTGGGGTCATGACAATTATGCGTTTACCCTGAGCCAGAGCTCTTTCTCTTGCTACAGCGGTCTGCACTGCTGTCAGGATTTTTTCTGTTGAAGTGAAACGCATTTCTGCATTTGTGTACAGGTGTGATTTGTATGCGATTGGTACTGTTTCACCTTCATTAACAGTTAAATAAGTGTACCCGCATTGACCCGCTATTACTCGGATCACTAAGTTCTGTGCGTTTACGCGTGTCTGTAAATGTTTAGAAGCTATCCTCTCTTCCTGTAGGGAACGCAGGATATTTGTGTGTTCCTGTGTCCATTGTCTGACTGAAAAATCAGGTTTTATTAAGTCGTAGAAAGGTTTTACTCTTTCTGCGTAATCCAAAATGTATGTTTGACCAAAATTTAGGAATCCCAGAATTGATTGTAAATTCTTTAATGATTCTGGAGGTTGGAGCAGCGCACACTTTTCTAAAAAGTTAGCTGCCAGGCTTTTTCCCTCACTTGACAGCTCGTATCCTAAAAACAGGACATTGAGGTGGGCAATTTTTGATTTTTTGAAATTTAATTTATAGCCCTCAGAGGCGAATCCCATAATAATGGTGCTCACCCTGGTCAAGTGCCTCTTTAAATCATCGTCCGTCAGATAAATATCATCCACATAGTACAATGCTTCTTTATCCAAATTTTGGAGTAACTCTGTTACCCTTGCTGAAAACAACCCCGGGCTATTCTTATACCCTTGGGGGAGTCGGCAAAATTGCCGTTGTGACCCTAACGCACTGAATGCGGTTAGATACCTGCTTTCAGGCGCTATATTTTGGCAGAAAAATCCATTTGAGATATCAAGTGTTGTTTTGTATTTTCTCCGCACAATGTTATTCATTAATGCAGCACTGTGTGCATTTTGAACTGCAAATGTCTTTGTGCAAGTGTTTAAATGTCTGTAATCTAAAACTAGACGATATGTGTTGTCAGGTTTGGCTACGGGGAACAAAGGATTGTTCATAGGTGAAGTGCAATTTTCTATCACCCCCTGGTATTCTAGTTGGTCTAGAATCTCCCTGACTTGTTTCTTAGCTTCCTGCTTTATAGGGTATTGCCTTTGAGCATTTGGGGAAACTTTTAACAGGATCACGTGGTGGGTTGACTCCTCATCCCAACCAGCATGATTTTTGTACAATGCTGGAGCTAGGGCAACCGCCCACTCCTGCGCATATTTTAGGTGAATGGGAACAAGGTCGGAAAAGGCTGGAAAAATTACAGTTTCTCCCCTAGGGCACTCCATGACGAATGCTGGCGGCCAGTCTTGTTCTGCTAATAGAATGTCATAACCGGATGACAAATTTTTCCAAAAGAGAGCTTTAACTTTCCTGGGCTTGTCCCCCTCCGGAGTGTTATCTCATGTAACTTATGTGGGACACTTACCCGAGTATCAGGTGTTTCCACCGTGATATACTCACTCAACTCCGCTGTCACCAGAAATTCCTTCAGGTTCTGGCGAGCTATCGTTACTTCTGCCGCGCTGTCTAGCATCGTCAGAGCCCACTTCTCGTTCAGAAGCTGTGTCCTCAGAATTCTGGGCATGTCTGATCTTGAGACCTGCTACCTTCTTCTTTTTGAACTGAGGTTTTGATTTTTGTTTATCTTCTTTTTTAGGTGCGTAGTCCGCAGCGCGTTGCGTGTCTCTGGACTTTGTACGCTCCTTTGACCGTCCTTCCCTCTCGGAGTTTTGTGATGAACCCTGAAAGGAACGAGAGGAACGAGTATCAGTATCCTGATACCTGTCAGGTTTTTTAATATTATCCCTATTCCTGAGGTTATACCTCCTTTCAGAGGGCTCCTGTTGAGGAGACCTATCTCTGGATTGAGATCTGCTGTCTTTAGACTTTTGTTGTTTTTTATTTTCCCACTTCTTTTTAGAAGAAGTAGGTGTCTGCTTTGTAGTGTCCTTTTCAGGACTGCCCACCAGTTGTGGTTTTAATGCTTTCCCACCTAGACTGTCTCTGCCTAGTTCTGCATATGCAGTTTCAATTATTTTGGGTAGTTCGTGTTGTTGATCCTCTGGACCGAACTCCCTTAGGCTTTGGCGGATCGCCACTGAAGCTGCTTCCCCCTTAATGTTAGCTAGTATTATGGCTGAGACCTGTTCAAAGTTGTTTAGCAACTTCATCCCTAAGTTAAGGGCAGGCTCTGCTCCGTACTCATTTTGTATCTGTTTTAATACTTCAGGTACTACTGCTATTGTCGGGATACCATGTGTTTTGGTATATATGGCAGCAAAGACTGAACCCCAAGTTGTGCAGTCCTCTACTTGTGGTGTAAGACCCATGGGCAAGCAGATTGTTAGAATTCTGTGTTTATCACAGGTAGTAGTATTCGGGAATACTGCTTCAAGCGGAGTTATTTTCTGAGCTATCCAGAATGGGATTTGTTCGCGTTTTGTTGGCATTTTGCCCATTATCGCGTGTAATGTTTGTGGAGTTATTTTATTAACTGTACTCTGGACTGGAGTATCTTGTGCTGTAGCTGGTGCAGGCTGAACTGTTAAAGTCCTCATCACAAATTGTGTGAGGTTTCTGTAGATTTTAATTAAATCTCTGTGTTGTACGAGTAAGTCTGGCTGTGGCATTGTGTCAATGTCAGGATGCGGTGTGTATGCCGCTAATATGGGCCATGTGGCTCGTGCTCCTCCAAGTGGGCCTAATCTTGCTCTTCCATGTACGTGGGGTAGGGCGCCTTTAAACCAGTAATTATGCTCCTGGTAAGTGAGCGGAACCTCTAATTCCTCAAAAGGAGTATAGTCCGCTGGTGCTTCACCTTCTTGGTAGTAGTGAAATACATTTGTAATTGCATTCGCTGCTGGGAATGTAACCCATGAATAGAACACCTCTGTTTTATTGGATTCGTGTGCCTCAATCATGAAAATTACATTACCACCCCTGGCTCTTAAGCCATGTTCCAGAAGTTTTATAGTTACTGCCCTGCTGAAATTTGGTGCAATTTGTATTGCGTCTTCAGGGTCTTCTTCTAAACCGAAGAGGTTTGTTGTAACCCTCCCTGTTGCGTTTGTTTCTTCCACCATTTTTAATTGGAAGAAGGGATGTTAAAGAATTTTTAAGATACAGTGTAAAATGCACAATTGTAGGAACTATATTTCCTTCAAGCTTGAATAACCAACAGCCAATAAATAGTATTCTCGTACTACTCAGCTGCGGCGGATTTTGTGCCCACCCACTCCAGACGTCTCTGGGGTTTTGTGAGTAGGTTCTCTGAGAATAGCACGACTGAACTACTCAGATTCTACTGTTAAATACATACCAAACCAACGTTGGCGGCGCCATGTCGTGTAGCTCCTATAGTACCCCTGCAGGACCTGCGCGTTTGGATAACATATACTGCGGGCCTGGTGGCAGACTGACTCTGTGCACCCCCACCGTATATGTTAGTCTGGTTTGCATTAGCTATCTCGCAGTGCCACCAGTGTCTCCTCTTATTGGGGAGAGATTAGTTTCTAGCAACCTTAGATCATGACAACCCTGATTCCCTCAGAATCGTGGAAACAATATACTACCTTTCGCTCAGTCACTCGTGCTCACTTATTCGGTTTGTCTCAGAGAGTTACACAGAATAAACAGTCGGGCGTTTCAATAAGTATTTATTGAACAGTTGTTATTCTAGTGTAAATATATGTGCTGCGGTAACCAGCAGACAATAGCAGAGATATATTATCAGCAGTACGATAAAAGCAAAGGGATAGAACAGTTCTACCATATTGCGATAATCATGGATACATACATGAATATAAAAGCATTATGCAAGTGCGCGTACTCATACGATGCCTAACTAGATGTACCTGAGTGTACCTAGCATGTGTGTGTAGGTCTAAAAGCTAAGAGCCAAGAATCCTTCTAGGATTTAGTCGAACCCCCATACCTGAAATAGAGAGAGTGTGGGACCCCGTCCTGGTCTCGAGTTGGACACTCCGTCCGGGTTGTGTCAGACCACTGTCAGCTTGAGCGACAGTGCAGGAGCCTCAGCGTCTCTGGTCAGTGAGTCAGCATGGAAGTCTCGGTTCCCTCTATCTTACCGGGGCAAGATGTGGTGTATTTATACCCTAAAGAGTCTCGGTCCTCAGTATGGTTCGTATTGGACATGAGGAAGACGTCGGGGGTGAACTTTGTACATACATATTATGCATGTGGTGTATTCTTAGAAAGCCATACATAATTAATGAGTACAGTGTGGGCCTGTGTTTGGAAGAACCCTGCTGCATTCAAAACCACAGGATAGATAACGTTCAGCCCTCAGAGCTCGTTGTGTACTAGCAGGGACCAATGTAGGTGAAAGATCATGCCTATATAAGGAATCATGACTATAATAGGACATGTACAGTTATGACCATAATTGGGCATATGCAACTATGACCATAATAGGGCAAGTACAAATATGACCATATTAGGGTAAATATGAATATGTCCATTTTACGGCATGTACGAACGGGTCTACATTAGGGCCTCTATGCGGGATATAACAACATCACTTCCTGTTTTTCCTCGTGCGAGACTTTTGGAGCATGCGTACGATGTAAGGCATTGCGCGCATGTTAATGTGCACTACTTTAAAAACAAGCATTTGCAATGCAATAGAACTCGCATTTATGCGAGTCCTATTGCATTTGAAACGGGAGTGCGGGCGGGCAAAAAAGGCACAAATGGGAGTGCAAGGGGGGTTTTTTAAAGTAAAGGGGCCGATAGCCATGGAAGTATACAAATGACGACATGGCCGTCAGGAGGAGGGACTAACAAGCCGAAAACCAATCAGAAGGCAGCATTTAGGATGTAAGCCAATCAAAAAGATGGGCGGAGAGTGGGCGGAGAGTGGGCGGAGAGTGGGCGGAGCTTAGACGAAGCTTCCCCGCTATAGTATATACTACATGCCTCGCAAAGCGAGCAGCGCATGCGCTGCAACGCTAGGCGAGACCTAAAAAGACAACTGCAAAGGATTAATTCGTCCTGCTCTGTTTTAGAAAAAAACCATTTCCATACTCTATTATTTGTTGCCTCTCTATTATGTACAAGTGTCTATAAAGACACGGGCCAGAAGAATTTGATAGCGGTGAGAGTAATTTAATTACTGGTAAGTCATTGTGGGTATACACACACACACTTCACAGGGGCAGTCGCCACTGTATAGTTATATGTAAGTGAGCGCTTCCATAGGAAGTGTATTTTTCGTTTTACTTTTAACGTTGGCACCATCTGGCGAATCGTCATGGAACTTTCCATAAAAAAGTTAATCTACCTCACCTGCTTCCTGGAGAGATTCGGGGTGATTCATCAAGCGGGGTCCAAGAAAAAGGGGTGGCCTCAAAATGCAATTTTCCCATGCAATTTCCATAGGGATTTTTGAACAGTGATACACAGAAATGGCTGAACAGATTTACACCAACCTTTTCAGAAAGCTAGATCTTTACTACTGTTCTCTGGTGATTTGGTGTGAATCTGTTCGGCTAGTTTTGATAATTAAAGTTAAAAAAAAAATTGCGATATCTAGTGCCACGGGACTCCCATGGGTGTGTCTTGGGAAAATAAAGTCCTGCAGGAACAAGCGATGTGATTGGCTGGCCGGCCTCAGGGGTATGGCACAGGGCCTGGTCGCAGGCACCCATGGGTGGCAAGGGGAGGATTGGCTACAGACATACTGTAATGGCATATTATTTTACATTAAACAAAGTAGAAATTAACTAAAAAACCAAAGGTTAAAGTTGAGTTTTATGTAAATAAGGTAGTAAGATTTTAACTTGTGTTAAAAAAGAACCCTTCGATATTCACTAAAACAACCAAATGTTAAATTTGAGTTATATGTAAAACTATTTTAAAACAGAAGAAACCAGTTATGTATAACTGATCTAAGTATAACTTGCACCTGTATGATGCACTGCTAAAGACATCACATATTACATCACTGATGACTTTAAAATCTATGGTGGTGCAAGTTATACTTGGGTTGATTAATTATATAACTGGTGAATTTCAGTGGGTCTTTTTGTTTTAAACTGTATTTTTTAATTTGTTTTTGTTATTAGAAGACCTACATGTAACTGCATGTTTTTTTTGTAAGTCCACTTTAACCTTTGTTTTTTAATTGAAAAACTATGTATATATTGTGTGTGTCTGTAAGAAAAAAAATTATTAAAAAGTAATCATTTTATTTACTACTTTGCAGTATCTGGTTTTTTTTTAAATCAAATCTAAATCACTTACTTTGGGTGTTACAGTTGCGGAGATTTGTGAATCTGCACTATCCACTCAACACTGGCTTGGTTGCTCGGTCATCACCCTTAAATACAAAAAAATAACATTCTTGAACAATCTGGTAGAAGGGAGATAGAAAAAAGACTAGGAACGTGGATAATTCTAGGAAGCCTTATCAGAACTTGACCTACAGAGTCCTACCCCACTTTAAGGAAGAGTGCTTGTCGCACTGTTCTTTTTGACTTGGTAGCACAGGACTTGCGTTTCTATTCCTAACGTTGATAGGGTGCCCTAACAATCCGAACTGAGCACTGACACACTACCACTAAATAAAGCCAAAAGTATACACTGACCAAAAAACCCAGAGGGGGAATTGACCCCTCCTCCTCAGTTCTTGAATTCCACAAAAAACTGAAGACCTGGCTCTTTGCCAAGCCCTTTGCCAAGCCCTGACCCTCCCTAGCCCCCATACAGCTCCTGCTTCAGTGTGTGGATACCCTACTGGATGAGTTGTGCCTTGTGCACTATACAAATACACATAACACAACATAATAGCGATTACGCCAGTAATCCTCAATTACCAGATTCAAATTCCTGCAACATTTCGAGGCATCTTTAAATGTCTCCACTGTATATTTTTATCATAAATTATGTATTTATTTATTATTTCACTGTTTATTTATTATTGCATGATTTCTCTTGAAATCCCTGGCAATGGTCTGAGGACCCTAGCGTTCCTCAACCAGGGATCTCCAACCTTTTCTGGAACACGAGCTATTTATGTTCAATGAAAATGACAAAGAGCCACTAATATTATTAGTGTTGTACTGGTGGCCGCGCCAGACAAGAATACATTAGGGGCCACTGGCAGTGTGAAAAGGTTTTGTCAGCTTCAAATGCCTGTAAATGGATAATGCATAGCCCAATGCCTCTGGCACCAACATTATTGTATTAATAATACGGCTGCACAGTGCTGCATTATTTATCACTCAAAGAGCTTTAAATATATTTTAGAAATTAGGCCATTGTTCTCCAAACATGAGCTTATGAGTTCTGAAAATACACACATTTTCGTTTTGAATACAAACTCCATTTTATTTTACTTATATTAGTTCAGCCAAACAAAAGCTTCTAATGTAGTAGGTTGGGCTGCACACAGAAGAGCTACCAGTAGCTCACGAGCTACTCGTTGGAGAAGCTTGCAAAACCCATCCGTGGCACACGCTGCTGTCGTTCATTGTGCTGAGAGCAAGTTTTGTGGGGTGCTTCACTCTCATCTTTGTATTGATGTGTGGGGCCTCCTTAGACGCGTGTGCTAACGAAAGCAACTTAAATAGCATGCTTTGGGATGCCGGAAGTAAATGCAGTATTGGCGGTGTAGGAACAATATGGTCACTTTTGGCGATTCCTGTTTACCATCTTTGTGGACGTGTTTTCAGAGACCATTGAGCACTGTATCCATTATTAGCACTCAAAGCCTCGCTCTAATCTAGCCCGGAAGAGACCCATATGCGCGCCAGTGTGTCCCTCACATAAAAGGAGCAGTCCATGTGTAACTGCCGGACCACGTCTCCTCTGCGTGAGACGATAAGCAGCTGCCGACACGTTTCATCAACGCGGCGAGGCTTGAGTCTGCAGGAGCAGCGTGCACAATAAGCGACGGACCCACGTCTGAAGAGATCCCGCCCCGCCCCTGATCACATTGTGCACATCACTAACCCACAAGCGGGCACTAATGCGGGCTGCTCGTGAGTCATACATTCAGAGAGACATCGTTTGTGACGTGCTGATACAGGCTTCCTCTATATGACATATATAATTACAGGAGTGTTTTGTGACCGGCTCTGATGCCGGCCACACACATGGAAATCTAATGATAAAGGCTTCCACTCTGGTTCAGGTTTATCCCATAACATTTACTGGCCTCTTTTCTGAGAAATATACGGATTCAGGCTTCCGTTGTGTGATCAGCTACGATAGAGGCTTCTCCGATGTAACCTAAACGGATACTGGCCTCCCGCGTGACACTGTCTGATACAAACATCCCCTGTGTGTCATGCTCTGAAATGGCCTTCCCTTGTTTGACCCATACTGATCATCATATTACGACGTGCTCCGTGCAAACTTCCTGTGCATGGTGGTCTGATTCTGACTTTCACTGTGGCGTATGCCCCTGTCCATGTATGATATGCTACGGTGTAAACTTCCCCTGTGTAACATGCTCTACTACACTCTTTCCTTGTGTGACCCATACGGATACATGCCTACCCAAGTGACGGGCTCCCATTCAGATTTCCCGTGGCACTAGCTTTGATGCAAACCTCCCCTCTGTGGCAGTCTCTGATGCAGACATCCCGTATCACTGATTTGGCACAAGTTTCCTCTAGGTTTGGCACAAGTTTCCTCTAGGTTAGATAAGCTATCACGAGCCCCCTATGTGCGTGGCTTGCTCGGATACAAAGTTCTCTTATGTGAAATGCTCTGATACAGTATTTCCTTGTGTGACATGCTCTGATGGATGCAGTCTTTCCTTGAGTGATATACTCTGAAACAGCCTTCCCTTGTTGCCATGCTCAGATATAGTCTCTCCTTATGACATGCTCTGATACAGTCTCTCCCTGTAGGACACTGACTAATGCTAACTTTACCAGGTGACCAGTGTCACTGTCTTTGATACAAAGTTCCATGCTCTGATACAGATTTTCGATATCAGTGACTTTGATACAAACGTCCTGTGTGTGTGATATGCTCTGATACAGTCTTCCCAGGTCACTCACTGGTATGGTATAAGCTTCCCTTGAGTGAGATGCGGTGATTCAGGCTTCCCATATGCAGTCTGTACAGAAGCAGACTTCCCTTCTGTGACATACACTGCTACAGACGTCCCCAATGTGGTATGTAGCAAGACAGACTTGCGGTGTGTGGTACTATGATGTAGGTTGTCTTGTGTGAGCTGCTCTGATTTAGGCTTCCCCTGTGTGACCTGCTGTGGTACAGGTGCTGGTCACCAGCTATAGTTGGCACCAATGAGCACACCTCCCTTGTGCAGTTCGCTCTTCTAGACCTCGATACTGACTTCTCCATGAAATAGATAGCTCAAATTTTGTATTAACCCTTCTCTGCTATAATCTCCTCAATATCATTGTAAATGTGATCTGGATCCACCCTAATATTGCCTCCAGCACCCATCTCCTCCTAGCATCATCTTCTTGTTTAGCTCTTCTTCATTGCACCTTAAAGGACAAGGCGGTGATCATCATGATGCACCCTCTGACTTTTAATTGCATCCTATTTTAATCATGATCTGTGTATAGAGCTTTCAGAACTGGGCCATGGCCGAATTCAAAGCCCCCTTCAGCGCCTGCCATCCCCCGCCAGTAATAAACAGGAAGGGGCTTAGGGACAAATCTCTGGTCGGGTAATGAGGCTGTTTGCTGGAATCAAGAGACACAGCAAACAAACAAATGTCGCAAATTCCAACAGCAGCTGTTAGGCCGTAATCTGTGCGCAGCCGATCTGCCCGCTGCTGGGACAGGGCCTACACAAATGAGTGGGATAAGCTTAATCCAGGGCCTCATTACTACATCCTTCTTATGCATGTAAATCAGCGCCAACTCATTTCAATATGTAGATAGATTACTCCAAGAGTGGACTGTGGCTAGAGATGCTCGCGCGCGTGCGGCATAAGGAGATCAGAACTGGATAGTGAGTAGGAGACAGAGGAAGCCTTGAAGGAGCAGGTGTTGCGAGCAGAGGTTTATTAAGTTAATCTATTCAGCCCACTCTGGGTCAGGGCCCTTAAACGCCACTCTCCATCTCCAGCATAGTACCAAGCAGAAGATGACGAAAGCACTTGACCCCAGGGTCAGATGTTGTAATAGACACATGCCTTGTGGGACCAGCGGCAATAGTTTCCAGCCAGCTGCTCGTCATTCCACAGCGTTAGTCTCTTATTTAGATCTCCTCAGTGTCCCGACTGTGGTTTTCTTAGCATCCAAGGCTCCGTGTGTATTCGGTTAGAGAGGATAAGGCTGTGAGGAAGAAGGGCAAATCTGTGTAGTGGACCTTTGATACATTTGAGAGCAAGATCCTGCTTTGCCTGCCCTACATCCTGATCAGCCTCCACTGGCCCTTGTTTAATTCGCTTATCCAACTTCAAAATGTTTATCCATCTTGGCAAATATTAGAGCGAGCCAGCCCTCAGTACTTCACCTCAATAAAAACATTCATTTGCAAATTCAAACACCTACCTGACCATCCTCTAGAATAGTAATCTGCACCAGGTACGCCACACCTCCTTTACAAGTTTAGCATGTATACCAGGAGCTACTTTTCCACCACGGGCAATGGAAGTCCCACTCACACATTAAAATTATGTCCACTAGGGTGACAATGTTATTTATTTTTACATTTTTTAAAGTGCACCCCAAACGAGTGGCCACAGGGTGACAAACTAGCAAGATGAAAATAATTTTACAATAATTACTAAGAAATTAAGCAAAACAACAAGAACAATGTAATTTCAAAATAAAAAATCCTAAAACAGGGGTGCTCAACAGACCATAAATGACATTGCTAGACAACTCCCATCGAACCCCCAAAAGACATTTAAATGAGTAAAAATTGCAACACTATGGATTGGGGTGATAGACCCAAAAACAGGGAAAGGCATACGGGAAGAGACATTTTAGGGCCTTCCTGATGGTAACAAGGTCGGTCAGGGTGATCAGCTTCACAGAAATTAAATTCTGTAGTAGGGAAGCAGACAACCAGAACGTTTGTGTAGAAAACTGTAACTCTGAACAGTAAACCTTCAAGATATTAGAAAATGGCGCTTTGACTCCATTGGCACAGAGCCATCTTTAAACCAAAAGGCAAATTATGTCCCTCTTCTACTGACAGAAAGGAGCTCTGCTCCATCATCAGCCTAGGAGCTCCCTTTCCTACATACCTTAAAGAACTCCCTCTCCTCCATTGGCTCAGAAAAACTCTTCTCACCCTTTCATAAACTGAGGAGTTGCCTCTCCTTCAGAGGCCCAAGATCTCCATTTCCTCTGTAGCTGCCTCCCTTCCACGGTCTCAGAAGCTCTTACCCCTCCATAGGCTCACAAGCTCCCTCTTCTCCAAGAGCTAAGGAATTCCCTCTCCTCACAGGGTAAATGATAGCAATCCTTAATAGTCACAGGAGCTTCTTCTCTTCCATGAATCCGGGATGTTTGATCCTCCATTGGCTTGGTAAGTTCACCACCTTCAAAGATTGTGGAGCGCTTCTCGTCCATGATTCTGAAGCTTACTCTTCTACTTGGCACACCAAAGCCATTCATACAGGCAGGAACTTCTGTACACGCACAGGACATCCGTTTTGCTCATAAATACAGTAGACACCACACGATAAACGCCTCTCTTTTTTCAATTCGAACAGAAATGTCCTCTCCTTCTTAGCCTATGAGCTCTCTCTGCATCAGTTCAACTCGCCTGTCCAGTCAGCCCTTGAAATGCCCCGACTGAATTGTCATGTCATCTCTCAGCCACATTTTTTAAAGTCTAAATAGTAAATGTATTTAATTGCTTTGTCCTGCTTTAAACACTCCACATCTTATTTAATTAACCGTGGGAACTATCTCAGTATTTTGTCGAGTCTGTCAAACATATTATTGTATTTGGCTGAATGACAAATAGTTGATTGGGAGAAGCCGAATGGAGAGCCAGGCCGGCTTTAGCGCTGGTGGCGGCCCGTGCGACAATCCTTTTTGGCGCCCCTCCCCATGACCTCCTCCTCTGATTTCCTCCTCGGTGCCACTCATCTGTTGATAGCTACTCTCTCACATACATATAATTTGTTTTAAAGCACTGGTAAAGGCTGGCTTTACTAATAAGAATGTATAGCTACCCAAACAAACAGTTTTTAGCAACATTAGGAATAGATCATGAAAGACTGGGGAAAAAACAACGTCCTAAATATTATATGCAGTTTGAATCCAGCTCTTTGATGACCATTTGTAACAGTTACTGTTCTATACTAGGGTTAGATCTGATGAACTGCAGTAACAAAAAGATCTCTGTGACGAAAGCAGTAATCCACTCAGCTATCCACAGGA
Organism: Calotriton arnoldi; assembly: GCA_963921515.1. Classification (NCBI taxonomy): domain Eukaryota; kingdom Metazoa; phylum Chordata; class Amphibia; order Caudata; family Salamandridae; genus Calotriton; species Calotriton arnoldi. The sequence goes on from CAWUFW010000548.1 coordinate 3,375,616, forward strand.
AATACAGATCTGTGATATGCGTTCTTTGCAACAGGCACATTAACCCTCTGTGCTACTTTATGCCATTAGCAAAACTCAATCTCTCTCTCTAGCAGGAACATTAATCACAAGCGTTATCTTGATGTTTTTATTGCTGCCTGAAAGCTGGATGCCCAAGGAATTCTGCAGAAAGTGTTTTTAAATTGTAAGTTATTGCTAAACACAGCACCCCCCCTGAGGTCAGCACCCCCCTCACAGGTCAGCGCCCACTGCGGCCGCACCAGTCGCACTGCCCTAAAGCCGGCCCTGAGATTTTTTATAGATTTGTTCCAAACCTGACTACTATACTTTATAAAATAACACTCTTGTGAATTTACGTTCTGCTTACATGTATTGTGCTTATTTTCATTAGCATAACTTGTTTTATTACAGTCAGTAAATAGCAAGTTATTAGTAAGCGACAACTTGATTCCAATATGTAAGATAGAATTTCTGAATTAAATATATTTTTTATCTGAATCAATATTTCGAGAACATAAATGGTAAATATCAGAATTTTGGTTGAACTTCATCTGTTTGCTGGAGACATTAGGGATGATGACATTGTTAGTAGTTCCACCGTCTGCATGTTGTAGACTGTGTGTGAGATCCTCTGGGACTGTTTTAGGTGTAAAGGCAATACATGTATGAAAGTAGGCCGGCCAGAAATCCCTTGTGTGTCTGTCTTAGAAAATCTCCCAGCGTTGATCGCCATGCGGATAACTGCAGCGCATAAAACAATAACTGGTGACTGTGGGTAGCCATGAGCTTTACAAATCCCAATGGAAAGGCATACGTGTGCCCTTGCTCCTCACAGTAATCATTTCAATATGTGAGCTGAGGGACAGCCTTACTCTCTTTGAAAGGCTTTTTCTAATCCAAAGTCACAATTGGCAACAGGTCTGCTTACACCAGTTCTCCATCACAGGTATGGCTAAATACATACTTCTGGGCTGGGCCCTGGTGGAAGAGCTGAATGTGGTTTAGTTTGTGCATTTACATTAGGCAGATGAACTTCTAGACAGTCTGTGAAATTATAATGACATCTTCCAAGGTGTGGGTTACCTCTTGAACCACCAGGTCAGGATGCAAATTGACCCTTTAGCCATTTTATTGCCTTATGAAGATCCCTTCCATCTTAATGCCACTGTAGAGCAGCAATTGGTGGCCATAAAGGAGGACAACATCATCGAAAGAGCAGATGGACTCACAGCCTTGGTACTCCCAGTGGTCATTATCTGCAAAGCCAAACAACGTTATGCTGTCTGAGTTTGCATTGACATGAGAATGCCCAATCAAGCAATCAAGAAGGAAATGTATTCCACTCTGATGCTTGATAATATCATTATTGACTTGATGGGCTCCCTTATACCTACAAATTGAGTTTGTGATCAGGATACCACTGTCTACAGGCCACCCAGATGCGAGATTACTCAGATGTTCAACACAGCATGGTTTGAAATAGTGCAAATGGGACCTTCCTCTGTGGAGGTATTTCAGGCAGTAGTGTGAGATGTGCTTGCGGGATTTAAGGGCATGTTGAATTAGTGACACTTGCACAGAGAAGAAACATGAGACAGATCTAGTAACTGCTTTTCTAGAGAGTGAAGGAGAATGAACTTACACTTCAAAGTTTGAAGTGTGATTTCCAGAAGCCATACTTAGACTTTTTGAACATGTGTTAACCACTGCCTGTATCTCCACTGCCAGAAACTCCGCGGACTCATGGAAGATCAGTGACATTAAAGTGACACATATTCATTGCTGCCACTATCTCCGCTGACCCATCCAAGGTTATTGACTCTAAGGAGGCACAGCGTATCCAAACCCTGACGTTTTTGTGCATGGCAGACTTCTGCAGGTGTTTTTTTGGAACTTCGCCATCTGCACTGTGCTGTCAAGTATAGTCTTGAAACCAGGTACACCGTGGTATTGGTCAGAAGGCAAGAAGGTGGCTTTCCATAGCTGGAAACACACAGTTACACAAATCAACATATTTTGAACACACAAGACTTTGAGTTTATACAATAACCCCTTGGAAGTCAGCTCTGATGCCACCTAGCAGTGATACTCACAGATCGAGCCGGAAACAATCTCCATTCTGTGGCAATATTTTCCCATCTATATTTATGGAAGACCATTCTGGGCCATGACAGACCACAAACCCATCATGTCCAATTCAAATGTCTCCACCACTCATCAGTTAAATGACCGGAGAAGTGAATGCTGCATTTTCAGGAACTGGACTTTTCAGTGACCAACGTGATAGGGTCTGACATACCAGTGGATTTCCTCTGTCTCCATCCCTGAGAGGCAACAGTGGACAAAAAGGTTGATTCTGAATGCCCTGAACTACAGGTGCTGTTCCTCTTGACCGTTTCATTCACAAATGTGCTGTCCTTTGACAAGGTGTAGCGACTCACTGCAGATGATGGTTGCATGAAGATATAAAGAAGGCTGATGGCCTGAGACACGTACTGGAGTATAGTTCTCTCTGGACTTCACAACATACAGGTAGACCTCAGTGTCACAGACAACTACCTTCTGCTTAGGGGCACTTGCATGCTGCTACTTGAATGCAGGTGGAGCGCATGGTTTTCCTGTAATATAAAGGCTACCAGAGTGTGGTAAAAACAAAAGTAGTGTTGTCCGTCATGGGACCAGGAGAGCAGAATTCATGCCAAATTATGAGCTTAACCACAATAGATAATTTTCAAAAAATTAATCTAATGAAACTCATTTATGTAATCCATGTTTATCCCGTAAACCTGGCAAGGACCTGGTTTTCCAGGTCGTAGGCTAATATCTGGGTCTAGGCCTTACCAGCAGAAGTATCCTCAAATACTCTTCAGTGGGCATTGCTGACCTTCAAAAGACTGAGTTTTGGTTTCGGTTCTGTTGAAGAAAATAGGCAGGGTGACTCTGGCCAATATTCTTACATTGACAAGTCTCTTGCAAGACTTCCACACAATGCCCACGGCAGTACCTAAAGCTTCCCTTGCACTTTTAAGATAAGTATAAGCCAATGGATGGATCTGCTGTTTAATGAGCAATTATCCTACTTGTGTAATCAGAAGTTATTGAACTAAACGTCCTCTGCCGCCTGTTCAATCTTCTAGGTTTCAGAGTTAGACATCCCAACTATAAGTGACTCCTGATGGTACGATGTAAATACCTGCCCCAAATTACACCCAGAAAGCCAAGCAAATTAGCCAAACCCTCCCTCCCTAAGGAGAAATACCTACTTAAAATGGGTTATTTTATTGCACAATTCGACTAAGAAATTGACTAAAACCAGGCAGTACAAATAATTTGGGCATGCCATTTGAAATTGCATCCTATATTTTTCCAAAAACCTATAAATTACCTTCCTTCATTTTTTTTCTTTCACTGAGAAAATTAAGTTGAGCGTCTGCAACAGCTACAAGACAGAGGAATGGCAAGTCGACCATGACTGCTGTCCAGGTAAGAAGATTGAGAGGGTGATGGGCAGAGATCAGACATCAGAAGCCCAGTTGGTCCCACATGCTTGGTCTCCATACTGTGAATGTGCTGCAGTGTGGGGAGAAGAAGCCCGTTTTTGGACGTATGTCTGTCCGGAATTTGTTGATGATGTGACTAGTTGATGTCTTTTGGAACTGTGTGTAGCTTACATTGCCTGTTCTGTGCTTTTCTCACACCAAATAGACCTACATCCAGATCCTACTTCCAACAGGAAGCCTTGGAGAGAACATCATGCAAGCACCCAAGATAGTCCAAATACATCATATAGCTGAGTAGTACCGTGCTGACAACAACACTCTGTTTCAAGCATAAACAAACACCCAACAAAAACATAGTGTACCTAACCTTGCACACCCATCAAATACGGCTCAGATCTTCCAAATAGCTTGGTATGAGTGAGCTCACAATAACACATGCAACAATAACAAGCATTTGCAATGCAATAGGTCTCGCCTTTACGCAAGTTTAAGCTATTGGCATTGGATATGACAATGCGTTTTATTTATGTTTTAAAAGCCAAAACATAAATAAAAGGCATTGTCATTTACAATGCCATTAGCTCAAACTGGCTTAAATGCGAGACCTATCGCATTGCAAATGCAAGGCACCGACGACAGCGGGCGGGGGTTGGCAGAAGGCACGGACAACGGGAGGGGGCGCAAGGCACCAAAGCACGTCCTGCCTGCCGTAAAAGAAAGTGAAGAAAATAGTGCTCACAGTCTAAATAACACGCACCCTGTAACAAACGAAGTAAAGGGGCCAGTCGCCATGGGAGGTGACAAATGAAGAGGCGGCGGTACTAAGGAGACTAACAATCCTATTTTCGAATCAGAAGTCAGCATTTCAGACAGACTGACACAAGCCAATGGCAACAAGATGAATTGATGCTTTCACCTTCGAGTCTGAGACACAAAAGAGATGCAAGGAAGTGTGTATGAGAGTGGTATGTTTTTTTAAAGATCACAACGAAACAGAGAGCGAACAGGGAAAAAGAAGATGAAATGAAGAGGTAGTAAACCTGTGGATTGGAGGAAGAATGACGAAAGAGGTGAACAAAGCGAGAAGGAGTGAGAAAGAGGAAAAGGGGAAGGGTGGGAGTGGGAGTGGAGACCGCAAGAAAGAAATGAAACAAGGAAGGGACGAAGAGGAACAATGGAGGGAAATATGGCATAAAAGAGAGAAAAGTAACAACAAAGATAAATACATAAAGAATATTAGAAAGAAAGAACCACAGAAACATATTAAGATAAGTACATGTAAAAGAAAGGACGAGACATAAAGATTGAAAAGCAAACTAAGGAAAAGGAAAGATAGAAAAAAGAACGGGAGGGCGACAGATAGGAAGAAAGAGACGCAGGAAGAGCTGCCTTTAGCATTTTATGGCGGGCGCTTTGTCTCGGCCCCCGTCAGTTCCTGCGCTCGCCTGGACAATGCCCCAGACTGAGGTGTGAAGTCCCCGGCAGGATGGAAGGAAAGGCCGGGGGTGCCGAGCAGGAGGCCTTTGTCTCCGGAGCCCGCCTCAGATACTGGGCAGCCTCCCCGTCTCTGGGGGTGGAGGGGGCGGGGGCCCCTCTGAGGACAAGAAGTAGAACCTGCCCGGCCGGGGAGGGGAGTGGGGGCGCACAGACAATGCAAGCAGTTCAGGAGATGGCGCGCAGAAGCTCGCTCCACCACAGTCCAGACGGTGGTCTGTGTCACAGGTGTAATGCATTCATCTATCTGAAAGTGCGTAATTAGTTAACAAATTAGGATGAACCCATCAAAAGGCGAGCTTTAGCATTTGATCCCTTCGGCAAAAACAACCAAATTCGAGCACTCATCAAACCGTGATTTCAGAAGTATTGCAGCTTCTAAAACACGGCCAAAATGAGTTTTAAATCGCTTCATCTGCGGCAACGTCAATTCAGTTGACAACAGCACACTGAAGACATGCCATGTACAACGATGCCATCCATGACTATCGAGTTTTCACCTGTGTACCTGATGCTAATGTTCCTAACAGCTGCACGTAAATGTTCCTAACTAAACAAGTAGAAGCACACCCTCCTACGTCACGGGAACAAAGATGGCGTCGGCGTGTCGAAATGGGCCGTCCTAAAATTGGACAAGGCGGTAACCAAAAACACCGATTGCCAATCCCGCGCCACCGTTTAACATAAACGATGACGGAAGCTAATTAAAAACAAGGGCGTGGTTCAAAGTCCCCTTCTGAAACTGGATTGATTCTAAAAGCCCTCGCAGAGCGAGCAGCGCATGTGCGCTGCAACGCCAGGCGAGACCTAAAAAGTACTCGCAATAGGTCGCACTGAACCAGGATGCTCCTGAGTGCAGATGAGACAAGTACTTGGATATTGCTGTGTACACCACATCTTCCATTATGAAACAACACGCACCATTCAGCAAGCACATTAGACGGTACTTTGCAAACTTATCCAACACAGCTCATATATTCTCTCTAATTGGGTATCAGCAAAAGTAATATACAACAGTCAAAACAGTGCCCACTTGATAATGCTGCACATGTGAATGCAGATCTGCATAGATGTGATTTTTACTCGGATGTCGCTGTGCATACTGTGGCACCTTCCAGTGTGAAAAAATAGCCAACAGAGCTCATTAGACAGAACACTGAGCACACATCCAGTTCAGCTTTTCCGTATGGTTGGGTATCGCTGAGCTCAGAACAGAACCAACTATGACAATATACAGTCAGAAACCCCAACAGAACACCTTAGTCAGTACACACACACACATCCAAACCAGCTCAGAGGCACCATGTAGACTACCCTCATTGAGTTCTCAACAGCGCTTCACTCCTCATGGAACAATATACCATTGCCTGACAAAACATAACCCACGCAAACACCAACCCAGCACCCTGTAGGTAGTCTAGTTTTAAAGATGTAGTGGACCATTCTCTCAGTTACTTCAGACACGTGCTTCAAGCAGGCAGTTCACATACCAGTCATCCCAGATGTCATGGGCCTGAAGAGGTAAAGACCTCATGATACACACATCAAACAGTCCTAACCACTATAACACAGCTGCAACCATACACCTACACGGAAGCAGCATATTAGTCATACTCATACCCACACTACTGATGGTCCATCTCAGCCCGAAAACAGACTTCAGTGTGAGATTGACTCCCCCAGATCAGAGTGTGGAGGTACCCAGACTCCGACAGAACTACGAGGCCATACTAATGGTAAAAAAGTGATGTACGCATCTCTGTAACATAACATCATAACGTAAATAAAGCGAGTGACTAATATTTGGCAAGAGCCCTCACCTGAGGCAGACCTGCCATACACCTGTACTCGTAACACAACCTAAGAAAATGTTAAGATTATGGGGAATTGCAAGGTGCCTCTCCACTTCTATGAAGCTGCTTCTAAGCACTTTTTGAAGATGATGCTGGTACATTGAGCATTAGGTCAGTGGAGATCACGGTTTGTGAGCATGAGGTCAGTTGAAACTATTGGGGCTTGCCTTATGGGTGTTCATTTAGTGGAGGAGTCAATGACTGCTCCCTAATTGTTAATTCAGACCGCCACGCATTCGGTGTCGGATTATTGAAAAGATCTGGTCTGTTCATGAGCAGAAGCAATGTGAACATATTCATCGTTCTGAAATGCCGAGAATCGGCGGGGGATTTATATCAAAAGAATACCTGAAAGGGAAGAGGAATTATTGTGTTTGTATTTTCTGAGAAACTGTTGCATTGATTAGTTAATTAATTGATTGGACAATCGGCTTTTCAATAAGGCTCTAATTGGATTTGGTGTATAACTCACGGGTGAGCTGCAAAGCCTTCAGGGAATCTCCTGAGATTCTGTAAAGTGCTTTTATAAATCACTGTCAACTTAACAGAGGAGCATTCATGCATATTGTTAAAGGAACACAGGTAACCTAAACTGTCAAATTCCTGTTTACGTTTATGCAAGTGTTTAGGGACTCCTGACATTGCTAAGCGTGTTAATGGACAGATCATCCAATCACAATTCTGCAATTATTCATAAGCTCTTTTAGGAATTTAAAAGCCACACCCACTGCCACAGGTATCCCCCTGAAAACTTGTGCTGCTACCTAGCCTCGTTTGAACTAGGCACTTGGGGTCATATGTACGAAAGGAAATTGCATTTCTTAACGGACCGAATCCCAATTTCGGTCTGTTTAGAAATGCAATACTGCCTTTCCATATGTACAAAGGCCTAAACGCGGTTGGAAAAGGCAATTTCTACCCATTAGAAATCGCATTTTGCGATTCCCTAAATAGGAAATCGCAAATGGGGATTTCCTATTTGTGATTTCTAAGCTCATGTACAAAGCATTTCCTAAATGCGAAATGGGCATTTAGGAAATGCTATCACCAATGAATCCAATTTGATGGTAACTGTGTGCAATTTTTAAAAATGCACCTAAAATGCATTTCTTCCAGTGCCATAAAGTGCCCACTTGCCCAGAGGGCAATTGAGCATTGTACACGAGCAGCATTTTTGTACCCCTTTGATTTAAGGGGGGTCTTAGGCCTATAGTTAGAAATGTTTTGGCATCCCCTAAATTGCGATTTTCTAATTGGAAATCGCAAATTTGGAAATGCAAAACCATTCGTACCTTTGGACCTTAGGCCCATATAAACGAATGGGTTAGCATTTCCTAAATAGCGATTTCCTAATAGCGATTGCGACTCTGTAGGAATCGCTATTAGGAAGTTGCAATTTTTGCACATTCCAATTTTTTTTAAACAATTCTTTTTATTAAACAGTTGCTGGTGAATGGTACAGTACAAGAGACCAGGTAGTTTACTTTTCTCAGTATGCATGAATGGAGGGATAAATAGACAGTACACAAGTGAGGAACATCACTAAGGAAGAGGATCATCATAATCAACAGTACAAGGTGGCGTACAAATCTCTCCTCTATACAAATTCCACGGATTCCAGACTCGACTCCACTTCCTTGGGCACCCCCTTGCCAAATACACCGTCTTTTCCCTAAACATGCACCAATCCAGGTTTCTTTCCCAGGCCTCTAGTGTAGGTGTGTGTGCCGCCCCCAGAGTTGAGCAATATTTCTCTTTGCCAGCATGAGCCCCAGAGTGACCCATTGTGTCTGAGAAGTGTCCAAGTCTGTTGGCTCCCAGATATTAAGGAGGCATCGTCTAGCCTCGGGACGGAGGGAGATTCTCATTACCTGGTTGATTGTGTCGTGCACCTGACGCCAATAAGAGTTGATATGTGTGCATTCCCAAATGATGTGCATAAACGTTCCGATCTGGCCACAGCGTCGCCTGCATTCCCCTGTCTCCGACCACCCCATGTGTATTAATCTAGGGCCCGTTATGTAGATCCTATGGAGGATCTTCAGCTGAACCAGTCGCAAGCGTGCCGGGATAGCCACCTCTTTAGGGGAGGATACTGCTGTCTGCCACTCCTCGTCGTCCAGTTCTATCCCATCTTGTGCCCACCTATCTCGCAGTGCCCGGAGGGGGTTTGTCATGTGATTAATTAGTTTCTTGTAAATTAAGGATATCGTTTTGTCAGGGAGATGACCATCTAAGATTCTGTCCTCCAGAGGGGAGACCTCCGGGGATCCGCCCCTTTAGGCCATAAAGACTGAAGTGAGTGTGAGACCTGTAAATAGCGAAAAAATTCGGTATCCGCCAATTTATATTCGCCCTGAAGCATGCTGAAGGGTTTGGGCTCCCTTTTCCCCAGACATCTTTAATAGCTGAAATCCCAATAAGGTCCCACCTATCGAAGCCCTTTGTCTTCCACAGGTCGCCCAATTTCTCCGAGTCCCAGAGAGGGGTAGCCAATGTGAGTTTGTGCCTCCAGCCAAGAGAATTAGTGGCGGCATGCCAAATTTGCACTGAGTGCTTCGTGGGGCCAGTTAGTTTGAACCGGTTAGGTCGGGAGTATAACGCCCTACCATAAGTGCCCCCGGAAGGAGCCATCTGTCCATGGCATAGCCCGGGTCATCCACTCGGCCGTACGTGCCATGATTAATGGCTGCCAGTTGGGAAGCCCAATAGTATTTCTTGACATCAGGGAGACTGATGCCTCCATCATACCAAGACAACGTTAGTTTGCTCAAGGCGATTCGAGGCCTGCCGTCCCATAATAGGTCTCTTTGCAGGCCCTCCACCTCCCGAAAGTAACGTGCCGGGACTACATCCAAGGTATTTTGTAGGGCATATAAGAATCGCGGCAAGGCCATCATCTTAAACAGAGTAGCTCTGCCCAGGAGTGAGATAGGGAGCGTCTTCCAGTTATTAATATCACTTTTAAGTCTGCGAAGAGGGGGAAGAAGGTTTTGGGCATAGCGGACCGAGGGGTCCAGCGAAATGTATATCCCCAAATATTTGAATCCAACCGAGTTTGTTTGTATTGGACAGTTCCGGGGAGGGACAGGAGGGTCTCCCCTCAATACAAATAATAGGGATTTTCCCCAATTGATAGAAAGTCCAGAAAATCGGCCGAAAACCGCGAGAATATCCATCACCACTACAAGAGAATTTCTAGGGAGGCCAAATAAAGTAAAATGTCATCCGCGTATAAGGATATGCGGTCCTCCCATCCGGGGACCATCGCAGACCCCTTATCCTTGGATCCCAGCGTATCCATGCGGCCAGGGGCTCCAAGGCCAGAGAGAAGAGAAGGGGGACAGGGGGCAGCCCTGTCGAGTTCCCCGACTGAGCAAGAACGAGGCTGACACCTTGTTGTTCACCACCACTTGAGCCAGTGGTTCAGAGTATAAGAGACGCACCCACTGAATGTATTCCGGCCCAAATCCCAGCTTTACCATAACTGCCCATAGGTATGGCCATTCGATAGTGTCGAAGGCCATGGTCGCGTCCAAAGACACAATCACCGCCGGCTCGCAAAGGGTGCCGGCTCTATCTATCACCCCATGCACTCTACGGAGATTCAGAGCTGTGTTTCTATGAGGCATGAACCCGGTTTGATCTGGATGCACCAGGCCTCCGATCACCTTCACCAAGCGGTTGGCTAAGAGCTTGGCTAAAATCTTGGGTTCGGCGTTTAAAAGAGAGATGGGCCTATATGAGGCACATTCCGCCTTATCCTTTCCGTCCTTGTGGATGGTGACAATAGTAGCCATTCGTTGTTCCCGGGCAACGTTCCCACCTCCCCAGATTCCAGAAACATAGCGTTCAAATATGGGGCTAATTTATCTGGTCTCAACTTGTAGAGCTCAATGGGAAGTCCATTCGGGCCCAAAGCTTTCCCAGAATTCAAGGAACGGATCGCTTGCGCGGTTTCATCGGCTGTAAGGGGGCTATCCATATAGTCTCGATCCTCACGGGAGAGGCAGGGAAGCTTAATATCCCTCAGCAGCTCCTGAGAGTCCGCTTCAGTGTGGGAGGAGACCGCCGTATAGACCGATTGGAAATGATCAGCGAACCTGTCCGCTATTTCCTGCGGTTCCGTGACCAAAACGCCTCCTCGTACATTGAGCTCTGGGACCAGCCGACTCGCCCATTCCTTCTTGTCCAGCCATGCTATGAGCTTCCCGGCCTTGTCTCCCTGGTCATAAAGCCTGCCCTGCTGCTCTCTACTCAGGGCCCTGGCCCTATCCGAGACCAACGCTTTATAGTCGTGCTGCTTCATACTCAACAAGTGGATCTTTTCCGGCGTAACCCCAGATTCCAGTTCCCTCTCCAGGCTATATATGTCTGTCTCAAGTTCGAGGACCTCCTTTTGCTTGTCTCTCTTAGAGCTAGATATCAAAGACAGGGCTTGTCCCCGAATTACTGCCTTGAATGCTTCCCACAAGGTCCTGGAAGAGGGCACCGATCCCACATTGTCGGAAAAATATTCGTCAATAGCTTTGATAAGCTCCTGACGGATCTTGGGGTTACGTAAGTACCAAGGGTTAATTGGGGCCAATCTTCCCACTCCGCCCATACCTACCGACAGGTGAACCCAGACAGGTGAGTGATCAGAGATACCTCTGGCTAAGTGTTTGATGTCGTGTATATATGTCGCCTGCGCAGCTGGCACCAGGCAGTAATCTAAGCGGGAGAGACTGTTGTGTGCCCCAGAGTGGAAGGTGTGTTGCACCTGGCCCGGGTGGTACACTCTCCAGCCATCGACCAGTCCCATCGCCTCAAGGAAATCAGGCAACCATCGGGCAGACGGTACTACCTCTCGAGGGGGATATCTATCTAACGTGCCTGAAACCACTGCATTGAAGTCTCCTCCCAGGACCAGGAGCCCATCCGGAAGGGCGAGCAGGGCTGCGCCCAAATCAGCAAACGTTGTACCCTGTAGGCCTGGGGGAACATAGACAGACATAAAGGCAATGTGCCGGCCCTCCCACATCCCGGAAACACCGACGTACCTGCCTCTATCATCTCCCCATGTGGAGCTAACCGCCAGCGGGAAGTTGTTCCTTGTCATAATACCCACACCCCTGGATCCCGAGGTGAAACCAGAGTGCGCAATCAGTTTATACCCCCTCTGTGCATTGCCTTGCATAGATTCCCAACCAGATGTGTCTCCTGGAGTAAGACCACATCGGGTGAGTGCCTCCTGATGTATTGAAGTACTACACTTCGTTTGATTTTGTCCCCTAACCCGTTAACATTCCAACTCATAATTTTTACATTTTTATCCCCCATCATGCCTGTACTGCAGAATATAGATCCAGCAACTCCGGGCTTGTACTCTTTCCGCAACTCTATTGCAGGTGTATATGTCCATTGCACCAATGAAACAAATATAACAAAGAACAAAAAAACAAATTGTCCCACCCCAACAACCCCCCACCCCGCTGCCCTGCACTCTAGGCTTAGAACTGCCCATCGAAAACTTGCAGAGTGCCTGTCGCCCTAGAAAGAAATTCAGAGAAAGAAAAGAAGGGGGAAAAGTGAGCTCCATGTCCCCACCCCTAACCAGGCCGAGTGTGACACCCCCGGCAGGTAAATGTCAAGAAACATATATGTCATCACCAGTCCCCATAATAAAGCGCAGATATACCGCTCACCCCAGCCCGTCCCATATCGATAACCCCATTACGTAGTTCAAAGCCGCAGTCCTCAGAGATCTACTTCAGATCGGTGAAATGTCCGCCTGTGTCCCAGTGCCGCGATCCGCCTGGCCCGTCGCTCCGCGATGTTCGATCCACTCTGCCACTGCCTCGGGCTCGCCGAAAAACCATGCCCGTCCCTCTGTCTCCACCCGGAGACGTGCCGGGAACAGCATTGAGTACTTCAGACCCTCTCTCTCAGGCCACGCTTCACAGTGAGGAAAGACCTCCTTTGCTTTTGTACTCTCTGTGTAAAGTCCGGGAAGAAGGAGATGGCAGCATTTTCATATCGGAGGGGCGCCCCGCTCTGGAGTTCTGAAGGATAGTGTCTCTGTCCCGATAGTTCAAGACCCGAGCCAGCATGGGCCGCGGGGAGCGCCCGGTTTGGGACGGCCGCCCGGGACCCTGTGAGCACATTCGATAACAAAAAATTTGCTGAGGCCTTTGGGCTGCAGGTGTTTAAGAATGAGGTCCTCAACGAATAGGTCCGGGGATTGCCCCTCCGCCCTCTCCGGCACTCCTAGGATGCGGAGATTATTGCGCCGGAGTCGACCTTCATAATCATCCAGCTTGAGGTCCATGTACTTGTGTGAGTCCTGGAGTTCATGCATCTCCCTTGTAGTTGTGTGACATCCCCAACGAGACTGGTGGTCGTTATCTCAACCTGCTTGACTTTTCGTTAAGCTTCCCCAGGTCGGACCTAATCAGGTTAATGTCAATCGCCATGGCATCCATTTTGTGCTCGAGAGAGGTTTTGACTCCAGCAATTGCCCCCATGACATCCGCGAGAGATAGCTCTTGTTCCTCTTCCCCTGGGTGTCCCTGATTGGTCTCTGCAGACAGTCGGCTCCGCTGAGGGTCCCTAGTGACTGTGTATCTGTCCAATTTGTTAGTCTGCACCTGCTTCGCCCCACGGGACCCGGTCCCCCGCGATCCCCGGCAGCAGCCATCGTGCACAACCAACTGGGCTAGAATAGTGGAAGCAGGCAGAGGCACCAGTCACACAGCTCCCAACAGTAAGTTCTATCCGGCAGCTACAACGCAGGCCCCAGGGGTCCGAGAGCAAGTCCTGCACTGTCCAGGGGGAGATCCCTCAAGTCGGGTCCGGCCAGCTGGGCGCCCCGGGACCCAGGCGGGTGACCAAACGCCGCTACGGTACCTGTGTGCAGCGTCTTCCGGCCCCGGGACCACAAGCGACAGGGAGGTTCCCTCAGTCGGAGCGCACCGCCGCCATTACTCTGCTCCCGGCGGGTGGCGCTGCCCGCAGTTCCAGTTGTCAATGCGGGGGGCTTTGTTAGCTTCAGGGCCCAAGGGCAGTCACCACCTCCGCTGCTGGTCTCGCCCGTCCCCCGTAACCCCGCCTCGATATCGCACGGCGGCACCTCCACCACTCAGGTCGGGACTCCCCTCCGGCGCCACTGTTCACTGTGGGCCCCGGCGCTCAGATTTCCCGCAGGCCGCAACACTCCGGAGCTGCTATCTCCCCTGTTGGGGCTGCTCGGTGCGCCGGAAAAAGCGGGCTGGGGACCGCTACCCCTCCGATCTCGGGGGGTGTCGACTGATATCACGGATGTGTCCGCAGGATAGACGTGGGACCGGGACACTCGGCGGAGCTACTTCACTACGCGGCCATCTTCGATCCGCGCTTGGCCACGCCCTCTGCACATTCCAATTTGCATTTCCTAAATAGCGATTTCTTAGCATTCAATATTTAGGAAATGCAGAAATGGAATTTCGTATATATGGCCCATGGCTCAGTGCAGGCTTATGTCATACTGCTTGCAAGAAAATTCAATGCTATGAAAGCAAAATACACGGGGATATAAGAGGCTGTGCAGTAGCCAACACCCTCTGCTTATCTTCTGAACACCCCAAAATCGCACCCTCCACCTTTTTTCCCCCAAGGATTACAATCCTTCATCGAGGCATAAGCAGAAGGTGTTTGTACGTAAAAAATGTAACCAGGCATTATATCAATACAAATAGTACCCCTTCCCATTTTATGCTTTAGTAATTCAAGAAAAGAAGCTATGAATAATGTTGCAATCGTAGGAGAAAGTCACTTTGTGGCTTTGTGTATCCTCTGTGAAGGATAGGTATCTCTCCGAAGTTAAACCATCCCAGGTGTGTTTCACCTTGTTTGGTGCTCGTCAGTGCGATGTAGTTAACTTGGCTTGACTGTGTAAGCTGAAGTAGTGGGTGCTATCAAACAATGTCACCGGCACAGACGCAGTGACCCTGGAAGTGTACTCTGCAAGACATTATTTCCAACTGTAGTTAGAACCCTAAAACAGGTCCATCACGTGAGGCACTCGGGTACAGCTCTCTGAGATGTACAAGAGAGAATCTGCAATAAAAGCCAGGAGGGCTGTGATCTTTGACAAACCTTAAATTCCAATTTAATTAAATTGAAGCAGCTCGTAATCTCGAGATGGTGTCCAACTAGGATATATTAACCCTTCACTGTATCTTCCCTTAGGCTGGAAATTTGGGAAATGGACAGCAGATGACCAGAAGAGTAACTTCCTTCCCGGTTTTCCAGTAATAGATGCACCTTTTTGTGTACATGTCATGACATAATTGAACCTCATTTTTCACTGAGTATATATTCGGTTCATGTTCTGCTTTACTAACATGTCAAGTTAACTTCAGGTGTCCTATTGTAAACTTTAATTGTGTCAAACCTGTCCTCTTTTGGAGTTATTATGATGGTGCTTTTACAAGAAGCATGTTTCGATACACACTTGGAGGTATTTTTATTAGCACCATTTCACGTTTTCAAATCAGCATCACCTGTGTTCCTATGTTCTAATATCTGATTGCATTTCCTGGCTTTTAGAGCTCTTCCCTCTCTTCCGGATAAATGGAGAGATCTCTGGTGTCATACCAGACCTGCGTTAGGGAGGATATGAATGGCTTTCTTAGCCTCCAAGCACATATCTAGGTTTTAAAAGTTTTCACTCACTATTCTGTTCACTATTCATTAAATCTTTGGAGTGCCTCGGTATGCCTGAATGAAGCAGGTAGCTTGTAAGCTTGGAGGTCTTGTGGTGGCCCAGTGCTGAAGAGGCTCTCCCCATAGTACGAAGATTGGGAAGAGGGGTGGGGTTTGTGCATTTATGCATTTCAGAGTTAAAACAATATTTGCAGCCAATTGTTTATGTTTGGTGAATTTCGTGTTGTTGGTTGGGAGCATGGATGCACAAAATGTGTGCATGCAAGTTGTGAGTTGTGTTACTGAGACTGCTATTTTGTGTGATTGATTAGCTGAGATTATCCGCTGACTCGTCCAGCCTTTGTTTACCACCAGGAGTCTGTCCACCATATTGTGCTTCTACCTGTCCTTTCATGTAATCCTGCCCTTTACTATGGCTATGAACATTTCCCCCAAATCTTTTGAAGAGAAACGGATGCCACAGCAGGAAGGCGTGAACAGGGACTTCTCGCTCAAAGGGGGTTGACTTATTCCCTGGTGCTTACTTTATGATTCACAATTGTTAGTGGAACCTGGCTGAGGAGGGTGTCACCACAGAATCAGAGCTTTAGCATTATCAGCGCAATCTGCCCCTTAGTACCATAATGGAATTTGCCTTGAAGACTTCCATTTGGGACGTCTTCTAATATTCCAGTGTTGACACATCTAATATATTACCTACATCCTTCGTATATATGAGTAAAGTGCACATCTTATTTGTAGGTATATTTGTGAATTGTTGGGGTGTATTCAGCTTGCAGTTGTGTAAATGATAGTATGCCCTTTGGATAGCGTGTGTAATTTTTAAGGCATGTGGTATTCTTAGTTCTTGCCTAGAACCACCTTTTAGCTGTTTTGTCAGCCGTGTGAAAATAAAAAAAAATCATACATAATCTTTAAACACATTAGCAAAGACTGGGAAGTCATTTGAACTTGGTTGGCTGACATCTGACAAGATTCAAACTCCTCCATCCTCTCTTCTCAGAGTGTACTGGTTAATGTTTCCTCTGACCAAGCTCTAAAATCCCTCCCGGGGTACGTGCAGTGATGGTCTCCGGTATTTCAGAGAACTGACTGCTCTCATGAATAGTTGAGCTCAGAGAGAGCCCTCAGGTCCACAAACCATACAAGGCTGGCTTTCAGACCTCGCCTCCTGTTTGATTTGGGAAACGTCCTTTAGGACAAAGCCGGAATCATGCTGTGCCTTCACATCGCCGGCAATAGAACGAATGCGTCTTTAGCACGCATTCATTCAGCACGCAAGTCATTGCAACTTTAAATCCAATACCTTCCCTACTGTTGCGCAGACTGGAGTTGGAATAGTAAATGAAACTATTCCAAAATCAAGCGCCCCCCCTAAGGCAAGTCGTTATAATGACTTGGGTGCTGAACAAATGCGTGCTAAAGACGCGTTCGTTCTAATGACGGCGTCCAGAAGGCATGCGTGCTAAACGCATGTGGAATGCCGTCATACATTTGTATGATTTACCCCTGATAGAGCTCCCATGCACTTTGCATGACTGAGCTCTGACATGGCTCT
Source organism: Calotriton arnoldi (assembly GCA_963921515.1). Classification (NCBI taxonomy): domain Eukaryota; kingdom Metazoa; phylum Chordata; class Amphibia; order Caudata; family Salamandridae; genus Calotriton; species Calotriton arnoldi. Next base: position 3,392,706 of record CAWUFW010000548.1, read on the forward strand.
AATGCGGTGTGTGGGACTGAGCTTTGAGACATTTGTCAGGTCCAGACTGTTTGCGGGGTTCTTAGGCACCTGCCTTAAGTCAAGCTGAGGTTATGACTTTCTTCATTGCTGACCGCTTGAGTGGGTTCCCAGGCCCACACTGTATGCATGGCTTCTGGAGTTTATAGATGTCTCCATGTCACTGGTATTCATTGTCTTCTATGTACAAATGAATCAACATGAATTTATCATGACTGAATACATAGGTAAGAATTGTCTTTCTAGAAATAATACTAAACAAAGCTGTCAAATGATGGAAATTACCTCCTAGATAGTCTTCTGATCCCAGTCCTCATCTGTACGAGGGAATCCTTGCCAGAGACAAGTAACCCTGAACAACATAGTTGTTAAGAATACTGTTTTCGAATTCCTTCCTACTACTATGCTTGCATTCCCTCCCCTTACACTGCTCCTTTTTAGGTCTCGCCTAGCGAACGCAGCGCATGCGCTGCTTCGCCTTGGCGAGACTATTGTTGTCGGTTTGGTGCGCGAAGGTAGACAAAACATGTGCGCGCCCGGACAGGCGATGTTCACGCGCATGGCGTCTCCTCTTTGGCGTCTCCTCTCTAGCGATGGTAGCTTTCACACGCTCCCACCACGCGCTTGATTTAGCTTTCAGTTTCACTGCTGCCACTTAAACATATGCACGCGCTTTACCTTTGCTTGCGCCTCGTAAATCCCTGCTTTCTATTGGGAGGGAAGCCTATTTGGTTCCCTCCCTGTCTTCCTTCAGCGTGCCTGCCCGGACAGGGCATGTGCACGCGCCTGGACTCCTCTTTGCCGGGCCTCCACGTGGGCACAACGCTTCGGCGCACTTTCACTTTTGCCTTACTCTCGGCGCTGAAGGCTGCTGGAGATGGATGCACCCTGTGATGTCAGCGTTTTGCCAAAGCACGAAGGTGAAATCCCAGCAGTGTCCAGCGGAGAGAAAGGACGGGGACCATGAGGGAGCTGACTCCGGCTGACTCTGGAGCAATGAGTAGGCCCCTGAGCTCCACAGGTAAGTAGTCCGTAGGAGAAGCCCTCGCGGGCAGCGCGCTCTACCCTACTCCACTGCTTGCCTCTCCAGGTCACCAGCACTTTCCGGGCAGCATGCTCTTGCTACACCGCTGCCCCTCTTCCCCGCAACATGGGCCACAAAAGCTGACTTGAAAGTCCCTCACTCCACTGGCAGAGTGCTCCTGGCCCCACCGCTGCCTGACTATGTTCCACACCCAGGCAGCACGGTCCCTGAATGCCGCTGCCCACCAAAGCCGTAATTCCTAGGCGGCACACTCCCGCTGCTGCCTGCGATCCACTGCAGGCCACTGTTTCTTCATGGGTAGTGCTCACTTGACCACGCCGCTGCCCGACTTCTGCTGCACATGGGCAGCGTGCTCCCCGCACGCCGCTGCCCCACAGAGAACCTCACAATCTTCACAGGCAGCGCAATCCTCACCACGCCACTGCCCGACTTACTACAAAGCCACAATCTGATCAGCCAAAACAGAATCGGGCAGCAAGCTCTCTTCACGCCGCTGCCAGCACTCCAAGTTGCAGTCCCTTTCAAACCATGACTTGGCGACCCTTCTCTACAGCGACAACGATCAATGAACAGCGACAGCACATCCATTGGCAAAGGCACATGTTCGGTTAGGGGCCCCCACACCCTTATAACTCTGTGGTGCACCCGGGCCCACCGCTGATTGGTCACTTCAAACTAAGCTGACCAATCGGCGCAAAGCATCTTCCCAGGCTCAGCTGCTGTCTGCTCTCTGTTTCGCCCCCGGTAGGAGTTTGTTGCAGGCCCTTCATCGGTCTGGCTGCGCCTCACCGCCCGCTTATTATCCTCCTCTTATCTCTGCCTAAATGTTGGCCTGTCTGCAGTTCTAATGTTTGGATTAAAAACAATTGAATTCTGGGAGTGTAATTTGCTTACAAAATTGTAACCCTGGGTTTAAAATCTCTGCATGACAAATGCTGTTATTTCAAAAGCCAGAACTGGTTGAAGCTCCCATACATGTCACACACGAGATAGAAATATTTGAGTTATCATAAAAACAAGGGGCCTGATTCACAGAACTAACTTACGTCAAAATCCTAAACTTACAACAATTTTGGTATTCACAGAATGAACTTACACATTTGGGTATTCACAGAATGAATTTACACATTTGGGTATTCACAGAATGAACTTACAACAATTTTGGTATTCACAGAATGAACTTACACATTTGGGTATTCACAGAATGAACTTACAACAATTTTGGTATTCACAGAATGAACTTACACATTTGGGTATTCACAGAATGAACTTACAACAATTTTGGTATTCACAGAATTAACTTACTCATTTTGGTATTCACAGAAGGCACTTACTCATCAATGAGTAAGTGCCTTCTGTGAATACTAAAATGTGTAAGTTACACAAAATGTGTAAGTTACACAAAATGTGTAAGTGTCTTCTGTGAATACCAAAATGAGTAGGTTTATTCTGTGAATACCAAAATGAGTAAGTTCATTCTGTGAATACCAAAATGGTAGTAAGTTTAGGATTTTGTCGTAAGTTAGTTCTGTGAATCGGGCCCAGAGTTCGCAGGTTTCTGAGGTTCATGCATAAGTGACTCATCCAGTTAAGGGACTTTTTTTGCTCTGCTTTCTGGGACCTTAATCCTGATTTTATAATTGGATAAGTTAAACCGCAAGTACCAGAATGCAAAGCAAACCCTTGAACTGGATGAGCTGCTCATGCATCACCATGGATAAGTTGAGAGCACTGCCAGCAGCGTCCTGCTATTCTGACCCTTGCAAGATGGCCTCTAATATTGCTTATTGGATCTACCTGCTCACAGTGTCCGACCCGACTGCTGTGTTCAGTCCACTGCTCTCGGGCCTTCTTGCAACACCATCACTATGGCCATGCGTCGCTTCAGTTCATTCGGCTTTGCAAAGCTCACCCATGTCCCGATATAGGGGAGAGAAAACAGAACTTTCTATTTTCTCACTTCTCTGACTCCCTGCCTTTAGCCCTTTTTAGGTCGAGGCTGCACATGCGCTGCGCTACTGCGAGGCATGCAGTTTTGGAGTATGGCTTTGAAGCCCTGCACAACTCTCTGCCTATATTTTTATTGGATTGTGTCATTGGCCTTGGTAAACGCTGGCTTCCAAGTGGTTATTAGGCTTGTTAGTCCCTCCTTGGTACCGCCTTGTCTGCATTTGTTACCTCCCATAACGACTGGACCTTTTACTGGTATTGTTACATGGTCTACTTTAAAGGTCAGTGAGCACTATTTTATTTAATACTGTTCCCCTATTCCACCCACTACCTTGCAGCAGCCGCGCGCTTTTATTTAAATTTTTACTAATGGCGGTCCGCTTTAACTATAGCGGCCACGTTTTTTATTTATTTATTTTAGCAGCTCAGTATGCATTTAGCGGCCGCACTTATTTATTTATTTTGTTAACTAGCGCCCATGCAGCGCTTTCACATTTATGGAGGCCGCGCCCCTTTCTTTACACAAACCGCATCTAAAGAAAGGTACGCGGCTGACAGTAAAGTGAAAGCGCGGCATGGGCGCTTTTACCAAAAAAAACACCTGCTTGTCAACTTGACAAAACTGATGCTTTTTTTGGTAAAAGCCCCAATGCCGCGGTTTCACTTTAATGTAGGACACGCCCCTTTCTTTAGACGCGGCTTGTCTAAAGAAAGGGGCGCGGCCTCCATAAATGTGAAAGCATGGGCGCTCTTAAAACAAATATTTGCAATGCAATAGGACTCACGTTTGAGAGAGTTTTAGGTATTGCATTGCCAATAGCTTAAACTCTCGTTAATGCGAGACCTATTGCATTGCAAATGCTTGTTCTCTCTTCCCTGGCCACTTGCCCTCCCCCAGCCAACACCCCATTCTATGTCTCCTGCCAGAGACTATAGCCGTCGCAGCTTTAGTTAAGCATGTTTTTATTATGTTCTAATTTCTTTGCATGTTTATGTAAATGCTGTTGGCCCTTGCTCAAATCAGGTGTCTTTTACGTGTGGCCAAGGTCCATGGTCTGCTCCACTCGGGTGTGCTCGTTGGGGTGGAGCGGGTGGTACCATGGGCACCCAAACTGGGCCTGCCCGGCAGGAGCAGGAGTTGCCTGCCTCCCACTTCTGACGATCTATTGAGAAATGTCCAAGAGAGGCCTTGGTTGCGTCACGCTTCCAGGCAGCCTGCATATGCACATGCACAGTTCTCTCATGTAGAGAACTATGCTTACCATGGAAGGAAGAACTGTTCTGAGAAATGGCACCATGTCCTCTCAGATACTGTTCCTCAGGACTGGCCTGGGGTCTGTCTACCTTCTCAACCCCGTCCACTTCTAGCCCAAACTCTTGACCATTTCCCTGCTCTGAGCACTCTCTCATGACCCTAGAGCAGGTTTCTTGAAAGTTTCTGTCAGGTGTTTCCTGAAAAGGGTGTGGTGGGAATATAGAAGAAGGGATGAGGTTTTAGGAAGCTGAAAAGGAAGAAAAGTTTTGTAGGAGGAAGAAATTAGAAAACCGCTGTCTTCCCATCTTTGTTTTCAAGGGTTATCTGTCTCTGGTGGAGGATTGCCTCACATAGATAAGGTCTGGGACAAGAAGACTAGGACTCAGTGTAATGAAGTTTACCATTAAGTAATCCGCGCCATTTTCAAGTTCCCAGTCCTCCATCACATGTGCACGTGGTTTAACTCTGAAACGGCTCTCAACTCTTCCCTGTACCGCTTTGAGCTCCATCGTGGCTCACAAACACTGCCTTGTTTATTGCAGATCCTCTCAGAAATCTCAGGCACACCTCCCTGCGTGTGCATGGCTGATTGGCTGAGCGGCTGAGCTGTGAAGTCCCTCAGGTCCACGCCGTGTGTGTAGCCGAGTTCTGGCAGAGCACTTAGGACTGAATCCCCTGTAGAGTCTTTGATGTTAGGAGCGCGAGGACCCTCGAGATTCTGGGCAGACTCTGAAAAGGAAGTGACCTGATCAGGGCCTGCTCTAGGGTGGTGCGACTGGTGCCACAGCTGCCACTGCACCGGTGCTGACTTCAGGGGGCTCAGTGTTTGCAAGTTATTTTTGGCTTTAAAAGCACCTGCTACAGCGTTCCTTGCCTTCAGCAATTTCCATGTAACAATAAAAATGTCAAGATTACTCCGGTGATTAATGTTCTTCCTGGAGAGAGATCCGAGTTTTGTTTAGTTGAGGATTTGAATGATCATAAAATAGCACAGAGGGTTAATATGCCTGCTGCAATGAACGTGTACCATGCAGATCACAAAGTGCAAATAATGTAAACAGAGCAGTGGGTTACTGCTTTTCTAAGAGACATCCTTTTGTTACTTGAAGTTTATAAGTTAAAATCCTAATACAGGACAGTGAATTATTAACTGTCATCAAAGAACTGCATGCACTTCAAAGTATAGATTAGAGCATAGATTAATGTTGCAAAAATGGTTCATTTGGGTAAAAATCGATTCTTATTATTAAAGGCTGTCATTCAGGCTTGCGTTTTTTAAATGGCTACCTAAGCAAAAAGATACTTGCAGGTCATGTTGAGTAAAAACCTTTGGAACTTAAGCAAGGAGCTGGCCCTGGAGGAGGAGTCTCCAGGCAGATTGACACTCCCTCGCTCAGTGGACTCAGCCGTAGAGATGCTCTTGGCTATCCGTGGTGCTGAACGGATCCACGACTAGCGGTGCTGACAGGCGTGCCAAGAGAGGGTGAAAACAAATGCTGGATCTTTATGACCGGGGTAGTTAGCCGTTCGTGCAGTTGGATTTCTCCTCTTGAAGCGTCGAGTAAAGCAGGTAGTATGCGGGTTGACCACCAGCAAGCCTTGGTACTTGCAAGTGCAGCGGTTGAGGAAATCTTCTTCTAGAGGGCCAGGGGAACGGTGTAGAAGGCTAAGCCTTGCTGAGGATCGGGACTACAATTCCCAGAATCCACCTGCCCAGCGACTTTGAGCAGCCATGCCGGACGGCTCGGTTGACAGTACTTCAAGGTTGTGGATATAGCTGTTTGTGCCTGTCGACTACAGGGGGCTAGTTCCTCTAGCCCAAGGCAGTTCTTATGAAGTCTTGAGTTTGCAGAGGGGTTCACCTTCCTTTTGGAACCGGTCTTTTGCCTTGGTCAAGTCACAATCCAGCAGGTGCAGGGTGACTGCCTCAGGTGCAGTTAGCACCTTCTCTTCGTGGAGTCCTGCCTAGTCGTGGAAACCGGTCTCTTGTTATCACATTGGATCTAAGGTTCTGGTGTCTGGGGTGCCCCTTAAATCCTGGATTTAGAGGGTGTTAGTGGGTTTGAGGACCAGTAGCCAATGAGCATCTAGTTCTGCAGCTAATCCTTCCCAGTAGTGACCATATCTGGTGGGACTATGTCACTAAAACTAGTTAGAACCTGCTTGTTAGCCTAAATTCAAGGTGGTCAAAATCATCCTTGACTGTACACCTCAGCTGCGACACCCTAGAGGTGTGGTCAGCTTTGTGGAGGTGCACGCCTCCTGCATAGGTAATTTACCGCCTGCCCACAAAAAACAGTGCCTGGGGCAGAAGGAGGCTTTATCCTCGAGTGGGGGATAAGTTCCTTTGTCCCATGGCGCAGGTGAAGCCTTTGGAGTTCACTGCCTTGCTGGCCCATTCACTAGGCATCCTGTGGGCGGAGGTGTCACCTCCTGCACACACAGGTCTCTGGCCTCTGGGAGCAGCACACAATTCCCAGCATGAGGTCAGACTTCTGTCTTGGCGGAAAACGCTCTGAAAAGTCCACCAAGGCACGAGAGCACTGGGTTAACTTGGTGGGCACTGTCTACAGTGCCATCTAGGTGCATGCTGGATAAACCTCGACACCACCATCATGTCAGAGGTTAAAAAGCATGGTGTTTGATACCAAGCATGAAGAAGATTGACCGTTCCATAATGGAGCTGGACATCTGGGGTATGTCCAGTGTCCAGCACATATTATCCTATGGAGGGTCAGTCACTTGCGGTAGAATAACGTTCAGAATTCTTCCATAGGGCAATGTATGCTTGCACATATATTTCAATGCACATATAATATAATGCACCCTGCCTCCGGGGCTATAGGAGGCCTACCTTAGGGGTGACCGGCCTATATTAAATGCAGTGAGATGACCCTGTCACTCAGGGTGTGTGCAGGGTCGTACCCGTTCAGGCAATCTGCTTGTGCAGGGCTGACATGGCAGACCTGCAGCCTTTGGTTTCACTCGGGTCATTCGGGGTGGCACAATAAGTACTGCAGCCCTGGTGCCCGTTTTACATCCCTTTTACATACACAGGAGTTTAAAAGTGCTTGCCAATTGGGTGTACCAATTTACATTTACAGTTTAAGCGAACTGGGGCTGGGGCCTGGTTAGCGGGACCCAGCACACTTTCAGATCAATTACCACAGCATCTAGCAGCAAAAAGTGGGGGAGGGGGATCTACAAAAATTCCAGTTTACTACACCTTCTGTCTGAATTTTGCCTCCTGCTAACTTCTGTTTTGTCTGACTTCTGACTCAGTTTTAATTGCTGCCTTCTCCCCGACTTTTGCCTCTTGATAACTTCTGTTTTGTCTGACTTTTGCTTCCGATTTTCCCTCAACTTTGGCCTTTTTCTCTGATTTTTGCTTCTACCCAACTATAAAATTACCCAACTTTTACCTCCATTTTGTTGCTTTTTTCCCCTCAATACATTTTTCCACGCTTTGGCCATCAAAAACACATGGATCACCCAGTGCGCTGACATAGTCGCTCCCCTTAAACCTGCCTAACCAGGCAGACCTACCAAACGCACCAGCTGGTTCACCCTGGAGCTTAAAACCACCAAATGCTACTGCAAACAACTGGAAAGGATCTGCTGCGCCAACGATCCAGCCACCTACAAACTGTCTCTTAACAGCTACTACCACTGTCTAAAAGACACCAAAAAGGACGCCCAGACTGCCCACCTGGAAGTCAGCACCAACCACAGCAGATAACTCTTCAGCATTGTCAAACACCTTCACCCCCTCGCAAGACCTCTGCGACACCCTAGCAGACTTCTTTCACAGCAAAATCTCCACCATCTACGAAAACTTTGACTCCCAGCTGACCATTGCCAGCATCCACTGCCTCCGCACCCCCCCCCTGACTTCCACTCTAACCCAAGAATCACAACTTGAGATCAGCTCACCATCCAGATTACCTTCATCCACTCAGGAGCACCCCAGGACCCCTGCTGCTCCACATATTTAACCTGGGAAACCGCAGCATCACCAGAGCACTCACCACCATCCTCAATATCTCCATCACCTCTGCCACCTTCCCAGAGGAATGGAAACATGCCCAAGTAAAACTACTCCTCAAAAAAACTTCTGCAGACTTGGAAGAGCTCAAGAACTACTGGCCCAACTCCTTACTCCCCTTCCTTTCGAAAGGTCTGGAAAAAGCAATCCGCCATCAACTCTCCACCCACCTAGAGAACCACATCCTACTGAACCTTTCACAATCTGGATTCCATTCAAATCACAGCACAGAAACCGCCCTAATCGTAGCTACATACGATATCAGGTCTCTCCTAGACCAGGGAGAAACCGCTTCCCTGATTCTCCTCGACCTCTCTGCAGCTTTCGACACCATCTCCCACTACACCCTCCTAAAAAGACTCTACCAGATAAGGTTCGAATGAGACGCCCTCAAATGGATCGCATCCTTCCTCACCGGAAGAACACAAAGCGTCCGCCTCCCACCCTACACCTCAGGCCCAAAGGGCATCATCTGTGGCATCCCCCAAGGGTCCTCACTAAGCCCCACCCTGTTAAACACCTATATGACCCTTCTGGCCACCCTGGTCAGGACCTTCGGCATGAACATCGTATCATACACTGACGACACTTGGCTCATCCTCTTCCTGTCCGCGGACCCAGCAAACACCATGGCTAACTTCCACCTATGCATGACCTGGGTCGCCAACTGGATGCAAAACAACTGCCTCAAACTCAAAACCGACACAATGGAGGTACTCCTCTTCGGAAGTAACACATTGCCATGGGACAATCCTGGTGGCCTGCAGAACTGGGACCTGCACACACACCCACCCAACACGCCAGGAACCTAGGTATCATACTAGACAGCAAATTCGCCATGAAAAAACAGATAAGCGTAGTATCCTCAGCCTGTTTCCTCACTCTCTACATGCTCTGGAAAATATTCAAGTGGCTCCCCACCAGCACCAGATGCAGTCACTCAGATGCTCATCACCAGCCGCCTCGACTGCGTCAACATCCTCTATGTGGGCATCACTTCACAGCTACTAAACAGACTCCAGACCATTCAGAACTCCACAGCCAGACTCCTCCTCGACCTCTCAAAGCGAGCCCACATCCCCCACATCCCCCACCTCAGAACTCCTCACTGGCTCCCCATCCACAAAAGGTGCCAGTTCAAACTACTAACCCATGCCTACAGAGCCCTGCACAATCCAGGACCAGCCCACATCAACCACAGGCTGAACTTCCAGTAACCCCTCAGACAACTGCGCTCTTCCACCCCTACCTGACTGCCAAGACCTGGAACAGCCTCTCCCTCCACCTTCGGACCTCCCCTACCCTACAGGAATTCAGGAAAGGTCTGAAAACCTGGCTGTTCGACTAACAACACCCAGCTGCAGCAACTCCCAGCACCTCGATACCCTAATGGGTGATAAGCAGCGCTTTACAAATCTGATTTGATTAAAAATCATGATGTAATGTGTGCAGTGTGTGATCGTATGGGAAAGAATAAAGATGTCTGTTACGGAGCTCCGTGTGTGCTGTGTTTATTTGCATGCTTATGGGTTGGGGAGGATGCTACATCTGGTTATGAGTAGGGGATATGTGCCTAGAAGAAACTAAACTGCTCTCCCTGAGATTTTGGAACAGTACAGCAAACTGCTCATGCGTGCCACATGCGCCTCAAATCGAGGCAAAGCAGTCTGAAGTTGGCGTATGTGGAGTTAAAGCTCAGCTCCAGCCCAGACACGGCTGTGGAAGAAGTTAAAGGCCCTGCAGAGGAGCACAGTCGTAAAGCACGCCAGAACCTGCTGGTAAGGCTGAAAGAGGATATAATGTGGCACCATAACACAGAGCCATCATTGATACAAAGCGAAATGCTAAAGGCAGCTACAACCAGTTACAATGCAAAAAGCCAAAGGCAGCGAAGACCAAGTGCGAGAGACGGAAGCGTTACTTACCGTCAAGAAAGAAGATGATATCCTAAGAACTCCGATTGGGCGTGATGACCCAAGTGCAAGCACACGACTAGTGCTTGCAGATGTGACAGGTAGGGTTGAACAGCAACAGTCATCTGAACAGCATATGCTCTCAACGGTAGTAGAAAAGAGTGCGAAATATGATGCCGCTGCTTTTATGAAACCACCACCTCCGTTTGACATAGCAAAGAAGCAGAATATTGGCGCCAGGTGGACTGCATGGATCGAGATGTTCAGTGATTTCATAGACGCATTGGAAGAAGCACACAATAAAAAAATTATTAAGTACTTAAAGATCCTTGCTGTTGATGGAGTGAAAGAAGTGAAAAAGAAAATATCACAAGCTGACGCAGTATCATACCGTCAAATCAAGAAAGTGTTGGAAGCCAAGTTTAATTCAATGCCAAATGTCAACTATGAAAGGTACATTTTCAGTTAAGCTTGACAACAAGGTGGTGAAACAATGGATGAGTTTGAGAAACTTGACGTGCTTATCAAACACTGCAATTTCAGTGAATTTAATGATGAAGAAGCCATGTGCCTTTGAGCTATCGACGGTTGTCTTACAGAATCTTTTAGAAGACGCATGTTGAGAGAAACACTCTGTTTAGAAAAAGTGCTAATGGCCGCGAGGGCAGAAGAATGTGCAGATCGACAGGCCGCTGATATGGAAGCTGGAACAGCGCAAGGTGAATCAGCATTGATCATGAAAAGCAGACATAAACACAAGGGAGATGCACACACGTGGATGTCTCTGAAGAAAAATTAATTGTGTTTCTGATGAGGAGAAAGGGACCAGATTCCTTTGGACATTTTCCCAAGATTACCTTAAAAGTGAATGGTTGCCCCATAGCCTTCATTATAGACAGTGGTGCGTTGATTACCATCATGCCAATGGGTTTGTTTGGCAGTCTATCTCCTGTACCATGCCTTACTCCGTCAAACACAAAGGTATACACATGGGCTGCTTCAAAACCATTACAGAGTCTTGGGCCATTCATGGCAACCATGCGACACAAAACTACGTCAGTCTAAGCGCCTAATCATGTCTTTCAAGGAACTTCATTCACTGCTTGTCTACTCAGTTTTGCCACTGCTGCTGACTTGGAACTGATATCCCTCATTTACAACCTTCATGTCCAGTTTGACATTGTGAATCCGTTCCCATTGTTGTTTCATGGTTTAGGGAGGCTCAAGACAATGAAAGTGCGACTTCATATCAATGAGGATATTTGCCCTATTGCACAACGTCACCTTAGAGTTGTATTTCACTTACAAAAAGCTGTTGATAAAGAACTAGAAACACTGTTGAAGCATGACCTCATTGAACGCTCCACTGGACCTAAAGCTTGGGTTTTGCCTATTTTGGGGGTGCAAAAAGGGACAGTGGAGGTGTAATGCGCATCTGTGTTGACATGCGCCAGACCAACATAGCAATTGAGAAAGGAAGACACCCTGGTCTACACATAGCTGACATAATCATGCAACCTGAACAAGGGATACCATCAACTTGAGCTGGAAGAAAACTGTAGGTACATTACATTTCTACTATTCATTACTACTGCTTCCAGCCCCACCGGGCTTGCATCTACGGTGACTCATTATGCAGTTTGGGGTCAAAATAGACCTTTTTAGTTGCATTCTCAATCGCATGTTTTATTCATTTGAAACTTTGGTCACACTCAGGAGACATCTGGAATGGGACATTTTGCTTCATCAACTCTCTCAATGGAGCACTCACTGTGGCAAACTCAAATGTTTCTTGTGCAATAACTAGCCATGTCTAAAAAAGATTGCAGCATAGTTACATCTTGTGTGGGGCAGGTAGATGACAGTGCAGGAATTGACAGGATTTCTCCCCCCCAATCCCCCCCCGCCTTTAGACCCTCGCGGGTGAGTAGCGCGCTTCACAAATCCCTGATTGATTGGTTGACTTTTTTGACTCGTGTTGGTTTGTTCAGATATAAAAGACTGAGTTTTAGAGTGTCTTCAGCTGCAGAAATATTCCAGGAAGTTATATGTTGAATAATTTAACCTATTACACGTGCTTTTAATTACAGTGATGACATACTGGGATTTGGGACAGCGAAAAAGGAGCATGACAAGTCTCTTACACAACTGTGCCAGCTACTTGCTGATGCAGGTCTCGCTCTGAATGCAACAAAGTGTGAGTTTCACAAGACCAAACTTAAATTCTATGTCAGGACCGGAGGCGAGGATTATGCTCATCTTTCTCCACTTTATTACCAGCAGCCATTTTAAAGTTAACAGAAAAAAACTACTATTCCCATGAACCCTTGGGAATATCACAGCATCATAGAGTCCAACATATAGAGTGTCCGCTGTAGCTCCACCAATCCGGAAAGCCCAGCCTGTTCATAGTCCTTCATCCCTGGTTATTCCTCCTCTTTCTTCGCTGCTCGCAGCCAAGATAAGTGCCCTCTCTTTTCTCTCAGAGTTGATTGTGGCCTTAATATTCTTTAGCCTTTATGTTGCTATGCGATTTGCTGGTGTTCATTGGTAGTATTTATCCTGTTATCTTATGCTAATTTAGTGCTCTGTTGCGAGCGCCTTACATGTTCATTGCGCTTTGTTTTTTCCATGCACCTGGTATTTTGCCTTTGTATTTGCTGAAATTTTGCCTTTGAATTTGCGAAAGATTTATCTCCTTGTTCCCCACGGGGCGCCCTCTACTCGGGTCGACCCGTATCTGACCGCAGGAGCGTCTTTCCACTCCTTCGCGGCCGTTCTGGTGTTCGTCATAGGCTTGGCGGTGCAGTCCTCCCGCCTTTAGAGGGCGCACGAGTCGCGTTCTCTACCCGCGGTGCGCTCCGCATTCCGCGCTTGACAGGAATCGGAGCCGGCGCCGCGGGGGAGCCTTCTGTCGCTGGAGAGAGACGCCCGCAGTTTTGTGGGTCTGTACACTGCGTTAGCAGTGCTCTGTGTGCCTCACTGCATTAGTAGCTTTTACTTACGCCTTGGGAGTCGGTATTGTCTAGGCCAATAACGCTCCTCAGTCATACACATAAGAGAAGTCTGTAGTGTATCCCTGTGTATTTGGGACACCTCCCAGCACTCATTGCCCTCAGAACTTCAGGGCAGCAGGGTCCCGGGCATGAGCCCTCTTAAGTGCGCTGCATCACATCATTGGCTGACACCCAGCCACCCATATTTGGGCACACCAGGCCCTGGACTGCTAATCATTTGGGTTAATACTTGCCCTCCTTTTCTTGAGACTGTCCCTTTTGAGTGGGTTTACACCCCCCAAAAAAAATAAATTATACTTACCTTATTGGGTTGGTACCTCAGGGATTACTTACCTCTAGTATGGAACACTACTCTGAGGACCTGGGGGAGGAGGACCCCTTACTGCCTTACAATGGGATGACGAGTTCTATGATGCGGTGGACGCATCGATCCACAGGGCAGTCTCAGAGGCCATGGCACCCCTGGAGAATCGCCTCTCCCGACAAATTGCGCAGGCATGTGAAAAATTGGCTTGGGCTGTGCCGGGCCAGCCGGCCCGTCTTCATCCCCCCTGACACTCAACCACCTCCGGCGAAGCGCACCCGCGAGGCGGGAGTGGACCCTGACGCTTTTGCCCGCCTTAAACAGGCATTTCTGGACAGTACCACCCTGACATCCCCCCTCCTGACCCTTCTGACGGGGACCACAGGGACACGGACGACAACGCAGGCCCTTCACGCCCCTGGCTCTCCTCCCATCAGCCATTTGCCCAACCTGACCAGGGCCTCTGTGCAGACATGCTTGACCCAGACGACATCCTTCACCCGAGGTCTTCGGATTGTGCTCCTTCCGACAAGGTCGCACAATATGTGGTGTGCCGCATCCGGAGACCCCTGGAGGTGGAGGCCCGCAACTGCCTCAGGGCGGAGTGCCCCCGCCCATCTCTGGAGGGCAAGGTAGCGGCAACGCCTGATATCGACCCACGCAAGGCTACCTTCCTCCAGAAATTCGTCAACGATCCCAAAAAAGGGATAGACCGGTCCCGGTGGGCATGCCAGGACAAGTTACTAGACACCCTGGGGCCCCTCACGAAGATCCTTGACATGGCGGAGGAGGCAAAGTCCTCCGGGTCCCTCCTCTTCCCAGACACCTTGTCATCTTGGGAGCAACGCGCCGTGGTATTCCTTGGCAATGCCAACTGCGCTCTGTCCACCGAGCGACGCAGATCTCTGCTTATTAAGGTGGATCCCAAACTCGGAGATCTGGCGGATTCTGAGGCAGGCCCTGTGGCGCAGGGGGGCCTTTTCGGAGAGCCCTTCATAAAGGAGCTCGGCAGGTTTGTTAATACCTTCACTTCATTGGACAAGGCACAGTCCTCCATAAAAAAGGTATTTCATCCATGTGTTTTCAGGGGGGCCGGCTGAGGTAGGGGCTGCTCGTCCGGCCATCCCAATCATTACACTCCAAGACAAGGCTCCCACCAAGGCCAGTATCCAGATCAGGCCAGATTCGGCAACTTTTATCCCACCAGAGGAAGACGTGGCAAGCACAGAGGTGGCCGGGGAGGTGGCGCCTCCAACACTGCCGGTGAGTGTCATATCTTCTTCCCTAATAAGGGTAGGGGGCCGTCTGGGGCATTTTTTCCAGGCTTGGACTTCCATCACGGGAGATGCCTGGGTCCTTCAAACTATTCAGGGACTTCGAATAGAATTTTACAGGAACCCCTCACAACCCGTTCCTCCACGACCCATCGCCTTTTCCGCGGCAGACACCGTTTTGGTGGATCAGGAAGTGCAGTCCCTCCTAGTCAAAGGGGTGATCGCCCGAACCCTTCCCCACCCCAGAGGTTTTATCAGCAACCTCTTCTTGGTGGACAAGTCGGACGCCCAGTGATCAACCTCCGCGAGTTCAACGAGTGGCTCATCTATCGCCACTTCAAGATGGAGGGAATTCACCTTCTCCGAGACTTACTACGACCACGAGATTGGATGGCGCGCCTAGATCTCAAGGACGCCTACCTCTCGATTCCTATTTTCCCCCCACACAGGAGGTTCCTTCGATTCTCTTGGGGAGACCAGACCTACGAGTTCACCACCCTGCCCTCGGCCTATCCTCGGCTCCGTGGTGCTTCACGAAGGTCCTCAGGCCGGTGGTGGAACGCCTTCGGGCGTTGGGCATCAGGCTCATTGTATACCTCGACGACATCCTGTTGATGGCTCAGTGTCCCCGAGCTCTCTCCCAGCAGCTGCAGACTGCGTTCAACCTCCTGCAGGGCTTGGGATTTGTGATCAACGAAACCAAATCCACCCTGGTTCCCACCCAGAAGGTGATTTTTCTGGGTTTCTCGATCGACTCAGTCAAAGCTACTTTCAGCCTCCCCTCCAGGAAGATCCGCCACGAGATTCGGCGGGCACTAACGCGCATCTCTCTCCGGCAGGTAGCCCGCATTGTGGGGCTCCTATCCTCATCAATCCAAGCGATATTCCCAGGGCCCTTACACTACCGGGCCCTCCAGTGCCTGAAAGCTGCGCACCTCCGCAGAGGTCTTTCGTATTCCCAACAGGTCTCGCTAACTCAGGAGGCCAGGGCGGAGCTTACTTGGTGGTTTGCCAACATGGAAGCTTGGAATGAGAGAGCGATATTTGGCTCAGCGCCAGATATAGTCATCGAGTCCGACGCCAGCAGGGTAGGCTGGGGTGGGAGATGTGGAGAGTTTACCACCGGAGGTTTATGGTCGTCGCAAGAATAACGACTACATATAAATTGTTTAGAACTCCTATCGGGGTCGTTTGCGATCCAATGTTGGACCAAGGACTCCATCCAGTTCTGCGTACTCCTCAAGATGGACAACGTATCTGCGGTCAGCTACATCAACCACCTCGGAGGAACTCGGTCCAAGGCCCCCTCCCATCTGGCTGCAAACTTCTGGCAATATTGTCTAGACCGTCAGATTTCGGTCATGGCGGAGTACCTACCCGATCAGGACAATCAGGCGGCGGATTACCAGTCACGCCACTTCCACAATGTGAGTCTGTGGAAACTCTATCCAGGGGTGTTCAGGAACCTGAACCGCAAATGGGGCCCCTTCTCAGTGGATTTTTTTGCCTCTCGCCTGGACCATCAACTGCCCAGGTTTTTTAGTTGGAAACCCGACCCACAGGCGGAGAAGACGGATGTATTCCTTCAGGACTGGCAAGGGGAGCAGGGTTACGCCTTTCCCCCGTTCGCCATGATAACCAGGGCCTCGGCTCAGGTCCGGCGGCAGGGAGCGAGTGTGGTAATAGTCACACTGATTTGGAGATCGCAACCCTGGTTTCCAGTTCTTCTGAAACTTTCTTGGGATTCTCCAATCCCTCTCTCTCGATTTCCAGCGCTACTCCTCAATCCAGCGCAGCAGCCTCACCCGCTAGTAATGCAGGAGTCTCTCACTCTTATGGCGTGGCGGATTACCGGGGACAATGGGCGGTCCCAGGCCTTTCGGGCACAGCTGAGTAGTTTGTCAAAAGCATGGGCGGACAGTACGGTCAAGCGGTATAGATCTACCTGGAGGAGATGGTCACGTTGGTGTTTGCGACGGGATCTCGATCCAGTGGCAGCAGATGTAACTCATATCCTAAATTTTTTGGCATCTTTGGCCGAGGAAGGCTTGGCCTACAGGACGATTAACACTTTTCGTTCAGCCATCTCTGTGCGTCACTCAGCAGTGGACCGCGCCCCGGTGGGAGAACATCCTTTTGTTTGCCGCCTCATGCAGGGAATACGCCTCTCTCTCCCCCCAGAACCCAGGTACCCAGCGCTCTGGGAAGTGAACCAGGTGCTGAACCTTTTCCTCTCTTGGCAACCAAACAGGTTCCTTTCCAGGAAGGAGCTGTCGGCTAAATTAGCCATGTTACTCTGTTTGATCTCCTGTAGGCGGGTGTCGGACGTTCGTGCCTTGGACATCTCCGGTAGGATTTTTTCCTCCTCAGGAGTTACTTTCACAATTCGACGATGAACCAAATGTGGGACGAAGGCGATCTTGTACCCGGCCTTACCTGATTGTCCTAAATTGTGTGTAGTGTCATGTATTAAGGCCTATGAGGAAATGTCGGAGGACTTCCGCCCACCGGGGGAGCAACAGCTTCTCATCGCATTGCGGAAGCCGCATAGAGCTGTCTCCTCACCCACGGTCGCCCGCTGGGTAAGGTGGGTCATGCAGGAAGAGGGGATAAACCTCCGAGCCTTCGGAGCTCACTCGATTAGGGGGGCGATGGCCTCTAAGGCTTTTTCCCTAGGAGCCTGTCTGGAGGACATACTCAATACTGCGGACTGGTCCTCGGTGTACATTCAAACGGTTTTACTTCAAACCGGTTCTACAGATGGCCCACCTGGTGGTCAGTAAGCTTTAAACTAGCATAATCCTCGCCTCCGGTCCTGACATTGAATGAAAAATTTCCTAGCTATTGTAACGGAAAGTTTCAATTCTATTAAGGACTCTGAGGCGAGGATTATCCCTCCCAGGGTACAGCAATGGGCTTGGATTTTCCCCACCCTCGTTCTAGAGTAAGTAAGCTTTACGTTCAATTTCATATGGACTTCAAATATTGCTTGTTTGCAAGTACAGTTCCTGTGATGCTATTGCATGTATTCTTCCCTTTCAGGGCTAAACCTTAGCCATGGTCGTCCCTCAAATGTGTTATCTACTTTCAGGTTCGGATACAAATAAACACGACGCATGAGAGGTCAAGGACATCTGATCTCGCGCGACGAAAGAGGAGGAATAACCAGGGATGAAGGACTATGAACAGGCTGGGCTATCCGGATTGGTGGAACTACAGCGGACACTCTATATGTTGGACTCTATGATGTTGTGATATTCCCAATGGTTCATGGGAATAGTAGTTTTTTCTGTTAACTTTAAAATGGGTGCTGTTATTGAAGTGGAGAAAGATGAGCATAACCCTCGCCTCCGAGTCCTTAATAGAATTGAAACTTTCTGTTACGATAGCTAGGAAATTTTTCATTCTTTGGGCACATATTCTCTGATGGGGGAATGACTCCTGACCCTGACAAGGTGTAAGCACTGTCATCTACCTGCCCCCTACAAGATGTAACTATGCTGCGATCTTTTTTAGGCATGGCCAGTTATTGCGCAAGAAACATTTGAATTTGCCTCAGTGAGTGCTCCATTGAAAGAGTTGATCAAGCAAAATGTCCCATTCCAGATGTCTCCTGAGTGTGACCAAAGTTTCAAATGAATAAAACATGCGATTGAGAATGCAACTAAAAAGGCCTATTTTGACCCCAAACTGCATACTGAGATCACAGTAGATACAAGCTCGGTGGGGCTGGGAGCAATCCTTGCTCTACACAATGGTCATCAAATGCTCAGAGACACATTGTGGCATATGCCAGTCAAAGCTTGTCTGAGACTGAACGTGCCTATTCTCAGCCGGAAAAGGAGAGTCTGGCTGTAGTGTGGGCCTGCGAACATTTTCATGTGTTTCTATATGGAAAACGTTTCACTATTATCACGGACCACCAGGCTTTGCCCACTTTCTTTGGAAATCCAAAGGCTAAGATTCCCCCTCGCTTTGAGGGATGGGGGTTGCGACTGCAAGAGTATGACTATGAAACTGTGCACAAGCCGGGGAATGATCAAAACCCTGCTGATTATTTTTCACGAGTGCCACTGCGTCACCACAGTTCAACGTCCAAAGCGACTGAGGAGTATGTCGACTTCATTGAGAGATCTAACACGCAGTCAGCTCTATCCATTGAACAGATTATTGCTGCCACTGATACAGACAAAGACATGCGTATCCTCAAAGACATAATTTCAGCTCACTTGTGGAAGACACGTGTTTGACCTTTTGCCTATAATGTTGTTTCAGAAATTCAAGAATGTGCAGGATGAGCTGTCTGTCACCTGAGAGGGTATCATATTTAGACGCTTGAGAATCGTCATACCCCAGAGTCTGAGGCAGCAAGTTATTGAACTAGCTCATGAAGAACTTTGTGGTGTTGTAGCCACCAAAAGAGGCTTAAGAGATTGTGTCTGGTACCGCCGCCTAGATGAACAGGTTGAGAAATAACAAAAAGCATGCCATCTCTGCAACTGGTTATCCCAAAATGACGCAACACACATTGACAATGTCTGACAAACCTGCGCACGCCTGGGAAAGAGTTGCAGTTGAATTCTTTGGCCCTCTAGAAAATGAACATCATCTCATGGTAGTTATTGATGAATATTTTTGTTTTCCTCTGGCAGAGGACTAGTCATCGGCAACCCATAACAAGGTCATCGAGCGGCTTGGTACCATCTTTGCTGCATGGGGCTTTTCCGCTGTCCTCAAATCTGACAATGGCCCGCCGTTCAATATCAGAGAATTCAAGGAATTTCTCGTTCGACTCAATTTCAAGCATCAGAAGAGCACACCTCTGTGGCCTCAAGCCAATGGTGTTGTTGAACGATTCATGGGTATCCTTAAGAGAGTGATCCATCAAGCATCGATGGAGGGAATTAGCCTGAATTAAGCCCTGTGTCAAGCCCTCCATGCCTATTGATTGACTCCTCATTCCACAACTGGATAAAGCCCTGCCACCTTGCTATTTGGGGGAGCTATCAAAACCAAGCTACTGCAATGGACTCCGAAACGATCAGTGAATGCTGAAGAGGTTCATGTCCCAGACACTTTTCAAAAGAACAAGATGAGTCTTATGCTGATCGGCACTGATGGGGCCCAAGAGACAGTCATCCATAAAGGAGATTTGGTACTGGTCAAACGAAAGCGGAAAACGGACACTCCATTGGCTGCTGACCCTTTGAGGGTTGTGAAGCGCAAGGGACACTTGGTGACAGCGCATCGTCCTGGAAAGTCTATCACAAGAAATTCGTCATACTTTAAACATTTGCCTCAGTGTTCGTCCGCTCTTGAGGTTGCGAGCGAGATGACTCGGCCTGAAAGTCCTGCTCAAGCATCTGAGCCCACATCAGTGCCTTCCAGGTGCAGTGCAGCTATCTCATACCACCCGATCTGGCAGAGCAGTGCAAGCACCTCCACGACTCATTGAGGAAATGTGATGCTAATTGTTATTTGTACTTTTTGTTTAACAAAGGGGGAGATGAAGTGTCTTTGATGATAGGAGCGCTAGGACCCTCGATGTTCTGGGTGGAATCTGAAAAGGAAGTGACGTAATGTATTGGGAGGGGTTAAGGTGTGGCTATTAAAATCATGACGTAGTGTGTGAGCGTATGAAAAATAATAAAGACGTCTTTTACAGAGCTCCTTGTG
This sequence comes from Calotriton arnoldi, assembly GCA_963921515.1. Taxonomy (NCBI): domain Eukaryota; kingdom Metazoa; phylum Chordata; class Amphibia; order Caudata; family Salamandridae; genus Calotriton; species Calotriton arnoldi. Next base: position 3,413,203 of record CAWUFW010000548.1, read on the forward strand.
TGATGTGTTTATTTGCATGCTCCCGGTTTGGGGAGGACCCTACACCCCCATTGTGTAACTACAAATAATGACATGGTATCCTATTGCAAAGTTTGGTGAGTGTCCCGAAAGTATCTGTCACCTGTCAGACTGAAGTGACAGTCAGGCCACTATTGTATAGTACAAAATCCTCCCTCCCAAAACGGGGACACCCCCATGCCATAAGGAAGGCAGGGGCCTGCAAATGCTCCCACTTAATGGACGTCGGTTTACGAACGGCAGCGGAAGTGACATCGCATATCATTTGTCGCACCGTGACTTCAACTGTTTCACCCCTTTTCTCTCTCTTAGCCATTGGATAGCCTCTTATATGCTCTTGAGGGGCTCGGGAAAGGTTAAGAAAAGTGCACAGGGCTCTTAGCGTTTGTTTGGTTTCACCGCCTGTCGTTGCCTCCGCAACGCCTTAGACCAGGTGCAGCAAGGGCAGTGCCAGGTGAACCGAAGTACACGACAGTGGCAGCAGTTTGAACTCCAGCGTACTCCCAGCTGATACCCATGTCCTCAGAGTCCTTCCCCTCACTCTTTGGGTGTAGCTGCGTTCTGCAGTTGCTCTCAGCCACACAGGCCCTTAGCTTAGCTATCATGAGCAGCCGACACTGGAGCCTAGGGGTTTTAGTAGCGCACTGTCCCCGTATTTTGCATGACCCTTACCACGAGGGACGATGTCCTCTCTTGTATTGGGTCCATGACACCTTTGCTACGCACCCCTATCTACCCTGTGCGTGGCTGTAAGGCGTTCCCCGCCCTGTGTCTTTTGGAAGCCTCCTCCCCCCCCCTCCTCGCCAGCCCTCGGTAGGAAGATTACACAGCAGTAATTGCTTGTTTAGTGTTCTTCTGCTGACCTGATTAGTTTTTGGCCGCCCACTTCTGAGTTGATTATGGGAGGCTGCAAACCCGCCCTTGGACCCCTCCTCTGCGCACAACTGCTGCTCATTTACATAAATTATCTCTGTACAATTATCTGACCAGATGTCTGGATTGTGCTGGAGATCTGTGAATGGATTGAAAATAGAATATAATTTAATAATAACTGATTAGAAGGAGATTAGTTGTTATATAAAAAGGAAAACCAAGAGATAGCTAGTTGCCCTTAATCTGAGCCAATCCGCTGTAATTATTGAAGAGCTGACCCCCCCCCCCTCCTCCTCCTACTTATCCTCTTGAGTCCTCTCGTTTCCTCGACGTCATTTTCTGTGGTTACTCTCTCCTTATCATACTCACCCTTACTTCTCCACTCATCCTTCCTTCTCTCCTCCACGATCTCCTATTCTTGTTCACCTCCCCACACCCAAGCTCATTCCCCCTCTGCCAAGTCCCTCCTTTACCCTCTCCACACCACTCACATTCTTTCACATGCTTTCACTACCCGCCCCTCATCCTCTTCCCAACTTAGTCACCTTCCTCTTCGTCTCATTTTAACCCACTGATCACTCAATACCTTTAAGTCGTCATCATTCATCCCCTTCGCTAATATACATTAGCCCTCTATACCCCTAACCTCACCTGCACCTCATTCGCATGCCTTATCCTTATTCCTCACCTCTTCCAAAACCCCCTACCTAACACTAAACTCACCTGTCTCCTCCACTTTGCTTCTACTCCTTCCATTCCTCTGACTTCATTTGTATTTCAGTCCCACTCCTCTCCTCGTCTTTAGCTTTACTCCTCATCTCCTTCAATATACCCTATCTAAATATAACCTGGGTCCATGTGCACATAACATAACATACCATAACACAACATAACAAAACATATATTCTCCCAAATGGCTCTTGGCGCTGAAGGACAGATGTTTATAGTTATCCAGCTCAGCAGTACTAATTTTTTCGATTTTGGAAGGGATTCAAACCTGTGACCATAAGGTGACACACAGACTCATTAGGTGCATTAATGCACTGAGCTATCGGAACCGGTCCGATATTGGATTGCATTCAAGAGAGAATAGTGGGGACAGAGCTGGGCCCATAATGATGGTGGATGAGGTGCTCTTTCAAGTAATGAGTTCTAATCTATTTTCCAAAGCGTACTGCTATGGTTAGCTGGGGAGTTTTAATTTGATGGTGGGCACCTTCTAATTGGATCCTGCGTTTTTGCTATTTCCCTCGCCTTTGGGTTCACCAGTTTCATGTAACAGAGCATTTAGGGCATCTACCTCACGTTGTTTGGATACTACACAGAAGCTCTACAGCATCAACATGGAAAGACAATTTTCAAGGTGCAAGACACTCCATTACTGTTCTCCTGAAGGCTTAGATTATGGCGAGGACCCAATGGCAGCCCGAAGCTGTTGCCCTGACCATGATGGCCAAAGCCCAGGTGACTGTGACCTGCGTGAAAGATCCTCATCCTCACTTATCACCTCCACCTTATACTATTGCCTCAGCCAACATATGCTCCATTCTTCTCTCCTACATTCATACCTTGCCCTCATCCCATTCACACTCCTCATCTCCACAAGCATACCATACCGTTAACGCTCGCTTCAACTTCACCTTGACCTCATCCGTATGCGTCATCTCCCCAAACATACCACTACTCCTTACTTCAAACTCACCGTTCACCTCTTCGACATACCCCTTCATCTCTAATCCTCAGGTCTCCCTTTACTCTCCAAGTGCCAATCTCATTTCATACCCCTACCACGATCCTTGTGTCCTTCTCACCGGCGTCTGTTTTGTTGCTTTACTACACTCCTTAATCTTCTCAGCAGTCCATTGTTGTCCTCCTTTCACTCTCTCCACTATACTCTTCCAGTTCAAGCTTTTATTGTCACTCATTTGTTAGTAAGGCACTTCTCCCCACTCAATGGAACATATGTAATAGTATATAAATATGATGCAAAGTTTAATTTAATTTCAATAACCAGATAAAGGCCAGATGCAACATACATTTCTTACAGACATTTTTTAAACCATGGCAGCGCGGGTTCCCAGTAGAAGGGGCTTCGCTCAAAGTCTGTTCACCTGAATGTGAAGTGAGTGACCTTTAGCAGTTTGGAACAACACGTTTGAGTGATGAGGGAGGCACTTTAGCGCAGTAAGCACATCTCCCTAGTGTGAGGCGAAAGGATCCACGGCTCAGGCTAGAGCTTGTATTTAATTGTTTAGGAACATTTTCTCCCTCTCGAATTTAAATTCCCTGGTTGTGGATTTTCGAACCTCCATTTTGCTTCAGTTGGGTTTCAGCCCTCCTGAGGGTGGGAGATTTTGCAAAAACTGAAGTTCGCACTTTGACTTTGCATCAGCACCGAAGATTGGGAATAGCGTTTACTGCTTGTTATTTGGTTGATAACTCCACCCAGCTATACTGATTCTAGTAATGCGGCAAAGGACCACAAGGGTGTAATGTTAAAATTTTCTTTAAGAACTCTATCACTTCTCCACATGTTAGTTCCCGACATCGCTTTACGGTGCAGAGCAGCGCCCTGCATTGCCTAGTGCAGACCCAGCAGGCTCTGTGTGTGGGGTGGACTTCTGGGAACTAGCCTGTGCCGCTAGACCCCCAAATAAACCTTAGGCAAGCTTCTTACTCTCTTTCTTTGCCGGGAGTACGCACAGCTGAGTGCAGAATTGTATATGAAAAGCTGTCTCCACACTGGACAAAGACGCCCCACAGCAAAACATCCCAAAGGACAAGCTGTAGCAGCTTGGGAGAACTGATGGAGATTGGCAGGCCAGAGACGTTCTGAAGCATAGGTAAAGTGATGAATAGCTCAGGGTTCTCAGCTTCCAAGGACATCCCTGGTAAAGTGATTAGAACACTCTCTTCACCACACTCTGGGCCAGGTGTACTAAGGTTCCTGTTTGCATTTCTTAAATAGCGACTCCGTAGGAATCACTATTTAAGAAATGCAAAGGGATATGTACAAAATTTGCGATTCTCAAATAGTGATTCCTACAGATTAGTAATCGCTATTGGGGAATCGCAAATAGGAAATACCATTGTATTCCTGCCTATGGGTGAAATATGAAATGGTTTGCATTTACTAAATTGCGATTTCCTAATAGGAAATCGCAATTTAAAAAATGCGAAGCCCAGGCTGCCTCTGAGCCCAACGCCCCCCCTGGAGGTCCCCCGAATTTCCTAGTGCACATGTAAGTGCACATATGCCTAGGGGGCATATGTTCGCTTCATGTCACAATGAAAAAATTCATTTTTAATGCATGTTTTTATTTTGCACATGGTTACCATCGACTTGAAGTCGAAGGTAATTGCATTTCCTAAATGCCCAATTCGCACTTAGGAAATGCTTTGTACATGTGCTTTAGGAATCGCAAATAAGTAATCCCTATTTATGATTCCTAAATCTCAGTCGCAATTTCTACCGTGTAGAAATAGCAAATTGCAAATATAAAATAAAGCAAAGGCAGCTGAACAAAGAGGCTGCACCTAACCCCTTGTTCCAAATCGTATCTTTAAACATACATAAGTACAAATGTGGGCACACACTACAAGCACCTGCTGCCTGGGTGCATAAATCAAGAAATGGTTACAAATTGTAATACGAATTGTAGAGATGCACCACAACAATAGCCAACAATCAAAATTGTGATTCTTGTCTTTATTTTCTCTTCTTTTTATAAAGTTTCACGTATGAGCAATGAAGACAGCCATGACTGGCTGTATTCATTGCTCATACGTGAAACTTTTACATTTGTATTACAAATAGCAAATTGCGACCGTTTTCGGCCCTTTGAACATCTGAAAAGGCTATTTAGTATTTCTTAGCGGGCCGAAATAGCGATTTGGCCCGTTAAGAAATGCTAATTGGCTTCGCACATCTGGGCCAGAGTCTGTGCCTGCCTCTACACCTCTACCTCTCTAACCCTCTTATTCTACCTCATTCCTCTCCCTATTCCTCATTGCTATGCTTTCATCTCTGCTCCCTGCATCTCTCCTCCATCTGCTTCACTTCTCTCAACCCTCCTATCTCTTTACCTCGCCTCTCTTTCTCGCTCCATCTCTCTATATCACTCCTCTCTCTGCCTTTCTCTCACCTCTCTCAACTTCACCACTCTTTACACCACATCTCTCTTTACATCATACGTCACTACCTCATCTCTTCCCCCACCTCTCTCACCACCTAACCTCTCCGGTCACCTCACTAGTTGTTCGCTACCTAACCACTCAACCTCCCCTCTCCTTCTGCCTCTTAAGCCACATCACCTCTTTTGCTACCTTACTCCTTTCTTGCTCCCTCTTTCACTACTTTATTTCCACTATTTTTACCCCTTCTTTGTCATGTCTTTTTACCTTCTCTATTTCAAGCCACTCTCACTAACCTCTCTGCCTTTCTCTCCCTTGCTGCTCTTTCTCCCTTGCCCTCTCATACTACCTCTAAATCAACCTCACCTCTTTCTCACCTCCGTCTCTCCACACCACCTTTGTTCTCTCTCAACCTCATCTTTATTTCTAGCCTTAACCCCCTCTCTCTCCACCTTTGTCTCGCTGCTGTCTTTATCTGACCTGTCTTTCTATACCTTACTTCTCGTGTTACCCCTCTCTCTGCTCACCACCCTCTCTACCTTGTATCTCTCTGTACTTATCTAACTACCTGTCTACTTCTATTTTACTCCTCCTTTATCTCTTTTTAACTCACCTCACCTTCCGAAGCACTGTCTCAACCTCACCCATCTGTGTACCCTACCCCTCTCTCTGAATCTCCTTCTCCTTCTTTGGAGCTCTCTTTCTCGGTCTACATTACTCTAAAACCTTACCTATTGCTTTACCTCTTTCTTTACCGGTTTCTTCCTTTTTGTACTGCTGTGTGTCTGTCTTTCTGGCTTCCTCACGTTTTCATCTTTACATTATGTCTCTATCTCACCAATGTCTCTACCTCATCGCACTCTCTCTCTCTCTCTACCACTCTTCTCTCTGTACTTCCCCTCTTGCTCTAAATCATACTCTTTACAACTGTGCATATCTCTTATCACTGCCTTTTCCTTTGTCTTACTCAGCAGAGTCGTAGGTCACTGTATAGCTGGGGAAATGTACACATACCAAGCACAGAGTAGGGACAAGATGGGGGGAAAAGAATGAAGGTAACAAATGTCAGTTTTACTTGATTAAATAGCAAAAATCCTCAGTAGTCCATTAATTCTCATTGTATAACTACTAACCATCAAGTCAAAGGTTCAGTGTCTTTCCTACAATAGGAAGAGCAGGCTGGTTAGACACTGAATGGTAAGTTCAAAACTGTTGCAAGACAAAAAGTCTAGATCCAAGCATAAACCCAAATGGCTCTGTCAAGGCTGATGGACGCCATATTGATTTTTAGTTGTTTTTGCTTGCCCCCTTTTTGAAAGTTTAACATATAATTCAATATTTTATCATGAAGGCTTGAACTGGCTGCACGGAACAAGTCCCCCAAAATATGCTTAGCTTTGCTCTGGGCCCTAAAAATTCTCAAGAAGGCACAGTGGCATGCTCCTCAACAGATCATTATCAAGAGGTGTAGGTGGGAGGCTGACCTGAACACCCTCTCAGGAGTTGAAACCATTGTGTCCAGACAGTGGAATTGGTAGCAGCTCTCTGCAAATGTGTCCACCTAGCCAGTGATCAGCAGTGTGCTAAAACTCGCCCTGGCTCAGGAAAATAAGTACTGGTGGGGATTGTGGCAGGTATCAACATCCAAAGCGTCTTTGTGAGGTCAGGGTTATCTCTTTTAAATTTCCCATGCGTCCCTAGGCAGTGGGTGAGGTGGGGTTCTGTTTACACCCACAGTGCATATGAACATCTTCTGTTGGTAACGGGAGGATTCAGAAAGCAAAGACATCCATGTAATTATGCACAGTCTGCAATGGGGTAGTGGAGGGGCACTTTAATGCTTGGCACCAGCCCTTTACCTATCTGCAGAGGGAGGCTTTTTGTGCTGCACTCGGCATCTGTTCTGGCCAAACATGGTGGCCCTGTCACCTATGTCTCTTTAAAGAGCCCACCTGGTGAAAAGTAAATCTTTTGTCCCAATCTTACATTATCAACAATGTCCAACAGTAGGGGTTCCAGAATGTCCCTTTATGTGATTAGGTCTGGTTGGGTTGTCAAACCTAATGTGACATTAGCCCCTTTAACACAATTCCTGTGCAAACCTCGGGAGCCCTTGGTCCACATGATGAAGAAAGCATCACAGCCCAACTAATTAATTTAGGCATAGAAGGAAAGAACCAGTCTAGTTGCCTTTTTACTTAGGAGTGTCTGTGCAGGGATATGCAAACCCATATTTACTAAGGGCTAGAAACAAAGATTCTATCCGCAGAAAGTGGTTGCAAATTGCGTACCAAATTTTTGTGCATGGTATCTGATTTTGCAAACCAACCTATGTGCTATTTGGTTGGACCGCAAAATCACCATTCGCAGTGGTTATCAGAATGACTTGCCTAATTGATATTCTTTAGGCAGGTCGCAGTCTTCGAGCCCTTGTGATTGACTGCAAACACAGGCTGCTAACCCGATTCCCAAAGGGATGGTGGTCCCAAGAAGACCCCTGCACTTTGCAAAACCGTTACCACCTATTTTGAGGAGTCTGGTAACCGGAATTGTAGTTGCAAACCATTGATACATGGATTACTGAATGATTTTTTTAAAGAACGCCCCTTTCAAAATTGCAATTGAGTAGGGTTGCAAAACCCTTTTTACCAGTTTGACAAACTTTTCCGACTCATATATTGAGTTTTCAACAGAGAAATGTTCCTTTTGGGGCCAAAAAGCCTGTGATTTTGCGAATCACAGTGTGGTTTAGAACATCTGGCCATAAATTCCTTTAGCAAAAATGTAAATTTCGCAATCACATCTGCCACCAACGTATTTTATAAGCAGCAACTTAGTTGGTTTTATCTAAGCAGAGAAAAACGAGGTGTGCGTATCTCTGTGTGAAGGGGGCTAGAAGAGACAGCCGAGAAGGTCACCGTGTGACATTGGTTCTAATCAAGAATTGGCAAAGCCAATGGGTCAGGATTTAAGGTGACCTGTGTAAACACAGGCATTCAAAAATTATATTTACATCGGTGGCATGCACAGATGCTAGCTATCACATTAAAGTTTGCCTTTGGCAGTGCTGGGGAAAACATATGAAAAACGTCTGGTATCTATATGGAATGCATACAGGAGCTAAAGAATTAAAGGTGAAACAGTGAGATTAGGAGTAAAATACTCCCTCAAGCAGTTTAATGGTACACAAAGTTGAGAGGGTGATATTCCTTTGGTTGGAGCCAAATCGCACTCAATGTATATTTTAAAGAATTGGCAGTAAAGTTCTAAAAATGGAAAACTGCAAGTGAGCTCAGCAGTCTCCTTTTACTCTTCACTGGAGTTGTGTTAGCAGTAAGTGATGGTGGTGGGAGAAGAGACTCTGAATGATACACTCGAAATGAAAGAGGAGGAGAGAGACAAACATTGAGAGGGCAAAAGATGTGTTAGAAACGACCCAGGCAGACAATGGGAAGGGTGCCCATGGAGCGGCAGTGATGGTGTCGAGATAAATATAGTTAAAGGCCAATTTCGAGTTAAGTAGTAATGGGGAAGTCAGTGGAAATTGAAATGGTGGCTGGTTGTGCCTCTGCCCCTGAAAATGTAAAGTGATACTGGGTTGGATTTTAACATTTGGGGTCGTACCGCAAGTGGAAACATGTCTCTAAAAGCAATGGAACAACATGACCAGCAATCCTCTGCAGAAGTAACCATGTGCAGATATTACCGCATATGTTTCAAGAATATCACTGTTCTTTGCCCAGGAAAACATGACACCAGCACCAAAAGGTAAACTGATGGACAAGAGGTGAATGACGTAACTACTTGGGGCTATCGTAGAGTGTCAAACAACACTGCCAACAACAAACAAACCACAATGGATGCCTCTGCAGCACACTTGACTGAGTCCAATGAACATGACAACCCATCAGGTGTTGAAAGCCTGTTGGTTTGATGTTGACAACAGGGAGGTATTAATTGGTGTGATTGAGGTAGACCTGCACCCCAGCATCAATAACCGAGCACTGCTGTTGTACCACAGGCTTCTATCAACACAACACTGGCGCAGCACGTGGCACTATGCAACCATCATTCAGTCACATTGAATCAGGTGACTAATGGCCTGTTGAAGACAAGTTGGGAAGCACGTGAACGGGCAGGTTGCAGATGTTGTCAAAGCTAGCTTCGATTACATTCACATCCATGCTGGTGCAGCAGAAGGCCAGGCAGCATGTCTTTTGGAACAGAAAGCCACCATACTTCATGATCATCCAGATGCCGTGACATATTTTGGAATGAATACCTAGGATTCCCCCCATGACTTGGTGATCCAGGACAACCGGTATCAGCATGACATGATTTCTCAAGCAGTACACATCACATCACATCACAAACCTGTGCACTCTCTCTTGACAGTGAACATGCACTGTAGCATGTATATGTGTACAAATGTACAAATGCATCACATTGAATTACCACAAATTTGACACACGAGCTAATGACAAGTTTGTTCATACTTGAATGTAGGAGTTTTTCATGACATACGAAGGTGATACTGGACATAAGGTCTATGCACTTGCAGAAGTACTCCACTCCACCTCAAAAAACACTACAATAGCAAAAATTAATCCTCAAGCACAGCATTATGTTGTCTCATTATACATTATTTAAGTATGGACGTAAAAACATAAATACCCACTCTCAAGCCAAAAATCACAGTATGAGATAACAAGTATTTAATTCGTTTTGTAGATTATTCAGAAGACCCATTCAAAAAATGTCTATTAACCCCCTCTGACAGCAGAAAAATGCTCAGGAAATGCAACTAGGCCCGTATGTGAGCACAACCTATGATAGAAAGCATGCGTCCTTTGAGTCTTTTAACCAAGATTCTGCTGCCTGCACAATTACAGGTACCCTCTTTTATTCAACAGATAGGTGTGAGGACATTGCCTCGAATTGCCATGCAGTCTTGGTTGAGGTAGGTGAAGAGGGTCAAGACAGTGGTGATGATGTTGAGATAAGCCACCCACAGACCAACAGGAGACATTTTGACAGACAACCGACAAGGTAAAATGCAATCTTATGTTTTTTGTAATCCTGCACATATAATGTGGAATAAACTGAAAAGTAATTATTTTTTTTCTCCCTTCCATGAATCATTACCACCAATCCCAAAGCAATCAATCATCTTATCCTGTTCCTAATCCCAACGCTGTCCATTAATCACAGCTCTATCATCCTACTACCTCCCTAAACCCAATAGAGTAAAAGAAAGACGACTCATAGCCCCAACCCCAAAACACTATTGAGTCATAGCCCATCATCCTAACTCCTACCCCCCCCAGACCAACTCATGCATTAAAGCCAGGGCTTTAAGTGGGAAAAAAAAACTGGGGGTGCTCTAAAAGGGGCGTGGCAAATTTCTTAAAGGGGTGTGGCTATCCGAGTAGGGGCGTGGTCTAAATCAAGATAACTAGCATTGTGTGCTTAAGAAAATCATGAAGTCGCATCCAGCAAAGGATAATAAAATAGGCAAAAAGGTATATTTATTAAGTATAAGCCATAAAATACCAAACACTTAAAAAAACATGTAAAAATTATTTACATTACTTAGAAATCTATTGCAGGATTTCCCAAAACCATTGAAGATATTCACTGTGTCTATTTTGCTGGGGTTTCTCACAACAATTTTCTTCAGCAGACCTTCTACCTTTTGCCAGCCAACTCTTTACATACAGCTTTACGTCAAATGTTTCAAATGGAGGACCATTGAGTTTTACCCATAAGCATGAAGAAATGGTCTCTACAAGAAGAGAGGCCCTTGTTGGACTAGCAATTAAGTTCATTGCGCTGAAACCTCTCTCGCAATCCGCATTACTTGCTGGCAGGGTTTCCATGCAAACTACTAACTTTTTAATGCTTCAGGGGTTTTCTTTCCACCAAAATCTTTGAAAAGTCTAAAAGCTTGGATAGTATCTCTTGCTGGCAGCTGAAACTCTGAACACAGTTTCTGGATATCTGTTTCACCATAAAGAATGCATTCATCACCAGAAGGCAGCTTCACGAAGGCACAGGCTGTGCGCAGAGACACACACACAGCAGCTGGAAGGGTGGGTTCTTGAGAACTTTTGTATCCCTGAGTTCCCAACAGGAGGCCAGCTCTTCTCAGGCCCTTGGAGATAGGCAGGCTTCAGAGGGGCAAAGCACACAGCACAGCTCCTCTTCAAGTAAGGGGACACAGCACACAGCAGACAGTCCCTTGGTCCTCTTCCTCAGCAAAATAGAAATAGACATATGATTGAGAAAAAAGACGGGCAGGTATGTATCTAGAGAAATCAGACAGGTTTTTGAGGCATAGAGATGACGGGCCGACAGGGGCAGGGCTGCACTGGTAGTGGTAGTGTCACTGCTGCTGGATTATGTTGTAGACTCTCGTCCCTCGCTTGCTTTAAGGCAGAGCAGGGTCACACTGGTTGCTGGAGAAATCTTGCTGCAGGCCGTAAAAGCAGGGTCATGCCGGTTCTATCCAGCTGTTGTTGTGCCGATGGCTGGCACGATGACGTAGGTGGCGCTGCGTGTTCAAAGAGAAGGGAAATCCCGAGAGAAAGTGTCTCTCTTCAAAGGATTTCCCTTCCTGCTACAATGACGTCACGCCTTAAGCAGTGCGCGCGCATGCTCACCCGAGAACACCAAACAAAAACCGGGAGGTCTGGTCACCCTACCTTTGACCTTTGAGGCCCGAAAATAGAGCCCCCTAGAGACCCCTTTCGAGGCCCCCCCAAAAAAACTGGGGGTGCTCAGACCCCCACAGACCCCCCCACTTAAAGCCCTGATTAAAGCCATTCATACTACTCTCTCCCTAAATCCCAACACATCTCCACGCTCTTCTTGAATCCTAATTCCCATCCTCCTACCTACTCCTTAAGCCCAGCTGAGCACACACACGGTGTCTTGCTCGAATTCTCATTCTACTCCGGTTGTATGTAAAATATTGATGTCAATAATAATGACCTGCACTTGTATCTTCTCCAGAATTTTGACAACCAACACATCGTCATAGTAAGCCTACACAGGGAAGAATACATATAGATTTACTATGAACTCCACATCTACTTACCTTGAAAATACATTGGTAGTTCGTGTTGTGCTGTCAATGTAAGTGCTAGCCTGTGTTAAACATCCCCCCCACCCCCACTATTTTGGTAGAACACTTCTGCTTGCAGATAGGTGAGGGTTCAAATAGCATGTCATTTTTGCCTATTGACCTATGCAGAGCTCAGGGGTCCAAGGGGAGTGGTGTACCCGTATTAGAGATGAAGATTCCATGGTGGATTAAGAGGTGGTGTCACTTTTCAGGTACAGAGTTATTAGTGTTGTAGCTCCTGAGCTTAAAGCAATTTAGGAAGATTTGTAATCGCTGAATAGATGGCAACAATGTTAAAGATAATCTAGCAAGCAGTTGTGAGGTTGGATGCTGCCAGCCATTCCATTGCATGCCTCATTGGGCAGAACTCTTTGTTTTGACGTTTTTTCGGAGTTTTATATAGTTCGAACTTGACCCTAAGGTATCGGAGCACTTTACATGAGCACCAGTTACTTTACATAAGGACACATTCATTTTGTTTTTGTTAGGCACGGGGAGATGAAGTGATTTGCCCAGAATCTCAGGATGTTGAGCGTCATTGCCAAGACTCGAACCCGGTTCCCCAGATTTGAGATCGACCGCCATAGCCCGTTAGGCCACATCCTCTCCCCAAGATTCACGATTATCATTTAATAGCTGCTGTAAAGTGGCAATGATGTTGCACCTGACACATGATCACTCTAATTATTCTGAGTGACCTGTTTTGCAACTGCCCTCTGCAGTCTAACATTTGTCCGGGCATATACTTCCCTTGAATGGGGTAGATGCTGGTGCAAGCAGTGACTCTTCTAACCTCAGAGGCATATATTCTTGGATTGTATCTTTGTTGATGCTGGGCATTGTGTTGTCCTCCACAGTGAGCACTTGTAGGATAACTTTAGGACCCAGGTGTTTAAGACATTGATGCAGCGTGTACAATAAAAACTATTCTCCTCCTAGGTCACTTATAGGTCATCCAGGGGCAAACTATATTTTCTCACATCCACATGACGATGGGGCCCATAAACATCGCCTAACACACACGCACACACCTGGATTTCCTTTATACCTTTACGAAATTCTGTTTTCCTAGGAGAAGCATGAGAACAAAATGGAAAACACCATTTATGTACCGCTGGAAGGAGCCGGGATATCTTATTACCTTAACTTATCGCTTTCTTTTAGCTATTTCCTAAGATATTCCTGCTCATTGTTTTGTCGATGAATCATTCATGTAAGAAATTAGTTCATAGTGATTAAGACCAGCTAAATCACAATAACCAATTACTGATGTCACAATCATTTAGAAAAATAACCACTGAGTCATTTGGTTTAAAGAATTTTAAATTTTATATAATTTTAAAAGCATGAGAAAGAATTTTAAACCTTTATTCAATTATTCATTCATTATTAATTCAAATATTTGTTAAGCATAATCAATTTATTGCAGAAAGGAAATTTTTGTCATGAAGCAAAACCCTAATTACCTGCCTACCTTCCTAATTTAGCCTAATGATTTCTAACCTAAGTTTAAGAATTAGAAATAACCTGATTCTCATACTCAACTGGAAAATTAAGACAGCAACAGAAACTTCAGCTCGTCAGCATCAGCTACCTGCAACCCGTCTCATCTAACAGTCTTTCAGCATCTCCCGCTCAGTAAGGGATCGATCAGGACCACCCAGCACTGGAAGCCACCAACACCAACACGACTCTCCAACTCCGCTCCTGACTGTGACAGCGACTCACCCCCTCCCACTAAGAGTAGGCCCTCTTATACCCTAATTCTAACTTTGCTAACTAATTGTTGCAACATTAATAACACGCTTTTCTTTCATTGGTCCATGCATGTCATCTTATTCATTCTTTTAATCAAGTTCTCTTGGATCCAATGGTCCTTGGATCATTTCCTTTCTCACAGTTCAAGACATGTTTCCATCCGCTTCGATCAGTACATTTGCAACTTCTTTCGATACATTCGAGAACTCCGCAGTCATTGTCCTTTCTCTTAAACTGGTTTCCCACGGGTCTCTGCTGATCACCACGGCACACTATCAGTTCAATTAGGTCACATCAGCCTTGACCATTTCTCGCATCCTAGCCTCTCAGCAACATCACGAGGTTAGTTTTTCTCCGACTTCTCTCCCGTGTCACATGTCTCCCTTGCGCCTGTGCACATCACCCACTGGCAGCCATCTTATATCGCCACTCGGTTATATTTTAGAAGCACTAATTTGAAATAAACAAAACATAATTAAAATTGAGAAAAATAGCCTTTTCAGTTTCCCTCCCGTCATCTACGTACCCCAATTAGTTATTACCTAGCAGAAAGCAACATTTAAGCTGTTCCTTACTTACCATCACTATTGTTTTTGCAACGACACGTTTTATTTTTATGAAGCACAACAAAAAAATGCATTTATTTTAAATTAGTACGCATTTACTTTTACGTTATAATTAGACACACGGACATCCATTAATAGATTATTTAGCACACACATTTGCGTGTTACTCTTCCCACACGTACAGTGTTGATTAATACATTTAAACGAACATTTTATTAATTATTTATAAAATTTGTTAGGGGTTAAAAATTTGTATTTTCTCTGCTCCATCAACATCAACAGCAACTTGAAGGAGGTGTATGTGTATTTAAACAGAAATGAGTGATATCTCCTGCCAGTGGGCTTGGTTGGTTGCCTGTTTGACTGGTAAGGGTTGAACAGCTACCTGCCTAATTTCACATGCTGGCTGCGCTTGCTGCTTGATGATCTTCAGCAGGTAGATGTAGATGGGTGTAGAGTGCTTATGTATCTATGGGACAGAAATGTCTTATGCATGGTTCTGGAGAATGTACTCATCTGTCCTATGTTAAGATTGCTGGTAAAGTTGGAGTATCGCAGAGGTTTTTAGGTTGAAGCCTATCGGACAGCGCTGCTGTCTGGTTTGCTAATGACATCTTGGGGACATACGGAGAGCTTCCCTGGGAATGTATTCCGCCCATTGCTTACCATTGGCTTTGTGGTCTGTAACTCACATTTACTTGCTTTCTATTTGCTGGCTCGATTTGTTTTAGGCTGTCCAGCTTGAGTTCGTACCTTCGCTTACCCAAACCCTATGTACTGTATTCTTCCACCAGTACTGGATTTCTGTAAATAGGCCTTTAAATCTTGTTCTTATCTTGTCACATTTGCTGTGCATTCAAAGACAGAGGTTCAATGTCAGGCTCTGTCTTCTAGGAAGCTTGTTGTTTACTTTTCTTTCGCTGACTTCCAAGTGAGAGGATTTATGTGACACTCATGCTGGCTACTTGGAGAGTACTTGATGAAGGCTGTATGATGATATTATTTTTCTAACACACAACAAAATGTAAATGCCTGAAAATTAACTGTGTAGATATTTCAGAATATATCAGAATTAGAAAAGCAATGAAGCTCATTTTTTGGTAATTCTGAAGTGTGGTGGAAACAAATATTTTGATACGATAAAAACAAATCAATACACTACGTGATGACATTTCAACAAATTAACATTTGTGCGCTGTATACTTTTATCAGTAAAACTTTGTCTGTACAAATGTAATGGTCATCTCAATTGAAGATGTGTTTTCTGTAATCTGTGAAGGCAGTATGCTACCACACTATGCATATTCCACTCTATGCCACTCCACTACACACTGCATCGCTGCACTCTTCACTGCTTCACTCTACGCCTCTCTACTCTATTCCACCCTACTGTATGCCAATGCAGTCTACCCCACACTACTTTACTATGCACCACTACACTGTTCGTCACTGCAGTCTGCACCACTCCACTCTGTGCCACTCCGCCACACTGCACTTTATGCCAATGCACTCAACTGTGTACCATTCCACTCTAAGCCAGTGCACTCTATACCAGTCCACTCCACTCTAATCTACTCTGCACTCTACACCACTGTATTCTACCATGCATCATTCCACTCTACTCTGAAACAATCTACTCTACACCACTACATTCAGTCCGACTGCACTTGGCGCCATTGCATTCAGCGGCAGTCAACTCTGCGCTACTCCACTCTACTCTGCACCACTGCACTTTACGTCCGTGCACTCTACTCTGCATCACTGCACTCTACACCAATTTACTCAAAACCAATGCACTCTACGCAAATCTACTCTGCACCACTGCATTCTATGCCACTATACTCTACTCCGCAACACTTTATGCCGCTGCACTTTATGCCATTGTACTCTACGTCACTGCACTCTATGCCATTCTATTCTACTCTGCACCACTGCTCTCTACGCCACTCTACTCTGCACCACTCTACGCCACTGCACTCCACACCTCGCACTATACGACAGTCTACTCTGCAATTCTGCACTCTCTGGCACTGAACTCTATGCAACACTACTTTACTCTGCGCCGCTCTACTGTACGCCACTGCCCTCTATGCCTCTTTGCTCTAAACCACTGCACCCTACGCCAATGCACTAAACACCACTTTACTCAAAACCAATGCACTCTATTCCACTGCACCCTATGGTGACTACTCTGCACCACTGCACTTTATGCCACTGTACTTTACTCTGGGACTGTATCATTGTTGATGCTGGGCATTGTGTGCCACTGCACTGTCTGCCACTGCACGCTAAGTCACTATTCTATACCACTCTACTCTGCGCCGCTCTACTCTGCGCCACTGTACTCACCGCCACTGAACTCAACGTTCCTCAACTTGCACCACTGCATTCTAAGCCACTCAACACCATTTTGCTTGGTCACTGCAATCTATGCCACTCTATTCTACTCTATGCCACTCTACTCTGCGCCACTCTACTTTACGCCACTGCACTCTGACACTGTACTGTGCAAGACTGCAATCTCTGCCACTGCACTCAACACCACTCTACTATGCACCACTGTACTCTACGCCACTGCTCTCCGCACCACTCTGCCACTGCACTCTATGCCACTGCACTCTACTCTGCACCAATCACCTGAACGCCACTCTACGCCGATGCAATCTATAGCACTACACTCTGCATCACTCCACGCTACTTTAATCTATTCTACACCTCTCTACTCTACGCCACTGCACTCTACACCACTGCACTCTACCCTGCACCACTCCATTCTACTCTGAACCACTCCACTCTACTCTGAAACACTCCACTCTGTCCCTTCACTCTACTCTGAAACAATCTGCTCTACGCCACTGTACTCTACAACACTCTCTACTCTGTCACTGCATACTCCACCACTTTACTGAAAGCCAGTGCACTTTACACCACTACACTCTGCACCAAACTACTCAGCACCACTATACTTTACGCCACTTCACTCTAGGCCACTCTAATCCACTCTGACACTCTACTCCATTAAACTCTACTTCAATCTGTGCCACTCCACTCTACAACTTTCTACTCTATTCTGTGCCACTCTACAACACTACTCCTCTCTATGCAACTCCCTCTATGCCACTCCATGCCATTTTACTCCACTCTGTTGTATGACACACTACTCCACTCTCTGACACTCTATGCAATTCCACTGTACAACACTCTACTCCACTCTTTGCCATGCCACTCTCTTACACTACTCCACTCTATGCCGCTCCACTCTACGACAATCTACTCCGCTTTACAACACTCTACTCTATACTACGCAACACCCTCTTACCCACTCTACAACACACTATGCCACTCCATTCTGACATTCTACTCCACTGTACAGCATTCTACTCCACTCTATGCTACTCAACTCTATTTCACTCTACACCCATCCACTCTATACACTCTACTCCCTCAACAACACTCCACGCCACTCCATGACACCCCACTTCATTCCACGCTACTCAACTCTACTCCACTTTACGACACTCCACTCCACTCTCCTTTGCCCCACTAACGTTTAGCCATGCTGAACATCAGCCACTCTGGTGTACAACATGGCTAAAACATATGTCAAAGCCAATAGCTCTTCCATAGGCGAGACCTATTGGCTTTGCCATTGCTTGTTGATTTTTACTTCTGTGAACATGACCATCACACATATTCACTTGAGGCTTCCCTTACAAATGGATTGACACCCAGAGGCTGGCTCTGAGATCTGCAGGGTCACCAAAAGTGCACTCTTCATAGGAGCAGTGTCTAATGTCCGCTCACCAGGCTGTGGGACACTAGCAGTAGTGACAGCATAGATTTCTATGATCTTTTTTCCTGAGAGATTTAGGAAGAGATGCCTCTTTGTGCATGTACGCTTTGCACGTGTGTGGTATGTGGAGCCCGTGTCACTGTGAACTTGACTGAGAGGATACAGGAATCCATCTAAGGGTTTATATTTGAGGATGGCAACTCAAACTGGAGAGCTCGAGTGAGGCTGCCTGGCTCTTTTGTTTAATTTGGGAGTATGACTTTAAACCCTTCTCTTTCCCCCCCCAAAATGTCACAATAGTCCTATTTCAGTAGCTGGTGCAGGGGATGCTACATCTTTACCTTTGAAGTTTACCTTTCTGTACCAAGTCAGAGTATCCTAGCTCCGTCCCCTTCAAAAGACACATGACATCTGAGTGAGTCTTGGTCTCCTCTGCCTCACTGTCTTGATGGTCCGGTCCAAAAGGGCTACTCTGCCACGTTTCCCAGGTACATGTACATGCATGATGTGATGCTCTAGTCAAGGTTTTTACTTTGAATTCTAGGAATTGTAGTCTTATTTATTCTATATAAAACAGGACTGCAAGTCCATAATTGAAAGAAAAAACCTTAGCTGGAGCAGCACACCACGCATTTACCTGTGAACCTTTGCAAGTATGAAAGGGGTCTACTTGCTGCTCAGTTTTGAGAGTGGTGGGAATGCCATTTATACCTTATCTGGGTGCTGTCGCTTTCTGTGGATCACTGCAGCTGTGCTCAAGGGAGCCCAATGCCCCTCAGTAATCACCTGTGTATAGGAATAAGTTATGGTTGTGAATGACACCAGTCCACTCACGTTTTCTTGTACAATGCATTGCTGTGTCTCTGTAGATGTGGTGTTGTGAAAGACTCACCTGCAGCCTTCCCATCTCCTCCGCCAGCCTCTGTGCTTTGGAATCCAAGCACCGTACATGTCTGTGACAGACTAGACCAGGCTTCTCCATTGGCCTTGGGGATATTGCAGCTACAGCTGTTATGCATCACCCATGTATGGCATTCCACATTGACAAAGTCGTTTTTACATTAATGCTGACAACCATGCCTGATGCGCTGAGGTGATGATCGCTGCTGATCTTGCATATGGTGGCCACTAATGTAATCTCGTCTGATGTGGTGACTATTATATCTCTAATAATATTGGTAGCTCGAGAGGATTTTTATTTAACGTAAGTAGCTCTTATTACAGAAAAGGTTGGAGACCCCTGACTGGAGCCTCTCCCTCACAGCTGGGGTTGGATTACAGCTGCACTCTTTCTCCCAGTCTTTCCTTCAGGGTAATGCAGTACTCGTGATAAATAGTTGATGTGGCCGCAAATACCTCTCTATGCTGTTCTGTCTTTTGCAGCAGTCCTCAGAGTAGTCAGAGCTCTGGGACATGTGAAGCTCTGGGATATGTGAAAGGGTTTTTTTCTCGCTTGCTTGGTATTTCACTCTCAGTAGTACTGACATGCTTTTGTGATAGTACTCTTCCGCCGGTTACCATATTTTTTTGTATACCACGCAGAAGTTGAGAACCAGTGAAGGCCCAATCGTGACATTGTGTATTGTGTTGGACCCTAATTTAGCATGAGTAAATGCCAGGATCCCCAAAGACCAACTAAAAGGGGTGGCCAATACAGCCCCCACAGAGCGAGTCGATCCCCTCCATATGTGTTCTGTATAGGTGTATTCACTCACTGACAGTTCACCCAGCAGTCATGGGCCCCATGCCTCTGTGCAGCCGCTGGGCCCATAGGACACTACAACTGCTGCACTGGTATTGGTAATGTGTGCCAGTGCGGTCCACAAATCCTAATAATGAGGTCTGGGGTTCATTAACTGTCCGAAACTGGGTCTGGGAGCAGCCACCTTCCGGAGATCCCCCTCGCCCCAGGAGTGCGGAGAGAAGAAGAGGGGAAAGCAGCGTGCACCCCAGACGCCAGTATGATCTGATGGGGAGTTCAAAAACCCCGGCGACGACTCACCAGCAAATTGCTACAATTAAGCTGATTATGGCGGGAATTAGAAACGCTATCTAGCCCCGATGAGCTCTTGTGTCTGAGATTAGTGATGGGACAGATGGCGGGGCGCGAGGCGAGTGTGGAGGGACGTCCGGCACGTGCGCCACAGCAGTGAAAGTCCGCAGCTTTAAGGCCTATTGATTTTTACTTTGCTGACACTTTGCTCATTGCCAAGTTCTTGATAAGTCTGCGTTTCACTGCCGGGATCCTGGCCTGAACGCAGAAAGGAGGGGCTCTTGAAGGTCCTCGAAGCTCATTCGAGGGCAAGGTTCTGGTGGCCTCAGGCTCTGGTGGACCAAGATCACACGGATCTGGGAAGCCTCGTTCTGAGTGTGCGCAGAAAGCGAAGTGGGGGGCATAAGGGTGGTTGGGATTCAGAGTTTAAGTTTCCGAACTTGTTGCTTGGGTACTTAATCCTCATCTAACCATGTTTTTTACTTTGCATACTCGGATTTGTTGTCCTGATTTTATTATAGGCCCAAAGGGCTACAAATCCCAGAATGTAAAGAAAAATACCTGGACTGGATGACCTAAGCACGCATGGAGCGGGAGACGCGAGAGCTCTGAAAGCATTAACGCTTAACATGGTTTTATGGCTTTCGGGGGGCAGCGAGCAGGTCCGTGCGCTGGTGCACGGGGCTACCGGGGATTGGACTATATACAGTTAGTGCTCTAGGGGAGGGGCTGCGCTCTAGTGGTTCAGAGCCGAGGGTCCGTTCTTTTATAGTCTGACTCTACATTTTCATTGCTTTAAATACTCTGGAGGACTTGAGTGTTTTTGGTCAAGGCTCAGAGCATTTTGTGCTCTGGGCACAATATATAATTATTATCGCTCCCCACAAAATGACAAACTTATTTTTCCTCAATTATGGTATAAAGTGTTAACAATTTTAAGCAGGGTAACAATTTGTGGTAGGGCTTAAGGGAACACCATTTAATATAGAAAAAAATGTATATACCGTAATTTTTAAAAATGTATCACAATAAATATATGTAGTACCACTTAAGCCAAACATTACAGTTGGGAGGGCTCTCTGGGGTGGTGAGGGGCATTTTAAAATAAGAATCCAAGAGTAATACTCTTTTTTACTATTTTCTTCCATAAATGCTTAAAGTAACATTACAAATGAACCACAATTTGTGTGAGACTAGATGGCATCCAAAATTTTGCTAAAAAATCCATGTTTCTCTTCCAGGGGATTCTCATCAATAGTCATAAGCACTGAATAGTCCCGCCCACGTGCGGGGACCCCAGAGCATTAAAAATAATATATGCATATAAACCATATATATAGGATATATATATAATAATATACATATATCTAGAATATACACACATGTATATACATATGCAGCCCCAAATTCAAAACTAGGCTCAAATATGCCAATATTGCATTGAATTTTTCACTTGAAAAACATCATATAAACAACATTTCCAAGATATAGAGAAAATGTACTTTCAACTGCTGATACTCACCTTTGTTGCTTGCATTCTGCCGCATCCACTGCCAGCGCCAGGGGGTCCAGGAAGCCAGTCCGCATTGCGTTGCCTGGGAGCAGGAACTACAGCTCCCAGGCTCCCAGGCTCCCTAGCGGCAAGGACGCTGCCGCCGCCGGCCTAACTTCGCGCCAGGAGGCGCTTTTAAGCAGACCAGGGTTCCCGCAGCGCGGGACACGCGCGGGCGTGCACGGGCCAAGGGCGGGCCCGTCTGCGCCCGTCAGAGGCCGAAGGAGGCTGGACTGGGCCACGTTATTGACACATATTCACTGTTTTGGATACAACCAAGGTTGACTCTTTAAGGTACTGTGATATCAACACTTCTGATTTTAGCCTTGCTTTGAGGGGGTAACATGAGCAGGCCTAAATCTGGAAATGGGCAGGGTGTAGCAGGGACCTTGGACGCTTTTCTATTGAGGGCCGAGTCAGCATTCATTCATGAAATTGAACTCACAGAGCGCAGACTGTCCCTGGAGCCTCAAAGCTCTTATAACCGAACTGCTCCTATTGCTTCTGCTCCTGCGTCTCAATCGAACCTGGAAGCTAATGCATCCCAAATTAGCATGTTGCATTCTACTGCCTCAGGACCTGAAATTATTAATGCTTCTGACACATGTGATAACCCTGATAAATCACCTAGGCCAAATATAGTTACACGGGGCCAAAAAGCAAAAGCGAAAACTAATCACGGGAATAGTCTCGTGCACCATCAAAGAAAATAAAGGGGCAAACCGTGAATAAACAAAATTATTTTCTGCCCAAGCCTTTAGGGCGTAGGAGCAAACCTGCTGATATAGAGCATAATCAGGTGCCTACTCAAGCCTTGGATGAAGTGGCTTCTAGAGGGGCATTACCAATCCAGGTTGATTTTTGGAAAAAATTGGAGCTTACGGTTTCAGCTCTTTTAGACCCATTAATGCATAGGCTAACTGATATCGAGATTAGGTTAGCGAATCTTGAAAAACCAGTGGTAAATCGTCGTCAAAATAGAGCTGAAAGTAATAGGGCAGAGAGTACTGTTATGAATGGGGTTATGTGTCATCCCGAATCTCTTTCTAGATCTACGACTCAGGATGACCTGCCTTGCCCAAAGGTAGTATGCCAAACATCAAATAGTGTTGAGACCCCTTCCCTGATAAAAGGCCCAACCCCCACACATGCCCCGACTATACATGCTCCAAGTAGTGCCCGTACTGACAAGGTTGGTCGTACTAAAAACGAGAGACCCCGAATCCCAAGTATTATAGAAGGCAAGTTGTTTGATCAAAGAGTCCCAAGTGGCCCACATACCAATTTGCATTTACCACCAGAAGCGACTCCTTATACTGTAGTGTTAGCTAATCTTCCCCCATTGCTGCCCGGCGACTCAGAGCACTGGTCAACACTGAGGAACAAGTCACTACACTTCTTGAGTGCAAGGACGGGGATCAATGACTTGTTGTTCTCGGAATTTAAAATGGTGCGCCGGATTGGGTGGGTGGGGAAATCCACCAAGAAATTCTCTGGAGACTGTATAGTATTAACTTTTAGATCTCCAGGCCTGGTTAAGACAATTTTAGAAAGGACGAACAACTGGTCCGAAAGCTCAAGGGGGGGTAACCATTTTACCGCTGGTTTTTTTTTACCAGCCAACTAGACCTCCGTGGTTTGTTGTAGAGGAGGAGAGATTTGGACGAAATAATCAGCACCCTATGCATCCTCCTTGGTTTCACTCAAACCGCTATGAGGCATTAAGCGGTCTTGGAGATATAGACTGACTGGCCCCAACCCCGAGAAGTTCAGGGAAAATGGATATCTTAAAAAGTGAACCAGATAAAGTCCCTAATATAGCAGATAGTACAGCTGACTCTTCTTACTTATCTGACCAAGAGGATAGCCTACACTCTCCATCACACTCGCTTTTTGAGAGTGAAGGAAGGGTAAGTTGGGGCACAAACATCATGCCTGTAGTGCCGGCCACTATTAGTACTGGTGGGGAAGTGGCAGCAGTACATGATTATAACACTCGACCACTTAGACTTATTTCATGGAACATCGGGGGTATTAGACCAAGATTATCAGATGAGGTTTGGTTACAATATGCTAAGACATTTGATATCATTTGCACCCAGGAAACTTGGAGCAGGGATGATGTTGTTATTGACGGTTACCGTTCATTTAATGTCCAGGCAACACCATCTCCAGCAGGGAGGGCAAAAGGAGGATTGGTGACTTTGATCTCTGTTAAATATGGATCAATAAAGATAGAGAATATAATGGATTCCCCTTGGTACCAGATTATTTCGATCTCTAACCTGATTGATGTTACAATATTACTGATCAACTGGTACTATAATATTTTTGATCAAAATAACTGTGGGGTCATTAACACTCTTAAAGAGGAAATTGACAAGGTTGCGGGTAAATGTTACCCTTTGTGCATAATTTGGGTGGGTGATTTTAATTGCACTTTATGCCAGCATAGTTTGCACAAAGTATGCAGGGTTTTAGACACTGAAAACCAACCGTTGTCCCATTTTAAGCATACCACGCAGAGTGAAGCATTAAATACCATCATTGTTGTAAACGATTTATGTTTGATTGATACTTTGGGTTGTACCCCACCCATACAGTACCCAACATACCTGAGAGGAGGCAGGGCAAGCATTATCGATTTTATGCTGATATCCAGAAAATTTGCCTATCTTGTAGACAGTTTTGCGGTTGAACTAAATCCTGTTAGTAACCACAATCCTCTTATTGCTTCCTTGCACGTGACGGCATTGGTGGGCAAGGGTGACGAATGCCCACTAAAATATAACCTTAACCAGGGGGTGAGATTAAAATGGAGTAAAATAAATGCTTCAAAATTTGAGGAGGATATTGTCAAAACTAATCTAAGTCAAGTCATGACATGTTTATCCGACGATTCTCCCCCGGATGTGGTCATACAGTGCTTTGAATCAATTTGTAAAGATGTGGCCAATAATTTGACAAGATCAGTGAGAAGAAGGGAACCACAGGAAACAAGATGGTTTAATGCTGAGTGTTCTAGGGCACAAAAAGATCTTAAGAAGGCCTTGCACACAGTCCCCCGTGACAAGGAATTAATTAGGACGGCGAGACAAATTTATAAATGTGTAATGGGGCATAGGAAGGATGAACTGAGAAGACTAGCCTGGGAAGATCTTGAAAGAGCTAGTGTTTTCAAAGACTCTAAGGGCTTTTGGAAAGTTATAAATCGTCCCCTTTTTTCAAATGACGCAAGGAATATGGATTCGACAATAACAGGGAAAGCTTGGGAATCCCATTTCTTAAATATATTCAATCCGAATGGTGTTTCTCCACAAGATCAAAGAGATAAAATAGTAATTAATTTGCAAACCGCAAACCAACTTAGCTCATCCCTTTCTCTTTCTGAGGTCGAAGATGCATTGTCAAAGGGTATTTCCTCAAAAGCCCCAGGCCCAGACGGGGTGCCCTTGGATTTGTTTAAAGGCAATCCCCAATTATGGGCACTGTTGATGGTTAATGTTTTTAAAGCAGCAATAGTGGGTCGCATTCCTAGCTCATGGAAAGAGGCAGTGGTGGTACCGATTTATATAAAAAAAGGCAGCAGGAATGATCCTGTATGTTACAGGCCTATTTCTTTAATTGATGCTACATGCAAAGTCCTGGGGAGGGTAATTCTTGCACGCCTGGAGTCGTGGGCCAATGCCTCCGGTCTTATATCTAATACACAATATGGTTTTAGGACGGGAATGGGAACAAATGAACAATGTCTCAATCTGTCTCTAATCATGGGTAAGTACATGAAGGCCAGGGGGGGGGGGTCAATCCACCTGGCTTTCATGGCCTTATCCAGTGCTTTCGATACAGTTAGCCGGGGGAAGTTGTGGACACTCATGGAAAAAATGGCCTTCGAGGAAGCCCTTATTACCTTGTTGTGCAGGTTGCATGCGTCCACCACTGTCTCCATCCGCTACGGCCCTGGAGGAGAGAAGACCGGGCCCATTGCTTCCACAGAGGGAGTTCGTCAGGGCTGTATCTTGGCCCCTTTTTTATTTCTTTTATACACAAATGGCGTAGAGGCATGTCTGCTAGAGCAGCAATTGGATTTCCCTAGTATAGGAGGCAAATCGGTTCCCTTATTGTCATATGCTGGTTTTGATGGCTTTAACGGCCAATAGCCTCCAAAAAGCATTGAATGCTTTTACTGATTTTATGACGGCATTGGACCTAAAAGTAAATTTTAGTAAATCTTTTATCATGGTATGTGGTCCTAAGCAGACTAAAACAAGAACATTTGTAGTAAAGGAAAAGATCATTGACAAGGTACCCAACTTTACATATTTGGGGAATATTTTTAATAACAAATTGAATTGGGACCATCTGATCGTAGCCAGGGTACAACATACCAGTAGAATAGTAGAGGGACTGTTCCGCTTTGCTTGCAAGCTGGGACATAAGCCGGTGGCAGAAATGTTAACTTTATATAAATCAAAATGCCTGTCAGTAGCAACTTACGGGACAGGAGTATGGGGTCATCATAAAAGCAGCCAGATACAAATCTTGGAAAATAAATTCCTAAAAAGATTATTGATGATTCC
Source organism: Calotriton arnoldi (assembly GCA_963921515.1). Taxonomy (NCBI): domain Eukaryota; kingdom Metazoa; phylum Chordata; class Amphibia; order Caudata; family Salamandridae; genus Calotriton; species Calotriton arnoldi. The sequence goes on from CAWUFW010000548.1 coordinate 3,439,596, forward strand.
TATTAGTTCTCCTACAAAATTTTGCCACTCAGAAGTGGGGCTGGATTATGTAAAAGATAGAGTAAATATCGCCCCACTGATTCTATGGGGAAAAGTTTGGACCTCAGAGGACCTATTATTCTCTAGGACTATTCTTAGAGACTGCATGAATCTTTAAAAGGCTCTGTCTATTCCCTGGCTTCGCTATGTCAAAGATACCTTTAATAAGATTGGCTTAGGACACTACTACGGTAATCCTGATAGCATCCAATCCAATATGAAACTGATTATAAAAAATGCATATTATAATGAATTAAGAACGTCCAACCAGGACGATGGCATACTAACTCATGGGTCTTTATGCCATCAGCAATTTTATCTGTCCTTTACTATTCATGCACAATCACGTTTCCTTATGACCAGGTTTCGCCTTTGCACACTGCCGTTTCTTGTGGCTTTCCCTAAACAGGCAAGTTGGTGTGAGAGACTGACTCCCTGTCCTTGTAATAATTTAGCCCAACAAAGCACAATGCACTTTATGCTGTTTTGCACACTTTATAAAGATCCGAGGGCACGCTTTATTAAGCCTCTTTTGAAGGAAATTCGCCCTTGCTCTTATCAAGAGGGTTTTAATCATTTACGATCTTTATCTACTGCTGCTATTTGCAGCGCTGTGCTTAACTTCATTAGAACTGCTTTATTAATTAGGAAACAGTATGAATTGTGAAAGGGAAACTAAGTTTTAAGTGATTTTAGGTTTTATATATGTTATATAAATGCGTGATAGAACGAGAAGATGTTGTATTTTATTACATTTGTGCTGGGGGAGTAAGAGCAATGGAGGTGAATATGTTCTCTAAATTTAGGTAAATTGTACTCAAATATTTTAAATTGAGAATGGATATATGTATTTGATGTCAATTTTTGTATAATTTTTTTTAATGATTATTCAATTATTTTATGTATGTATGGTATACTTTTATGATTCAAATGAATCGAATAAAGTGATTTGAACTGAACTACTCTCAACTTGTTTGAAAAAACACAGCCTTTATTTTCAGGGAAAAAGGCAAGGTGATAGCAGGCAGATTAGCCTAGAAGGCTGCATATAGAACACTCAGAGAAAAAATTGAGCGCCGTGCCTTTAAGACCTCCAGGACCTCCAGGCTCCCATCATGCCCCACAGGTGACAGTTAGGTCAGTTCTTTTTCCGGCTCCTTCTGTGAGGATCCTGGAGCATTGAGCTTGTCAGTTAGTGTTTTTTTGTCACTAATTGGTCTTTTCAAGTAGGATTCTCTGTCTTCACTCGATGTTTTTAGTGCTTATTGTACTAGTTCCATCATTTTTTCTGACTTTACAGCTATTTTTCCTGTCAGAATGCCAGCCTTATTTAATAAGTGCCCTTCTTGTGGGAAGAAAATGGCTAAGTCCGATCCGCACTCGGTCTGTATTGTGTGCTTACCATCTACACACAGGCCTGATAAGTGCTACTACTGCCAGCAGTTGTCGAAAAGAACCCTTCTTGAAAAGGAGAAGATTAAGCTGCATGCCATGCAGGAGAGAGGAAAGGAGTCAGTAAGTGGCAGAGAAGGACATCCCTCTAAAGAGCCCTCCTCTCAAAGAAGACCAGAGCACAAGAAAAAGGGAGAAAAACGACGACATTGGTCGAATTCGCCGTTGAGGGAGCGGTCGGCGTCGAAAATACCCTTGTGTTCTTCTTCAGCGTCTATATCTGCGGTGCCGAGATCGACGTCGAAGACTGTATTGCCGTTGAAGCGGACTCCAGGTACAGCTAAGACGTCTCACCGACCGACGTCGACACCCTCTCGCAGTCGGTCCGAGTCCGGCTCGCCTACGATGGTGGAAGGTAGACGCTCAACGTCGAAGACAAATCGCCGGCAGGTGAGGTTGCCGTCGAGAACCTCGGCACCGACGTCGATAACACCACCGACGTCGAAGGTACCTAGAACATCAACGCCAAGCCCGACACAGAAGACTCCGGCATCAGTAAGCATGGCTCATGGCCGCTCGGCTGCTTCGTCGCCGACGGCAGGGCGAGCATCGCCGTCGAGATCGTCGTCAACGAAATCGCCGGCAAGGAAGTCACCTTCGACGTCGAGAAGAAGGTCATCTTCGACGTCGAGGAGGTCACCGACGAGGGGGTCGCCGTCGAGGAGGTCGACGTCGAGAAGGTCGGCGTCGAGACCTGCTTCCACCCATAGGTCTCCACCGGCAAAGAGACTGAGAACAGATCGATCACCAGTGTCGACGTCGAGGGATCCGTCGAGGGAGATCCACGATTTGATTGCAAAAGGCCTGACGTCGAGGAGTGCGTCATCCTCTCCAGAACTACGAATTGTTCAGGTCACGCCGGAGGGCTCTCTGGCTCCAGAGCACCATATGCCTCCTACTAACCTCTCCACGAGATGGTTAGAGAGTATAAAAGACTGGAGGATGCGGAAAGTTACCCCTGGATCGGAGTATTCTCAGATTTACTCGCCTTCCCATTCTCCTGAAAGACAAGTCCGACATTCCACTCCTCAGACGTCTACAACCTCAAGGAGACACAGATCAAGATCTCCCCTTCGTCAATCTAGGTCAAAATCTAGACATCATTCGCCTAGAGAGCGAAGACCCAGGTCTCCTTCATGCTTTTCAGAATCCACTTCATCGAAGGCTGATTACTCTCCAACTCTGTCATCCACCCCACCAACTAGAGTATCGCCAGTGGATGATATTGTCAGATTCAATGAGGTACTGTGCAGAGGGGCTTCGAAGCTCAACATCGAAATGCCTACAACTGCCCCCTCGACATCTGTGATTTTTGAGACTCTGCATCACAGGTCCTCCACTAGACCTCTTCTTCCTTTGGTGCCTGGGTTGCTAGAACTGGCTCTACATACCTTCCTGATGCCGGCCTCAGTGGGAGTGGCTCCTTCGAGGATACTAAAGAAGTACAGAGCCCCAGAACAGGACCCTCTTTTTCTGAGGTCTGACCCACCACCAGACTCTGTAATTGTATCAGCAGCCAGGAAGGGTCACATGGAGGCTTCCTCATCTGCTGTTTCCCCTGACAAAGACAGCAAACCCATGGACTCCATTGGAAAGAGAATGTGCAACACCTCGGCCTCCTACATGAAGGTGGCCAGCGCCTCTGCTTTGCTAGGTCGATATGACCGTTCACTGTGGGACTCTTTCACGTTTTACAGAAAATTTGCCAAAAGAAGAGCGGCAAGATTTTCAGGAGATTCTGCACGAAGGAGGGCTCGTGGCGAATCAGGTCATCAGTGCGACAGCTGATGCATCAGACCTTGCTGCCCATGGTTATTCCCATGGCATCTGCGCTAGGAGATCCTCACGGCTGAGACTCACTGGCTTGAAACCAGAAGCTCAACATAGAATTCTCAACCTCCCCTTCAACGGATCATCTCTCTTTGGCTCTCATGCGGACGATGAGATGTCCAGGATGAAATCCGAACTGGACACCTTGAAGGCGGTTGGTCTGGAGAAAAGAAAGGATTTCTGACGTCGCTACCGACCCTACGATCGTCGTCAGTACCAGCAGAGGGTTCAAGCCCCTCATTGGTCCTCGCAGCAACACCATGCGAGATTGCATTTCCACCAGCAACGACCTGGTAGAGGAAGAGGGGGCTCTAGGCAAACACCCCTGCGGCTAAACAACAGCCTAAACAGTGAGTTCTTGCTTCCTCCAACTCTGTTTCCCACTCCAGTGGGAGGAAGTATATGTTTTCATTTGGAAGAGTGGATAAAAATAACGCAGGACAAATGGGTGCTCAATATTGTGCGGAATGGGTACTCAATCAGATTCAAGTCTCCACCACCATCTGTACCTCTTCGGAAAATCTAAATCAGTCGGATAGATCTGCTGCGAGAGGAGGTCTCCATACTGCTACAAAAACATGCCATCGAAAAGGTTCCCTGGCACCAACATCGACAGGGAATCTATTCCCTCTACTTCTTGGTCCCAAAGAAAGGTCCAAACAAGGAGTTCAGGCCCTTACTAGATCTCAGGCTCTTAAACAAATATGTTCTCAGAGAGAGATTCAGGATGTTGGCCTTACACCAAATCATTCCACACATCCACCAAGGGGACTGGATGTGCTCTATAGACCTTCAGGATGCGTACTTTCACATCCCAATTTCTCCGAAGCACCGGAAGTTTCTTCGATTCAGGATAGAATCAGATCACTTCCAGTTCAAGGTCCTGCCTTTCGGACTCAAGTCTGCTCCTCGCACCTTTTCAAAATGCATGTCGGTGGTGGCTGCCTTCCTGAGAAAACAAAAAATCTTCGCCTATCCTTACCTAGACTACTGGTTACTCAAGAGTGCCTCTCCCAGTCTCTTGCAGGATCACCTCAATTACTGCATACAAATCTTAAATCGATTGGGACGGTGTGTAAACTTCAAAACATTTATCCTCAACCCTACTCAGAGGATTCACTACTTGGGCGCTACGCTAGACGCGGCAAACGCAAGAGGGTTTCCTTCGGAGGAGAGACTATTATCAATACTCCACAAAGGTCACACTCTCCTGAGAACACCTTATCCAATGGCCAGGCAGGTGTCCTCTCTGCTAGGCTCCATCGCGTCATGCATATTCATTGTTCCGAATGCCAGGTTACACATGAGACCCTTCCAACAAGCTCTAGAGGACCAGTGGTCTCAAGTGTCCAACTACTGGGAGGGCACCATAACTCTTCCTCACGCAGTTCAAATCTCAATAAAATGGTGGATGCAACGGTCTCATCTTCTGAAAGGTGTTCCTTTCCACCAGGACATTCCCAAACAGAGTATAGTCACAGATGCAACTCTTCAAGGCTGGGGCACTCACATGGCATCTCTTCAGGTACAGGGGCTGTGGTCGGAAAAGGAGAAAACCTACCACATCAACATGCTAGAACTCAGAGCTGTGCATCTGGCTCTCAAAGTGTTCTTCCCCTCCATAGAGTCACGCTCCCTGTTGGTTCAGACGGACAACACCACGACAGTGTACTACCTGAACAAACAGGGAGGGACCAGATCCAGACCCCTTTCTCTGGAGGCTCAAGCAATATGGAAATGGCTACTGGCGAGGAACATGTCCATATCTGCAGTTCACCTTCCAGGCGCCCTCAATGCACAGGCAGACGACCTAAGCCGACACTTCGCCGAAGCACACAATTGGGTGCTAAAAGACGAAATAGCACAAGACATCTTTCGGAGATGGGTTCTCCAGACATCGATTTATTCGCAGACGCGGCAAACACAAAATGCCGCGCCTTCGCATCCAGGTACCCTCAACCAGGCTCCAGGGGGAATGCTCTGTTGATCAACTGGTCAGAGAAATTACTCTACGCCTTTCCACCAGTCCCTCTCATACCACTGGTGATCAGCAGGCTCTACAAATGCAGGACCGAGATGATCCTGATTGCACCAGAGTGGCCTCGCCAGTGGTGGTACACGGACCTGTTACACCTCTCCAAGACACCGCAGAGGAGGTTGCCATGCCTTCCGGATCTGCTAACCAAGTCAGGGGGGAAGGTTTTTCACCCCAACCTCCCTTCGCTGAGATTGACAGCATGGCTCCTGAGCTCTTACAATAAGGTCTCCTAGGCCTCTCGCCAGGAATGTATGCAGATATTAAAAGAAGCGAGAAGGCCTTCGACGAGAAAGTCATATGCTTTGAAATGGAAGCATTTTTATCTATGGTGTACATCTAATGGTCATGACCCCATCACGGGTCAAGAGCAGGTTATTTTACCCCATCTTCTATTCTTAGCTAAAGCAGGCTTAAAGTTTTCCTCTATGATAGTACATCTGGCAGCAATTACAGCCTATAGAAAGCCTCCTACTCAGGCTTCTTTCTTTCAAATTCCAGTTGTTAAAGACTTCCTGGAAGGGCTAAAAAAAGTCTACCCACCAATTTGGTTATGTTCTCCTGCCTGGGAACTTAATGTGGTCCTTTCTAAATTAATGGGTCCCCCCTTTGAGCCCATTCACAAAGCTTCTCTACAGCACCTCTCGTGGAAGGCCGCTTTTTTAGTGGCACTTACCTCTGCTCGCAGGGTAAGCGAGATTCAGGCCTTATGTTCCACAGAGCCTTATCTAGTTTTCCATGCGAATCGAGTGGTTATGAGGACTCACCCGAGTTTCTTACCTAAAGTGATCTCAGATTTTCATATTAATCAATCGATCACTCTTCCTACATTCTTTCCAAATCCTACCACGCCTCCTGAGAGGGCATTGCATTCACTTGATCTGAAAAGAGTGTTAAAATTCTATCTAGATAGAACGAAGGGCATACGAAAGTCGGACAGTCTATTCGTTAATTATGGTCCAATGCACACTGGTTTTCCTTCTTCTAAAAGATCCACCGCAAGATGGATAGTATCTTGCATCACATTAGCCTACCAGCTAGCTCACAAACAGCTCCCTGGCAAGGCAAGGGCTCATTATACATGGGGTAAAGCCGCTACTACGGCTATGCTTAAAAATGTACCTATTCAAGAGATATGTAAAGCAGCTACGTGGTGGTCGGTCCATACCTTTGCCCGCCATTACTGCTTAGATTCTGATACTCAAGCGGATGCTCGGTTTGGGCAAGCATCCTTGAGGAATTTATTTGGATTATCGTACTGTTCAATGTTTGCTATGCAGGTATTCGTTCGCAGGGTTCAGGGATGGGCTTGCTACTCTATTCAGTGCTTATGACTATTGATGAGTATCCCCTGGAAGAGAAGGATAAGTTACTTACCTGTAATCCTAGTTCTCTTCCAGGGGTATACTCATCAAAGTCATAAGCAACCCTCCCTCCTCTCTGGACGAATACCATGCTTATTACAGAATATAATTTCACAATGTAATACGCCGTCAAAAAGACCTGACCTAACTGTCACCTGTGGGGCATGATGGGAGCCTGGAGGTCCTAGAGGTCTTAAAGGCACAGCGCCAGTTTTTTCTCTGAGCGTTCTATATGCAGCCTTCTAGGCTAATGTGCCTGCTGTCACCTTGCCTTTTTCCCTGAAAATAAAGGCTGTGTTTTTTCAAACAAGTTGAGAGTACATCTTCTCTATATCTTGGAAATCTTGTTTATATGATGTTTTTTCAAGTGAAAAATACAATGCAATATTGGCATATTTGAGCCTAGTTTTGAATTTGGGGCTGCATATGTATATACATAGGTGTATATTCTAGATATATGCATATTATTATATATATATCCTATATATATGGTTTATATGCATATATTATTGTTAATGCTCTCGGTTCCCTGCACGTGGGCGGGACTATTCAGTGCGTATGACTTTGATGAGTATACCTCTGGAAGAGAACTAGGATTACAGGTAAGTAACTTATCCTTATTCTTGCCTTTTATATTTTAACATGATCACAGCAAACTGGACATTAGCCCATATCTTGTGTGACAACTTCAGCAACCCATGACCTCTTAGCCAACAGGACTTTGCAAGCTGGAATTTTTGAGCCCTTACGTATAATGTTAAAAACACAACAGCAACAAAACACAACTGCAATGCCCATGGCTTGGGTGCAATGTCTAGGCGGTTGAAGAGACTGCGGAGGACGCAGGTGTGCTCTTACACAGGTGGAGACACTTCCACTCAGCAGATCAGGATTATATTAACTACTAGTACTCACAGACATAGAGATAGTCCACTACAACCGATTATGTAATGTATCCAGTGCTTAATTTGTAACATAAGAATTGCTGGCGGCCGAACTTTTGCTCGGAAGTTTCCACCAATGCTGTAGAAGGTTCTGATGACGAATACCAAGACTGCATACTCTTGAGTACCCTTCATGCAACTTTAGCCTATCACCAAACACTCCCATACCCTATAACTCACTCCTGTATGCTGTCATCTCTGCTTTCTTCTTGTGTCACCTTTTTAAAGTTTTTCTTTTCCTCCTTCGTTCCCCCTTTTCTGTTTTTCTCCCTTTTGTTCTGGGTCAAAGTGTGGAAAAATAAGTCTGTTCCCAAAAATATGTGACATTGGGCCCCGCCTGCAACCACTGACTAGAATTAAGCACTGGTTGAGTCTCAGGCAGTTTTGCATAGAATATCTTGGGTAACTGTGGCAGTGATATCTATATCAGATCACGCACATGTACTCATGGAAAGAGAAGGGGTAGGACCACACTGACACCATAGGGCTTGGCGAATGAGGCAGGATATCTTGAGAGACTCAGTAAATGTAGCAGAACTTACCCAAACGATTCAAAATTACTTTGAGTTGAACGATTCCGCTTAAACCTCACTAGACAACCACTGAGATTCCCCAAAGGCAGTATTAAGAAGGACAATAATAGTGAAAGCAGCAAGGGCTGCTAGAGAGAGGAGACCTCTAGGATACCCTCTGGCAACTGAGCACAGACTGGCTTAATAGGCACATAAACTTAAAAATACTCTCAAAGACTATAGGATTATAGCCCAATTGTGGTACTGAGGACCAACAGGGCTAAGCAGGTTCTCCTCCGATTGAAACACATTTTTTATGAGCAAGGCAACTACACTGTGAGATTTTTGGCCTTAACACAGCCGGACATCAAATACACAAACGTTGATTGGAGGAGTGCTTGCATTTTGTCTAACCACTGACAATCGCTTGGGGTAGCATTCCAACCCATCGTTCTTTGGCCCACAATGCCACCTCAGTTTGGACCCAGCCATATGCAAATCAGTCTGACATACAGTGGGCACAAAGGGAGAGAGTATATATGTCACAAATAAGAAGTTTGATGGGAAGGTGGTGATGGAGGAGCAATGAAAGAGATGTCTATTTGCTGATTTTTATCAAGTGTTATAGTAAAAAAAAAAAAGCAAGGTCGATTGATTTAAGATTGATGAGAATGGGCACAGGAACTCGACACGCCACTCGAACTCATAGAAATTCTACAAGCAAGAAAGGGGCTGAACCTGGATAAAGCCCAGATGGGCTTATATCATTTTGTAAATCATTCAGTTCCAAACTAGTGGGGCCACTGTCCATCCTCTTTAATTCGTGTGCACAACAAGTGAGCTTGACACCTTCAGTGTGTGAGGCAGAAATCGCTCTGTTTTCTAAACCTGGGAAGGAAGCGGAAAATTGTATTTCTTTAGGCACGCAGCCCTGTTAAACCTGGATCATAGCAATTTTATCTCAATATTTACAAACGGGCTAAATCGAGTGATGCCATATCTGGGTAGGCAAGACCAGGTGGAGCTCATTAAGAGCAGACAAATGCAGGATAACTTTTCAGAAAAAATCCCACCTTGTAGAAAAGGCATGTCTCTCCTAATGGGGCTGCACATAGATGAAGCATTCGACCAGGTGAGCTGGGGATTTTTTGGAAGTGGTCCCTCAGAGAGGAGAACTAGGCAAGGGTGTCCTTTGTACCGTATTCTTTTGTACTTCTTGATAGAACCCGTTGCAGCTCAGATAAGGGAAGATGAGGAGATTATGGACTTGTGATCTGGTGAGATGGAACATAAGATGGAATATAATATCATTGGTGTCACTGATGATGTCTCTGACCTGGAGTCCTCCGTTCCGGCTCTGAGTGTGTTTCTGGAACAGTTTAAAGCTCTGTCGGGTTTTTAAGTGAATAAAAGTAAGTTCCAAATCCTCAGAGTTTCTGTCCCCCCAAGCAATTGTAACAAACCTGGAGGAGACCATCCCTTTTAAATGGATGAAGTCCTACTTGCATTAGCTAGGGGTGAAGCTCACAAGTGATATAAGTGGTTAGAATAAGGTAAATGGACTGGCCTTAAATGCACAGATAAATGATAAAGTAGTAAAGATGAATATCCGACCACACTTGTTAGCCATCTTTTAGGCCCTTCCGACTACTATCCGGAGAGTAGACATCCCGAGTGTCTAGTAGCACAATTATAGATTTATGTGGGAAAAGGGTAGGGCTTGAGTCAATAGAATACTCAAGTGACCTAGAGAAGAAGGAGGCGTAGCATGTCCAAATCTCCTTAAATATTGTCAAGACAGCCTACGCATTTTGATGAATGGTCGACCAGACAATCAGAGAAGCGATAGCTCACGAGGAATAAGAGATGTAAGAATCTTTATATCTCCAAGAATAGAAAAAGCTATTTGAGATATGGGAGTGCCTGTTGATCAGAGGTGGGCTAACCACTTTCTCCTTCCCCCTACGCACCAGTTCACTCCAACTCTCATTTCACTATGGAGAGGAAAGTCTTTTAGGGGAGGAAAAGAGGTGAATGTCTTATATTGAGCGATATGTTTTCCAAGGGTACAGATAAGACATTTTACTAGTGTAAAAAGTAATTTGTGTCAATTGAATTATTAGGCTATCGGACAACTAAAGGACTTTTGAAATGATATAAAAGTTTCCTCCCTAGAAACTTGGCTTACAAGTTGATTTAACAGTGGTATGTAACACCACATTGACTACACCCAGTTTATCCCGAAAACGGAGATGTGTGTTGGAGGTGTGAGGAGCAAGTGCAGACATTGTTGCACATGTGTTGAGGATGTGAAGGCATCAAGCCACATTGGGATGAACGTTTTCAGACGGTGGGGAAATTCTTTGTGTTTCCTTGTTGCAGACGATCCTGTTCTGGTGTTGCTGTGGTTTATACCTTTGGGCATGGGGCACACTATTCCATGTGTCAAAATCAGCCAAGCAACTGATTGTGTCTCATTGGAAAAAACAGGCACTGTAGAGTGGAGTGCTGTGGATTCACGAGAGACTATCTTATGTTATAAGGCAGGCAAATAAACATTTTAATAGACTGTGAGGTCCCTTAGTGCACTGCTTGATGGGTGTGTCACTGGGGCGTTATTATCGACCTAGGCTTGGAGCCCTTTAGCCATTGACTCAATGGGCCTGATTCACAGAACTAACTTACGTCAAAAACGTAAACGTAAAGTTAGTACTTTTTAGGTATTCACAGAATACACTTACTCATTTTGGTATTCACAGAATAGTACTAACTTTACGTTTACGTTTACGTTTTTGACATAAGTTAGTTCTGTGAATCAGGCCAGTGGGCCTGATTCACAGAACTAACTACGTCAAAACGTAAACGTAAGCGTAAAGTTAGTACTATTCTGTGAATACCAAATGAGTAAGTGTATTCTGTGAATACCTAAAAATACTAAGTTTACGTTTACGTTTACGTTTTTGACGTAAGTTAGTTCTGTGAATCAGGCCCTTTGGGTTCAGATGGGGCCGATATAGAGGTGGGAGGGAGGGAACCAGACCCTTGCAGTACCTGGCAGTATTAATCAGTGACAGCATGAGACACACCTGGCGGAGGGAGGGTCTGTTGGGGGACCGTTTGTTTCTATTGCAGTATGTTTATTCTCTTCACATTATATACGGACATGAGTCCTTGCATGAAAATACAAATAGAATTGAAGTATAAAAACAAAACTACAAGTCTCAAAAAGGAACTTAATGTGGGCTGAAATATAAAAACAAAACTACAAGCCCTAAAAAGTAACATGTTGTGGGCTAAAATTCCAGCACTGGCCGAGCTGAAGGTATTGCACAGAACAGTTGACTGCTTAGCAGGTACGAACATCTTTAACATTTTGAATTTTCTACTGATGTTCAGTTATCGCTTTTAAAAGCACACTTCAAACGTATGATTGCCAACATGCTTTTGACAGACCTGTCACCCTAAAATGTCCACAATGTGATCATCTACAGGAATTAAGGCTGAGGCGACGAAGTTATTTAGAGGCCAAATTTGACACCAACTGCTAGCCAGGATATGATTGGCAAGATATTTTACTGATGGCCCATTGCCTAGTGGCTCATGCATGTTTCTGTTCCCTAAATTACACTACTGTTTTTAAGTGCGACGGTTGTCTGCATTCTGCCGAGGCAGAGTTAGTGCCTCTCTTGGCCAGAACCTGGTGTCAAACACCACTTGATATTCCTTAAAGCCCCCCAATAGAAGCTTGCCTCACAGTTTGAAGACCACTGCAGGACTCCAGGCTATAATGGCTAAGTGTTTTTTTTTGGGGGGGGGGCTACAGTACAGGGGGTGGGGCCTTAAGGTCCTGAGGTTTCCAAGACGCATAAAGCCAACTGTCTGGGACGTCAAGGTTCTGAGTGCTCAGTTTTCTGGGAATAGAAGACTTTACTGATCAGGGTCTGGGTTCTAACTGCACTCTATTTCCTGGGCTTTAAAAGGGTACAAGGCTTTGGGCAATCATGGCTCTTAAAGGAATTGGGATCTGAGAGCCTGAGGCTCTGGGATCTTGTGGCTCTGGATGTTCATGGTTCTAGAAGGGGGACAGGGCTCTCGAAGGTCATGGCTGTTTAGTGATACAGGCTCAGGTATTTCAGTGCTCTGGGGTCTCAAAGCTATGTGTGCCCACGACTCCAATATAGGAAGAGGGCTGTGTGAGATCATTACTCTTCAGGAATTTAGGAGTGATCTGTGCTTTGCGGCTGCTCTCGAGGTGGAAAGTCTTTTGCAGTTTTAGGTTCTAAAGCCTGGAACCTACTTCCCAGCAGTATGCACACCATTGGATCTGAACCAGTGAGGTGTGTGTTCTTTGTGAATCCAGGTTGTGAGAACAAGGATTTTCTGTGTCGTATGTTCGAGTTCCCAAGAGGGCAGCAAGCCCCTGGATTAAAGCAAGGAAATGAAGCTGGGGTACCCCTTTTACCCTCTTCTAATACTTCAATATTATGTGTCTGTCTCTCAATGTTTTTATTAATGCCTTTGTCATCATCGGTTCCTCCAGTATTGGAACTTTCATAGATTCACATGCTTGAATTATTCCCCGCCGTCGAGATGGGAGTCTCCGGTACATTATAATAGCAATGCAAAGTCAAATATAGGCTAGAAAGGCCTTAGGCCCTTTAGTTTTGTAATATGTCATAATCATTGTTAAAAAAAGAGACCAAACAAAGGATTGAACCAATCAGGTTGCTCTGCCTTTTAGAACACTCCTGTGAGAAGCTCCAGTCCCTCAGATTTTCTACCGCACGTCGTGCTAGGGAATCTCCACTGAGCTCTGCTCAGTTACTTCATTCCAAAGCTTGGATAAGCACTTGAATGCTTTTTTTCTTGCTGATATATAGCTTCAGACTACTAATCTCTTCATCTTGAGTTTGTATTTGTTCTTTACTCCGACATGGAGAGGAAAAGCCTATTCAGGGTCTCTGGCACCTGTTCTAAGAAGCGGCTCCACACCGATGATCCTCACAAAGACTGCATTTATTGCCTTTATCTTGACCATAAGGCCAAAGAATGCAAAGTATGCCGCACTTTCTCTGATAAGACTTTGAAAGACTGTAAAGGGCGTCTACTCTTATGGCCACAAAAACGTAAAGCAAAGAAAGATCCTGTATCCAGTGATGACAGTGAGGAGGCGTCATCTTCATCCTCCAAAAGCTCTCATAAGAGGGGGCGTGGCCAAGAGGTCCGACATGGCGGACGCGCCTTAGCCGAGCTCCTTGGGCCCGCTCAAAATCCTCCATTTATCCTGTTCATCAGCTTCTACATTATACCCTCAACCTCACGTCTCTGTACCGGGTGACCCGTGGAGTAGCTGGTGTGTCGCTCCGGGACCGATTGCAACTGGCGAGGCGGTGACCGGGCTCGCGCCGCCCTGCCGGCCATTGCCGCGTTGCTGACACGCCCGCACGGGGTGGTGCTAGACCGGAGGCACTGCTCACTGGGGCTCAGCCGCTGACTCTGCGGAGCTGATTGAGCCGAGTGGCGTTCTCGGACGCCGTGGGCGGACCCTGGTGCGGTGGCTGCCTGCAACACTGCATCCTCGGGGTCCCGCGATCCTGGGACCGGACGTGGCCTGGCACAAGTTTTACGGACCCTACCGGGCTGGCGGCCATCTTGTGGGCCGACCTGGTGATCTGGAGCCTGCAGTAGTGACGCCGCATTGCTGGGACCCAACCGGGGCCGACGTTGGGTCCTCTTGGTTTGGGCGCCGTCGCCCCTGGTGGTTTTGTTGTTGGTCTGCGGGACACCAAGCGAATCCTGCGCCGTGCCTGGCGTCACTGGCGGTAGCACCGGGGCACGGACCGCCGCGGATGTGACCCGGACAGCAGCGGCCGCCTTTGCGAAGATTCGGCGGTGGAGAGGTCGGGAACGGCGGCCTTTGACCCCCCCAGGCCTCCTCTTGTGACTTGGCGCTACAGCGGTGAGTGAACTATGCTCTCCCATAAATATCCAGTGAGATTGGGATGTGGTGGAGGCCCGCCTGGAACTGTGCCTGTACGGTGGGGCCTCCCCCTTCCCCCCCCCTGAAATTACAATTGGGCCCTCTGCTGTCCCGTGTGCCCTCTAAAATGCCATTGCTGTGTGTGCAGTGGGATGATGCAGCGGTGTGGCTGACCTGAGACCCTGGTGGAGCCCCCCATATGGCCCCCCCCCAAAAGGGGTCGTGAGATGGAAGTGCCTGGCTGACTTGATATTGTTACCCACAGGATTCGGCTGAGCGCTGTGGCCTTCACGTACTATTGCCTGCTGGGATTTGCCTTCTGGTACATATTGAGAGCGAGAAGATCGTGCTGCGCTCTGCTGCGCCCTACTCCCCCAGGCTTTGGCTGAGGTGCGCAGGGGATCGACGTGCCTGCTCGCCTGGGACCCAGTGGTGGCCTCTTGATATCGTGATACTGCGACGTTGGGCGGATTAGTGACACCCAATAGGGGGGCGCGAGGGTACCTGTACGCAGAAGCGGCCGGACTAGGTTTGGTGCGGCCTGTGTGCGGGTTGCCTTAGCGCCTGTCTTCCCGTCGTTTTGGAAAACAACGGAGGTTTGGACTGTGAAAGCAGACAAATATACCTGGCGGTGCTCTATCCTCCTCCACTGGGTCATTGCACGGTCATCGCCATCGAAAATGACTCGAGACAAACTACAGAAACAGAGCACCCTGGATCAATATACGGGGCCTGGGGCGCAAGCGCCGGAGTCATAGAGCCAAAGTCCTGCCGGCCCAGATAATGCTGCTTTGATGGCGGCGATAACCCAGTCTCGTGAGGCGCTGGAGTCTAAGATTGGAGAAGTGGGGTCAGATGTTGCACTCATCCGTCAAGATCTCCGCAAAGCGGTGGATAGGATCACGGAGGCTGAAACTCACATCTCAACCGCGGAAGATACAGTCGCGTTCCTTCAGACACGGATGACCTCTCTGGAATCCATTACGAAGGGGCTAGCGATCAGGGCAGAAGATGCCGAAGGTAGAGCACGGAGAAACAACCTTCGCTTTGTGGGTTTTTCAGAGGGATGCGAGGGCAATAATATGGAGCAATTTCTCGCAAAGTGGATAGCGGGTTGGATCCCTCAGACGGCTCTGTCGCAGTGCTTTATCATTGAACGTGCGCACCGCGCCTTAATGCAAAAACCTACACCGGGGGCCCGGCCGCGACCTGTTATTGCCAGACTCTTGAACTTCCATGACCGCAACGCCGTCCTTGCACAGGCCAGGCTGGCTGGCAAACTTCAATTCGAGTCCCATCATATCTTAATTTTTCCAGACTATACGCGACTGGTACAGCAACGCCGCCAGTCCTTCACGGCTGCTAAAGCTCGGCTACGAGACCTCAAAATCCAGTATTCACTGCTCTTCCCAGCCCGATTGCGAGTCGTCTACAAGTCACGTACTCACTTCTTTGACACTCCAGAAGAGGTCTTCGCCTGGACAGATGAGAGACAGAGACCAAGGCCACATACCCCACCACGGTTCGACTCCGAATCATCATCCGGAGAGACCACGCGACAGGCGACCAAGCCCAAGGCGAAGCCCGCTCGTAGATCACGTTCGAGACGCCGCTCTAAGTCACGGAGTGCCTCCGGCTCCCGAATAGCAGATGCTCGGCGAGACCCATCATCAACATGACATGGGGTTTGAGAACTCTAACTGTAACGTTTACTAGGCTGATGACACTGTCCACGGGCCTACGTGAGGCCTTCCCCCCATAACTCTTTTCTCAGTATCTGAGAACTTTATCTATGTTAGGGGACAGTTTCTTGGGGATCCCTTGGTATGGGGTTGCGCCCTGCTCCCGTTGGGGCAGAGGTGCGGCACCTACCGCAACAGATGCTTCAGCTGTTTTGAGGTATTGGGTGGGGGGGTGGGGAAGGGGTTGTGTTTAAGTGTTATTGAAAATGCTGTATTCAAATTTTTCATGCAGGGTTTACCAGAGGTTCCCGTGGGGTGGCAGTCCTAATTCACTGCCGGGTTCCATATGTACATGCCAAAACGTGGTCTGACCCCCACGGTAGGTATATTACATTATTATTATATTGTGACTGGCTCACTACATGGAGAGTCCATTACGCTGGACAATATCTACGCACCTCCCCTGCTTTCTGACTCATTTGTAGAGCACCTGACGAAAATGCTGCTGGAGATGCCTATAGGCCTCTCTATAATAGGTGGGGACTGGAATGACGTAGTGAATGTGGCTCAAGATAGGTGGAGACCGCGCGCCGCACCGGAGACACTGAGGGATACGCGTCTGCAGACACTGGTGGGAGACATGGGATGGATAGACACATGGAGACACCTACACCCGACTACACAAAGCTATACTTCTTATTCGGCAGTCCACGACTCATTCTCCCGGCTAGATTATATATTTATACCAAACACACGCTATTCTCGAATCGTTGCGACAGATATATTACCTAGGGGTTTGTCGGATCACTCTCCAGTGGTCCTGACTTTGTGCCTGGGGGTGGCTCGTCCCCCCTTTCGATGGCGCCTGTCGCCGTGGCATCTCCAGGCCTCGCAATATAAATCGCACATATGTCAGACAATTACGGATTATTTTGCCGATAATCTGGGCACAGTGAGTTCCGCAGCAACTATTTGGGAGGCTATGAAGCACACCATTAGGGGGGCGGATATTGCGTATTGTGCCGTTCAACGGAAGAAACGCCGGGAGGCGTTGCTTCAGACCGAGGCCCAGCTGCTGGAATTGGAGCGGAGTTGTGGAGGTGTGAACGGCGGGCAGACTCGCCACCAACTTCTTCTTCTGCAACAAACCTATGCTGACACGCTGCGTGATGAGGCCAGACAGGCTTGGCTGGCTTCCCGCAGTAGAATTTATCAATGGGGCGATAAATCAAGTTCCCTTCTACACCGTTTGTGCCAGCGGGCTCTCCGTCCGGTATGCATACCGGGTATTCTCGGCAATGACGGCCGAACACTCACAGATCCTACACAAATTGCTTCTAGCTTTGCGACCTATTATGCAGAGCTCTATGCCCCTAATGACACCCTGCCGGACCCCTTGATTCACCAATATCTTGACGCTTTACCCCCTAAGGCCATTTCAGATGTGGCGCGGGCAGATCTTGATGCCCCGCTTACAGTTGAAGATCTGAGTGCTGCCCTGGTTGACTTGCGCTCCGGTAAAGCACCAGGCCCGAACGGCTTCCCGTGTGAGTTTTATAAATCGTTCCAATCTCAATTCCTTCCTCATTATTTAGAAGTGATACACGTGGCCCTCGAGGAGGGGAGACTCCCGCCGGACTGGCGCCATGCTGAAATCGTGGTATTCCCCAAACCTGGCCGACCTCCAGATCAGCACTCTTCGTATCACCCTATTTCATTGCTGAATGTGGAGGCCAAATTACTGGCCAAAGCTTTGGCCAATCGTATCCTCCCCTATATGTCGGAACTGGTTCACCCAGATCAGGCCGGCTTTGTGCCCCATCGAGTGACCCGTCACAATATTCGACAGGCACACAATGCAGTAGCGGCAATTAATCACCTGGAGGGTCCAGCGGCTTTGTTACTGGCCGACATAGATAGAGCATTTGACTCGCTGGGATGGACCTACTTGTTTGCTCTCTTACAGCGCTTAAACATAGGACCACGACTCATGTCCTATATTAGACTACTATACACTGACCTCTCGGCCTCGGTTAGAGTGGCCGGTGCGATATCGGATCCCTTCTCTATAGGACGCGGCACCCGGCAGGGGTGCCCCCTCTACCCTTATCTATTTGCCTTAGCTATGGAACCACTAGCCTCATGGGCTCGAATCGACGCACAGGTGAGGGGCTTTGAATGGCCGGGGGGGCTTTCAGATCGGATCGCCCTTTATGCGGACGATGTCCTTTTTTCTTAATGGATCCACATCGGATGGGACCTCGTATTCTCCACATTATGCAGATTTTCTGTCAACATTAGGGCCTATATATGAATGCTAAGAAATCAATTCTGTGGCCCATTCATGGTGGCTCAGACATGGGCACCTGGACAGCGGAAGTAACACTGGCCACAACCGGACTGAAATACCTCGGGGTTTACATCTCGGACACTCAATCGGTGTCGTGGAATAAGAACATTGCCCCCATCTGGACGCGCACACAGACAGAGATGGAGTCTTGGGCACGTATGCCCCTCTCCATACTGGGTAGATCAGCAATATTCAAAATGGTGTCTCTCCCTCGCCTTCTCTACCAACTGCAGAACCACCCTTTTCAGATATCAATCTCCTGGTTCCGGCAGCTCAACTCCAGGTTGAGCCGCTTTCTGTGGCATGATCAGGCCGCTAGAGTACCACTTAAAACGTGCTTTCAATCAACTTATTGTGGAGGTATAGCGACCCCTGATATTCAATCATATCACGCAGCATCCCACCTCTTGGTCTTGAACGACTGGTGGTATGGGATTAGCAATGACCCGGCCTATCGGGTAGAGAGATGGCTTATGGGAGATGTATTGCCCCACAAACTACTATACACGCCAAAAGAGCTACGGAAACTGCCACCTGCCACGCGTGTGGTTTTCGGAGTGTGGAAAGGATCAATGCGCAAGATGGGGTGGTGGAGACGATTGACAAGGGAGACTCCCCTTTGGCAGAGCGGCCGTATGCCGCAAGTGTCCACATTAGTAGGGTTTAAACAATGGGACGCTATAGGCATCTCCATGCTGGGAAATGTCATGCATGGTACCACAATGAGATCCTTTCAAGAGCTCAGAAATGAATATGCCATGCCACATACACAATTTTATAAATACTTGCAACTGAGACATACCCTATCCCCATTTATTACACACTTAGAATCTCTTCCGGAGTTTAACCCAATTGAGGCAAAGGTGTTTATGGGAGATTTAGGAGATCATAAAACTGCAAAGATCTACCAAACATTACTGACGAACCTCTCCACGACTTTAGATTCACTTCAGGAGAAATGGCAGACGGACTTGGGTCCCCTTGACAGCGACGATTGGACAGAGGCCCTGGAATCCCCGAGATATGCCGCAATTGCATCTCGCCTCAGACTTATCCAGTTTAAGTATTTACATCGTGCCTATTTTACCAGATACCGACTTTGGAGGGCGGGGCTGATAGATTCCCCTATGTGCCTGCGATGTGGCAGTGAGGAAGGCATACTTCTACATACAACTTGGGGTTGTTCCGCACTGGGCAGGTTTTGGAGGGGAGTTACTCGCTGCTTATCAGAAGTGCTAGGTTGTGACATACCTCTATCTCCTAAGCTCGTTCTATTGCATATTACAGATGAAATTGGGGGAAACATCTACAAAAGACATCTATTATTCTCGGGGTTTAGCCTAGCAAAAAGAGATATAGTGAGGGCATGGAAAGATCCGGCTCCGCCTAAATTAGGCGCCTGGAGGGCTGGCCTCGACTGGTGTATGGGCTAGGAACAGCCTATTTTTAAAGCGCGGGGGTGCCCGCAGAAGCACTTTAAAATATGGAAATGATGGGCTGATTTCAGGGGTCTCCTATTAGAACTACCCCCACCACAACCTGCAGAAGTTGAAACCATATAGAGATATACCGCAGGACAATAATGTTGTTTCACCAGATATGACGTACATGGAAGGGCTTGATGGGCATGATCAGTGGTTTGCTATACGGTATAAGACACAGCTGTTAATAATGTTAGGGGCTGTCGTTTACAGACCCGAATTGTTTATTTTCTTGTTTTATAAATGCTATATAGAAGTCACCTGCTCGGAAACTGATATACTGATTGATTTATACTTTTACTCCATTGTAATATATGTGATTACTTTAACTGATGACTCAAAAAAGAGTTTTGAAAAAAAAAAAAGCTCTCATAAGAGGGAGAGATCTCCACACTCTCACTCTTTCCTTGAACAACCTCAAAAAGCCTCAAAAAAGACCTCTCAGGGGTCTTACAGGCGCAGCCCTTTAAAATCTCCTCACAAACAGTGAAAAGAGATAAAAGAGCAACATATTCAGACAAGCAGACCACAAAAGACAAGGTCTGAACTGCCTACAACACCTCCTCAGGTGAGACATTGCTTTAAGAAGCCCTCTTCAGCTCCACCTCCTCACAGACTGCTGACAATAGACTTGCCATCGGCGAAACCATTGTCGTCAACGCCAAAATCCTCACCGTCGTCTATGCTTGCTGCCATCGGTGCTCCTTCCAATATGGATACCATGAGAGCCTAGTCGACGAGCCATCTAACTCAACTGTTGACGACAAAAGTGGCATCAATATTGTCGTCAAACGTACTGGCTCTGTCGACGATTCCACTTCCGCCAACATCATCTACCTTGACGACCACAACTTCGTCACCTACATTGACGACCACTCTGGTTTCGACGGGGTTGGTCATGTCTCCATCGACTGCTCCACCGATGACATCGACGAGTCCGTCGACGGGGGGGAAAAGCTGTAAAAGTTTTTTTTTTAAAAAGGACAGACTCAGGCATTTGACCCCTGTGCACACCTCTCCTAGCAAGGTGTCACCATTGGTTCCATCACAGCTGTTGGAGAAGCAAGCCTCAGATGATGATGGACCTTACGGATATGCGCACAGCCCATCAGAACTGCACACAAAGTGCCAAGATGATGATTATGATGAGAGGGAGTATGAAGGTCAGAGTTACGATGTCCCTCAGGACCAATATCAACAGTAGTATCAGGAAGAAATGGTTTGCATGCTCTCGCACTACTCACTGACTTGCAATTTATGTTGTCAGACTATCGGAAATGTTTTCCTCCATCTTCTGCTCCCATGGACCCAGCCACTTCACTAGCGCCAACGGCGTCCATCCCTTCATCTACTCCACAACAAGATCCACTCTTGCTGTCTACTTCTGTACGCCATTCACCGCAGGCTGGTTTGCTTCAAGATCCTGCGACTTCTGATGACGACCATAAGGAAGGTGAGCTCCATGACCCACGCCAAGAATGAGATGATTATCTCATTCCCACACCATCATCTCCCTCTCCAACCCCTGTTGATTCTCCACCCGAGGATATTGGTGGGTTCCACAATTTACTAGAGCGAGCAGCGAAGTGGTTCGACTTACCTATACCTTCTACACAAACAGACTTTTTCCTTTACGATTTTAAGGCACCATTTAGGAAAAACTGTAGGAGCTATGCCCATTGTGAGTTACATCTGGGAGGAGGGCTTGAAAGTCATGAAGACTCCGGCCACAGTAACTCCGGTCCTCCCCCCATCTGGAGAAAGCGTACAAGGCTCCAGAAGACGCTCCTGCTTGTCTGACCGGTCACCCGAAGCCTGACTCAGTCATCTCACAGGCAGCACAACACAGGTCGAAGAACCCGTCTGCACCAATCAGAGCACCTCCAGACAGAGAAGGCAGGTGCCTTGACAGTGTTGGTAAGAGGTTCTCCGGCCATTTCAGCGCACACTGTTACGGCAGCAAATTCTCCTGTGGTTCTTTGGAGATATGACTGCCAGATGTGGTCCGAACTTTCCCCATTCCTGGATCACCTTCCCCAAGAGTTTAAATAAGAGGGCAAAAAGATCCTTCTGGAAGGAGATCACACGTTGCCGGAGGTGATTGACTGTGCGATGGACATTGCCACGACTGCCTTTAGACTGGTGGCAGGTGCAGCCGTTTTACGCCGCCAGGGCTGGCTTAGAGCTACATTCTTCCACCCTGAGGTCCAAAACAAAATTCTCAACCTTCCTCTTGAAGGAGAAGCACTTTTTGGCAAACACGTCGATGAGGCACTTCAAGCTATCAAGGCAAATACCGACACAGCTAAGTCATTGGGGACGCTTCAGTTTCGGAAGGTGCCCTTTCGAGCCGCCCAAGGGAGAGGCCTTCCATCTTACAGGGGAGGTTACCAGCAATATCAGTACCCTTCCTACTCCTCTTCATCTCAGCCCTGTCGTCCCCAGTACACCCAATGGCAGCTACCACCTGCAGCTTACAACTGGTCTACTGCAAGAGGTAGAGCAGGACATCAGACCAAGGACTCAACTATTCGCCAATGACCGCCTATTCCTCATTCCTCACCAATACAGTTAGGGGGCAAAATATCTGCATACCTTCATCGCTGGCAGGCGATAACTACGGACTAATGGGTTCTCAACCTTATTCAATTTAGCCATACTCTAGAATTTCTTCACATTTCACCTCACTCCACCTCAACCTTCTGTTCCAAAACATCTACACCTTTTCCGTTTAGAGATCCTTGCAATGCTGATGAAAGGAGCAATAGAACCAGTTCCTGCATCACAATGAGGGAGGGGATTCTATTCCCGTTTCTTTTTGGTCCGCAAAAAGTTCAGGCAATGGTGACCTATTTTGGACTTGCAGAATCTCAACATCTACCTGAAGAAACAGTCCTTCCGCATGGTCTCCTTGCAGGAAATTCTGTTGCTCTTGAACCCAGGGAATTACATGTCCACCCTCAACCAGCAGGGCACCTATTTCCATATCCCCATCCACCCATCTCACAGGAAA
The DNA here is from genome assembly GCA_963921515.1 of Calotriton arnoldi. Lineage (NCBI taxonomy): Eukaryota > Metazoa > Chordata > Amphibia > Caudata > Salamandridae > Calotriton > Calotriton arnoldi. The sequence goes on from CAWUFW010000548.1 coordinate 3,462,278, forward strand.
CTCCTTCGATTCACAATAGCAAAAAGCCATTTTCAATTGAGAGTCCTCCCTTTTGGCCTCAAATCTGTCCCTCTGATAGTCACAAAGTGCTTGGCTCCTGTGGCAGCCTTTCTCAGAAAGCAAACACAACAAGTGTTCCTGTATTTGGACGATTGTTGGTCAAGGCACCATCCATGTGCACAGCTCAGGCATCCACAGCAGCCTGCGCAACACTGTTCAGGGAATTAGGCCTTATCCTGAATCCAGAAAAGTCAGTCTCTAATCCTTCAAAGACTATTACTTCCTAGGAGAAATGCTCGACACAGCGCTCAACAGAGCATTTCCATCGGTCGAGAGGCAATTAAAACTAATATTGCTAGCAGAACTCGCACAAAGAAGGTCTCTTTCAGTTCGCAGTTACAAATCCCACCTAGGCATGATCTCATGCAACCCTGCAGTTCCATTCTGCCTGCCAACGATGCTTCCTCTCAAAGAGGATTAGACAATCAGTGGCTTCAAGCAGAGGGATCTTTCGACAATATACTCACCATCACACTAGCCATGGTCAAAGCCATCTCATGATGGACACAACGAAAGAATATTTCAGTCAGTCTCTCCTTTCTAATCCCACTGTCTGCTGTGTCATCATTACCAACACCTCCCTCGACGGATGGGGAGCTTTCCTTCAAGACTTGCAAGTCAGTGGCAAGTGGCAAAAGCTGCATCGCCTTCTTCAAATAAACTTGTTGGAGCTCAAGGCAATCCATCTGGCCTTACAAGATTTCCTTCCAAGAATAAAGAACTCAATGGTGCCCATTTGGACAGACAACACCACCACGATGCACTACATCAACAAACAGGGCAGCACAAGATCACGCCTCCTCTCCCTAGAGGCTTAGTGCATCTGGGCATGGGCAATTCGCAACTAAGTGTCCCAAATGGAAGAACATTTTCCCAGCAACCAAAACACCACAGCAGACACTTTAAGCAGACTAAAGGCGCCGTGTCATGAATGGGAACTGAATCAGGCCACTCTCGCCAGCATCTTCTTCCAGCGGGGCAACCCGAGTCTTGATCTTTTTGCGACCCCACAAAACAAAAAATACACGTTCTGCACAAGCTGGTGTCACTATCAGGGATCATGGGGAATGCATTTTCGATGGCATCTTTGCCTACGCCTTACCACCAATTCCTCTCCTACCAAGGCTACTTATGAAGATGAAAGTCGAGCCCTGCAGGCTGATCCTCATAGCTCCCTACTGGCCACGCCAACATTGGTTACGGAACTCCTCCTACTCTTGGAGAAGCATTACATTCTCTTGAAACCAATTCCATCTCTCTTCACGATGTCCCAGGGCCAAGTGTTGATTTTTTTCCTCACCCATCTATGAGGATCTGGAGCTGCCATCCTCATTTCTCTCTGGGAAAAGATTTTTAAATTCTTTACAAAAAAGTGACCTGCTAGGGAGGACACACCAAAAAGACAGGGTTCAAACCCTGTCACTATTGTGGTGGGCATATATCCATCACTGACGTCCAAGATATTTGTGGTCCTTGGGGTCTAGGACTGCTTTAAGTTGTTCAAGCTGTGTCTCAGCATCAAGCCCAAAGCCATCAAGGAACATGAGGTCAAACTGTTCCTATCCCGTGCCTGCGATGAACGTCGGGCTTGACAAAGTCACCATCCAGGTCCTCTCCTTCATTGAAATCCTCAAAAGAAAAGAGCCAAAACATAAAAATTAAAGGAAGCATGGTGACTCTAAACCAAGACACCAGTCACTTTCAAAAGGTAAGTCTCTGCAGTGACCTCTGCCTCCTGCGAATTGATGCTTGGAGACTGAATTGGTGGAGAACACTCCTCCAGAGAACTCACAGCTGGTGCTGCTGCCCGTTCCACGGGCCCTACCATCACTTCAGCTTTTGATACCTTTCCTGATGCCTTCCTATGCCTTCCAAGAGTTACCGATGCTGAGGGCCGATCTGGCCTTCTTTTTAAATGCTGGGTTTGAAATGTTCAGGCATGCTTCAGTCCCCTCTGGAGCACCCATGGGACCTATTGAAGTGGGCCGATCTGGCCTTCTTTTTAAATGCCGGGTTTGAAATGTTTAGGCATGCTTCGGTCCCCTCTGGAGCACCTATGGGACATATTGAAGCTCCATTGAGATTCCTGCCGGTGGGTCCTACTGCAGTGTTGTATGTCCCCTCTGTTTCACTTGGAGCACCTCTGGCGCCATCTGAAGTTGTGCCGAAGCCCTCGCTGGCAGACTTCCCTCTGGCGCCACCTCCTGCACCTCTAACACCAAGCCAGGCACCACCGATGCCGACTCTGGTGCTTCCAAAGCCAACACCACCTCAAAACCCTGACGTCATACAACATAATACTGACAACACAAGTGAGACAGTCAGCTTGCTTCATCCCCTTTCATATAACGTGCCAGACTATTTAGCTCAGCAGAACGGGTGTGGGTTGGCTACTTCTGCTGAAATGATGATGGAGTGTCCCTCAGGGCTAGCGGCTCCTGAGGTGACTTCTTTTCCTGCAATACTGCAGAAAGCAGCAGATGTTCTTCAGCTCACCTTGCCTACTGTAGAAGCTAAATCTAACCTCTTGACGGAGGTCAAGCAATCTCTTGAGCCTTTACTACCCTTTAATGAGGACTTATTAGATCCAGTGACAGCAGCATGGGGAAAGCCCACTTTTGCCCCTGCAGTTAACCATCTAATTGCACAAATGTACAGATCAGTGTTTGAGGACTCGCCTTTCTTGTCCATTCATCCCTCACCGGAAAGTCTGATGGTGCATGCCTCATACATCTCAAAACAGAACCCCAGAGACTTCCCTACACCTCCATCACATACTAGAAGCAGTAGGTAAAAAGGTTTTCAGCAGGCAGTTTAGATCCCTGAAAGAAGCATGTTGGATGGGGAGTTAGAACCACTTTTGTGGGATATGACTCAGCTGTTGGTGCCAAATCTTCCAGACCACCTCAAGGATCATGTTGCTGAGACGGTTTGTGATGGGCAGGACACCTCTTGGCAGATTAATAAAGCTAGCCTAGAAACAGTCCTCCCAGGCTACCCAGCAACAGAATCGGCTTTTCAGATAATACAGACAATACAGACAAAGAGGTTGTCCTCCTCCCCCTCCTCCTCCTCATCCATGTACTACCTGGAAATCTGCTTTAGTTTCTCCTTACAGGAGCATGTGCAGCCCATCAGAGGAATGGTGTCCTCCTTTCTGTTGGCCTGCAAGGCCATAACATCAGACCAATGGGTCCTTCACATTGTAGAAAAGGGGTATACCCTACCCTTCCAGCAGTTCCCTGTCCAGATCCCGTCCCTTCAGTGAGGTGACTAAGTGCGTAATCCTGCAAAAGGAGGTGGCAGCCTTGCTGCAGAAAGGAGTGGGGAGGTTGGCTGTAGGGCAGCAAATTGGGTATGGCGTGGCTAAGCTTGGTACTTTCTTTTTCCCAAGAAGGATGGAGATCTTTGTCTGATCCTAGACTTCAGGTTCTTAATCTTTTACTTCTGCAAAGAAAAGACCAGGATGCTGTCCCTGGCTCATGTTCTTCTAGTGCTGGAAGAAGACGACTGGATGGTGTCCCTCAACTTGCAGGACCTGCATTTTCACATACCTGTCTTGCAGTCACACAAGGGGTACCTGCGTTTCATGGTAAGGTCTACTCACTCTAAGTTCGTAGTCTTTGCGTTCGGACTGACATCAGCATTTTGACCCTTCACCATAATGATGTTGGTGGTGGCGATCCATCTCCGGAGGTCAAGTATCGCTGTTTTCCCATACCTTGACAATTGGCCACTCTGACTCAATGTAAACAGAATAATGTGCTGTTTGGCAGCTCCTCCAGCACTAAGCTGAGGTGAGGGATTCCAAATGGTCATTGGGGATGTTAGACTTGGCATATTTTGGCGTGTTTCCCCTGAGTTTTTGCTTTCTGACCTCCCGGTTTTAACAATGTTTGTGCTGGCTTAGTGTTTCTGCGCACTTTTCTCACTGCTGATCAGTGGTAAAGTGCAAGTGTTCCTGTGGTAAAATGTGTTATGGATTGGTGTTTCCATGATTGGATATTTGATTTACTTGTTAGTCCCTAGTAAAGTGCACTGAGTGTGCCAGGGCCTGTAAATCAAATGCTACTAGTGGGCCTGCAGCACTGATTGTGCCACCCACGTGAGTAGCCCTGAAAAGGTAACTCAGACCTGCCATTGCAGAGTCTGCGCGCAGTCTGGTACTGCCACATCGACTTGGCAAGTGCACCCACTTGCCAGGCCCCAACCTTCCCTTTTCTTACATGTCAGGCACCCCTAAGGTAGGCCCAAGGTACCCCTTTGAGCAGGGTGCAGTGTATGTGAAAGGTAGAACATGCCCTGGTGTGTGTGGCATGTCCTGATAGTGAATTACTGCCAATTCGTATTTTACTATTGCAAGGCTACCTGTTCCCCATAGGACAGAATGGGAAGTTTGTTTATAACATCTTATAAACATAACTGGCCCTGGGAACTAGGTAAGAAAATGAAGTTTAGTATACCTGAACTCAGAATCTAAAGATGCATCTTTTAGTAAAGGTCATTTTTACATTCTGTGTTTGAAAATACCACTTTTAGAAAGTAGGTATTTTCTTGCTCAGTCATCCTGTGTGCCTCTGTTGGAATGTGGATTGCCTGTCTGGGTTTTGGATGACAGAAGGCTGGGGAGCAGGAGTGGCTCCAGATAGTCTAGGTGAGTCAGGAAAGGGCTGAATAGACCTGGGCTGCAACTGGGGAAGGGGGAGGAGATTTCCTTGCACCTCAAAGGGCCTGGTCTGCCTCTGACAATGCCAACTCCACCTCCTGCCAGGAAGTCACACGAGAGAAGGCAGAACTGGTTCTGGCTGGGCACAGACACTCTCTGCCTAAAGGATCAAAGGATTTTGGGATATAAATATTGGGGCCCAGAACCCTGAACTTTAGAACTCTTTTGGATCAAGAAGACTATGAAGAAGAAGAGCTGGAGAAGCTGTGAGGAGGAACTACCACTTTGCTGTGTTGGCCTGCAGTGGCTGCTTCTGTCTTGGGCAGTGAAAGAACTGGACTGAACTTTCTGCAATCTACTTTTGTGAGTTTCTCCAAGGGCTTGAGGTAGAGCTTGCCCCCTGTTTAAGAAGTCTCAGGCACAACAAAGACTTCAAGCTCTTCTGCCCTCAGCACTGGGGACTGTGTGTTTTGTGCTGCAAGAGAAGAAAAGCAACTCGACGCCGACGACGCCGCTGCCAACTCCGTGTCCCGAAGTCACCGCAGAGGGCACCGCCGCAACGCCGCACCGCGACCCTGGTCTCACCAACGACGCCTGCTGACGCCGCCACCGAGCCGCTGCTCGCACCGCGACCTGTGGACACCGCACTCCGCACCGCTTCACTTCACGACGACGCCTTGGCACTGCAGGGAGCACCGCCGCAACGCAGCACCGCGACCCTGGTCTCACCGACGACGCCTGCTGATGCCGCCACCGAGCCGCTGCTCGCACCGTGACCTGTGGGCACCGCACTCCGCACCGCCTCGCTTCACGACGACGTCTTGGTATCCCCGACGCCGCCGCTCCGCGCCGAAATCTACGCCGCTGCTGGCACCGTGGTTCGAGGGCACCGCTCGTAAAGTTACACGACGCACCGCCCTCATCCCGCACTGCAGTCTTGGCCTATCGACGCCGGCGCCATCGACTCCAGTTCATCAGCCGACGACCGCGCTTCAGCAACGCCGCCGCCGCTGCTTGCACTGTGACCTGCCGGCACCGTGACGAGCACCGCCTTCATCTCGCACCGCGACCCTGGTCTCACCGACGACACCATCCGACGCCGCCACCACCGAGCCGCTGCTCGCACCGCGACCTGAGGGCACCGCACGCCGCACCTCTGCACTTCGCACCGCAGCACCCGGCGCCTGCCGACGCCAGCGCTCCTGACTTCAACAGAGAGGAGATCGATCTGCAACGCGTGTGACTTCGAGGGCCCCGACGACTCCTGCACCGACCTCCGGAACCGACGCCTGTGGACGCCGTGCTTTCGGAAGCTCAACGAGAGGTCGCCGACGCCCTGCATTTCTAAAAGGTACTGTTTGCGGGTCTTCCCGACACCGTAGCTGGCCCGCGACACCGCGGTCAGCCAGAACTGTTTGGATTTGTTTGCTCACGACGCCGTGATAGCCCAGGACGGAGCTATCGACATCAAGGAACTGTTTTTAAAGCATATTTTGATAACTGAAGATTTTTAAGTACTGTATTGTGGATTTTTATCGTTTTTGGTCTTGTCTTAAGTATATAAAAATATTGGATATTTTTCTAAACTGCTGTGGTGTCCTTTTGTAGTGCTTACACTGTATTACTGTTGGTTATGTGCAAATGCTTTACACACTGCCTCTAAGATAAGCCTGACTGCTCGTGCGAAGCTACCAAGGGGGTGAGCAGGGGTTATTTTAGGAGTGTAACTCCCTTACCCTGACTAGGAAGAAGGGTCCCTATTTGGACAGAGGTGCACGCCCTTGCCAACTAGAGACCCCCATTTCTAACATTGCTTGTCAGCGGTGAGGATAGGACTTGCGTTTGCACTTGACTTACAGTGATTGGTGTGCACTACTACCATATCGCAGACCATTACGTGCCACATACTGGTTCTTTTTGGCCTATTTTTTGATCTTGCCAGTTTGAACTTGCTACTTCATCATGCCGTAATCAAGAGCATCATCCGTTGCATCCCTAGAAATTGCCTTTGAGGAGGATAGGTTGGAAGCCTACAATGTTAGGGAATTGAAATCAATTTGCAAAAACCTAAAAGTCCAAGTCAGAGGCCTCACTAGGAAGGACGAGCTACAAAAGGCGCTGAGGGCCTGGGTAGCAGCCAGACATGCCAGCGAGCAGTCTGGTGATCTCAGTGGAGAGGCGGAGGAGCCTATTCCTAGGGTGGATGTGCTTTTGGGAGGGGGGGAACCCTCCAGGCCAGGCAGCAGTGGCCTGTCCCCAGAGGAGCTGGAGGACAGGCAGGAAGCAAGGAAGTTCGAGTTGGAGAAACTCAGGATGGAAAGTGAAAGGGAGGATAAAAGAATAGCCATGGAGGAAAGGAAGATGATCTTAGATCATGAGCGAAGTCTTAAAGAGCTGGAGCTAAGGAATAGAGCCAGCTCAGATGGTGGCAGCAACTCGTCAAGACAGGCAGACAGAATTGTGCACATCCCTAAAAATGTAGGCAAAGAATTCAAGAAGGGGGATGACATACAAAGGTGGTTTCAGGGGTACGAGGCAGCAATTCACATGAATGGGGTCCCCGAGGAGAATTGGGGAGCAGGATTGTGGCCTCTCTTCCCAGAAGAAGCAAGGGATACTTTAATAGCTTTGGGTAAGGGGTATCACCTCACCTATCCAGACATGAAGGACGCCCTTCTCACTAAGTATGGTCTTACTCCTGAAAAGTACAGGGATCAGTTCAGGTCCAGTGAGAAGTCTGATGCCAACACTTGGTTGGAATGTGTGGATGTGTTTTGCCGGTCACTGGATGGCTGGGTGAAGGGCAGTAATGTGACAGATTTTCAGGGGCTCTACAATTTGATTGCATGGGAGCACTTGTCTAGTCTATGTTTTGCAGATCTGCGCCAGCACCTAGTTGATAGTAAGCTGACTGACCCCAGGAAGCTTGCTATGGAGGCGGACCGCTGGGTGAGTACCAGGGTCCACAAGAAAGCGTTTGGGGAGACTCAGCCAAAGGTGGGCAGGGTCCCCAGCAGAAAAGTGGGGGGACAAGGGTAAAACACAGGAGTTCTCTAAAGGGCCCCAAATTAACACCCAGGGTAAAGGTTCCCATCCCCCCGAGAGATAAGAAGCCAGGGGTCTCATCAGGAAAGCCTGCTGAGACCGGCCTCCGCAGGTGTTTTGCATGTGACCAGGTGGGCCACATGAAGGGGGACCCCAAGTGTTCCAAAGGGGGCTCAGCCACCCACCGGTGGGCAGTCCAAGGTGTTGGCTAGTGTAGCGCTTGGGGAGGAGGAGTACCCACAGGAGGATGGGGATCCCGCAGAAATGACCCTCGTCTCACTAGGGGACAGTGAGATGGTCCCAGGACACCAGGTGCCCCCTAACACAAAGAAATACAGCACCTGGGTGACCATCAATGGGAAAAGGGTAGAGGCTCTCAGAGATACTGGAGCCAGTGTGACCTCAGTCCGGTGTCACCTGGTCTCTGAGAAGCAGGTAGTCCCAGGGGCATTCCACCAAGTAATTGCTGTAGACAATTCAGAGCGCCAGTGTCTGGTGGCGCAGGTTCCCTTCGAGTGGGGGGGGGTCTCAGGTCCTTTGAGGGTGGTTGTGAGCCCTTCCATGCCTGTAGATTGTCTGCTAGGTAACGACCTGGAGCAGTCCTTATGGAAGGATGTTGAGCTCAGGTCTCACTTGGAGATGCTTGGGTTGCCAGAGTGGGCATGCGTGTCCACTCGGTCAATGGCGGCCAGAAAGGGTGATCAAGAGGACTTGGAGCCTGAAACAGTGGCCCAAGTCCCTGCCAAGAGAAAGGGCAAGGGGCGCGGGAAACCGGCCCCTGAAGTTCCCACGGACCGGGAGGAGGCGGACCTTGAGGGGGACGCCCGGTGCCTACAGGGGAACAGGTAGCTGAACTGGGGGACATCTCTGAGCTGACCCATTGGCAGCAAGAAGGGGGTCCCACCAGGGAGGAATTCTGCAAGGAGCAGAAAGAGTGCCCTTCTCTGGAGGGTCTGCGGCGGCAGGCTGCAGACCAGGCAGCAGGTGATCAGTCCGGATCACATTGGATCTACTGGGAGAATGGTCTCCTGTACAGTGAGCCTAAGAGGTCGCTGAGCCTGGGTCAGCCCGTGTACTGGTGGTACCCCAGCGCTTCAGGACCTTCATACTGGGTCTGGCTCATGACGTGCCTTTGGCAGGACATTTGGGGCAGGACAAGACCTTTGACAGGCTTGTCACCCACATTCCTGTCTGGCCCCAAAATGCGAAGGCAGTCAGATGGACATTGCAGGTCTTGCCAAACTTTCCAGGCAAGTGGTAAGAGTGGGAGGAAGGTCAATAGCTCACTCTCCAACCTTTTCCAGTTGTTGGAACACACTTGTGCAAAGAGTAGGGATGGACATTGATAGGGGCCACTGGATCCCAAGACAGCCATGAGGCAACAGGTACATCCTGGTCTTGGTGGACTCAAGCCACCCGGTCACCCGGAGGCAATCCCTCTCAGGACAACGACGGCACCAGTGGTGGGCCGGGACGTTAATGGGGATCTTTTCCCGTGTGGGTTCCCCAGAGAGCGTCGGTTTCTGACAGAGGGACCAACTTCATATCCAAGTATATGACATCCCTGTGGAAGGAGTGTGGTGTAACCTTCAAGTTCACCACCCCTTACCACCCACAAGGTAACGGATCCTGGTGGAGAGATTCAACCAGACCTTGAAGGGCATGATTAAGGGTCTAACAGAACCCATGAGGCGTAAGTGGGACGTCCATCTTGCCATGCCTTCTCTTGCATGTACAGGGAGGTGCCACAGAAGTCTCTATGGGTTCAGTCCCTTTGAGCTCCTGTATGGCTCACCCTGTCAGATGGATCTCTCTGAGTTTGGATCAAGGAAGGCTGGGAGGCAGCTCCCAGGAAAACTCGCCAGGATGTGTTTAGTTACATGCTGGCCTTCAGAAACCAAACTGCCCGCTTCAGGAAACTCGCTCCAGGCGAACCTGGAAGCAAGCCAGGAAGAACATGAAGAAGTGGTATGACCAGAATGCCACTCTGGTCGAATTTCAAGCGCTGGGCAGATGAAGTGTGGGTCATGGCCCCAGTGGAACCTTGTGCCTTACAGGACAAGTGGACTGGGCCATTTGAGGTGGTGGAGCGCAAAAGTGATGTCACCTACCTGGTGGATTTGCAGGCTCCAAGGAACCCTTTGAGGGTCCTCCACGTGAACCGCCTCAAACCCCACTTCGAGAGGTCCGAAGTGAGCATGCTCTTGGCGACAGATGATGGGACGGAAGAGGAAAGTGAACCTCTCCCTGACCTCCTGTCTACCAAGGAGCACGATGGGTCAGTGGAAGGTGTGATCCTCTCCCCTACACTGAGCCCAGAACAGCAGAGCGATTGTCACCAGTTGTTGGGACAGTTTGCCCCCTGTTCTCCCTGACCCCAGGTGTTACTCACTGGTGTACCCATGACGTGGACACCGGTGACAGCCCTCCTGTGAAGCACAAGATTTACAGGTTGACTGACCAGGTCAAGGCCAGCATTAAAGAGGAGGTCTCTAAGATGTTGGCGTTAGGGGTGATCGAGCCTTCCAACAGTCCTTGGGCCAGCCCAGTGGTCTTGGTCCCAAAGGCTGCTGCACCAGGTGCCCCTCCAGAACTGCGGTTTTGTGTGGACTACCGTGGGCTCAATGCCGTCACCAGGACTGACGCACACCCAGTCACCAGAGCTGATGAGCTCATTGATCGGTTGGGAGCTGCCAAGTTCCTCAGCACGTTTGACTTAACGTCTGGGTACTGGCAGATTGCCTTAACCGATGGGGCCAAGGAGAGGTCAGCATTTTCAACCCCAGAAGGACATTACCAGCTCCGGGTGATGCCCTTTGGGTTGAAGAATGCCCCTGCCACCTTCCAGAGGTTGGTCAACCAGGTGCTGGCTGGGCTGGAGGATTTCAGTGCCGCCTACCTGGATGACATCGCAGTGTTCAGTTCCAGCTGGGAAGAACACTTGCAGCACCTCGGTGAAGTGTTGAAGGCGCTGCAGAGGGCAGGCCTCACGATCAAGGCCAGTAAGTGCCAGATCGGGCAGGGTTCGGTGGTGTACTTGGGACACCAGGTAGGAAGCGGCCAGGTGGCGCCCCTACAGCCCAAGATTGACACCATTCTGGCTTGGGAGCCCCCAAGACCCAGACAGAGGTGAGGGCCTTCTTAGGACTCACCGGGTACTACAGGAGGTTTGTTAAGGGGTATGGCACCATTGTTGCCCCCTTAACAGAGCTGACTTCCAGGAAGCAGCCCAAGAAGGTGATCTGGACTGAGTCCTGCCAGAAGGCTTTTGATGCCCTGAAGGCCGCCATGTGCACGGCACCCGTGCTCAAGGCACCCGACTTCTCCAAGGAATTTGTCGTGCAGACTGACGCTTCAGAGCATGGAGTGGGAGCGGTGCTCTCACAACTGAACGAAGAGGGCCTAGACCAGCCTGTAGTCTTCCTTAGCCGGAGACTACTCCCCAGGGAACAGAGGTGGAGTGCCATAGAAAGCGAAGCTTTCGCTGTGGTCTGGGCACTGAAGAAGCTGAGGCCCTACCTGTTTGGGACTCACTTCCGGATTCAGACAGACCACAGGCCCCTCAGATGGTTGATGCAAATGAGGGGTGAGAATCCAAAACTGCTGAGGTGGTCCATCTCCCTACAGGGAATGGACTTCACGGTGGAACACCGCCCTGGCACAGAACACGCCAATGCAGATGGTCTGTCCAGGTTCTTCCGCCTTAGTGAAGAGAACTCCCAGGAGGTTGGGTAGTTCTCCCTACTTTCAGCTGGAGGGGACATGTGTTAGACTTGGCATCTTTTGGCGTGTTTCCCCTGAGTTTTTGCTTTCTGACCTCCCAGTTTTGACTCTGTTTGTGCTGGCTTAGTGTTTCTGCGCACTTTTCTCACTGCTGATCAGTGGTAAAGTGCAAGTGCTCCTGTGGTAAAATGTGTTATGGATTGGTGTTTCCATGATTGGATATTTGATTTACTTGTTAGTCCCTAGTAAAGTGCACTGAGTGTGCCAGGGCCTGTAAATCAAATGCTACTAGTGGGCCTGCAGCACTGATTGTGCCACCCACGTGAGTAGCCCTGAAAAGGTAACTCAGACCTGCCATTGCAGAGTCTGCGCGCAGTCTGGTACTGCCATGTCGACTTGGCAAGTGCACCCACTTGCCAGGCCCCAACCTTCCCTTTTCTTACATGTCAGGCACCCCTAAGGTAGGCCCAAGGTATCTCTGTGGGCAGGGTGCAGTGTATGTGAAAGGTAGGACTTGCCCTGGTGTGTGTGGCATGTCCTGATAGTGAATTACTGCCAATTTCGTTTATCACTATTGCAAGGCTACCTGTTCCCCATAGGACAGAATGGGAAGTTTGTTTATAACATCTTATAAACATAACTGGCCCTGGGAACTAGGTAAGAAAATGAAGTTTAGTATGCCTGAACTCAGAATCTAAAGATGCATCTTTTAGTGAAGGTGATTTTTACATTCTGTGTTTGAAAATACCACTTTTAGAAAGTAGGTATTTTCTTGCTCAGTCATCCTGTGTGCCTCTGTTGGAATGTGGATTGCCTGTCTGGGTTTTGGATGACAGAAGGCTGGGGAGCAGGAGTGGCTCCAGATAGTCTAGGTGAGTCAGGAAAGGGCTGAATAGACCTGGGCTGCAACTGGGGAAGGGGAGGAGATTTCCTTGCACCTCAAAGGGCCTGGTCTGCCTCTGACAATGCCGTCTCCACCTCCTGCCAGGAAGTCACACCAGAGAAGGCAGAACTGGTTCTGGCTGGGCACAGACACTCTCTGCCTAAAAGGATCAAAGGATTTTGGGATATAAATATTGGGGCCCAGACCCCTGAACTTTAGAACTCTTTTGGATCAAGAAGACTGCCAAGAAGAAGAGCTGGAGAAGCTGTGAGGAGGAACTACCACTTTGCTGTGTGCTTTGCTGTGTTGGCCTGCAGTGGCTGCTTCTGTCTTGGGCAGTGAAAGGACTGGACTGAACTTTCTGCAATCTACTTTTGTGAGTTTCTCCAAGGGCTTGAGGTAGAGCTTGCCCCCTGTTCAAGAAGTCTCAGGCACAACAAAGACTTCAAGCTCTTCTGCCCTCAGCACTGGGGACTGTGTGTTTTGTGCTGCAACAGAAGAAAAGCAACTCGACGAGCCGACGACGACGCTGCCGACTCCGTGTCCCGAAGGCACCGCAGAGGGCACCGCCGCACCGCGACCCTGGTCTCACCGACAACACCTGCTGACGCCGCCACTGAGCCGCTGCTCGCACCGCGACCTGTGGGCACCGCACTCCGCACCGCCTCGCTTCACGACGACGCCTTTGTATCCCCGACGACGCCGCTCCACGCCGAAATCTACGCCGCTGCTTGCACCGTGGTTCGAGGGCACCGCTCGTAAAGTTACACGACGCACCGCCCTCATCCCGCACCGCAGCCTTGGCCTACCGAAGCCGGCGCCATCGACTCCAGTTCGTCAGCCGACGACAGCGCTTCAGCAGCGACGCCGCCGCTGCTTGCACCGTGACGAGCACCGCCTTCATCTCGCACCGTGACCCAGGTCTCACCGACGACGCCATCCGACGCCACCACCGAGCCGCTGCTCGCACTGCGACCTGAGGGCCCCGTACGCCGCACCGCTGCACTTCGCACTGCAGCACCCGGCGCCTGCCGACGCCAGCGCTCCTGACTTCAACAGAGAGGAGATCAATCTGCAACGCGTGTGACTTTGAGGGCCCCGACGACTCCTGCACCGACCTCCGGAACCGACGCCTGTGGACGCCGTGCTTTCGGAAGCCCAACGAGAGGTCGCCGACGCCCTGCATTTCTAAAGGTACTGTTTGCGGGTCTTCCCGACACCGTAGCTGGCCACGCGGACGCTGCGGTCAGCCAGAACTGTTTGGATTTGTTTGCTCACTAACGCCGTGATAGCCCCGGACGGAGCTATCGACATCAAGGAACTGTTTTTAAAGCATATTTTGATAACTGAAGATTTTTAAGTACTGTATTGTGGATTTTTATCGTTTTTGGTCTTGTCTTAAGTATATAAAAATATAGGATATTTTTCTAAACTGGTGTGGTGTCCTTTTGTAGTGCTTACACTGTATTACTGTTTGTTATGTGCAAATGCTATACACACTGCCTCTAAGATAAGCCTGACTGCTCGTGCCAAGCTACCAAGGGGGTGAGCAGGGGTTATTTTAGGAGTGTAACTCCCTTACCCTGACTAGGAAGAAGGGTCCCTATTTGGACAGAGGTGCAAGCCCTTGCCAACTAGAGACCCCCATTTCTAACAGGGGGCATCCTTTATAGGATGCACTGACCCTCACCCACTGAAGTGGCATGCTTCATCATCTGGTGGTGCTCCTTGCTGACTGGGTACTACAATACCCAGGGGGCTCCTCTCGGGGAGACCATGGAAGTGGGTAGGCTAATCGCATCGCTTCTCCAGTACAGAACTGCTGTTGTATGAGAAGCAGTTCCATGGCACGCTAAAGGGGCCTGTATAGATCTTAAAACAGGCCATATGGGAATAAAGACTCCAACGTTAGAAAACTTTTTTCAAATTCGATATGTTCATTTGAGTTTTAAGGTATATAGCAACATGCTGTAATATGTATAACCCTGAGTAGCCTAGGGCATTAACTCCCGGTCCTGAAGAATTGCCGCTGACCCTTTTTGGGTATAATAGGCAAGAAAGAAACATATTGACCACCACGTAGAACTTAGGGCTTATTATTTCCCCCTAACGGTTCACATAATATTTTAACCTTGGCATGGGCAACCTCCGGCAATAACATTTGGCATCTAGCAGCCCATAGCCAATTTTATTGTTAAGCATATTCTCAATCTACCACACTCCTTCCAGAGTTCAGAGAAGGGTGTTATCCCATTGTCTGCCCAACAGGGGACATAGAGATTAAGATCTCCAGCAAAGCTCCCCCCAAAAGGAGCCCACTGGGTATTGCGGCGCCTACCCAGTGATGAGCACGACCCGATGATGAAGCATGCCACTTCGGTGGGTCAGGGTCAGTGCATCCTATAAAGGATGTCCCTGATGTCTGATTGGTATCCACTCTACTTAGTGTAGTGTTGGTGGACTAGCGGAACAGCACACTATTCTGTTTGCAGTTACTATGTTGGAGGGTATGTGCTGGACTGGTTAATTTCCTCCCCATCCCCATTTTCTTTGATATACCCAAACTCAATGCCAGCTCACCTCAGAAGGTGTCTCATCACCTCCAGGTAACAGCAACTCTGCTGTTCTACTTGGGTTTTTCCATCAATGTGTCAACGTTTCACCTAGAGTCCACTCAGCTCCTCCTGTTCATAGGGGCAGTGTAGGAAGCTGGCTATGTATATACTATACCAAAGTAAGGTATAGTGTGCCCAGAGTCCAGGGAGTCCCCAGGGGTATAGCAGAAGCTAAAGTAGGTAAGTACTAACAGCTCCCTTTCTGGTAGGGTGGGTGAGCAGCTAGGCTTATCCAGAGGATGTGTTAAGCATTTATTGGATTCACTCAATCAAGACTGGTACACGCACTCAGAGACAGAATACAGACCAATTGGGTAAGTATAAAAAAGGTATGCTTGTATCAGTGCTTAATTTGCGCTGGTGGTTTCCGCTGCTCCCCACCAGCAATTAATTGTCAGCACTGGCTCTAGTGACAGCCCACCACATGGTGGCGTTGTCTTTTTTAAATTTTAGATGAGTAAAGCAACCGTGTTTATTAAGTCAATATACGCTGAAAAGGAATAATACCAGCTTCTCATGCCATTATTATAGCGTTGTGTGGCCGGAACTCTTCTGAATTGTCGCGCTTGTAAGATGTTAATGCTTAGGTGTTATGTTGGTACAGCCAATGGCAGCGCTGGCAGGGTATGGGTAGTGCAGGCTGCAGTGGCCTTCCAAGAAGGGCCCTGGTACTTTAATTGTTTACAAATTAAGCACTGGCTTGTATTTTATTTCTAGAACCAAGCAGGACTTGGTACAGGTAGGTAAAATATACTTTCAATTGTAAACTTTAATACACAAATGCAATTGAGGATGGATTTGCAGTTGTTACAGGATTGTATCACTTTAAAATGCAGTTTGAATTACACAATAATTACTTTCAGAATACTGTTTAGTTACTTTTGGATTACTTCGAGTACTGGGGTTGTATGCCTAGATACTACACCTTATGATCTCACAATACAAGGTAATCAAGACTTTGTATACTTTGCAGTTTAGTTCTCTTTTCTCCATACAAACATCACTTCAACATTTACAACATTTTAGGCCCAAAATCTCATAACATGGGTTCCTATGGGAAAAAAAGTGTTAGCGGTTTCTCAGGTAAAGTACACGACTTACAAGTGGGAGTTTTGGGGGTTAGGACCTAGGTTCTCCAAGATCTAGATGGGCAAGAGTTGCACCACCAGCGACACAGGGATGGCCGGGTGCAGAGTGCAGGGGCCCAATGTTAGCCAGTGGGGCTAAGGGGGCTTCGATTAGAGTCTGCTGTTGAGCAGGCCACTCTGGTGGGGGAGCAAAGCTCCTGGGGTTAAGGTCAGCACTGCAGGGGCCAACGACCATCCCAGGAGTTGCATCACCAGCGGCACTGGGGCGACCAGGTGCAGGCTGCCAAAAGATGTTGGAGACCCTGTGCTTTTCAATGGAGACCTTCGGTTCGGTGAAGTTGCTGCAGGCTCGGGCAGAGAGACTTCCTGAAGGCGACCACCAACTGGAGAGGTAAGTTCAGATCTTAGGGGATGAATGGACACTGTCGGTTGGGCCACCCAAGGCCGTGGGGTGTCAGGTGCAGGGGTGTCTTCTGGCGTCGGGTTTTCTTCCTAGCTCCGGTCGTGGTCGGGGGGTCCTTCAGGTTGAGGCTGCAGGCGTTGTCTTGAAGCTTGAGGGAGGTCGGGGATCACTAGATCCCAGGTCCCAATCGCTGTGGAGACCTCCTCGTGGTGTTGGGCCACTCTAACTCGGGGCGTGGGCATCTGGTGCAGAGTGGTGCAGAATCGCTGAGTCACCTGAATCTGGTATCTGGGCTCGGAATCTTTGTTGAGCAAATCCGGTGCTCATGGGAGACATAGTCTGTAAGGTGAGTGCAGGGCAGGTCTTCCAGGCTCTGGGGGGCTGCTGGCTGCTGGACACACCAGTTTCTTCGCTGTAGGCAGGTCAGAGTCAGGACAGGCCGGAAGGGCTGGGGCCAAAGCAGTAGGTGTCCTCTTCTTCCTGGGTAAGCACAGCTCTTTGGTCCTTCTTCTTTCTTCCTCGAATCTGAGGAGGCAAGGTTCAGGGTTACCCCTAAATACTAGATTTAAGGGCGTTTAAAGGGGTGTGCAGGTCGCGACCAATAGGTCCCTTCTTTGGGGTGGGTACACCCCCTATTATGCCACTCTCCAGTGGGAGGGGGCATGAGCCTCTCCCTAATTGGCTGGGTCCCCTCATCTTCAAGATGGAGGGGTCTGAGATGTGTGCTTCACCTCGCCTCCCCCACCTGAGGGGTGGGGTTGGCAAAGGTGGGCACACCTCTCTTCCTAGCTTGATTTTCCCACTGATTCTCCCACCCAAAGTGGGGGGCAGAACTGGTGGGAACCAGTTGCTGGGGCCAGCAAAAGGCAGGGTCAACTTCCAAAGGTGGCAGACCTTTGAAGCTTCCCCATCGTGGACCTAGCCCATCCTGGGGGAGGAGGCATGACACCTCTGCCCAGGATGGGCTTTGTCTCTGGACCCAGAGAGCAGAGGCTGTCTACCCAGGGGTCCAGAAAACTGTCTGGTGGTGGCAAATGGTAGGCAGCCATTCAGGGACCACACCAGGGCTGGTCATTTTTCAGGGGGCATCTCTAAGATGCCCTCTGAGTGCATTTTACATTAAATCCCACACTGGCATTAGTGTGGGTTTAATGTGCTGAGATATTTGCTACCAAGCTTCCCAGGTTTTAGGAAAGCTATTATGGAGCTGTGGAGTTCATAATGACCAACTCCCAGACCATATACTTTTTATGGTTTTACTACACTTGCAATGTCTAAGAATAGCCTTAGACACTGAAGGGGCACAGGGCTCATGCCACTGTACCCTCACCTGAGGGCTAGTGCACCCTGCTAGAGGGGTGACTTACTTAGGTCTCAAGCAGTGGGTTGTATGCACGGCACACAGGGGTGTGTGCCATGTCAACTCTTCGCTTTTCTCTGCACCAAAACACGTAGCCTGCAATGGCAGGGTGTGGGTGTTAAGGTGCAGGGCCTCTAAGGATGGCACAATAGGTGCCCTTGGTACCCATGGTACCTTCTACAAGGGGCTTACCTGTGGCCAGAGATGTGCCAATTGTGGGTACAAAGGTACAGCTTTGGGAAAACACAGGCCCTGGGAACTTGGTTGGCAGGGACCCAGGGCACATCAAATCATGTTGCACCAGATGTCAGGCAAAAAGTGGGGGGTAACCATGCAAAAAGGGGCACTTTCTTACAGGCAGTACTAGATACAACATCTCTAGACAATGTTGTAAATAATGTACAGAACGGTCTGTTGACCCCCCTGTCTGGCATTCTTATTTTCATTCTTTCTTTGGCCCAGCAGGGCTCTGCTCTGGGCACTCTGAAGGGTTACCTTTCAGCCCTTTCTGCTTTCCTACAGTTGCCAGATCAACTGTCCCTTTTTAAATCTCTGATTATACTTAGATTATTGAAGGGGCTTACACATTTCTTTCCCCCCTCACCATTTATCATGCCCCAGTGAGACCATAACGTGGTATTCACCTATTTGATGTGTGCACCTTTTGAGCCACTGCACAATTGCCCCCTCCGGCTGCTTACTATCAAAACAGCCTTCCTAGTGACAATAACTTCTGCCAGGAAGGTGAGCGAATTGCAGGCTCTATCCTCTCAGCCTCCTTACCTGACCGTCTTTCCAGACAAAGTAGTACTCCGCACTAGGGCTTCTTTCTTACCTAAGGTGGTGACACCTTTCCATCTAGGGCAATCTTTCACCTTGCCGTCCTTCTATGCTCCTCCGGAAGAGGAGCATCTCCACCGTCTGGACCTAAAAAGAGCGTTCTCGTTCTATCTTGACCGCACTAAAGAGTTTTGGGTAGATGACCAACTCTTTGTAGGGTACATTGGAGCAAAGAAGGATCGTGCAGTGCAGAAGAGGACTATCTCACGTTGGGTTATCCTCTGCATAAAAATCTGTTATGTCTTGGCAAAGAAACAGCCTCATGAAGGCCTTAGAGATCATTCAACCAGGGCCAAGGCAGCTGCCGCAGCTCTACAGCGTGATGTTCCAGTCCTCGACATCTGCCAAGTGGCTACATGGGCTTCCCTACACACGTTTGCCTAACATTATTGCTTGGATGACTAGGTCCGTAGGGAAGGCCTATTCGGTCCTACTGGATTTTCTGGTCTAACACTGTTCTGCATTCCCTCTTTCAGGGATGGTATTGCTTGGGTATCTGTTCCAAGGTAAGGAATCTGCTGCTAGAAGTCTCTATCAGATGGACAAGTTACTTACCTTCGGTAACGCCTTATCTGGTAGAGAAATTATCTAGCTGCAGATCTCTTACCAACCCACCCATCCTCCCTGCACTGCGGATCAGTTTTTAGTGTCAGAGCGTTTTCCCTTCAGGGCCCTAGATGATTTTTAACACACCATGGTCAGTCACTTCATGACTCCGCGCTTCTGGAGTGGAAAATCGTGAAAAGTACTGATGTCAACGCGCCGAGGTGGCTCCTATATACTCGACGCCTACGACGTCACGTGGAGTTTATCAATGTCACCTATCGGTGCACAGGGGTACTGCTATCAAAAATCTTTCAGATCAAGCCTGACACCTGGAAGTTTTAAGATAAGTAATCTGCGGCTAGATCATGTCTCTACCAGATAAGGTAAGTAACTTGTCCATCAATAAACCCTGCATACAATATGCATCAAGAAATGAAATATAATATAGTGAAATAAGCAAATAAAAGGAAATGTGTTTACATAATTAATCAAATATGCGTGTCCGCACCAAAAATCAATTGACATTAGAGTTGATTGGTGCCGTGCAAAATGCATTAGAAGTTTGCAATATTTTCCCATTAAATTCCACACATTTTGTAAATGAATGCCCATATCATTACTGATATGGATACAGAATTAAGCTCAAAGTGAGCAAGCATAACCATTTACCCATCCCTATGGAAAGTCAGTCATTAAATTGATGGGTCAATTAATTCATATCCATTGCTTGGGTAAACCATTTGAATTAACAAAAAATAATTTCATACATAATTGTAATACATAACATTTTTATTTATTTATATATATATATAAATTACATATAAATTATATATATATTCCCTTATCGACCCCTAAACTCAACCATCCTAAATATACTCTTACCACTCAATACCTCTATCCACCTCTAAACCCTAAAAACACCTTTATCACTCAATGCCCCTACCCACCCCTAAACCCTAAAAATATCCTTACCATCCAATACCCCTACCCACCCCTAAACCCTAAAAACACCCTTACCACCCAATACCCTTACCCACCCCTAAAACCACCCTTACCACCCAATACCCTTACACACACCTAAACCCTAAAAATACCCTTTCCACCCTGTACCCTTACCCACCCCTTAAAACGCCCTTACCCTGATTGAGTCTTCCACTGCAGAGGAGGTCAGCACTACATGTAGAGCGTGGGCGCCAGTACTATCGACCAAGTCTTCCACTTTTTGCTTCTTTACTGGCAGACTGTAGTGATCAGCAAGGACAGCATGAATGCTGCATTTGTCGACCTTAAGTCTGCCTTTGACTTGGTCTCACCCAAGAAGCTATGGTTGGTTCTGCATGAACTGGGTATGCCCTGGGACCTGCTTTCCTTGACAATTCCAACTTCATTACGACAACTTCACCCAGGTGTGATGGGGTGCCCACGGCGGTCTCACTGACCACTTTCCCATTAGTAAAGGGGTATGCCAAGGGTGTGTCCTAGCCCCTACGTTGTTCTCATTTCTCAATGGCATTTCCCAGTTCGTTTCTAGCCTCCCTACCGATGCTCCGTCACTGGCTGGCTCAAAAATCCCTATTTTAATGTTCGTGGATGACACACTATTAATTTAAAAAAACCCTACTCGGTTACAGCGTGTGCGCTGCTTTGCTTTGAGGAATTTTGCGGGATGTGGGGCCTCCAAGACGAAGTACATAACGTTTAAATAGCATAAATCTTTCAAGGACAGTGTAAGGCTGGGTGATAAGCCCCTTGAGAGAACCGAGGTCTTTAGCTATGTTGGTGATACTCTGCCCTTGATTATGTCAGAGAAACCCCAAGTGGAAATAATGGCTTTTAAACACCGTCAAATCGCTTGTGCATTAGTTCAACAGTTCATTTTCCAAACCAATAAACCCAGTCTTGCAGATTTACGATGCCAAGGTGCTGGGCTCAGTTCTTTATGGCTCAGAGCTATGGGGGCTATTCGAACACATCAACTCTTTCCAGCTTGAAGAACAATGTGAGGATGTGGCCTTACGGCCAGAGCTTCCGACTTTGGACCTGAGGAACCAGGTTCGAGCCTCGGCGTCGGCTCAGCATCCTATGATTCTGGGCAAATCACTTAATCGCCCCATGCCCACCAAAAATGAATGTGTCCTTGTGTAACGTAACTGGTGCTCATGTAAAGCACTCCAATACCTTAGGGTCAAGTTTGCGCTATATGAATCTGCAAAAAAAAAAAAAGTTCTTGAGGAATGTGACACACCCTCCCGCAAAGCACCCCTCTAAAAGCACTGATGCTTGATTTAGGCAGAAAGGCTTTTGGACTACTTGCAGCTTTTGAGTAGTATGTTTTGGCAGATGTAGAGATGAGTTATTGTAGTGCAAATGTGACAGAATCAATGCGTTCAACACAAAAAAGGCCACGGGTCCAGACGAGCAGTATAAAGTGCAACAAAGTGTACTCTTGTGCTAGAGGGGGATCCCTTTTAAGGACGGTTCCCCTCACACACCAGAGGTGTCATGCTTCATCATAGGGGTGCCTCCTCGCGTGAAAGACCTAGTCTTTATGCGGGCTACAACCCCCTCGCTACGAGGGAGGAGCTTAGGGATGTTTTTCAGTATAGAGGCTTCTGTATCGGTGTATGACCAACATGTTTCAGCCTAAGGACCTATAAAAGTGTCATGGCCTTCATCAGGGTCGAGCATACAGCTACTATAAAGTGAAGAACATGCACATGTGAAAGAATGCGAAGTAACGAAGGTGTGTTTATACTGAACCAGTGGTCCTGATGTTCAGTATTTTCACTGTTGGAACCATCATTGGTCGAAGAATTCACCACATCTGTCCTGGCCTATTAGCCAAAGGGTACATGCGCCAATCCGACCGCCAAATGTAGCGTCGGGACCCACGTGCGCCTTGGGCCGAAACATGTTGGTCATACACCGATACAGAAGCCTCTAATGATGGCAGCTGTGTTTTCAGCTATTTGTTGCTTTTAAACCCTGTCACAAGGTAGCGGATTAAAGTTGCTACAGAGCTAACCTTGTAGCCAGTTTTAATCACATTCACTTTAGCACTGCACTTCTTCCTAAGCACACCACGCTCACATAGGGCTTTAGCCCAACCCACCTTATCTATACTGAAAAACATCCCTGAGCTCCTCCCTTGTAGCGAGGGGGTTGTAGCCCGCGTAAAGACTAGGTCTTTCACGCGAGGAGGCACCCCTATGATGAAGCATGACCCCTTTGGTGTGTGAGGGGAACCGTCCTTAAAAGGGATCCCCCTCTAGCACAAGGTTGAGTACACTTTGTTGCACTTTATACTGCTCGTATGGACCCGTTGCCTTTTTTGTGTTGAATATTATGAGTGGGGAGGTAGCCCACGCAGGTCCTTAAATCTCCTCTAGCCCCCTTAGTGTGAATTCACAGAATCAATGCGCTCATAATGGTAATTTATGAGGAAGGAAGGAAGGAGACGTACATTTTTCCATATAATCTTCATTAGTGGCATACAGGTGTCTACTAGCTTGTGTGTGTGAAATGAAGGACAGAGGCGAGTAAAAGACCACCCCAAGATTTCTTGCCAAGGAGACGAGAGGGTAGGAAGAGGGCTCAACTTAGATGATCACCAATGCTGGATCCCTAATGACTGAGTTCCGATTATCATCCACCTACCTTTTTCCTCCACCATTAAGTGTAAGGGCATAAACTGTCTTCCATTCTTACACGTCCCCTAAACACTTTAAAAAATGAGCGGGGCGTGGCCAAGCGGTCCAACATGGCGGACGCAGCCTAGCCCGGCTCCCGTAGCCTTTTTATAATCCTTCAGAATCCTGGCTGTTATCCTGTAATCTGCGACACCCTACCTGCTGTCCCGATCACTGGACATCACGAGCGGCGATCTGTGACCTCTGTGCCACTGAAGACTGCATCGACGCGGGGCTCTGGCCATTGGGGCCTTAAGGGCGGAAGCGGCCTGATGCGTGCTCCCGGCGTCGAACCGGTGCCGGAGCGAGATTAGAACCCGGAGCCGCGCAGGAGCCGGATCCCTGGGCTGTTGGACGACGATGCCCAATTTCCTGAGGGGCGAAGGAGACTCCACGAATTTTTGTACGCCTTGGCCTCAGTCCCCGTGGAAGTCTCGGAGACGCTGCCGGTGCCGCGACCGAGGGCTGAGGCGTGGTCCGGCCGCGCTTCACGGACGCGGGTGCGGCGATCCGCATCTGTGCCACACTGATTATTGTGGGGCTGCCGGCGGCTGTCCCCACACGGCAGGGAGCAAGATACTGCAGGTGAGGAGCAGCGGGGGCCCAATATAGTAACTGATATCGCCGACCGCTTGGCACATAACACAAGCCCGGGGGTCAATACTGGATACTGATGCTCCCCAGCGGACCTCAAACAGGAGCCTAATTCAGTAGCAGCATGTACTGGCATCGACCATAACTGGCCTGTGCATCTGAATAACTTGTCTAGATCCCGTCCCATCACCCTGAATGTTAGGACGCACTTGGACCCAGCGTTTGATCGGACGCGCCAGCGTAGAGAAATCGGGGCTATGCTGCCTCACACGTACTGACTTCTAGGGAGGCGCCCGTTAGAGGCTGGGTTACGGTCCCACCTGCGGAGGTGGCTGGGCCAGGCCCCGGTGCAGCTTGTGGGGGGGGTTCCACACCAGTTGCGCTACCCTGTCTCCAGTTCTGGATCTTGGCGTCCCCAGCCCTACATGGCTACTCCTCCATTGTTCGCCCCTGCTGCGCTTGGCCCAGCCATCATGTCCAAAAGTCAGACTTCCGGCCAGGCCTCGAAACAAGGCACACTAGATAAATTCACCGCTGGCGCCACCAGCCATACCACCTCCACCGACGCATCCACCACCACACCAGACAACGCTACACTCCTTGCCGCCATCACACATGCAAGGGACACTTTGGATGCCAAAGTCGGTGCCGTTGGTGCTGATGTCATGGTACTGCAGCAGGACCTCCGCAACGCGGTCGAGCGAGTGACGCAAGCTGAAAACAGGATATCTGGGGCTGAAGACGCAATCACGACGCTGCAGGGCAAGGTCCGTACCTTAGAGAGTCTCACGCAAGGGCTGGCTTCTCGAGTCAAAGATGCAGAAGGAAGAGCCTGGCGCAACAACCTGCGCTTTGTGGGTTTCCCGGAGGGATGTGAAGGCTCCGACGTGCACATTTTTAGACCGCTGGCTCAATTCATGGATTCCAGATGGGTCTCTGTCCTCCTGCTTCGTGCTAGAGCGCACACACCGATCGCTCGCGACTAGACCACCGCCTGGGGCCCGCCCTCGTCCTGTCATAGCGCGGATCCTTCACTATCATGATCGCGATGTAATTTTGAGACAAGCTCGAAATCAGAAGACCTTGACCTATGAGTCCCATCAGATTATGATCTTTCCGGACTACACTAAAATCGTACAACAACAAAGGCAGTCTTTCACAGCCGCCAAGGCACGCCTCCGCGATCTACAAATATCTTACATGCTCCTTTTTCCGGCACGACTCAGAGTCACCTACAAAAATAGTACAATGTTCTTTGATACCCTGGAGGAGGTGTTACAATGGACAGATGAGGGCATGCCGGTCAAAGCACCCACGCCACCGCCCGAGACTCTGATTCGTCGTCTGGGGACCTGCGCCAGCAGAAGAACGTCATTCCCAAAGACAAACGGCGGCACTGGTCAAGATCCTCCTGGCGCTCTCGCTCCTGTGGGGACAAACAACTCGGAACTCAACAGCCGGACTCGTGAGGGACGTCTATCTTGGCATTAGCAGAACTTCACGCACATCGCGGATTCCTCAACATCAACAAGATCACTCATCGTAAATAACATAGGCTACTACATGGACACAGACTCCTTACAGGTCCCACGGACATGCAATAAAGATGGGACCCTTGGGGGGTACAGGTTGGACTTCATCGGCCCCCACCCCCAGTTGGGGTGGGACCAGAATGAAGTTCGCGACAGATACTTCAGTGTTCTTTGAGGTATTGGGAGGGCAATGGGTGGAGGTGGGAGGGGGGGAAATGTTACTATTTCATTTATGGTTTATTGTAGTTTTCCGCATCTACAGTATGTTTCCTGATGGTGAATGCTGCGTCTCACAAGCATCCAATTCTCACACCATATATTATGTCTCTACCCTCGAGTACGTCTGCTCTCCTCGGTGTAATTAAGGTCGTCTCCTGCCTGGAATGTGCAAGGTCTCTTAGATAAGATTAAACGGGGGGCAATTCTTAAAAGTGCGAAGAGATTGGGGGATGATGTCTTGCTTCTACAGGAGACCCACCTATTGGGGTCCCGCGCCCCTTGCTTTGCCCGCTATGGGTATATTCATGTTTATCCTTCAGGGTTTACAAGAGGCTCACAGGGAGTTGCTATAGCCATAAGTAAGACCTTGACCTCGGTCACAGGCCTGCACTCTCCCCGGCAGCTCCATCGCCTCTGACGTCACCGCTGAGCCCCCAGCCTGGGTGATCTAGGCTGCTGTCTGCCCTGTTGTGTGCCGTGGCTGCCCTGAGTGCCGCGAAGCGGTAATTATTGACCACCTCATCCTGCGGTTGCATATCTCATTGCAGTTGTTGCTATTGTGTACTTTGTGTCCATATCTTTATTCTTTACTGTGTTTTTCGTACTGTGCTCATTGTGTTTATAATTTACTGCTCATTGTGTTGTTGCTCTGTTAATTTACTGCTCCTCTCTTATCCCCTCTCCGTTCCCCACCTCCCTGCTCCCGCCGCTGCTGCCCCGCGGCCCCTCCCCCCTGCCCTCGCCCGTTTCCCGCCTCCCAGCTGAGCATCCCTCCCCTACATAATGCCGACCACTGCGCGGTCGCGCCAAAGGCGCGCCTAAGGCAAGCCCGTCCGCGCACCGTACGCGACCAGCGCCAGGAACCCTGGACCTCCGCACCTCCAACGCTACAGCCCAACAGCACTCCACGAACTCAACCCAGGCCGCAACAACAACTGTAAGCTAGCCTCGCCGGCCGACACCCACGGACCCTTCAGCTGTCACCGCTGCCGACAAAGCTACAGCACCGCCAGGAACACGGACCCTGCACAACCCGACCGCAAGAACACAACCGAACCGAAGACCCTGCAATGCATCCTCCTCAACGTCCGATCCCTCCACAAACGCGCCACCGAAATCTGGGACCTCCTCGACAGCATCACCCCGGACGTAGCGTTCTTCACCGAAACCTGGACCAACACCACCTCGGGACCGGACATCGCCATTCCCCAAGGGTACAAGATCTCCAGAAAGGACCGCCACACCTGCCCGGGAGGAGGAATCGCCATCGTCCACAAATCCACCCTCCGCCTGAGCACACTCCCCGACGAGCCCACAGACGCGATGGAACATCTGCACTTCAAGATACAGACCAACCCCACCACCACCCTCCGAGGAACCCTCATCTACCGACCCCCTGGACCCCGCGGACCATTCACCAACTGCATCACGGACATCATCTCCCCGCATGCCATTGCATCCACCAACTACACCCTGCTGGGAGACCTCAACTTCCACATCGACAACCAACTGGACCCCAACACCACATCCCTCCTGGACAACCTCCACAACATTGGACTCCGCCAAATCGTGACCGAACCCACGCACTCAGCAGGACACACCCTCGACCCCCTCTTCACGACAGGAAACTCCATCACCTTCAGCCACACCACCGAACTCCCATGGACTGACCACTGATGCGTCCACTTCACCTTCAGAACACCCACCATCCACAGACACCGGCACCTGCTCCCACGAAGAAACTGGACCAGAATCACCGACGACCAGCTCACCTCCTCACTCAGCAACTCCACCCCAACCATCACGGAAAACGACGACCCGAACTCTGCACAGATAGATCTCCGACAGCGCCAACACCATAGCCCCCCTCAAGAAAATCAACAACACCCACGCCAAGGAAGCCAGATGGTTCACCACCGAACTTCGAGAGTCCAGATGCACCTGCCGCCGCCTCGAAAAAGCCTGGAGGAACACCAAATCCACTGAATCTCACAACAACTTCAGAGCCGCTACCAACGCCCACCACCAACTAATCAGAAAAACGAGGAAAAAAGCGATTGAAGACAGAATCTCCACACACGCACACAACAGCAAAGAACTCTTCAACATCATCAAGGAGTTCGCCCAACCCACCAGCGAGTCGACTGACATCCCTCCCTCACAAGACCTCTGCGACAAACTCAGCACCTTATTTCACCACAAAATCAAGAGCATCTACGACAACTTTGACGAAGACAACCAACACACGGAACCCCCACCAACCACCCCGACACCCTGAAGCCAACGATTGACAGCTGGACAGCCCTCACCACCGAAGACACACTGAAGACAATAAAGTCAATCCACTCCGGGGCCCCCACGGACCCCTGCCCCCACCACATCTTCAACAGAGCCGCCGACACCATCGCACCCATGCTCCGCCACACCATCAACCGCTCCCTGGCGACCGCCTTGTTCCCCGACGACTGGAAACACGCCGAGGTCAACCCCCTCCTGAAGAAACCCTCGGCGGACCCCACCGACCTCAAAAACTACAGACCCATCTCCCTGCTCCCGTTCCCTGCGAAAGTTATCGAGAAAGCCATCAACAGCCAACTCGCCACATTCATCGAAGAGCACAACATCCTCGACTCCTCCCAATCCGGCTTCAGGAAAAACCACAGTACGGAAACCGCCCTCCTCGCTGCAACAGACGACATCCGCACCCTACTGGACAGAGGAGAAACAGTAGCCCTCATCCTCCTCGACCTCTCAGCGGCGTTCGACACAGTCTCCCACCGCACCCTAATACGCAGACTTCACGACGCAGGGATCCAGGTCAATGCCCTCGACTGGATCAGCTCCTTCCTCTCCGGCAGAAAGCAGTGGGTCAGACTCCCCCCTTTCCTCTCGGACCCTACACCAACCACCTGCGGAGTTCCTCAGGGGTCCTCCCTCAGCCCAACGCTCTTCAACGTCTACATGGCGCCGCTCGCCCCCATCGTCAAAACCTACGGACTCAACATTGTGTCATACGCAGACGACACCCAACTCATCCTCTCCCTAGCCAACGAACCCGACACCGCCAGACACAACTTTTGAGAAGGCATGGAAGCCGTCGCCAAATGGATGAAGAATAGCTGCCTACA
The DNA here is from genome assembly GCA_963921515.1 of Calotriton arnoldi. Taxonomy (NCBI): domain Eukaryota; kingdom Metazoa; phylum Chordata; class Amphibia; order Caudata; family Salamandridae; genus Calotriton; species Calotriton arnoldi. The sequence continues at coordinate 3,490,669 of CAWUFW010000548.1, forward strand.
ACTAAACACCAACAAGACGGAAGTACTCATCATGGGCCCAAACCCCAACGCCTGGAACGACACCTGGTGGCCCCCCGCCCTCAGAAACCCGCCCACCCCCACGGACCACGCACGCAACCTGGGAATCATCCTGGACTCCGAGCTCAAAATGGACCGCCAGATCAACTCAGTCTCGCCCTCCTACTTCCACACCCGCCGCCTCCTACGTAAGACCTTCAAATGGATCCCCCTTGAACACAGAAAGACCGTCACTCACGCCCTGGTCACCAGCAGACTAGACTACTGCAACACACTCTACGCCGGAATAAACAAAAACCTCACCCGCAAGCTACAGAACATCCAGAGCGCCGCCGCAAGACTGGTCCTCAACCTGCCAAAACACTGCCACATCTCCCAGCACCTGCGCACACTGCACTGGCTCCCCATCGAGGCAAGAGTCACCTTCAAGATGCTCACCCACGCACACAAGGCCCTCCACGACACCAAACCAGCATACCTAAACAGCCGACTCAAATTCCACGCACCCCAAAGGACCCTACGATCAGCCCAGCTCTCTTACGACGTGGTCCCACGCACCAGAAAAACCAGATTGGGAGGCCGCTCCTTCTCCTTCCTCGCAGTCAAAACCTGGAACGCCCTTCCGCTCCACCTCAGACAGACAGCATCGCTTCCCATCTTCGTAAGAAACCTCAAAACCTGGCTCTTCGACGGACCCCCTCCTTGATGGACTGAGCCTGCAACCCCCCACCCCCAGCGCCTTGAGACCCTTACGGGTGAGTAGTCGCGCTTAATAAACGCCTGATTGATTGATCCATCGTAGAATCCCATACACTCATATCCGTACCTGGACCGACATGCAGGGTTGATACGTGATCCTACACGGCATGATCTGGGGTGAGCCCATAATATTAGGCAGCGTATACGCCCCCCCACCCCTCACTCAGGCATTTTCATAGCATCTCATTGATACCTGGGGCTCACTGCTGGATGTACTTTCACTAGTGGGAGGTGACTGGAACGACGTAATAGACCCCGTTCTAGATAGATGTCGCCCCGCCTCGACACATGCCACACACAGAGAGTCCCGACTGGGTCCCTTGATTCAGACATTGGGATGGGCCGACTCATGGCGGATTTTCCCCCAATAGACACTAGCTTCACATATTCCTCCGCGGTGCATGGTTCCTTCTCTAGGCTGAACTACATTTTTGTCTCCAGGGCTCATGTCTCTAGGGTGGAGGCGGCGGATATTCTTCCAAGAGGCTTGTCGGATCATTCCCCGGTCCAAATCCAGCTGTAAATCGGGCCCAGGCACTCAGCATTTCACTGGCGTATATCGCCCTGGCATCTACATAATCCCACTTATAAAACAAATCTTCACACTACATTGGTTGAATATTTCTCGTTCAATACGAAATCGGCACCCTCCGCTTCGACCCTGTGGGAGGCCATGAAGGTCACCATTCGGGGGTTTGATATCAGCCACTGCACGTCTGCTAGACGTCAAAAGAGAGCGGACCTGGTACAACTCGAAGCCTTGATCTGTAGGACAGAGCGTGAGGCCTTGGCGCCGGTAGGTAACAATGCCCACAGGCAACTGGTTGTACTGCAGAGGCAATACCAAAGCCTCCTTCTTGACGAAGCCAAATTGGCCTGGCAGGCCACACAAAGCCGTATTTATCAATGGGGGATAAATCAGGAAAAATTACTGCAAAGATTGTGTCAACAGGCCTTAAAACCGTTAGAAGTCCCCGTGATCGCTTCGCCTCATGGAGAGATGTTGTCAGACCCCACCTCCGTTGCCTCGATTTTTGCGGACTTTTATCGCACACTGTATTCTAAACGGGAGGTCATATCTGAATCCCAGATTGAGGAATTCTTCCTTGACATTCCGCCTCGGGCGCTGTCCGACTCAGCACGAGATTCCCTAGATGAACCTATCACGCTCGAAGAGCTCACGGCGGCGGCGGAGCTTGCGTCGGGAAAGGCACCGGGACCCAACGGGTTCCCCGGTGAGTTTTTCAAGGCATTTTCATCTATACTGGGGCCACATTACTTAGCGACTCTGGAGGGTGCCCTCCAGGAAAAGATCCTCCCATTGGACTGGAGGTACGCTGAAATCGTGGTATTTCTTAAACCGGGACGGCCCCCGGACCTTTGCTCGTCCTACAGGCCTATATCCTTGCTCAATTTTGAGGCCAAACTCTTAGCCAAAATATTGGCGAATCGATTGCTCCCACACCTAGCAGACTTAATCCATCCTGACCAGGCCGGCTTTATGCCACACAGGACGACCCGACACAACATCCGTAGACTCCACAATGCCATTGCAGCTATTGACCGATTGGACGGGCCAGCTGCCCTGCTCCTCGTCGACATGGACAAAGCCTTCGATTCGGTAAGCTGGACTTACATGTTCATCTTGCTGAGACATTTAAATATGGGTCCCCACCTTATGACTTTGATCAGACTGCTATATACTGATTTAACGGCCGCCATACAGATATCTGGCTCAATATCAGATCCTTTCCCAATAAATCGAGGTACTCACCAGGGCTGTCCCCTTTGACCCCTTCTATTCGCCCTGGCTGTGGAGCCGCTCGCAGCCTGGATAAGACACGACGCTCTATATAATGGATTTGAGTGGTCCGTGGGCATTTCTGACCGCATAGCCTTATATGCAGATGACATCCTGTTCTTCTTGACCCATCCTCATCTCACCGGGCCCTGGATAATTCAGGTCATGCGTATTTTTGGCGAGACATCCGGCCTTTATATGAACCCCACTAAGTCTCAAATCTGGCCACTTTGGGGATCGTTGGGTAGAGGGAGATGGACGGACGGCCTGCAGCATGTATCACAGGGCTTCACATATTTAGGCGTTTTCATATCAGACAAGCAAACACTCTCCTGGACAGAGAACCTGGAAAAGATTGCTACCAAAGTTAAGGCAGAGATGAAAAGCTGGGCTTCGCTCCCTCTTTCACTCTATGGAAGATCGGCCATCTTCAAGATGGTCTCCCTGCCGAAATTACTGTATCAACTGCAATCCCACCCATATCCGATTTCGATGACCTGGTTCCGACAAATAAATACTGCCCTGGGCCAATTCATGTGGGGGGGGGCTCCACGGCCAGAGTCGCCCTGCGTACATGTATGCAATCTACATACTGCGGTGGCATCGCCACGGCCGACATACACTCCTATTATGTGGCATCACAGCTACAGGTTCTGAACGAGTGGTGGAATGGGCCCAGGGACGAACCTGCCTATAGGATAGAGCGATGGATTATGGGGGAACCATCCCTATACCCCCTCCAATATAGTAGAGTATCCCCAAGGGGACTCCCCCCCCACTCCGCCACATTGGTTAGTAATTCTGTCCTGGAGACAGGCATCGCGGCATATGGGCTGGTGGGGACGCCTCACTAGGGAGACCCCACTGTGGCGAAACCGCCTAATTCCTCAGGTAGCAGATTTACAGGGGTTAAGCGGATGGGATAACATAGGTATCTCAACCCTGGGGGACGTCATGCGGGGTCCCATCATGAAGTCCTTCCATGATCTCCAAGAGGAATTTTCTATGCCTCATTCTCAATTTTATAAATATTTACAGCTGCGCCATGCCTTACAGTCCTACATTGGAGGCCTGTCAACCCTGCCCGAGTTCAGTCCACTAGAGAGCAAGCCCCTGATGGGTGACCTGAGAGACCATAGAATTTTTAAAATCTACCAAACCCTAGTTACAGACAGCCCTACAACACTAGCATCCCTACGGGCCTCATGGGACACAGATATAGGGCCCATAGATAATGACGATTGGTCCTAATCACCACGAGGAGCCGCAATCCCCACCCTACTCCGGTATATACAATTTAAATACTTATAGAGTTTACTACACTCGACATAGATTATGGCGGGCTGGGTTTATCGCCTCTCGCCTATGTCTGCGCTGCCACGCAGAGGAGGGCACCTTCCTACATACAGTCTAGACGTGCCCTACCCTTGACAGATTTTGGCGGGGGTTTTACAATGCCTATCCGAAGTATTAAAATGGGATATTCCTCGATCCCCCAAACTCACACTTCTGCACTGCACAGATGAAATAGGGGGCAATCGTTGTAAAAGACATTTACTATTCTTGGGCTTGACACTCGCCAAAAGGGACATCGCACAACACTGGAAAGCTGCAAATCCCCCTCGCATATCGACATGAAAGGGTGGCTTGGATTATGCCATGGAGCTTGAATACGGCCAGTATTCATTGCCCAGGGTTGTCCCCACAAGCATACTAAAATCTGGAAGCAGTGGGCCACATACAGGAATATACCCTTCGAGACGCACACATCAGGAGATCTTCTATCACTGCCCGATGTGGAAACAAACCGTTAAAATTGTCGCCGCACACTGTCACTTTACTCCCGCAACAGTGACACATGCAATCATGAGACGCAGGCAAGAGCTCAAGCGCAGATTCCAGCCTGTTAGGATGCGGTTGTTGTTGTTTTGTTCAATGTATGTTATCCTTCGATATTGGATATGCTGTGGAATGTCACTTCTCTCCTTTCACAAATGTCATTATTCAAATGTCCTTTATCGTACAGTAATCTTGTATTGATCTTCATAAAATCAATAAAATATGTTCCAAAAAAAAAAAAATGAGCAGGGTCTCTAGTCAGTCTAAGAAAAAACTGCATGTCTGTGTCAGCAAATAGTTCAAAACCACAGTGTCACAATGAGCTTCGCTAAAGGGTTGACATAGAGGTTAAACAAAATAGGGCTCTGTACTGACCCCTGAGGGACCCCTACCTTAATATCTTTTTGCCAGTTCTTTTGTCGATTATTTTCCAATTGAATGAATTGAGTTCAATCAGATAAAAAAGAGAGAAAAACATTCTATTACTGTTCTTCCAATACTCAAGCCTTTCAGCTGTTTCATCAGAATCGAATGGCAGACTGTCTCAAAAGCAGCTACGGGTTGAGTAGTATGAGGGCTGCTGTACCTCCCATATCCAAAATAGCACGGATATTGTTAATAGCCTTAGCTAGTACTGCTTTCATACTATGGCCTTTCTAAAGCCTGACTGAGATGAATGAAACAGATGTTCGCTCTCCAAGTAAGTATCGAGTTGTTATTCACTACAGCTTCAACAAATTTTCCCATCATGGAAAGCAAAGATATTGGGCAATAGTTTGCCATTATTTGTGAATCGAGTGAGGGCTTTTTTTTTTTAACAAAAGGAGGGCCATGGCAGCCTTCCAAGCAGCTATATCTTTCTCAGTCTTTTGCACTTCTTCTCTGTCACAAGCTTCCTAGCCCATTGCTGTGACGCTTGTATGATTACACCTCTTAGATCCTCTGATGCAATTTTCCTGATTTCACCTGTTTGGGCCCATGTTTACTGTAGGGTATTAAGAATGCTTTAGCTTATGAAAATCACAGTGCCTCATACTCCACCTTTTAGAAGAAAAAACAAGGATTAGAAATTCAATTACAGTAAGGGTCTGTTTACAATTAAAAACCCCTCCTCCCAGTCACCTTGCCCATGAAGGACAGGCCCAGGCATATCAGAAGCAATTAGAACAGGAGTTCCAGAAAGGATAAGTTTTGCTCTGTGGAAAACACATGAATTCTGATGAGTACATATGAAGGTCCCTATTTCTCAGTAAATCTCATTCTGCTTTTGACTCTTGGTGAGGGCGAGCATTTCCCAGGTTTGTACTTTTCCAATCGTACAATAATACAATGGATTAGGAATGGGTATAGTGTGGTGTTCAGAGGGTAAGGACTAGGATGTGGTACAGGGGCAGCTCCTCTCCTAAGGCGGAGGAGCGTCGCCCCACTGCTCAAAAGGAAAAATAAAATGATAACGTATCGTTATTAGCATTTTTTTTTTCCTATTGCAGTCAGTGGCAGGGCAGGGCTGGCCAGAGCAGGGGGAAGAGTGGCTTGCACTCCCTAAGTGTGCATGAGGGTTTGGCCAGCCCTCTTGGGCCGGCCAAACAGTCATGCGCACTTTGCATGTTCCCCACCAGGCTGCATTACACAGCATGTTGAGAAACATGCACAGGCTCCCTGTCCCGTCTGAGCCTCGAACCACGGCGCTCAGACCAATCACAATTCTGCATTGCAGCTTTGTGATTGGCTCAGGGGAGCCTGTATGCCCAGGTGCTTCCTGCTGGGACTAGAGACAGGAAGAAGGAAGAGGACGTAGGAGAGGCAGCGTCAGCTGGCCGGCCGTTCTGGGTAAGTCCTTTTTTTGGGGGGGTTTTCACCCCCCCTTCCCCCCTTGCCCGGTAGCAGGCGCTGCTGATGTGGTATGATGTTCATAGATGTATTTTCAAGGGTAGGACTGTAAGGCATGATATTGATACGGGTGCGGTTGAAGGTGTGGCTTGATGCCTTCTGTATAGCAGTTAGATATTACAGAGTGGTGTGATCTAGGGAGGGGGCTTGACCTTTAAAAGAACTATATGGAAGAAGGTGCACCAAAGTGCCTCGCCACATGATGGCGCACTCCTGTGAGGCTGCTTGTGCCAGCTAGCTTATCCAACAGTCTATCGGCAGCTGGAGCGCAGACGTGTTCCTCTGCAAGTAGGAAATAGCACCACAGCCGCTTAGGGCCAGATTGCCCTCAAAATGTGACGGCTGGGAGGCAGGAGCTGGAAGAGATTGGGAGGAAATCAGAGTTACAACTCGACCCAAAATGGCTGCTCTGTGTGGTGACTGATGCAGACAGGAGCAGTGGTGATCGAGATGCCAGTGTGAACCCCCAGTGACGAGGACTGGGTAGCTGAGGCCACGCGGGACCATAGTAGTGACTGGTGGTGCTCCTGCGGGTGTGCTGCGGTAGAGCGGATGCCGTACAGACGTCACAGGAGTGTTGTGGGGCTAGAACCATTACAAATACAGGCTGCTGTAAGGCGGACAACTTGAGGATTACGCGGGGCCTGGACGAGCTCCCTGGTGGGAGCAATATACCAGGTATGCGGGACCCCACCTACTGCCCGGACAATACGGCCCATTGTGCCATGGACCTCCAGTGAGTGCTTCTCCCACGGTGGGGAGCACCAGGTACTGCCTGCAGATTTGTTTTATATCTTTTTATTTTACTTTCAAAATCAACACATTCAATAAACAATATTACAATCATTGGTCGCATGAAAACCCCTCACTTTTCAATAGAAACCCCTCCCCTCTCCCTGGTATGTATTAAATTTATGCACTACCAATGCTCATTCCCTGCCCGCTACACTCCCCTGTAGGCCCAGCAACTAGGAAGGACCGGGCCTAAACATCACTAGGGCCGATCATTGCAGTGTGTCTTGGGTACCCCTTGTGTGTTTTGTGACACGGGTTGATGCGCATCATCCCACAGGTCAAGCCCAAAGTGTCGTCTCCACGGACCCTATATTTTGTGGAATTTTTTTGGGCAACCCCTACTTTGATTTGTCATACGTTCCGCTGCCATGCAGAGGTCCATTCCATTTATCCATTCCTGGACCTTTGGGTTCTCTGTCACCCCCCACCTTCGAGCCACATCTCTCTTGGCCACCACTAATCCTAGTGTGGCAAAAATCAGTTGTTTCCTCGTTATGTCTACCTCACTCATGATTCCCAGTATGACGAATTTCAGTTCAACTGGCAACTCGTTTCCCAGTTTTGACCCTAAGGTCCCTATTATGGTCTCTCAATACGTCTGTATTTCGGGGCATGCCCACAGTGTGTGGAAGAAATCGCCTTTAACGGTTTAACAGGTGGAGCAGCATGGTGAGTCTGACCTCCCCTTCTTATGCAGTTTGTCTTTATCATAGTAAATTCTATGTAGCACCTTATATTGTATGAGGCGTAGTCTCGCTTTAATAGCTACTTCTCTGGGGTGCATTAATGCTGCTTCCCAATCAATGTCTTCTAGGGGACCAATATAATGTTCCCATCTTGTCCTCAACCCCCCCCCAGTCTGTCTGGTATATTATTGTTGATAGTTTTGTATGTGAGAGAGACTGCCTTTGCCACTAATTCTTTCAGGAGTAATATTCCCTCTAGTGGTGCATTTTCTGAGAGGTTTGTGTCCAGAATGTGCTCTGCTTGCCATGCATGGCGAAGCTGTGCGTATTTGATGAACTGGGAGTTATTTAGGTCATATTCCTGACTAAGCTCTGTCCATGTTTTGAGTTCCCCTTTACTCGTTATGTCTCCAATTGTAGAGATGCCCAGGAGGTCCCAGGTCTCAAACCCTTTAAGTTTGTGTACTTCTTTAAGTCTACTTCCTTCCCAGAGTGATGTGGCCAGTGTAGCTTGGCTCGTCCATCCTATAGCCTTTGTGGCTCTCGACCATGCTTTTAGAGTGACTTGCGTTGTGGGCAGTAACGATGATCGTCCCTTCCAACCATACAGATAGTGTAGGTGTGTGTGTGGTGTCATAGTTTCTCTTTCCAGACGGTATGTCGGATGGTCTCTAGCTCTGTGTATCCATTCATTTATAGGGACGAGGTGGGAGACCCAATAGTATGCTGCCACATCTGGTAGGGCAATCCTCCCATTGTAGGGGTTCCGCTGTAGCGTTTTAAGTGCTATTCTAGGGTGACCTCCTTGCCATAATAAAGACCTGATCCCACTTTCCAATTTCTGTAAAAACTCCCCTTGGGAGCGGGTGGTATGTGTTTTGTAAGGCATACAGCAGTTGAGTTAGTGTAATCATTTTAAAAATGGCAGCCCTTCCGAACAGGAAGAAGGGCAGGTCCTTCCAGCTCTTCGCATCTTGTCTTAAAATTTCGTAAGACCTTTCCCCAATTTTGGGTTCTACATTTCTCCCAGTGTGGAGTCAGGACGATTCCTAGATATTGAAATCCCTCCTGGACCGTTCTCAGTTCTCCAGGCATCGGCCAACTTATCTGTGTGGCGTTGGGGCAATAGAGTGTGGATTTATGCCAGTTTATTTTATACCCGGAGTGGCTGCCATATTCCACCATGGTGTCAAATAGTATCGGAATTGTCGTGTCAGGGCTTGAGACAAACAGGAGGATGTCATGAGCGTAGAGAGAAATCTTTTCCTCTTCTTCCTCTGTGGCGCTTATTTGGAAACCCCCAATTCTAGGGTGTTCTCTGATTTTACATGCGAGGGATTCCAGAGTTAACGCGAAAAGCAGTGGGGAAAGGGGGCACCCCTGCCTCGTCCCCCTCCGTATAGGGAACGGCTCCGAGCTTGTCCCATTCACTCGAACTGTGGCAATGGGTTGGTTGTAGAGGAGTACCACCCAGCTCCGAAACTTGGGCCCTATCCCGAATTTAGTCAGTGTATAGTCTAAAAAAGGCCAATGCACCGCGTCGAATGCTTTTTCTGCGTCTAGTGATAAAAATATGTGGGGTTTGTCTTGCTCTTTGACCTGCATCAGCCAGTTGTGTGCCCGTCGGAGGTTTAGGCTGGTAGCTCGGCTCGGCATGAACCCTGACTGGTCATCATGTATTAGCGATGTGATGTGTTTGAGAAGTCGGGTTGCTAAGATTGTGGCCAGTATTTTCACTTCGGTGTTTAATAGTGAAATTGATCGTTACGAACTACATGGATTGTGGGGCTTTCCCTCCTTGTGTATGACCACAATGTTTGCCATTCTTAGATCCGGGGGCAGTGCACCTTCCTCATGTGCATCCATGAAAAGCCGGAGCAGGTGAGGGGTCAGGAGATCGGTGCATCATTTATATAGCTCCGCCGGCAGTCCATTGGGGCCGGGGGACTTTCCTGGACGCAGTTTCGCCACTGCCTCCTGGATTTCCGTCAAGGACAGGTCACCCTCCAGTTCCTGTGATTTTTCCCCTCCCAAAGTTGGGGTCGTAATAGGCGCTAAATATTCCCTTATCTCTGTGTGGGATTTTGAAGGGCGGGCCATGTAGAATTCTCTATAGTATTCCGCAAATGCCCTCGCCACTTCATCATCTGCATTGTGCGTAACCCCTTGGCTGTCCACTATCTCTTTTACACATCTGGGCTGCAGCTCCTTCTTACTAATCCAGGCTAGTAGTTTCCCCCCCTTATCTCCCATCTTGTAGAGGTGATGGAGTGTGGCCTGTCTTTGCTTTTTAGCGTTATCCATGGCCATATCCCTGTATTCTTGTTGCAATGTGTTCAGTTTACGGGTCAGTATGCGGCTTTCCCTCGTATGACTTTGTTCTCCAACTCTAGTATTTTGTGTTCCATTTCTTCTAGATATTTGCTTCTCTCTTTCTTTTCCCAGGCTATCCGGCGCCGGGCTCTATCTCTTAGTACCGCGTTGTAAGCCTCCCATACTGTCACCCCGGATGAGACCGAGTTCGCGTTTTCTTGGAAGTATATTTCTGTGTCGGCCCAAACACCCTCAAGGATTCTGCTTGTCTGAATGTCCCACGCTTTAAGTCGCCATCCCCGTCCACTGCCCTGTCTTCTTACTCCTAATTTGACAAGGAGCTTCTAGTGGTCTGAGAGGCCTTTCGCTGTATAATCTGCTCGTTCTACCTCTTTTAATTTGTCGACAGGGATGAAAACATAATCCAGTCTAGAATATGTGTTGTGTGCGCCCGAGTAGCGCGAAAATTGTTTAGCGTGTGGGTGCTTGTGTCTCCAGGCATCCACCAACCCCATTGCACTGGCGAACCTTGACAAGGGCGTGGTCTTTGTGGGTTTATCCCCTCCCTCTGAACGGTCCATTGCGGGGTCAAGTATGTCATTAAATCCCCCCCCCCCACTATGTGTAAGGCCGAGGGAGTTTCGAGTAGGACATCTACTACTTTGCTCATTGTGGGTGCTTGAAGTCTGGGCAGTGCATACACGCAAATCAAGGTCATCTCTGTCTGCCCCCAATGGCCGGTCACTCCCACATACCTGCCCAGTGGGTCTTGCCAAAGTCTTGTGGTTTGATAGGGGATAGTTTTCTTAATCTTTATTGCTACCCCCCCTCATCCCTGTGGTATATCCCAAGTACGCTAGCACTGTGTATGCTCCCCTACTTATAAATGTGCATTGTGTGCCCTTGAGGTGTGTTTCTTGGAGCATCACGATGTCCGGGTGGATTCTTTTTATGAATTGGTTCACTAATCCCCTTTTTATTTTATCTCACAGACCATTGACGTTCCACGTCAGTATTGTAGTCCCGGTGTTTATCTGCCATTTGTCTGGTTCCAGGGAATATTTTATTTTCATCCACCAGGGAACAGAGTGTCTCTCTATGATTTTAAGTATTCTAACGGAGTTCCATTTCCTGGCGGATTCAGCGACCAATAAACAATAAAACATATAACTAACCCCTAACTCAGTGTTTGCCCCTTGACCCCCCCCCACCTCCCGCAATCCCCCCTCAGCATCTTCTCCCCATATCAAATGAAGTGGTTCTCAGCCGGAGAAGACCGGGTGGTCTGTCGTCCACCCCTCACAGTTCACTGCTATGTATTAACTCCCCAACTTTAATAACTTTTAGTTCAGTTTGCGATATTAATCTCATGCAAAAAAGTACGTATCGCCTTCGTGGGGCTGGGTGTGGCTCATGTGTGTCCTCCCACCGGAGATCAAGTGCCTACTCCCAAATTGATCAGTTCTGGGTCAGGCGGTGCGTTTTCTTCCAGCTGCCAGTGTCTCTCTTCTTCTCTCTCCAGGGCCTGTATTTCTGCTGCCAGCGGGTGCAAGGATTCTGGTCCCGAGGACACCTCGGTGTCATCGGAGTCAATGTGTGGATCGGGGGATTTGGTTCTCAGCTTTGCCTCATTTTCCGGTCTGGGCCTCGTATCTTCTGTTTGGGTTTGACATCTTTGATCTTGGGTTGCTTTTCTGAGGGCGTAGGGAGTTTCACTTCCAATTCTTCTCACTCGGTTTCCCGTTTTGTTTGTCTTATGGTGCGGTGTCTGTTGTCTCCCCTCTGCATTCCACCTGTTGAGTTTGTCGGATGTCGCCCCCACCGTGGTCCGGAGGTTGGTTCTTTCTTCTATCCAGGCCCATGCCTCCTCCGGGGTTTGAAAGAAGATCGATTTCCCCAGGTAGATCACCTTGAGCTTGGCGAGGAAGAGAAGCATATATTGGACTTGAAGGGCCCTGAGTTTTGCTTTCACTGAGTCGAATGTTCTCCTCTGTCTCTGCACGTCGCGGCTATAATCTGGAAAGGTCATTATCTTTGAGTTTTCATATCGGACCTCTACCTTGCGGCGCATTTCACGTAGAATCACGTCTCTGTCCATGAAGTTGAGTAGTTTCGCGATGATCGGTCTTGGCGCCGCACCAGGGGGGGCTTGGCGCTCAGTGCGCCGCACTCTCTCTATTACGAAGCAGGTAGGGAAATGATCTGCCAGGATGATATCTCTGAGCCAGGGCGTCAGGAATGCTGTTGTGTTCGCCCCCTCTGATCCTTCCGGAAATACCACAAAACGGAGGTTGTTTCTCTGGGCCCTGTTTTCTGCATCATCAATTCGCCACAGCATGTCCGCGGTTGCGTTGCGCATATCTTTCATCCCTTTATGGAGGTCCTTCACTGTATCTTCAACCTCTGAGACTCAAGTCTCTGCCTCCGTCACTCTTTCAGAGACTTTACGTAGGTCCTGGCGAAGAAGTGACACTTCTGAGCAGACTTCCCCGATCTTACCCTCCAGAGTTTTTCTGGAGCTTTGTATAGCTTGGAGGAGTACTTCTGTGTCTGGTGGGGGCTGCGTCTGCTCCGCCAATTCAACTTGTGGTGGCAGTGGTTTTGTGTATCGATCCATTTTTCCTTGCATTGGGTGTTTGGGCTCTTTATACTTGGCCATCATCCTGGGTAGCTGCCCCAGTCTTTAACCCTTCAGGTTTTGGGATCCACGGCCCTTTCTTTTCCGGCTTACCTAGTCGGGACTCACCAGGGCTCTTTGGGTCCCGCCTTCTAGCGTTCTTCAGTTGTGTGGGGGGGCACTGTGTGAGGGGGTGCATGAGGCACAATTCGTTCACCTTGGACCTTTTCTTCTGGCGAGTTACCTCTCGAGGTTGGCCTGTGGGAGCTCAATGAGGTGCCCAGGCACCCTTTCACCTCTGTGTAGCTTGTGGCCTCCCCAGGCCCTGATCACCATCACTTCTGCAGTGCCTGTCTCCTTTCTACTCTTCCAGGTCTTCTGCCTCTGTCTCCCCGTTATAGCACCACCTCTGGCCCTCAGTGAGCTGGTGGTGATGTGTGCCAGGTATTTCAGTGAGTTGCTGCCTCTCACCTCTGTTGGGCCTCTACATGAGTTTGCATTTTTCGCGCTCTGGCCATTTTGGTTTCTGTACTGTTTCTTCATGTCGGAATCCTTGGCTTGTGCAGCAGATGATGGACAAGTGGCCCCAGCCCCTCTCACCACCTGTCTTGGGGCGGTGCTCTATTTATGCCTTCCGCTCTGCCTCTCTTTTCCCTCTTTCCCAAACCGGGCACTGCTCTGTGGTCTCCCCACCTCTTCCCGGCACAGGCTTCTGCTCCTGTGTTCCCGCTGGATGGGATCCGCTTCCATCAGGCCTCCGCTGTCCGTGGCTTACTTTCAGCACAACCCCCGTTCACCGGGGGCCTCGACCGCGGGTCTCCTCTACCCCCCGTCTCGCACCACCAACTGCTTCTGGAACGAGGGGGAGACCCTCGATCCCTTTCCTCCCTCTGTTCGTCCCGCACTGCTGCACCACCAAGCCGCCACACCTCTCTCCCGTCTCTGGCACTCACCCAGAGGGGACGCTGCTCAGCTGTCCTGCGGGGGGTCTGCTTCAACCGGACCTCTATCTTCCGGCTTTCCTTCTCGGTCAGTGGAGGAGGCCTGCAACAGACAGCTACTTCTCCGGATTTGCGGCCGCTACGGCCCCCGCTCCCCTGCTGACCCTTTCTCCCGGTTGCTAGCCGTGCTGTGTCTTCAGGGATGGGTGGTGGGAGGGGGTCTCTCATGTTCCCTCAGACCGCAGCAGTGTCCGGAGATTTCGCGGGTCCTCCGCGCGCTCTCCTTCACCTACTTGTAATCAGAGGCATCTCAGGCATGTTGGGCCACCATTTTGAGTCACGGTCGGTGCTGTTTTCGCCCGCAGTTTCTCACCCTTATATCAAGACCGGGCAGCTTCCCCCTCTTCCAAAATGTTGCGGTATGTTTTGTCCTCTTTTGGGGGCCCTTCAAGCCCCGTTTTTGCTCTGGGATTTTGTAGGATTAGGTCCGGATGAATGGGTCCGGTGGGAGCCCTCTAAGCCAGCGTCTTACTTTTACTTTACTTACCATTGGTCAGGACATGCCCTACTGCCTGCAGATTTATACCTTACTGCCATTGACAACTGGACATAGCTAGTGACCAGCACCCCAAGGCAGTGGGATCACCATATGGTGATATAAAAGTGAGAGGGTGGACCCCCATACTTACACAGCAGCTGTGTGTTAGGTCCCCAAGGAACACCACTAACTGGGCTGCTATAATCCTCACAATGGGGAAGGGGGCGCAAAACAGGCCAAACTCCCCTTTGAGTCAAAAAAGCCCAGAAGGGCCCAATCATCGGAAAGGGCCACTGAGGTCGCTGATGTGGGGCAAGACACGGAGAAACCGGACATCAAGAAACTCCTGCTGCAAATGCAAAAAAGTCTTACATCCATAGACAGTAAGCTAGACATGCTCACCAATAGAGTGGACAAGAGGATTGCTACCCTTAAGCCCGAGAAATGGCTCACCATACCACAACCAAAACCTGCATTTCCACTCTAGATGACGACAGTCGCTCAAAGGGAGAATCTTCTCAGCATGGTCAAAATCTTAGACATCATCAAAGCCAAAAATGAGGACCTTGAGGCCTGATTGAGGCTTAACAATTTGCGGATAGTGGGCATTGCAGAGTCCACAAATGTAGGAAATATAGCAGAACATGTGGAGTCTCTTCTCAAGACGCTGTTTGGTTCGGACAGCTTTTCCACTCTTGACAGTTGAACCAGCACACTGATCATTTGGGTCTAGACCTCCCCCTGGGTCATTGCCTTGCCTGATTATCGTCTGTCTGCTGAACTTCAAAGATAGAGACACAGCGCTGCACATAGCACAAGAGTAGCTGGCACCAACACATGACGGAAACTCCATCGCGATATTTTCAGAATTTACGATGGCAGTGCTAGAGAGGTGACAAGAGTGCCTGCCCTTAAAATGTAAACTAGGTCAGCCAAACATCCACAATTTGCGTAAAACACCTCCTTACTACCAAGACAGACCCTGCTAATAACAAGAACAAGCCAAGTGAGAGCTCCAGCGACATGAGGATATCTGGACCGTTTGACTCAATATACAAATGGCCCGCACTTCGTGACAGACACTATCTCCCTTGGGACCACCAAGGAAGACCAGCTAGGTTCGGAACTGTAAAACCCTCACAGGCCGCTGTAGTACAATTGCATAAGATGATTTGAAGGGCCTCGTGAATGGCAACCCACTGGGAAGACTGACGACCACATACAATCGAACTGGAGCCAGACGTCCAGTCTCAGAATGCAATACCCAGCAGACACCTCCCTTTTAGGAGGTGTTGGTAGGCCGCACTCACTCCCCCTCAATGGCTGGTGTGGGAGGGGGGATGTTATATATGTTAACGTGTGATATCAATGGAACAACACTCGTCCACAGGCTTGCATACATGGAAAGGATGCCCGGGTAAAACCCCAAACATCTATATTCAGCTGGGGGCCAGGCTTAACTCACTTAACCCGCAATGCATTAAAGTACTGACCGCCCTATGTCAATCTTATTTCTGATATCATAAAGTGTCTAAGGCTAGAATATCCCAGAAAGGCATGCCTCTTACTGGCATATTTGGATAGGCATCAGATTGATATAGCCCTGTTATAGGGACACATCTTTATGCCGGGGAATGTCTATATTTGCCCTTAAATGAAGCCATCACAGCTCATTCACAAACTCATTCACTTATACCAGAGGGACTGCGATACTGGTTAAACAAGGCTCCTCATTTCAACTCGTACACAAGTTGAACGACACGCAGGGCTGATCAAATATCCAAGCACATATAAGCAGGAAACACACTACTCTCATTAATAGCTATGGTCCCAACTCCATCGACCCAGCATTCCTGCAGAAACTGTTGACCAAATGCATTGTGCTCTCCCCCCCCAGACAATACTAAGGGGAGGAGACTTAAATCTAGTTTTAGAGAGACAGCTAGTCGACTTCAATGCTGGCCCTCGCATAAACCAAATTGCTGCCAATGCTCTGAAAGTTATTATGGAAGAGGGAGAGCTTGTAGACATATGGAGGCACCGATTCCCCAACGTCAGAGGAGGGACACATGTCTCCATCTCACATGGATCATGGGTACGACTCTACTATTTGGTGGATATACTCTATATTTGCAGTTGGGCTGTCAGCGTTGATTAGTTCACATTCGCACTCTCAGACCACTCGCTTGTGGGCTTAGAAATAGAGCGGGAATAAAATATAGGGAGCAACCCCACTTGCCAAGAGACAGGGTACCACAGGTGAAGGAAAAGAAAGAACTCTCTTGGAACACCACATACACAAAAGAAATATATCACTCTAAATATGTCGTTCGGTCACTTGACCATACACATCCATCATAAAAAAGGCATAGGTCTGAACCCAAAGAGCAACCACATGTAACACAGAGATAAAAAAGCTCACACTTCGGGGGTAGATTCAATGTTTATTAAAATTCATTAGGAAAAAATATTTCGAAATATACATCAATACATAAAATTAAAACCATAATTAAAAACCATACTAAAAGCATAAAAACCATTAATGAGAGACAAAAGCAAATGTGTGAAAGCAATCAAATTCATCAGATAAAGGTTATTCCCAACCGGAATCTCATATGTAAACACCATCAGTCTATTCACATCTTTGTAGTATTAGACATATGGCTGTTCCTGGATATAACCCACTATATCAGTACAGGCGTTTTTAATAAACTTAGAAATAGAGCTACTTGCACCCAACCATATGGCCTTCACATGGCGATTATCACCACCCACCTTACAAGACACCGTATTCAGGGATGAGGTCCGAGGCGAAATGGAGAGCTTCTTCCAAATCAATGAACAATTCATCACATCAGTATGCATACTATGGGAAGCCTTCAAGGCATACATGCGAGGCATCTGCATGGCCAAGCAATGTGGAGTTCGTCGAGCCCTAAGGGAGCGACTGAACAAACTAGAATGTGACCTGCGTTTGCTCGAGATCACACACATGAACCATGAACCAGCGGACATCTTGAACTCTTGCTGAGATGAGACAGTTGCTTACCAAATATACTGAAACGACGAAACAGGAGGTCAAACATTTAAAAAAAATACTGCTGTCCGAGTGTATGAAGAAGCGGAAAGACCGAACAGAATGCTGGCCTTCCTCTATGGACCCCGACAGCCCCAACAGAACATTACAGTTCTGGTAGGAACTGATGGTACGCGTAAGCAAGATGCTAAGTCTATAGTGACTGAATTCGTGACATATTACATGGAGCTATATGCATCCCGCAGACATGCCTCTCTGGCGGACTATTGTGCATACTTTGATTTCATAGCGATGGCATGGCTGGAAGGCCCCCGTAGACAATTTCTTGAGGCACCAATCACTTTTGATGAGCTCACCACAGTGCTCTCCAGTCTTCCCACAAATAAAGCCCTCGGAAATTACTGATTTCCAGCAGAATTTTATAAATCCTATTCACAGCTATTAGTACCTAGACTCCTACAGATATACAATGAAGCGTTCACCCAAGGAACATTACCACCCTGATTCTGAGAAGCTAGTGTAATCATGCTCCTGAAGCCAGACAAGCCTCCCGCACATCATATAGGCCACTGTCTGTTATCAATACAGACGTTAAGATACTGGCCAAAGTCCTAGCCATTTGTTTGCTTCTCCTGCCGGACCAGGCAAGATTGATACTGGGACAGTTCACAGCTCTC
This sequence comes from Calotriton arnoldi, assembly GCA_963921515.1. Lineage (NCBI taxonomy): Eukaryota > Metazoa > Chordata > Amphibia > Caudata > Salamandridae > Calotriton > Calotriton arnoldi. The sequence goes on from CAWUFW010000548.1 coordinate 3,508,580, forward strand.
AATGTGAGAACAATTTTTGTTCTCCTTCATCAATTGAAACCAGACATGGAAGCAGTGGCAGTATTTTTATATGCTACCAAGGCATTTGACTCTTTAGAGTGTGACTTTCTCTTCGTGGTCCTAGGTAGATTGGGTATGCCAGCAGGCTTCCTGAGGTGGATCCGGCTGCTCTATACTGGCCCTACCACCAGAATTGGTATGAATGGGATCTATTGGGAGAAGTACCTGCCAAGGATGCCCACTCTCTCCATTGTTGTATGCGCTAGCAACAGAACCACTGGCTTGTGCAGTTTGGCAGGAACACAGAAATAAAGGATTAATGTTTTCCCAAAGGAATCTCATAATCTCCCTATTTGCGTACAACATTACGCTGCACATACGAGAGTCGACCCTCCGCTTGTCTGGTCATGGGGCTTGATTCACAATGGTAACTTACACTTTTGAGTAAGTTTACACTTGTGAATACGTTTACTACTTTATGGTATTCACAAACTCCACTTTTGTAATAACTTACACTTTTGTATTAGGTCCAGCACTACTTATCATATGGCCAACCACTGGTACTACAACGCCCTCCCAAAGAAAGTTATGGAGGTAGGGGCTTACTACAAAAGTGTAAATTACTACAAAAGTGCAGTTTGTGAGTGCCAAAAAGCAGTATGTTTTGTTGTAGAATTAATGCAAAACGTACTACAAAAGTTGTTTGTTGTGGAATGAGTTTTCTTTCTTAGAACTGAGACAGAAAGCAAGATGGCGGCCGCATAGACGCTTCACGGCGGAGCTCTCTCCCTTGATGCCTCTCACCCCCCGCTCCTTACCGCTGCCGCTGTGCTTTGCTGGCGGTTGTCGGTGGATTGGGCGTTTGACCAGGCGGTGCCCTCCCTGGTCTGTTTGGCGCCCGGCGGGGTGATAGGATCCCCTGCACCGGGGGACGCCGCGAGCGAGCTTGTCAGCTGGTTTTCCTCGCTCCTGGTGCGTGTGACGCGGAAGTGCTGCGGAGCCCTCTGCAGGTGGGCGGGCTTTACGCAGAGAATCTCCGGATTGGCTGCTGGCTCCCGCACCGGCTTTAGCTGGGTGTTTGCGCCTGCTGACATGGCCCCAAAGGCTGCTAAACACCAGAAGGACAAAGGAGAAACATTTTCCTCTTCTGCAAGACCTGCTGCTGCACGCGCGCTAGGGCCAAGACAGGAGTCTCCTTCAAATCATGCTAGCGGGGGCTCAGGTAAGCCGATTGACTCTTGCTTGTATAAAAATTGGTCGGAGAGCATAGGTGTAAGGAAAAGGAGGAATCAAGTGATGGCTAAGAATACCGGGTCGGGCTTGGCCTCTGAGGAAGGACTCTCTGGCTCCAGCAAGGACACTTTGCCTCAGCCACAGGCAGTTATAATGGAATTTTTTACTATCAAGGGTCTTGGTGGGGGCCCAGCCCACATGGACTCCGCTGAGAAGCTGGGTGAGTCAGACTCAAGTGGTGTCCCGGCGTCCAATGCTATGGTTGGGGGATCTTCCGCACCACTAGCTGCATTAGCTGAGTCAGATCTGGCAGACTCTTGCGGATTGTCTTCGTTGTTACTAGAGCAGTCCCTTCATTCTGTGATAGATGAAAAGGGTGCTGCCCCTAGCAATCCCATAGTGGTGGATCAGGCTCCTCCTGGTAAAGTGGGTAAAGCTTAGCTCGCTCCTCGGTCTGCCACCTTTGGGAGGGAGGGAGTAGCAAGGACTACAGTATAGATCAGAGTGAGTTGGCGGCGGTGGCCCTCACAATGGACAGGGCGGACAAATTCTTCTCTCTCACAGATGGTTCAGACTCAGAGGTGTCTAACTCGTACCTCAGCGAGAGCGGCGGTACTAACTCTTCAACCTCTGGCTCTAGCACACTGGAAGCGCCTGAGACAGTGCTCAAACGCTCAAACCATCAGAAGGGTCTTAAAGACAATATAGACTCCCGGAGGAGGAGAGTGAAGAATTCAGTCGGCAGTGGCCTGAAATGGGATTATTCCCATACAAAAATACTTGGGACCCCGGAGGAAGCCTCAGCCCTGAATGAAAACCGCTTCGTCCGCCGTACAGCCAGTGGGGAGTGTGTCCCTAAACCCCAGGTTGGGTTTAATCTTGGAGTCAATCAAAGAGCATCGGGCCGAGACACGGGCGGACGGCAAAAGGGCAAGGCAGGCTACAAAAAAGCTGGAAGGTGTCATCCGGAAGGTGGGGAAGGCATACTCCGAGATCGGTGAGCGCCTCAGCTGTATTGAGGACAGGACTACACCTCTGGAGACAGATGTGGCAGCTGTTAAGGAGCAAGCTAAATCGCATGATGCCCAACTAATAGACGTACAGTGGAAGCTAGAGTACATGGAAAACCGGCAGCGCAGGAATAATCTTCCCTTTTTTGGGCTTAATGAAGGCCTTGAAGGGGATGACATTCGTTCCTTCATGTTGGATCTCTTAAAGAACGCCTTCCCTGAACTTTCTGGATGGAACTGGGCGTCAGAAGTACAAAGAGTTCACTTGTTCACGGCTGCTCGTAATAGGCCTGTCCAGGCTAGTAGAGATCCTAGACAACCGAGGGCTAGCCTAGTATTTTTTGGCAATTTCCTGCTGCGCCAGGCCATTTTTGAGAAAGCCCGCCCGGGTGCAAGACGGACATACCAAGAATCCACTTTTTTTGTACGCCCTGACTTCTGCCATATAACTATGGAGCGTAGGTGGCGCCTGCGACAGGTGATCAAGCCGTTTCAAGATGCTGGCTTTGAAGCTTATTTGCTGGCCCCTGCCAGATTGAAAACAATTGTTAGAGAGACTGCTAAATTTTTTACGTCCGTAATTCAAGCTAAAGAGTATTTGGGTCAGGCTTTGGCTGATAGAAGCAATGTGTAGCTACGGGGTCCCCTCTATGAATGGGTTTGAGTAGTTTAATATAAGGGATTTCTTTTTTCTATTTTTCCTAAGGCATTTCATTATATAACACATTATTGTTTTGGAGTGTGGGGTTCCAGCTGAGAGCGGTTGGGGGAGAGGTCCGCAGTGCTGGTCACCAGTCTCCATTACACAGACCCGTATGGTCTGTCTGCGTTCAGTAGTGGGGTGGTGCCTAGCAGGAGGAGGGGCTTCAGGGTTTTGGGGGCTTGGGGAGCTGGCAGGGAGGGGTGGGGGTAGGTTGTTTGTTGGTGTGATAATTAAAGCGCAGCAAGTGGTTATAAGTTTGATCATGCACTTTTTGCTACTGAAGGAACAGTGGCGTGGTGACCATGAATGCAGTCAGGAGAACATGTTTTTAAGTGTCAAAATGCAGGTTTATGTGAGGCTAGACTTCGCTCAATATACAAGATGGGGCGGCAGCGTGGTATTTGTTACATATTGGTGGTATAGTCTGTTGGTTATGATAATTTTTATGTGCAATGGCTAAACTCCGTATTGCATCCATTAACATCTGTGATTTAAACAATAAAGGTAAAAGGAGATGAGTACAAGAGGACCTTAGCTTTTTAAGAGCAGCTGTATACTGTCTGCAGGAAGCCCATATTGCCCGGAAGGACAGTGTTATGTTGAATTCTTTAGTACTGAAGGTAGCCTGTCGTACAACACAGGACACTAGGACCAAGGGGGTTGCCATCCTAGTGAAAGGAAATACTGTTACTCCCGGACGAAAGGCAGCAGACAAGTTTGGAAGATGGGCAATATTGGAGTGCAAAGCGGGCAGTGGGTCCTTTACTTTATGTTCAATTTATGGCTCAGTATTAGATGACCATGGTCTGTTTAACTTTTTTGCATCTGAGCTGCCATCTTGGCCAGACCCATTTATAGTTTGTGGGGACCTTAATTTAAATGGTTCTAGAGGGGGGATTGGCGGTAGGGAAGGAAGCTATGCTGGGCGCAAACCACAATCATTTAGATCTCTGGGGAATTTGCAGAGGGATATAGGCTTGATTGATTTTTGGCCCTTTTTGAAGGCTCTTGAGCCTGGATACACTTATTATTCAGCCCCCCACAGCAAGTTTGCCAGGTTGGACTATTTTTTGGTGTCACCTGCATTGGTCATCGGGGCTCAGGTTGAACTCCTCCCAAGAGTGTTGTCGAGCCATAACCCAATTATTCTCGAGCTCTCTATAGCTGGGCTATGTAGCACACCCAGAAAATGAACCTTTGAGAGGGTTTCGGTGGTTGGACCCTGAATATGTAAGACACATGAAGCCTTGGATTCTGTTTTTTTTTTATCTGAACAAAGGGAGCTCCTCTCCGGGAATAGTTTGGGACGCATTCAAAGCTGGGGTGAGGGGGGGAACTTTGAGTTTCAGCATTATTAAACAGAAGCAGGAGTTGGGACATAGCAAATAACTATATCAAAAGCTAAGCATCTTGGAGGCAGAACTAATCAGTGCTGTAGAAACTGGGAAGGATCTTGCCCCATGTTGAACCTGATAGCTGTTACCAAGGCTCGCCTTAATGAATTTTCTGCCGGGAAAATAGCTGGGAAATATCTGGCTAAAGATCAGGATCGCTATGAATACAGTGAGCGCATGGGGCGCTTCCTCGCAGTTAGGGCAAGGCAACAGCAGGCTGCAGGATATATTAGCGAAATAAGGAATATGCAAGGCAGTATGGTAACGGATCCCGGCAAGGTTAGAGAGGCTTTCAGGGATTTTTATGCAGATCTTTACAAAGCCTCTCCCGCTAGCAGCCCTGTGGTCCTAGACAGTGGTGAGTTTGGGCAACTGGGCGGAATCACCATGAAGGAGAGGTTGCTTTTAGGGCGTGGCATTTTACCTGAAGAGTTTCAGGCGGCTCTCTATGCCCTCCCATCAGGGAAGGCAGTTGGTGCAGACTCTATTCCCCTTGAGTTCTACAAGGTGTTCTATGCAGAAATTCACCATGAGCTGCTGGGGCTATTTAACGAAGTTAGAGTTGGGGCTTCACCCCCGGGTCCTGGGGTACTGCGATTATTTTTTTTAAAAAGGTACGGACCCTACAGCTCTGGGCTCGTACAGACCAATTACATTACTTAATAGCGATGTGAAGGTCTACTCTAAAATTCTTGCCAGCTGGCTAGCTGGTGTTATACAGCGGCTAGTGTCGGTCCGGCAGCCTGGGTTTATCCCTGGCAGAGGGACCCCAGATCATGTCCAACGGGTTATCTATTTGTTCGACGCTACGGATGTCCTCGCAAAGCCTATGTGGGTGGCCCTACTTGATGCCGAAAAGGCCTTTGACAGGGTGTCGTGGGGTTTCCTGTGGCAGGTTTTGGAAGTAAATGGCTTGGGTGTGGGGGGGGACTTCATTAATGCAATACGAGCAATCTATATTAACCCCACAGCCCGCTTACGAATAATGGGGCATGAATCGGAGCCCTTCTCGATAGAAAGGGGGACAAGGCAGGGTTGTCCCATCTCCCCCCTGCTATTTGCATAATATATTGATCCCCTTCTCAGGAGGCTGGAATCCTCTCCCGATATTCTTCCAGTCAGTTTACAGGGCTGGGATACGAAAATTCTGGCCTATGCTGATGATGTGGCTATAATTTCCAGTGATCCGGGCTGGGCTTTTCGCTCTGTTGAGAATATTGCAGATTTTGCGAGTCAATCAGGGTTTCTGCTAAATGGGGCCAAAACTCAAGTACTGATCAATAGATATACCCCAGCCACCGATAGCAGGATTGTAGATGAAGCTACATATTTGGGAATCTGTATTACTTCTAAAGTGGACCATATCATCGATTTAAATCGAACACCTATTCTAGAGCAAACTATGAAGGATTTTAGCCGGTGGGATAATTTGGAACTTTCTATAATGGGGAGATGCAACATGGTCAAAATGATGTTTCTTCCTAAACTGCTATATGTTTTTCGCACTGTCCCATTGGAGGTTAATAATTAATGGTTTAAAACAATTGATAGATTGGTGGCAAGATTCATCTGGGCCTATGGGAAGACCAGGAGGGTTAACATTTTTATGTGTTTACGTAGAGACAAGGGGGGCTGGGGGCTCCCCAATTTCCGATTATATTATTTAGCTGCAGCTCTGCAATGTTATAGCCCATTATTTAACTGTAGGGTAACAGAATGTGGGTCAATAGGTTATGTACACTCAATCTACAAGCTTTTGATTGGCAACACAGCCCAAGGCTGCCTCTTGAAGTTTTTGAGCCGAGTTATTTCAAATGGACCTGCTTTAAGACTCTGCTTGCTGCATTTCGAAACTGGGCAAGCGTCTGGAAAAAACTGGGGTTGGGTAGATATAGCAGATATACCCCCCTGCTCAGGAATGATCAACTGCCTGCATATTTCATGATAACTGCCTAGCTAGATGGGGACGCGGGGGATGTTACAGGATTGGAGACTTCCTCGTTGGAATCTCCTTGCGTCATTTGAGGTGGTCAGCAGTAGATTTAATGCTGGGCGTCTGGACTTTTTTTAAAATATCTACAGCTGCAGGATTTCCTTATGAAAAAGGCTGAGGGGGGGCAGCTAGTTTTGATCAGAGTCCCCTTATGGAAATACTAATTAAAAGCACTAGCCCCTCTATCTCACAGCTCTATGGCTGTTTGCTGGAAAGGGTCCCAGATGATCTGGACAAGCACAATGGAAAATGGCGGGAGAGGCTTGAGGTGGTGGACTCCGGTTTCTTGTAATCACTTGAAATGGGAGGGTCAATCTTGTGTGCCTCGAACCTACAATCACATTATAAAACGCTGTTTGACCTATATATAACCCCAGCAAAGATCGCGAAATGGGGCAGTGATGAGGTGACTCGCTGTCCTAGATGTCACGCTACTGATGCGGGTTTGGTCCATATGTTCTCCTCATGCCCCAGCTTAAAATCACTTGAATTGGAAATTGTAGGCTTCTTAGGGGAAGTTTTTGAAGGTGAATATCTCCCCATTGCCTCAGCTTATGTTGTTGGGGGTGGACCAGTCTCTAGCTGGGTCTAGATTGGAATTGATTTTTATAGCAATTACGTCTTTAGGCTTTGTATCTCCTCGTCTTGACCCTCTACCTCTGACTTTTCAGCAATGGAAAGGACGCTTCCTGCATGTTTATATTTTTGAAAATGCACTTTATGCACGTAAAGGCTGGAGGGCCAAAAGCAAAGGGAGGAGGATATGGGGGGCATTCTCTACCTGGCTGTCTTCGTGTCAATAAGTATTACAGCCAGGATTGCGATATAAGCTGTGCTGGTCTACGGGAAGGAATGCATTATGAATTTGTGCTGCTCTCCTGCCGTATTGTACTTGTTTTGGTCATTTTAACGGACTTGCATGTAACTTTTTTTTTTCACAACGCAATTTTATTGTTGAAAGCCGATACAGATCCGACGTCATATTGAGCGCCAGCAAAAGATAATGACAAGCAGCATTGATTTCAACATTTTCCATAATAAAATATCCGTGTTGGTGTAAAAAACACATTACAGAGAAAGGAGAAAATAAAATTTTAACAACAAACAATAGTGCCATAACAATATCGCTGGAGGCCTCCAATGATCCAAGACATGTAGGTCGATGCAATTTAATACATACATATATTAGGTCAACATCCATAGCGTAGCAAAATACCATTAACCCAACAATTCTTCGATAGCAGAGACCGAAGGAGGAGGATCTAAGTCTAGTCCCCAGTAATCCGCCCATCGCTTCCATATCTTATAGTGTTTCTGGGGGCACCCTCTTGCTGCAAAAACCGGGATTTCTAGACGCATACAAAAGTCGAGTCCTTTCTTCCAGGTCACAACCAACGGCGGAGACTCACACTTCCACACCCTAGCCACATCGCGCTTAGCCAGCGTGAGGCCGAGAAACAGTAAGTGGCGCTTATATCTATTGCCACCTATTCCCTCAGTTATATGGAGCATGAATAGTCGAGGTGTGGGTTGAATGTCCCAACCCAGGACCTCCGAAAGGCACGCAGCAACCCCCCTCCAAAACCGCGACAAGGACGTACACTGCCATATTGTGTGGAAGAATTTGCCCTCAGTCGCCCCACATTGCAAGCATCTAGGGGACGCAATCAGCCCCACCCGCCACAGCTTCTATCTGGTGAAGTACACCCGATGCAGGTACTTTAATTGGATCAGTCGCAGGCGGGCAGCTATCGCTGCGCCACGCGGGGATTCGAGCGCCTCCACCCAATCATCCTCGTCAAGGGGCCCTAGGTCTAGCTGCCAGGGCTCCCGTGTTTTGTGTAGTGTGGTGGGGGTATTATTTATGAGTGTACGGTAGATCTTTGTGATTTTGTGATCCCCCAGATCGCCCATAAAGACTTTGGCCTCAATGGGGTTGAATATAGGTATAGTATCTAGCTGCGCCAAATATGGGGAGAGGGCATGTCTCAGTTGTAAGTACTTGTAGAATTGTGTGTGGGGCATATTAAATTCTGTCTGTAGTTCTTGGAAAGATTTCAAGCAACCTCCACGTATAACTGCCCCTACTGTATCAATGCCAATGGCCTCCCAACCCCGAAAACCAGATAGCTGCATCACTTAGGATAGCTGACCATTGCGCCATAAGGGGGTTTCCCTCGTCAGTTTACCCCACCAGCCCATCGCACGCAGCGCTCGTTTCCAGACCGCAAATACCGTCTTGGTTGCCGGCGGTAATGCCTTAAGCTGCGAGCTGGAATATAGGATCCAGTGTAGCGATGTGGCCCACATTCGCCAACGCTCCACTGCATATGCTGGGTCTCTACTATCTCCATACCACCAGTCGTTAAGGACCAATATGTGTGAGGCTGAATGTTAGGCCTGAACATCCGGGGTGGCAATACCACCACCATAGGTAGATTGACAGCAGGTTCTCAGAGCGACACGCGACGCTCCTCCCTCCCAGAGAAAGCGAGCAAGGATCACGTTTAACTGCCGGAACCAGGTCGGCCGTATGTAATAAGGGTGGTTCTGAAGCTGATAAAGCAGGCGGGTCAGGGACACCATTTTGAATATGGTTCCTGCGGAAAAGTACTCATCTATATTGATAATACTATGCACAATCGCAATGGTTACGGGTTGCGTAGATGTCAGAAGGAAAGGAGACCAAGAACACCTCCGTTTGTATTTCCAATAGATTTTTTATATTTTTAAAGAGTATCTAAATATATACAAAAAGCAAAGAATTCCAGTAGTGCTTAGTGTCCCCAGTGTGAATGGAACCAAAAACCAAAGACTACTGAGTTTGTGACATATATAACTTGGTTTCCATCATTTTAAAAGACGACCATCTATAATTTTACAATAGTCACAGCCACTGTATACAATAGTCAGAGCGCATCACAATGGTTCACATTACATAGTTGTCGACGACGTTTCGACCCTTCATAGGTTATACGGTCTCTTCAGCACCTATGGATGTAGGGACATCTAAGATTCAAAGAGAGACAATGTCACCAAAGATGTTGGGAGTGACTACAGTATTTGTAAGGAATGAAAAAGGCCATAAGGTACCTGAAAAAAGGGGTTGCGCAGCCACGTGAGAAGTGTGAGACACCGGTCAAGTGAAAAGAGAAAATAAAGAGAAAATAAAGAAATACTCACACGGGACCCAGCCGGGTACTACACGAGTGAGAGAAGAAAAAAGGTAAAGTTAGTAAAGGAGAAGCAGTGATGTGCTATCTACAGAAGGCAGCTGCATCTAAAGTTCCTTACCCCAGTGTGAGAGACGGGGTGAAGGGCTGGCAACCACGGATATGCACAGCAAGGCAAATGCCACCGTATAAAAAGCAGGACTTCCTGTGAGCTTGGCCTGTTATGGGTACAAGAGTTCTCTCTGAAAGGTAAAGAAAGTTATAATGAATAATGGGGGCCTGGAATAGTGTATAGACACAGATGGTGGAACCCTCCCAGATAAAAAGGGCTTACCAAGGTAAGGCCAAAAGCATAGGCAGTGTGCTTCACTGCGCACCGTGCTATTCATGCACGCCCGTTAACTTTATCTTATAGGCTCTCACGTTTTGTTAATTGCAGAGTATAACTTGACCTGATCGAGTGCCCGCGGCCACGTCATTACAATATAAGCTGGAGCAACAGCCACGCCTATGCTTTTGGCCTTACCTTGGTAAGCCCTTCACCCCGTCTCTCACACTGGGGTAAGGAACTTTAGATGCAGCTGCCTTCTGTAGATAGCACATCACTGCTTCTCCTTTACTAACTTTACCTTTTTTCTTCTCTCACTCGTGTAGTACCCGGCTGGGTCCCGTGTGAGTATTTCTTTATTTTCTCTTTATTTTCTCTTTTCACTTGACCGGTGTCTCACACTTCTCATGTGGCTGCGCAACCCCTTTTTTCAGGTACCTTATGGCCTTTTTCATTCCTTACAAATACTGTAGTCACTCCCAACATCTTTGGTGACATTGTCTCTCTTTGAATCTTAGATGTCCCTACATCCATAGGTCCTGAAGAGACCATATAACCTATGAAGGGTCGAAACCTCGTCGACAACTATGTAAAGCGAACCATTGTGATCAGCTCTGACTATTGTATACAGTGGCTGTGACTATTGTAAAATTATAGATGGTCGTCTTTTAAAATGATGGAAACCAAGTTATATATGTCACAAGCTCACTAGTCTTTGGTTTTTGGTTCCATTCACACTGGGGACACTAAGCACTACTGGAATTTTTTGCTTTTTGTATATATTTATATACTCTTTAAAAATATAAAAGATCTATTGGAAATACAAACGGAGGTGTTCTTGGTCTCCTTTCCTTCTGACATCTACGTAACCCGTAACCATTGCGATTGTGCATAGTATTATCAATATAGATAAGTACTTTTCCGCAGGAACCACTGTTTCTGTCACACACAATTTACCCTGGTTCCTAGTGAGTAGGGTGTCCCTTGTTTTTGTTTGCAACCATTTTGAATATGGCAGATCTGCCAAGTAATGAGAGCGGCAAATGAGACCACACGCGAACCTGGTCCGCCGTTTGCGCCCACAGGGGAGCCAAATTCCTATCCCATGAAATAGATTGGGATGTGGATAAAAACACCCCCAGATATTTAAAACCATCCCGAACTATGGTGAATGCTTGAGACCAGGCGCCCAGCCGATCTCCGCAGCGCAATGGCCACAGATACGATTTGCTACTATTCATGTAGAGGCCAGAGGTCTCCCCGAATATCTGCATGACCCGAAGAAGACGCAGGCCGGTCACCTCCGGTCGGGTGAGGAAGAACAGAACGTCATCCACGTATAACGCGATACGGTCAGACACCTCTCTCGACCACTCAAAGCCCCGGATCTGGGCATCGATCCTCACCCACGCCGCCAATGGTTCCATGGCCAAGGCAAACAAGTATGGAGATAGGGGGCAGCCCTGACGAGTGCCCCGTGCGATAGTAAAGGTGCCTGAGATGGAATCCGCGATCCTAACAGACGCCGATAAGTCGGTGTATAGCAGCCGTATGAGTGTTAGCAGGCGACGGCCAATATTTAAGCGACTGAGCAGGGCGAAAAGATAGACCCAACTAAGCGAGTCAAAGGCTTTGTCCATATCAGCCAGAAGTATTGCCGCAGGCTCCCCCAAGTTGTCCACTGCCGCGATAGCATTATGCGCTCTACGAATATTGTGGCGTGTAGCCCGGCCGGGCATAAATCCCGATTGTTCAGGATGTATAAGATCTGAAAGGTATGGAACAAGGCGATTTGTGATTACCTTGGCCAATAGCTTGGCTTCCACGTTTAGAAGCGAGATCAGACGATAGGACGAATGAAGTCCCGGTGGGCGACCTGGTTTGAGGAAGACTACTATTTCGGCGTGCCTCCAGTCCCGCGGGAGGCAACCGTCTTCGGCTGCTGCATTAAGGGCCGCGAGGTATGGTGCCATTAACTGGGACTGGTTATATTTGAGAAATTCGCAGGGGAAACCGTTAGGGCCTGGCGCCTTGCCTGAGTTCATGCTAGCTAGGGCTGTCTGTATCTCATCTATCGACAGTGGGGCATCTAACACGTCCCATGTCGTGTCTGAGAGGGACCGTGGGGGAAGATCGTCAATGAATTTATATATAATGTCAGCAGACAACGTTTCCCGGGAAGCATATAGGGTGGTAAAATATGAAGCAAAACTAGTCGCTATTAGCTGTGGATCTGTAAGCGTCACTCCCTCAGAGTCCTGTATCGTTGGGAGTGCCAGGGGCTGCACTGATCGCTGACACAAGCGATGTAACATAGCACTCGACTTATCTCCCCACTGGTATATCCGGCTACGCGTCGCAAGCCAATAAAGCTGTGCCTCGTCCAGGAGCTCGCTAGCATATGTTTGTTGAGCACTGAGCAGCTGTCTACGCGCAGTGCCCCCCCGAACCCCCGACTGCTACGTTCCAGGTCTATCAGTCTGGCCTCGTCCTGAATTAACGTCTCCCGACGTTGTCTAGGTCTCGCTGCACAAAAGGCGATGTCTATCCCTCTAAGTATAGGCTTTATAGCCTCCCATAGTGTCATAGGGGAGGAAACCGTCCCGGCATTGAGTGAAAGATAGTCGGTAATGGATGTGTGGATCTGCAGCCGATACTGCTTATCCTGAAGGAGCCAGGGGGAGAGCTGCCATCGGAACGAGGATAGCCTCGGACCCGAGGTCAGCTGAATAGATACAGGTGAGTGATCAGATAGACCTTGTGGCAATATCTAAGCGGATTTTAGTCTATGAACATGAATTTCTGACATAAACAGATAATCGATGCGAGAAAATGACTTGTGTACGCTGGAAAAATATGTGTATTCAAGTGCAGTCGGGTGCATAGCCCGCCAGGTGTCCGTCCAGCCCATACCCTGAATCATGGGCAGCAATTTAGATTCCCGCATCAATGATTGCCTCCCACCGCTACGCCATCTATCCAGCGCCAGACACATCACATCATTCCAATCACCTCCCACCACCGTGAATCCCGACGGGATCTTGGTCCATAATGCTGTCAATCTCTCTATCAAATTCCATGCCAATGGGGGGGGGGAAATACACGCTACCAAGAACCAGAGGTTCCCCATACAGCGATCCGGAGACCACTATATATCGCCCCTGGGGGTCAGACCATGACTTACTGTGGACAAAGGGAATGTTGCGATGAACAAGGATCGCTAAACCTCGGGAGCCCCTGGTAAACCCGGAATGAAATATCTGTACAAATCCGAAGCGCTCTAGGCATGGCGTCTTGGTGCCCAATAGGTGGGTCTCCTGCAGTAGCAGGACATCCGCTCTGTATCGCTTTGCTTGTGGTAGCACCGCCCCCCGCTTAATTTTGTCTAGGAGACCACGGATATTCCAACTGATGATTTTGAGGTCCCGGCCCTCTGGCATCCCCTGATTACGTGACACGCCTGGCATGGGAATCCCACAGGAAAGTATGAGCTATAGATGTAGTTGACCTGTCTAAGACTATGCAGAAGCGGATTGAAATGGCACGAACCCAAAGTAATCGCAACAAAAACTCCCAAAGAAAACCCCCCCCCCCCACCCCAATACCTCATAAACATAGATGTATCTATCGCTGCATGCAGTGCGGCCGACCCCAAACGGGGGATGGTAGCAACATGCAGCCAATGGATCCCCTGAAACAAACCCCTGCACATATTAGTGTCTTATAGCAGAGGGAAACTTGTACGTAGTAGCCCAAGTGATAATGACGTCCCAAGATAAGTTCAGTTCGCAGCCATAGCAGACCAGAACAGGATTCAGGATGCAGCTTGCCCCGGTCGGTCCTCTGTCAGGCGCCGGATGTAACTTATTTTTGAACACTTGCTGCTGTTGTAAGGTTAGAAAATATTTTATAAAAAGAAAAAAAACATTGTTAATGTAAAAAAGGGCTGCTTTTTGTTTGGTCACCACCCAAATTTTTTAACTGATGAGGATAGTTTTCCACCTCTGAAGTGCGCTGGGCCCCATGACCAGGCATGTGCTCTGACCTCTCAAAAGTGCATGTGCAATTAGCTGATTCCTGATTGGCATATTTCACTTACCCATAAGTCCCTACTATATGGTACAAAGTGTAACCAGGGATAATAAGTTAAAGGTCACTAGTGGACTGCAGGATTTATTGTGCCACCACTACAGTGACAAGGTGAACACATGGCTCTAGTCTTCCACTGCAGCCTAGTTTGGCAGTTTTAAAGGACTAAGGCTCTTAACTAGACTGCTGGACTTTACTCGTCTGTGGATCTTGAGCCTATCTCTGGCCTTAAGCTGCAGAGGACCCTTCCAGCCTCACCGTCAATGAGAAAAAGAACCAGAAACGTTTCGAGTTGTAACTGTAAAATCTTGACCGAGACCAGCCTGGCGCCTGCATCTCACCCCGACTTCCATCGTGGCCAGCCTGAAACTTTGACTTTGCCCCAGACTCTTGCCTTTGAGGCTCATCGACTACCACGAAGGTTGAAAAACAGTGATTTACAAACTTTTGGGAGTGAAAAGCAGTGATTTATGAAAATCTTGAAAAAACAATAAGTCTGGTTCCCTTTGTCTGATTTTTGGCGTTTTGGTGTCAATTTAAAGATACAAATATATACTATTTTCATAAATTAGAATGGGGTTTGTATTGTCGTGTTTCTTACTTATATCCTGCTTTGGTACTAATAAACGCTTTACACTTGTTCTCCTTTGAGTTAAACCTGACTGCTCTGGGCCACAGCTACCCAGAACTGAGCTAAGGTTTGATTTAAAGAAACCTAACTGGACCTGTTACAAAATACTGACATTACTTGGTGAGGCCTCACAACCACCCCAACTAATAATCCACTCTCTCACAGAGAAGCAGGCCCATAGTGTTTCTCTCTGGAGATGGGATAGTGCACATCTGTGCCTCCCGTGACTGGTTATGATGCGTCAGGGAAATCTTCCTTGGGCCCAGCAGAAATATACCACCCATGGAGTCAACTAGGGGGCAAACAGGAGCCTCAATGGGGTACTATAGATAAGTCCGGTGCTTGCTCACTGGCATCCCTGGGCCTAGCAGTGGCAATGTGGGAAAATAAAGTACCTCAACCTTTGTGAAAAAGAGTTCAATTATTATATTTAAGCTGACAACTTCAAAGGCAGTTAACACTTTCCCATGCTGCACACTTCCGAGGGAAAGGGGCTGTATCCAAGGGCCAGATGTACTAAGAAAGGATTTGGTAAAAGTGGCCACAAATCGTGCACTGACTTTTACTGAATCCATTCTGTTTTTGTGAACCGTCCTATGTACTAATAGGTCAGTTCGCAAAAACCTGATTCCTTTTAAATGAAACAATTTTGTTCTTTTAAAATGCAACCCATTTTTCTTTCCCATTCTCTTGTTTGTGAATAAATTTGTGTAGTCTGTAAAGCATTAATGTTTTGCAATTGGATTTCAGTCACAAAACATTAATATATACCATTCCGAATCGGTATTTGGAAGGGACGGCCTAAACTCACCCCTTCCGAATAGTGATTTGGTATTTGGTTGCAAACCCAAATCCGATTCGGCATGGCCGGACTGAAAACCCAAAGCAGCCCTGACAATTTTGTCGGACCACCCCTGGGAGAGGGAAGGGGGGGGGAGAGGTTCAGTGGAAGTGTGAAGTACTGCTGATTTTATTACTGGGGGTCGATATGGCAGCACTGGTGCAAAACTGGCTCCCAGCAACAAAACCGGCCCCCACCACTTCAAAACCGGCCCCCACCCTTCCAGACTCCTGGGGAAACGCCTGATACCCGCTCCGGCCAGTCCGGTCTGTGATTCGGTACCATGTTACCGAATCACATTTTTGG
Source organism: Calotriton arnoldi (assembly GCA_963921515.1). Classification (NCBI taxonomy): domain Eukaryota; kingdom Metazoa; phylum Chordata; class Amphibia; order Caudata; family Salamandridae; genus Calotriton; species Calotriton arnoldi. The sequence continues at coordinate 3,524,281 of CAWUFW010000548.1, forward strand.
CTTCATACATAACAAAAAGCCTCTGTGCAGTCACAAACGGCCTAATTCTGCAAAATCGGGCCTTCAGCAAATACAGAAAAGCATTGAACATCTGGCCCCCAATACCTGCCGAACATGGTAGATTTTCTTGTATCCAGGCGACTCAGAGAGCCACTAGCAATGGCAGCAGGCCCACACAAAGGCTCCACGAAAAAGGACTTTGAACACTAATATCTCTGCAACTGTTGCATAGATTGTTATGTGGTTTGCGGGATTTGTTCCTCTTAGAATGCTCTAGCACCCCTGCAAGACCCAAGCACACTCCTGGTCCTATTAGTGTATACCAGGGGTACACACTGGAAGGTAAAGGACAGAAGCTCACCATAGGGATCCTGCAGAGCTAGTCCTCCACCTGGACCTCACATTGTTGGTAGTAGTTCTTGTCCTGCCTGCACCGATGGGATCTCCTATTCTAGAAGGCAACCTCCTGCAGGGTTCACTTCAAGCAGCCCTTCGCACAGTAAGTCGGCCTCTTCTCTCAAGACCAATGCAATATCTCCAACTGGTTTAGCACTCTCGTCCCATGCCCATCTCCTAATCACCACGCAGTTGGGCAGACCACTCCTCAAGGTAGGTAATCCTCCTCCGGATGCAGTCCAACAATTCCAGGTTCCAGCAGGAACTCCTCCTTCCAAGCAGTTTTCAGCTGTCTTTGAAGGACCTTGACTCAGGTTCATCTGGGCAGGAACTCTTTTAGGCACCCCAGGGCAGGCAGAGGTTACTAGGTGTAGATTGTGACACTTGGAGACTTTTACCACTGGTTTCCTGGGGCTTGACCTTACTATTGAGCTTAAAACTAAGCACCAAATACACTGCTTTTAGTAGTTGGCCCACAGGTTATTGAAGTCGAGAAGTTTTAACGGTTATTCATGTAGGTGGTGTGGGGTTAAATATTTCAAACTCTATAAAGCGATTAATGCAGGTTAAAAAATGCAATGTCTAGTCCCTGCTTAGTCTTGGAAAAAGTGTTTTTTTAAATCTCTCTCTTGATCTCTGTAATATGTTAAGATACCCCTTGTTGAGAATGAACTGGAGCCTCGCCGGGTCCCAATACAGGATGCACAGATAAAATGCACGAACGAATGAGTTCAAACAATTTCTTCATTTTTTTATCCATTTAATTTCATCGTGTGTGATCCGAAATCCATATTTAATCCAAACATTTTCATACGTAATATTTGACAATGGCGCGACGTAGGTATTCTAACCCAATGCATTTCGGGCACTCATTGCCCTTCCTCAGGGGTAACTACGATGAAACAGATCACATATAAATAAAAAATACCCATGGCAGGATCATCTATACTGTTATTGCTGGGCATAAGACCAATCTAATGTCATCTAACCGCCACAAGCATGCGTCCAATAAATTAAAAAGCAGTGCATTATACACATACATATGATCTAAAAGTGATAGGCATTACATGCATTGTGAAAAAATATTACATGCATTGTGAAAAAATACATGTGCCTAATATTAAAAAACATCCGCTGTGACAGATACCAGCACCCAAAGTTAAAAACATAATGTTCTACTACACCCTTGTGCCCAATGAAAAACCTATCTTACCTATCTTGACGGAGCATGTTAGAAACCAAAAACGTAAATACACTATTTGTCTAAAAACTCAAATAAGCCTTCGAGCATTTATTAAACGTTATAAACGTGGTGTGCATTCTACCACTTTTGTTGAATGAAGATACTCCTTGTGCCACAGTCTCTGTGGGTTCCCCTCTGGTAGAACATGGGGGTTCAAGAAATCCTTGGAGTGTTGCCGGCCAGGTCATGGATCATTTCAACATATGCTCCCCTTTCTGTTATTGTAGACATTGAACCCACCTTTGCCTGTTCCCCTGGGTGGCTTCCTTTATATTTAATTTTGCCACCTCTGCCAGTCCCACTTCACCAACTGAGACGACGGTCGTCACTCTCAAAAAGTCAGGGTACACTTTCCATGTTTTGTTGTCTCAATCCATTTCACCTGCAGCACTCAGTGAACCCTTGAGATAAGTACGCTAAGACAAAACCTAAAAATCTGCTGAGACATACCATGATTTTCCTAGCAGCCGAACATGGGACAGGGGCACACGCTCTCCAGACATGCAGGAAACATTTTCTTCCTAGCTCCCAAAAAATCTGTCACCATGTGGCACGGTACTCCTGAAGCATTCATCATTCATTTCTTTCTACTCCAATCTATGTAAAGATTTCAAATAACTATTGAAAATGCTCTTCCATTATCTCCATGGAATTGGTGAATCACCCTTGCAGAGTAAACGCAGGACTGTTCCAGAAGACCTCTACAAATATAATGATGCACATTACGACAAAAACTATCATTCCTTTACATGTATCAGCTTTAACTGAATCCACTCCACGCATATTGTAACATTTCTATTTTTTCCATGTTTCATCGTCACAGTGTATATCTGCTTGTATGGCAAAATACAAAATGATGTGTCACCCTGGAAAATTAGAGGAGGGCCCACTGATATTTCACTTGGGTGTCACCTCACACATATAACACAGCCTTAATCAAAGTTACGGGCTTCTGGTGACTGAGAATGCACGCGCCTACCTTACAAACCTAGCCTCTCTCTTCTTACTCTATGTCCACGGGTCATATGTCTATCATGTGTTGCTCTCCGTGTCTCTCTTCCTCTTTCTGTACCTCTCCTCGATTGCATCTCTGCCTTTCTTTCAGTTCCTGTATCTCTCCATTTATTTCTCGATATCTTTTTTTGTCTGGAGTTAGCCAAGACTTTTTGTTTTTAGTAAAATTATGCATATAATATACTCATAGTGATTTGCAGCAATCCCTCTTCACCCATTGTTCTGTGTCCTTCAAATGTTTCTCCCACCCTCTACAGATTATATATAGCATGGTGGGTCAGCTTACTTCAGTCATTGGCTAACTTTGCTGTGAGGGCATTCTGCTCTTTCAAAAGGAGCACATGCGCATGTAAAGTAGTTTCCTTCCGTGCCAGACTACTGCGGGAGAGTGTGCTTCTTGAGACCCAAAAAAGATTTGTTGCTTTTTGCAACTTTTTTGTATTCAATATTGGCAAGGTCCCAGCAGGTACACAACAATAATGTTTTATAAAAACCATGGCAAAATAAGCACTGACAACAATACCAAAAGGCTGACAGGCAATGCCAGAATGACTGGATTTGCCAATGCATGTCTCTCGTCTTCTGTTTGTGTCTGTTTCTCTCTTTATCACTTTTCCTGTCTGTGGATCTCTTTCTCTGTCTCTTGCTCTCGGTTTCTCCTCTGACTCGCTCTGTCGCTTTCTCTATCTGTGCATGACTCTCACGCGCTCCTTTTTCTTTCAAGTTCTCTCCGTCATATCTATCTCCTTGTCTCCCTTAGTCTTCCCTCTCCCTCTTCGCACCCCGCCCTTCTCAGACTACTTTCTCCCTGTCTCTCTCTCTCACTTTTAATTTTCCGTCTTTCCTCCAGCCGCCTTTCTCTCTGTCTCCGACTTCGATCCTCTCTCTTATTGTGGTCGTTTCTCTCTTCCCTGCCTGCCTCGCCATCTCTCCAGGTCTGTCTTCCTCTCTCTCTCACTCTCTGTCCGGTTTTTCATTTCTTCCCTTCCTGTGTCCACCGCTTCGCGCACTAACTCGATTCTTTTCACAGCCCTCTCGCCCCCCGCCTGGTTCTCGTCTTGCCGGAATTTGAAATCTCGCCATTACAGATTTTATGATGGTAGATATTAAAATTAAGAAGATATATGCGCAAACAGTCAGTGTGAATTTAATCAGTGTGATGTAAAAGTAATAGAAACGGGCAAATGGGATTTAAAACCGTCTGAAAAGGGAAGAGAACATCTAGAGGAATAAAAGGCGCCGCATTACTTTCTGCTAAAGAGACACATCTCCGAGCCCGGCCTCATTAGCGAGTAATCCCCGAGGCCAGCGCCTCGACTGCTCGGGGGCCGGTAATCCGCAGCGCCATTAAAATATTAAAAATAAAACTAAGCGCTGCTTGAGCCAGAGTAAGCGACTTTTATTGTGTGGAAATATACCCCACCCGGCCCTGCGAGGCGGAGACATGGGTCCTAATTCAGCTCCTGGAGCCCCGCTGCTCCCGCCCGGTGCTCTGGCCCCTCCCCTCAGCCCGGACCAGGGCTCAGAGAGCACGAGACTTCAACGGAGATAAACACCACAGAAAAGAAACACTTTCCGCATAATCACCAAATAACCCAGCAGCTCCACGGCCCTCTGTCGTGCCCTCACCGCGCAGCCAGGGGGCAGCAAGGCCAGGGTTGAGGCAAAGCAATGGGGCATAGTGCCATTACCGGCAACTTCTCCCACCCCCAGTCTGAGCATGCAAGAATGAATAAATACACAAGACAACTTTGTAGTGGGAAAATATTGCTGCAGGTTTATTCCATACAGGAGTATGCAATATGTGGGTTATCTTACGGGCGATCCAAGGGCGGGCAGCTGTAACAACCTATGCTGCCCCCGCCCGCCTGGTGAGCCAGCACTGTGGGGCACCCAGTCAGTGCTACCTTTGATGATCCTCTTCCGGATCACGTGACACGTTGGTCTGTTCTACTCACGCCCTTTTCAGGGCGGAGCGTAGCAGGGCAAACCCCCGGTTGGTCAGGCCCCCAACCGCCCGAAGGACTAACGGGGCGCCGTCGCGGTTTTCCCGGAACCTGCCCTGAGGCTCCTGGTCTTTGGCTCTGGCACCCCTACTGTGCCGCGCAGAGGTACCCTTACTGTACCGGTCTGCCGCAGAGGTACCCTTACTGTACCGGTCTGCTTCCAGATCGCCCTGTAACTCCGCCTGCAACACAAAAGAAAACATTAAAACATTCTGAGTAGCTTGTCCACCAGCCTGTCCGCCGGGTAAGAGGTGGGGTGGGAGACGGCGTGGCTGGTGCAACAGAGGACGCCAGGAGGGGCTGGGGAGGCATATATGCCCTCCCCCCACCTCGGCGCACCGGAAGGACGTCACTGAGGTGACCAAGCTAGAGGGCTCCAAGACCCCTCCAGAGACTAGAGCGGCTGGGCGGTGCCGAAATGGCACTAAAGGGCCGCCCTGCTGAGGTGGCCCCTGCGGGGGCCGCGGACAGCCACATAGTGCCATTACCGGCAACTTCTCCCACCCCCAGTCTGAGCATGCAAGAATGAATAAATACACGAGACAACTTTGTAGTGGGAAAATATTGCTGCAGGTTTATTCCATACAGGAGTATGCAATATGTGGGTTATCTTACGGGCGATCCAAGGGCGGGCAGCTGTAACAACCTATGCTGCCCCCGCCCGCCTGGTGAGCCAGCACTGTGGGGCACCCAGTCAGTGCTACCTTTGATGATCCTCTTCCGGATCACGTGACACGTTGGTCTGTTCTACTCACGCCCTTTTCAGGGCGGAGCGTAGCAGGGCAAACCCCCGGTTGGTCAGGCCCCCAACCGCCCGAAGGACTAACGGGGCGCCGTCGCGGTTTTCCCGGAACCTGCCCTGAGGCTCCTGGTCTTTGGCTCTGGCACCCCTACTGTGCCGCGCAGAGGTACCCTTACTGTACCGGTCTGCCGCAGAGGTACCCTTACTGTACCGGTCTGCTTCCAGATCGCCCTGTAACTCCGCCACAGCCCTGGAGGCGGCCACCGTCGCAGCCAGGGCCCCCCACCAAAACAGCTAATTTCTCACCTGTAACCTGCTTTCTAGGGCCTCCTGTATGTCCAGTGAAACGTGTCCATGCTGTGACAAATGCACCCCATGTTTGTCAACTTAACCTTAGGCGTACGCCTGGATGGCCAGTGCCCTCAAGGCAGCTGTCTTCTCACTTGCCACCTCTCATTTCCAGGGCCCCTTGCAAGGTCAAGGGAACAAATCCATACCCAATGGTGACCATAAACACCATGTTTCAAAGTAGCCCTTGACCTTAGCCTCAATCAGCTCGTGTCTGATGAAGCCCATACCCCCTGGTCTGCGAACTTACGCATAGAACTATTCCTCTCTTTCGGGAATGTTCAACGGCCTCCTCTGAATTAGCCCCGTGGCACACTCTGCGGGGGATAATATCAGACCACCAGATCTCACATTGACCCATGGACTTACTGATTTCCCCTAAATCAGCGTTCCTGGCTTGTCAAAGTGGCCTCCTCCCCATGGCAGTGAGGTTGTTGCCCCCTAGATGTGTCACTAAGACGTTGGGGAGTACTCCCCTTGGGCCAATCTCTGGTCCAATCTGTTCATGAGGCCCATTAGGCCTGAGAACTTGTACATTGACTGTCCACCCCCTGCAGGCATGTTCCTCGGCCATACATGGCTTAGCCCCGTGCCTATCTGCGCGGGATGCTTTCAGACAACCATAGCTCACATTGCCCCATGTATGTGTTGATATCACCTGGTTGCCGTCCTTCTAACACTGTATGTTCCTGAACACCTGTGTCCCCATCCCGAGCCCCACTCTGCGGGGAATAATCTCAGACCACTTGAACTCACATTGATCCCTGTATTTACAGATCTCCCCTAAGTCAGCTTTCACGGCTTGTAAGAGTGACCTCCTCCTCATGGCAATGATGTCGTTGCCCCCTAGGTGTATCCTAAGAAAATGGGGGGAACCCCCCTTTGGTCAATCTCTGTTCCAATCACCCGCCTGCCCACCTTGGCTATTAGGGCGGGAAGGGTTGTCCTTAACATTTGAAGGGCCCCTTAGCTTTTGAAATCCTGACGCACCGGAATGTCCCCAACTAGAAGTATGTGACAGAAAGCAAGGGTGCCATCCCGCCCTTGCCAAGCATCCCCTATACCTTATGGGAGTTTCGCCCGCTCAGCTCCCTCAGTGGTGGAACCCCTAGGCATACCAGCTTAGAGAATCTGTCTGATTTAGTACAGAGCGCACTGTCTGCAGTGTGGTGCCTGACACTAACGATTGCTAAGTCCTACTTTACCCCCATCCTAGCAACTCCCAGATAGATGATGGGGGGGTGCACACCGCCCCCTAAGCTGCCCCTGCGGTGGAAAATACCTGCTCCGTTAAATTTACATTTTTGTTGAACACTGGACGTGCCAAATGTTCGACCGCATAGTAGCCTTTTGTGCTCGGCACCCTGTTTTTCCTATTTATTGAAACAGCAGCACGCTAAGTTGGTTGACAGCGTCCACACCCAGCGTGGCTAATATAGTTGACCGTGCGGGGCTTTTGACCTTAACTGCAGCAACAGGTACCTACCCTTGGTTCTGGGATGCATATACTTCGCCTTGTTGACCAGACAATTGCACAGACCCTTCTGATTGCTAAACCCCGGTCAACACCTTATTGGTGTCAAATCTGGTCTGAACCATATATGTATTCCCACTATTGGTGATACCTCACCCTTCCGTGTAGTGACAACTAAGCAGCACACCCCGCTTGCTTAACTGCCGTCGGATCACAGATGCCCGTATCTGCAACCCATCCCTGACCCTGGCTGCTTAAACTCGAAAAAGTGTCGGACTCCCAGATTCCCCGTTCTCTGCTCAGCTGCAGTACACCTTCAGTGGATCCGCAGGGAGATACCACAAACCGCATTGGTCATGCGAACCCTAAGAAGCACCCAATTCTCACCTGTGTGTACCTCTAAAGGACATTGGCTCCACCCCGCTGTAAGGGCAGAGACACACATTAAACTTATTTACTGGTTTCTGCCACTTGGCACCTTTCTGGTTGCAGCTCTGTGTTTTGTGAAGCGTGCGTGCCCCCGGGGCATGCTCTCGCTGAATCACCGGTGTATGTCTACCCACTCCCTGATACTGTGCAACGCTAACTGCCCTTGTTTGGGTTGAAGGAAAGCTGGATGATTCCTAAGAACTTAATACTCCACCCAGTTGGACCCCCAAATATTTGGGACAACACAAGGAGTAATCATGCCCTGCATGGTACATCTACCCCAGCGTCGACTATCAACTTATTTGGCCACCGTTAGCAGAAGACGCCCCTTCCAGTCTCAGGTGCTAGCCCATAAGGATAAGCCATGGGGCAGACAAGTCTGTGGGAACCAGAGGGAAACACTGTGCAAATACCTGCACTTTCCTGAATATTGGGACTGCCAAATGATCTATAGTACCCTGTCGCCATTCGGCTCTAACGCAGTGTTGACCAAACTGTTTTCCGCCGCAGCACACTTGTTAGATGACAACTACCACCACTCGCCTGCTGCCCTGGCTAAAGCGCGGGTGAATAGGTCTTTAACTGAAGCGACCTGAAACCTGCCCTTGGTTGCAGAGGAATGCCCACCCAGTGTACATGGTACCTGTTTCTATATGGTGCCAGCAGATGTTCCTCATAAAGGCCCTTGTAGCCAATTGCCCAATGCAGTCTCCGCCTTTCGCAGCGCCTTTGTGCATATAATTCTGGGGTGACTAAGCCCTAATGTACCCCCTTGCCTGGATGATCCCCAGTACAAGGGTACAGACTGATGACCAAGTGCTGCGCCAGCCAATAAACACGTAGACATGGCGTGAATTTACACTACTCATGCCCTACAAGGCCGCTCGGTGTGCCACTTCGCCTAAACCAAGGCACGGGTGGATCACCCTGTCCTTATCGCCTGCAAACCCATCCGTCATCTGCACTGACGGATGCTGTGTCGGCACCTCCTGGATGCCTGGTCAATGCATATGTGTGTGGGTGACCCATGCGCTGGCATTTTGTATAAGCTTATTGTGCCGCCGGCAGGCATTTCGCGGCTCCTGTCATTGCCTCCAGCTATATACTGCACAACCACACTATACCTGCAATACGTCACTACCCTTGGCTTAGACACTGCTTGTTTAGTTGTATAAGGTAAATTAAGCCCTAATATAAGCTTCGTTGCATAGCGTATTGAGAATGCTTCATTCTTTAATGGTGGGTCTGTCAATCATAATGTGTTGACCATTGAATAAAATGTCTCAATTCACTCGAAAGCAAATTGAACAGCAAATGGGATCATTCTCCCGTGAACTGTGTGCCCCACGATGCAGAAGTCCACAACCCTGGTGCACTGCTAGCCTGTAGCGAAGACGCCCAGGTCTATAATGCGTTTCTTGTAAGTTACCTCCCAATCCAACATTCCACAAGACTACTACTTTATCGCCGTGCTATTATGAATATTGGCAACCTATTCAAGCACCACCAAACGTAACTAAGACATTGAGCCTCAACCTTGAAAAGTAACAAACACTGGCCCTGAAACGAGGCAGAAAATGCCTGAGCAACTCAGCAGCCTCACTCTCCAAAATTACCTGCAGGTTATATGCTCACACAACTGGGCAGCTAATAGCTAAATGACCCGAAATATTGATTATCTTTATATGCTCATACCTACTCTTTGTCCGTAAGGAGGACCGGGTCCATTTCATGGAGCACCGGCAAATCCCCCTTTGGACTGAGTCACCGCATGCAGACAGCAAAATAGTGTACTGGCCAGGCTCAGTAATCTGGTTGCCTATCTTGGAAAAGGCCTAGGCTGAGGATTCTGAACGTGCATGCTCGTTCGGCCCCATCCATAGCTGCCATTGTTGCAGGTTGCTATGTATGACGTTTGCATCAATCCAGTGCATCTGTGAGTAACATCAAGACTATGCCTGACATTAACTAGCACTACACCTACAACAAGCCCATCCATTGACTTAGTCAATGCTTATTAGTTGCCCACACAACTACTAACCTCGCCCAAAGAACTACTAACCTCGCCACTCCTATGAGTGTGACAACTCAGACTGCTCGAGGTACCAAAGTGATTTGCCCCGCTTCACAGGATGCTTGAGCCTACCGTCAGACGCGAAGAACGGTTTTGGGGCGGGCACTAGTTGTCTCCAATGCACATTGAACCACAAACAACTGCTGTGCTCATCTTTAACCACACAACAAAACACACAAACCGCGCCACCATGTAGCAACGACCACAAGGGCCGGCGTCCGATGCCAAGCTCCAGAAACCACCGGCTCAAACCAAGCTCTGCGAAAATACCAGCGAGGCAAACGTAACAAACATTATCAAAGTGAAAATGCATTTCCAATCTTAGCGCTGTGAATGCCCCCCATTGCGGCATTTCCATTTACACGAGTCCGCGGACAAATGAACTTGTGATGGAATTCAGGCATAGGTGCCCTCCTAACTACTGAAACAACCACGCGGTTTAGGCTATAGGTGTTTGTTCTCAGTTCAACTTGACACACACGAAGCTTGGACAGGCTTGACGATCCACCATCAGCAATAGCCCTTGAACCCAGCGTGACCTTGAGCAAAACCCTTGTTGGCTCGCCCGCAACTCAACCATCCATGAAGGATGGCCCCCGGAGGACACGGCCTCCTTCCTGCCCCCACAACCTTCAGTCCCCTAGACCCTTCTGCGACAATGTCGACATCCCCATGGACTTTTAACTGTACAAACCAGCTAGCCCTGTGCTCCCGGCATCATATGGTCCCCTGACCGGTCACCTGCGGCCCCCGTGCGCAGCAGCCGCCATCTTGGAGCGTGAGCATACACTTAAGTACCTGCACCGTCACGGCCCCCTGTTCAACTTCGCACTACCAAGTCCCTGCAACACAACAAGAACGTCATACACATTTATACAATTGGCAAAATTGCAATCACGGTCAGTGGCAGCCGGCGAACCACAACCACCGCCTTTGCAGGCCGCCTCATGCTCCATGGCACGTCCACCCAGACAGGGCACCCCATTCCTCCTGCCAACAACCTGCGCGCCACCAGGCTCCGCTGCTCTGTCCCCCCAACCACGCGCCAGGCCTCCCCGAGCGGCGCAAAGCAGAGAAATCTAGAGAATAGGAAGGGCACGTGTGTTTAAGGTATTCAAGAGCCACATAGAACAAAAGCTCTCCATTGAACCCGTATCAAAAGTGGTTTTCCAACCCCTGTTGGATTGATTTCACACACCCGAGGATGACCTCGACGCGAACCAGCATTAGAAATATCTCTTCCCGAGGGGACAATGCCGAGAGAGACAGCGAGGTGCAGGGTCCTGTGATCAGTGACATTCAGAGCTCACCGTGCATCCAGTGGCACGTAATGTGAATATCACAAACCGAGGTGAACCAATTCAACAATGTGCGTGGAAACTGCGCGCAATGGAACGAAATAACCCAGCAACAATCAAATGTAGGGAAAGTGTAAACACTACATTGCCTATGCTCAAGAGAGTCGAGGAGTCGAACATATGCGCATGCCTTGGTGACAGAAAATGGTGATCATGCTCTGATCAATCAATCGACGCAATGGACTCAACTGTGACGAGCTGCAAGCACACCCCTGTGCAGCAGTTGCACCATGCCAGGGCGCTTAGAGCTGAGAGCTGCAACGGGACACCACCCTGGGCAGCCAAGGCCTAACGCCGCATCCTCTCCATGTCGTGGCAACGTGAAACTGAAACAGAGGCAGCCTCAGTGTCGGGGAAAAGCATGACATACCGTAAGGCACTGCTCCGGTCTAATCGCAGATAACTGGCCGGCGCGAGAACCTAAGCGACCGCGCCGCCTGAGGACCCGTCAGTTACCAGCCTCGGCGCACTCCGGCTGCATCGAAAGCTGGAGGCAGTACCCTCCTACAATGGCCCCCTTTATGCCCAAGGCCAACCCTGAAGGCATAATTTGACACGCCACAGGCACCGGGCAGGCCGAGCCCCAACGCACCGACGGCCCCGCCAGGCCCGTGCCAGAGTGGAGGTTGGGGGTGGGTTATGCAAAGCCCTGCAAAGTGCTCCGCGGTCTCTGCCTTCCCTTCTCTGCTTGTCAAAGCAATGCACGGGACATGTATTAGTAATTAGCTTATATTTATTTATTTTTTTTTAGGCAAAATGCAGCAAACGCAGACAATAAAGAAAGAAAACGACGCTATAACGACAGCCGGCGGCGAAAAACTCCCGCTTGCAGAAGCACTTGGACCCTCAGCACATCCCCCGAGCCAGAGCTGCATGTACGCCCGACAGCTGTTCCCCACTGCCGAGCCGGCCCCGGCGTGCCCCAAAACGTCCCGGGCAGGACCACAAGTGGCGCCGCACAATCCCCCAGCCAACACCTCGCCAGCCCCGGCGTGCCCCTCCAAGGCAGGACAAATAGGCACCAATAGCGCCGCCTTGAAACACAGGCGCTCTAAACCTCCACCCTCGCTGTGCACACCAATTAGCCCCAACCGGACGCTGGGAGCGCCGTAGTATGCCACCGTTCCTAGCAAACGGCGCGCCGCAGCACCGCGAGGGCAACCACCATGGTCGCATCATGCCCAGCGGGGGACGACGGCGTGGCTGGCGACAAAGACACACGAGCACCGCATGTACATTACACATTCAGGCACAGGGAGATCGAGTGTTTTGCCCAGGATCGCAGGATGGGACGCGACCCTGAGGCTCAAAACCAGGTTTCCAGTACCAAAGTCGGCAGTCCAACGGACCACCTCCTCTCCCCACAACCACCGGAGCCATGCCGGGGGAGGCAGGGGCGAAACACACCAACCCCGACTCACCTTGAGAAACCCGACGATAAAGACGGCACGACGATGACCCCGGCGAGCCTGGACAACGTGTCCAGACGGCGTGGCTGGTGCAACAGAGGACGCCAGGAGGGGCTGGGGAGGCATATATGCCCTCCCCCCCACCTCGGCGCACCGGAAGGACGTCACTGAGGTGACCAAGCTAGAGGGCTCCAAGACCCCTCCAGAGACTAGAGCGGCTGGGCGGTGCCGAAATGGCACTAAAGGGCCGCCCTGCTGAGATGGCCCCCTGCGGGGGCCGCGGACAGCCACAGAGTTGGGGCAGGGACGAGAAGTGGAGTGAGCAGTTCAGCGAGTGGAAGTAGCAGGAGAGACATGTTACAGCAGGAGCCAAGGTAGCGTGTGTGGGCAGAAAAGTAAGTTGGCTGAACAGTGGGCAGAACGATAGGAGAGGAGTGGTCAGTAGTGTGGGTGGTAGGAGTATGAGGCTGCCCGCGGCCCACGCAGGGGCCCCCCATAGGAGGGCGGCCACCTTAGTGCCACATGAAGGCACATAACCAACTGGTCCAGTGTTTGGACCCTCTTGGAGTCCGGCGTGTCCTGCGTCATTTACGGCGCGCCAGTGGGCGGGGGACCAGGTATATCTACCTCCCCAGCCGGCGATCCTGTTGGGCCGAGACATCACGCCGTCTTTGTCCCCCCGCTGGACACGCTGGCCAGTCACGTCGTGGTGGTGGTCTCGGTTAGTCAGGGCTTGGAGGTGAGTCAGGGCGGAGAGTGGTCGCACCTGCCTCTTGGTGCAGGTGATGGCATCCACTTTAATCCATACAATAATGTCTTTTCTCAGTAATCGGACCCCGATCATTCCATCTCGCCCAGTCCACCCTTTCGCCGCTGGGGGGGTAAATTCTGCATTCGGTAAATTATCGGGCCTCTGTTCCATTGTAACACTGTCTCGCACTGTCCGTTTTAAGCGAAATCCGCAGTGCAGACCGCTTGGCCTCACCCTCTCGCTTCCGTCTCGTCTAACCTACGAACGGGGAGGTGGGTGGCTTGCATCCCGGTTAGGTGCATGGGCTCCCACTGTGTTTGAATAGCATTGCCGTTATCGGTAAGGTAGCGGGTTCGAGACATTCTGGTATTAAGCCGCCACGTGAAGTATGGGGCCATTGGGGCGCATAGGGCATGGAAACGGGCATGACCGCAGAATAGCAGGGCAACGTAGTGTCTTTGATGCGCAGTTGTGGAAACAGCCCTGTCGGTGCACGGGCCCCCACTTGTGTCATGGACGCACAGTGTCCGGAGGTGGAGGCGGCACTCGGCATTGTGCGCGAGAATGAATGTCTCCCAGGATTGCGTGGGCTTCACCGGAATCTAAGCAGTAGCCTCACCAGAGATGAGTTAGCGTTGATAGTGACCGCGCTTTTTGCATTGTTTGTAGCGTAGTAGTTATTTATCTGGAGTGTCGTGGGGGCACGAGAGAGCTGGCAGCCCGTATTGTGGTGAGTGGGCTGCTGCCTGACATCACCATTTACTGCATTTTTTTTAAAACAAAACGGCGATTGTTGCACAGTATTATAACTTTAATTCTAGCCCGCATTTATTTTAACTTGCCCGTTTTTAACTTTCTCTGAATTTGCCTATTTGCACTTGCCTATTTGCACAGCGTCACTACTGTCTCCCGCCTCGGTCCACCGCAGCTTATCGCTGATTGAGTGGAGGGTGTAGCTGACAGCACGCAGGTTACTGGCAGGGCACTTGAGGTCGAGGAGGGGGCGGAGTAGTCCTTCCGTTCGCCCTTCTACTTCAGACCGATGTGCCAGCGTGCCTAAGGCAAGCCCGTCTGCGCCCGGCCGGGACCAGGGGCCAGAACCCCTGGTCCTCCCAAGGAAGACTTTAAGGGCCCTCTATCTTACTCAAGGAACTTACTCCTGGAGTTAGCCAGATATGCTCCCTGCAAGCAAACATCGTGCATAGTAGCATCCGCAGAACACACGGCGGGGCCCTTCTCCTGCGCTTCCTGCAAATGGTGTAGTCTAGCATGGACCGAGAGATTGCATATAGAAGTAGATGACCGGGTGAAAATTAACTGCATCTACTTCAATGCTAGGTCAGTTCCTAAACACTCTTTTGAGATATGGGACACCATTAAGGAGCAAGAACCTGACCTGGTCCTCATCACTGAAACCTGGTTGGATGAGAATAACTGCCCCGACATCGCAAATGCCCTACCCCTGGATTATAAAATATTAAGGCAAGACAGGCAAGGGAGGAAGGGCGGGGGGCTAGCTATTCTCATTAAAGATTGCCTTAACTGTCTCCCCACTAAAGTAGTCCAACTGGGAGAACATGAGCTTCTACCATTCCAAGTGTCTAAAGGGAATCACATCATCCTGGGTGGAGCTGTGATTTATAATCCTCCTGGTTACCATCCAGAATTTAGCACTAAGCTACTTACACAGTTACTTCCCGTCTGCCTAAACTACAAAGATTTCATGGTGATTGGGGACTTTAATGTCCACTTTGATAAATGCAATGACACGGTGGTAACCCACCTGGACAACGATATGCAGATCCTCCAACTCAAACAATGGGTCAAGGGGCCCACACACAATGCAGGGCACACACTGGATTTACTATTCACTAATATTGATTCTACCACGGTTGAGGAGATTAAACCTGTCACATGGACCGATCACTCACTAATTACTTTCTCATTTACCCAATCTGTGACATCAGTAAAGGCCTCCAAACCTATGCACGGGGTATACAGAGCCTGGAAATCAGTCACCCCCGAATCATTTCTGCGCCATTTCACCTCTAACAATTTAGAGGCTTTGGAAACCCTCCCCACCAACAGGGGTGTAATGAACCTCGATTTAGAGATTACCAACACATTAGACCATTGCGCACCCAAATTTAAGCCTAAATCTTCAAAAAGAAATGTGTTGGAAAAGTGGTACACTTCCGAACTTAAGGCACTGAAAAAAAATTGCAAAATATGGGAGCACAAATGGAGAATGTCCAGATCAGACACTGACAAATCAACATATAAAGCAAAACTCAGGAGTTACAACAACGCAATCCACAAGGCAAAAAGGACATATTTTGCGCAACGAATAAATCAGAACAGCAACTCGGTAAAAGAGCTATATAAAATAATACGAGAGTTATGTAAACCAGCCTGCATGTCTCAAACCCTGCACCTAACAGCAGAATGCTGTGAAATGATCAGTGAATTCTTCGCGGACAAAATAAGTACAATCTACTTATCATTTAGTACTAACTCCCCAGTAGATCCCTCCGATTGGGAAAACACCGACCCTCATCCCAACGCCCCTGTACAGCTGGGCAGTTTTGCCCCCTTTACAGAAGAGGAAGTTGCTAAGGCAATGGGGGAAGTTAAATCAGGATCTCCTCTTGACCCCTGTCCACATTTCATCTTTGCACAGATCACACCCACCCTGAGCCCATACGTTACACAGCTATTGAACCAATCCCTGGAGACAGCAGTTTTCCCGGAGAGGTGGAAACAGGCCATAGTGACCCCCCTATTGAAGAAGGTTGGTTCAGAAGTTACCAACCCAGCTAATTATAGGCCGATCTCGCAACTTCCCTATCTTTCCAAAGTCATGGAGAAACTGGTCAACAGACAGTTGTCCAGCTACCTAGAAACAAATGAACTGTTGGACCCCTCTCAAACGGGCTTTAGGGCCACCAACAGCACAGAGGCAACTCTTCTGGCCGTCTTAGACAATGTAAGAGCATTGCTGGACCAGGGAAACTCAGTCGCCCTGATCCTATTGGACCCGTCGGCAGCGTTCGACACGGTCTCCCACCAGCTCCTACTGGAAAATTTACATGAAAAAGGGATACATGCCAAAGTTCTTCAATGGCTCAGTTCGTTTCTGAGGAACAGAACTCAAACTGTGCAGTTAGGTGCCTTCTCCTCAAAGCCAAAAATCCTAAACTGTGGTGTCCCGCAGGGCGCATCCCTTAGCCCCACTCTTTTCAATGCCTATGTTTCATCCCTGGCAAAAATTGGAATGAAGTGGGGTTTCAGTATGTGCTCGTATGCGGATGATACGCAACTGACCATAGCCATCGGAGATAGGCACGACGACACCAGGGCCAAACTCAACAATTGCCTCACGGAAATGGCAACCTGGATGTCGGACCACTGCTTAAAGCTCAATGCCGAGAACTCCGAAATCTTGCTCCTCGGTGGAGCAACCATATCTGGGAGGCATCCTGGTGGCTGCACTCACTGGGAGATGCCCCAGCAACTAAACAGTGCGCAAGAAATTTGGGGGTACTCATTGATAACACCCTATCCATGCGGGATCATGTGCGTACACTATGTGGAAAGAGCTTCGCTACATTGAAGCTTCTAAGAAGGCTGTTTCCCTGGATCCCACTGGAAAGCAGGAGGACAGTCACACAGGCTCTACTCGTCAGCAGGATGGATTATGGAAACGCACTTCTCGTTGGCATGCCAGACTACCTCTTCAAACGTCTTCAGGTAGTACAAAACGCAGCAGCCAAACTGGTGTGCAACAAGGACAGATATAGTTCAGCAACCGAATGCCTGAGGCAACTTCACTGACTGCCCATGCGCCAAAGAGCACGATTTAAGCTCTTAGGACATACACATAGGGCACTCCATCACACTGGTCCCAGGATTCTTCAGAATAAAATAAAATTCTACACACCTCCTAGGTGCCGAAGGTCACACCAGCAGGCGCTAGCTGAGACCAAAAGGATCGGAAAGGCCAGGGCAGGTGGACGCACTTTCTCATACTTTGCAGCTCTCCATTGGAACAAGCTTCCACGGCTGATCAAAGACTACACTGCGTTCAGGAAGAAACTAAAAATCCACCTATTCCCCAAAGACTGATGTCATCTACCGTAACAGCCCAGACCACTACGCGCCTGCTACCTTAGCGCCGTGATATCCCTACGGGATGAATGCTGCGCTTTATAAATAAATAAATAAATTGTTGGTTGCCGCCAGGCGGGCGTACTACATTAGTTGATTTTGCCTGCTGAGCAGCAGTTTAGCTCACTTGAAAGTTACATGCGTTTGGTATGTTTTTGTCTTCCATGCAGGCGGCGCACCCAGCTCCGGTGGGGGGGGCCTGCGTCCTGCATGCATAGAACCCGGCCTGGGTTTTCTAGGTTGAAATAGTGAGTCGGGTTACGGCATCAGCTCTCCATCCCATGATCCGGAGCTGATCACTTGGTCCCCTGGTGCCTCCGGAGAGGTGTGTATTGGGGCTGGTGCTTGTGGGTGCTCCAGTGCCTTCGGGTCCTCTTCATGCGATGTGCAGGAGCGCAAAAGGTCCCGAAGTCGGCGGAAGATTCTGGGGGCGAGGTTGTGAGTGCGGCCCTGCCCCCACCGCCACTTTTAGAACGGATTGCTCCGGCATGCGGGCTGTTGACTTGTCAGGCGGTGTGGTTCCGGGAGGGGGGGAGCATATGAGCGGCATGGAGGGGGAGGATGTGGTTACTCCATGTGAGCCGGACCGATTGGTCGCCTAGTAGAGGTCGGTTGGTACTGGTACCAGCAGGGACGCGGGCAGGCCAGTGCAGGCTTGTGGCACCCCCTCCTCCTACAATTCTGGTGTCCTCCTTCTCTGCTCCTCCCACTTTTACACTGCCCTCCGTTTGGTGACCTGCACAGTGGACAGGCTCAGTTGCCGAGTGGCAAGGTGTTTGTCTCAGGTTCTGCGCTATCCGGCCTTGGTCTCGATGGGGGATGTTTGGCCCGCCGTGAAGCAGCTGAGGTGCCCTCCCCTCCCCCCTATTTCATATTTGAGTTAGACGGTTTAGGGAGCCCATACTGGATATGGTGTGTGTGTGCTTGTCTGGGGGGGCCGTGTGCTCCTGAGGTTGTGGGCGGTGCACTTGCCTGGTGAGCCTGCCGGTGTGCACAGAGGGGCCGTTTTATTTGTGGCGGACTTCACCGGGGGAGCCGGCCTTGCTGTGCAGGTTGCACTGCTGGGTGCGACGGCTCCTCCCCCACCCGTAACAGAATAGGGCGGCGCAGCCCAGGAGCCGTAGCATGAAGTAAAGAGGGCAGCATTTAGGGACTGGGATGCTGCCTTCAAGGTGGCATGTTGCAGCGTTTCGGTTACAGAGTTAGCGGTGAGTGCGGGGCCCTCTGGTGGCCATAGCTCTTGCACCCCGGGTGGCCTCCTGTCTGGCCGGCTGGCTCGTTCTCTGGGCTCAGCGTGGCGCAAATACTGGCTATGGCCACCTCACATTGCACGTTTTTTCCAGGGGTGGGGGGGTACAAAGAGCAACCATTTCGGTTTATTTAGTCATTGATGGTGTCGGTGCGGGGCCAGTTACATTACATAGAGACTTCAGAGTACAGGAGTTACTTCTAAGATACAAGCAGAAAAGCTCTAAAATTCACATAAGAATGGTAGTAAGCACAAAAGTTTAATACAGATACTAGTGGTTAGAGTTACATATATACAAGTTGCAAATTAACTCAAGGATAAGATACTAACATGGTATGTGTACGCACTCACTCTGAAAGGGCTTGGGAGTGTAAAACGTTACTAAGTTGAGCTAGTAGAGTTTGTTTGGTGACCGTCTCACCATTTCAGAATGGAAGCATTTGCAATATGCTAGGCTTGATAGCCACAATTGTGGCTTATTTATCTTATGCAACAAACAGGCATGGACAAAGCCAATAGTACTGGCTTGTTGTAGGTGCAGTGTTGTTTTGTAGTATAGTTCTGGATGCAGAGATAGAGGCTGCAAAATACCAGTCGGCGGCACACCAAGCTAAGCTCAAATTTGCAGCTTATGTGTTTTAAGCCACGCCCATAATTCATCGACCACGCCAACTGTTTGACTAAGATTAGGCCAGAGGTGAACATGACAGACCAATGCCACCCATGGGTCGGCTGTCCACCGGCTCTTGCTTCAACGATTTATTATTATGATGCCTGAGTTAAAACGTGGTACATGAGATGCTTGGAACTGTTTTAATATCCGTTCGTTCAAGGCAACTACCTACATTGTGTGTTGCACAAGTTAAACAATTGTGTAGCTTTAATCTGCTGTGGCCGGGTGGGCCCGGCAAGAATGTATGAATCTTCTCACAGTTGGGGTTATGACTTGGGATCAGGATATGTGGGTTTCCGACTCATGTTAATTTCAAGTAACACCATGTTGAGCGAATTAAAAAAGCGCTGCAGTCAATAACTCCTTTTCTCGTCGGGCAAAGGGACTGCAGAGTTCTGATGATAGCAATTTGGAGCTGAACCTACCGGTTTCTGTGTCAATCCTGTTCAACCCAAGGGTGTATGACGAGGTGTGAGTCTGGTGCTTGGGAGGCCCAGATGGAGCATGGGTAGATTTATTATGCATTGGAATTTGTTGCAGGCTTGTGTCGAGAGAGGATTCAGCGGCGCTGGTGTGTGCCTACAGACAGGAAGTGGAAGAGCTGGGGGAGCCTTTACTTCAGAGGAGGCCACTTTATATCTTGTGTATATTCCACCATCCTTGCCTTTTCTTCAGGGCCTCTCCTTGTGTGGTGAGGAATTGGCTGTCTGTTGGTGTGGTGAGGAATTGGCTGTCTGTTGGTACCGCCTGTTCAATGGAAGCTGCGGTTTGGCTGTTTTAAAGGTGCAGTGGCAACACCTCATTGTCACATCCTACGGTATACAAACTGCTCTTTTGATTGTTTGTGGTCATGCTAAGCGACATGGGGACTGACTGACCCCGACATCTGAACCAGAAATGTGAAGAATTGGAATAAAATAGCCACGTGCGCTGCCAAGACTGCCACAGACTTCCCCGGTCCTCCAAGTTATACTAAGAAGACTAACAATAAGGTGGGTTGCGGGAGATTTGAAACTTCGACTATTAGATGTCAAACATCTATGTCATTAAGCTACTCACGTTGTTGGCAATTAAGCAGCCTGGGAAGATTGTGGGCAGGACACTGGAGAGTAACCTACACACTAGTCATTCCTTTAAGAAAGGTTGGGCATATTGGAATTACATAGGGGCATCTATTACTAAGGCCATTCCATCAGATAGTGTGCCGCCGACTCAGCCTTCCATCCTCCTGAGGTCGATAAAATGAGTACCATCAAGTTGGGTAGCAATAAACACCTGTTAATTAGTGCCAGGATATCTCTCGGGGTGAAGGTGCGCACACACACTCATGTTATGTTTGGCATAGTCTATGTCAACCACAGTTGGCCAGCTTTCCTCACTCTGCGGTAAGGACAGGAAACAAACACATGCAGAGGGTCGCATCTGCCAGACACGGCGCTGAGATTGCAAAGCGTCACCTGAAGAGCTAGGTAAAACACACATTATTTGGTAACGGTCCATTTTCTACAGATATTAATTTAAACGGATCTTTCCCTCTTCCTTACCGTGTCCGGGGGCAGCATTTGCAAGAAGAATTTAAGATACTGCAGTCTAAATCGCATCAGCAGCAAACAAACGCACGTCCCCACTACATACACAGAAGTACATTCTTGGTAATGGCATGACTGGCATCTCTCACTAAACCACCAAGCAAGTTAAAAATGAAACAATAACAAAACAAGCCATGTTCGTAGAGGTTACACATAGAAGTAGCACATAGCCCCAAACGACAGCAGGTCATGGTATTCAACGACCAGTCCTTATGCAAACGTTTTGTTGCAACCTGGGATTCGTGGCGGCACTTATCAGGGTACGCATGGCCTCAAAACCCCGGCATGCAAAGCATGCACCCTGGGGCATGGAGCACAATTGATGGCCTTCACAATATGAACAATAGGGGCAGAGCCAATAGGTTTGGTATTGGGCACAATAATAATAATGGAATAACATTTACTTTCAACAGGCCTGCGCACAAACAATTGTGATGCATTTTAGTCGCAGCTTCAGCCAGCTGCTCTTATTTGAGTTTCAGAGGCTATGGGGTTGTTATCTCTTTAGAGGTATGTTCATGGTAAATGTTGTGCTTATTACGGTTCTCAAAACCAAAGCGGTTTGTTGTATCTTTCCAAGGGGAAGGTATATGTTAGGTACTTCATCGCTTACAACGTAGCACATTAAGGTGAGCAGTGTAAAATTCCAAGATGCAACTGGGAGATTCCCTCATTAATGTCAGCAACTGCCCATATTGGGCAGTGTAAAATTTCAAGTTGCAACAGGGAGATTCCCCCATTAATGTCAGCAACTGCTCACACTGCTAGCAGTTAAGCAGCCTGGGAAGTCTGGGGGCAAACACCACAGATCAATCTGAGCAGTCAAAATTCCTGTAAGAAAAGACATGAAGACACATATTTCTAAGCTCATCGGATGGTTGAGCCTTTACACATCATAGTAGGATAGTCACCAACGTGGAACAGGCTATTGGGTATACCTTGCCAGGACATTCTGGTTGCAATCTACCCATGCGCCACCGGGGTTTCCTAAGCACATGTTTCACACACTTCTTAGTACCCCCTAGGAGTTAACAGCAATGACACAAACCGATGGTTTGGCTCCACTTTTGCTGTCCAACTCTGTAGTCCTTTTGCCTGTTCAAGAGAAGGGATTATTGACTTCGGCACTCTTCCACTGAGCACTGTGTTTTAACTCACATATTGGAACTATAAGAAATTTCTACTTTCAAGGCTGAAGCCATGTACCTTCTTAAGGTAACAGGGCTCGGGCATCAGATAACTGCGACGCATTGTGAGATTGTTGACCCTGTGTCACAACTAAATTGTACAACTCAATATCCTATTACTGCAAAAATGAGTAAACTTACTACCAGTGCTGAGGTTCGGACAGGTGGTGTGCTGCTGACCTACTAACACCTGAATTGCCCATACTCCATCGAGGCTTTCATAAGCACAAGATTCACACACTGATGTACCCGTAGTTTTAACCAACTTGCCACACACTGGTTTATTCGGCCCCCATTTAACTATCCTAAGAGCTCTGCAGTCCTTTTGCCTGTAGGAGCCAGGGCTAACTTAGTGGCACACTTAATAGCGCTCGACAGTGTGGTGTAGGTGCAATTAAAAGGGAGGTCTAGCAGGTAGTGTGTAGCTGTGATCGGACTGCAGTTAAGCAAGCCTGGGGGGGCTGCGTAAGTTGTCACTCCACTCCATAAAGGGTGCGGTGACTGCAATGGGGTGCACAATACAATCATTCCCTCAGACCAGATTTGACACCATTAATGTGTTCGTCTGGGTTTTGCAATCAAAAAGATCTGTGCAAATGTCTAGTCAAATTCGGCAAAGTATCTGCACTCTGGTTTGAGGGCATGTTACAGGTTGCTTCATTTAAGCATCAAACTCCCCACCCTGATAGCCAAAGTAGCCAGGCGGTTTGTGTAAGCTGTCAGATAACAAGTGTGCTGCTGTCCCAAAAACTAGGGAATGAAGGTGTGGTTAGATCCACCTTTGTCTTGGCTGAAGTGAGGAGGCTCACCGGGCGTCCTAGTTAGGACATGACACAGCTTAAATTTGATCCTCGTCCACACGTTCACTTGCTGGCGCGGCACCGGTAATCGGCCTGAACCCTGAGAATTGAATCCTTCAAGTAAGGGAGCTTGATCCCGGATCAAAGGTGTGGGTGACCGGCCATTTTTTGCATCACCAGGGTGGCGCAAAGGGCCGGAAGCAGGAATTGGAAGCATGGGTCTTTTCCTCACTGAGATAGTTTGGTTGGGATTCCGAGGCATGCGATGGGACAACTTGCTAATGAAGCTGTGGCACAGCCTAGCGGGAGGCTGATCCCCTCCTAACATCTTTGTCATCCGCCTGGGAGGCAATGACTTGACTTTCATGGGTAGAAAGGTTCTGCTACAAAACAAGGAAATCCACAAGGAGTAAGTCAAGCAACCAATTAGGCGCATGTGAATTATGGTGGTCCGTGATCACTCCACGGTTAGTTTGGCATGGGGCCAGGTCTGGAGAGGCCGTTGTAATTTCTCGCAGGAGGGTAAACGGCACCATGCGCAAGTTCACGGAACAGAGGGGTTTGGCTTTATCAGACATGGACTCTTGCATGCCAAGACCACGGGGGGTTTCAATGTGGATGGGGTCCATTTGCATACAGGTGGGGTGTGTTGCCGATATTGGCACTATGAGGCTGCCCGCGGCCCACGCAGGGGGCCCCCATAGTGCCACATGAAGGCACATAACCTACTGGCCCAGTGTTTGGACCCTCTTGGAGTCCGGCGCGCCCTGCGTCATTTCCGGCGCGCCAGTTGGTGGGGGGCCAGGTACATCTACCTCCCCTGCCCATCTGGCGATCCATTTGGGCCAAGACATCACACCGTCTCCCTCCCTACCGCTTACCCGGCGTGTCGGCTGGAAGGGTGGCTAGGGTAGGAAGGCTGTTAACTTGTTATTTTGTGTTGCAGGTGGAGTTACAGGGCGATCCAGAGGCGGAATGGTACATAGGGGTACCCTCTTCAGGAGCACAAGAAGGGTGCAAATGCCAAACAACCCCAGGAAGTCCTTACGGCAGGACCCTGGAGGAACAACGGCACCCCGTTAGTCCTTCGGGCGGTTCTAAACCTGAGCAACCAGGGGCTTGCCTGGATACGCTCCGCCCCCTCAAGGGGCTTGAGTAAATGGGTGGACTGGTGGTCCACAAGATGGAAGGGGTAATCCCCCAAAATGCTTAGCCCACGGTGCAATTTGGCTCTTCAGGTGGGCAGGGCAGCATAGGGGCTGCCTGCCCTTGGATCGCCCGTAAGTCGACCCACCATGTTGGCATATTTCTTATGCAAAATAAACCTGCAGTAATGTTTTCTCCAACAACCAATGTGTCTTGTGTGTTCTTTATTATGGTATTGCTGTGGTTACGGGTGGAGTGTGTTGCCGATATTGGCACTAAGAGAGCTATGCAGGGAAATTGGAAGTAAGATGACGGATTGGCAGAACTCTGGGCAGTAGGAGAGTCATGAGCAGAGCAGCACTGAGAAGTTTTAAAATAAGGGTAGCGAGGGGACTGAGCACAGTACTAGAAGGAGACGTAGGCAGAATGAAAGAAGGAGTGAGTGTGTGGGAGGGGCAGCTGGCAAGCTGACTAGAGAGAAGGTGTGGTGAGCAGAATGAGAAGTAGAGAAAGTGGTCTGGTTGATAACGCGAGGAGTGGACAAAAAGTTGGTAAAGCCGCAGAAAACGGTGGCATGGGGCGTTGACCTAGCAGTAAGGAAAATAGTGGGCAGAGGGTGCTCTGGAACTAATAGGCATGAAATGCAGTACTTTTCTCCTAATGGAAAAATAGTGTTAAATGCACTGAAAACCACTTTCAACACTTTTCACAGGATTTTTTAAGGACTTTCTACATGACCCCCAAAGTAGTATGTCTGAATGACAAAATACACCAAACATTAGTGAATGACTATTCTAATTTTTTAAAATAACAATGGCCTAATTTTACACCAATAATTGCGGATTTGATATAGAAACAGTCCTTGTACATTTATCTCTAAATTTGCGGTAATGTCATGATAACTGGTCGTGCTAACGGTCTTACTGAATTCTGGAATAACATCAGACCATCGGAACCCCTTACAGAGGGCCAGGGGGCAAGCAGGAGCTACTGGACCCAACGTTGGGGGTTGAGACCTTTTACTCCTAATGTCCCAGGCCCAACTTACTATGGGTCCTCAGCAACTGGGCCAAGTACCTCTTCAGCACTTGACTCTCAATAGTAGTGTGGGTTGAATAGTCCAAGGCTTCTTGGTGGGGGAGTTACATGCAGGGAGTGAACACAGGCTCGCAATTCAAAATATGTTCAGTAGCAGCAATAAATGATGATCCAGGCAAATACTTATTTTGATGAAAAAAGGAGTATTTATCTAGAAACACAAATAATACACACAGTCCCCTGAGATCAGTGCTCTAGTGTTCAATAGACAGGTCTCCGAGTCGCACTTCCCTCTCTCTAATGGTAGTTGCTATTCCCTATTCATGATTGGCGAAATTCAGGTTAGGCCCTACTAGTAGTCTGAGTCTCAGGAGTCCCACTCCGACTCTTCCGAAGTCAAAAGTGTTTTAGCTCCTAAAGTGGTGTGCGGCAGAAAAGGTTCCCCTGGGCCCTTTAGTCAATCTTACCCGCTCCTTCAGGGCTCCACTACCAGAGTCCCCTGGAGCATTCCATACTTGGACGTCATGGAGGGCTACAGCAGCTGCTTATGGTGAGTAGCACTTTTGACTTTGCAGGGGCAGCAGCATGGGAAAGTAGAGAATTTACCCAGATAGATGTGTGGATTGCTGCATTCCTGGGAGTACACTGGGGTACAACATACTACAAAGAGTATGTTGAGATTGATCTATGTGACTCTGACTATTGTCATCTGACACCAAGCCTATACAGGCTGATATTACCAGTCATTTTGGACTGGTTACTAATAATTGGGTCACAACTATAGGAGACATACCAAGAAACTCTGTCAAGGACATTATACTGGGGGCGTGGCCAAGCCGCCGACCAAGATGGCCGTGCGGCATTGAAGCTCCGCCAGTGTGCACCAGCCCAGCAGCTATTTCCCCCATAGATGCGGCCCGAACTTCACCCTACCTGACACAATCGGCTGGCTCGGCATGTGCTGTGATTGGCAATACCACCCGATCGCGGACCCGGGCCGCCTGAGCTGATTTCATGACACCCAGCGAGACCCGATGCGGACGTGGGCCTCGTGACGAAGCTGAAGGGGGACACGCAGCTCAGAATCGGAGCTGGCCTGCAGCGCACCATCGCCACGAAGGTGAGAGCACCGGGCGCAGGTCTGCGACGAGATGCGCCTCCCCCCCCCGTCTCATATCTGACCTCCTCCGGGACGCGGTCGCGTTAGATTGCTCCTAGATCGCTCCACTGACTCCCGCCTTCTCTCCGAGGCCCCCCGGACGAGCCTGGGAGGCGGCCGCCCGGTCGCTGCTGGCGTGGAGTAGGGGGGGGAGGCGGGGTGGATTCGAAGCTGCAGGCGCCCGGTTGCCCCTTCCTGCGCACTACTACACGCAGCCCAGCCTCCTGATATCGCGACCCTTAACGTCTGGCACGCTACTACATCAGCCAGAAGCGGCACAGGGCCTACGACCGCTTCAATAACTGCACACCAGCACACGGAGCGGGCAGTAACTCACTCCTTGCGCCTAAACATCGACGCGCTGTCTTGCGGCCTCGGCGCCCCCTACCATCAACCCGCAGAACCTTCTTGGGGCCCCTTCATGCTCATGGAAGCTGGTTAACCCCACGGGTGAGGCCACACGGTCTGTGGTGCTGGTAGCTTAACTCGCCCTGCAGGACACAATACACATCCCGCATCAGGCCTCTCGGTGGGGAGCACTGCCTGGTGCATTCGCGCCCTGGCCCCGCCTAGCCTCTCATTTGCCACCCGTCTGTTGAGGGTGTGAACGGATATTTTCATTGTCGGACATCGAGGGGATTGGTCTCTGCCATCACTTTCACCCCGGATACTGTGCAGCGGCATGGGCCGCAAAGACCCCAAGCAACAAACTCTCCCATTCGTAAAGCTGGCAGACAACGCCCCAGAGGGCAGCTCCATCATGGCGGAAGGTGGACAGGACGCGGTGCGTGGCGATGATCCCTCCGCCCCTCCCGCGTCCCTGCTCCAGGAGATGAGGGCCGGTTTTAGGGCACTTGACGGGCGTTTCGATGCCCTTGACAAAAATCTGGAGAGCATGGGGGCCAAGATCCAAGTCCACGACCGGCGCCTCGACGTGGTGGAGGCGCGCATTTCAGACATCGAAGACGGCACGGCGCAATCCCTCAAACGCCTAGAAAGAGTGGAACGCATCCTCAAAGACGTGGCGATTGAGAACGAGGATTTGGAAGCCCGAAGCAGACTGAACAATATCCGCATTCTTGGGGTGCCGGAGACCACCGCCACGGGCCGTCTCAACCTCTTTGTGGAGACCTTGCTTTCGGATCTCTTCGGGAGAGAGGCCTTTACCCCAGGATTTGTGGTAGAGCGCGCCCACTGCTCGCTGGGCCCACGACCCAACCTGGGCCTCCCTCCGAGACCTATAATTGCTCGCCTTATGAACTTTAGAGACCGGGACACTGCACTACGCCTAGCCAGGGAACGAGGGGACACTACATGGCAGGGCTCCAAATTAGCGCTATACCCGGATTTCACTATAATGGTCCAAGAAGCCCGTTGGAAATATAACGGAGTCAAGGCCACTCTACGGAACTTAGGACTGAAATACGGCATGCTATACCCTGCTAGACTGCGATTGGACGTCAATGGCCGGACCCGCATCTTCGATAGCCCCACGGAGGCGCAAGAATTCTGCCAGGCACACAGACAAAACAACAATCACACAGCCGCGGATGGTGCCAGATCTTCTCCCCCGTGCAGTGGTTCCAATGCGAGCATGGACCTTTTCTCAAGCGCAGGCACTGGCTGACTCTGTGGCTTTGTTCGTTGCCTTTATAATACGCAAGCTAGATGGGAAATAATTGTATTTGATTGCACGAAATGTTTCAAATGGCTGATCGACTGGCGTATGCCACTGGTTTGTTTCTAGTTATCTGGATATGCCGCTCCAGGGTTTTTTCTTTACTGCTTCAAGCCACTTGGTGTATCGGGTTCTGTAGAATGAGGGGATCTTTGCCTCGCCTTGTTTGTGGTGAGGGTGGGTGGGGGGAGGGGGGAGGTATATTTTCCTTACACAGATATGTTCAGTTCTTTACAGTTGTACTCGCTGTCCACGTGCACATCTCTAAGCGATGGCCAACGCTGACCATAGTCCACCGTACCGATAGATGGCCCAGCTAGGCAATGTTAGCGGTCCCTGTGGGTTGACCCTAATGTCATGGAATGTCAGAGGTCTTAATGATAACCGGTAGAGGAGACATGTCATACACTATCTGCTGCGTCACAAGATTGACATTGTTTTCATGCAGGAGACACACTTGCCCAAATCTGATCCCGCATGCTTCGCCTCTAGCTGGGGTGCACACAGATACTTCTCCAACTTCAGCAGCTATTCCCGCGGCACAGCAATACTTATCCACAAAAGGGTGCCCTTTAGTCTCAATTCCGTGACCAACGACAGCGAGGGCAGATACACAATTATCACGGGGTCATTAATGGGACACAATATCGCACTGGTATGCGTTTACGCCCCGAACACCGACTCCCCTGAATTTTTTCATTCCCTGCACTCCCGGCTTGTTCAGTTAGACTATGACTTCCTGATAGCAGGGGGCGACTTCAACTTGCTCCTCAACCCCGCACAGGACAGCACCACCCAAAATCCCAGCACCAAACCACGAGCGCAACGAGCTCTACTTGACATTTGCACACAACTCCCGCTGCTTGACATCTGGCGCAGGCGGAACCCCACCACCACTGAATACACACATTACTCTGGCCAACACAACACATGGACAAGGATTGACTACTGGCTTGTGTCTCATGTTGGTGTCAATCAATTGATACCTTCCCGAGAACGTATTCCGACCATTCCCCAATTCAGCTACGACTTGAGGTACCCAGACCAGATGGGTATGAGCGACATTGGCGTTTCCCCGGTCGGGCTCTGAACGACGATCTTTTCTATTCCGAAATACATGAGGCTATTGAGGAATACTTTGCCATCAATACTGGTTCAGTAGACTCCTGGGGGGTCCTGTGGGAGGGGTTCAAGGCATACATACGAGGAGTATGCATTGCCAAGCATGCCGGGGTGCTTAAGGATCTGCGGACGACGCTCTCACGCCTGGAGCGTGAACTTAGAGACATAGACAATGCCACCTCGCACGGTATAGACCCCGAAACAGCCAAGCGCAGATTTGCTCTCCTTACAGACTACAGGGAATCCGCGGACCGTGAGATTCTATTTCTGAGTAAATATAGCACGGCACGTCGCTATGGAGAGGGGGAACGCCCTGGCCGGGTGTTAGCACAAATGCTTCGCCCTCCCTACAGTAAGGCATACATCACCGAATTGAGATCCACCTCTGACCAGCTTCTCACTAGCACCACGGAGATTCGCAATGAACTCCAGGACTTTTACACATCCCTATATACCTCGAGGGTGGGACAAGACCTTTCAGCCCAGGAAACTTATCTCTCCGAAATCGCCTTGGTCTATCTGGAAAAGCACATGCAGGACTTTTTAGCCGTACCAATCAACACGGACGAGGTTGTTAACGCCATCTCAGCCCTCAGAAGTTCTTCGGCCCCTGGCCTGGACGGTTTCACAGGGGACTTTTATAAGTCGTATAAAGACCTATTGGCACCACAACTGATTGAAGTGTACGCAGAATCCCTCGAAAAGCAAATCCTACCCCCCACCCTACGCGAAGCACTCATCATTCTCCTTCCCAAGCCTGGTAGGGACCCGTCTCTATGTGGATCGTACAAACCACTTTCCTTACTGAATTTAGACTATAAAATTCTGGCCAAGGTGCTAGCAACGCGCCTAGCTCTCCTGATGGAGTTTATTATTTCTCCGGCGCAGTCAGGCTTTATTCCTCATCGGTCAACCTCAATAAATCTTAGGACGCTATTCTCCGTTTTACACAGAATTAACCCAGAGGTCCCGGCCACCGCTATCCTCTTAGACACGGAAAAGGCGTTCGACTCCTTAGAGTGGCCCTTCTTTATATCCGTCATGCGACGCATGGGAATGCTTAAGGGATTTATTGCCACTACTGAATTGTTATATAGCCGTCCCACAGCTAGACTGCGGCTGAACGGCACACTCTCACGCCCCTTCTCTTTATCCCGCGGTACTCGTCAGGGCTGCCCCCTGTCTCCTTTACTATTCATCCTCGCAATGGACCCACTAATCAGGCACTTTCAAGAAAAACATCTCCAGAGAGGTCTTCAATTCAACACCGGCCCTCTCTTGGTCTCCTTATACGCAGATGACACTATTCTTTATGTGCGGGAGCCCCAAACTAATCTTGAGCCACTCATTAGAGAAATAACCAGATTTGGACAACATTCAGGATTGGGCATCAACTGGCGCAAATCAGTTATTTTCCCCCTGACTTCTAGTACATGGCAGTGGGAATGTGAATTCCCCCTTGAGTGGTGCACGGACTCCGTTAAATATCTGGGCATTCATATCCACTTAGACACTGCACACATCCTTCGTCTTAACTATGGCAGAGCAATCTCCGCTCTTGAGGCACAGGTGGAAAAGTGGCTGCGTTTGCCACTATCCATCGCCGGCAGGGTAGCCATCATTAAGATGGTCGTACTTCCCAAATTTTTATATCTTTTTAATAACATCCCCATACCCCTGCCGAACAGGTTTTTTTCAACGCTACGCTCCCATCTTCTAAGGCTGCTCTGGGGGGGCAAACAGCCCCGCGTACGCTGGCAAGTGCTGACGCTGCCATATGAGAGGGG
Source organism: Calotriton arnoldi (assembly GCA_963921515.1). Lineage (NCBI taxonomy): Eukaryota > Metazoa > Chordata > Amphibia > Caudata > Salamandridae > Calotriton > Calotriton arnoldi. The sequence continues at coordinate 3,555,120 of CAWUFW010000548.1, forward strand.
AAGATTTAGCATTCCTGATTTTCAATTGTATTACCTGGCGGCCCAATGCAGCTATGCCTTTGCGTGGTTTCATCCAGACGCTAGGATCCCATTTCTCCGGTACGAGGCAGATTTTGTGCTGCCTGGGACACTCACCACGGTGCTACCTAAGGGAGTGCCTAGAGACCCCACCGACATACAGACGGTTTCCACCACCAGCTGGGCCTGGGAAAAATTAAGGCGCATTACAGGCACTGGCATGCTCTATTCCTGGGCACTACCCATTCCCAATGCTCCCTGGCTGCCGATTACAGGTGAGAAGCTGGTACAACGCACCTTGAGCAAATTCAACATCACCAGGATGGGGGACCTGTTCCCTAACGGACATGTCTTCTCTGTGACAGATGAGGAACGCTTCAGTGACGCATCGTTCATGGACTGCTTCGTATTGGGGCGCATCCGCTCAGCGATGCGGGCTTCCCTGCCCAGTTTCCCTGTCGAACCCGACCCATTCTCTCCCCTCACCATGATCATTGAGACTCAGACTGTGGAAAACGTGTAATATTTTACTTAGCATAAGCAACAGGCATTTTGGCTATGGTGTCCATTTGTTTCCTTTGTAATTCTTTCGTCTTTTCACTCTGCTTGTGTTATCTATTTTTGTTGACTTCCTGACTCCGCTAAAGCAATGTACGTGCTGAGGGTTTATAGTTGTCAGTGCACCTGGTCTCAGATGTTAACTGTCGACCATTTACTGCTGCCATAAGCATTCCTGCTCCCCCTCCCACTTTGCTGACCACATGGTTATTCATCTGCCCTTGTTTGCTGATAGCTATTCCTAAAACTTGTTCTTCCTATTTCTGTTCACATGCTTGCATTGCAGAAAACCTGTATAAAAGACCTGTGTTCTGTGACTTCAGTGTACTACCTCCTGCAACACTTGAGAGTGTTGTATGGACGTGGTCCCGCTCATGAGTGATTAATAAACTTGTTTTTTATTCCAACTCTAGTGCTGATCTCTATTTTGTTGGTCTTTGAACCCGTGGACAAGAGGGTGACCCTGCACCAGTGTACCCCTAAAAAGGTACATTTCCACAGTTCGCGCCCGACACGTGGGGCCCCATCGGAGACGCGGCCGTCCGAAGGAGTGGTCTTGACGGAGGACCAAAATATTACTGAGGAAGCGCACTGCACGAGGAGACCTTTGTCTTTGCAGGCCGACATGACTTTTCCGGTTTTCCCGATTTGACCCTCCAGGTGGTGGCCGGTCTTGACTGGGGTTTTCTTTGGCGCAAATCTGTAGTGACCATTAGGTCGACCGGAGATCGGTAGGTGGGAGTTGGAGTCTCCTGTTTGGTAAGGTCGCTAAAGCGGCACTCTTGATTTGTTAAGCCTGGGCTTTTTGTTTAAATTTGTTATTCAATCTTTGCAAAGTTTGAAGGCAGGTAATGTGGAGATTTTTCTCCTTTTGGAATATTTGCTTGGAGTAGTAATATTTTACACATATTTTGGTAAAACATGCCTGTTCTCAGCACACTCCGTAGGTGGTGTTGCTGTTCTGGTGGTACCAAAGAAAGCTTAGAAAAAAGTCAGCCGGCTCCCCCAGAAGGGACGCCTAATAGAGATATGTATGTCAAATATGGTATTTCTTCCATAATGTACGGTTCACTGTGGAATAAATACACAAAGAAAGATTCCGATCTGCAATGGCCAGTGAATGGGTCATTTGATCTTAAAAAGGTTCAATATGTAGAGCAGTGTTTGTTTAAAAGAAGAAGTCGACAGGATATGTTTGATTGTGTGCGTATGTGGGAGAAAGAAGTGCGAGAGAGCGAAGAGAGTGTGGAAGCTATAGCAGAAAAAGTACAACCTAAAACGATATATCAAAAAGCGCTAGAATTAAAAAATAAAGAAAAGAAGGAAAAAAACAGAAAAAGAAGATGGAGAACGTCGATTAGAGATAAATAGCCAGTATCCTATTAGGCGCCCTCTCTATTCCCTACTTGATACAACTAAGGATGATTGCATCCTATTAGAACGTCCCCCACCCCTGTATAAACCTCACACTCCAAGTGCCCCTGATGAGGCTTTTGACGACGAGCATTTGTCTTCAGACGACAAAGAACAAGATAAACAAGATGGGCGACAGACTCGCTCTACTTTGACTAAAGCAGAAAAAGATAAATTAAAAACTGATGCTAGGGAGGAGGCTCGTCGGTCTCACGCGGCATCGCTCATTGTAACTATGGTTCAACAGTGGAACAGTGCAGAGCAATTTTATTTTGTAGAAAAATTCGTTTGGGAGGTAATGGAACTAGAGCCAGCTGATATAAATACTGATTACAAACGATTAACAGAGGGGACTTTTCCTTTTTCAAACCTATCTGATATGATTAGACAAGTGGTTAAAATACGAGACGCAACATTGCGTTTACTGAAAGGAGCAAGAATTAGCTAGAAAACAGAGAGGTATAGAAGCGGTTCAATCTCAAGCATAGAATGTAGATGCTCCGGTGGAAGAGGCTGCACCCAGTAGTACTACAGTTATTGTAAAACCTATGCGTGAAGCCGCACCCCTGTATGTTCCTCCGAAGGGTGCGGGATCAAATGATGACAAAACTTCGGATGATGCAAAGGGATATTTTATATATAATTGGGTTTACACTCCTTGGAGTAGAGCTGATGTGATGGCTCTTAAAGCTGCTTTGCCCGACCCCGGAAAAATCCTGCCGCCTTCTATGAGGAGGGTGGAAGGAGCCATTAGCTCCTGCACCATGACTTTGCCAGATATTGATATGTTCTTTGGGCTTATTTTGCCCCCTGATATGTGGAGAACGATACATAAAATAGATGACAATGTAGCATATGGTGATACTTGGGAACATTTAGAACAAATCGATGCGGAAAGGAGCCTGCGCAGAAACCTCAGAAGGAGATATTAGATCTTCCTAAAGCTATTGTGACTAAGTTAAAGACTCTCATACCTCCTAAGAAAATAGATTGGACTACGTTAGCGTCCTGTAAACAGAAAACGGATGAGTCAGTCTCTGATTTCTTTTCAAGGTTTGAGGAAACATTCCATGATTTTAGTGGTCAGTCATTGGCCGATGATACGGGTAAGCATTTGTTTGTCGATAAATTTGTCGCTAATATGTTACCGGAAATAGCTAGTCGCTTAAAGGCCAGTGAGAGTTCTTGGACTACGTCTTCCCCAGTTTCCCTTTTGACTATGGCCCAATATTATGAGCGACAGGAACAGGAAGCGAAAGGCAGGGAGGATAAGAAGGATAAAGCTTTAAAGACGAAAGTTATGTTGGCTCAAATATATGGAGCACCATTAAGGGGAGGTGGAAGAGGCGGACGTGCAATGTATACACCTGGAGCACCCCCTCTCCCTCGAGCAAATTTGTCCCCAGATCAGTGTGCTTATTGTAAAGAGACTGGGCATTGGCGTTCTGAGTGCCCTCTTTTGCGAGGTCAGCAGTATCAGCGGGGAAGGGGCAGTATAAGAGGAAGCCCAGGGAATTTAGGAAACAGGGGAGGTACAGGAGCTCGTCCCAGGTTTGAGGCAGTTGAACAAGGACCAAATTACTCTTAATACTTTTGATAGACGAAATCAATATCACATGTCTGATTATTCTGATGAGGTCCTTGAAGATTCTGATTACGCATAGGGATGCCTAGGACGGGGTCAATCAATCAATCAATCAATCAAGCATTTGTATAGCGCGCTACTCACCCGGAGGGTCTCAAGGCGCTTGGGGGAGGGGGGTCCGCTACTGTTCGAACAGCCAGGTCTTGAGTTGCTTCCTGAAGGAGAGGTGGTCTTGGGTAAGGCGGAGGTGGATGGGTAGGGAGTTCCACGTCTTGGCAGCCAGGTAGGAGAAGGATCTTCCTCCCGTTGTGGCTCTTCGGATGCGGGGGACGGCGGCGAGGGCGTGGTTGGTCGATCGTAGCTGGCGGGTGGGAGTGTAGAAGGTCAGACGGTCGTTGAGGTATCTGGGGCCTTGGTTGTGGAGAGCTTTGTGTGCGTGGGTGAGGAGTCGGAACGTGATTCTCTTGCTGACGGGGAGCCAGTGCAGGTCTCTCAGGTGTCCGGCGATGTGGCTGTGTCGGGGGATGTCCAGGATGAGTCGAGCTGAGGCGTTCTGGATGCGTTGGAGTCTTTTTGAAGTTTGGCTGTGGTTCCGGCGTAGAGGAGTTGCCGTAGTCCAGTCGGCTGGTGACGAGGGCCTGGGTGACCGTCTTCCTGGTTTCGGTGGGGATCCACCGGAAGATCTTGCGCAGCATGCGTAGGATGTTGAAGCAAGACGAGGAGACGGCGTTGATTTGTCGGGTCATTGAGAGGGAGGAGTCCAGGATGAAGCCCAGGTTGCGTGCGTGGTCCGTTGGTTTGGGTGCGTTGCCCAGGGCAGGGGGCCACCAGGAGTCGTCCCAGGCGGAGGGTGATGATCCTAGGATGAGGACTTCCGTTTTATCTGAGTTCAGTTTCAGGCGGCTGTTCCTCATCCACTCGGCTACGTCCTTCATCCCTTCATGTAGGTTGGTTCTGGCGGTTGTGGGGTCGTTGGTGAGGGAGAGGATCAGCTGGGTGTCGTCGGCGTAGGAGATGATGTTGAGGTTGTGTTGGCGTGCGATGGCTGCGAGGGGCTCATGTAGACGTTGAAGAGGGTGGGGCTGAGTGATGATCCTTGTGGTACGCCGCAGATGACTTCGGTGGCCTCGGAACTGAACGGGGGAGGCGGACTCTCTGGGTTCTTCCGGCGAGGAAGGAGATGATCCACTCCAGTGCCTTCTCTTGGATTCCGCCGTTGTTCAGGCGTTGCACTAGGGTGCGGTGGCAGACTGTGTCGAACGCTGCGGAGAGGTCCCAGGAGGATGAGGGCCGCTGTTTCCCCGTTGTCGAGCAGGGCTCGGATGTCATCGGTAGCTGCGATGAGGGCGGTCTCGGTGCTGTGGTTGGCCCGGAAGCCGGACTGCGAGTGGTCGAGGGATCCATTCGTCTCGAGGAAGGCGGCCAGTTGTCTGTTGACGGTCTTCTCGATGACTTTGGCAGGAAAAGGAAGGAGCGAGATGGGGCGGTAGTTTTTGAGGTCGGTGGGGTCTGCTGACGGTTTCTTCAGTAGGGCGCTGAGTTCGGCGTGCTTCCAGCTCTCTGGGAAGGTGGCGGTGACGAAGGAGGTGTTGATGATGTCCCGGAGGTGGGGTGCGATGACGGCGTAAGGAACCGGTTGAGGTATCAGTACATCAAATGGGTCCTTATGTTGACGCAAACGTCTTGGGATCTACTGATCGGTTTCTGGTTGATACAGGGGCTACTGGTAGTGCCCTGTCTAAAAAACTGGTTCCTAGGGCTCCCCTGTCCGGCACAATGATAACATCGATAGGATTCGATGGGACACCTACACCTAGCCCACTTTCACAGCCACTTGAATTCAGACTTGATAAATTCACTGCAGCATGTCCATTTTTGCTTTCCCCTACCACACCGGACAACATTGTGGGTATCGATATGCTTAAATATTTTCGTGCCACAATACGTTGTTTTCCGCAAGGTGTGCGTGTTATTTTGAATGATAATTACCCAATGGTAGAGAGATCTTGTCTTATCAATGAGGACGTCGCTCTGGCATCCTTACCTAGTACTTTGTGGGCTAAATCAGATACTGATGTGGGTCAAATGGTTATTCCACCTGTACATATTCAAGTAAAGGAGGGTGTTTCATTGCCTCGACTGCCTCAATACAAAATATCTCGAGAAGGTGAAGAAGCATTGGCACACATTGTTCAGGATTTGATTAAAGTGGGGGTAGTGGAAGAGGTCCCCTATAACACTTGTAATAGCCCTATCCTTCCTATTTTGAAAAAAGACACTGACACTAAAATCTACAGATTCATTATTGATTTGCGAGAGGTTAATAAAATTGTAGTGCCCTAATATCCGGTGGTTTCTGACATCACTACACTTCTCACTATGGTCCCTCCTACTGCCACTACATTTTCGGTGATCGATTTGAAGAATGCTTTCTTCTCGATACCCATCCATCCTGACAGGCGTTATTTGTTCGGGTTCACCCCTGAAAAATAGATCATATCGGTTCTGTAGAACTCCACAGGGCTATACAGAGAGTCCCAGTATTTACAGTCAGGCATTAAAAAGGCAGCTTGATTCCTTTTCTGTACCCAAAGGGGTGGCCCGTATCCAATACGTTGATGACATCTTGTTGGCTGCAGATACCCCTGAGCAGTGTGAAGAAGGAACACTGTTATTGTTATCATTTCTTGCATCTCACAATCACAAAGTCTCGCGAAAGAAATTGCAATTTTGTAGACAGCAGGTTACCTATTTAGGTCACCTCCTGTCTAAGGAGGGACGTGCACTTACACCAGATCGCATTCAGACCATTTTAGATACTCCTGTGCCCCGTACTCAGAAGGATGTTCGTGCACTGATTGGCCTCACTTCATTCTGTAGGCAGTGGATCCCCAGTTTCTCGCACATTATTAAACCTTTATTGGCCCTTTTGACTAAAGACACTCTGATGCCCCTCCCATGGACTACTGAATGTCAGAATGCCTTCCAACAGTTATGCCAAGCTCTTTGCTCTGCACCAGTATTAGGAAATCCAGACTACACTAAGACCTTCACACTCTATGTACACGAGAGGGAAGGTTGTGCCCGCTCAGTCTTAACACAAACATACGGTGATAAGCAACGTCCTTGTGCCTATTTCTCAGCTGTTCTTGACCCAGTCGCTCGCGCGCTGCCTGGATGTTTCCGAGCGGTGGCAGCAACGGCTGTTTCAATACGTCAGAGTGAAGGAATAGTTTTGTCACATAAGCTGCTTGTGTTAGTACCCCATTCTGTTGATGCTTTGCTAAATCAAACAAAAACACAGCATTTGACTAGTGCCCGCTTGACAGGATATAAATTGACACTTTTGGCCCCTCATATTACACTGAAAAGATGTCTGACCCTAAACCCTGCTACACTATTGCCATTTCCAGCTACTCAGTCTCAGTCGCAAGAGTTACATGATTGTATATTCCTTACTGAAGAGCAAACAAAGGGCCACGTTGACTTGCAAGATACACCTCTCTCTAGTGTTGATGGGGAGTTATGGGTTGATGGCTCGTGTCTCAAATTGCCTGATGGCACTACATCTGCTGCCTATGCGACTACAACACTTCAGACAGTAGTAGAAACAGCTCGCATCCCACAGAAGTCAGCCCAAGCGGCCGAATTGATTGCACTAACGAGAGCGTGTGAGCTTAGTACTGATTTGCTTGTTAACATGATGCCAGGCAAGAGGTACTGGACATGCAACAATCTGCCTCCACTGATGAACTAGACCAATGGTCTAAGGAGGGAGCACTGGATGATGAGGGCTGTTGGAGGAATAAAGATATGACCAAATGGACGTTACCCACAGCCTACTTATACCCCATGATTCACATGGTACATGGGCCGGCACATGTTGGAGCATCCTCAATGGCAAAACAACTTATGCAAGTTTGGGATCATCCTGATATTGCCGGCACTGCTAAAAAGATGGTCCAGTCTTGTTTGGTCTGTCTTCAGTATAATCCCGGAAAGGAACGCGAACTCCAACAGGAGGGTTTGCGACACCAAATGCACCTTTTGAGGTCCTGCAAATGGACTACATTCAGTTTGAGCGCTGTAATAACTTGAAATATGTCCTGGTGGTGGTTTGTGCCTTCAGTAAATGGGTGGAGGCGTATGCTACGAAGGATAATACAGCTCTCACGACAGCGAAAGTTCTCCTAAAGGAGTTCTTTCCTCGATTCGGCATTTGTCGGGTCATATGGAGTGAAAACGGACCTCATTTCATTGGGCAAGTTGTCGAATATGTCATGAAAGGGTTAGGGATTAAGCAGAAATTTCATGCCGCTTTTCACCCACAATCAGCAGGCTTGGTGGAGCGTTACAATTCCACTCTGAAACTGAAATTGGCTAAAATACAGGCTTCCACGTCTTTGAAATGGCCTGATGCCCTGCCCCTAGCACTGCTTTCTATCAGATCGATACCACATACACCATCTGGCCTTACGCCATATGAGGTTGTGTTTGGCAGGCCCATGAATATTTGGGGAATCCCCAAGCCTCGCCCTATACATGTTGTACCCTATGTGTTGATGAGTGACTATTTGTCCCAGTTAACTGACAGCTTGTCTTCTATTTATCAGCAGGTACGGGAAGCCCTTCCAGACAGGTCGCAGGGTGATGGCCATGATCTGCGGCCTGGTGACTTTGTTTTAACGAAGTCCTTCCAGCGGACCAATTCTTTGGCACCCCGTTGGCGTGGACCGGAGCAAGTCCTCTTGGCTACCAGAACTGCGGTGCGAGTGACCAACCGGAAGAATTGGGTGCACGCCACCCACTGTCGTAAAGTTCTGCATGCCCTCGTGAGCCCAGCTGCGTTGACAGATCACCGCGACATCCTGGTCACCGAGAAAGGACGAGCCGTGTCACCTGAAAGACCTGAGGAAGTCTTCCCGGACCACACGATCCCTGGTACATCCAGATATCTGCTTCGATCCAGGAAGAAAGACATTTCATCGCAGAAAGAGACTGTTTGAGCCACTGTCCTGGGTGGTTAAAACTGACTACAAAGGGGGGTAGCCTTTTAGTGACTACTCGTCTCAACGTTAGCGAAGAAACCAACGGCTGCCCAGGACCTTAGGGCACCATCTGTTTTGTTGTTTACCGACGAAATGAACATGCCGGAGGAGAAGAAATCGAATGCTGCAAAACTCTGTAGTAAAAATATGATGCTCGCTATTGGACTAACTTTGACTGTTGTCATCATTGCTGTTATAATGTGGGTTGTAGAGGAAGTAGCTCCGGCTCGAAACTTATTGACTGCTACTACTCCTGTCCCCACCGAACATTATTATTTTACTCTTCCCTATCATGAAAAGAAGCACCGAATGTCGTATCTCAATAACACTTTCATACAAATGTTGCATCATACTCATAATGCTACGAACACTACCAACTGCTGGGTATGTGGAATGATGCCAGCTCATCAGAAGAAGGGAGGAACGCCTTTCATTCCCTTGCCACTCTCGCATGATGGCTCCTGTAGAGGCTGGTTCGCACTGTTGTGGGCCTCTGAAATTGCTAATATTACTCTAGCTGATGTAGGAGGACTTAATGCAAACTTAATAAAGTTTGTTACCCCGATGAGGAAGGGGACCCACAAGCCAAAGGAACTGCATGATAAATGGAGGAGTATCGCAAAGGAAATTCCTCCATACGTTATGTTTTCCCCAACACTCGAACGGCCAAGGGTAACGGGCCTTTTGTTATCGCTGTTACTAGAGCCCGAGCAAATCTTTGTGTGAGCAGTTTTGGTAGTATCCCAGTGGGAAAAAGTGACTGTACCACAGTATTGAACATTACTGGAACGAACAATAGCAGTTTCCTGTCCTCACACAACACTTATTTCATTTGTGGGAGTAAAGGCTTCTATCAGCTACCAATTGGATGGTCTGGTACCTGTTATGTGTCCTTTTTGCTTCCTCCTGTGTTCCTAGCACCTGCATCTTATCATAAAGATCAAAAACTGTTTAATGACATTTCCTTGAACCGATTCAAAAGAACTATAAATAATGATGAAGTGGATCAAACTGATACTGCATTACAGTAATATGTTGACTTTAATTTGGGACTCTTTTTCTTTGTTGGTGCGGCTCTAAATAGTAGGAAGATTAGACGCTTAACCCGTGTAGTAGAGGCTGTGACTAATCAGACAGCAATGGCGCTTGGGAATATTACAGAAGAACTCCAAATTACGAGAATTGTGACTTTGCAAAACCGAATGGTGCTAGACGTGGTTCTAGCTGATCGTGGTGGAGCATGTTGCATTATCGGTAGTAGTTGTTGTGTATTTATCCCTGACCACGCCCCTTCTGTTTATGATGCCATTTCCAAAATGCATAAAATAGCTACTGAGATACATCAAGATTCAGGAACATGGACTTGGGCTGGATGGTTCTGGAACGTATTTTCTGTATGGGGTTTAAAAATATTATCGGCCTTGTTCATAATTATTGCAATTCTCTTCTCCTGTTGTTTATGTATCCAATGCGAACCGATGCTTTATTCCCTCTGTATTTCCACTTGTACTACTTGTCTACCATCAAAAATGAATGTCTAAAATGTAAATGCCCTTTTAGCAATAGATCGAGAAGTTAGCGACATGATGCTAATTGATATACATGATATTTATCGTACCCCTTTTCAAGCATAAGAAAAATGTCTTAGCTTATGCTAAAAGGGCCGTCTGTGGAAAACGTGTAATATTTTACTTAGCATAAGCAGCAGCCATTTTGGCTATGGTGTCCATTTAAGTTTCCTTCGTAATTCTTTCGTCTTTTCACTCTGCTTGGGTTATCTATTTTTGTTGACTTCCTGACTCAGCTAAAGCAAATGTACGTGCTCAGGGTTTATAGTTGTCAGTGCACCTGGTCTCAGATGTTAACTTTCGACCATTTACTGCTGCCATAAGCATTCCTGCTCCCCCTCCCACTTTGCTGACCACATGGTTATTCATCTGCCCTTGTTTGCTGATAGCTATTCCTAAAACTTGTTCTTCCTATTTCTGTTCACATGCTTGCATTGCAGAAAACCTGTATAAAAGACCTGTGTTCTGTGACTTCAGTGTACTACCTCCTGCAACACTTGAGAGTGTTGTATGGAAGTGGTCCCGCTCATGAGTGATTAATACATTTGTTATTTATTCCAACTCCAGTGCTGATCTCTATTTTGTTGGTCTTTGAACCCGTGGACAAGAGGGTGACCCTGCACCAGTGTACCCCTAAAAAGGTACATTTCCACAAGACAGGGTCACATCTCGTGTCTAAACTATATTGGACATGCTCAGACATTATCCCGGTCACAGATGACAAGATCCGCAAAGCATGGGAAGATGAACTAGGGCACACCATCACGGATGAGCAGTAGCTCCAGTGTTGTACAGTGACAAAAGATGTCTCACTCAACAGCCGACACAAATTGCTACATTTTAATTTTTTGCGCAGAATGTATGTCACTCCGGCCAGATCACACAGACTGGACCACACAATTGCCGCAAATGCAATGCTCCATATGCGGACTACGCCCATCTCACATGGACGTGTCCTAAGATTCAAGCATATTGGGAAGCGGTACACAAAACACTGGGTGATATGACAGAATTGACACTAGTCCCCACACCCGAGATCGCACTCCTAGGCTATGTAGTCAACTTCCCTAAAGGAATACGGAGATTTGCCTCCCTTAGTTTGCTGTTAGCCAAAAGGGAAATCGCACTACATTGGGGTCGCAAAACTGCTCCCACGTTACAAAACTGGCTCGACAGCCTAGCCTACTGCAATACCAACAGCGAAATTTACTCCACCACATTGCCGCGCTCTTCGCGCCCCAAAGACATCTGGGGACCGTTCAGGGCTTATGCCGGGTCCACTCGTCAAACTGCCGCCTCGCCACTCGACACTGGCATAGTCCCCACCGGGGTGGGATAAGAGGCGTACACAACACGATAACTTGATACTGACAGTTGAAATGCAATTATTAATATTGACTGTCTTGATTTATTTCAATTGTTGACCACTGCTCTTACTCGATGAGATGGCGGGGAACTATGCTAGGGGCAACATGCTTACTCTCCACAGGATGTTGGACATTCCATTGGGACTGCATTTGTTGGCTATATTATGCTCTCCATATTACCGGATTCTCACTACATTGCCTTATATATGGTCAATATCAATACGCAAGATAGTTGAATGATGTCATATAAGTGAGTACTTATGTTTCTATTGCTATCATGTACTAAAATGATAAATAAAAAGAGTTAAAAAAAAAAAAAAAAGGGACATTATACTATGGTAATGTTGAGAGGATATAACAACATATTCCAGTACCTTGAATAAGCCCATTCAGGGCAGCACAACCAGGCAATAAGCCACTGTCGCGGTTGATATTAATAGCAATAGCATGGAGTATGTAAGCATTTCTGCATAATATCATGAATTTGGAAGAATCAAATAAATTGGATGTATTTATAATTGTGTCCCAAATTTGCAATAGTCTTAATAGACACAAAACGACAATGCAACTGCAGGTACAATGAAACACATTTAAAGATGGCATGAGCGAAGCTAAAGAGGCTCGCATACCTGAATGTATTATAGTCATTTGTTGATTGTAATGAATTCGATGCAATGAATTGTAATTTGTATATAAAGATGTTCCAATATCGCCCGCCAACATTGAGAATGCTGATCCATGAATAAATTGGATATCCTACTCCAGCGAGTGCTGACCATTGTTTTCTGGAGCAAGCATTTAATCTACAGATTCACCCCGCAGGGTCTAGCACCCGTTTGTTAGTGCAGAGGCAAGAAAACCTGCGACCCTCTGGAGGTGACGCGCACACCGGCGGAGCCAGCCGGTAAGTGAAATTTCCACAAAACAATTAAGCGCGCTCTCAGGCGGGAATAGTAAATGCAGATAAAGATTTATTACTTCTAGGTGTGATCAAGGCAGCTGGATGGTCGAAACGTGTTACGAACAGATTTATGAAGTAATAAATCTTTATCTGCATTCACTATTCCCGCCTGAGAGCGCTGTTAATAGTTTTGTGGAAATATATTTCACTATTATCTTTGACGTCGTTTGACAAATCTTCACAAAATTTTCCCCAAAAAGTCTCATCCACCTTAGCTTCTTCCTGGAAAGTTTCGGGGTGATCTGTTTGGTAGTTTTTGAGAAATTAAAGTTAAAAATGTATCTATATATCTCACCGCTGAGGTTCTGGGCGCGGTGACATAATGCTTTATTGACAATATTTAGTGACAATCACTATTATTAAACTTTGCAATTTGTGAATTTTTGTAATCTACAGTTGACTATGGTTACTGGTGATTTGTTTGACAAAGCCAATAGGTCTGTTTTATTTATGTAAATGTGCTGACCGCTTGATAAAGCCAATAGACTTTGTGTGTGTATATGTGTGTGTGTGTGTGTGTATATATAAATATATATATATATATATACTCTTTTTTTATATATATATATTTTTATATTTAGATCTAAAGTGGGAAACCGTTTCTTCCACAACATTGGATCTTTTATATATTAACCTGCTTGAATCATTCCCCATCGTCAGGCTGGGAATCCCCGATACAGTGAAAAGGCAGTATACAATGTAAAATATATAGCATACAGAATACAGTGTAAAAAGGCCATAGGCCTGACACATCATATATTTAGTAGCACATCCACCTCATCAGAAAGAACCCAAACTTCAGCCAATGAGGTGGAAGCTTAAGTTCTCCTACTCACCCTAGAGGTCACCATGGCACAGGGGACAACCTCGTGTGTGAGGGTGTCCCCTGACAGATTTCTGCTCTAACCTTTCAGTGAATCTTACATTTGTTATTTGTTTCATGAACCAGCCCTATTTTCAACACTGAAGTACTGTGAGTTGCCTTTTGGGAAATTATATTAAAATCTGGGCCAGGGAGATCTTTTTACTTCAAGAGCCAACTACCACCAGCTATTTCCATGGCTGAAAGAGGCAAGAAATATCTTTGTAAAACCTGTACACACTATGGCCTAAAGAAGGATGACCCTCATTTGAAATTAATGTATTGCCTTCATCCAAATCATAAGGCTTCCAAATGTGATATTTGTAGGAGCATTCCAACTAAAAAGTTTAAGGACAGAGAAGGGAGGTTGACATTATGTTTGATGGCTAAAGAGAATTTTCCTCCTTCTAAAGAAGATGCTCCCTCTTCAGGTGAAGATTCCGTGTTAAGTGCTCCTCCAAGCACTTCATGAAGGCAGCGCAAAAAAGGAGACTAATTCAGTTTCCTGAATTGGATTTATTTGGAACAGCACTGGCTGCCACCACCTCTGTCACTAAACAAGGATGGCATACATCTAAGCAACAGACAGAGGAACTCCTGAAGGAGAAGTAAAAATCTTCTAAGTTTCCAACCTCGTTGTCAACAGAGATCACGTTGACGACTTTGTCAATGACGATTTCCTCTTCTATGAGACCTCCACAACAAAACTGTTACCGTTGACAGCAACCCCGCCGACCCCATTGACGCAGACTCCTTTGACGCTGGAGCCTGTTCAGTTGATGGTGGCTTTGCCGTCGTTGATGACGCCGTTGACTATGATTACTACACCGTTAGCAACTGTGCCGTCAACGATGAAGACTGTGCCGTCGACAACGATAAAGTCGAGGCTGGCAACATCAAAGGACACGTATATGGATCCCTTACATTCACCTTTGAAAGTATCTACATTGCCACCAGTACAGATTTTATAATCTGATTAGGAGGAAAAAACAAGTGACTGTGTTTTGCAAACTTCTTATAGACCAACGCAGCTAAATGTGAAGTATGTCCCGAGTTTTGGAGAGGATGCAGAGAAAAAGGACCATTATTCAGAATATGATTTCCAGCCAGATTATATTCCTCATGCTTTTAGATCTTATTTACTGTCAAGACAATATGTAGTGTAGGTGCCTATGGCCTTTTTATCTAAGTTGTAGCAAATGATGGAAGTCTTTCAGAAGTTAGTGCCACACAGCCACCTAACAATCCACAACAATCCAATTCTTTGCTAGATAATTGCCTTCCACTACAGCCTCCGGCATCACTTCCAAGTGAATCACTCAGAGTGGTGCAGAGTCCCACCAACGCCTGAAGATATGGACGACGAGGATTCCAATCAATCTATATAGTCTGATGAACGTCCGCAAGATGATGAAGGCCGAGATGCTATGGCAGAAAGTACAGTGACCCCAAGGGAGGGGAATGATGCACCTGTACCTCCAGATCACACAGATATTTCCAGTGTTTATTCTCATATGGAAAGAACTGCGAAGAAGTTTGATCTTCCAATGAAGTACACAGATCAACAATGTTTCCTTTACAACTTTAAAGAACAACCTCAAAAGCCTGTAAGAGCAATACCAATTTTAGATTTTATTTGGTTGGAAGGTCTAAAGTTAATGAAGACTACGGCTATAGTTCTGGCAGTGATACCTAACCTGGAGAAGAAATAGAAGGCCCCAGAGTCCACTCCTGCTTGTCTCACCTGGGATACTAAACCAGATTCAGTCATCTCTTCAGTGGCTCAAAGAAGATCCAAAACTCCACTTACACAATCTTCAAGCCCTCCAGATAGAGATAGTAGACGTATAGACAATTTAGGCAAAAGAATTTCATGTATGACGGTGACCTTCATTAAATCAGCCAATGCTCTGGCAATTTTGGGGTGATATGATTGCCAGAAGTGGCATGATATTACACCATTGCTTGAACTCATCCCGGAAGATAAAAGGGAGACATCAAGAGCTATCCTTAAGGAAGGAGAACTCACTTCTTTTATTATTGATGCAGCAATTGATGTCTCCAATACAGATTTTGGTCAGCTTGCAGGAGGAACTGTGCTAAGAAGGTAAGGTTGGCTAAAGTCCTGGGGTACAATCAAAACTTTTGGACATGCCCTTTAATGGTCTTACTCATTTCGGCAAACGTGGATGAGACTCTACAGGGTCTCAAAACAGATACAGATACTGCCAAGCGTTTGGGTTTGTTACAGTATTGTAGATTTGGTTCTTCCAGTTTTTGTGCCCCTCGCAGATCACAAAATTTTAGAGGAGGATTCAACCAATATGGAAATCAATGGTCATATTATCCTCAAAGACAATCTGGATATGATCAAGGATACTTCTACAACCTGAGTCCCAGGCAAACCTATGGGAGATCATCAGGGAGAAAGAGAAGTGCTCCCCATCATGCACCAATGACAACCAGAAAAGAGGTTGACTCTTTGCCGTTCCCCCTCCCCCATTCCATCTTCCATACCACAATTAGGGCGAGAATTTCCCTGTTTGCTCCCGCTTGGAAGATTATAACATCAAATTGTTCTTTCAGGGTATACATTAGAATTCATCCATAGACCCCCTGCGAACCCACCCAAGAAGGAACATCATTTACATCCGAAGGAGCTTCAGCTGAAAATTCTTTTACTTCTCTTCAAGGAAGGAATAGAGATTGTCCCCAAATCACAAAGAAACCAGGGGTTTTCCCTCCAGGTTTTTCCTGATCAAAAAGAAACAGGTCAATGGAGACCAATTGTGGATCTCAGATAGCTATACAAGTTCCTGAAGAAACCGTATTTCCAGATGGCTACTCTGCTGGAAGTCCTCCTGATGCAGGGAGGAGATTTCAAGACATCCTTGGACCTTCAGGATGCCTTTTTTCTACATACCCATTCATCAAAGACACAGAAAATATCTACGGTTCCTGGTAGCGTGGCAGCATTATCAATTCAAGGCGCTTCCTTTTGGGGCTAAAAATCAGTCCCTCAAATCTTTGCGAAGTGCCTTGCTCCAGTAGCTGCCTTCCGCAGATGAAACGGTCATCAGGTGTTTCCATACCTTGACGACTGGCTTGTCAAGGCACCATCGAGGAAAGAGGCAAGGTCTAGCCTGCATCACTCTATTTATGTAATTGGTTCTGACATTGAACAGAGAAAAATCTTCATTGGAGCCTTGTACAAAGATCCAATTCCTGGGTGCATTACTCAACACGCAACTGGGAAAAGCCTTTACATCACAAGAAAGAGCGAAGAAGTTGCAAGGTGCAGCAAGGACTATCTCTGTCAAACAGGATGATACTACAGATGCATCCATGGATGGGTGGGGAGCTCACCTGCTGAAACTCTCAACCAGAGGCATATTGTCAGATATGGAGAAGACACTTCACATCACTGTGTTACTCCACGCCATACGTCTAGCCTTGCAATCATTTCTTCCCAGGCTAGTGGGTCAGCCAGCCCTAGTCAGGACGGACAACACAACATCCATGTTATATATAGCCAAGCAAGGAGGAACACGATCCTAAACTCTCTCAGAAGAGGCTCATCAGCTCTGGGATTGGGCCATCTCTCACAAGATCGACATCTCTGTAGAACACTTACCAGATTCCCAGAACAATCAAGCAGACTCACTCAGTCGGCCTATGTTGGATTGTCATGAGAGGGAACTAGAACAGAAGCAGGTGGATTACATTTTTGATCAATGGGGTCACCCCACTGTAGTGTAGCTCCTATTTCCCTAATAGGCTCTGCGCATTGGAATAATATATCCTATAGGTTTGACATAGGACTAAGGTCAGTATGTCCCTATCGAGTATATTAAACTTAATTACTTGTGCCAGCTAGCTCAGAGGCCACTAGAAACTCCTTGACAAACAAGAAGGGAGTAGTTTCTGGCAGCCGCAAAACATGACCACTTTGTTTCCCTTTAGAATCAGAACGTGTCCCAGAGTCGTGGAAACAATAGATAACTATTTCACTCAGCTCAATCGTGCATGCTTAGTTTTCTCCAAGTTACACAGAAAGAACAGACGGGCGTTTCAATAAAAGATTTATTGAACAGTCTTGTTTCTGGTGTAAGTAAAATGTGCTGTTACGATCACAAGACAGTATGCGAGATAAATAATGTACAGTGTGAGCAGTAGAAATAAATAATACTGCGATAGCATTATCTTTTAGTACATATGCCTTTACATAAATAACACAGACTAAAAATGCGAGTACTCATACGATGCGTTTCTAATCTAGTTCTACCCCAATGTACCTAACCTAACCTAGGTGTAGGGAGAGGTATGAAGTAGGTGAAGTATTCCATACTATGGTATACTAAGAATATGTTATGCCTACTATGCCTACTATGCCAAGAGTCCCTCTAGGTTCTTATCAGCTCCATACCTGAAGAATGAGAGAGGTAGGAATCTCTTTGCCAGACTCGAACTCCAACACCCCGCAAGGGAAGTCAGATCACTGGAAGCTGGACTCTGTGCGTGCAGGGATGACAGCGTCTTCTCAGTGCGTCAGGCCGGGAAACGCCTCCTCTGAAGTCGAGGTCTCCTCTAGTTTACAAGGGCTAGGGAAGGTATATTTATACCTGAGAGTACCTAAGAATGTTAGTATTGACGTGAGTCGGACAGCGAAAGACGTCATGAATGAACCCATAAGGAATAATGGTTCATGCATAATATATGAGTCCTTGAAGAAATCAATAGTCCTGGGCTAGGGAAACTCCCGCAGCCTAAGGGTCTGTTCTTCATGAACTCGTTGTGACGTTAGGGTGGACGGATGTCGGAGACCATGCCTGTATTTGGAGTGCACGGTTTAATGCCTAAATAAGGGCTGGGATTTTATGCCTATATAAGGGCAGGGCGAATTGTGCCTATATAAGGACATGATACTGGAAAGCCCGTTTCATGGACACCCTAAGAGGAATACAACACCCACTCCACTTTCGTGTGTACGATAATACTAAAATGCTAAACATTTAAAATGCTAAACATTAAATGGAGTACCGCATATTTAAAAATATTTCTTAAAAGCTTTAAAAAACATAGTAAAAAATGCAAAAGGTACTGTACATTTGAAGCAAATGCTTTTCATTTCAGGCATAAAGTTCGAAAATAAATGCAATTGGAATGAAATAAGCAGTAATATTTACATGTGACAGAAAATGATCGATAAGTTGTTCAAAAATCAAAGTCATTTCATGTCATAAAAATTAATGAACTGTTTTAGACACACAAGATGACTAAGTGTCCGTGGAAGTACCTTGAAGTCTGTATTATAAGGCTAGTTCTACTTTAAGCAGATTGTAGTGCCATTTTCGTTCGAAAAATGGGAAAAAGTTCAATTTTGGTAGAGTTCCAAGTTTGTTTTTGAAAAATGAAGGCCAAATTGTTACTGCATCTCTGGAACACTGTATGCTGAATCAGAGTCAGTTTACGGGTCTGGTGTAAACATGAGATCATCTATTTCTATAGACAAAACATCATCCACTGTAGTTGGTGTCAGTTGGAACACCTCGTGTAGTAGATTAATTGCACAGAGATGGGAAGCATCGCTTCCAGCATAGGTTGCCGCAGCAATGTTCGCGTCCGTTGTTACCTGTGTGCCTGTAGATCTTTCTCGTACCTCAGCACGAGCCGGAAGCGTCTGTGAGATCTCAATGAATGCTGACATCAGGATTGGTAGCCTCTGGGGACAACACAGAGCATGGGCCGTTATCGGGACCAGCAGAGTATCGACATTCGTTGGCGTAGCTGATGGAAATGTTAGACAAGTGTCCAACACGCATTCTTCACCGCATAGTAGGCATCGTAGAACAGGTAAGATGCAATCTTGCCAGATTGGTCTGAATGACAGGAACCACGTGGTATTCAGGTCCCGTAGACGAGTCATGCCCAATAGCTGTACTATTCGCTCACGGCACTTTCGTTCAAGGAGAGCTTTCTCCATTTCGCTCGGAGTGATGTCTGCGAATAGGCTGGCCATAGCGCAATAGCAGGAAGAGAAATAGAATTCCGGCAACAAGTGCTAGAATTAATGGTATGCCACCAAACACCGAATGTGCAAAGTTCGGGATGATTCCGAGTATTGCCTGGAAAGGTGCTAACAGACCGGAGCAGATGCTCTTAAATACATGTACAATTCCGGTTGTATCAGACATATTGAAGATACGTCCTATCATTTCTACGAAATGTATAGGGCAGTTTGTACGTATTAAAGTCTGTATCTCAGCCGAAGTCCTTGCTACTTGTAGATCATAGGTTTCCTTGGCCGAGGTCAAAGGCACTGTTTGCTGTAAAAGCATGGCTTTCATTCTGCTCAAAGTATCAAATCTTATAAAAGAGACGTTCAGCGAAGGCCATAGAGGCGACTCCCTGACTGTGTCTATTGGGGCAAACAATACTTGCATACAGCAAGTGACCCTGGAGTTGACCGTTACTAGATATGGGATGCCTGGCAGCATGCCGCAGCAACTCTGATCATTCAACATGAGGTAACTCCCATTAGAAAGTTGTCCAAACGTTGGATTAATCACAGCAGCTGGTGTACCCTGCTGATGGCAAGACAAATTTGCCACAGAACCATTACAAGCCCCGTGTAAAGAAATGTCCTGACATATAAGCGAACCGCTCAGTGCACGTTTACAGTGTGTACCGCTCAAAAACACTTCACGATCCCCACTCCAACATCTATATGTATACGGTAAATCCCAAGATGTCTTAATGTATTCCTTACCCAACCTTTCATATTTGCCTGCTTGCATTTGTCTGAGGCAATACTGAAACTGAAAAGTAGTCACAGGTAGTGTGATTTTGCCATGAATAAGCCATTCTGTAGCTGGTTTTTCTGCCACTGTGAATGGTAACTTTTCCAGTTTTTCAATGCTCAGCACTGTATACTTTGCTCCTCTTTGTGCCAGTTCGATCTGTTTATCAGTCAGATTGTATTCTGCAAACAGAGCTGACGTGTTGATAAAACGCCAAGGCACATAGCCCGCTCGCAAAGATTGCAGCGTCCAGCTTAATAACACAATAGAACGTAATTGAGACTGGCCTTGTTGTAACATCGCCAAATCTTGTTCTAGTATGTCGATAGCAGAGGATACAATGCCATCCAATGAATATATTCTGGAGGACAAAGTTGTTAACCCATTGTCGACCACAGAGAGTGTTTTCTCTAAATTAATACGATCAAGTTCACGTATTCGTTCTGCAGCCTCCATCTGTGATACTTTCCATGCTTCATTATAGGCAGCATAAATGCCGGCATATATGAAACGTTTTTGACGCGGTTTTCTTGGTCCAAGCAAGAATTCCCTACGGTCTGCGTCCTTTTTAAGTAAGGTTAAGTGTTGTTTCACATCCTGTAGTGTAGACTTATGCAGCCAATCGAGGCATAATTTTCCTACACTGTATGTTGTTACTACCCCGGATGTTGTCTTTGGACGTATCTTGGGTCTGGCCTATTAATAGTAAAGCCCTGAGTTTTATTCAGGAATCTTTCCTGACAGTTATTCGTGTCTGTGGGCCAGATCAACCATTTTTTCCAATCAGGATTAGATCTGTTGAGTTGTAGTATATTGTCAACTGTCACCACTGCCTGTGTATCGTTATCACTTGCAGGTGTTGGTACAGAAGGTGTGTTCATCTCTTTGATCTTGGCTAATCCAAGACAAGATGTTTGTTGGATGGTTTCATTCAAAAACATTATTTGTTCAGGGATGATACAGGCTCTAAATAAAGCTTCTATCCCCTGCACTTGCCAATCTTTAGTACCCCAGACAGTTTTTGTGTCTATTGTGTCTTTCCAAAAGTCGAAACCCTGTCTAGACAGTTGGGCATTAAATAATGCAGAATAAATCTGTTTTGTATTTGTTAACATAATTTTCAGTCCTGTCTTGTTTACATTTTTATAGTAAAACATTTCTGGATCAGATGTATTGTAACCTGAAAAATATGGAAATTTACTAGCAAATGTTTTTGAACTACCTTTAGGTGGTGTAGGACAATGTTCCCATTGGTTAAACATAAACACATTTCTTGGATATGCAGATTTATGCAAATAATGATGACCATAGTGGTTATAACAATACAGTTGTTCATAGTCTGATGAACCCTCTAAATATTCATTTTTAGAAAATGCAGCAGATTTTTCTAGGTCAAACATTATGTCGTTAACAGTCTCAAAGTCCCAATCATCAGAATAGGTACTGGACGAAATTAGATCACTTAGTGAAATTTTAAACAAATGTGGAATGTTCAATTGTTCCGTCGGACCGAAGATGTCAAAATCTGTTTTGTCCCACACTATACCATCTTGTATAGGAACAGCTGTGATGTTCACTGATGACAAGTCTCTTGCTTCACGATGGGAAGATTTATGAGGTTTCAAAAGTACGTTCACGCCTTTTCCTTCAGTAGTCACATGGATGTATCTACCACTTATAAGCACGCTCACAGTTGTAACCAAAGCTAGCCAGAGCAGGAAAACAAAAAGTCCAGATATAATCCAGAGTTCAATCCATGGAGAAACCAAATAAGTCTTTTTCAGAAAGTGAAGAAAGTCTTGTACTTGCTGCTTGAATTTGAATGATGCTGGCGTCGTTTCAGGTTCACTCGGATCTTCTGAGAACGTATCAAAGTTAATGAAATAGCCAGAAGCAGTTCTATCAATTGTTGGAATTGCATCAGGATTTGTAGAAATCACTGGAACCAGTTCATCACTTGCCACATTGGTGTAGACAGGTGTATTTGGACGAACTGTTACTTGGTGTTCAAGAGGGATGAGTTCCATAGCGTTGTTGCTTAGTCCTCCATCTGTTACAGCTGAATTCTCGATTGTTATCAGTCTTTCAGTCTGAACCTCTTGGATAGTAGCGAGAGGAGTGCGTCTGCTACTAGGTCGGAGTCCACGAGGCCTACTATTTAGTATTGGCCACATACTGTGGTTTGATGAGGTCGATGGACACAAATCTTTTCTCCTTTCTTCCAGCAAGGGGCGGCAGAAGTACTGTTCTTGTTCCTTGAACTGCTAGGACAGGTACTGGTTGTCTGTAAGAAGGTCCAAATTCCTTCTTGTCCGCAATTTTTTCTCTGACTAGATCCCCAACTTTTGGAATCCAGACAGGCCTTGCTGGGACCGCCGATTTTTCCCCAGTGGTGGTTGGCTGTAGGAATACGTTGCTTTGTTTCGTTCTTAACTCATTGAGTTCCTGTAAAACAGCCAAACGATCTTTGATATCAAACGGTTTATTTTCCACCACTGTGCCTACGTGTTCAAGGTCTGGTACCCACATTCTTGTCCCAAATAGGACCTCATATGGAGTGACCCCCCTAGAGAACTTCTTGGCAGATTATTCAATGAGCGTTGGACCCCACTAAGGTGTTTGACCCACCCATCACCCGAACCTAATACCCTAGCTGTTATAGACTGCTTTATGTCCCGGTTTTTCCTTTCCACAACCGAATTTCCCTCAGGATGGAATGGAGAGGAGTACCGCAATGCAACGCCCAGACTGGCCATGGCTTCTTTGTAAGCCCGAGAGCTAAACGCAGGACCCTGGTCAGAATGTAGCGTGCCTATTGCGTATGTGCCGATAAAGACTCGCAAATCTTTTATAACAGTTCGAGCGTCAGCTGAGCGCTGAGGCCATAACCATAGGAACCTAGAGCATGAATCCACTGCAACCATGATATATTTATAGTTACCGTCCCTTTGCAAGGGACCGCAGTGGTCCAGGTAAACACAAGCTAATGGTTTGTCTGAAATTAACAGGGGTGTCTGCGCAGGACGTTTCACTGTTGAGACTTTCATCTGTTGGCAAATATCACATTCTAAAACATAGTTTTTAGTTTGTTTCCGAATGCCAGGCCACCAATATCTTTGCTTGAGTAAAGATACTGTCGCTGAAACACCTGCATGGGCAGAAGCTAACCCTTCGTGTGCTGCTAGGATTAGTCCTAATCTGCGTTCCTTGTTTGGAATTACCCTATCCCCCACTCCAGGGATTCGAGCAAAAGGAACGTTGTTCGCATCAATTACATAAGAGTACTTGAGTGGAAACTTTTTTGGTAACGCTGCACTGCTGCCTTTGCTTGAAGCATTGACAGCCAACATTATCTCACCGTCTATTTTTGTTTTTGAACGAGTGATCGCAGCTACGGAAGCCGTCTGCACAGCCCCCTTTGCGGCTTCATCAGCCAATGAATTCCCTGCAACGTGAACGCCATCACGTTGATGACTCAGTGTGTGGATCACGTGAGCCTTTGGTAGTTCGTTTTTCAACTGAACTACTTGTTCCCAAAGCATTTTGTGCTTTATTGTGCCACCTTTCGCATCTTTGAAACCATTTTCAAGCCAGTTTTGTATATATTCATTATACGACTGAACACAGTAAAAGGAATCGCACACTATTAGTGTGGGGAATTCTCGATCTGTACTTTCAAGTGCCAGTTTGAATGCTTGTAGTTCAGCTCGCTGAGCTGTACAATCTCCTAGAGACTGAGTTTTTGTGACCATAGGTCTGAAGATGCCATTTCGCATGCGACCTTTAACGATTGCACACGCTGCACTGTAAGCTTGCTTACTCCCTGTTGCGGGCTGTGCGGATCCGTCAGTGTAAATTATGAATTCGTACTGATCGAGAGGCAGAATTTCAGTAGGCAGAGGACATTCATGTTCATATTGCAGGAATGCTTGTGTTTTTAAATCTGGATCAAAAACATATTCAACATCTGTTGCAGCAAGAGAATTAACCCATTGTATCCATCTTGGATGTAATGCTTTAGCATTTGGAATGCTTGCTTTTGTGACCGCTTCTAAAGCTGGTACCGGGGTTACGACAATAATGCGTTTCCCTTGGGCTAAGGCTCTTTCTTTTGCTACAGCGGTTTGAACTGCTGTCAGAATTTTTTCAGTTGAACTGAAGCGCATTTCCGCTTGTGTGTACAAATGAGATTTGTATGCTATTGGTATTTTCTCACCCTCATTGAAGGTTAAGTAGGTGAATCCGCATTGACCCGAAATTATTCGGATCACCAAATTGCGTTGACTTACGCGTGTTTGTAAGTGATTTGTTGCTAACATGTTAGCCTGTAGTGAACGCAAGATTTCTGTGTGTTCCTGTGTCCAGTTTCTGATCGAAAAATCAGGTTTGATTAATGCGTAGAGAGGTTTAACCCTTTCTGCGTAATTTAGAATGTATGTTCTTCCAAAGTTTAGGAAACCCAGGATGGATTGTAAGTTTTTTAGCGTTTTTGGAGGTTGGAGCAGCGCACACTTTTCTAAAAAGTTAGCTGCCAAGCTCTTGCCTTCACTTGAAAGCTCATATCCTAGAAATAGGACATTGAGATGGGCAATTCTGGACTTTTTAAAGTTGAATTTGTAGCCCTCAGAGGCGAAACCCAGTATAATGGTGCTCACCCTGTTCAAGTGTTTTTCCAGGTCATCGTCTGTCAGATAAATGTCATCGACATAGGACAATGCCCCATTGTCATAAATTTGTAGTAACTCCGTTACCCTCGCTGAGAATAAACCTGGGCTGTTCTTGAACCCTTGTGGGAGTCGACAAAAGTGACGCTGGGTCCCCATTATGGAGAATGCTGTTAAGTACCTGCTTTCAGGTGCTATGTTTTGACAAAAGAAACCATTTGAGATGTCTAATGTTGTTTTATATTTTTTACGCACAATGTTATTCATTAATGCTGTGCTATGTGCATTTTGCACTGCAAAAGTTTTAGAACAAGTGTTTAGGTGTCTGTAGTCCAAAACTAGACGATATGTATTGTCTGGTTTGGAGACAGGAAACAAAGGATTGTTCATTGAGGAGGTGCATGTTTCAATCACCCCTTGATATTCAAGTTGATCTAAGATCTCCCTGACCTGTTTTTTAGCTTCTTGCTTTATTGGGTACTGCCGTTGTGCAGTTGGTTCATGTTTCAGATGTATTTTATGGTGAGGTGAGTCCTCATCCCATCCTACATGATTTTTATATAATGCTGGGGCCTGGGCCACTGCCCATTTCCTGGCATATGTATATTTTAGGTGAATTGGAATATGGTTGGAGAAGGCAGGCATAATAATGTCCTCGCCATGTGGGCACTCCCTGACAAATTGTGGTGGCCAGTCCTTTTCTGCTAGAAGTATGTCATAGCCCTTTGATAGTCTTTCCCAAAAAGTGCTTTCACCTGTCTAGGTTTGTCTCCCTCCATCCGGAGTGTTATTTCATATAACTTTTGTGGAGTACTAACCCTGGTGTCTACAGTCTCTACTTTAATGTACTCATTCAAGTCCACTATCTCCAGAAGTTCCTTCAGGTTCTGGCGAACTATTGTGACTTCTGCTGCACTGTCCAGCATGGTCTGAGCCCATTCTCCGTTCTTGAGTTGTGTTCTCAGTATTCTCGGCATGTCTGATCTTTAGACCTGCTACTTTCTTTTTGGAGAATTGAGGTTTTGCTTTAGTTTTTGAAGCGTGTTTGTCGTCTTTCGATTTCACGCATTCTTCTCTATGTTCCGATCGTCCTCTTCTTTCCGAAGTCTGTGATGAGATCTGAAAGGGACGAGAGGAACGTGTATCAGTATCTTGATACCTGTCAGGCTTTCTCAAATTATCCCTATTCCTGAGGTTATACCTCTTTTCAGAGGGCTCCTTTTGAGGAGACCTACCTCGGGATTGAGAACGTTTCTCGTTTGATTTTTGTTTAGTAGACTCCCACTTCTTTTTCGAAGATGTAGGAGTTTGTTTAATTGAGTCCTTCTCAGGACTTTCAGATAGCTTCGGCTTCACTGGTCTTCCACCCAAACTATCTCTGCCTAATTCTGCATAAGATTGTTCAATTATTCTGGGTAGCTCAGTTTGATGTTCTGTAACATCAAATTCCCTTAATTTTTGGCGGATCGCAACTGCTGCTGCCTCCCCTTTAATATTAGATAATATTATTGTTGAGACCTGGTCGAAATTTTTCAGTAATTTCATACCTAAATTTAGAGCAGGCTCTGCCCCGTATTCGTTTTGAATTTGTTTCAGGACATCAGGTATTACCGCAATTGACGGAATGCCATGTGTTTTAGTATAGATGGCAGCAAAGACTGAGCCCCAAGTGGTACAGTCTTCCAGTTGTGGTGTGATCCCCATTGGTAAACTGATTGTTAGTATTCTGTGTTTCTCATACGTGCTAGTATTTGGAAATACTGCTTCGATTTGAGTAATTTTTTGAGCTATCCAGAATGGAATTTGCTCACGTTTCGTGGGCATTTTACCCATGACTGCGTATAGAGTCTGTGGTGTAATTTTTAGTGTATTCCCCTGTTGAGGAGTTTGATTTGGAATTGTTAATGGTTGCTGGACTGTGAAAGTCCACATGACATATTGGACCAATTGTCTGTAAATTTTTATTAACTCTGTGAGTTGAGTAAGTAAATCCTCGTCTGACATCTCTTCAATGTCAGGATGAGGTGTGTAGCCGGCTAGAATCGGCCATGTTGCTCCTGGTCTACCTGGTGGACCGAGCCTGGTAATGTTTTTGTGATGTTTTAGGGCGCCTTTAAACCAGAGCTGATGCTCCTGGTATGTTAATGGAATTTCAATATCCTCGAAAGGAATGTATTCCTCTGGTGGATCATCTCCTTTGTAGAAGTGAAACGTGTGTTACTGAATTGGATTCAGGAAATATTACCCATGAATAGAATACCTCTGTCTGAAAGGATTCATGTGCCTCTATCACGAAAACTGCTCTACCGCCTCTTGGTGGTAGGCCATGTTTTATAAGTTTTAGAGTGATGGCTCTTCTTAAGTTTGGATGGATGTTTATAACACCCTCCTCGGTTTCAATTACACCTGTAATGTTAAAAACTGCTGCTTGGGCTGGATCAGCCGCAGCTTCACCGTTTACGGCTTCAGTCATTTTGTTTTTTGAAAAATGTAGAACAAGTTTCAAGGAAACAAAGATATGGTGCACAATATTTTGGAACACTGTATCCTTCAACGTTGAGCAAACCAAACAGCTAATATATAGGGTGTTTCCCTATGTAGCCGTGGTGGATACTTAACCCTGCCCTCTCCAGACGTCTTTTGGAGTATATGGGTCTCTGAGAGAAAAAAGCACGGCTGAGTTACTCAGTATCTAACGTTGAATTACCGCCTTACCAAACCGTTGGGCGCCATGTAGTGTAGCTCCTATTTCCCTAATAGGCTCTGCGCATTGGAATAATATATCCTATAGATTTGACATAGGACTAAGGTCAGTATGTCCCTATCGAGTATATTAAACTTAATTACTTGTGCCAGCTAGCTCAGAGGCCACTAGAAACTCCTTGACAAACAAGAAGGGAGTAGTTTCTGGCAGCCGCAAAACATGACCACTTTGTTTCCCTTTAGAATCAGAACGTGTCCCAGAGTCGTGGAAACAATAGATAACTATTTCACTCAGCTCAATCGTGCATGCTTAGTTTTCTCCAAGTTACACAGAAAGAACAGACGGGCGTTTCAATAAAAGATTTATTGAACAGTCTTGTTTCTGGTGTAAGTAAAATGTGCTGTTACGATCACAAGACAGTATGCGAGATAAATAATGTACAGTGTGAGCAGTAGAAATAAATAATACTGCGATAGCATTATCTTTTAGTACATATGCCTTTACATAAATAACACAGACTAAAAATGCGAGTACTCATACGATGCGTTTCTAATCTAGTTCTACCCCAATGTACCTAACCTAACCTAGGTGTAGGGAGAGGTATGAAGTAGGTGAAGTATTCCTTACTATGGTATACTAAGAGTATGTTAAGCCTAGTATGCCTAGTATGCCAAGAGTCCCTCTAGGTTCTTATCAGCGCCATACCTGAAGAATGAGAGAGGTAGGAATCTCTTTGCCAGACTCGAACTCCAACACCCCGCAAGGGAAGTCAGATCACTGGAAGCTGGACTCTCTGCGTGCAGGGATGACAGCGTCTTCTCAGTGCGTCAGGCCGGGAAACGGGCTCCTCTGAAGTCGAGGTCTCCTCTAGTTTACAAGGGCTAGGGAAGGTATATTTATACCTGAGAGTACCTAAGAATGTTAGTATTGACGTGAGTCGGACAGCGAAAGACGTCATGAATGAACCCCTAAGGAATAATGGTTCATGCATAATATATGAGTCCTTGAAGAAATCAATAGTCCTGGGCTAGGGAAACTCCCGCAGCCTAAGGGTCTGTTCTTCATGAACTCGTGACGTTAGGGTGGACGGATGTCGGAGACCATGCCTGTATTTGGAGTGCACGGTTTAATGCCTAAATAAGGGCTGGGATTTTATGCCTATAAAAGGGCAGGGCGAATTGTGCCTATATAAGGACATGATACTGGAAAGCCCGTTTTATGGACACCCTAAGAGGAATACAACACCACAGTCTCTTTGCCACTTCGAACAACAAGAAATGCCTGTGCTTTGCAAGCAGGTCTTGGCATCCAAGGACAAAGGGTCTATACCTTTCACCCTCTTCCCTTGATTCCCCAGGGTGCTGAAGAAGACGAACGTGGATCATTGCACTCTGATGCTCATTGCTGAAGTTATCAACACATCCAGCCATTCCTCTGCAGATGCACCCCAGGATTTTATCCAGACTTCACAGAGAGATTCTCCATCACGATCCCAAGCCGCTGAACTTGACAGCAAGTTAACTGACCAACTAGAGTTTGGCCTCTGCCACAGAATTGAAGGAATATTTTAGCACAAGCTAGAACTTCGATAATCACAAAGACCTACAATGCCAAGTGGAAGTGTTTGTGTATATGGAGCAGGAATAATGGCCATCATCCACTAAGAATAAAATCTTATCAAATCCTCCTGTATTTATTGAGTCTGGCCAACAGTGGACTTAAATACTCCTCAGTCAGAGTTCATCTGACTGCAATCTCGAGATTTAGGAGAACTCCATGCTCAACCTCTTCTTTGTTCTCCCAAAGAATCATAAACAATTCATGAAAGGACTCTTTAGAGCGTTTCCACCGCTTCGACATCCACCAGTTCCATGGGAAATGAATACTATTCTGAGTCAATTAATGTTGCCTCCCTTCGAACCCATACATAAGGCACATTTAAAATTTATTTAATGGCAAACAGCTCTTCTGGCTTTGATATCTGCAAGGAGAATAGGAGAAATTTAAACTTTCAGCATCAAGGAACCTTTTCTTAGGTTCGCAACGGACAAAGTAACACTGAGGACCAACCCAAGTTTATACCCAAGGTTCCTACTGATTTTTTATTTAATTGAATGTGTCATTCCTTGATCTTTCTTCCCAAATCCATACATGTCAGCAAAATAATTGTTACATTTATTGGACTTGCGTAGATGCATCAGGTTCTACATAGACAAAACAAAGGACATACGTAGTTCAGACCAGTTGTTTGTCTTTTTTGGACAGCCCAGACAAAGTCATCCCCTATCCAAGCAGGGGATAGTTCGTTGGCTCTCAGCCTGTATTTCCTTTTTTCATGCCAAGGCCAGGTACCCACTGCAAGAAAGAGTGAGGGCGCATTCCACTAGTAGCAAGGCATAGACTGTGGCACTCTATGCTGGGTTGTCCTTGAAAGACATCTGCCATTCAGCTACCTGTAAGAGCCAGCTCACGTTCACAAAGCACTACTACCTAGACGTGGAAGCTGACGCAGCAGTGGGACAGGCAGTCTTGAGAAACCTGTTTCAGTAAAGGTGAGCCTGCTTCCTGCTTTTGTTATGTATTATGTGTACTACTTGCCATTCTGATTAAAGCATGTGAATATATAAAAGATCCAGTGTTGGAGAAGAAATTAGTTACTAATCTGTAACTTCAGTTCTTCAAAATTGGTATATTTTAAATATTCACATGTGACCCTCCCTCCTCCCCGGTCAGGGGCTCATATAATTTTATTCTCAAACTTGTGCTTTGAAATCTGAGCTATGGTGGCCTCTTTGGGGAATAGGAGAGCTTAAGCTTCCACCTCAGTGGCTGACGTTTGGGTTCTTTCTAATGAGGTAGATGTGCTGCTGAATATAAAATGTTGTTACAAGCCTATGGCCACTTTACACTGTATTCTGTATGTTATATATTTTACACTGTATACTGCTGTTTTACTGTACCGGGGATTCCCAGCCTGATGATGGGGAATGAGTCGAGCATTTGAAAATATAAAAGATACCAATGCTGGTGAACTGGAGTTACAGGTAAGTAACTAATTTCTTTTCTCACCCTCCACTCTGCTGTTTAATTTATTTCCCCTGCACGGATGTGCACGAAAAATTAGCATGCCGGACTTTAGCTGACCACGCCATGTTATTGCCAAATTTGATGCAGATCTATGCATGAGGTCAAAAGTTATAGGCAAATGAAAAAAATGACTTTTCAATGGAAAGTGCATCTGAACTATAACTACACTGCAGGAGTATATTCTACATTCATGTCTATCAAATTTTTATCTTTCACTGCAAAGCAGAATGCAAAAGGTGTTGCATGAGCCTTAATTAAAAAAATAAATATTTTTTTTAAAATAAGTTCTGGCAAAGTCCATAAGTCACACCTTTCAGTGGCTTTACCTGACCTTTTGTCAGGGTTCGACCTGTATTGAGGCTTCTGTCTTGACTTCAGTGCTGTCTGACGTAGCATGATTCCTTCCTGTAGCCATGGTACCACCTATGTAGAGCAAACAATGCGAAGTAAAAAAGTGCCTTCAAGAAAGGTTGTTGGGGAGGAAAAACCCTGAAGATATAAACATTCAAAGGCAGATGAAGAAGTTTGAAGATGAGTATCAGGACAACAAGACACCGCTACTCAAACACTGAGTTGAAATATCTGGAATTTGGAGACTTGCAGGAGAGACTTGCAGAAGATTTTTAAATCCAAGGAAAGCCAGAGGGGGAAAATAAGAAACTATGACAAAAATACTATCATCTACATTGCTATGCACTTTCTCCTGAATTCAGCAGCCTTTTATAGTAAAGTGGTAGGCAGCAACATCACAGAAAGTCAGGAGTCATCTTGGATTGGGAAGCACCATAGAAATCCATTAAACTTACCATATTGGATTTGGAATAATGATATAGTCCGGATCCTCCTTTTCCTGGACAACTATTGGACTTTGAAGATTACCAGATAAAAAGAAAGTGACATGAAAGAAAGTACAGGGGCCATCTTGGTTTGTTCTGCATCGCTAAATGAAAAAGGAAATGCTTGTTTGTCAATGCATACCAGCATAGGCAAAAAAGTGTGATGATTTGAATGGATGCTTGTGTCTTCAAGCATGTGGGTGTATGCATCATGTTGCAAGTTGTGACAGCATTGTCACTCACCCATGTGTAATGAGGTAGATGAAAAAAAAGTGATAAAACTGTGCCAAATCCCTTAAAAAAAAAAATTAACGAGATGTGAAAAAAGCAGTGTAGTGGGCAAGGTTGTAAGTGGTGATGAGTGGTGAGAGCAAGGGAGTTAGGAGCAACAGAGGAGGTTGTTTGGCCGGGTGTAAACATTAATAAACAAGCATTTGCAATGCAATAGGTCTCGCATTTGCGAGAGTTTAAGCTATTAGCATTGTAAATGACAATACCTTTTATGTTTTAAAAACCAGCACATAAATAAAAGGCATTGTCCTTTACAATGCCAATAGTTCAAACTCACGCAAATCAAAGATCCTGCAACACACCAACAATACAGCTGTCTAGAATAAATCTTTTAAACTTTAAATTATCCACTAAGCAACTCACGTTGTCCAAAAACGTGTATGTGCAATGTGTGCCAAATGCAAAACCACAACGAACCCACAGTGAAAACAAACAGGTGCAATGTCATGAATCTTTGTGCGTTTCTTTACAACACAAATTGAACAGATTATACTGTTCCAAGGGATCAAAAGAAGTTTGCTTGTTGTTCAATAATCAACAACATTTCGAACCTCAACCGGGTAAAAGGGTTTCGCCAGGACAATAATAGTGAAGAGGCATCTCAATGCCAGTCACTCCAAGAAAACCAATCGTCGTGTAAATGAAGGGCAATACTTACTCAGGGGTGGAGTTGAACCCCTGAATGGTGGAGCACTTAAACAATGTTAAGCCACTCAGTGAACGGATGGCCTGGCATGGCAGGGACCTACAGTGGCCTTTGATATGTACCAAAATCGGAATTTAGTGGGAGAATCCCCAGCTGGCAAACACTGTGGTCTCAATCACCATCACTATCATCTGCAAATGTGCCTCTCTATAAAATCTCTTTTTGTATTCTTGTACAACCATTTCAGATGGAATAACAACATCTGATTCAGTTTACATTTAAGATAGTAGACCTTTACCGTACACGGAGAACGTTTTTGAAATTGTATGTTTTATGGGGAATGACTTGCCCATTGGAATTTGCTTGATGCAACTACATGTGCTTAGCTGCGCTTGACCCTTGTTATCTACGCTAAGTCTGCCAATATATTGGAATTGGCATATACCTGTTTGCGAAAAGGAATTTGATTGAACATAACTGCCGTCACACAGTAAGGGTAGTGTAGAGTGTTTATCCAGTAAGTATACTGAACGTCGTGGAAATCAATATACAAACTGAGTCACAATCGGTATATTAGAATACAGACGTGAACACGCTCAGCAGACATCTGGAAACACTTACAAATACAGAGCCGTATGCACACGTAAAATACTGACTTCCCCTCACGCTGGCCACGCCCAGCAGACCCCCTTATACACTGTCCCTAGTACAATACCCCTGTGTACATTCAATATAAGCCAGTATACAGACACATATTTAATTTAGTTTATGGACCGTGTGAGTACTCTGTGTACGGTTTCCCATGTAGTATACACATTCGACTGTGTACTCTACATAGATATACAGCCAAACACACAATATACACAGCAGCCTTACATTTAACACACAGATCCGCTTGCACACTCGACACGCAGGCTCTGTGCATACTCGTTATACGGACGCCCCTGCATAAACTGCGTACGGTAAGCATTTATAACAGGAGTCGCCACCTTATTTAGTAAACATATCCTGCTTATAAATAAGTATTGTGAAAATCACCATTCAAACTCAATGTTTGCGCGCTTACATGCATATGGTGTACAAACGCAAAGATGGCTTCAGTACACAGAAGAAGGCACAGACTGTGCACAGGGGTCCCCATCTTGTGACAGGCAGCAAAAGAAACAGGAAAAAAACAGACACGCAGTTCCCATCCAGCGGTGTCTGCACTCCCTTCAGAAGGAATTCCGGCAAAGACTTGGGCTGACTGCGTGCTATGAGGGGAGAGGGAGGGGAGGTGAGATCGCAGGGAGGGAACGAGCCAGACAGAGCTGGGGGACTGAACTACAGCCTTCGTTGGAGGGAAAGAGCCACGCGCGCTACACCCTGTGCCTCACGCCCTGTTGTTGTTGTGGAATCGGCATGGAGGGGGGCTGTGAGGCAGCGTGGGCTGACCGGATAGAGCAGGATCCTAGTGTGCGCGTATTAAAAGCTGAACAAAAGCAAGGCGCGCGGACGCTATTATTAAAGCGTCCCGCGCTGCAAAAATAAATATATATATATTTTGTTAACTTAACCTGCATTTTAAAAAAAAACAACACATGGGCACCATTGCGAGCCACACATTTTAAAAATAAGATGCACAGGCGCCATTACCGGAGCGGGGCAGCCTCATGTTTTGCGGCTGGCGAGGACGGAAGGGGGACAGGAGATGTGCACATCGCGTGTCTGTACGTGCGTGTTCACGTTCACGGGCGCGTTCACAATTGCAGTCCGTCCTGCGCGTGCACATCTCCTGTCTCCCTTCCGAAGCAAGTCGACGACAATAAGTCTCGCTAGCGACAGCGCTTCGCGCTGCGTCGCTAGGCGAGACCTAAAAAGCAATGGGCAAGCTGGGGTGGAAAAGGGAAGCAACATGGACAGTGCAGGCATTATTTCAGTGTTGAAGCAACACACAAGGGAGAGAGCAAGAAAACGTGTGCATGGAGTGCTAGAGAAAAAAGTAGTTCCCAGTATGTAAGCAGTGAATGGATACACATCTTTCAGTCAAAAGGATGGTAAGAAGCTGTGTCCCGGGGCCCAACAAACACAACAAAAAACAACAGCAACAAACACAAAAAGAGGTTGGAAATTCATTGATTAAGAAGCAAGCAAATGAGATTGATGAGAAAGCAACCAGTTGTACGCCGTGGGATGATTAAAGTCCACTCTAATCCAGTCTGGAGTCTACACTGCTGGCGATGCAGAAAAGTCTACAGGCCATTGAGGGCAGCATGTCCACCATCAATCACAGGCTGGACCACATGTCCTCCCAATTAGAAAAGCAGTCTACAAGAATGGGGGAGGTGGAGCAGAGGGTGTCTACTGCGGAGGATGGACTCAGTGATGTCACTAGTAAGGCTCTCAATATGGAAAAGGTATTAGCCATAATACAGGCCAAGAACGAGGATTTGGAGGCCAGGTCTCGGAGGAACAACATCCGCCTTTTGGACCTTCCTGAATCCACAAACGCGGGTAAAATGGAACTATACATGGAGTCTCTCATTAAGGAGGTATTTGGAACTGAGCAGCTGTCTCCAATATTCGTGGTGGAGCGAGCCCACCGGTCCCTGGCGGCGCGTCCGGCCCCTGGGGCCCCTCCCCGGCCAATCATAGCCCGGCTATTGAACTATCGGGATCGGGACACCATCTTGCGACTGGCCAGGGAGAAAGGTAACATCTGCCACCAGGGGAAGAATTTGTCCTTCTTCCCTGACTTCACTGCCGCGGTTCAGGCGGCTCGGCGTGAGTATGGAGCCGTAAAAAAATTCCTCCAGTCCGAGGACATACCGTATGCTATGCTGTATCCGGCTCGGCTCCGTGTGGGAGCGGAGGGGAGCTTTAAAATCTTCTCGACTCCAAAGGCAGCGATGGAGCATGCAAAGCACTTGAAGAGGCAGCGCCGAGAGCCTGAGACTGATCAGGGAGAGGGGAATTGACAATGTCAGAGTACCCTATGATCGGAGCCATTCTCTAAGGGGCCTTAACAGCACTGTTTATTAGATTGGTCTTATATGTGGGCACTCGTTTTGCCTATTTGGCTCCCATTTCTGCTCTCAAGACGAGGGCTGCAATGCCATATGTAGTTTAGACAGGACGCACTTGGTTCAGTATCAGCTTCAGGATTGTAACACAGGTACACGACCTGATCAGCCACCTCCTACCTAGTGGGAGGAAAGTAGCACTCTGACGCCCCCCATATGGGAATTCCCCACAGACTGTTATTTGTTGGCGATGTTAGATGGGAGTTAGATGGGTTTATTAGGGATGGCTTTGGCGAGTTGAGGGAGGCCAAAGTGGGTGGGGGGCGGGAGAGGGGGGGGTGGAACGGGGGGAGAGGTCGCGGATGGCACTGTCTGAATACTTGCTTTCTAACGTCTGGCACGAATGTCGCAGACCTGAATCTTGCTTTTCTTTGTACACATGCACTTAATGTGCCGTGGGAGCTTTGGGGGAATGTATCTACTGTGGACTACCTGGGTTTACTGCTGTCTTATGTTGCAACGCTCAGCGGGCTATCGACTTACCGGTCTTCTGCAATGTTGTTTATGTGTATGTCATTATCACCCCTATTACAGTAATGCGGGGTAATTTCCGTTTCTTAACTTGGAACGTACGAGGCCTAAATAGCCCAAAAAAGATATGCACTGTGATGGCAACCTTAGATAGGCTCAATGTCCAAGTGGCAATGCTGCAGGAGACTCATCTCACTACACAGTCTGAACAAAAGGTGGGGTCCCGATGGGCGGGGGCGCGGGTTATATCTTCCTATTCATCCTACTCTCGGGGGGTGATGATCCTTGTCAAAAGAGGGGTCCCATTTCAGGTTCATAGGACTGAAACCGATTATCAGGGCAGGCTAGCCATTGTGCATGGTACGCTTGGGGGTGCGAGTGTGCTATTGGTAAATGTCTATGGTCCAAACGTGGATGATCGCTCTTTTTATGCGGATGTGTGGCGTCGCGTCTCAGCGTTCCCCTTTGCAGAAATTATATGGGGGGGGGACTTCAACACCTGTTTGGATGTGCACGCAGACAGGGCAGGAACGGGAGCGGGACGGCAGAGACTGACGACCACGGCTCTACTGGGCCTACTGGAAGCAGGGAATCTGCATGATGTCTGGCGTATTAGGCATCCGGGGACTAGGGAGGGTACATTTATCTCTACGGTGCATGGCACTTGGTCCAGGCTGGACTACTGGCTAGTATCGGAGGTTGCTTGCACCTGGGTCCTGGATGTGCAACACCTAGCAAAAACGCTATCTGACCACTCCCCGGTTCTTCTTGAGTTGCGGGTCCCGGGTCATGAAAGGCCCCCATTCTCGTGGAGGTTACAGCCGTCCTCTCTGACTGATCAGGTCTTCAAACATACAGTGGGAGAAGCCATTAACGATTTTTTCAGAGAAAATGAGGGAACAGTGGATAGCCAGGCGATTCTTTGGGAGGCCTTTAAGGTTACGATTCGGGGGTTTGTATTGGAGCGCAGGCAGGGGTTCTAAAAGATTTACGCCGCAGAATTCATAAACTTGCCGGGGAAATAGTCGCACTGGAACGGGCCTATGCTCACGACCCTGCACCGGAGACGCTCTCTAAAATCCGCGTGCTGGTGACGGAGCACAATGAGACAGTAGATCAAGAAATGGCGCATAGGTCTCGGCGATGCATCGCCCGCCATTATGGAGAGGGGGGGCGTCCTAGCCACACGCTGGCGCAGCGGCTGGCTGCCCCACGACACCAAGCCACTATAACCAGACTGCTGGACGGGGGGGGAGTGCCGCAGTATGGCACGGCTGAAATTAGCAGCGTGGTGCTGGGTTACTACTCAGACTTATATGGGGACCGTGAGGCTCCCGCAGCTGAGGAACTTCATGCATATTTGGATGATGTCGCACTGGGTTGGCTACCACCACACCACCGGGAATATCTAATACAACCCTTTGATGTTGAAGATGTTAAACTAGCCATCATGTCTCTTCCGACCTGTAAGGCAGCTGGACCTGACGGGTTCCCCAGCGAATTTTATAAGGCATATGCGGAGGACTTAGCACCGCGCCTGCTGGAGGTATTCGCCGAAGCATATGAATCTGGAGCTTTGCCTCCCTCCCTTACGGAGGCCCTGTTGGTTATGCTGCTGAAACCGGATAAGGCGGCGAACCTATGCGACTCATACAGGCCCCTCTCCATAATAAATATTGATGCCAAGATTTTGGCTAAAATGATCGCCACTCGGCTACAACCCTTGGTACCCAAATTGGTCCTCCCAGATCAGTCAGGATTTGTTCCCTCTAGGTCCACCATGCATAATCTCCGCACAATCTTCGCTACCCTGCACTACTTTGAACGTGACTTCCAGGCGGTGGCCGTGCTGCTGGATGCGGCCAAGGCCTTTGATTCGCTACAATGGGAATTCATGTTTACGGTCCTGCAGCGCATGGGCATGCCGCCGTTCTTCCTGAAATGGATACACCTCTTGTACACTGCGCCAGTGGCGCGGATTCGGGTGAACGGCTGGATTTCAGATCCCTTTTTTATTAAACGGGGCACGCGGCAGGGCTGCCCCTGTCGCCCATGCTCTTTGCTCTGGCACTTGAGCCTCTGGCGTGTAAGCTCCGTCAATTACATGCACAGGCCGCATTGAGGTTCCGGCAGAGGCCCTTGGTGGTCTCCCTGTATGCCGACGACATGCTGCTGTATGTCCGAGAACCGGCCATCTATTTACCAGCGCTACTGCGGGAGTATGTAAAATTTGAACGATTCTCGGGACTGGGTATCAATTGGGCCAAGTCCACAGTTTTTCCGCTGACCGCTGGGACCACAGAGATGGAACTTGATTATCCTTTAACATGGTCTGTTAACCCAGTAAAATATCTCGGTATATGGCTGCATAGGGACCCGGAGGTGGTGATTACGGCTAATTATGGCCGGGCTGTGGACGGGATCACGGATCAGGCAGCGCGGTGGGCAAGACTGCCCCTTTCACTTGCGGATCGTATAGCGGTCGTCAAGATGTCTTTTCTTCCCAAACTCCTTTATCTCTTTATCAATATCCCCATCCGATTGAATAAAGCGTTCTTCGCCGCGTTGCAGACGATCCTGCTAACGTTTGTTTGGGGGGCAAAAACCCCGCTGTAGCTGGACTGTACTAACGTTACCCTTTGACCGAGGGGCTTTGAGGCTCCTGACATGCGTCTTTATTACCTGTGCGCCCAGGCGCAGTTTGCGCACTTCTGGTACTACCCGCAGAGATTTCAACCGCACACTGCAATTGAGGCGGACTCGATATTGCCGATGCCCCTGAGAGCGGCTGCGTTGATGGGGGTAGTGGCGGCCCGCGAACAGAAATCAACCCAGTTCACTGCACGGCCTGGGCATGGAACGCGCTTGCTAGCAGAGCACGGCTGGGATACTTATACACTCCCACATTGCCGCTCGCAGCCCATCCTGATATTTCAGCCGCTAGGGAACCAGCAGCCCTGAAGGTATTGAATGCGGTGGGGATTGCGCAGCTAGGAGACCTCTATGAGAATGGACGATTCCGGTCTTTGTCGGACCTGCAGGCGGGTCACGACACCGGATTTATGTTAGGGTTTACTTATGTGCGCGTGCGGCAAGCGATCCGGGACATCTATCCCGAGTTCCCTCATGAACCACGAACATTACAAGCCTTGCGGGCGGTGTTGGGAAGCGAGAATCGCGTTGGGTTGATCACCAGGCTGTATAATGCGTCACTTCGGGAGCAAGAACTCACTACATCCCCCTCATACACTAGATGGAATGACCTGCTATCTGCTGAGTTGACACTGGACGACTGGAAATTTTGTTGTGCGCTGACCGGGCGACTGACCGCGAATTGCAACCTCCGCATAATTCACTTTAAGTATTTACATCAGCTTTACTATACTCCGAGTCAATTATACAAGTTTGGTTTGCGTGACAGTACATGCTGTGTGCGCTGCGGTCAAGCGGATGCGGATTTTATGCACTTAGCTTGGTCATGTGCTGGCATTTTCAAATTCTGGGAACGAGTCACGCAGATATTGTCTGCAGTTGTTGCTGAGCCTGTTGCGTGTGTGCCTGTGGTGTGTCTGCTGGGGTGGGTGCAGAAACTGAAACCTGGCAATAGACGCTTGATAGCCATAGCTACTCTCTTCGCAAAGAGAGCGGTGGCACAATGCTGGGGAGCAAGGGCCGTGCCTACGGCAGCTAGATGGATCAGAGATTTGCTCTACTGCAGGGACCAGCTGGGAGTATATGCGGAGGAGCTGCCTGAGGCATCTAGATCCAAGGATTTCTGGGCTCCTCTTACTGGGTATCTCCTTACTAGCCCGGACTTGGTTTAACTCCCAGGAGTGGTGCACACTGTATGAGCTCCGGAACGTCTGAAATACTACTTTGTGAGAAGCGGGGTGTTGCAATGTATTACTGCCAATATGCCATGACTGTATTCAAGAGTGCCAAGGTGGGGAGGGTGGGTAGTTGGGGGGGGGGGGTAGGGGTACTTCGTATTGGGGAGTTTGGTTGATGTTATAAAACCGGCT
Organism: Calotriton arnoldi; assembly: GCA_963921515.1. Lineage (NCBI taxonomy): Eukaryota > Metazoa > Chordata > Amphibia > Caudata > Salamandridae > Calotriton > Calotriton arnoldi. Next base: position 3,595,083 of record CAWUFW010000548.1, read on the forward strand.
TGTAATGGACACTATAGTACGAATCATAAGCTCATCCCACCTGCGAGTGGGCTACTACGCATCGCTATGTACCATCAAGCTGTCAATAAAAAAATAAATTTGGCAGCAATGGGTTGACTATAGAGGGGTCTCTATTGCACAGCCAATGGATCGTAGACCCAGTCTGGATGTAAAAATTCAAACTTATGCTGGCTCGACCTACTGACGCAGCCTCCGACGTTACTCTGAGACTTACCTTCTCCTCTGTTTGGAGGACCTTTGACCTATTGGTGTGTGGGTGGGGATTGTGCGATAAGCATTGCACCTTGTTGTTAAATGTTTACCATGCTGTGTGGTGTTGTAATATTTCTATGTTATTGCAATCATATCAAAAACTTAATAAAATGTGTTTAAAAAAAAAAAAAGTCCACTCTAAATAGTATTGTCCACAATAGCAAACAAAGTTTTCGACAGTAGGCACCTTTGTCCGAAGATGAGCCCTAAAATGTATTTATGCCTGTTATGTTATGCTATACACACACAGTAAAAATGCAAGGATTCATTTTTAGGTCTCGCCTACGCAGCGCGCATGCGCTGCTTAGGAGGGCCTTTAGCCGTCGCTCTGCTCATTTTCAAGCAGTGCACTCGTGCTTGTGGCGGCATCCACCTTGCGGGAGCGAGCAGGGGCGTGCCACAAGCACGAGTGCAGTGCTTGAAAATCAGCAGACTGCGCGCGCACGCACGCACCATTCCCGGGCTCACCTCCTGCTCCCCCTCTCTCTCACGCACATAGCTCCGCTCTATACTTCTACCAAATATTGGCATTTCACCAATCCAGGGATTCCATTCGGCAGCCAATGAAAATCGGGCGGCCATCTTTGACTTCCTAGTGCATAGTCTTACTTTGCATTATCGAAAGTTTGCAAAGATTTGACAGAGGGTGTTTCCGTTTTCTATTTACCCTCTACTGACTAAATTAAGTACTGTCGTAGCTCTGTTGTCGTTAAACATTTATGTATTCATACAAAGCGGCTGTTCTTTCTATAATGTGTTATTCTTTATCGATGCACTAGCGCCACGCTTTAACCCAACGTACGTCCCCTGCAACATGTCAACTCTGTTCTGCAAGCAGGCAGCCCGTCACATGTTGTGAGCCGTCTTTCGCCAGTGCAGCATCAGGAAACGCTGTCTAGGTTCTGTGCGGCTGTCATTGAAAGGGACTAACTGCTTATGGCAGCACTCACGACACCTGTAAGCCAAATCCTTCATTTCAAAACTCTTATTTTCTTTGACACGACGTGATATAATATGCAGATGCGTTAGTTTCGATTGCTGCTCCTATAGTCTATTTGCATTCCATCACTTTCTTTCACCCCACCTCCCATCCCTTCTCTAAGCAAATGACATTCAGGTAGGCAGTGAGCATCATCATGGTTTTACTTCTTGTCGTTGCCTTGCAATGTACGTCATTTGCCTCCTTTCTGCATGCCTATTGTTGAAGCATCGCCCACCATCTGTTCTTTGTACTGAAGAGCGCAACCGCGTTGGCACTTAATGTCGGAGTTTATTGGGACGCTCCTGTGCTGCTGGTAATAAAGGTTGCTGCTCCAAGGAAGGTTGCGCTTCTATCATGGAAGGATTTTATTTTTATTTTTTAAAGCACTATGTACTTGAATCAAGGCAGATAGTTCTATTCTTACACTGACATCCCATTCGAGTTTCTGAAAGTTGTAGTCTGCTCTTCATTTATAAAAACACAAAATGTAAACTTGTTTTTTCACTTCCATTTTTACACTGTATGTCGTCTAATGGAATTTGAGATTAAAAATGGATTGTGATTTTCAGAATGTGAAGGCTGATCAACTGCGTGGAAGTCTGCATGTCTGCCTTTCTACCTGTGTGTCCGTCTTTCTGTCTGCCTGCCTGCCTGCTTGCAAGTCTGTCTTTGTGCCCACCGCCAAATTTCTCCCTCCTGTTCAATTTTCGGGGGGCTGAGCCTACCATAATTGCTACACTATATTCTTTGCAAATCATATTTCTACATTCTAACAAACCAGCCCTTTCTCATGTTTGAAATGTGCGCTTCCAGTAAGACTGAGCAAGGGTGCCCCTCCAAAAAGCGAGACCTATTGGCTATGCCAATGCTTGTTTAAAATAGTTCTCTTTAGTACTCAAGATCTTTTTGTATTTACGAATCAAAGGAAATTATTTTAGTGTATTTAACTAAGTAAAATCTCAGATATATCGCGAAGTTGCATATAATTCAATATTTACACTTCTATAGCCTTATTGAAATCGCTTGAAATGTGCTTGTTGCCCTTCTTGATATATATCGAACGCGATCACTTAGATTTTAACTCAACTTTTTGCCAGCAAATCTCACCCCTTAACACGCATCCGTCAAACTCAGTCCATTTGAATGTGTTCTGCGAAACACGAACGATATGGATATATCTCGACACACCCACCTGCGCACGTGCGCAAATAGGCTGAACTTACTCTGTTGGGAGCGCGTTGGGCAAACTTTACTCTGGTGAAGTCAATATGCCGGTCATTTTCGAAATATAGCGTGCCGGTGGTTTAACTTGGAGTGAATGGGACATGATTTTGATTACATTACAACGTTTGGGACATATAGTTTTAAAATAATATGTGTAAAAAGCTCACAAAAAGTCCATAAATATAAAAACAGTACAGATGTCAAATATTTGTTTTTTTTTTACATTCCTCGAACATTGTTCACGTATTTAGCAATTTTACGGTCCGGAAAGTGCTGGCCTGGGAGCACAGGTCTATGCCAAACAAATAGAAGTGTTTAATTACAAAATCAGGTAAGACTAAGATGGCGACCGATGTTTTCTCCCGTCTATCTTCAAGCGGCGGGTGGGTGACGTTGTGCGACGGGCAGCGCGAGCTGTGCTGCTGCTTCTGTTGCCGGGGTAGGAGAGGCTGGAGGTCGGAGCAGGGAGCCGAAAGGGACCGCGTGTTCTCTACAGCCGCTGGAAGCCCTGACGCAGTCATGTCCTACTGCCGGCAGGAAGGTGCGGGCAGGGAGGGTTGATGTGACCAAGGGGACTGGTCTGAGAACTGACCAGTTGGGGATAGGTGGCACGTTTTCAGGTTGTCTATGTGGGACGTTCCATTTGTGATTATGTATGATAGTTAGGGCGAAGCGTTATCACCTGCGACACCATGCTGATACCTCTGTGCAACGAGAAACATTTCAGTAATTATGAAGTTTTAGAAAATCAATGTGAAGCTTTGAAATTACAAGAATAGATATAGCGTATAGAATGGAAGTCATGTCATTAGAGTCACAACAGGGGAAGCCCCGGTCGCGCGGCTGGCATACAGTGGGAAGCAACTGGATTCTGGTTCTGTCAGTTCGTGAGCTGGAACCAGGTCGGCCACAGTGAATGATCTAGAGGTGATCTGATGCCGTGTGTTGACACTGGATTACATATAGGGAGCTCCCTTCAAAGTGAAGATTAGCAGCCTGCAACCATGAAAACAAGTGGGCACTTGAAATAATGGAGCGATTGGCAACGATTTAGCCATGTTGTATAGCAGCATGGCTCAAAATATATATTGGGGGGGAGGAGCGGGCGCTATGATGTGGCCAGCGGTAATGTGTGTTTTTTTCTTCCTTCAAATGAAACAAGCAATGGCCGAGCGGCCGCGAAAGTGAAAGTTATCGCGAGGGAAGCCAGATGGCGAGGGAAGCCATATGGCGCCTGATCGTGCGTGCACGCTCGCGTGAACGCAAGCTGGTCGCCAGCAAACTGCTGTTTGCACTTCCAAAACCCGCTTACTAAAACTCTCGCCAGTGCAGCGCATGCGCTGGCTCAGGCGAGACCTAAAAAAGAAATATCACATATAAAAACGTGATGCGAACTTTTAAAAGTAAGTTTACCGATTGTCAAGTCAAATGTATTTTTCCAGATACTGAGGGGTAGTGGCACAATGTGACAGTGTTAAGAAACAAAGGGGGGACATGCTTAGATCGTACATTAAAAAGCGCTGCTTTCAGAAGTAAAACATGTCTTAAGCGTATTTGTTTTAATGGACAGTGCTAACTCTCTGATAATTGCCAAAGATGGTTTTCAGTAGATACTAATACACCTAACCCCGTTTCCGTTTTTTCAAGAAAGCAGGCCACGCCTGGCATTAGTGCATGCAGTCCCGAGTTGTAAAGTTTCTTCTTGTTTCCTTGAGCAGTACGTTTAGGTCCTACCACATTTGAGGAGAGCCAAAACCTGAATGCATGCTGGGGCCTGGGCCTCAGAGTCCAGCATGGCCTGGCTCCTACAGAGAGATTGTTTTAAGATTGGCAGAGCAGAAAGACAGAGAGTGGGGCAGACAGCTATAAGAAGGGCGATCAGAGTACAATGTGCAAGGCAGTTAATAGAGGCATTGAAACGACACGTTTCTTCATTGTAAGTACACTTAACAAAAATGTGAATTAACTAATTAAAAATAAGAAATATAGCACAAATACTGTTAAATATTTACATTTAGAATTCTGATGATGGTAACTGACGTATAAAATAAATTCCACTTGCGTTACAGTTATCTTAAACACCTTAAAATAAAACGTAATAGTATTAAACAACAGTTTATTCAATTGACTTAAATTAAATGAATTGCTTTATACAAACATAATAATTAAGGCTCCCAGTTTTCAGTTTTTACGGATTTTTACAGCTAAATACAGACAGAAAAACTGTGCTTTCTGTCTGCATTTATTTTTAAAAGTGGATAAATACAGAAAATGCGGCTTCTTTTAAGTGACTCTCCATGCTTTCTTTCATGAATTATAGCCCAACAGCTGAGCAGATGGACAGCATGGGAAAATAAAAACACAGGATGCAATTTCTATAAATAATGGCATATGTCAAAGTACATTTGTGGTATAATGCTAATATTTACCAGTGGATGTATTTCTATGTAATATTTGGCAGCTTAAATAGCTAAAACACGACAGACATCAAAGTATGAGTGCACGTCTATCAGTTAAATTAATAATGAAATGTACAGTTTTACAACTTTATCCGCAAAACACAAAATAAATGTGGATTAATACCGATAAAGTGGGCAAAAAATATGGATAAATACATACGGAACAGTTAAAAAAATAAATGCCATAAAACCGGGAGCCCTAATTATGAATAACTTCCCTAAACGTTTGCATCCAACCCTAATTTTAAAAAAAAGATAAAATCTCCCCAATGTCATGAAATTTGTGAAATGTGTTAAGAGAATTTCTTGAAATCAGCAGTGGTTAAAAACCCCATACTTTTGCACCCTTATATTTGGAGTACCAAAAAATGGAAAGATATTTACTGTGCATTTCAATAAAAGTAATTTGCAACATGTTACTTTAATTAAAAGTAATTTACAATATGTATTACTAACCAGTATGATATCTCAGTCTTTTAAGGCCTTGCTGCAGAGCAATGGGCATAAATTACAGTTCCTAGGGTTGAAACTGGAATCCCAGCATAGCCAACACAGCCTTCCATCTATTCAGATATTTCTATACAAATACTATGCATCATTGCCTTCAGATAAAAAAAAGTAAGATCTGTCATTTACAACTACTTACAACTTCAGAATCAGGGCCGGCTTTAGCGCTGGTGGCGCCTGGTGCGACAATCATTTTTGGCGTCCCCACATCCCATGACCGCCTCTTCGGATTCTCTCACTACCACCAGTCAAAAGTGCCCATTATCTCTCCAATCATACATTATTGCTAAACACAGTGCCTCTCTGAGGTCAGCGCCCAGTGCGGCCGCACCTGTCGCACTGCCCTAAAGCTGGCCCTGTTCAGAATTGTCAGTAAGTAGTAAATATTCTGTGTCCTATTGCTGCCTGCGGTCTACAGACAAGTTAAGGACGACTTCTATCTCCACACTTTCGATGAGATGTGTAGCAGCGTGGAGGGATGAGCGAGGCTACGACAATGTCTGAAAGTTTCTATTTTGGCATGACCGAGAACAATGTAATGATTTTGTACCTTAGTGCTAACTTCTATATGTTTGTTAAAGTTCTATTTTGCAGTGATTATTTAGGGTTAAGAGCATAGCACAGGGTATGTTATGTACTTAGGAGCTAGCCAGAGTGAGAAGTGTTCATTTCTGCCGGCAGTTTCAATTATCAACATGAATTCACCAATATTTTTCTGGATACCCATGAAACATTAGTTGTGGTATGAAAAATAGAGTTAGGTTTTGAAATTCTTGCATGTATGGATGGTTAGAACAGCGACCACCACAGAACTTGTATCTCCAGAAATCATGAATATGAAAGCCCTATCTAATGTGCAAACATGTTGTTGCTACATGTTGTTGTAGGGCAAACCTACAGAAATATAACCAAAAAAAATCGGAAATACGCAATTACAGTCTGGAACGAGTCATTTATCTCATTTCTCAAAGTATACAAGATGTCAGATACTGAAAAAGCTGTTAGATTTTGCAACGGAAATGTGTGTTTCTTACTTTGTATTGGTGCCTTAAGATGTAACGTTTGAACTAGCTCAGTAGGAACAGAACACCATTGGAGGTTTTAAGACCGGATTTGCTCCTCCCCTTAAGGGTCTATGAAGGGCTGGCTGGACAAGTTGTCATTATCACTGATATGGTGTACTGCCACTGGTGCTGTCTTATAGAGCTGTTGCTTTTTCTGAAGAATTACAGGCCGACGTTTGCATGCCTGGTTGAAATTTGAAGAGTTGGCTACCTGGTGCGAGGGCCAGCGATGTGTTCAGATTGTGTTGTGGCAAACATGATGAGGTCTCCAGGCAAGCCAGTGTCCTGAAACGTGTTAGATTGAAGGGGCATTTCACATTGTTGCGTACCTTGTTTTTTCTGAAGGTTTGTAAGACGGGGCTTGTATGTATGGTGGGAAGGTGCATGGGTATACTACGTCCTAAATGTGAACAGTTGAGTGTCATGTGTGAGCTTCAGAGATGTGCTCCAATCATGTTGTGGCAAACATGATACAGCATCTATACAAGCCGGGTTCGCAGAATATTCTCTGACGCTGAAAAGGTATCCCATTTTTACATAAATACTTGGATGATTTATGAAGCATTGCGCTCAGAGATATGAGAGCTGAATCATCTGTAATCTTCTCTGAAGGTATTTGTATGTGCTGAAATACATTCTACTGGCATAGTCCACACGAGGAAGTACAGAAGCTGTAGTAGCTTGCACTCCTGAGGAAATGCTAAGAATACGTAAGGAAGGTTTTACTAGTGAATTAACCTGAAGTATTTAAGGTGACTCCAAGATTCCTCATACTTTGAATATGTAGGTGGTGAGCCCAGCTCTGGCAACCGCTAGGACACTAGTTGGGTAAGAGGCCTGGTGTTGCAAATAAGGTCATCTACCTATCTGGCATTTAGTTTCCAGATCAAAGTGTATTTTTGACCCAAGCAGGACGCTACCCTATGCCAAAATGGCTGCAGCGCGCTACAGCGCCAGACCGTGTGTATGTAGGTCCCTTCCTCCCTCTCGCAACGAAGGCTCACTGGGGACTGGATGACCCCCATCCGCCATAAACAGGATTGAGTGTCGTATATTCGGTGTACATATTTAAATTGACTGAGGCGGTAGAGTGAGGACACCACCGCGCCCCGGGGGCTGGCCAGGGCCTCCGTCCAGTCATCGTCAGTCAGGTCAGGTAGATCCCCTAACCATGCCGCCCACGTCTTATGCAGTGTGGTGTGGGCATGGGTGGTCAGTGTCTGATATAGCTGGTGTATCTTATGTGCCCCTTGGTCTCCCGTTAGCAATCGGCCCTCGAGGGGATGGAATTCGGGCGCTGTGTCGAGTGCGTGTAGAAGGGAAGTGAGTGCATGTCGCAGCTGGAGGTATTTATAGAATTGTGTCTTGTTCAATTGAAAGTCTGTCTGCAGCTGTTGAAATGATTTAAGGGTAGTGCCCCGCATGACGTCGCCCAGAGTAGATATACCCAGCAAATTCCATTTACGGAAACCCTCTAACGCTGTGACAGGGCGCAGATATGCGCCATGCCATAGCGGGGTCATACTCGTCAGGCAGCCTTGCCACCCCATATGTCGGACCATATACCTCCATAGCCGGACCACAGTTCTACCGGCGGGAGGCAAGAAATCTAGGTTTGTATGGCTATATAGGATCTGGAGGGGGGGGTTGTGCTCCATTGGCATGTGCTCAAGCATGTACGCAGGGTCTGTGGGCCAATTGTACCACCATTCATTAACGATGAGTAAGTGGGAAGCCGCATAATATGCGTAAACGTCCGCTGCTGCTATACCGCCACAATACGTGGACTGCGTGCAAGTACTCAACGCCACCCGGACCGCCCCACCCCACCATTCCATAAAAATTTGTTGTGTATAGCATTAACTTGTGCGAACCATGTGCGTGGTATGTCATACAGGAAATTCTGTAACCTGTATAGAATGCGGGGTAAGGAGACCATTTTAAAGATCGCAGACCGCCCATACAGTGAAAGCGGGAGGTGAGACCATATCGGCGTCTCGTCCCGTAAGCCGGCCATGAATGGATTAATATTATGTGCCCACGAGGTTTTCGGGCAAGGCGAGACAAAAATGCCCAGATATTTAAAGCCTGCTGTTGCATGCGACAGCTGCTCTGCCCAGGTGCTGCGTCCCTGGTTTCCGCACACAGGAAAAAGGACTGATTTGGTGGGATTTGTATGGAGGCCAGATGTTTGTCCGAACACATGGAGAATCTGCAGGATACGGGGGCCTGAGAACCAAGGGTCAGTCATAAAAAACAGCATATCATCTGCGTAGAGTGCGATACGGTCGGGGTGAGACCGTGACCACTCGAAGCCCCGGATTACGGGATCACTCCGCACCCATGCCGCCAGAGGCTCCACTTCTAGGGCAAATAATAACGGAGACAGGGGGCAACCCTGTCTTGTACCGCGGCCGATAGGAAAGTGGGCTTACCGGTGACCCGCAATCCGGACTGAGGCTGTTAGGTCTGTGTACAGTAATCGCACGTAGGCCTGGAAGCGTGGGCCGAAATTGACAGCTTTGAGGAGTTGGAACAGGTACGTCCAGCTAAGAGAGACAAAAGCCTTTTCAATATCGGCCAGTAGGGTCGCCGCAGGGCGGCCCAGCTCCGGAGCGCTCACCATAGTGTTATGGACCCGTTGTATGTTGGGTCTAGTTGAGCGATGTGGCATGAAGCCGGATTTATCAGGATGGAACAGATCTTGAATGCATGTGCAGAGACGATCCGCGAGGACTTTACCCAGGAGTTTGGGATCAAAGTTTATAAGAGAGATAGGTCGATATGACGATGCTTCCTCCAACGGACGGCCAGGCTTCAAGAACAAGACGATCTTCGCATGTCACCAATCCTGAGGCAACACATGTTGGTCGTAGGCCTCATGTAATGCCGCCAAGAAATGCGGGCCCAATGCGCCCATATGCGGCTTGAGAAATTCGGCAGGGAAATCGTTTGGTCCAGGGGCACGACCCGGACGAATATTGGCAAGAGCTGTAGTGAGATCGTCTACTGTAATGGGGGCATCCAGTTGATCCCTCATATGGTCGGTAAGAGTACGGGGGGGAATGTCTAAGGAATTCGGCAATTTGATCTTCTGATAATTGCTCACGTCGCATATAAAGCTGGAGAAGTATCGAACAAACTCCCTGGCAACTAGCTCGGGAGAGGAGCACAGGGTTCCATCTAACCCTCGCAGCGTCAGAACGCTCGAGGGGGATTTTGTGGCTTGGCATAATCTATGGAGCATCTTACTGGATTTGTCTCCCCATTGGTGAATCCGATGTTGTGAGGCTAGCCATATTTCCTTCGCCTCATGAGTAAGATATTGCTGCATGCGCTGTTGCGCTAGGAGTAGATTATGCTGGTGGGTTGGACCGAAGTCGGCGATGAGCTGAGCCTCTAAGCTCCTCTGATGGCGCTCAAGGTCCTCTAGCTGTGCCTGACATTCGCGTTTGTTACCCGCACGAAAACTTATATCTACTCCACGGATTTTAGGCTTAATGGCTTCCCACAAAATTATTTTGGATGTGGCCGAGGCCACGTTTGCCTCAAGATAGTCTGTCACCGCCCGAGTCAGAGTCTCCCAATACTCTGGGTCGTGGAGGTGCCAGGGGGACATTCGCCACCTGAAGGGGGGTTTTTGGGAGCCGATACGAAGTTTGAATAGGACCAGGGAGTGGTCGGAAAGCCCCAGTGGTAGATGGGCTATATGAGAGATCCGGTGGATATAGCTGTGCGGTGTAAAAATATAATCTAATCAGGACAATGATCTGTGAACCGCAGACATGTATGTTTAGCCCTGTTCAGAGGGGTGATATTCGCGCCATACGTCAGCCCATCCCAATGTAGTGGCAAGGAGATGCAGTTCGGTCCCGTCGGTCAGGGGTTCCCGCCCAGGATCTCGCCGCCTGTCTATGGATGCCATCACATCGTTCCAGTCCCCACCCAACAGTGTCATGCCCTCCAGGAGTTCTCCCCACAATCGTGTAATTCTGTTGATGAAGATGTTTCCCGGGGGGGCATAGACACTGCCCATAGTAATGGTTCTCCATGCAACGTACCCGAGATGATGGTGTAGCGGCCCCCGGGGTCCAGCCAGTGCTTGGCATGAACAAAGGGGACACGGCGATGTATGAGGATGGCTGTGCCCCTGGAACCCCTGGTGAACCCGGAGCGATATATTGTATGGTACCCGAATCTGGCGAGACAGGGGGCTTTATTGCCAAGCAAGTGAGTCTCCTGTAGGAGAAGGATGTCTGCCTCATATCTTTTGGCCTGTCAAAGGAGGGTGCCCCTTTTGATTTATTCAGGATCCCTCTGACATTCCAGCTAGCAATGGTAAGTTCCCCCTGTAGGGGCGGGCGTGTCTGAGTAGTCATTTACCGTCTGTGTAGATGATCTTTTTTACGAAAGGTGTGGGGTCTCGGCATTGCGTCTGTGCACGTGTAACAATAATACAAGAAAATCCCCCGCCCCCTCCCCCACCCCGATACTGCCATGAACAAGGAGCATCTGTCGTGGCGGAGGGAACCCCAGACCCCCAACGGGGGGGCCTATAGAACCTCCTCTTATCGGACCCCAACTTCCCCTGGAATATAAACATAAAAGTCTAGGGGCGTGATGTACCTGTGGCTGGGCCTCCACCCCAGCAAAGCGTTCGAATGGCATGAGTAATCTCTGGAAAAAAGGCCGATTATGTTCCGTTTGCGCCAAGGATATGGCGTCTGTGGTCGATTTAGGATGCTGTCTCCGTGGTCGAGGCTCGCCAATTTGATCCAGTTCGATGTCTTCGTTTGGAATTGTTCCTTTTTGGGCAATTTCTCTGTGAGCCCTGTGAGGTCTCTGAGGAATCGGATTCTAATGGCGGCGGCGTATGTGGCCGAAGGTGGGACCTCTCATCCGCCCAGGCAAAGACTGCCTCCGGTGTATCGAAGAAGAAGGTTTTGAAATTAAAGGTGATACGCATCCTGGCCGGATACAGCAACATGTACTGTATGTTGAGTTCTCTGAGCCTACACTTAGCTGCCATGAAGGACTGGCGTTGCTGCTGCACCAGACTGGTGTAGTCCGGGAAGACCATGACATGGCGCGAATCGAACAGTAGCTTATCTTTATGGATTCTGGCGAATTGCAGAATAGCGTCCCGATCGGCGTAGTTTAGTAACCTGACAATCACTGGTCTCGGGTTCTCCCCAGGGGGGGGTTTCTTTGTGAGCGCCCGATGCGCCCTTTCCACAACAAAGCAAAAAGACAGCGTGTCTTCAGGCAGCAAAGACCTCAACCATTTAATGATGAATCGGACCATGGAGGTACCCTCGCAGCCCTCTGGAAAGCCCACAAAGCGCAGGTTATTGCGTCTGGCGCAGCCCTCAGCATCCTCTACTCGTGAGGCCATCTCCTGCACCACCACGGCAAGTTTGTTCACCTTTTTTTAGAGTGTCGTTACTTGATCTTCGACTGTTGAGACGCGTGTTTCTGTCTCTGTGATGCGGTCAACAGCGTTCCGGTGGTCCTGTCGCAGCAAGGAGACTTCAGACCCTACAGCGCTGATTTTCGCGTCTAAAGCGTTCCTTGACTCCATGATGGCAGCCAGGAGTGCCGCATTATCGGGTGTAGCTCCAACGAAATCTCCTCCGGCAGCCCCACTAGGGGCTGTTGTATAATGATCGAGGGTGCTTTGTTTTGGGCCGGCACCGCCCTGTTTGTCTTCGCCCATGATGGGCAGAAATGGCCCTCCGGCTTCCAGGCAGCAGGAGTTAGCGGCCACAGATTATTTTAATGCGTCTGGCCCTCTCCACGGATCACAGCCACGCGCCCCTCTTCACACCCACATCGGGGGATGGCACCACGAGCCGGGCCTTACGGACTCCGGCTCACCCCAGACCACAAGCCGCACCGAGCCGCAGCCCAAGGTGGCCAGCCAAGCAGGCCCCCTAATGAGACCTTACTCCCCGGACCTCCGACCCGTGGTCCCCCCCGCAGGATACCTAGCACTTTCTGTATTTTATAAGGGTTCCTCCGTCCTGTAAGGCCACACAGGGCTGCACTCTCCCACCAGGCCTGATGCCCGGCCAGGAGAGGGTCAGGAGGCCAGTCAATATTTCCAATTGCCTTGGGTGTCGCCTGCCTCCACCACCACTGTATGGATCTTCGACGGTGGAGTGCTGCTGGGGCACGGATCTAGAAGGTGTCCCATCGGCCTACAGGCCCAGCACTGCCTCTTCAGCCCCTGATCATGGCCTGCCAGCCAAGGGGGCGTCCCCTTCCAGCCGCTCCCGCGACCACTGCCGTGCTACGTCTTGTGGGGGCCCACGAGGCATACAGCAACCAGGCGCTGTTGTATTCCTCTTAGGGTATCCATAAACGGGCTTTCCAGTATCATGTCCTTATATAGGCACAATTCGCCCTGCCCTTATATAGGCATAAAATCCCAACCCTTATTTAGGCATTAAACCATGCACTCCAAATACAGGCATGGTCTCTGACATCCGTCCACCCTAACGTCACAACGAGTTCATGAAGAACAGACCCTTAGGCTGCGGGAGTTTCCCTAGTCCAAGACTATTGATTTCTTCAAGGACTCATATATTATGCATGAACCATTATTCCTTAGGGGGTTCATTCATGACGTCTTTCGCTGTCCAACTCGCGTCAATGCTAACATTCTTAGGTGCTCCCAGGTATAAATATACCTTCCCTAGCCCCTGTAAATCAGAGGAGACCTCGACTTCAGAGGAGCCCGTTTCCCGGCCTGACGCACTGAGAGGACGCTGCCTTCCCTGCACGCAGAGAGCCCAGCTTCCAGCTTCCAGTGATCTGACTTCCCTTGCGGGGTGTTGGAGTTCGAGCCTGGCAAAGAGATTCCTACCTCTCTCATTCTTCAGGTATGGAGCTGACTAGAACCTAGAGGGACTCTTGGCATACTAGGCATACTAGACTTAACATACTCTTAGTATACCATAGTAAGGAATACTTCACCTACTTCTTCCCTCTTCCTACACCTAGGTCAGGTTAGGTACATTGGGGTAGAACTAGCTTAGCAACGCATCGTATGAGTACTCGCATTTTTAGTCTGTTATTTATGTAAATGCATATGTACTAAAAGATAATGCTATCGCAGTATTATTTATTTCTACTGCTCACCCTGTACATTATTTATCTCGCATACTGTCTTGTGATCGTAACAGCACATTTTACTTACACCAGAAACAAGACTGTTCAATAAATCCTTTATTGAAACGCCCGTCTATTTCTTTCTGTGTAACTTGGAGAAAACTAAGCATGCACGACTGAGCTGAGTGAAATAGTTATCTATTGTTTCCACGACTCTGGGACACGTTCTGATTCTAAAGGGAAACACAGTGGTCATGTTTTGCGGCTGCCAGAAACTACTCCCTTCTTGTTGTCAAGGAGTTTCTAGTGGCCTCTGAGCTAGCTGGCACAAGTAATTAAGTTTAATATACTCGATAGGGACATACTGACCGTAGTCCTATGTCAAACCTATAGGATATATTATTCCAATGTGCAGAGCCTATTAGGGAAATAGGAGCTACACTACAGCGCAGACTTTATGCCCCAAAGCTGCCAAGGTATAGGGGGCTGCTCACAACGGCGCCACGGCAGGGCCGCGGGGCCAGACGCGGCACCACCGCACGACCGTCCCAAAACCAGCCCCGGCCCCGCCACAGCACCCGCCGCCACAGCTTTGTCCCACCGGGCTCAATTGTTGCTCATTGCGTCGGGTCCAGTAATGAAGCGCTTCACCGCAGTCATATGCGGGGGGCTCCTGATGCACCGCCGCACTCGCGGCCACACAGCCCCAATCCCGCTACGGGCCCTCCGTGTGCTTGATCCGTGAAAGACTGCGGAGCCCCCCGCCCCCCTCCCCTTCCTCAGCCGCGCCAGTCACCGGTGGCTCCTGCTCACCTTCGGGGGCACGACATTCCTTCCCCACTCTTTGGGCCTCACCCTGGCCTTCGGATATTGGTAGTGGCGGCCGCCGTATCAGGTGGGCCCAGATCTGCGCCTCTTCTCAATCGGCCGCAGCACTCGACGCGCGTCAATCCCCAGTGCGTCACGGCTCCAGACCGGCACTGGCTCTTCCTGCCATCTGGGAAGGTTGAATCAGGATTAAGGCCGATATGATGTTATAGTGGCGTGGACGAGCGGAGCCTCGTTAGAGTGCGTCCGCCATGTTGGCTGTCCTAGCCACCCCCCCGCTCGTTTGGTTTTTAACCCTTCCTTTCTCATCACTGTCATTGCATATGCTCCTGGCACAGCCGGCCTGCTTTAGTTACTGTACATTGAAGGTTTATCAACAAAAACAATTTGGCACAAGTACCTGTGCTTCCATGCTGTAGAAGATCTACAGATTGCAGTGGCAGGTAGGAGGTCTAACTCAGCAACCTCACGTCCGGAGTGCACTATACACCATAATAAGTTTGCAATTACAACCAATATTAATAGTGCACTAAATGGATCATATCCTAAGTGATTAACCTTGGTACAGAAACCACTACCAATTGGTCTGTTACCATGAATGATCAAGGATTTAATTTCTACTATGGTGATCGTGGATGCCTGTAAGCAGCTGAAATTAGAGTATGTATGAAAACCCAAAGGTCTCCTTGCACAATAACTGATCCTCCCTCAGGTCTCAACTGAATAGGCTCGTTTTTAGGAAATCGCTTAAAACTTGGCTCTTTACCCCTAAGCTTATGTAACTCTTTTCCCCGACTAGTGGCAGCATCGCTTTTAGTGCCAAGACGCCTCCGCATAAGTGTGCTTTAGAAATATCTTACTTACTTACTTACTATGAAAGTAAATGCTGTCTGGACCTAACAAGCCAAAAACAGTTTGACACCACATAAAAGGTGTGTTATATAAAGACTACTTTTCATCTTCTAAAGGGTACTTCGAGTAATATCAATTCAAGTCCAGATAAGTCTCACACAATTTTGAAACTGTTTCCCTCCTTTCTTTGCACCACTCTCCTGTCTCTTGCTATGTTTACTAAGTGCTATAGTTGATAGATAGCTACACCAGCCCCACACCTGTAAATAATAAGCTTGATTGAAGTTTTGCCCCCAAAATAAATTACAATATGGATATTTGAAAAATAATCTAGAGGGACCTGATAATGAGACCAGAGGCAAAGGGAAACATTTCAACTCCGGACGGTCATGATGGAGGAATGAGGGACCCTTAACCAATCAATGAGAATGTGACTTCAGTGGGCTCATTTGGGGACAACAAAACTGTCATATTGGAAATAACAATGTCAGATTGCCTGCAAATTCCACAATACTTTTGCTTAACCATGTGGGAACCTCAATTGTCTTAGTAGAAATTATAATGTGTGTCTGGCAGCATTTTTACTCGTGTTTACTGATTGCAGTAGGTCTGTAATTCTCTGGGTCATTGTTGTCAGTCCAGGCATCTTCAGCAGAGGTCCGATATCTGAGATGTTGAGGTAATTTGGAAAGGTTGCAATTTTAGATTATGTATTCAAAATGGGGCGGCGGACTCGGAGGCAAAGGTGTAGCACAAAATTTCACAAAATGCAGATGGCAGCCAGGAATAAGCTGTAGATCCAGATTTTTGGCAGGATGTGATGATATTGTAGAATTCTAATGGAAACAATGATGGAAAGGTCTAAAGAATGGGGCCCTAAGAAGGATGCGATGTTAAGACAGGGATCAAACATTCACAGATTTGTTAGAAGGGAGATCTCAAAATTGAAAAATGTTTCTTTCTAGATGGTGGATAATCCTGAAGAGTGTATTAGGAGGGCAAGATACCAAACACAGACAAGCAAAATAGGGGCTCCTTTTGTTTTTCAAATAGTTATTTAAATGCTAAGGTGCTGTATGAGTTCGGTTTGTCCGCAAGGTCTGATCCATTGCTCATTAGTGCTCCAAGGTACGAGTTACTCTTTTATGGGATGCATACACTTTCATGAGCCATTTGCTGGTTATGGATGGAGTTCCCTATTGAGCAACAGTGAAGAATGCTGTTGAATCACATGACAGCTTATCAGGACATGGATTGGAGGCACTAATGACAGTTTCTAAACTCAGAATGGAAAGATTCTTCTAGGCATTGATCTGAGTAGTGAGGATCTTCATATTGACAGGGTTTCACTGATTTGATCATGTGTGATGAGTGGGATAGCAAGGTGGCATGGTGGTTGCAATAAATTGGATTATTAAGGGGGTGTCAGTGACTTCCCACATCAAGGAATAAACACAACCCTTGTCAGGGTGAACCACTAAAGTCACTAAATAAACCTGTGGTCAACCCCCTTGTACCAAGGACACAGAGCAGACAGGCTTAACTTGGAGGCAATGTGTAAAGTATTTATGCAATACCAAAACAGTAATAAAGTCGAAATGCAAAACAATAAAAATCCCAAACCAAATTAGAAACATAATGTAAAATTTAATAAACAAAATTACACCAAAATGAACAAAATACAAAAAGGCAAACTGGAGAGACTATTTTTTTAAACATTTTAAGTAGGGATAGCGCCAAGAAGCGTGAAGTGCCAATGATAGTCAATGGTTGTAGTAGACCGGGACCTAGGCACAATCCGACACTTACCGCGATGGAGCGCAGGTCGGCTACACCATCGAGGCTCATCCTAATCAAAGATTCTATCTCCTGACTTCAGTCCTTTAAGTCCCGATCCGCCACAGGAGTATACTTCTAAAGGCTTCCTGGACCTCAGGGAAGGCACTTATAGACTCATAGGGTGTCAGGCAGATGCCAACAGCTGGGTCCAGCCCAGGTCCAGTTGCCACTGGTCAGCTGGACAGTTGCAGGACAGGCCTCTTGTAGCTTTTTGTAAGGTCAGCCTTCTGAACCTTGATGTCAACTTCTTTGTCCTGAGTACAAGAGAGAGCAGGTCCTGTCCTTCAGTGCGCCTCTCATGTCACAGACAGAAGGTCCAGTTCTGTTATTCCTGAAGTGCAGGTGTGTTCTGAAGTGGGTGCCTGGAGGTGCCACATTTATGCCTGGCACAAGCTAGTGGGTGGAATCAACTCCTGGGCACATCCTAACCAATTGGGTAAAAGTTACTGAGGCCAGCCCTAGCCATTTTGGGCATTTTGAAGATGGCAAATGTCTTCAGTCACACTACAACTGGGCTTTGAGGGTTGAGAGGGTGTGTGGGGTGTGTACTATTGTAATCCTACTGTCCTCCCACATCTAAAACTAAAATCTAGTTTGGGACAACCAGTATACCTACAATAAACCCAGAGACAGAAGTTTGGTAGAACAAAAGAAGAGTTTTCCAGCAACCAGACAGTGGAAATAGAATCAATGTTTTGGCATTCTCTTTCCTTTCAAGTATGGCCCCAGTGTTATATGTGAAACCCAGAGACAGAGTCTGGTGGGACAGAGCGGGTCCTTCATCAACCAGACAATGGATACACAAGAATTATCTTGGCATCCTCTTTTCTGCTTTACAAGTGCACCCAAGCTGTTATATGTAAACCTGAGCAGACCTGTCAAGCAGGATGTGACACTCCAGTAGGATCTGACACTGTAATGTCAAAAAGGACGCTCACAGATCCCATCCTGACTATTCTAGGAGCTTCAGAGGAGTCCTCTATGCCCATTCTGGTCAACCTATTGTTTGCTCCTGGAAAGCATTTCACACTTTTATGTTATTTTTACACCTATTCAAATGCTAATCCCTGGCTTGGAGAAGTTTAATTTGACTTAAACATTAAGTTGGATTTGTAATAACTATTAAAATAGTCGATTAATTATTTTCTTGCTAGTCCCATTCCCAAGATACAGTATTAGGATTTTAATACGTTCTCAGGTTTTCTACATGGGATAGGTATGCCTGCCACAGTAAAAAATAGCTTTTGGGGGGAGTCACTGGTAACATAAAAATTTTATGTGCCCTACTTTAAAATACCATGCACCCTGCCATGTGGATTACATGGCCTGCATAGTAGTGACTTATTAATACTTAAAAGTAAGTTTTTGACCTGTCAAACTGGTTTATTTTGACAGGTCAAATTGCAGTTTTTACACTGCTGCAGTCAGGCTACTTCTGTAGTTCGCTAGCGACATTTAATTCGCAGGCCCTGAGTACATTTTTTACCATATACTAGGGACTTATAGCTAGGTTAAATATAGCAATTAGGAATATGCCAATTCAACCATGTTTAAAGGGGGAGCACAGGCACTTTACCGCTGTTTAGCAGGGTTAAAATGCACAGAGTTTTAACACTAGCAAAAATATAGGGTCCAGTAAAAGGTGAAAAATATGGGGTGAACACACAGAAAAGGCGGATTTCCTACAGTGGTCATTCCAGTGAAGAAGGTAGGGCTGCAAGTCTTCAAGTACCCAGGGGCCTGCAAGAACAGCATCAAGTGTATGTCGAGGTTAATGGTTGGTCTAGTGACTTGTTGATAAAGTTACACAGATTCAAAAATGGAGGTTAGAGATTCAAAGTTGGACATCAGAGATGTAATCATAGTCAGGCAATGCTTATTGAATTCTGTATTGATTTATCTGAGAATAATCAGCATACAAGGTAATGGATTAGGATGGAGTTACAGAAAGCTCAGAAAAAGCAGTGTTGTATGGTGGATGCCAATATAGGAGGAGAAAGGAATGGGAGCTGCTTTAGATTCACATTTGGCAGCAAATAATTCTTGGGCCACACCCATCACACTCATTTGGGGGTGGGTTCTTAAATTAATTTATGTAGCCTTGTGGGATTGCTTCATGTTGGAGCGGGGCTTTGTCGTCATGTTAGTCTAGTCACTGTAAAAAATACACATTCTTGGCTCTTATCAGTGAACAGACTTCAGATACTATAACCCTTTTTGAACAGAGATCTACCATCAGGATGCAATTGTGGAACAGTGAATGTGGAAAGCAGGGCATTGCACAAGAGCTAAAAAAAAAGTAGGCCTGCCTCTGAGAGAGTACATGGCCCCGAGAAGGGAACACATTTGACAGGGTCAAGAGAGGATGAGAGGAAGGAGGCAATGACATAGACTTCTGTATTATATTCATATAGAATTAGATGGAAAGGTGGTGAGGAGATTAGGAGTGAATGTTGGAAAGGAGAGTGTTGTAGATAGTAAGAGATGTAGGGTGATTGTGGCAGGAACAGAATGTGAGAGAAAGACACAATATATGAAATTACAGTGAAGAGTGGAGGAGCTGAGGTGAGAGGACGAACTAAGGTGAGTAGTCAAGGGGTAGAAGAAGGAAGGCAAGGCATCGTGAAAGGAGGACAGAGTAATAGCAGCACTGAAAGATAAAATGGGAGAAGGGAGAATTACAATAGGCAGGCGGAACAAGATGATACTTCAACTTGGACAGGAGTGAAAGGGGGAGGTAGGTGACAGTGATAGATATGAATGTGGACGGTTGAGTGATCGATGCTGGGAGACTGAAGTGAGAAGGAGTGACTTGAAGGCAAGACAGATAAATGAGAGCCGAGAAACTAAAGGAGATGTCAGAAGAGGAGTTTCAAGAAAGATGAGAGTAGGGTTTGATGTAGGAAGGTTGTGGGTTCACACACAGTTTTTGTGACTGTTGCCTGGATTATTTGATCCATTTACTTGTCACCAACAAATTACATTGATCTGAAAGGCTCTCAAGCTACAATTGAAAGACTGCCTGGCTCTATTTATATGTCAACTCTGATGAGACATATAGAGGTAGCTGAGAAGTGAGAACAGAGACCCATGTGAGATGCCACCCCCAGATATGGGGGGCAGCGGTATCTGAGAATTACTCTGAACATGCACCTTTTGTGAGGGCGACACTGACACACCCCTTATTTATTTACATTTTTATTCAGCACATCTCTACCAACAAGGTGCTAAGTGCTATTCATTTCAAACATCATTTAACACAAAGTTTTGCCTACATAATGCTTGAATTGTAGCACAGCCTAGATAAAGACATTGCCAAAACAACAGGTTACAGGAAAATTCAAATTGTCCTTAGTTTCATTTGTAAGATCCAATTGTAAGCTTCCCTGTAATGATGTGTTCACAGATATAGAGGGGTAGCCTACAATTATTCCAATCACAACTCCTTGAGAGGTTGATCCCGATGAGGCTAACTCAGAACCTGTAACTCAGGTGGGGTCTCTTGTGCGGAACACCATGAATGGAAGTTTCATACATTTTTTTATAGTGTTAAAGAGCAATATCATGTGTGCTGTATCAGAGGGATAAATAGGTGTGATGGATCTATTCTGGTCTGCATTTGCAAGATTATGAAGCACAAAGAATAATCTTTGCAGGTTTTGAATTATAGTCCGTGATAGCGGTCTACGGGTAGCCTTATTTTCTAAAAGGTTTTCTCTGAAACTTAGTAACCTTCCCAGTAGCACACATATTCACAAATTGCACTCCGGGCCATTTAGAACTGTGGTCTTGGAGCAAAATATGTGTGCGAAGGTAAGGAACTGATTTAATCAAATGGCAGTTTCTGCAATGGGTGATGTAGTCACTAGACAGGACAAACCGTCAAAGATCAAATTCTGGCCAACAAAATGGGCAATAAAGTAGGGACTCTGATAGTGCATCAACTACGTGCCCAGACTGCCAGGAGATAGATAGAAAAAGAAAAATGGGACTTTTGTGATCAAGGAGTCCGATAAAAGCGAACAGTTCAGAAAGGTTTTCTGGCCCTGTACTCTGAAAGCTCACAAGATGAAGAAAAAATTAAAGATTATGTGCAACACTGGGATATGCATGCCTAGCCACTTACTGAACAGAAGAGCTAGAGCAGTCTATAGAAGTATCAGAGGTGTTAATATTGAGAGGCCCTTCTGTCTGTATATTTTAGCATTCGCGACACCGTCTTGCAATCTGGACGCCATTTTGTATAATGATCGAAACCGCTGCTTAGTTATTTTCGAGAAACGGTCCTTGGTAAGTTTCGTTTCCCAAGGTTTTTAAAAAAAATTATTTTTATTGGCATTTCTTGTATAGTTACAAACAATAACACAACTTAAACAGCAGTACCTTTTCTTACAGACCGGTCAGTCAGCTATTCAAGAATGACAGCATATATAACATAACATTATTATACCTCCACATCCCTTTGGGCATGATACAGTCCAATAGTTTACTTCACTATCTGCGTACTTGTAAGGCTAGACAAAACAGAAAAATAAGAAAGGAAAATAAGTGCCTCATAATCACTGTAGCAGAAAACCTCACCCAATGCCACCAGTACAGTCCGGAGCATTCAGCACAGTGATGCTCCTCTCAGGGATCATCTGCCCCAGCAGAGCTCAACCAGCTCACAAATGGGCCCCATATGTCTCGGGGGCGAGACTGCGTCGGCATTAGCTCCCAAAAAGCTTCCAATTGGGCCCTACAATAGGTAACATCCCGGACCCACTCCTTCGTTGTCAGGGGTGAAACAGCACCCCAATGGAGGGCCACCTGTCGTTTAGCCATCAGCAGTAGCATGGCCGGTAATTTCCTCAACTTCGGTGGTATGTCCGAAATAACTCCCAGCAGCACCACCAGTGGCGTGCAAGGCAGATCGTGTCCCGTTATGTCCTTAATGTGATGCAGTATTTTTAGCCAGAAGTTGGCAATAGGTCTACAATGCCATGCCAGGTGTATAAATGACGCTTGGGGAGCCCCACATTGCCAACAGCCATCATCAGAGCGCAACCCCATCCGATGGAGCTGCAGTGGAGTACGATATATTCGGTGAATTTATTTGAAGTGGATGAGTCTGAGGCGATAGTTAGGAGACAGTTGCTCCAGCTGTCTACAGCTAAAATCCCACTGTTCGTCCGTGATGCTCACCCCAAGATCTGCCTCCCACGCCACACGCGACGCCGGCACCGTGATTGGATAATCTCTCTAGGTGATAGTGTAAATTCGTGAAATCAGCTTACGACCCGACTCCACAGTGAGTAAATTTTCAAGTGCGGGTAATGTCGGGGGCGGGCCCGGAAATGTTCCAAATTTGCTTCTACAGGATGCCCGTAGTTGATAATATAGCAGCGTGTCTAGCGCCGAGGGGGGCGTAGGGCCACACATCTGTTGTAGTGTTAAAACATTTTCTCCCGGGTATAGGTCCTGACCCACCTGTATATGGTGTAAGTGCGCTCGCTCCTGCGCCTTGCTGTCCATGAGTAGTGGAATCAGTGGATTGTTTGCCAATTGCATGGAAGGGGTACAGAGTATGTCAGTGTTTGCGCGTTTGCAGAGTCCCCCCCCACGCCCAGCGCAGTGCCTCAACAGTGTCCACCTGATTGCGTGGGCGTTTGTATGTTTGATAAATGGCGGTATTTAAAGGAAGGGGAGCCACCCTGTCCAACTCAATGGCGACATGAGGCTGAAAAGGTGTGGGGTGTATCCAATAGTGTAAAAATTGTGCCTGGGCACTATAAGCGTAGAGAGCAAAATCAGGAGCCGCTAGCCCACCTTGTGCCTGTGGCAACGTGAGCACTTCCCAGGAAATCCTAGGCTGTCCTCCCGCCCATACCAGCTCAATCATTAGGGATCTAAGTCGTCTGAGAAATTGCATCGTAATAGGGACAGGGACATTTACAAACAAGTACAATAGTTTAGGCAGGATTATCATTTTGGCCACCGCTATGCGGCCAATCAGGGAAAGGGGAAGTGTTTTCCATCTCCGCACTCTATCCTCAATCCAATCCATCACCCTACCATAATTGGTCGTCCATAGTTCCTGCAAGTCTCTGCTTATCCAGACGCCCAGATACCGTGTCGGACCAGTCGCCCAGACAATGGGGTAATCGGTGTCAAAAGTCTGAGTTTCAGACATCAGGGGAAGGATGACCGATTTGCTCCAAATGACCACCACTCCGGACACCCCTCCATACCGCACTAGCTCACGTGTCATAGGCGCAAAGTTGTCTTTAGGGTTTGTCATATATAGAGTAATATCATCCGCGTACATTGACACGGTAAGTCCCCTTGTGGTGAACCCAATTCCACGATTTGTATGGTGCTGCCTGAGTCTGGCCGCCAGTGGCTCCGTGGCTATGGCAAATAATAAGGGCGACAAGGGGCAGCCCTGTCTAGTGTCCCTTGTAATAGATATCGGGTCCGAAATCAGGCCGTTAACCCTCAGGCGCGCTGTAGGCAGAGTGTAAAGCAGATTAATCTGTTTAATAAAGAGGGGACTCAGGCCCAGCCTGTATAGGAGCGGAAACAGGAACCCCTATTCCAAGGAGTCAAACGCCTTGGTGGCGTCTAAGAGCGCTGCGATCGCAGGGACATGAGGGGCGAGATAGTGTATTAACGCAAACAACGTCCTGAGGTTATGGGAGGTGGACCTCCCCGGTATAAAACCAGACTGGTCCGGTCGGACTATCAGTGGAAGCAGCGGTTAGAGGCGGGTAGCTAGGAGCTTGGCAAAAAGTAGAAAGTGGACAGTACAAGTCACACTGTGAGGGGTCCTTGTCCGGTTTTAATATGGTAATAATAATTGCCTCGCGCATAGAGCCGGGCAGAGTGCCAGACTCTGAGGCCTCCTGGTAGACAGCCAGGAGCTGTGGTGCTAGTAGCTCGGAGTACTCTTTATAAAATTTAGCCGTAAGGCCGTCCCCCCCCGGGGGCTTTACCAGCAGGCAGGCTTCCAATGACGTGTCTCACGTCTTCCACTGTAAATGGAACGTCCAAGTAGTCCCTATGGGCTCTACTAAGCCATAGTAGCTCCACTGAGTCAAAATACTCCTGCAGGACAGTGTCAGGTGGGCTGGACCTAGAGGTGTATAGCTGTACATAAAAGTCTTTCATGGTGGCAAGGATAGCGGTTGGGGAGCGCGCCATCGTATCATCAGGGGTGGCAAGCTCAGTGACAAATGCGGACCCTCTAGGAGCCCGCAGGAGGTTCGCAAGCGTCCTACCCGGCCTATCTCCCTCCCCGTAGTGACGTGCGGTTGCATATTTATGTAAAAGTTGGTCTTGCGGGCCGCCTCTTCCTGAAATTCCGTCAATTTATTGCGAATATCCCCATGAAGCGCGGTAGAGGGCGAGTGGAAATATTGTGACTCTAGTGCTTGTATTTCTTTTTCCAGTCTGCTTAAACTGACCCGGATGTCACGGAGCACACCTGATTGTCCGGCTATGCAGGACCCCCATATCACCACTTTGAACGCCTCCCACAATGTTTCCGTGTCGTAAGGTTGAGCTCTTTCTATTATAATTGCAAGTATCCTCGTTAGTACATACCTTTCTTGTTAGATGGAGCCTTTCTCCCACCCGTCTGGCCTATCCTCCCGGCAGACGACCTTGGGCAGTAGATATGCTCTGTACCCCCATTGTATTACGACACCTGCTAGTGTTTTTCCATAGTAGGTGGGTTTTTGTGGACTTTGCAAACGTACATAATGTAATTGTATGCTTTCGGGGTTCAGTCCCTCGACAGCCATCCCAAGATGCTGGTCAGACTGGGCTCCACTGCAGTGTAATCTCAATAAACATTTGGTTTGTATTCTCTACTGCCTGACCGACTCTTCATTTGTAGGAAGGCAGAGAAGGTGGTCGTGAGTGACCCGGGTGGCCCTTTTCGGGACACTTCCTTCAGTTGGCGCCCGAACAGGTGACCCATCCCCGCCCGCGACTGGGTGTGGAGGTCGGGGTCGCTTCCGGTCAGATGGGCGGATTGGGGTACCCCACACGTTCAAGCCTGGTTCTCGCAGCTGCCCCGCCTGTCTGATCGGGCAGTGCCTCGCCCAGTGGTCGTCCTGGCTGGGGTCCTGAATGGCGAAACCCTTGGATTTGACCGTTTGGTCCGAAGAGTCAGCAGTGGAGAATAAATTCGTTTGACCTGTGTGCACCAGGTGAGCTTGTTTGGTTCTTTGTTGTCATGACGTTTGTTTAACGGATCTTTTGGTTGGTTTAAGAATTAGTTTTTGACAAGCGCTTGTATTTGATTTTGAAGATTCTTTTTTTTTAAATATGGTACCATTTTGTTAATTTCTGATTGATGAAGCCCGCGGAAACGATTTCTTTATTTTTGGTAAAGCTATGAGTATATTTTAGTGTGATTGTATGGTGAATGTGTTTCTTTGTGTGACATAATGCCTTTTTGGAGTAAGTTGTGTTGTGTGAGGTGTCGTTGTTCTGCTGATGCTCGATTGGAGGAAAGACAGCCCACACCTGCGGAAGGCACTCCAAATTATGACATGTATATCAAATACTGTCTTGGCCCAATTATATTTAGTACATTATGGCACAAATATACCAGGGACAATGCTGAATTGCAGTGGCTGTCCACGGGCACCTTTGATGAGCAGAAATTGAATTATTTGGAAGAAAAGTTGTTTGCTAAACGTAGCAGGCAGTCAATGTTTGATTATCTTCAGGTGTGGCGGAAGACAGACCGCCTCCCCCTTATTCCCCGAATAGAATATACCCTGTTGTTCCACAGCCCTTGTCATCTGCCTCTGCCCCCCCTGTTCCCGTTGTATCTGGTATTGATCAAAGTGCTTTGGTCCCGGCATCACCAACTTCTTCTGTGGCTCCGTCCCCCACAGTCACTGCGACTGCAGGTCCTCCTGCCACCCCTGTTGTTACGATGTCACTTTCTCCTTCACAGATACCCACTACTCAGCTGATGTTGACCTTGATGCCCCCCTCCCCGACCAGTATGTTGGCCCCTGTTCTTACTCCTACCCTTTTGTTAGATGCCGAGACACCGGTGCGTGGTCAGGATGATGGAGCTGGGGCAGTTGCAAAGGAGCGATTGGGACGGGTGTTGATTCGGTCGGATGTGGGAGATATGGAGAAAAACATGGTGGCCAATCAGGCTGCCCAGTGGGCCCATAGTCCTATTTATGGTGTTGAGGATGTTTGGAGTGTGTTAAAGGATTATGAGCCATTTGTTCAGCAGCATGCCCTTAAACCTATGTCGGCCACTTTGATTGGACTATGGGAACAGTGTTTTAAAGTTGTTGCACCTCAGGCTGTTTACGATATTAGGGACCAAGTATATGCCGCGGACATGGCTCCCAATGAGGTTTTTGCTAGTGTTACCACACTGATTGGGTATCGCAGTAGATTGCATCAAAAATCCCCGACGACAATATCTCAGTTCCCGATGAGGGAAGTTCACCCCATTTTTCACCCGGAAATACCAGAGTTACGTGATCAACATGATCACGTGACTAGACAACGAGTAGAGGCCTGTTTTCAAGAACAATGGGTTTATACTCCATGGAAGAGGAGTGAAGTCCTCGCAATTAAGGCTCTGTTGCCTGACCCCAGGAAAAATCCTACTGCTTACTATAAGGAATTGACAGAGGCTGCTGCATCGACGGTAATGACGTTGGCAGATATTTAAATGTTTTTTGGTTTATTGGTACCAGTGGATGTCTGGAGACAGGTGCATACTCAGAACCATGCCTTAGAATTGGGTGGTACATGGGATGAGATTAAGGCGTGGGATAAGGCGAGGAAGCCTGGTGAAAAGCCTAAGGCTGAGATCTTGGCTTTGCCAGATCGCATCATTACTTATATGCACTCTCTTATTCCACCCCGGAAGGTGGATTGGGATAAGCTAGCCGCATGTCGTCAGAAGAAAGATGAGAGTGTGTCTGATTTTTTTACTTGGTTTGAAGGTGTGTGTTTAGATTTTAGTGGCCAGGATTTGTCCTTGGAAGGGGTATCAGATTATTTGTTAATAGATTTGTCACAAACTTGTTACCAGAGATTGCAACACGGTTGCAGGCTGCCGAGAGCACGTGGACTACTTCTACCCCTTCGGTGATCCTGAGTATGGCTCAGTATTATGAACATAGAGAGAATGAGGAGAAAGAAAGGGTGCAAAAGAAAACAAAGGAGTTGAAGACTAAGGTACTGATGCAGCAGGCAACCAGGGGGCAGGGAAGGGGTCGAGGCATTGGACCGGCTAGGCAGCTTTCTCATACGAGCCGGAGCGCTGTGGGCCCAAATCAGTGTGCGTATTGCAAGGAGGAGGGGCACTGGCGCCGCGAGTGCCTGGTTTTGCTGAAAAAGGTTGCAGCTCCGAGAGGACGGGGAGAGAGAGGGCAAGGACGGGGAACTGCCAGTCAGGATGGGGATCAGGCTACTGGAACACCATTGGGCCGTACTGATCAGAATTATTTTGATGACGTTCAGAGCCGACAGTATTATCATGATAATTATGATTTGGATGAGGTGACGGGGATGTCTTACAGCTAGGACAGCCAAGGACAGGGTAAGGGGCCAGTTCCGATACCTGTAGATCAGCATGGACCTTTTATTAGTGTGGATTTGCAGGGCTCGGAGAAGAAATTTTTAGTGGATACAGGAGCAATGAATAGTTCTGTTGCGAGGTCACTGGTCCCTGGGGCAGCCCTGTCTGGCCATAATAATGTTTCGGTTGGTTTTTCTGGTGTGCCGGTAGTAAGCCCCATCTCCAAACCCCTTGCCTTGACCATAGGTCCCTTTACCGTCGATTCGCCGTTTTTACTAACATCAAATTGTGGAGAGAACCTGTTGGGATTAGATCTGTTAAAAAGGTTACATGCTACTATTTACTGTTCCCCGGATGGTGTCCATTTGACAATGGGTCCGAGTGTGGTTAGTAATATACAATGCTTGTCTAAAGATGCCCCACTCCCGGTTGAGTTTAAGGATGTCCCATCTACACTGTGGGCTACAAGTGATACAGATGTGGGACTTTTGCAAATACCTCCAATTTCTATTCAGGTTAAAGAAAACGCGATATTGCCTTGTATCCCTCAGTATAAGATTTTGCATGCAGGAGAACAGGCGTTGTTACATATAATACAAGATTTGATTCAGTCGGGAGTTGTTGAGGAGACAGCAGCAAATTTGTGCAATAGCCCCATCCTTCCTGTTCTTAAGAGACCGCCTCCAGGTTCTCCTGATGATGTTGCTGATGTCTATCGTTTTGTGATTGATTTGCGCAAGGTTAACAAAATAGTAGTCCCTCAGTTCCCTGTGGTCCCTGACATTACTGCTCTTTTGACTATGATTCCTTCTTCTGCCAAATTCTTTTCTGTCATTGATTTGAAAAACGCTTTCTTTAGCATCCCTGTTCATCCAAATAGCAGGCACCTGTTCGGGTTCTCCCTAGCAGGTCGTAGTTTTAGATTTTGTCGGGTTCCTCAGGGCTATACTGAGAGTCCTAGTATATATAGTCAGTCTCTGAAGGGTCAATTGGACTCCCTTACCCTTCCTCCAGGTAATGTATTGCAGCAGTATGTGGACGATCTTTTGATTGCGTCCGATACTGAAGAAGGATATAAAGCAGCTACAGTTAAATTGTTGCTGCATTTGGCCCAACATGGACATAAAGTGTCCCTTTCCAAATTCCAATATTGTCGACAGGAGGTCACCTATTTAGGTCACCTACTGTCGAAGGAGGGTCGGAAACTAACTCCTGAGCGTATTAATGCTGTGATTAACATGACTGTTCCAAGGACCCAAAGGGATGTGCGAGCCTTTATTGGTATCACTTCCGATTGTCGTCATTGGATACCCAATTTTGCTTTATTAACCAAGCCTCTGCTTTACCTAACAACTAAAGATGTGCATGAGCCTTTGCCTTGGACGCCAGAATGTCAACAAGCTTTTGAGCAATTGAAGGTTGCGCTTTGTTCGGCTCCTGTGCTTGGCATGCCTGATTATAACAAGCCGTTCGTGTTGTATGTACACGAGTCGGCCGGTTGTGCGCTTTCTGTCTTAACACAGGCCTTTGGAGGTAAGCAGAGGCCGTGTGCGTATTTTTCTGCTGTTCTTGACCCCGTTGCCCTCCCGAGCTGTTTAAGAGCGACCGCGGCAGTGGCCGTCTCTATTCGACAATCGGCAGGGCTTGTTCTTGACACTGATCTCACAGTTATGGTACCTCATGCTGTGGATACGCTTTTGAACAGAACAAAGACACAGCACCTTACTAGTGCACGTCTGACTGGCTATGAGCTAACTCTTTTTGCACCACATATTACGATCAAACGATGTGCCACTCTAAATCCTGCCACGTTACTACCCCTCCCTTCGGCGAGTGAGGAGATAGACATACATGATTGTATGTTTCGTACGGAGGAGGAGACAAAGGGACGGGTAGACTTGACTGATGTTCCCTTATCTGACCCCCAAGGGGAACTATATGTCGATGGCTCTTGTTTTAAATTACCAGATGGCACCACAACTGCTGCTTATGCGGTCACAACACTGCACACACAGTAGTTGGGACATCACGAGTTCCCTATAAGTCGGCCCAAGCTGCAGAGCTAGTAGCTCTAATTCGGGCTTGTGAGTTAAGTCAGGGACTGGGGGTGAATATTTACACCGACAGTCAGTATGCCTTTGGAGTCGCTCATAATTTTGGGCGGCTCTGGGCGGAGAGGGGATTCCTTACCTCCCATGGTTCCAAGATTCAGCACAACCCTTTGATAAATAGACTTTTGTCGGCGTTGACCCTGCCCAAGAAACTGGCAATAGTGAAGTGTATCGCTCATAAAGCAATTACTGACAATGTGGGGAGGGGGAATGCTTTTGCGGATCAAACAGCTAAAGAGACGGCCTGATCTAAGATGAAAAAGATGTTTGTAGCAGGTCCTGCTAGATGGGTGCCGGAGGTCACGATGTTTGAGGACACACTAGATAGTGTGAAAGAAATCCAGAGTGAGGCGACGGTTGAGGAATTAGCAATATGGCAAGAAAGTACAGCGCAATTGGATGATCATGGGTGTTGGATAGACAAATCAGGGAAACAGAGATGGATATTGCCAGATGCATATGTTCTCCCTGTAGTTACTATGGCTCATGGACCAGCACACATTAGTGCTAGGGGTATCTGCAAGTTGCTTGACCCGGTGTGGCAGAATGATAATATTCCAAAGACGGCTGCCCATTTGGTTAAGCATTGCATGGTGTGCATGCTGTACAACCCAGGGAAGGGGACCCCTACGCCTCCGGGTAATTTTGCACCCCCTTCTTTCCCTTTCGAAGTCCTGCAAATGGACTTCATTGAGATGGAACGGGTGAACAATCTGAAGTATGTGTTGGTGGTGGTTTGTGCATTCAGTAAATGGGTTGAGGCTTATCCTACCAAGGAGAATACAGCTCTAGCTACGGCGTAAGCTCTTTTGAAGGAGTTTTTCCCTCGCTTTGGTTTGCCCCGTTTGATTTGGAGTGACAACGGCAGTCATTTTAATTCTAAAGTCATCCAGTTAGTGTGCAATGGCCTGCACATTAAGAAAGTTTCATGCTGTGAATCACCCCCAGTCAGCAGGTTTAGTTGAGAAGTACAATGGTACTTTCAAACTAAAGATGACCAAAATTCAGGAGAGTACAGGGTTGAAGTGGCCAGATGCTTTACCAATGGCTTTGTTGTCGACGAGAGTTACAGCCCATACTAGAACAGGGTTGCCCCCCTATGAGATTGTCTTTGGTAGGCCCGCACATGTCTGGGGAGTTCCAAGACCCCGTCACTTTTCCGAGATAGAGCACCCCTTGTTGATAGATTATTTGTATGACCTTACTAAAAATTTGCATTCTATTCATCAGCAGATTCAAGAGGCCTTGCCATCCGCTATAGAGGGACCCGGCCACGACCTTCGGCCTGGTGATTTCGTGCTGGTTCGGCACTTCCACCGGAAAAGCAGCTTGGAGCCCCGATGGAAGGGGCCTTATCAAGTGCTTCTCGCCACCCGCACTGCAGTCAAGGTAGACGGCTGGAAGAATTGGATACACTCAACCCATTCTAAGAAGGTGCCACTTCCCCTGCCGTATGACCAGTGGAGAATAGACGGCATTGGGGACTCTGAGACGGAAAAGGTTCCTCGCTTCATCCCTTTCTCCGATGCCAGAATAACATGGGCACCTTCTGAGGAGGATAGTGATGCAGTTCTGAATGAGGCAGTGCCACCTGAGGTTAAGGCCAGCCAGGAGCTCTAGTCAGCTGGCCCGTCTGTGTTTGAATCCGAACCAGTTCCTACCGCTGAAAGTGAATGTTTGTTTCTTGATCCCTCTGTTCCTGGAGTTGTTAAGTATAATTTGCGTCCTCGACGAAGGAACAGTGCACCAAAGGAAAAGTCAGATTAGTAGGGATGGACTTCATGGATGAAGATTAGGGACAATAGAGCAGGAATAGAGAGATTGGTGCATTGTTCGAGACACTGGACAGGATAAGTTTGGGGCGCTTTCCCAGGAGGGAGGGTACCCTATCCTGAAAGAAGTGGATTTTCCTCGTCAAGGGCTGCAATTGTGCAGCTCCAATGAAAAACTGCTCAATAGCACCACCGTGGATGAACAATAGGAGCCTACCAGCGAGGCTCACAGGAGAAGAAAAACGGACGCTGGAAAGAAGATTGTTTGCTTAGTTTCATTAAGGTCGTATTAATAGTACCTTTTCATTCTGCTATCATGCATCTTTTTGGCAGGCCAGTGATTGATGAGGAACAGCCATTGGGTTTTGTTGTTTTGCCCCGATCATCATGGGTAAAGCAGCGGAGAGTGCTATTCCTTCTTTTCGCTATTCTGCTGATGATTATTCTTTGTGGAGTTCTCTGGGCGTTAGAGAATGCAAGTAATTCGCCTACTTCTGATAATGATATCTTTTTCACACCAAGACGGAAAAAATTGCTTTCTAATAATGTCTTTCTATATACTCACAAGAGATTTTTTGGTAATGGTGTTGCTTGTTATCCTACTGAATCTGTAACTAGTCTATGGACCACTTACCTTCTGTCTTTGATAAATTATACATATTCGAAGCCGACAAATTTTGTTGAGGTAAAAGGGGAGTTTGGTTTTGGCTACCCAGGGCCATGCTTGTATCATCGTCAACCCACAGGGGCAGGGTACCCCGGTTGTGACAATAATACATACTGTGATAATTTCTATCTGGAAGAGTAAAACATTACGTTGGTGGGTTGGCATTATAAAGAAGTGACAGTTCCCCGAAAAGCTGGCTATTACCCTGCTTGTTGCCCCATCATAAATAGTACTGATACTATTTTGTATATAAATTGTTCAGGAGCAATCATATCCAAACAGACATTCTCTTTGAAAGGTTTGAAAGGTTCTGATACCATTACAGGTAACTCTTGTTATTCAGCTGTGAATTATGATAGGCCAATATATGCCCATCCCGGGTTCTTCTTTCTAACCAGTGGAACGTACTCAAATGTTCATAATGGCACCAATGATGTAGCTCTTGGAATGGTGCTGCCCCTGGGGGTCCCTTGCAAATATGCTCACAGACAAATAAAATGGGTAAAGAGAACACTTACAAAGGAATTTTGCAAAGGAGTGACAGATATTGAGATAAATAGTTATAATAATGGTATTACTTTTGGTTATATCCTGTCTCCCATTTTCACGTTAGGAGGAATGGCTATGAGTAGGACTGAAAAGGCACGGGAATATTTCGGCTGTAAATTGCAGATATTGTCAAATACCACAGTAGCAGCATTACGTGACATCATCATTCAATTAGAAAGTATGAGAATTTATTCTGAACAGACTAGATATGCAGTGGATTTTATTTTAGCAAACAATTGTGGTGCATGCGCAGTCATTGGCGATCAGTGTGTAGTGGGCATAACAAATATGGAAAAGAATATCACCAAGCATATCTTGGATATTATCGAGAATGTTAAAGGTATGGAACCAGGTAATTGGAGTTGGTCCCTTTTTGGAACATGGGGGTGGCTAATAGAAAAAGCAATATATTTCATTGTTATATTGATACTTTGCTGTGTCCTTATCCAATGTCTTCCAATGTGTTGCACATATTGTATCTCTGTATTGGCTCCGAGGAGTAAAATATCGATTCATGACACTAATGCTGCAATAATGTTACAGAAAGAAATAGATGACATTATGGCCATAGATGAGGGTGTCTTCGAAACATCTTCTCTTCTCTTGGAATATGCTCCCACTGTTGACGACATACCATGTGTATAACAAGCTATGTGCTTCATTATATCCTCTATGTTTCTTTTTGTCTTTTTGCTTGTAGATGGTTAGCTCATGCTAACAGGAGGGTTTGTTAATATTGAGAGGCCCTTCTGTCTGTATATTTTAGCATTCCCGACGCCAGGATGCCCGTTGGGTGACAGCTGCGCTATATAAATGCAACTTACATTACATTACATCTTCAGAGGTTAAGGCTCTGGGAGTGATGTGTGCTTCTAAATCGTCAAGACCAAAAGGCTTTACTCTATGATCTATGATTTTATAAAACATATTTCGTACTTGGCAGGACCATTGACTGCTCAGTATAACTTTGCTAGTCGTTCTGGAATTACCCCTTCTATGCAAGACACCAATATCTCTCTGATCCACAAAGTGGGCAAAGACCCAGAAGTATGCGCGGCCTTTAGGCCAATTGTGCTATTTAATTACTTAGATTGTTGCAGCTGCTACCACGCCTGATTGGTGCAGACCAAGTAGGATTCGTGAAGGATAGACAGGTAAGCAACAATGTCAGAAATATTGCCCACCTGGTTAAAATGGTCACACACAAGTAAATCTTGCTTATACTTCTGAGCCTCGATGCAGAAAAGGCATTCAATCGGGTTAGCTGGCAATGCTTAGAGGCATTCCTGGCTCTCTTGAATTTTGACCCTAAAATGACAGTCTGGATCTTACCCAACTATAACACCCCCAACTGAGGACCAGAGTCAATGGCATCCCCTTTCAACCCTTTACCCTTGAGAGAGGCACGAGGCAGGGCTGCCCGCTGTCCCTCTTCCTCTTTTATTTAGCGGTCAAACTTTTAGCTACCACTCACATTTGGGGGAAGCAACACAATGCTTGCATTCGTGGACGATGTCCTGTTGCATCGCACTTACCCCGAGGTATTGAATCAGACCGTGGTGTCCACCTTGAATGACTTTGAGAAATTCTCCAGCTTTAAGATTAACCAGGTGACATCAGAAATGCTGAACCTGACTCTTTAGGGAGAGAGTCTGGACCGGGTCATGGCAATATGTACCTTTCGATTGGCTTCCAACTCACTCAGGTACCTAGCCCTGAACAGTACTAAGACAGTAGAGTCTTAGTACAGGGCCAGCTTGCCCAACCTGAAAAGGCTAATTAAATTGGATTTCCATATGTAGAACTTCCTCTACTTATCCTGGAAAGGTAGAATTCAAGTGTTCAAAATCAATCTTATGCCCGGCCCACTATACCTATGCCCGAGAGACAGGTTAAGTCTCTTCAACGGGTTTTAACAAGCTTTATATGGGCAGGTAAGAAAGCAAGAGTCAGTTGTATGCTTCTACAATCACCCTGTAGTGTAGGAGGACTGCATGCCCAGATATTATCTCTTATTATGGGGCATCCTATTTGAGAATTATTGTTGAAAGGACATCAGTGGAAGCTAAAAGAAATGGCTGTTTATGACCAGGTCACAGCAGGTAGATCCCTTTGGGACTTCCTGTGGTTAGCAAGCACCACAGACCCCGCATGCATACTTACCCAAGCCCATCAAGACTGTATCAGATGTATGGGACAGGGTTTCCAGAGATGCGGAAATAGCCATGTTTCTATCAGCGAATATGCCAATATATGCAAACCTGGATTTCACTGCCACCATCGATGGAGATGGATATAAACCCTGGGGGGAGGGAGAATGCGGGGTAATCTCAATTTGGTTAGACCGGGGAGAAATCAAATCCTTTGCCCGATGCAAGAAAGACCACAACATTCCAGTAAAGGGTAGAATACAATACTTCCAAATCAGGCATTGAGTAATGCACCCCACTATCAAGCAAGCAACCACCAGGGATCTTACTCTCACAGAAAAATGTGTTAGAAATCAATTAGGCACTGAGAAATGACTTTGGGCTCATACAAACTTTTGCTAGACTCCTCATGTGGAATATTATGGAAGTTCCAAGAGAGGTGGTCCAGGGACCTCACAAGAGACATCTCTGAGGAGGAGTCGAAGGGGGTGTGATTGAGAATTTGTGGGGCCTTTGGAAGTGACCACTGAGGAAATATACAAGCTACTTTATCAGTGGTATTTAACTCCAATGCGCCTGCATTGCTTTTATCCTATAGTGACAGAAATCCGCTGCAAACTTGAAAAGGAGACTCTAATGCACATCTGGTGGGAGGGCTCTGGCACAACACCTTTCTGGAAAGAAATCCGGAGCCACATTAAGGCAATTATGGGGACGGTGATGCCAGCTGACCCGTGGTGTTGCTGGGCCTCTAGGGGGTTTATTTTGTACTCAGTAATCTAAGTGACACAATACTGCTATGGCACCTAATGAGTGCAGCTAGAACCCAAATAGCTACATACTGGAAAAAGAATACTACGCCAAGTATGACACACTGGTTTGGAAATCTGTGGCTACTTTTCGGACTGGCCCATGACCTAACCCATACAGAAAAGAAATTTACAAAGATTTGGTCCCCTCCTATGCAATACTTATCCAGACTTGACCATCAACACTTTTGCTCCGCCTAAGCTGAGGGCTCTGCAGCTGTTCATGTAATGTGATTGTTTATGCACCACAATTGCTCCTGTTTGTGTGTGCTGTGGCAGGAGGGAGAAGGGAGAGAGCCACCCACAGACAGGCAGTATATCTAAGCATGTGTAACTAAAGAGATGGTAAACTGAGCATTGAAGGGCCTCATAGGGTGCAGGTGACACAACGAGACTTGAAAATATACAATGACAGCTAAGTAAACTTAATCACTGCATCACCCAATATAGTCACAAAAGTGTTCCAAAACACCAATATTGCCCTCATCAGACAACCAGCTTTTCCAAGATGGTGTTCTTTGCTGTAGGTTTCCTATACAGACTTACCTTTATCTTACCCTCTCTGCCCATGATCCATATATCTAAGAACTCAACCTTATCTGCAGAGTATTTTGCCGTGAACTTAAGATTCTTGTCGCTAAGGTTAACCCACGTAATAAAATTCAAAAGATCTGATTCTTCACCCGACCATATAAAGAAAATATCATCTATAAATCTGTGCCAGCTATCTATGTTTTCATAGTAAGGGGCTATCTCATTAAAAATATGTTTATGCTCATATTCTCCCATAAAGATGTTGGCTACACTCGGAGCACAAGATGCCCCATGCTGGTCCCCTTGATTTGTTGGTACAAAGTGTCCTTAAATTCAAAGTAATTATGGTGAATGACAATGTCAAGACATTCCAGGATAAAGCTATCCGGTCTGTCCCCAGGAACTCTAGCCAAAAGAGCTGCCACAGACTCTATGGCCAGGTCCTGGGGGATGTTGGTATACAAAGATTCTATGTCTAGGGTGACCAGCAGTTGTCGTTCTTGGTTAAAGGATTTGTGCTCAATAGTGGCTATCATATGCCCAGTATATTTTATGTATGATGCATATTTTGTAGTTAAAGGGCATAAGAAGGCATCCACATATTTAGAGAGTGGTACTGTGCACAAATTAATAGATGAAACAATAGGTCTAAGGGGTGGGTCTCCTATATCTTTATGAGTTTTTGGGACTCCGTATATAGCAGGCGTGACCGCATTGGTGTTATTATTGAATTAATCTTGGTGTATGACACTGATATTGGGATCTGTCTTGCAAATGAGCCCTAGTAGGCCATATTAGAAAGCAATATAGGTCAGACAAGAGGTTTTCCTTATAGCAAGGCCAGCAAGACCTCACCAGGGGTGCCCTCAAATTACCAGCCCGTAGCATGTTTAATTGTCTGCAGGACCTCCCTACAGTATGGTGCAATGTTGCTGCATTGTCAAACCATGTATAAAAAATCCGCCGCAGAGGCCCTACACCTCGGGCATTCATCGGGTCGAGTAGGATAAATAGCATGCAGAGTCTTGGGGGTAATATATAGTTGATGTACATAGTTGTACTGGAATAGTTTAAATCGGGCATTGGTGCTGATGTTACGCACTTCCTCATGGACCTTTTGCCAATCCCGTGGGGTAATATCTTGCGCCAATCCTTTCTCCCATCTGGTATGGGCTTTAGGGATAATTGGCGGAGTGTCCTCGCTTAATGCTCTGTACAAGTGGGTAATAAATGTTTTGCCTCCCGTCATGTCCAGTAGTCTGGTTAGTGTCTGAGAGGGGGCGGTTCCTCCGGGAAGACAGGCCAAAGTCCGCGGGCAGTGGCTGACATCTTGTTATATTGTAGATATTGTCCTGAGCCAAGGGCGAATGACTCTATCACGTCTTCACGGGTTATAAATTGTCCGCCGAGATACAAGTCCCCCAATACGTCACAGCCGCCAGTCTTCCACTTTCTCACTGACATAGTTTGTTCTATATCCGCAAAGCGTTTAATTGCCCAAATCGGCATTTCATGGGCATATGGGACCCTGTGTAGGACCGTCACTACCACCTGTTCCCAGATGCGGTCCATTAGCCTAATTTAATAGGAGTAGGTGTCTGGAATGCGGGCCCCTAAAATTAGAAGCTCCGGAAAACCTCGTTTCAGGTCTGGGGGGTTCAGCAAAATCTTTTCCCAATTATCCCCCTCGTCAAACCAATGGATTGCATGCTGGAGATGTGTTGCGAAGTAATAGTACTCTAGATTCGGAAGCCCTATACCTCCTCTCTCCCAGGACTGCTGTAGCATATGGAGCCCTTTTCTTTTTCGTCTCGTAGACCAGAGCAATTCCACCAGGAGACTATCAAGTTCTCGGAAATATCTACGGGGATCTCATAAAGTGAATTTTGCATAATGTACAGGTAGCCGGGCAATATCACCATCTTAGTTATAGCCGAACTACCTATCAGTGACAGTGGGAGGTCTTTCCAAAATTGGATCGATGCTTGGAGGTTCACCATAACCCTTCGAATATTTAGGTCCAAGAATCGTTGTTTGTCTGTGGCTATTCTGATGCCCAGGTAGCAGATACCGTCACAGCACCAAGGTAGTGGGAGATGTGGGAGCTGTGATGGATCTACCTCCACTAATGTTCCGATTGGCATAAGTTTGGATTTACAAAGATTCACCCCCAGGCCGGAGACAGCTGCGAACTCCGACAGTGCCGACTGCAGTATAGGCAGTGCCACTGCCGGATTCCACAGGTACACTAATACGTCATCGGCGTAGAGCGACATCACGTGTACAATCCCTCCTGTCTTTATTCCCCAGTCCATAACTCTGTGTCGCAGCAACACCGCCAGTGGCTCCATCGCCACCACAAACAGTAGCAGTGGCAAGGGACAACCTTGTCGCGTACCACAGCGCAACGGGAAAGCCTCGGAGACCTAATTGCCCGTCCTGACTCTGGCTATCGGAGCAGTATACAACAGTTTCACCCACGCAATGAATTTAGGTCCAAACCCCATTTTGTCCATTACCTGCCATATATACGTCCAGGCTACAGAGTCAAAGGCTTGCTCTATGTCTAGGAATGTGAGTGCACACGGCTCCCGTTGCATTTCAGGGGCCTGCAGGACATGAAATAGCCTGCAGAGGTTTAACATCGTATTTCTCTTGGGTATAAATCTACATTGGTCCTCGTGTATGAGCGTAGGCAGGTAAGGAAGCATTCGGGAGGCTAGCAGGCCACTTAGCATTTTAATATCTACGTTGAGCATCAAGAGTGGGCTATATGACTTCATCTCGTCAATTGGTTTACCTGGCTTGGGAATTAGCATCACCATTGCCTCCCGCATAGTGTCGGGGAGTGTTCCTACACTTATGGCCTCATTATACACCTCTAATAGTTTATCTACTATTTGGTCTGCAGACTTATGATAAAATTCTGCGGGCAGGCCGTCCCCACCCGGTGTTTTAGCTGACATTTGATGCTTAAAAGGCGCAAGGATCTCTTCCCTAGTCAGATCAGCTTCAAGCACGGTTCTGTCCTCCGGAGACAAGCACGGTAGGTCAAGGTTTGCTAAGATACCCGACAGGTCAAGGGTAGACATTATC
Organism: Calotriton arnoldi; assembly: GCA_963921515.1. Lineage (NCBI taxonomy): Eukaryota > Metazoa > Chordata > Amphibia > Caudata > Salamandridae > Calotriton > Calotriton arnoldi. The sequence continues at coordinate 3,634,464 of CAWUFW010000548.1, forward strand.
TTTGACATTGCGTATAAGTCAGAAAGATATTGTCGTGCTAAACGATTTATGGTAGCCTGGGATGTGTGCAGTGTGCCCCCCCCCCCGAGTCTCTCATTGCTAAGATACGATTGTGGGATGTCTGCTGCCTCACCAGTCTGGCCAGCAAGGCGCCTGTTTTGTCTCCCTCTGCATGTAGTCTATGCTTATGGGCTGTGTACACATGTTTCTCCAACCTATGCTAGTCATCTATTACTGCGCCGCCCTGGTGCCACCACTCCTCCAACCTGGAGGGCTGTGTTGGGAGTGTTTTTTCAATCGCCTGTAACTTAGCCTCTCCACAGTCTATATCTTGGATCAGCTGTGTCCGCACCCCGTATGTTGTGTTCATGCACACTCCTCAGAGCACAACCTTCATTGCGTCCCAGTCATAGGCTCTAGTCGTGGCTGTCCCCCAATTTTCGCGAAAATAATGCCCAGAGCTGTCTGCATGAAATGCAGAAATGGTGGGTCTTCGAGCGCCTTGGCACGAAGGCGCCATTGCGGGACCGCAGGCCGCGGTTTCTCTCGTGATATGGATAACAAGAGTGGGGAATGGTCCGACAGATATCGGGCCAGGTAGGTCACCTAACATGTTAGGTTAGCAATGGTTGAAGTCAGAAAAAAGTAGTCCAGTCTACTGTGTGTACCCGTTGCCGGGGTGTAGCAGGAGAAAGCGCGAGTGCAGGGTTGTCTTTCCCTCCATATGTCCTTTAACCCTAAATATTTCAGTATTGTTTGTAAGAGTGATGTCATGTAGGGCTTGGTGGGGACCCTAGGGGGTTCAAGATCTAGTATCGGGTTCAGTACACAGTTACAGTCTCCTGCAAGTAGTATGTCTCCAGCTAGATAAGGGGCTGCTGCTTTCACCACGTCAGTATGAAACTGGGGGCAGTCCTCGTTCGGGGCATAGACCGAGACACAACAGAGCTCGTGCCCCTCTAGTTGTCCAGCTAGGATCACACCTTATCCACCACGTGGCCACTATACTGAAACGGTATCCCCGAGGCTACCCATATCAATGTACCACATACAAACCCTGAGTATGATGTTGCGTATAGCTTTCGCCTCCATCGCTTACATAGTTCGGGGAGACAGTCACCCCAGACGTGTGTCTCCTGTAAGAAGGCAATCGCTATATGATATCTTTTAAGATAGGCATGAACCCTCTGCCTCTTCCCAGACTGCACCAGGCCCCTGACATTCCACGTCAGGAATTTAAACGTTTTATCCGCCATGTTAATGTATCGATATTGTCAGGATTCAGGTGCGACCTGTTACGTGGTTGCCCTTTCGTCCATCTCAGTAGCCTCCCACCCAAGTGTGCGAACAAACCAACTTACCAATCCCACAACTGCCCCCCCCCCCCCCACTGGGCAGTCCCACCAACCCGTCCCGCCTCAAACCAAGCAATACTAGAACTTGCTGGTCCCTCCCCATACCCATTATTGTGTACAAAAAAGGGAAAATATCGAGGTAACAACATGAACTATAATCCCGAAATAATACCAGCAATTACACAGTGTCCAGTGTATCAATGGGTAATTGAAATATTACACAGTTTGAAAGGGGACTGTAGGCAGTCTGGTGATGCCGCCATCTATTCAAGTCTCTGTTCTACTCTTATAGTTGCAATAGTAAGAGAGAGGGCTAGGTGCGACCATCACTTGTGCTATCGGAGTGATACTCTAGGCCGCTTCGCCTGTCTTGACGATCTTGTGAGGTCATTTGCCAGGCTGTTGTGTCACACAGTGTTCTGTCTGGGCAGACCTCAATACGGCCCCTGTCCACCTGCATGTCAGCCTGTGTAGACTTGACAGCTCGACGTCTCTGTCCAAAGGACTTACGTCTCAACCCCGAGGCATGCAGGGTTGGGACCCCAGAGGATTGGGAGCCAGGACCTGGGAGTGTATCTATCCAGTACGATGCCTCAGCAGCTGAAGTGAAAAACCGCACCTTTCCCTGATATATTACTCGCAGTTTTGCTGGGAACATCAGGCTATAACGTAGGTTATGATCTTGAAGTCTTCCCTTGACTGCTAGAAAAGTGCGACGTTGTTCTTCGACCTTCAAAGTGTAGTCTGGGAACACAGAAATGGGCCGCCCCTCATAGTTTGGAGAGCCCTTTGCCCAGATGCGCCGTAGTATCGCGTCCCTGTCTCTGTAATTGAACATCCGGGCGATGATGTCCCTCGGAGGGGCACCAGGACGAGGGGGTGGTGCCAAAGCCCGGTGGGTCCGTTCAACCGTGAAGAACTTAGACAGGGATTGTGGTTGCATGAACTCACTGATCCATTCTTCAATGAACAGCTCTACTGATTGCCCCTTCAGGAAAACCAACAAAACAGAGGTTGTTCCTTCTGGAACGACCCTCCGCATCTTCGACACGGTCCTCCAGGCGTATAGTCAGTTTCTGAAGAGAGGAGACCATTTCGCAGAGAGACGCCACTTCTGTCTGCAGGTCAGCCACGATGCCCTCTGCCGATGTCACACGGTCCGCCACACCACGCAGGTCTGCGCGCAGCTGTAGTGATGAAGTCCAGACAGATTGATGTAGTTAAGATGATTTATTGTAGATATGTAGATGAGCCCCACCAGGAGCAGTTAGCATGCTGCTCAGCCCCATCACAACTGTGGCTTTTCTTGACAGACACCCAACATTCCGTAGTACATCATCATACTGTAACATTCTACTGGCAAGGCATGTGGTGGAAAATGGCATACAGAAGAATGGACAGTGAACTAGGATACTACATAGCTCCTTTTCTTCTGACACAACAAATAAGATAGAAACCAAAAGAAGAACAAGAGAGAACCGAACCTTACATCCAGACACACCCACTGGCCAGACAGGTATGACAGGAAGCAAAGCACAGCATGAGAAATAAGGAAAACAGAGAAGAAAATGAATGAATAAGATAACATCACTCCTACTTCCCTGTAAACAACAAAGCAATGGAAAACCGACATTGTAAAACAATAAGGCTTAATGTAAACAGGGTGAAGAAAGAATGAATGAATACAATAACATCACTCCAAGTTCCCATCCTCGTCGCCATAAATATGTAGTGATGAAGTCCAGACAGATTGATGTAGTTAAGATGATTTATTGTAGATATGTAGATGAGCCCCACCAGGAGCAGCTAGCATGCTGCTCAGCCCCATCACAACTGTGGCTTTTCTTGACAGACACCCAACATTCTGTAGTACATCATCATACTGTAACATTCTACTGGCAAGGCATGTGGTGGAAAATGGCATACAGAAGAATGGACAGTAAACTAGGATACTACAGCAGCAAATTAACTTCGATGACCACAGAGTCTATTTTATTAACTAGCTTGGTACATGTGCCCTGAATAGCCACCAAGAGGTCAGATAGGGTAGGGTCTTTTGCCTGCGATGTCACCGACAAGTGGTCAGCTGCTGTAGCATATATTTCTAATATGGTACCAGCTGGCGGAACGATCTGAGTATAGTTATCAATTTTGTTAGACTGCGTGGAGCGTGGTACCTTATCCTTTCCTATATTACCACCACTTGCAGAAATGTGTGCAGTAATGGTGCTATTGTCGTGTAGCTCCTATAATAATTATACAGGATCTGCGCGTTTGGACAGCATACACTGTAGGATTGGTGTCAGACTGTTTCTGAACACCCCCACAGAGTATGGTGGCCTTTTGTACCAACTAGCTCACAGTAGCACTAGAGTCTCCTCTTACCAAGGAGAGAATAGTTCTTGGCAACCATCGAACATGAAAACCCTGATCCCTCAGGACCGTGGAAACAATATATTACTTTTCGCTCAGCCACTCATGCTTACTTTGTCTGTCTCAGAGAGGTACACAGAATAAACAGGCTGGGCGTTTTCAATAAGTATTTATTGAACAGTTGTTATTCTGGTGTAGAATAGATGAGCTGCAACAACCGTTAGACAGTATACAATATAAATGATTAGTAGCACTAAAAAGGTAAATGGATAGTATAGTTCTACCATCTTACAATAATCATGGATACATACGAATATATAAAACACATGATAAAAAGATGCGTACTCCTACGATGCTTCCCTAACTAGATGTACCTAAATGTACCTAGCATGTATGTAGGTGTGTCCCAGGTTCCCTGGATGCTCGGCTACCTGACTCTGACCCCCGAATAGAGACAGCAAGAGGCAATAGTGATAGGGTCGGGAAGGCCCGTTTTATTGCTGTATGTCAATACATTAGGTGCCACGTATTCTTCACGGGTTACTGGATGGTGTAGGGGTAAAGGAGAAGAGTCTTTAGGGCCTCCTTGGCTTCCGGGCGGCAAGGACAGCTGCAGCTTCTTTTCAGCTCCAGCAGCAAAGCGTCGCGTTGCTCCGTAGGACGAGGAAGGGGGGGGGGAACAAAAGAGAACCACAGGTCACTGGGGTGTCTCACGAAGGGACACAGCAAGAAGGAAGGGTCGGTGCGAGGGGTCACCCAGACTGCCACCAAACGAACGGTGAAAAAGAAAGTGTGCGGTAACCTCCCCTGTTATCTACCCGTTCCCGCCCCGTGTTAGAGAAAACCCCCGTAGACGCTGACGTACCTGCTCCAGCCACACTCCTCCTGGAGCATGGCGGGGCGCTGCGCGGTGTCGTTGGCCTCCTGGCACTGGTCCGGTGTCCGCAGACGTCTCCTCCGCTTCCCGACCTTTGGCTGGTGTAGACCTCCGTGATGGCTCCTCCGGCTCTCCTTTCCCGTTGTCGTCCTTCTCTGGATCTCCAGTCTCGGCGCTCCTTCCGGCTTCCTGCCCAGTCCGAATATCCGTACCGGTGCAACCTGATAGGCGGGGAGGATCCGATGACCCGCCTCCAGACCCAACCTCCGCCGGCATCCAAGTTGGAGTTAAAGGGCCAGGCCAGTCCTGTTTACGAAGGAGGCATAAATCGTCAATGCCTTGTCCGGAGCGTGGGGCCCACCCGGGGACATCGTGACACAACCCCCCCCCTGGGATTCCCCGATTGGGGGAAAGAGGGTAGCGGGAAAGAAAGTCAGCGTTCCCCTGCTCCGAGCCCTTTCGGTGACGAACCTCGAACTGGAAGGGCTGCAGAGCTAAGAACCAGCGGAGCACACGGTCGTTGCACCCCTTGTTCCGTTGCAACCAGGTCAGGGGAGCGTGGTCAGTGAATAGAATAAAGGGTCTCCCCTCGAGGTAGTAGTGTAGCTTGTCTATACCCCACCTCACCGCCAGACACTCCTTCTCAATCGTAGGATAGGCCTTCTCCCTGGGAAACAACTTCCTACTGATGTAAACAACAGGCCGTTCTGCCCCTTCACTGTCGAGCTGGGATAACACGGCCCCGATACCCGCCCCAGAGGCGTCCGTCTGAAGAAGGAAGGGTTTTTGGAAGTCGGGGGCCATGAGGACAGGGGAAGTTGTCAAGGAGGTTTTAAGGGAGCAAAAGGCCTGGCGTTCCTGGTCAGTGGGGGTGCGAAATCGTGTGGGAGAAACAGACTTCTGCAAGAGATTAGTGAGTGGAGCAGCAAGTTTTGAAAACTGGGGAATAAACCGTCGGTAATAACCGACTAACCCCAGGAAAGCCCTGAGCTCGCGTCTAGTAGAAGGGAAGGGAGTGTCCCTAATGGCCTTCACTTTCTCCGTCTGGGGTTCTATCATGCCTTTCCCCAGGACGTACCCCAAATATCTGACCTTCTGGAATGCGAACCTGGACTTCTTCGCGTTAATGTGTAATTGGGCAAGTCCGAGTTCGTGAAGGACTGCCCGGAGATGGTGTAGATGTTCGCGCCATGAATTGCTGTATACCACTATGTCGTCCAGATAGGCCGCGGCGTAAGACAAGTGTGGTGCTAAGACTTTATCCATCAGCCTCTGAAAACTGGCCGGGGCCCCATGCAGCCCAAATGGGAGGACGGTAAAGTGGTATAAGCCCTCGGGTGTAGCAAACGCTGTTTTCTCCTGGTCTAGAGGATTCAAGGGTATTTGCCAATACCCTTTGGTGAGGTCGATTGTGGAGATGTACCGGGCCTCACCAAGGCGTTCTATCAACTCGTCAACAAGAGGTAGGGGATACCCGTCTTGTTTCGAGATACGGTTTACCGCTCGAAAGTCGATACAAAACCGGATGCTGCCATCCGGTTTAGGTACTAGCACAATCGGGGAACACCAATTGCTCCTCGAGGGCACTATGACACCGGTTTTGAGCATTTGTGAGATCTTGTTCTGGAGAGCCCGTCGCCTAGCTTCGGGAACCCTATAGGGTTTTTGTCTGACTACCACACCTTCCTGGGTAGGGATGGAGTGTTCTGCCAAATGGGTCCTACCCGGGAGATCGGAAAAAACGTTCTTGTGGCTAAGGAGGAGCTGTTTGATCTCCTTGTCCTCCCGGTCTGTCAGGTCTTTGTTTATCAAGGTGTCACGGACGGTGTGGTCGGGACACTCAACCGTGGAAATGCTATGTGTCTGGGCCGGTGGAGGTCCGAGCCATTTTTTTAACAGATTTATGTGATACATCTGGGTTTTTCGGGGTGTCAGGGTCAGGATATAGGTGGTTTTACTTATCTTTCTCTTGACCTGGAACGGTCCCTGCCACTCCTTCCTCAATTTATGTGATGATGATGGAAGGAGTACTAAGGCCCAGTCCCCTACATCTAACTCACGCCACTTTTTTCCTCTATCATAAAACTGTTTCTGCCTTCGTTGGGCCTCTGTCAGTGTTTCATGAGCGAGGGTTCTCAATTTGTGCAACCGGGATTTGACTTGGTTTGCATAATCGAGCAAGGCCTGGGCTTCCCGTACCCCCTCCTTTTCCCAGCTCTCCTTTGTTATCTCCAACAGTGTTCTGGGTTTTCTACCAAAAGGAGCTCAAAAGGGGACATTCCGAGACTGCTCTGTGTTTGGCTCCGGAAGCACGAAAAGGGCTAACGGCAGTAGCTGGTCCCAGTTTCTCCCATCCCCAGTCAACATTTTTTTAAGGGTGAGCTTCAGCGTGCCGTTGTAGCGTTCTACGAGGCCGTCAGTCTAAGGATGGTAGACTGATGTTTTTATATGTCGAATGTTAAGCTCCTTGCATACCTGTTTCATCAGTTTTGAGACAAAGGGAGACCCTTGGTCGGTAATAATGTCACGGGGAAATCCCATTCTTGAGAAAACCTCAATGAGCCGTTGTGCTATAGCATTGGTCGTGGCTGCCCTCAAGGGAAACGCCTCGGGGTATCTTGTGGCGTAGTCAACTATGACTAGAGCATATATGTAGCCGTGGCGAGATTTGGGAAGGGGTCCTATCAAATCCATACCTATTCTGTCGAATGGCTTTCCGATGATGGGGAGGGGATTCAGTGGCACGCTCGGGGGGACATACGGATTTTTCTTCTGGCATATCTGACACTCCTGACAGTATTTACGTACTTGTGCATGGACCCCCAGCCAGAAGAAGTTCTGTAGTATGGATTGTGCTGTTTTTTCGGCCCTGCAATGTCCGGCTAGGAGATGTGCGTGGGCAAAAAAGAGGACCTGATCCCTGAATTCGATAGGCACCAATAGTTGAGGGTCTGCTCCGTCTTTGGCCACCCTGTAAAGCAGTCCATCTCTCTCAAGAAAACAAGGATAAGTCCTTTGTTGGGACTGTTGTGTTCCCTTAGCGGTCTGCCAGGCATTAGTGAGCGTAGCGTCGTTGAGTTGGGCCATCCTGAACTGAGTGTCGATGGCCCAGGGTTCGGATGTCAGGAGGCTGTCATGAGGCCGGCCTGTCTGTGGAGAGGATGACAGCGCTTCCAACATGAGGCTAGGAAAACAGGGGTTGTCTATTCCTAGAATCAAGGGCTCAGGGAGATAAGGCAAAACCCCCACGTCTATCTGGACCCCTACCCCCAATCTTGTTGTGAGAGAAACCCGAGCCAGGGGATACTCTTTCGTATCGCCGTGCACACACCTTATCCTGACCGACCTGTTGGGAAGGAGTGAAGAGGAGGATAGAAGATCCTTTCTCAGTACGGACTGTTTACAGCCTGAATCTAGAAGTGCTGTCACAGGTTGTCCATTCACACAAACACTCACATGGAAAACCGGCCCCGTTTCCTGGGCGTAAAGGATGGAACGGGGAAGGTAGCTCACGTCCATAGGTTCGTCGTCCGTCCTTTCCCTCTTCTTCCTACAGTACCTGGCAATATGACCCCACTCCCCGCACTCAAAGCACTGAGGCCCTGGGGTCGGAAGGGCTTCAGGCTTTCCATATCGGTATCTGGGTGGTTCGTATGCTGGTTTTACGACTTTCTTATCCGGCTTTCCAGCAGGTGTCACCCTGGTCTGTCTTTCGGGTTCTCTCAAAGGTGCTCGACCCTGTGCCCTAGAAAAGGAAGTAGCCATTTCTATGGCATGTGTCAACGTTAGTTCTGCATGTTGGCGCAACCACCGTTGTGTAGCGTATGGCAGAGCCTCAAGGAATTGCTCTAAATAAATTTTGTCCATGATCTCCTCTCGAGTGGAGTCTAAGGGTTTTAGCCAACGGTCGGCAGCGTCTTTCAGCCTATAGAACAAGGTTTTCGGGTTGTCACCCGGCAGACCCCTTTCTTGTCTGAATCTCAGACGATGGGCTTCTTCATCAACTCCCAGCCTATCCAGGATGAACTGTTTAATGTGGCCGTAGACTGCAGTCCCGTCTCTGTTGGCCATCTGGTAAGCGGCCTGTGCTTCGCCAGTGAGTAAAGGCGCCAAGTAGAACGGCCATCTATCCCCAGGCCATGCACTGGCCCAGGCAGCCCTTTCGAAGTTGAGAAAAAAAGAAATGGGATCATCACCGGATACATATTTTTGGAGAGGGACTACTGTACCAGCCACGGAGGCCGTTCTTCCTTGCCCCAGGGCTGCCACCAGTTGAGACTGTCCTTCGGCTAATTTGGTGAGGTGCTCCACCTGTGTCTGTATGGCGGACGCAAAGACGGCTCTGTCTGCTTCCGCTTGATTGGCGGTTTCCACCAAAGCATGCTCCAGATTGCTCTGTCCCTCCTTCATCTGGGCAATAATGAGTTCCATCTTGTGTCAGATGGTGGTTCGCTCTCCTAGGCTCCTATCTGGCTCACCACTTTGTCCCAGGTTCCCTGGATGCTCGGCTACCTGACTCTGACCCCCGAATAGAGACAGCAAGAGGCAATAGTGATAGGGTCGGGAAGGCCCGTTTTATTGCTGTATGTCAATACATTAGGTGCCACGTATTCTTCACGGGTTACTGGATGGTGTAGGGGTAAAGGAGAAGAGTCTTTAGAACCTCCTTGGCTTCCGGGCGGCAAGGACAGCTGCGGCTTCTTTTCAGCTCCAGCAGCAAAGCGTCGCGTTGCTCCGTAGGACGAGGAGGGGGGGGGAAACAAAAGAGAACCACAGGTCACTGGGGTGTCTCACGAAGGGACACGGCAAGAAGGAAGGGTCGGTGCGAGGGGTCACCCAGACTGCCACCAAACGAACGGTGAAAAAGAAAGTGTGCGGTAACCTCCCCTGTTATCTACCCGTTCCCGCCCCGTGTTAGAGAAAACCCCCGTAGACGCTGACGTACCTGCTCCAGCCACACTCCTCCTGGAGCATGGCGGGGCGCTGCGCGGTGTCGTTGGCCTCCTGGCACTGGTCCGGTGTCCGCAGACGTCTCCTCCGCTTCCCGACCTTTGGCTGGTGTAGACCTCCGTGACGGCTCCTCCGGCTCTCCTTTCCCGTTGTCGTCCTCCTCTGGATCTCCAGTCTCGGCGCTCCTTCCGGCTTCCTGCCCAGTCCGAATATCCGTACCGGTGCAACCTGATAGGCGGGGAGGATCCGATGACCCGCCTCCAGACCCAACCTCCGCCGGCATCCAAGTTGGAGTTAAAGGGCCAGGCCAGTCCTGTTTACGAAGGAGGCATAAATCGTCAATGCCTTGTCCGGAGCGAGGGGCCCACCCGGGGACATCGTGACAAGGTGTTAGGCCAAGAATCCCTCTAGGATAAAGTCAACCCCATTACCTGAATTGAGAGACTGTGGGACCCCGTCCTGGTCTCGAGGTGGACACCCCGCACGGGTTGTTAGACCACTGCAAGCTGGAGTGTCTGCATGCAGGAACCTCAGCGTCTCTGGTCAGTGTGTCTGCCGGGAGGTCTCGGTCTCCTCTAGCTATCTTAGCACGATGTGATGTATATATACCCATAGGTTTACCCAGGGGTCCTACCTCGCTGTATTACTGTGTCGGCCTGAGGATGACGTCAGGTATGAACTTTGTACATAGATATTATACAGGAGATGGTCGTCCTGCTGTGCTTCCAAGAAGCCTCATGCATAATGTAGGAGCTTTCGAACTAGGGAAAACCTGTGTTCTGAATGCAGTGTTGTATCTAGGTAAAAGGTCAGTCCCTGTAAACCGTTATAAGTGTAATGTAGGGAAGAATATAGGTGAAGGTTAATGAAGTTACCGGGGCCTATATTATGGTACCTATATGGAATATAACACCCACTCCTTTTCCGAATGGACAACATAGTTAAATTCTAACCGTACTACTAGGCTGACTAGATACTGGTACGCAAAATAGTTTGAAAAACATTGGTTTCTAATTTTGGTAAAAACAATCTTAAGAGGTTCTAAAAAATCTTTAAAAAGTTTAAAAAGGAAATTGTCACGCAAGCCATAGCTCTAACGTGTCCGTAGGTATAGTTCGAACTACTATAAGCATTTGAAAGCCAAGCATGCTCAAAAGAATGTCAGTTTTGTTATGCTGTTCCAATTTTTCATTTTGTTTTTCAAAAGGTCGAACTTTTCCCAGCACACGATGGGCCAAATGAGTCAAATGTTTGTGTCCTGGCTGTTAGACGCAAAATTCTCGTTGCCTGCCTCCGCAGACGACTGTCCCTGTAACACCTCGCAGATTATGTCAATTGAGCACAGATGATCTTTTGTATTGTGCACAACAGATGCTGCAACAGCCTGTGCGCCATCCAAGGCCTGGGTGTTAGAGGAGGAGCCGATGTCCATACCAACAGGAGTCAGTACTACCTGTGGTGGCTCTATGAATGCCGCCATCAACATCAGAATACGCTGGGGATACTGCAGAACATGGGCCGTTATCGGGTCCAGTAAAGCATCAACGTCCGGTTGCACACATGATGGGAGTGTTAGACAGAGATCCAACACGCATTCTTCTTCGCAAAACAGGCATCGGAGGACAGGTAAGATACAGTCCATCCAGACTGGTCTAAATGACAAGAACCAAGATGCACTTAGTTCTCTTAGGCGAGGTGAGCCTAGATGTTGTACCATGCGATCACGGTATTTTCGCTCCAGGAGTACTGTTTCCATCTCCTTGGTGACTGGGACGTCCATTGCGTAGCAGAAAAATTACGATCAGGATACCTGCTATTAGAAACAGGATCACCGGAAGTCCTCCAAAAATGCTTTCAAATACGGAGTGTATAAAGTTTGGTATAACTCCGAGGACCGTCTGAAAGGTGCTTAATAGTCCAGAACCTATGGTCTTAAATAGGTGGACGATGCCTGTCGTATCAGACATGTTAAAGATACGATTTACCATTTCTGTGAAATGGAAGGGGCAGTTCGTACGTATGAGTGCCTATATCTCTGCCGAAGACCTTGCGATCTGGAGATCAAAAGTCTCTCGAGAGGAGGTTAAGGACACAAATTTCTGTAAAAGCATGGCTTTCATTCTGCTCAAAGCATCAAACCGTATTAATGAAACATTTAGCGAAGGCCATAACGGCGCCTCCCTGACTGTATTTGTTGGTGGAAACAATACTTGCATACAGCAAGTAACCCTGGAGCTCACGGTTACCAGATATGCGATGCCCGGAAGCATCCCATAGCAACCTTGATCGTTCAGCATCAAGTAACTCCCATTTGAAAGTCGCCTGAACACTGGAGTGATCACGGCAGCTGGGGCACCCCTTAAGTGACAGGATAAGTTTGCTACCGAACCGTTACAGGCCCCATGAAGCATTATAACCTGGCATATGAGTGATCCACTTAAAGTATTCTCACAGTTTGTACCGCTCAAAAACACTTCTCTCTCCCCACTCCGGCATCGAAATCTGTACGGTAATTCCCAAGATTCCTTGATGAATTCCCTACCCATTTCTTCATATCTGCCTGCCTGCTTTTGTTCAAGGCAATATTGGAATTGAAAAGTAGTTACCGGGAGAGTTATGTGGCCATGGATTAACCATTCTGTGGACGGTGACTCTGCCACTGTAAAGGCTAATCTGTCCAGTTTTTCAATACGCAGCATTGTATACTTTGCTCCCTTTTGTGCCATTTCTATCTGTTTTTCCGTTAGATTGTATGAAGAAAACAGAGACGTGCTGTTTATGAAACGCCAAGGCACATAGCCTGCACGCAAAGATTGCAGCGTCCAGCTTAATAACATAATAAAACGCAATTGTGATTGCCCGTGCTGTAATATGGACAAATCCTGTTCTAGTACATCAATAGCAGAAGATACAGTGTTGCCCAGTGAATATATCCTGGAGGTTAGTGTAGTTAACCCATTATCAACCACTGCCAGAGCTTTCTCTAAGTTTATATGATCTATTTCTCGTAATCTCTCCGCGGCCTCTTGTTGTGATATTTTCCAAATCTCATTATAGACAGCATAATAGAAACGTTTGTGACGTGGCTTCCTAGGACCTAATAAAAAATCCAGTAGGTCCACATCCTCTGTAAGTAAGGATAAGTGTTGTTTCACATGTGTAAGTGTTGAGGTCTTCAGCCAATCGAGGCATAACTTCCCAACACTGTATGATGTCACTACTTCTGGGTGTTCTCTCTGTACATAGCGTGGATCTGGCCTGTTGATACTAAACCCTTTGGTTTTACCCATGAATCTTTCCTGACAGCTATTGGTGTCTGTGGGCCAAATCAACCATCCCTTCCAATCGGATCTGATCTATTGTATTGCATGATCTTATCTAGTGTAATCCCTTCTTGTGATGTTATGTTACCCTCGGTGTGTGATGGTGTGGGCATCCGAGGTGTATTCAAATCTTTGTTCTTGGCTAGTCCAAGACAGGACGTTTGTTGCACCGTTTCATTCAAAAACATGATTTGTTGAGGAATAAGGCATGCTCTAAATAGTGCCTCTGTTCCCTGGACCTGCCAGTCTCTAGTACCCTAGACAGATTTCAAGTCTATGGTTTCTTTCCATAAGTCGAAACCTTGTTCAGACAACTGGGCAATAAAGCAAGGAGAATAAATCTGTTTGGTGTTTGTCAACATATTTTTCTGTGCTGGTGTTGGTGTAACCGTACAATAATATGAGGCTGGGTCTGACGTGTTAAACCCTGAAAAATATGGAAACTTTTGTGCAAATGTTTTTGAACTGCTTTTCGGCGGTGTTGGGCAATGTTCCCATTGGTGGTATGTGAAAAAATTTCGGGGATTAGCAGATTTATGCAGAAAATGATGACCATAATGTTGATAGCAATACATTGTTTCAAAGTCTGTTGTGTCTTCCAACATTTCATTATTAGAAAAGGCAGCAGATTTTTCTAAATCAGACAACATATTATTTACAGTTTCATAATCCCAATCATCCGAAAATGTACTGGAAGTAATGATATCACTTTATGAAATTTTAAATAAATGTGGTATTTTTAAAAGTTCGGTCGGGCCAAATATATTGTAATCAACCTTGTCCCACACTATACCATCAGGTATAGGAACTGCTGAAATGTTCACTGATGATAGGTCTCTTTTTTCACGATGTGATGAGAGATGCAGTTTCAGAATCACATTCACTTTTTGTGCTGCAGAGCTTTCTCGAAGACGAGTTCCATTTATAACGATACTAAAGACAGTCACTAAGCCTATCGAGAAAAGAAAGAAAAGTATCCCGGTGATTACCCAGAGTTCCACCCAAGGTGATACCAGGTAAGTCTTTTTAAGAAATTTCAGAAAATCTTTAATTTGCTGCTGGTGAGTTTTATGGGCTGGCTTCATTTCAGGTTCACTTGGATCCAATGAAAAGGTATCAAAGTCAATGAAATAGCCAGAGGCAGTTCAATCAATTTTCGGTATTTCCGCAGGTCTTGTGGAAACTGTAGCTTGCTCTTGTTGAGGCATGTTGATGTAGATATCTGTGTTTGGCCAAATTGAAAGTTGTCTTTCATTCTGGTTTTGATTTTGAATTTTATTTTCAAGAGGAACGAGTTCCATGCCATTGTTGCATAGTCCATCATTCCGTGCAGGTGATTCTTCAAACGTGATGAGTCTTTCTGTTTGAACTTCTTGTAAAGTGGCGAGAGGAGGGTGTCTGTTACTTCGGAGTCCACGCAGCATACTACTCAGTATCGGCCACATAGTGTGATTTGATTAGGTCAACTGAGACAAATCTTTTCTCGTTTTTCCCGGCAAGAGGCGGCAGAAGTACAGTTCTTGATCCTTCAACTGCCAGGACAGGTGCAGGCTTTCTGTATGATGGCCCAAATTCTTTTTTGTCCGCTATTTTTTCTCTGACCAGATCCCCGACTTTAGGGATCCAGACAGGTCTTGCCGTGACAGACTTGACTTCCCCAGTGGCGGTCCGTTTCACCTGGACCTTGCTTTGTAGTGCCCTGGATTCATTTAGCTCCTGTAAAACAGCCAAACATTTATGGATGTCAAAAGGTTTTTCATCCGCCACTGTGCCTTCACAATCAAGATCAGGTACCCACATTCTCATCCCAAATAGGACCTCATAAGGAGTGACACCCCCTAGAGAGCTTCTTGGCATGTTGTTCAACGCTCGTTGCACTCCATACAAATGTTTTACCCAACTCTCACCCGAGCCTAATACTCTCGCTGTTAAAGACTGCTTTAAGTTTCGGTTTTTCCTTTCCACTACCGAATTTCCCTCGGGATGGTACGGAGAGGAGTACCGCAATGCTACACCCAAACCTCCCATGGCTTCTTTGTAAGCCCTAGAGCTAAACGCGGGACCACGCTCAGAATGTAATGTGCCAATTGCGTATGTCCCTTTAAAGACTCGCAAATCTTTTATAACAGTTCGAGCGTCAGCCGAGCGCTCGGGCCAAACCCATAGGAATCTAGAGCAGGAATCCACTGCAACCATGATATACCTGTAAGCCTCATCTGTTTGTAAGGAGCCGCAGTGGTCCAAATAAACACACGCGAGTGGTTTGTCTGATATTAGCAATGGTGTCTGCGCTGGACGTATTACGGTGGAGCCTTTCATCTGCTGACAGATGTCGCATTTCAAGACATAGTCCTTAGTCTGTTTTGTTAATCCTGGCCACCAGTAGCGCTGTTTCAGTAGAGAAACAGTTGCTGTAACTCCTGCGTGTGCAGAACCTAAACCCTCGTGTGCTGCTAGAATTAACCCTAACCTGCGATCCATATTTGGTATTACTCTATCCCCCACTATAGGAATCTGAGCAAATGGAACGTTGTTTGCATCTAACTTGTAGGAGTACTTGAGTGGAAATCTTTTCGGTACTGCCGTCTTATTGCGTGTAGCAATAATCGCAACCATAATCTCACCGTCTATTCTCGTTTTGAAGGAGTGATTGCAGCTACGGAAGCCGTACGTACAGCCCCCTTTGCGGCTTCCTCAGCCAATGAATTCCCTTCAACGTGAACGCCATCACGTTGATGACTCAGTGTGTATATCCCTTGAGCCCTTGGTAGTTCGTTTTTCAACTCCACTACCTGTTCCCATAGCGTTTTATGCTTAATTGTGCCACCTTTTGCGTCCTTGAATCCATTTTGTCCTCAGTGGTGTAAGTACTCATTGTATGACTGTACACAGTAAAAGGAATCACACTCAATTAGTGTGGGGAATTCTCGATCCGTATTTACCAGTGCCAGTAACAGGACTTTTAATTCTGCCAGCTGTGCCGTGCAGTCTCCTAGAGACTGGGTTTTTGTGCAACTCGGATGAAATTTTCCATCCTGCATGCGTCCTTTAACGATAGCACACGCGGCGCTATATTGCTGTTTACTCCCTATGGCCGGCTGAGCAGAACCGACAGTGTAAATTATATATTCATACAGATCCAGAGGCATTATTTCATTTGGTAGAGGATATTCTTGTTCGTATTGCAAAAATGCTTGTGTTTTTAGACTTGGGCCGTACCTGTATTCTACATCTGTTGCAGTGAGAGAATTAGCCCATTGTATTCATCTTGGATGTAAGGCTTTAGCGTTGGGAACGCTTGCCTTTGTTGCGGCCTCTAAGGCTGGAACTGGGGTAACGACAATTATACGCTTCCCTTGAGCTAGTGCTCTTTCTCTCACTACAGCAGTCTGTACTGCTGTTATAATTTTTTCTGTTGATGCAAAGTGCATCTCAGCATTCGTGTACAAATGTGATTTATATGCTATTGGTACAGTTTCACCTTCATTATATGTAAGGTATGTGTACCGTGATTGCCCCGCAACTATGCGGATCACTAAGTTGCGTACGGTTACGCGTGTCTGAAAGTGTTTTGAAGCTATCATATCAGCTTGTAGGGACCGAAGGATGTCTGTGTGTTCCTGTGTCCATTGTTTAACTGAAAAGTCAGGTTTTATTAAATCGTAGAAAGGTTTTTTTTGATAATCAAATTTTATTGTTTTACAGCGTATGAAACAAATCAGCAAATACACGATAGACAGTGAATCAATGACATTTTTGCAGTTAAAGTATCCCACATTTCCGCACTCCATAAGACCTGCACAGACAATAATAACGAGACAAATCATTCCGAACCTTCTACCGTACCCAGCCACTTCCCCCACACCCTTCGGTATTTCTTGGGGCACCCTCTCGCCACGTAAAGGGCTTTCTCCTGGGTCGCACACCAGTCCACCCCCTGTCGCCACCGCCCAATATCCGGCGGTTCAGGATTTATCCATGCCGCCGCTATGTCCCGCTTTGCCACCATCATGGCTGTATTGAAAAATAGTTTGTCATTCCGGGACCCATCCAGCCCGTCCAGGATTCCCAGTATTGAATGCCGTGGGTCATGAGGAACCTCCCAACCCAGGACCTCCGTTAGCTCTTCCTCAATTGCCCCCCAAAATCTCCCCAGTTGGGGGCAGGACCAAACCACATGGAAGAAATCAGTCGGGGCATGGGTGCATCTCGCACAAGACGCATCGGGACGCAGGCCCACTCGGTGCAAGCGCAGGGGAGTAAGGTAAGCGGCATGTAAATAGTAAAGTTGGATCAGCTTAAGTTTGGCAGAAGTGGTGACTGTCTTGGGTGCCATAAGGGCGTCGCGCCAGTCCACCTTGTCGAGGGGGCCCACCCATTCAACCCATTGGTCCTTCAACTTATCCAGGGAGGTGGAAGTGTTGTTGACTAGGGTGCGGTATATGCGGGAAATGCCCCCCTTGCCTAAATCTCCCAGCATTGTCTGCGCCTCTGTAGGGCTGTGTTCGGGAAGCCGCGTGTCATCCGCAATGTGCGTCCGGAGTGCATGCCTCAGTAAATCGTAGAAAGGTTTTACCCTTTCTGCGTAATCCAAAATGTATGTTCTGCCAAAGTTCAGGAATCCCAGAATTGATTATAAGTCTTTTAATGATTTTGGAGGTTGGAGCAGCGCACATTTTTCTAAAAATTTAGCTGCTAGGCTTTTTCCTTCACTTGAAAGCTCATATCCCAGAAAAAGGACATTGAGGTGGGCTATCTTCGATTTTTTAAAGTTGAATTTGTAACCCTCAGAGGCAAATCCCAAAATTATGGTATTTACTCTGTTCAAGTGTTCCTCCAGGTCATCATCCGTTAGAGAAATATCATCCACATAGGACACTGCCTCTTCATCCAAATTATGAAGTAATTCAGTTACTCTAGCTGAAAACAACCCCGGGCTGTTCTTATAGCCCTGGGGGAGTCTACAAAATTGACGCTGGGAGCCTAACGCGGATGCGGTTAAATACCTGCTTTCAGGCACTATATTTTGGCAAAAAAATCAATTTGAGATATCTAATGTTGTTTTATATTTTTTCCGCACAATGTTATTCATTAATGCGGCACTGTGTGCATTTTGAACTGCAAATGTCTTAGTGCAAGTGTTTAAATGTCTGTAATCTAAAACTAAACAATATGAATTGTCCGGTTTTGATACGGGAAACAACATGTCATAGTCAAACGTTAGGTTCTCCCAAAAGAGACCTCTAACTTTCCTGGGATTGTTCCCCTCCATTTGGAGTGTTATTTCATATAACTTATGCGGGACACTTACCCTAGTATCGGGTGTTTCCACCGTGATGTAATCATTCAAGTCCGCTGTCACCAGAAATTCCATCAGGTTCTGGCGAGCTATTGTTACTTCTGCCGCACTGTCTAACATAGTCAGAGCCCATTCCCTGTTCCATAGTCGAGTCCTCAGAATTCTGGGCCTGTCTGATCTTTAGACCTGCAACTTTCTTCTTTTTGAACTGTGGCTTTTGTTTTGGTTTATCTTCTTTTTTGGAAGTATAGTCTTGAGCATGCTGCTTGTCTCTGGACTTTGTACGCTCTTCTTGTCTGTCTGACCGTCCTTCCCTCTCGGAGTTTTTCGTTGAACCCTGAAAGGAACAAGAGGAACGTGTATCAGTATCCTGATACCTGTCAGGGTTCCTAATATTGTCCCTATTCCTAAGGTTATACCTCCTTTCGAAGGGCTCCTGTGCAGGAGATCTACCTCTGAATTGAGATCTGTTCTCTTTAACTTTTTGTTTTCTGTTATTGTCCCACTTCTTTTTTGATGAAGCAGTAGTCTGCTTGTAGGTGTCTTTTTCGGGACTACCCATCAGTTGTGGTTTCAATGCTTTTCCACCCAAACTGTCCCTGCCTAATTCTGCATACGCAGTTTCAATTATTTTAGGTAGTTCGTGCTCCTGTTGTGAAGGACTGAACTCCCTTAGGAGTTGGCGGATTGCCACTGATGCTGCCTCCCCTTTAATATTTGCTAATATTATGGCTGATACCTGGGCATAATTACCTAATAATTTCATCCCTTAATTCAGAGCAGGCTCTGCTCCGTACCCATTTTGTATTTGTCTTAATACATCTGGTATTACTGCTAATGACGGGATACCATGTTTTCTGGTATATATGGCAGCAAAAACTGTACCCCAAGAGGTACAAACCTCTATCTGTGGTGTTATCCCCATGGGAAAGCAGATCGTCAGCATTCTGTGTTTTTCATACGGGCTAGTATTCGGGAATACTGCTTCTAGCTGTGTTATTTTTTGAGCTACCCAGAATGGCATCTGTTCACGTTTTGCGGGCATTTTACCCATTACTGCGTGTAATGTTTGTGATGTTATTTTAGTTGCTGTATTTTGGACTGGAGTTGTATTTGTTGCAACCGTTGCTGGCTGGACTGTAAGTGTCCTCATGACAAACTGCATCATGTTTCTGTAAATTTTGATTAATTCTTTTTGAAGTATAAGTAAGTCTCCTCCTGGCATTGTTTCAATGTCAGGGTGTGGCGTGTAGGCTGCTAATATTGGCCATGTCGCTCCTTCTTTTCCGAGCGGACCGAGTCTTACTCTACTTCTTGTATAGGGGAGGGCGCCTTTAAACCAGTATAAGTGTTCCTGGTAAGTTAGTGGAATTTCAATGTCCTCATAGGGACAATATTCATCTGGTATTCCACTTTCTGTGTAAAAGTGAAATGTCTTTGTTCTTGCACTTGCAACTGGGAATGTAACCCATGAATAGAATACCTCTGTTTTAAATGATTCGTGTGCCTCAATCACGAAAGCTACTGGTCCACCCCTGGATGTTAGACCGTGTGCACCTAGTTTTATGGTAACGGCATTTCTAACATTTTCTGCAATGCAAATTGCATCTGCGTCTTCTTCGTCTGCTGAAAGATTTAGTTCTTGCATAACTCTATCCAGATTTCCTGTTTCTTCAGTCATTATTGTAGAGAAGAAGAGTTTTTCAAGGGAACTAAGATAAGGTGTTTTGCACAATTTTAGGAACAAAGTGTCCTTCAAGCTTGATTAACCAACAGCCAATAAATAGTATTTTGCCTACTCAGCTGTGGTGGAGTTTGTGCCCACCCACTCCAGACGTCTCTGGGGAGTTGTGAGTAAGGGTCTCTGAGACTAGCACGACTGAACTACTCAGATTCTACTGTTAAATAAGTACCCAACCAACGTTGGCGGCGCCATGTTGTGTAGCTCCTATAATAATTATACAGGATCTGCGCGTTTGGTCAGCATGCACTGTAGGATTGGTGTCAGACTGTTCCTGAACACCCCCACCGATTATGGTGGCCTTTTGTACCAACTAGCTCACAGTGCCACTAGAGTCTCCTCCTACCAAGGAGAGAATAGTTCTTGGCAACTATTGAACATGACAACCCTGATCCCTCAGGACCGTGGAAACAATATACTACTTTTCGCTCAGCCACTCGTGCTTACTTAGTCTGTCTCAGAGAGGTACACAGAATAAACAGGCTGGGCGTTTTCAATAAGTATTTATTGAACAGTTGTTATTCTGGTGTAGAATCGATGAGCTGCAACAACTGTTAGATAGTATACGATATAAATGATTAGTAGTACTAAAAAGGTAAATGGATAGTATAGTTTTACCATCTTACAATAATCATGGATACATACGAATATATAAAACACATGATAAAAAAGATGCGTACTCCTACGATGCTTCCCTAACTAGATGTACCTAAATGTACCTAGCATGTATGTAGGTGTTAGGCCACGTATCCCTCTAGGATAAAGTCAACCCCATTACCTGAATTGAGAGACTGTGGGACCCCGTCCTGGTCTCGAGGTGGACACCCCGCAAGGGATGTTAGACCACTGCAAGCTGGAGTGTCTGCATGCAGGAACCTCAGCGTCTCTGGTCAGTGTGTCTGCCGGGAAGTCTCGGTCTCCTCTTGCTATCTTAGCAAGATGTGATGTATATATACCCATAGGTCTCCCCAGGGGTCCTACCTCGCTCTATTACTGTGTCGGCCTGAGGATGATGTCGGGCAGGAACTTTGTACATAGATATTATACAGGAGATGGTCGTCCTGCTGTGCTTCCAAGAAGCCTCATGGATAATGTATGAGCTTTCGAACTAGGGAAAACCCGTGTTCTGAATGCAGTGTTGTATCTAGGTAAAATGTCAGTCCCTGTAAACCGTTATAAGTGTAATGTAGGGAAGAATATAGGTGAAGGGTAATGAAGTTACCAGGGCCTATATTATGGTACCTATATGGAATATAACACTATGTTTCCACTGGAATAAAGCTGCTGGCTGACGTATGTTTAAAAGCAACAGTTGAAAAAGGGAAGATCGTAGTGCATTATGCTTATCCGGGTGCTAAGGGCACGCAGTATCGTAACAGGCAGTTATAGTTCACCCCTACTGTGCACCGCGCTTACAGCTCACAGGCGTACTCCCATATGGAAGGCTTCAGGGCTACATATGGAAGGCTATCATGCAGTCCACCTATGATATATAGTGCAACACAGTGCTTCAAGTAGGACCAAGTGCCAACCACTCACTCTCCTGGAAATCAGCAGACAGGTCACCATGCCCTTCATACTGGGGATGCATAGTACAATGTCCAAAATGCAGGTGGGCGGGGTAGAGGGGCGCAAGACCCATACACCAGAAGGAGCCAGATTTCATACACGGCTCGGCAGGGTGAGATGACCGGCCCACAGCAAAATCACAGCTTCATCCCCGGCCAGCACCGACACCGTTTGGAGGCTGATGTCCGCGCTACCCATCCGCCGCCCCTACCTTATGGTTTTTCTTAGCACAGATTTCCGTCTCAGCCAAGCCAGGGCACGATCGCAGAAGGGGGGCGGGGCTCCAGTCCGCACCCTCGGGTCAGGAATTCAACCGGCCCAGACACTCACTTCGCGCCCAAGGCCGCAGCCGAAGCAGGCTTCCTCCAGGCGGCTGCCGCACAGACAATTCAGGCTCCCAGGCAGAGAGCAGGCCAAGCTCTGTGGGTGCCGCAGCTGCAACACCACGCAACCAGTCTTTCAGCCTCAGTCAGGGACGCTGCACTCCCATCACGGCTGCAGCACGGCAACCAGGTAGGCCGCAGGTCGATCATATAGGGGGGGCAGTGCCGTCAGCCGAGGCCAGCATCGATGCCCCTGTGATACTCCAAATAAATAAAGGGGGCCTATAGTATAAGAAATGGCAATAAACTAGAGGGTAGTGACTGATTTTTAGGGTGTCTGTATCGGAGCTCCCTCGAGGCGTGTCCGCCATCTTAGCTGTTCAGGCCACGCCCCCCTCGGTGGCTAACTTGTCGAATCACACTCTTAATAAAGGACTTGGATTCTGTCCAGTGTTTGGTGGTATTTTCTCACAACTACATATAGGCTTGTTCAACTTTACCAGGAATGCTAAATTAAAATGTCATTTTGCATTAAATGAGTACAGGGATCTAACGCATAAACCACAGACTGCCACATCAGAATTTTCAGTAGCACAGATCAATGACATCTCAACTTTATTATCCCTAGACAGTGACAACATTTCATCTACGGAACACATATTAGAGAGCCTGAACATTAGACAGGACTATGCTTGCGATAGTGGGTTTCAGATACGTAGCAAATTCACTCCCAAAGGCTCTCATCTAAATAGTATTGAAGTGTTCCATATGCAGGTAACGGATGACCTATATCGCCTAGAAGACAAGGCATTTAAATCACGATGGTCCTATCTTAAAGATAATCTTTTGCCTGAAGAAAGGGCACCTCTGATCAGTTTGAGTAACAACGATTCATTGGTGATTAGAGAAGCTGACAAGGTAGGGGATGTTGTTTTAATGAATAGATCTGATTATGAAGAGGATGTCCATAGACAACTGGACAATGTGACGTATTATAATAAGTTGCAACATAATCCTTATGCTCTTGCTACAGTATGTATTAATGACAAATTGGTACACTGGAGGGAGATTGGGTTGTTGTCAGACGCTGAGTTTCGATTTCTGCTGATTGAGAATCCTAGATTTCCCTGTTTATATTTGTTACCAAAGATACACAAAAAAGGACGCTTTCCTTCGGGGCGTCCCATTATCTCTGGGATTGGGTCCCTGACAGAACACTAATCGCAGTTTGTGGACTCATTTCTAAAACTTTTAGTGCAAAATCTTTCCTCCTATGTAAGAGATACAATGGACATTCTAAATAAATTTGAAGACCTGACCTGGGTTGAGACCATGTGGTTTGTCACTCTAGTCGTAGAGTCGCTCTACATCTATATAAGGAGAGATTTTGGAGTCAAGGCTGTTAGCTTCTTTCTATCAATACGAAGGGAGACCTGTTCAAGCGCAATGAGATACTATTAGACATGGTGGAATTAATCCTCACCAATAAATTTTTTCTTTACGATAAAGACTGCTATCGACAACTACAGGGGATGGCCATGGGTTCGAAATTTGCACCTTCATATGCTAACCTCTTTATGGGGTGGGTGGAACATACTCATGCATGGTCCATAGCGGCTGCAGAATGGACCAAATATATCCAGTTTTGGGGACGTTATATAGATGACGTAATTATCATCTGGACTGGAACTGAAGCTCAGATGAAAGAGCATTTTGGTTTTCTGAATGAGAATGCTCTGAATGTGATCTTTACACTTAAAATGTCCCAAACACAGATACAATTTCTAGATGTGGAGTTTTACATCTCAAACAATACAGTGCAGAGCACTCTATTCCGAAAGGACACAGCTGTAAACAGCATCTTGCACCATGCCTGTGCGCATCCCTCCTGTACCAAACAGGCTATTCCATTTGGGGAAATACTTCAGGTTCGGAGGAACTGTAGTGAAGAGGACAACTTTGAGCATCATGCTAAACAGACTACCATGAGACTGGAAAGGAGGGGTTATAAGACACTAGCTCTTCAAGAGGCTGTGGCTAAAGCGAGAAGAATCAACCGTAGGGACACATTGATTAACTAACAGAAATCAGGTGCAAAGGAAAGGTTATCATTCATAACTACACACTCAGGTTTGAACCAGGAGATTTTCAAAACTTTAAATAAAAATTGGGCGCTACTCAAAGTGTTGGCAATCTGATATCTGAGAAACCATCAATTACCTACAGAAGAAGTAAGACCACAAGAGAGACCCTATGTCCGAGTTACACTCTACCTAAAACACCAGTATCACAAACTTGGTGGAAGAGACCCTTAGGCTTTTATACTTGTGGTGAGTGTAACGTTTGTCATTTGGGGTGCAATAAGATAAAGGAATTCAACTACAACGTAGAGAGGAAACATACCATTCACCACTTTATCAATTGCCAATCCCAGTATGCGGTATTCGTCATTATCTGTGTTTGTGACAAGATTTATATTGGCAGCACAAGACGTCAACTAAAAATACGTATCCAAGAGTATCTCACAGGGCATGTATTAATCAGGACATTGCATATTCTCTAGTAAAGCATGAATGCAAGACAGGGTCGAATAGATCAAACTTTAGATTCCATGGCATTGACCTGACAAAAGGGGTGGGGACAGAAAACAACATCTCAGACAATTGGAAGCAAAGTGGATT
Organism: Calotriton arnoldi; assembly: GCA_963921515.1. Lineage (NCBI taxonomy): Eukaryota > Metazoa > Chordata > Amphibia > Caudata > Salamandridae > Calotriton > Calotriton arnoldi. Next base: position 3,658,955 of record CAWUFW010000548.1, read on the forward strand.
GCACTTTGCGTACTGTAAGGCTAGGATTGAATGTGGACCATGAGTTACATCATTTCTTGTAATGGGCATGTTTCCCTGTTCTTATCTATTTCTTTTCGGGGATTGACCTGACCATATCATGTTGGTGTTCCTTTTATATCTGGCTATTTCTGAATTTTCTGTAGCATTAATGATGACAACTAGATGCTATGTATTTCTTAATTGCCTAGGTTACTACTGTTTTACTTATGTCCACCGATGCGACTTGTCATCACAAATACTGTATCTTTGCACAATCATAGCATAACCTATTCCAAGTTAGAAAAATGAATCTATCGGGTTTATGCACTTAATGATCGGGGTACTAGACCTTGCGCACTGCAAGGGTGTGATTGAATGTGAACCATGAATTTCACGATGTCATGTGCCGGATATGTTCCCCTGTTCTTAATCTATTTGCTTACTAACTTGGTTCTACCTTGCTTCTTTTACTTGACTATTTCTGAATTCTCCTCAGCACCTTTAATGGAAATTTTAATGCTATGTAATCTTTATCTGACGGGTATATCACCTCTTTATCCGTCCCTATACGGCGTGCCATCATAGATATTCCACGTACTATTCTTTTTTATTTTATTTTATTTTTTATTGTTCTTTTCTTTAAGACAAATTAACACATATATTAACACGTTACAGACAATGTCATGTATAATGCTGCATTCGACAATCCTTCACATAAAAGGCGTATCCCCCTTCGGGGTGGACAAAATCCCCACGTACTATTCTTGATGCATGCTGTCAACTTGGAAATAAACATGCTAATAGGTGTGCGCACATCATGATCTATAGACCAAGTTGCGTGTAAGCCAGGCCCACCAATACGGGAGTAGGTCGTTGGCTATACACACGCTCCTGCAACAATTATTTGCAGGTTGGTTCGGGGTGGCTATATTACTATTATGAGGCATATACGATTAGCGAGCCTCATGCGGCTGAGTACGTCAGACTCGATTTCATCACATGCGCGGTGTGTGTCTGGGGTTGCGGTCTAGTTGTTGTATGAGTAGTAAGCCTCATGCGGCTGAGTACGTTGGACCAGATTCCATTGCGTGAGCGGTGCGTTTTTGGGGTTGCAGTCTAGTTGTTGTGCTGCGGAGAAGGCCGCTCCCTCTTTATGGCAACTTCTGGGACTTGTCGATTGTTCTTTCAACATGTTGGCTGTGTTTTTTATTTGTTTGTTTTTTTGTAGTGTGTAGTGGACGATGTTGGACCTTGGTAGCGCTCCTGTTGCTTTTTTATCTTGCCGCCATCACAATTTTGGCCTTATTCGGTAAGAGCTCCTAGATACTCTGTGAGTACAAATTAAGAGTGCAGCACAGCTATGGTGTTATCTTTTGTTCTCTAGGTGAGACATCATTGCTGTACTTCTATGCTCTTGCATATGTCAAGACACACCAGGTACCAAGGGTTACTGCTATGGAGTTCTGAAGTAATGTGCTATACATTCGGTGATTGGTGTACACTGTTGGGTTCTTTGTGGAAACAATACTTGTATGTTTTGTTAGTAGAGTCTCTTGTTCTGTCTATTATATATGTGGCTTGGTACTGTCCTTGTATTGATGCTTGTTGGTTTGTGTTTTTTTTGATAGAATGTGTCAAAGTCAATGTATGTGTGTTTGTTTTTTGAATTGTACTTGCAGCCCTGAAGAAGCCCTTGTCTGGGCCTAAACGCGTTGGCTGTATCTACATGCAACACGGTTCAGACTGAGAGAAAGAAAGAAGAAATAAAGTATCTGAACAACACTGGACTTTCTAATTATCTTTGAAAGGGACTATTCTCATTTGACTTGATGCCAAACTAACTCTTTATGTTTATGCATTGCCTCTCATCGCTTATGCAGTGACACAACAAGATTTGAAGTGCCATGTGGTTTGAAACTCAGCCATAAATCTTACCCCTGTGGAAATGTGGGAGGTCAGCGTAGGCTTGCTGAAGAAAAGACAGTATGACATTGTTGGCCTGCTAAAGGAATGGATGGTGAGAATCATCAGGCAGACTCTCCTTCAGGGACCTTACTGTCATTGAAGATGGTGCCAAAATGCTGAAGGATCACTGTAAAACATATACGGTTCAAAACACCCATAGTACAGATCTAAAGACACAATTTAAGTACAAAAAATATAAAAGTTCAATTGATGTAGCTAATGGTATTTTTCATGCAAAGTATAGAGTCTGAGTCCCAATACGGGACAGCATTCGCTTTGCAAGGAGCACAGTATTCGCTCATGCATTTCCCCCAAAGGTGTAAGAATAGACTTGGGGGTCTTCTTGGGTGGCATCATTTTGCTATGACAAAAAGAAATAAGGGCAGTGCCATATTGTCATGAAATTTCACTACCTATATTTAGCTAATAACAGTGGTAAACTGATGAACTGAGCCCATTGCAGCATGCTGCAAAAACCACCCTCATATAATGTTGGATATGTTTGAGGTCATAACTCATCAACTGTGAGTGGTAGTCACTTCATGTTTTCAGCAATGTGCTCTCTGTTAAGACATACTTCCTTAGCAAAGCTATGCTTCTGGTTGGATACTACCAAATACTGACACTGCCCATTGCGCTCACTATCTCACCAAGGACCTAAAGAAAAGACTAGACACCCTGAAGGGTACAATATGCATATCAGAGCTCCCTAGTAAGTCGTCCTAATTCATTATGGTCTGGCAAGGAAGGTCATGCTCTTCAGATTATACGGTGGCATGGAGGAAGGATTTGGGCTCTTTGGGGGGTGAGGGGGGCTCAGAACGGGCCTCTTGTTTCCTCAAGTTCCTTATGGCCTAAAAAGACCTTTTTTTGAAGATTCAGACATGCTGATGAGGCAAGGTCAATTCCTTCAGAAACATCAAGAAAGAATATGAATAAATCTACTTCTCTTCCAGGGGATACTCATCAACAGTCATAAGCACTGAATAATCCCCGCCCATGTGCAGGACCCCGGAGCATGTTTAACAATACATATATATGTGTATGTTTCGAACCACAAGTACATAGTACTATCCAAACATACATATATATACATGTATAAACACATAAATATGCAGCCTATTATATATCCAATAGGCTAAGAAGCCAAAATTACATGTATTTCTATTGTGTGAAAATAATATCACATACAAATACTGCAATAGAGAACATGCACTGCAATAGTGTTCCACAACAACCTTTTATTTTCAGAAAAGAAAACAGGTAATAGCAGGCAATTAGCCCAGAGGCTGCATAGATAAATAACATCACTGTATAGAAAAAACTGGCACCTTGCCTTTAAGGCTTCCAAGAACTTGGACACCGTGCCTTTAAGACCTCCAGGAGCCCCCTGCTCCCATCATGCACCACAGGTGACAGTTAGGTCAGTTCTTTTTTCCGCATTTTCTGCTGCTTGGATTGTTTTCCAGTATTTTTCTGACAACTTAACAGTTCTTTTTTCTGGCTCCTTCTGTACCTGGAGCTTGAGCTTGTCAGTATTTGGCTTTTCTAGTCCGAAATTGTTTTCTAACAACTTTATTCACAAGTGCCCTTCCTGTGGGAAGAAGATGGCTAAATCTGACCCTCACTCTGTGTGCATTGTGTGCTTGCCATCCTCACACAACGCAGAGGTTTGTTATCTTTGTCAACAATTTTCTAAAAGAACTCTGCGAGACAGAGAGAAGATCAGGCTTCTTGCCTCGTTGGAGAGAGGAAAACACCATAAAAGTGGCCTAGAGAGTAATCCTACCTCTAAGAAGCCCTCCTCTCAGGAAAAACAGAAGAAGCAGCGAAGATCTGCCTCTCCAGCCTCCAAAAGTAAGAAAATTCCTGAGTGCTCGCCGTCGGCGTCGAGATCGGCGTCGGAACAGGTGAGACACTCCTTGACGTTGAGGGACAGATCGCCGTCGACACGAAGAGAGCCTCCGTCGACGAAAAGTAAAGCGACGTCAAGGCATACTACTTCGGGCTCGAAGTATGGTTACGACTGACCTAAGTCATCATCGAAGCCTCCGTCGACGTCAAGACATCGGTCGACGTCGAGGTCTCCGCCTCCTTCCCGAAGGTCGGCGTCGAGATGATCGACGACAAGATCACCCTCACGGACCCACAGGCGGTCGACGTCGAGGGCACGTTCACCGTCGAAGAAGTCGACGTCGAAGATGCCGCAGGTACACCGACGGTCGACGTCGAGAACACCTTCACGGTCGACGTCGAAAAGACCGACGTCGAGAGCATCGCCGCAAAGGCGTGAATCCTTAAGTGGATCTCCACAGCAGCGATCGACGTCGATGGTGGCACATTCCTTGTCGTCGTCGAGACATCGCTCGACGTCGAGGAAGAGGAATCCTGCCACTTCTGCTGGGGACGTACCAGGGAAGCCTAGATCGGCGTTGAGATCCCTGCACTCGACGTCGAGAGGAGCATCTTCGTCACCTGGCATCACCATTATCCAGGTTACGCCGGAGGGCTCTCCGACTCCCAGAGAAAAGTCTCCTTCGATTCATATGTCACCAAGATGGCTGGAAAGCTTAAGGCACTGGAAAGTTCCTCCCAGGTCTTCTGAGGGACCTCCTCCTACAGAATCCTCGAGACCCTCTCCTCGCACGTCTCCGAGACGATCTAGATCTCCATCACGAAGGCGTTCACATTCAAGAGGGCGCTCGAGATCTCGCCATTCTCCTACTCCAAAGAGGAGACGGAGGTCTCCATCAACAACCTCATCTTCCAGGTCTTCCTTTAGGGACTATTCACCAACCCTATCTTCTACACCGCCATCCAGGGTTTCCCCGATTGACGATATCGGGACTTTCAATGAAGTGCTCTGCAGGGGTGCCAGCAAGTTGAACATCAATATGACTGCACCACCAGTTTCAACTTCCGTCATATTTGAAACCCTGCATCATAGGTCTTCGGCCAGACATCTTCTTCCTTTGGTCCCAGATCTGCTAGAGCCAGCAATGCAGACTTTCCTGACTCTTCGTGCCGACCCACCTCCAGACTGTCATAGTGGCGGCGGCCAGAAAAGCACATTCCGCTACTTCCGCCTCCTCTGTTCCTCCAGAAAAGGACAGTAAAAATATGGATTCCTTGGAGAAAAGGATGTGCAATACCTCTGCGTCAGTCATGAAAGTGGCTAGTGCTTCCGCCCTGCTGGGTCGGTACGACAGATCACTGTGGGACTCTTTGGCAAGGTTCACGGACAAGCTACCAAAAGAGGACCAACGAGATTTCCAAGAAATCCTGCAAGAGGGTGGATTGGTGGCAAATCAAGTAATCAGTGCCGCTGCTGACACAGCAGATTTAGCGGCCCACGGATATTCCCATGGCATTTGCTCGAGGCGTTCAGCATGGCTTCGTCTCACGGGTCTCAAACCTGATGCACAGAGGAAGATTGTCAACCTTCCCTTCAATGGCTCTTCTCTGTTCGGGTCCCAAGCGGACGACGAGATGTCCAAGATGAAAACTGAACTGGACACTCTAAAGGCTGTTGGTTTGGAAAAGCGGAAAGAATTCCGACGAAGGTTCCATCCCTATGATCGGCATTCCTTTCAGCAGAGGGTTCAAACCCCTCACTGGACCACACAAAACCAAAGTCAGATGCAATCAAGGTCTCACTACCAACAGAGGAGACCTGGACGAGGGAGAGGACCGCAGAAACAGCAGTCAGCTGCGCCTAAACCACCAACAAAACAATGAGGTGTGGCTTCCTCCAGGCCCGTTGACCACTCCTGTGGGGGGAAGTGTTTCTTTACATCTGGAGGAGTGGAAAAAGATAACAAAGGACAAGTGGGTCATCAATATTGTGCAGAATGGGTATCTGCTCAGGTTCAAATCTCCACCTCCATCAATCCCTCCGTGAGAGAAATCTCTCCACGACCACCATTTGTTACAAGAGGAGGTGAACATTCTTCTACAAAAAGGCGCCATAGAAAAACTTCCCATTCCACAAAGGAAACAGGGGATTTATTCTCGCTATTTCCTCGTGCAAAAAAGAGGCCCCACCACAGAATACAGACCAATACTGGACTTGAGTCTGTTGAACAAATTCATTCGCAAAGAAACGTTTCGAATGTTGGCACTGCATCAAATCTTCCCACAACTTCATCAAGGGGACTGGATGTGCTCCATCGATTTGCAGGACGCATACTTCCACGTTCCAGTGTCCAAGAAACATCGCAAATGTCTAAGGTTTCGGGTTTCATTTCAGCATTACCAATTCACGGTGCTCCCGTTCGGGCTCAAATCGGCCCCTCGAACATTCTCAAAATGCATGGCTGTGGTGGCAGCTTTTCTCCGCAAGCAGAGGATATTCATATATCCCTACCTGGACGACTGGCTCCTGAAGAGCTTGTCCCCTGCCCTGCTGCAGACTCATCTCTCGTACTGTCTTCAGCTACTAAACCGGTTGGGCCTTCATGTCAACTTCAAGAAATTGATCTTCAATCCAACACAGAGGATCCACTACCTGGGTGCCTCCCTGGATACCGAAAAAGCAAGCGTGTGTCCTTTGGAGGAGAGGTTATCCTCAATCCACGAGAAATGTCTGAACCTCCTTCACACGCAACATCCCACAGTCCGACAGGTGTCATCACTGCTGGGCTCAATGGCGTCATGCATTTTCATCGTACCAAACGCAAGGTTAAATATGCGTCCTTTACAACAATGTCTGGAAGACCAGTGGATGCAAGTATCAGGACGCTGGGAAGATCATGTAATTCTCCATCAATCAGCCAGGGATTCCATCAGATGGTGGATGAAGCGATCCCACCTGATGAAGGGAGTTCCTTTTCACCTGGACCCCCCTACTCAGACGATAGTCACGGATGCCTCACTCCAAGGATGTGGTGCTCATATGGGTCCTCTGCAAGTTCAAGGTCTGTGGTCAGAAACAGAACGAGGTTACCACATCAACCTCTTAGAGCTGAGAGCCATGCATCTAGCTCTCAAATCACTGTACCCTTTGCTCCAGTCTCGGTCCATTCTGATTCAAACGGACAATACAACGACGATGTATTACTTGAACAAACAGGGTGGTACCCGATCGAGACCTCTTTCCATAGAGTCTCAGACCATCTGGAACTGGCTTCTCGCACGAGACCTATCGATTGTGGCCATTCATCTCCCGGGGACTCTCAACTCCCAGGCAGACGCCCTAAGCCGAGACTTCGTCGAAGCCCACGACTGGGTGCTCAACAACAAAGTCACTCAAAACATCTTTCAAAACTGGGGTGTACCAGACATCGACCTGTTTGCAGACGCGGTAAACGCAAAATGCCCCGTCTTCGCATCCAGGTTTCCCCAACCAGGCTCTCAAGGGAATGCCCTTTTGATAGAATGGTCTCAGACATTACTGTACGCCTTTCCACCCATTCCGTTGAGTCCCACAGTAATCAACAAGTTCTACAGGACCAACACCAGAATGATCCTGATAGCCCCGGAATGGCCTAGTCAGTGGTGGTATCTGGACCTTCTTCAGCTATCGGAAGTACCACACAGGAGGTTGCCATGCCGTCCGGATCTGCTATCCAAGCACACAGGGAAGGTTTTTCACCCCAATCTCTCATCCCTACGGTTGACGGCATGGCTCCTGAAGTCCTACAGTATGGACACCTACAGTTGACTTCAGAATGCATGGACATTCTCAAAGAAGCAAAGAGACCTTCCACTAGGAAATCGTATGCCTTCAAGTGGAAGCGTTTTTACCTATGGTGTGTGAACAATGGACATGATCCCATCCGGGGTCAAGAACAGGTGATTTTACCATATTTGCTGCATTTGGCCAAATCTGGTCTCCAGTTCTCCTCTATTAAAGTCCATCTTGCAGCTATCACAGCATATAGAGAGTCCCCTACACAGATTTCCTTTTTCAAAATTCCTGTGGTCAAAGACTTCCTTGAGGGTTTGAGAAAGGTTTACCCTCCAATCAGGGCTCCTTCTCCTCCATGGGAGCTTAACATCGTTATAACAAAGTTGATGGGGGCTCCTTTCGAACCTATACATAGAGCTTCTTTACAACATTTGACACGGAAAGCCGCTTTTCTGGTGGCTATTACATCTGCTCGCAGAGTGAGTGAGATGCAGGCGCTGTGTTGTAAAGAGCCCTACACTGTGTTTCATGCTAACAGAGTGGTTCTAAGAACACATCCGAGTTTTTTACCTAAAGTAGTCTCGGATTTCCATATTAATCAGGCAATCACACTCCCTACATTCTTCCCGAATCCTTCAAATCCTCCGGAAAGGTCCCTCCATTCTCTGGACCTCAAGAGGGTTCTGAAGTTTTATTTAGACAAAACAAAGGAACTAAGAAAATCGGACCGTCTGTTTATTAACTATGGTTCCATAAACACCGGCTCTGCAGCTTCCAAAAGATCTATCTCTAGGTGGATAGTATCTTGCATATCATTGTCATACCAACTGGCCAACTAAACCCTCCCGGGCAAACCTAAGGCCCATTCTACCAGGGGAAAAGCCTCTACCACGGCTCTCCTTAGGAATGTGCCCATTGCAGAGATTTGTAAAGCAGCTACATGGCGATCAGTTCACACTTTCACTCGTCATTACTGTTTGGACTCTGACACACAGGCGGATGCTCAGTTTGGGCAAGCCTCTCTGAGAAATTTATTTGGTTAATACCATGTAACATGTTTTCTTTAACTGTGCTTGCTGCTGTTTGCTCGTCCGCGAGGAAGTGGGTATGGGCTTGCTACTCTATTCAGTGCTTATGACTATTGATGAGTATCCCCTGGAAGAGAAGGATGAGTTACTTACCTGTAATCCTTGTTCTCTTCCAGGGGTATACTCATCAAAGTCATAAGCAACCCTCCCACCTCCCCGGAAGAGCATTAACAGTGCTATACTGCGTTGCTTGCATCATATATGCTGGTTCCTACAGGTGTATACACCTTAAAAAAGAACTGACCTACCTGTCACCTGTGGTGCATGATGGGAGCAGGGGGCTCCTGGAGGTCTTAAAGGCACGGTGTCCAAGTTCTTGGAAGCCTTAAAGGCAAGGTGCCAGTTTTTTCTATACAGTGATGTTATTTATCTATGCAGCCTCTGGGCTAATTGCCTGCTATTACCTGTTTTCTTTTCTGAAAATAAAAGGTTGTTGTGGAACACTATTGCAGTGCATGTTCTCTATTGCAGTATTTGTATGTGATATTATTTTCACACAATAGAAATATATGTAATTTTGGCTTTTTAGCCTATTGGATATATAATAGGCTGCATATTTATGTGTTTATACATGTATATATATGTATGTTTGGATAGTACTATGTACTTGTGGTTCTAAACATACACATATATATGTATTGTTGTATATGCTCCGGGGTCCCGCACATGGGCGGGGATTATTCAGTGCTTATGACTTTGATGAGTATACCCCTGGAAGAGAACTAGGATTACAGGTAAGTAACTTATCCTTATTTGATTGACTGAGCGGAGCTCAAAAGGACACCCTTCATGCATGATTTGCAGTAGAAATCTGAACTATGGTGATCTAGGTGGGTAGAGGTGAAGATGGCTTTGATCTGATTGGCTGAGTTTTGGATCTTTTATAATGATATGAATAAGCTATTGTCCTGATTATGTTAAAGCCTTTCTGTGTATGTTTAACTGGGCTACCAGTTCGATGTCGGGGATGATTTAAGCATGAAAATCTATGAACGAGAGTAATACTGGAGAACTTCAGTTATAGATAAGTACGTTTTTTCTTATGCAAGACATCCTGAGTAATAAGCTGTGATGGTGTATCCATTAGTACTTGCCACAAGGAAATGTCACATACAACGAATGAAGACCATTAGACAGATGTCTGCAAACACACATTTTATGTCATGAAGAAAGCAATAACAAACTCTTGGTTTATTGTATTGTACAAGGAATTGAACCAGCTTAGATCCCTGGTTGTGCAGTAGGTTTAAAGTGTGTACTAGAACAGTCACACAGAAGGGGGCCCCTGAGCTGATACCTAGGCAGGGGTACAGGGGAACATTATGAAAAATAAAATAAACAAACCCACTGCCTGCAACCTTTTTATAATATAGCGCGAAAACGTTTAGATATACAGAAGAGGAAAGAAATATCCTCCTCACTATCGAGCCAACACAGTGTGAGGAATAAATGGGCAAAATTGGTCACCTGAGTAATAATTTTTTTTTCATTTTATTGAGAATATATAATAATAATAATTTATAATGCACATATTATGATATAACAATCTTAACAAAATTTGTGAATGGATAATAAATATTCACTAAAAAAGATATACAACATAAATGGCTACTAACCCCAGACAAAAAGCGTAAATCAAAAATATTCATTATGAAAACCCCACCTTTAAATAAATACAAATAGTGATCACACACATAATTCATTCACACAAACACTTAGACGAAACACATAACTTGACTAGTCAACTTAATATAAACACCCAGACAATGACACATAAACAATCAAGGAAGAAAGGATGAAAAATAACCGACTTTCACCTAATACAGAGCGATAAAAGTGTCAATACATATGATATCCTAATTTCATAAAATTATTATGTACACATTATTTATTTAAGAGAACTTTATATTCCAGGAGGTATCCAGAATTCATGGAGGAATAGCACCAGTCATGTGAAAGGAATGTGCCGACGCGCTTTTCGGTGTGAAGACCCAGATGCCCGGGTCACACCTTCTTCAGGTCGCTAAACTGGTGGCGAGAGGGACATCATACACCTGGGGAGTCTGTAGTCAGAGATAATAAGTAGTCCAACAGCTCCTAGATCTAGAAGCTGCTCCGAGAAACAGGGTCTAACAGGGGAAAAGATACACTAGGAATTAAGGATATATAGGATGCAGATCTCCAGAACTAATATAGAAGATGGAGTTCTGGGTTCTCAGGGCGGCAATCAAGGCAACCGGTGTCCTCATAAGATAACATGTATGTCAGGCTCGTACAATCAGATCCCAGCTTATTCTGCAGCACCCTCAGCGGCACGTCTCGGGGCCTGGCGGCGTACGGATAACCAATTCCTTAACATTAGCCATTAGCGATTCTGAAATTGCGAATCGCTATTAGCTAATGTGACTCCATTCATTCCAATGGGCCTGCAGGCCCATTGAAATGAATGGTAATGCATTCGCAAATTGCGATTACCAAATTAGTAATCGCAAATTGCGAATGCAAATCCAAGGGTGCCTGAGGGCCTAAGGCCCCCCTGAACCACTCCCCCAAAAAAAGGTAAGTGTGCACATGTGAAGCACACATATGCCCTGAGGGCATGTGTGCGCTACATGGCACTTTAAAAAAGGCATTTTTGGTCATTTTTCAAAGCATCCACAAATGCGTTTCCTTAAGACACAGTTCGCATTTAGGAAAGGCTACATGCATTCGCAAATAGGGATTCGCAAATTGCGATTCCCTAAATGCATTTGCAATTTAAGTAATCGCAAAAAATTGCGATTACCTAAATTGCGAATTACAAAAGTTACATGCATCTGAAAAGGCCTTTTTCCATTCGCAAACGGCCTGATTCTGCTAATCGGCCCGTTTGCGAACGGAAAACGGCTTGATGCATGTGCCCCTAAGTGATTTGCCCAGAATCACAGGATGTTGAGCTTCCCTGCAGAGACTCAAACCCGGTTCCCCAGCTTCGAGGTCGACTGCTCTAGCCTATAGGCCACATCCTCATTGATTGAGGGACGTGTTGAGGCACACAAGATGCAGCATCTGTGTGAGCCAGTGATGGAAAGGGAATATCCCCTGCATGGTAAATAGGCATGTACCCCTGCTGTGAGTGCCTGACTGCATGTGAAACTGGTATCCAGACTTTTATTATGGCCCGGTGTTACACCAATCTGGCACAGAGGCCTAGGTCTGTTTCTAACAATGTAAAGTCCGGGACATGTCCTCCTAACCTGGATGCCCTCATGATAGACAGGAGAATTGTGTTGCAGTCCTGGGTGTTTCACGTAAAACAATGGTGGTAGTGTACCATGTTTTATGATTTGTAGTATAACTAGATATTTTTCTCTGTGTCAGTAAGAACATGTCTACTTGGCACTCTTATGTAAAATTCTGTTGGTATGTGAGACCCTGAACCTTGTACCGACATCCTGTGTGCATGTCGAGAGCATGAACAGTGAGCATGTGATACACGTGTGGTAGCAGGACTCTGAATGTGCATAAGTTAAAGTACTGACGCAAGTTGGGTTAATTTTGTATGCCACTAGTTGGAAGATGAAGGTAGCTTCCTCAAATAGTGAAATGAAATGAAAATAAAATGTATAAAGCGTGACAACTACCCAGGGGTATCTATGCGCTAAGTGGAAGTGTATTGCCTGCATTCCTGTGACTAGAGAGTGGAAATCCAAACACCAAATTGAGGACGATGGAGACAATACAATATTTAGAAATTCCATAATGAGACTGTTAGTACAGGGGTGCTGATTAGTTCTTCCTGTGTACTGCCATTTGGATGATGGTTGGAGTGAGGGATGGGACTGCAGCTCTTTTGTTCATCTTTTGTTCAAGCCAGGTGAAGGTGCTTCTAGGTTTGACCTGCCCTTTTGCATGTCTCTGATTGCTGCAGTAGGAAGCAAAGTGCAGATAACTCACACTTAATTGAGCCCATGTTTTGGGTACTCCTTACTTGGAGCCAGACTCGTTGCTACCTGCTGTGAGAAACATCACTTTACACAAAGGTTAGGTCTGGAGAGCAGCCTGGTGGAAAGAGAACCAACCTAAAACAGTTCTAAAGCATCAGCCAGTAGGATACACATCCCCTATCTGAAAAGTGAGTATAAAACTGGGATCTAAACCACCCCACTTTGTCAAACGTTCCATGTTCTTCATGACCAAGAAAAGGAGTGATCTGCAGTGTACTCTAAGGAATGCTGCATGACCAGGGCTGTTGTCTGCATGACAGCCAGTCTCCCTTCTTTTTATTCTATCCTTCATTTTTCATACCTCGATTGCTTTTGATAATTCAGGAAGAAGAAGCAGAGGTAGCTGTAGTTCTGCCGTTCTGACATCGAAGATGGTGGTTCCCTCTTCTTCAGTTTGTATTTCTATCTCCTCCCCAGAGAATCTCTCACAGTTCTCCTCCTCTTTGACCACAGGGATGTATTCCTCTGCAGAACTTGTAGGTTTTTATATGGAAGTTAAAAGGGCTGGGTTATGGAACAAGGATATTACTGACATTTAGCGGAAGCTAGTTAGCATTCCATACGTTCTTCTACATTTAAATCATATTCCAAGCACTGGAAGAATTTTCTGAAATGGTGTTCTGTGAGATCGTTTTCTCCTACTGAGTATCACATTTTGTCAATATTACAATACTTTTCTGATGGATTTGGAAAGAATCTGGCAGTTGCCACGCTGAAGTCTCTATAGGCAGCAGCCAGGCCTTCTGAGAACCATTGGGAAGTTTGACTGCGAAGTTTTGGGGCTTAGATTACTTTCCTTTTTCCTTGGGATTTACCATCATTTTTGACAGTTCTGCAAGGGTTTCGCCTTGAAACTATGATTCCATAGACTATGAAGATGATGTTTTGGTAGCTATAACATCTGCAAAAACAATTTGAGGATTGGGAGCACTTTTGTGTAAACTTCAATTTATGAAAGTGTTGGAAGATGACATAAGTTTGAAGCTACATCCTGAGTGTTTACCTACGATTTCTTACAAAATTATTCTTCCAATTTTTCCCACCCACTTCCTTGCAGGTGGAGCTCCTTCTGTGTCTTTGGAAGTGCGGTTTGCTTTACTGACAGAGATTTGCAGAAAAGCCACTTGGGCTTTTCCACATACGTTTGCGAATCACTACAGGATTCAGGGATTGGGAATGGAGAGTGATACCTTTGAGCAGAATGACCGGTTACTTACCGGTAATATTCATTACTCCGAGTCGTAGCCCTCCCCGTCCTAACTAAATGAGCATAGCTCCTCCCACCAGAAACTCCCAAGCAACTAAAAAACCCATCCCTTCCCTCCAGGCCACATCCACACCCTGAGGCATATAATCATGTGACCCGCCAATCCACATCCTGTACCACCAAGCACAGGAAGCCGAACAGGGAGGGAGGGAGGGATGGGAACCTGGACTGGGACGGGGAGGGCTACGACTCGGAGTAATGAATATTACCGGTAAGTAACCGGTCATTACCTCCTCGTCAGCCCTCCCTGTCCCAGTCCTAACTAAATGAGCAGATACCAAAGCAAGAATCGGCTTCACTCAGTAGCAAAAACAGACTTTATTAAAGCACAGTAAAAGTCACACAACCGGAGCAGAACGCAACACAGCGTCCCCAAACCCAGCAGAATCAGTCCCACCCACCACCAAACGATAATGGGACATAAAGGTGTGAGGAGAACTCCAGGTAGCAGCCCTGCAGATCTCGGCCATGGAAGCCCCTTGAAAACAAGCCCAGGAAGCAGCCACCCCCCGAGTCGATCTCCCCTGAACCGACCCAGGCGCCAACACACCACAAGCCTCATACGCAGCCCCCACAGCCCACCGCAATCAACGACTGAGGGTAGCACCAGAAGACTTCAGACCTTGACCAGCCAGCCCAAAGGTCACAAAAAGGGAATCCACCTTACGAAAAGGCTCAGTACGCAGCAAGTAGACCTCCAGAGCCCTCCGAACATCCAAACAGTGCAGCCGCACCTCAACCTCCAAACGAGGACTCGGACAGAAAACAGGCAAAACCAGATCCGCCGAGCAGTGAAACGAGGAAGGGACTTTGGGAACAAAGGAAGGATCAGGCCGCAGAACCACCCGATCAGGAAAAAAACGCAAAAAGGGGACCGAACAAAGAAAGGAGCCCAACTCCCCAATCCGCCGAGCAGAGGTAATAGCGACAAGGAAAAGCACCTTGATCGTTAAAAACCGCAAAGAAACCTCAAGCAGAGGCTCAAAGGGAGCCCCCTGCAAGGCCCCCAAAACCAGAGGCAGATCCCAACTAGGTGCAAAGGACCGAATGACAGGCTTCTGGAGAAAACAACTCCTCAACAATCGGGACACCAAGGGAACCACCGGCTCACAGACCGAACCCCGAAAGGCCCGAACGCCGCCCACTGAGCCCTCAGGGAGGACACAGCCAGACCCAAGTCAAACCCGTCCTTCAAAAACTCCAAGACATGCACCGGATCCACCTCCAATGCAGACCACCCACGCGCCGTACACCAAGTCTGAAAAGAAACCCAATGCCTGGCATAGGACTTGAGTGTCGAAGGGCACCTGGACCGCTGAATAAATTCAGCCACAGAAGGAGAACACCCCAACGCCACAAGGTTCATCCTTTCAACAGCCAACCCGCCAGTCGCAGGTGGACCAGACACCCCCGAGACAGAGGGGGAAACGACAAGGGACAAGGGACCACCGGCAACCTCCAGCAAGGCCCCACCGCCAACCTCAACAACAGAGGGAACCAAGGCCTCCTGGACCAATCCGGAGCCACCAGGATCACCGAAGCCCGATCCAGCTTGACCTTCAGCAGGACACGCCGAATTAGAGCAATAGGGGGAAAGGCATACAGCAGGCCCCCCTCCCACCGGAAGGACAGGGCATCCACCCTCCAAACCGCGGCTGACCGAACCAGAGAACAAAACCTCTCCCTCAAGGCGTTCTCCGGGGCCGCAAACAAGTTCACCACTGGGACCCCGAACCGGGCCATCAGGCAACCAAACACTTCCTGCGACAGGCACATGTCTGCTCAGGCGATCCGCCTCCGAGTTCAAAACCCCCGGCAGATGTAAAGCCCTCAGAGACAACAAGTGAGACTCCGCCCACAGGCAGATCCGTTGCGCCAACAAGTTGAGGGAAGCCACCTTTGCACTTCCTTGGCGGTTGATATAACACACCACCACTGTGTTGTCTGACCACACCATCACATCCCTCTGGAGGACACAAGGCAGAAAATGAGCTAACGCCAACTGAACCGCCTTCAACTCCCTCCAATTCGAGGACATTTCCGCCTCCAGCACAGACCAAAGACCCTGTACCAACTCCTGACCCAAGACCGCCCCCCAACCAAGTTCGCTGGCATCGGTCGTCAGGACCAACCTCTCCTGGGACACAAAGGGTGAGCCCTGCAAGAGATTCTGATCCACCAGCCACCAGGATAACTGCCGGGCAATGTCCACATCCCCCGGTATCAACAGCTCGTAAACCAGAGAGGCCGGATCCCAATGGCCCAGAACATGATTCACCAGGGGGTACAAGTGCAAACGGACCCAAGGTACAATCATCACAGTAGCCGACATCAGCCCCTGAACACGCAACCACTGGCAAGCCGTGGAAGATGGAGCCCCCAACACCCTTCTCAGTTCGTGCATAAGAGTCAGTCTGCGGGGCTCCGACAGGAAGACTTTTCCCAACCTGGTGTTGAACACCCCCCCAATGAACAGCAATTCCTGAGTGGGGCAAAGACGGGATTTCTCCAAGTTCAGAATCCACCCGAACCGTCGAAGGAGACTGCAAACCTCCCGGGTATGTGCCTGAGCCTGAAGGAAAGAAGAGGAAGAAATCAACCAATCGTCCAAGTAAGGGAACACCTGTATTCCCTGAGCATGCAACAAACCCACCAAGGGTGCCAACACTTTAGTAAACACCCTAGGAGAGGCAGACAGACCAAACGGCAATACCTGGAACTGGTAATGATATACCCCCACACAGAAACGCAGGAACCTCTGCGAAACCGCGTGCACCGGCACATGAAAGTAGGCGTCCCGGAGATCTAGAGAAGCCAGGAAATCCCCCACCGACAGGAAGGGAAGAATCAGCTGTAGAGTCACCATCTTGAAGGACCGATGAGGGATACACAAGTTTACAGCCTTCAGATCCAGGACAGGACGGAAGTCCCCATTTGGCTTCTGGATCAGAAATAGGATTGAGTAAACCCCCCGACCCTGCTGACCTACAGGCACCTTCACCACAGCCCCCTTCGAAACCAAGTCCCGAACTCCGTCCAACAGAGCTCGACACTTTGCCTGAGACCTGGGAACAGGGGTAGCTCTGAACACATCCACCGGAGGAGTCCCAAATTCGATTCTGTAGCCCTGTCGGACCACCTGCAGGACCCACTGATCCCGAACAAACTCCTCCCAAACAGGAAAAAAAGAGGTGAGGCGACCCCCAACCGGTACCCTCAATGAAGTCTCCACATAGTCACGACTTGGAGGGACCTGCAGAAGAGGAAGCACCCTGTTGACCCCGGACTTGTGGAAGGAAGGGAACCCCGGCCACGTCCCCTACCACGAAAGGGCTGGGCTGCCATCTTAGATTGAAACGCCTGCCCAAAAGCCCGCTTATAACCCGCAAACTTCCCTTTCTGAGAAGAGCGGACCGGAGCCAACAATTTCTTGTCCTCAGCTGTTTTCTTTATCAAAGCCTCCAATGGCTCCCCAAACAGCTTAGAGCCCGTGAAGGGAAGTTTCATCACGGCAGCCTTCTGATCCGCTTCCGCCTTCCAAGACTTAAGCCACAACTGTCTCCGAGCAGCCACAGAGGCACCAGCCGCCGCCACCGCAGCACTAAGGGAGTCAAAGGACAAATCTGCCATGAAACGCAACTGTTGTTCCAACATGGACAAAGATTCTGAGGGATCCTCATCCCGCAAGAGCTGTTCAGAAATACCCAGACAGTCTTTAAGCAGTGACTGAACCAGATAGCTGGTGTAAGCCGCAGACCGAACTGCAAGATTAGAGGCAGCAAAGGACCGCTCAAGGCCCCTTCAACCCGCTTGTCCCCAGGATCTGAAGGAACCGCATCCTCGGACACCACCAGGCTCTGAGACGCCATACCAGCCAGCAGGGAATCCACCTTCACCACGGCCGGGAATTCCTCAGTGAAACCCTGCAAAGGATACCTCTTAGCCAGAAACCGGGGAA
Source organism: Calotriton arnoldi (assembly GCA_963921515.1). Lineage (NCBI taxonomy): Eukaryota > Metazoa > Chordata > Amphibia > Caudata > Salamandridae > Calotriton > Calotriton arnoldi. The sequence goes on from CAWUFW010000548.1 coordinate 3,676,848, forward strand.
AAGCATGTTTGTCAACATCCTTCCACTCCCCCTCCAGCACATTCCTCATTGACTTATGAATGGGGAGGCTTTCAGGCTCCTTCTTCAGGTAATTTGCGAAGAAGTCTTCAGACTCTCCACCCTCCACGGGACCAGGGAACCCCAAATTGTCCCGAACACGCTGTAGAACACAGCGAAGGTCAGCCCCTTGGACAAAACGACCCTTCACCTCCTCATCAGAGTCAATGTCCGGATCGACCTCCGCCGAGGCATCCAATTTCTGCTTCTTAGGCCCCTTGGGCTCACGAGCCATAAAGGCCGCCGCCACAGCAGCCTCAATCATTTTTTGTACATCTGCCAGGGAAGGAGCAGCGGAAGACCCAGCGACCACCACCACCACCTCCTCCTCACAGTGGAGCCCACACACGTCCGAACCTCTACCCTCCATGATGTGAACAGGAGAACAGAGAACCAGCCTCCAAGAAATACCCCAGACCAATCAATGAAAAATCCCTATGGGCCAACCAGGGAACGCCACCCGGACCCACAGCCAATCCTAAAACAGGACCGAAGGCCGGCCTATTAACCGGCCAATCAGAGACAACTCCAAACCCACAAAAGGAAAGACAGAAACAGGCCCCAACTGTAAGGACCTGAAGGATCCCAGAAGCCCCCGCTACAGGAACCAGTGGACACACAGGTAAGCAACTCCTAATACGTCTCAGCAGCCCTGCCTGGAGCAGGGTTCAAGAGCCACAAAAACACCACAAGACTCAAAATACGCCAGTAAACACTGACCAAATGACAGGGAAACCCCCAATAGGGCGTCCCCCCCGTATAGGTAAACGGAAATCCCCATCGGTTTCAATCATAGGCAGCCCTCACTATAATCGGGCATACACGCCTCTAAATAACCGTGGGGACCCACGAGGCATTTGACCGCCACTTACTAAACAGAAAACAGAAAGGGAAAACACGGGCTCTAAACGAGACGAGCACCGAGCCCTTGAAACATACCTCCGAGGAGGAGCCAAACCGCCACGCCCCCGGCGTGCATCAAAGCAAGCCGCGCCCAACACACCTCCCCTCCCTCCCCGGGTGTTCCCTCTAGAGCAGGGAACGAACCCGGAAGAGGGGAGGCCGCAGCAGGGAGTCAGCACCCCACACCAGGCAGTCCGGACCCCTTAACCCCACGGTCCCGCTAAAGCAGGGACTCAAACATACCTGCATCCAATGACAGGCACCCAGGGGACTAAACGGCCGCCAAGCAGACCGTTTCACACTTACCCGAAAGGAGGCACAGTACCAGCACCCCCCACGACGAAGTCTGCTCGGAAGTAAGTCCGCAGAAAAAACAAACAGGATGTGGATTGGCGGGTCACATGATTATATGCCTCAGGGTGTGGGTGTGGCCTGGAGGGAAGGGATGGGTTTTTTAGTTGCTTGGGAGTTTCTGGTGGGAGGAGCTATGCTCATTTAGTTAGGACTGGGACGGGGAGGGCTGACGAGGCGGTAATGTTTTGAAGTTAGATATGTCCTTCATGTAGTAATGTTTTCTTATTTAATAAAGGAGTGGTGTATTATTGGTGATATGGTGTGATGATTAGAATAATTTTTGTTCAGCCAGCAGTGCTTTGGTATTCCTCTAAACCAAAGACTGGGGTGAGAATAATGGACGTACGGATAATGCTCTGGTTACTCAGAGTAAACTTCTTTATACTTAGTTCAGATTGTCCTTGTCACAGTCATTATCACCCCCACACACCTGCCCGACTGCTGCCCTTTTCGTAAAGAAGCTTCATAGTTCAGGAAGAATTTGAGAAGGCTTTTCTTGTCATGCGGTGGGCGCCATCTCCTAAGTAATGACTGTGACGAGGATGATCTGGAATAACAGAACGATAAGGAAGAGTAGTAGCAAGTGCACGCATGTTGACTCCCCCATGTTATGAGGTTGTCCTTTAACCGGTCTTGGTTTTAAGTCGAAGGCACTAATCATGCTGGGGTTTATAGTTTCGCTCTCCTCTTCCCTACCCACATAAAATGCCCAGACCCTAGTTTTATTTTTAGATATTTTTTTACATTAAATTTATATTTTTAACTATTCTAATTACTTTTATTTGATTTAACATTGTGTTCTGGGGGAGGGGGGTCTATTTAAAATCCCTACCTCCATTATATTCTAAGAGAGGGTGTTGCAGTACCTGTGAGTGGCCATGTGTATTGCATTAAAATTGCATCCCACTTAGTCGGTGGAACTCCTGGAAAACGCCCTGCTTATACAAAATGCTGTGATCCAAGGCGAAACAGAAGGACGGCACACAGGAATCCTCGGAGAAGCAGTTTATTAATAAACTTCAACTGCTTTCATGGCTTTTTTCTGCAGTTCAACGCAAAGTGCAAGGTGCATGTATATAGCACTTACTACACCTGATGAGGCGTTGAAGTGCTTTGTGTGGCGCTGCTGTACTTACTGCACTTCTGAGCTGGAGTACATTTACTACTGTTTTGGGTCTTTTTTTCGCAGTAGTGTTTATAGATGTGCAGTTTTTGAATAGGGGTGGGCTTACTCTTGTAGGCGAGTGCATGTCTCATCCTATACCCCTCCCTAGCAGCCCCTAACTCCTCCTTTCTCCTCCCTAACCTTTCGCTTTTGTTCGTAAATATTTCTCATTTTCCAACCATGCCATTCACCCACCACCCCCATTTAGTACTAAAATGTATACCTACATGTTTGGAGTCTCTGCAGTTGGGGCAGAGATCTCCACTCAGAAAAATATAGGACAGGCAGAGGCGTAAACCTCCGTCCGTGGTTTGTGAAAAGCATTTTGTAGTACTATCGCTGTACTACAAAACGTACTACGAAGTGCAATTTGTGGATAGGTCCCTTTGTGTGCAGATGTGCTCCGGCCAAGAGAGAAGAATGCTGTCACTCACAGGGAAGTTAGCCAATTCCTGAAGTAGGCGGACCCACTGCCCGTGCTGTAGTAGGGGAGGGGGGGGGGCAATATGTGAATGACACAACAAACCAATGAATCATGAGGGCTGGCTAAATGACCCCATATTTAGTTATATTAAATATTTCATTTTCGTAAAATCAAAAGGTCTTGGCTAACGCCAGACCTATCGAGCATACACATTCTGGAAAAGGACTAAAAAGTAACGAAAACGTCGTGAAAAAAGCGATGAAGGTGTGACAGCCTGGGGAGAAAGTCATGCACAGCTGTCACGTGCTCAGGTCATGGGGTGACTTGCAGTTAGTCCTGTGTATTCGGTTAACATGCTGTAACTTGTAGTTGAACTCCTACCTTTAGTAGCGTGACGCTGCGTGTGCCAATATGGGCATTGGTATTGGCTGATAAAGAGGCACAAGCAAGACTAAAGGAACGGAAGGCGGGAGTCCAGGTGGCCAAGGGACAGCAAAGAGCCTAAACCTTTTCGGAGGACCTGATCCAGGAAGCACCTGGCGACAAAGCATCTCGCTCTTTCCTCTGAAGGGAGGAGATAGTCTGAGGCAACGGACAGGTGTGAGGATGAGAGGTAAAGGAGGCGAGGGTTAGAGTGTGCGATGAGGAAAGAAGAACAATGAAGATGGAGGGACGAGAGCGAGAGAGTCAGGAGTTGGCAAAAGCAGGAGAAAGGAGAGACGGACATGAGAGGTAGAGAAGGGACAGAATGATGGTTACCAGGGAGAACGAGAAGAAGAGAGTGAGAGGCCGGGATGAGGGAATGAAAATGAGAGACGATTGGGAACCCAGCGTGATGAAAGGAAAAAGGAAAGACAACGAGAGGGGAGAGCAAGAATGGAAAGCAGGAGTACAGCGGGTTTGGAGTGAAGGAGGTAGATAATTAAAGGAGAAAATGAAGGCGAAGCAATGAGAAGATAGACGGTGGAGAGAGGTAGGGGAATACAGAGGGAAGAAGAAACGGACAGAATTAAAGTGTGGAGAGAATGTTAGAAGGAGAGGGAGAGAGAGAGAGAGGGAGGATGAAAGAGAAGGAGAGAGAAATGGGAGGCAGAAAGAGAGGGCGAGAGAGTAACCGGGTCCAATGAAGGCACGTGAAGGAGCGGTGGAAAATGAGGCGGTACCACTGGTTAAGACCACTTCATATTCTAATGTTCACCACCTCTGTCCTGTATGCACCACACGGTAAGGTCTGTGCCAGGTGACCCTTCATTACTTGCCAGGCCCTTCTCAAGATTTACCATAACCCGGAGGTGAAACGCTCCTTCAAACACCCCCTTCTCAAATATTTGCCCCCATCCTTAACACAGACCCTCTGAGGACCCCCCGCAGAGTCACAGCTTCCAAAAAGCATCCTCCTTCTTCCTTCCCACCGAAAACCCATCCTTTGCTGAAGTGTTTTATTGTAATACATAAAACCGAAATGAGATGTGAGGAATAAACACCCCTGGCCCAGCGGACAGGGCGATAAATCTCTGCCTCAGACACTCGGCTCCCTCCGGAGGTGCGGCTTGCACTACCCGCTCTCGCGCACTTTATGCACTGGGCTAAGCAAGGCCACAGCGGCGTGACATGGACTTCAATGAGCGGACCCAGAGGGTGCAGCTGCTCTACCTGGCTTGTCCTGTGGCACCCCGGGGCATCCCGCCCTGCCGCCGGCATGATTGCAGTGCCATACAGGACTAGAAAGCGCCCCCTTCGTTGTCAGTTTTCAACGTATTGTCCTTCTAACCCCTCGGAAGCAAATAGAATGGTACTGAAGGCACAAAGATGGGGCAAGGGGTGAAACCCTGTGATGTCATGTTGGTTCAAACTGACCATGCTCTTACTTTTGCCACTGTCATTAGTCGTATCTGTACAAAGAGGCTGCACTATAATTTTGCCAAGCATTGCCTTTACATTTCTGGCACTGTGAGGGGTCTCTTAGATGTTGTGCCCACGATAAGCTTCCCAGCTCTGAGCTCATGGGGTGGGGGAGGGTTGGGGGGGGGGGGGGCTTTCCACCGGTGGGGCTGTTAGAGGACTCTGCACCCCGGAAGCCATCTGTGGAAGCTATAGTCGTGTGGTAACGAGGCTTTGACAACTCTTGGGCCTTGAGAGGCTTTTAACCCCTGTGGCCTTGAGAGACCTTTCACACTGTCAGACCAGCAGATGATTGTGCAACTCCAGTAAAGTGGGAGCCCTGGGGCCATGAGGGGCCTCTGCAACACTGGTGCAATTAGAGGTATGTAAGTAAAATGTAAGTCCGTTTTTATATAGCGCAGCTACTCACCCTTACGGGTCTCAAGGCGCTGGGGACCGGAGTGGAAATTAAGTGAGCTATTGCCCAGAGTCACATGGTGCTGAGCTGCCGCCGGAGCCGGGGATCGAACCGTGAACCCTGTGCTCCGAAGTCAGCTGCCCTGGCCATGCCCTGACCATGAATGGTCTCTCTAATCTTGCAGCAACCATGTCTCCTCAACATTGTGGCTACAAGGGGCCTTCACACCCAGGTGGCCACACGAGGCCTCTCCGTCTCTCTTAGTTAAACTTGATTTTTATTCAGTAGTGTACAGTACGGTACATCACATGTTATTGCACATGCAGAAATATAGCAATGAGGATTATGGGAAGGGAACTTGGAATCACTCAATCTAAAATACAGTTAAAACAGCCTCTACGGTGAAATCTAGTACGATGCCAACACCCCTTCTTCAAGGAAAACATGATAAAGTGCACAACTACACATTACAGCATCAAACCTACAGCACATTTTTTTAGGAATGAAAAACTGTCTAAAGAAAACAAGATAATAGATATCAACGTGGCAGCATCACACAGCAGGAGATGTAATCGCCAACAGGAGCCATGCACAAGGAGGAGAAAAACAAAGGGAAGGAATAAACAGGATCTGAGCCCCCAGAGCGTTGGGGAGGACAACTGTTCCCATCGAGCGGGAGACTATCTGGAGGGGGAAGACAGACAGAGAGTCAAGCAATGTAAGGCCAAATCCAACAAAAAAGGAATTACCGGCTAACTAGAATCCAGTAATATACAGTAGCCACTAGGGAGCCTTCTGGTCTCATGTAAGCCCCCCCAGCACATATGGAAAACACAGCTATTCCCTCCAGCAGGGTGTCACAGATGTCTTCCCTCTCCACACACACCCCACACCTGCAGTCAATGTATTGTAGTAGGGCGTTTATTTTATCTATTTATTTCATTTATAGAGCTCACAATTCACCCCAACCGGGGTATCTCCGCGCTATGACTGCCTTTGTCAACCAGGGAGGAGAACATCAAAACAGCGTGGTTTTTAGCAGCTTTCTGAAGGCTAGGTAGTTGGAACAGAGACGTAGGTGGATGGGCAGTTGGTTCCAATATAGTGGGGCCAAATAGGAGAAAGCTTTCCCACCCAACCGAGCTTGTTTTATGCGAGGCATGTGGAGGAGATACTTGCACCCTGAGCGAAGGGTCCTGGATGGTATATATCTGACCAGCTTGTCTGTCAGATATCTTGGTCCCAAGTTGTTTAGAGATTTGTTTAGAGATTTGTAGACAATACAGCAAATCTTGAATTTGATCCTTTTGCGAATAGGTAGCCAATGCAGCTTTTGGAGTAGGGGGAGGAAGGCTGTTCTGGGGGGCGCATTGGTCACTAACCGGGCTGCCGTGTTCTGGACTACCTGCAATTTGTTCAAGGAGGATTCCTTGGCTGAAATCAACAAAGCATTGCAGTAGTCCAGACGGCTTAGGACCAATGCTTGCAACAGGGTTTTCCGCGTGGAGAGCGGAAGTAGGGGGAAGACTCTGCGGAGAAGGCTAAGTGTGTGGAAACAGGCCCCAGTCGTTGTGGTGGCATGCTCCTCTAGGGTTAGCTTCTGGTCAATCCGGACCCCTAGGTTCTTTACCACTTGTTTTGGGGTCGGGCCGGGCCCAGTTCCTCTGGCCACTAGTTGGGCGACCACCTCACTACTGCTTCTCTGAATAACATTATTTCGTTTTTTTCTTCATTCAACTGAAGGAAGTTGTTACTCATCCAATCAGTGATGGCTTTCATGCCTTCCGAAAAGGTGGTCTGGATGTTGGTGTTATTCTTGTCAAAGGAGAGAAGCAGTTGGGTGTCGTCAGCGTAGGAAATAGGAATAAATCCTAAATTCCTTAATAAACCAGCCAATGGAGTAACATATATGTTGAATAGGGTAGGGCTCAAACATGAGCCCTGGGGTACTCCCTTGGTAACACTAGTGGTCTGTGATCTAAAAGGGCCTAGGTTGATGGTTTGGGTTCTTTCAGCCAGAAAATTAGTCATCCATTTTAGTGCGTTCCCCTGGACGCCTATGTCTCTGAGTCTCCCGAGCAGGGTCTGGTGGGAGATGGTGTCAAATGCTGCAGACAGGTCAAGCAGTATTAGGAGCACTGCCTGACCGTTGTCTGCTAGCATTCAGATGTTATCGGTGACTGTCACCAATGCAGACTCCGTACTATGTCTAGGTCGGAATCCTGATTGTGAGGGGTCAAGGCAGTTGGAGGATTCTATAAATTCAGACAAGTGTTTATTAGTGTGCTTCTCTAGAAGTTTACTTAATAAGGGGAGCAAAGAAATAGGACGGTAGTTGGTGACATCTTCTGGGGGGGATTTGGGATTTTTCCTGATGGGAAGAATCTGAGCTGCTTTCCACTACTTGGAGAGCCTGCCTTCCTTCAAGGAGCTGTTTAAAATGGAGCAGATGGGCACAGCAAGTTGCTTGGCGAGCAAGCCGGTGGTCTTGGCTGGAGTTTAGCCAATGCAAGTCCCAGGAGGGTGAACCTGTATCACATTTTGGTCCCGGCTTTCGGGGTTGATAGAACCCCCAATAAGCAGTGCTTAACCGACGCCTCAATTCAGACCCCGTGACATCCTGCATCACTCGTAACACGTCAGACCAATAATCCTGCAACAACACGCAATCCCATGTCATGTGGAGGAGGCATCTCCATCTCTACAGAAATGAAATGGCACTGTCAATTGGGGCCCAGTCGAGGCATTCCTAACCCAGAGACCATGAGAGAGGTGTATATTCTTGGAGTCTTGGGAAGCCTCTCTGCTAGTGGCGTAATAGGACTCCAATTTAGGACTGGCCATGGAAGAAGTCCCCAAGCTTGAAACCATGTGATGTGTCTCCAAACCCAAAGAACATTGCAAGTCTCCAATCGTGGGGACACAGGAGTTTTCTTCAGCGCTGGGTTCATGTCAACAGTGGCTGGTGAATTTTTAAACTGGTAGAATGTGAAGCCAAACAGCAAAGAAAGGGTGTAGCAACCAAGTCCAAACCAACCAGTGAATGACAGAAAGAGAGAGAGAAAAATATGAAATTCTGATGAATTCTTCTAACCACAGATTCCCCACATTTTGAATATCTCTAGGTGTAAGATTGACTCAGAGAAATCTTCAAGCAATGCTTCCGCATGCCAGTAGAAAGTGCCATATTGCTCCAGGGTGACTCTTTACCGCCCCCGAGCTGATCTACATATAAGCACCACCCCTTCTCACTTATGTCAGTTCCTTCCTTTCCATGCCCTTCAACATGGATCTGGAACTCTGCTCCCAATTTTTTATTTTTTTTGGATGGCTCTAAAACTTGCAATCAGTGTACTAGGGAATGATGCTCCCACCAAAAAACTACAGGGTACAAATCATGCCAAGATTGCAGGAAGCAGATGTCGGTCACTGACCTGCACAGTTTTTGTCTGTGGTGCTTGGCCTTCAAGCACAACTGTAAGTCGTGCAACAGGTGTAACCTCATGCACCCAAAGGCGATTTGAGACCAGGAAGCAAAACCCTATGCCGCTGAGCACAAGAAAAGTTGCAGCATAGGTCCTGCTTCAAGTCGTGGGCCCATTTGCGGTCCCAGTCTTGAAGCCACTTCTGTGAAAAAATCACTTCCGGTCAGTCTTCTGGCAAGTCCAAGTCAAAGTCTAGCTATAAGCGTAAAAAGCCAAACTGGAGTTGACCCCATCCCGCCACTCAAAGTCCAGTAAGAAGGCATAAGAATGTCAAGATACGGATCACACCCCTCTAAAGTTCAGTGCATCTGAACAGAACCCCAGTTTCCACAAACCCAGTAGAAACTGGGGTTCTGTTCAGATGCACTGAACATTAGAGGTCAAGAAGTCAAACTGCTCTTCGACTTCACAGCGCCGGTCCAAGTCAACGGATGAGACATAGGGACTATGCCACAAATCTGGGCCCACTCATGCACTCCCCTTGCGGAGCCTCAGTCTGGGTCAACTCCACGCCTCCCTGAACTTCCCGTAGCCAGCGTAACCCCACTGAACTCAAAGTTTTATAGGAACATGCATCCCACATTAGGGCGACAGGACCCCTCTGCAGCGCCTTTGGGCTGCTTCCGAGTTCTGTGAGTGCCCCAACTGGGTTTCTGCCAATGGGTTCGCTCTCAGCACCAGTAGGGCCCCCTGGATCCGTCCCTGGAGCCGGACTGATCCCAGTCACAAATCCACAACTTTCACTGGGGTTCAGGCCCATGGCGCCATTCCCAGTGCCACTGATGCCTTTCGGTGGCAGTAACCCCATAGTCATTCCAGACTCCGATACGGAGCCAGATGAGCGCTGCTTGATGTCGACAGTGGCGCCGACCAGAACCAGACCCTCCAGGTCGGAGATAGTGCCTCCTAGCTTTGATAGGTCCTATGAGAAATATGACTGGGGTAGATCTGAGGATCCCTATGGTTACCCTGATTCCCTTGAAGAACCTTTGGCTAAAGATAACTGGTATGAGTGCCTGGCTGATGCCAGTGATCTGGACCCTTCACCAGACACTGGTCTGGTCTCTCATCCTAGTGTCGCCACGGAGGAAGAGGCCTCCTTTGCTATGGTAGTGTGGGGCCTGGGCCAAGTCCTTCACATGATGATTACACTTTGCCACCATCCCACTCCTGAGGGCCCAGCTTTCCTCATCTAGCATCCTATTCCTGAGTGCCTGTTGGGCAAGGCCTAAACCTCCAAGGTCAATCCTAGGGCTTTCCCTTCCACTCCACCAGACACGGAATCCTAGAGGCTGAATACCTTCGCGAAGAGTACTTTTTCCTTCAGCCTTGCACTGTGTTTGGTGAACACTGCATGCCTCTTGGGCCGAAACAGCCACACGGCGTGGGATTCAGTTGCGCAAGTGCTGCCCATGGTCTTGGAGAGGCCCGAACGATCCTGACCCAGGCTATTGTCGATGGCAGGGACGCAGCAAAGTTCACAATACAATGCGCACTGGACATGACGGACTCGCTGAGCACACCTGGCTGAGATCGACTGCCTTCTTGGGAGATGCCAAGGCATCTGTTATGGACCTGCCCTTCGATGGCATTCACTTGTTCTGCGACAAGGCCGCTTGAGCAGTTTAAGGAGAGTAGTGTCACCGCCTGGTCAATACAGCTCATCATGGCCCCATGCCAGCTGCACCCTTTATTTCGTTCTTACCATGTCTACTGTAGGGACTACCAGCAGTGTCCTTTCCAAAAGAGCCTCCATGGCCAAAAGGAGGCTTTCACAGCCTTTCATGGCCACAGACATGACTTCCACAAGTTCAGTGGGAATCATGGCTATTGATCTGCCCAATCCACCATCTCCTGGCAGCTGCAGCCTCAAAACCCCTTTAGTATGCCCTCACAACAACACAGGAGGCAGGATCATGCACCCCCTGCCCCAGTGGCAAGCCATTACTTCAGACAAGTGGGTGTTCCAGATTGTCTTGTGGGGTTACGCTCTTCCACTTTTAGAGACCCCACTTCCTATGCTACCATCCTCAGATCGGCTGATGGAAGACCACCTTTCCTTGTTTCCCCATGAAGTGCAGGCTCTTTCAGCCAAAGGAGCCAGAGAGAGAGAGTGCCGGCATCAGAAGTAGGTTGTGGTTGCTATTCTTGCTACTTTCTAGTGCCCAAGAAGGACAGAGGCCTCCACCCTAGCTTAGATCTGTGCCCTTTCAAAGCCATCCGGAGGAAGGAGAAATTCAAGATATTAATACTTGCTCAGGGTCTGTCTGCTTTGGACTCTGAAGACTGGATGGTAGCTCTGGACCTGAAGGTTACCTATTTTCACATCCCCTTACTGCAGGTCCATCAGCGTTTCCTGTGATTCATGGTGGGCCAGGAGCATTTCCAGTTCCCTGTGCTTCCCTTTAGTGTTACCAGTGCCCCTTGGGTGTTCACGAAGGTAACAGTGGTGGTTGCAGCATTCCTGTGGAGTTCAGGGTTCCAGTATTCCCCTGCATAGAAGACTGACTCCTGAAGGCAGGCTCACCCCAGACAGTTGTCACCCACCTCCAGACTATGTCAGACCTACTGCATTTGCTAGGGTTCACTATCAACAAGCTGAAGTCACACCTGACTCCTCCTTGGATGCTTGCTTTCATCAGAGCCATTCTGGACTCGGTGCAATTCTGCACCTTCCCTCCAGAGAAGAGAGTCCAGGTAATTCAGGCTATGATCCAGATGTTTCAAACTCGGTCTTGGATTTCGGTGAGACTGACTCTTAGACTGCTGGGTCTGAAAGCCTCCTGCATTCTGCTGGTGAAGTACACTTGATGGCATATGCAGGCTCTGCAGTGGGATCTGAAATCTCAGTGGGCGCAGCATCTGTGGAATCTCTCCGACTTGGTCCAGATCTCGAGGGAGACTGCAAAAGATCTGTAGCGGTGGTTACTGGACAGCGATTGGGTCAATGGCACATCCCTCTCCCTTACCCGCCCAAAGCTGACAGTGGTGACCGGTGCATCACTTCTGGGCTGGGGCAGCCATCTGTGAGTGGTGGAGATCAGACACCTCTGGTCTCTGACGAAGGCTTGGCTTCACATCAATCTTCTGAGGGTGAGGGTGATTCACTTGGCATTGAAAGCTTTCCTGCCTTCCATCAGACGGAAGCTAGTCCAGGTGTTCATGGTCAACACTACCGCCATGTCGTACTGTAACAAGCAGGCCGGAGTGGGGTTGTGGACCTTGTGCCAGGAGGCTCTGTGCCTTTGGACATGGCTGGAATGTCAGGACACTTTCCTGGTTGTACAACACCTGGAGGGATCTTTATACACCAGGGTGGAATAACTCAGCTGTTGTTGCCATGCAAGGTACAAAGGGCGTCTGCATCCAGAGGTGGCTCAAGGTCTCTTTCAGGACTCAGGATAACCTTGACTAGTCCTATTTGTCACCTCTGAGAATGCGCAATGCTTGCACTTTTGCGGGCTGGAGTTTCTAAAGCGGCTCTCTTGGAGATGCATTCTGGCTAGACTGGAATACGGGACTCCTATATGCCTTTCCGCCGATACCTTCTGCCCCTGAGTCCTCAAAAAGATCAGAAGTGACCGGGGCCAAGTCATCCTGGTGGCTCTGGATTGGGTTGGGAGAGTATGGTATCTAGAACTCCTGAGCATGTGCATCCGTCCTCTGATCAGGCTGCACTTTCGAGAGGATGTCCAGTCACAGCAACAGGGCAGGGTCCTGCACCCGAACCACCTTTCTTCATGGAGCTTGAGCGGCGGCAGTTGAGGGTCTTCGACCTTCCTCCTGAGGTCTGCGACATCATCTTGGCAGCCAGGCATCTATCAACAAATACTGTATACTCCTGCCGTTGAGACAAGTTTGTGGCTTGGTGTGCTGAGAAACACATTGACCCACTTTATGCTCCCCTGTCCGAAGTGTTGTTGTTTGTTTTGTCCTTAGCACAGTAGGGCCTTGCTCTGTGCTTTCAGCCATCTCAGCTTCTTTGAGGTAGCCAGATCAACCCTTCCTGTTTAAATCACCCGTTGTGACATGTTTTCCGAAAGGTCCACACCTTTTGTTATGCTCCAATGGGACCTTAATTTGGTTCTGACATTTTTGATGTGTTCTCCATTTGAACCCAACCTGCACTCTTTGACTTTTGACAATAGAAACAGTCTTCCTGGTGGCCATCACATTGGCCTGGAGAGTCAGCGAGCTGCAGGTCTCTTTCTGTTCAACCTCCATATACCAGCTTCTTCCCAGACAAACTGGTTATCTGAACCGTGCCTCCTTTCTGCTGAAGGTTGTGACACCCTTTCATGTCGGCCAAACCATCACGCAGCTTTTTTTCTTTTGTCTACCTCATCCCTCCAAGATGGAAGAGTGATTCCACTGCCTGGACCGTGTGATGGCAATGTCTTTCTATATGGACTGTACCAAGGAACAAAGGGTAGACAACCAACTCTTTGTAGGGTTCACTGGATCGAAAAAGGGAAAAGCAGTGCAGAAATGGACCATCTCCAGATGGATAGTACTCTGTATTAAGATCTGCTACGCATTGGTCAGAAAGCAACCCCAGGAGGGCTTGTGAGCTCACTTCAAATAATCCATTGGCCATAACATGGAGGTTGTTATTACCCCGTTGAATTGCTGCTAAAATTAGACAACAGTGGCCAGAGTATATCTACGTATTTTAAGAATATAGCAACGTATTTTGAAAACTTTGGTAGAGGAGTTTCCTCCATCTAGAATTGGTCCGGTGAAGTTGAGATTTTAACAAGTTGGAAGGTTCTTTACCCTTCTACACACTATCTGTGTGGCAGTTGTCGACCATGATTTGCATACAGGTTGTTGTGGAGCGAGCCGAAGGGGTGTATATATATAGATATATACATATATGATCTCTCTTCTCCATCTTTGGATGAGTCAAACTTCTATGAGGTCTGCCAGGAGTTCTTTTACATGTGAAGAATAAAGAGAACAATTGTGGCTGGGAGTCATCGCTTTACCTGAAGAAGGTGGTAGTCAAATTCTAGAACCCACCGAAATGCGTCGATGCTTTACAAGATTGATACACCAGATCTTTGGGACATTTGTTAATTTATGAGAATCAAATACAAAATACTCCAATTCAACAAATGATCTGGTACAGACTTGTATTTCTCTGATGACATGATAAATTGTCTTTTGTATTCTTCCGCTGTGTTGTTTGTCTAATGAGGGTCTATTGATTATAGAATATTGTGTATTTTGATGAATTCTGTGTAAACTCAAAATGAAGTATGTTTTTTATGCCCCTTTTTAAATGTATTTTTATAAATTGTGGTTTTTAATGTAATGAAACTTTTTGTATTGGGTTTTTAAGAAAATATTATATGTTAAACTGCTAAAATAATTTTGGCCAACACTGTGCACAGATATTTGAATTTATGTTTTGGTGATATTGACTGTACAATTGTGTGTTGAATTAATGAGTTCTGCCAAAGGTTTTTTTTTTTCTTGACCTCACTCCAAATAAGCCAAGGCTGCGTCTACTGCATTAGCTTGCGGAGTTCCTGTCCTGGATATCTGTCAGGCTGCTAAGTTGGCATCTTTGCATACATTTACTAAACACTACTGACTTTTTGGCATAAGTCAGTTCGCAGACCCACCTCCGGGGAGGCATTGCTTTGGTATCTAGTCTAAGGTAAGTGGTCTGCAGCTAGAAGTCACTATTAGATGAATAAGATACTACTCCAGTATTCAATCTTTCATAAATTCACATGCTTGAATCTTCCTCGTCGTCATGGTTGGAGTCCCACAGTAATAATATCAAGCAGTGCCATTTATAAGGATTGAGAACCATTGAGAACTTAAGTGATGTTGGTAACCAATTCACATTGTTTTTAAAGAACCAAATTTCAACCAATCAGAGCACAGAATCTGAAGTACTCCTCCCCTGCAGGGCCACCATACCTCCAATTTCTAACCGCACGTCGTGTGTGAGGGAGTCTCCCTGAGCACAAGTCAGTTTACAGTGCTTCAGTCAACTTTTGACCTTCATTCTCTCAAAATTGAGTAATTTGACCCTACAAGAAATGTTGTTCATCGATGAATCCGCCATCGATGGTCCTATCGTTCGACTGCTGACGCATTGTCAGGAGATCGTTGACAACAACGGCAGCTGCCTTACCAGTGATGACTACAGTGTCGATGACACCGAAGTCGACAACATCGAGAAAGCTAACAACAGCCATTTTGTTGACGAAGTTGTTGGCAGGGATTGTGTCGACAGGGACTTTTACGGCGAAGAAACCAACATCACAGTCGCAGGCACTTCTGAAGAAGACAATTCTTTCCTTGTTGTCTGCACTGTCAATGAGCCCATTAATGACACAAAAGGAGGCAGTATTAATTGCTGCAGAATGGATTCCAGTGAATTTATGCCTGGCTCAGACATCTCCAAGTAAGGTGTCACCACTGCCTCCGTACGTCTCCTGGAGATGGAAGAATCTGGTGATGAAGGACCATTTAAGACAACTTATAATTCCACACAGCTTCATGCCAAATGCCAAGATACTGATGATGACGAACCTGTAAATGACAGCTCAACCTTCACTGAAGAATATTTCTCCTTTCAGGATAGGCAGCAATATGTCTCACATCATTGTGACTTTTTCCAGCAGCATTACCCATATGATGAACCCTATGAGGAACAACATAGCTTGCAGTACGATACAATTTCTGTGCCCATTTAATTAGTAACAGATTTGTGGCACATGTTAAGTGACTATTACAAGAGGTTCCCTGAGGCTAATGCTCCGGCACAACATACTCCAGTGTGTTCTGATATGCCCGGTGTTGCATCGCTTCCCAAAAGCCAATTGGGCTTGCAAGCACAAAAACAAGAGAAAAGTTTTGCCTCCAACTACTATTTGCGATGCTTATTTTGAAAGTGATGCGGATGATCATTAGGGGGAAGTGGAGATTCCTCCGGATCCATCAAGTTCCGGTCAGGAGTGGGATGATTATTTCGCCCCTCTGTCTGCATCGGCCACACCACAACCCGCTAACTCTCCTCCAGAAGACATAGGAGGCTTTAATGAGCTCTTGGAACGGGCTTCTAGACGTTTTAACCAGTCTTTGCCAGTGAAGCAAACAGAATGTTTTCTTTATGGATTCAGCTAGAAAATCTGTTAGACCAATTCCCATTGTTGATCACATTTGGGAGGATCGATTAAAACTTATGAAGAACCCTGGTCTTTTGCATCTTTCGTTCTTCTACTGGAAAAGAAAATATAAAGTGCCAGAAAGTTCACTTACATGTTTCATAGGCCATCCACATCCAGATTCACTGGTGATGCAGGCGGTCCAAAGAAGGTACAGAAATCCTTCTACCCCGTGTTCCGCACCTCTGAACAAAGAAAGCCAATGTCTGGATAACATTGGTAAGTGGTTTTCAGCAATGTCAGCAACATCTATGAGAGCATCTAATGCGCTGGTTATATTAGGAAGGTATGACAGGCAAATTTGGTCAGACACGGCAACATTCATAGAATTTCTACTGGAGGATAAAAGAAAGGAAGCTAAAGAAATATTACAGGAAGGTGAGAGAGGTTCATCTGAAATAATAGATACAGAGATGGATGTGTCTTCGACGGCTTTCAGAAAGATTGCAGGTGCAGCAGTTCTACTCCAACAACGTTGGCTGAGGGCCACTGCCTTTCATTTGGAAGTGCAAGTCTAGATATTAGACATGCCTTTTGATGATGAAAATCTTTTTAGAAAGCATGTTGATGATACCCTCCAATCTATTAAAATAGACACTGATACGGCACGTTCTTTGGGAACATTAGAACAGCATCGTTTTCAGCCCTTTTGGGGAGGCAGAGGAAGAGGCCAATGTATGCACAGAGCTTTTTACCAAGCTTATAGATATCAACCCTATCCCCAATTTGAACAGGAATATCGTCCACAATACGCCTCACAATAACAATACAGAACAACTCCAGCAGTGACATACTCACAACAGCCTGCTCATGGACAGCCTCCGACTGGGGGGAAAGGCCAAGAGGCCTCCATACATCAGTGACAATTTGCAAGCACTATTCACCTCAGGCTCTCCGCAGCAACATCTGAAAAGAGAACTTTCCACCTATTGCAATTATTGGAAGAACATCTTTTCAGACAAATGGGTGTTGGATGTAATACAGCACGGTCACATCCTAGAATTTATTCAAAAGCCTCCCAGACACCATTCTCGCAAGAGGTCTCATGAACATCTAGGTCTGTTAAAAAAAGGAAATTCTATTGCGTGTCTCCAAGGGTGCGACAGAGAGGATTCCGCACGTACATCAGAACAAGGGCTTCTACTCCAAATTCTTCCTTATCAAGAAAAAGTCCAGGAAATGGAGACAATTTATGCATATGAGACTTTTGAACAAATACATAAAGAAACAGTCTTTCAGAATGCAGGCTTTACAGGAGATTTGACAGCTACTAAGCATGGGAGATTACATGACATCACTAAATCTCCTGGATGCATACTTCCACATCCCTATACATGTAAAGTATCGGAAATACCTAAGGTTTGATTTGGTAGCGTGCCATTACCGAATCAAAGTTCTTCGCTTTGGGCTTCGATTGAATCCCAGAGTTTTCACAAAATGCATGGCCCTGGTGGCTGTGTTCTTGAGAAGAAACGATCACCAGGTGTTTCCATACTTGGATAACTGGCTTATCTGAGGCCCCTTGTTCTGCTCAGCAAAAAGATCTACTTTAGCCTGCCTTCAGTTGTTCAAAACATTAGGTCTAAAATTAAACAGAGAAAAGCCATCACTAATGCCATCTAGATTGTCAGTTTTCCTGGGAGCAATTCTGGATACAAAAGCTACCAAAGCTTATTCAGTGTTAGAAAGAATTCAACTCGTAATGGCATTAACAACTTCCCTTTGAAAAAGAAAGTTCGTTTCTGTTCAGACATTCAAATCAATGTTGGGAATGATGTCTTCTTGCATTCTGTAAATTCCAAATTGCTGACTCAGGTTGAGACTGTTGCAGGAACAATTGGATGCGCAATGGATTCAGTTGCAGGGAACATTTGAAGACACAATCAACATTACTGCAACTATGAGGCTAGAGATTGCACTGTGGGGAAGAAAAGAAAATATCTCTGTGGGCCTATCCTTCATCTCAGTGCATCCCCACTTTATAATTACGATGGATGCTTCCTTGGAGGGTTGGGGAACTCATTTTCAAGACCTGGAGATTCATGGCAAATTGTCTTCTCAAGAAGCAAGAATGCACATCAACCTCCTTGGGTTGAAGGCAGATTTCTTAGGTCTCCAATCCATTTGTCGCAGAATACGCAATTCCACTGTCTTGGTATGAACAGACAATACCACAACCATGTTCTATCTCATCAAACGAGGAGGAACGAAATTGACGATTTTGTCTACGCAAGCCCAGCAAATATGGAAATGATTGCTTATTCAGAACATTTCCTTGAATATCAGATTTGGGCAGGTACCAGCTTTTATACGATGGAAGCTGGTTTGGCAATCCAGTTTGGATATATATAAGTGTCCCTTCTGTTTAGGGGGACCATTTACTTTTTTGCACTTACTTATAACTTATTCTTGTTTTGCTGCTAGTAAAAGAACATTGTTGTTACCGACCTTCAGAATGAATCAGATCCACTACACAAAGGGTCTAATGCAATCAATTTTAAGATGCAATAATATACCTTTGTGTTATGCAGTTGGGATATTCTTGTCCGTTGTTTATGATCAACTAATCTAGCAGATAGTTTCCTGCATTAGGGATATGGAACGGGTATGTTGATGTTGATAGGTTTTAGCTACACCCTTAATGTATGAAAGGGAATTCAACAGTATTTTGTAAAATAGCACATGAATCTTGCACCTTTTCTTTGCATTATTTTTCATATAGATAATAGCATTTTTGTACATTAATAATGGATTAGTCTTAGTATGGACAAGTTTCGTGTCTGTTTTGATTAAATGCCCATGGCCTTAAGATGATTGTAGAATTTTAATTATTCCTGTATTATCATTGATTATTTATGAATATATGAAATGGTTTTAGTACATAGTGAATTGTTTATCCAGTGTCTATCCTGCCTACTTCCTCAAAAAAGTTAACAATTATATTTATAATACTATTGAGTAAGTGAGCATTGCAGTGGCCAGGAATTTCACACCTTTTTAGCATTATTTTGCCCATATGTAACAGCGTTCTTGCACATTAATAACTGATTAGTCATAGTATATACAAATTTAGTATCTGTTTTTGAATAAATGACCAGGATTTTAAGCTGATTGTAGAATTATTATTATTCCTGTATTATTATTGATAATTTATGAATATTTGAAATGGTTTTAGTACAAGGTGAACTGTTTATCCAGTGTCTATCCTGCCTACTTCCTTAAAAAGTTAACAGTAATTGTATTTATAATATTATTGATAAAGTGATCATCACGGGGGATTGTAGTTTGTTTGGAAATAAGACTGAAGAAGTATTCCTGCCATGAGGGAGTTAGTTCAGTTGATTTATTATGGATAGGAAATAGGAGTGATTTTAATGTTTTTTTTTAGATCGGGTAGAGGATAAAATGAATATCTGCAGATTTTAATTGTTAATATGTGGGTGAGTAAAGTACGTTAGTAACACATTTTGTATTGTAATAGTATACGTTTTAATACGGTTTGTGGTTTTTTATATTATTTTTGTACTTGAACTGTTTGTATTGCCTTTTTAGGCATGATATCAAACTGTCAATAAAACTGAAACAACATTTCCTTACAAATGGAGCACCCCTGGAGTGGAAAACGAATGGGCAAATTCTCTGAGCCAGAACATTGAGACAGTGTCAAAAATGGGAATTAAATCATCAACAGTTACTAAAAACTTTCAAACAATGGGGAACCCCAAATTTGGATCACTTTGCAACTCTTCAGAACAAAAAATGCAAGATGTTCACTAGCAGACTTCCTCAGAGTAAATCATGGGGAAACACATTTGTTTTGGCCTGGACAGGAATGTTCGCTTATGCCTTTCCTCCTTTTCCTCTAATTCCCAAGGTTATTCAAAAAATGAAACAAGAACCGTGCCACCTCATTCTGATAGCTCAAGCATGGCCAAGGCAATATTGGTTCACAGAGCTTCTTCTCCTATCAGAATGTCCACATATTCAGCTCAAACCAACAGCCAACCTCATTTCCATGAAAAAAGCTCAGATTGTTCATCCACAGATACAATCGCACAACTTATCAGCTTGGCTCCTCACAACAATGAATTCGGATCATTGAATATACCAGAGGAATGTAAAGCAATTCTAGAGCAACCTCGAGCGGATGCCAAGAGTAAATCCTAAAAAGCGAAATGGAAAAGGTTCTGTTATTGATGTGCAAATAATGATCTACACCCTTTTACATCCTCTCCAGAACGGATTTTATCTTACCTATGCCACTTAGCAAGGTCAGGTCTAGCTCATAATTCGATAAAAATTAATCTGGCAGCTATATCAAGATTTCGGAAACAAAGTGGAAACGTTTCTCTCTGGTCTAATAGACTGATCAAGGAAGTCATGAAAGGTCTCTTCAAAGCCTACTCCTCCATTAAAGAGTCCTCCAGTGACCTCGCAGTTGAATAAGGTTCTATCACAGCTGATGAGAAGTCCATTTGAACCTATTCATAAGGCAGAAATAGAATACGTATTGTGGAAAATGGCCCTTCTCTTTGCTCTCATCTCAGGTAGACGAATAAGTGAAATACAAGCTTTTATGGTTAATGAACCCTATTTACAATTGAAAGACGACAGGGTGATACTGAGAACTAATCCTAAATTCATTCCAAAAGATCCAACTTTGTTTCACGTGAACAAACCAGTTGTTTTGGCGACATTCTTCAAAAACTCTTTGACCACAGCTGAAAGATTCCTGCATTCTTTGGACGTCAGAAACTGTTTAAAATTTCATATAGAGAGAACAAAGACTTTTAGAAAATCCAACCAGCTACTGATAGCATTTGCCCTGCCTAGACATGGTTGCACTGTATCACGAAGCAGTATAGCTCAATGGGTATCTGAAGCCATTGCCTTTTGCCATGACAAAGCAGGAAGGCCATTGGCCACGAAAGTTAAAGTACATTCCACAAAAAAACTGGCCACATCTACAACCCTGTTTGCTGGGGTTTCTTTGCTGGACATTTGCAGAGCAGCAACGTGGTCTAAAGTCCATACTTTCACCAAGCATTATTGTTTGGATTCTTCTTGAAAATACTGCTGTTGGACAAGCAGTCTATCATTGCCTTTTTCAATAAAGTATAGAATTGTTGTTTACTACATATCAAGGTATGCTTTATGTTTAAACTTTTATATTTGGAGAAGGAAATGTTAATTGTAGCATTATAATTAGCGTTCAAGTATGGTCATTTTTTACATCAAATTGGTTTGCCATACCCACCACCTCTCATTTGCTTAGTACTGCTTACTAATCTGATTCGAGCATGTGCAGCTATGAAAGATTCAATTTTGGAGAAGAAACAAGTTAATTCCCTGTATGCTATGGTTCTCCAGTATTGATATATTTCATAGAATCACATGCGACCCTCCCTCCTCCCCATCGGGGCTCCCCACTCAGAACACCTCTTACATTCATCTTGTACACTTGTGCTTGAAATATGAGGTATGGTGGCCCTACAGGACAAGAGTGCTTCAGGGTCTGTGCTCTGATTGGTTGAAATTTGGTTCTTTTTAAACAATGTGAATTGGTTACCAATGTCACTTAACTTCTCTATGGTTTTCAATGCTTATATATGGCACTGCTTGTTATTATTACTGTGAAACTGCCACCATGATGACGGGGAAGATTCAAGCATGTGAATCTATGAATGGTATCAATACTAAAGAACCACACTGTACAGGTAAGGAACTTGTTTCTTACCTTTCATAACGTCTTATCTGGTAGAGACTCTAGGCCTGGTTTAGTTCTTGGTGGACGGATTATTCCATCACACCAGTGATGGATATTCCGTCCGCCGAAATATAAATCCCATTATATCCTTAGGGATTTATATTTCGGCGGACAGGATATTCGTCACCGTTGTGACGTAGTAACCCGTCCGCCAAGATCTAAATCAGGCCCTCTGTCTAGCCACAGATTCCTTACCGACTCTCCCATTCTCCCCATCCTGCGACCTGTCCTTTTCCACCTATAAATATCCTTTTAGATCCTTAGAATCTGCACACTGGTCATTGACCTTCTGTTGTGGCTCCGTGCTTCTGGCACGGAAACAGTCACGAACTGAAGTCAGTGTGCTAGAGTGGCGCCTATATAGGCACCACGCACATCACTTTTGGCACAGGCGATGCCTATGATGCAGACATGGAGCCATTTGACACCACCTACCGGTGCCTAGGAGTACTACTCAGGATTTTTCGGATCTAGTCTGACGCCTCGAGTATATTCTAAGGTAAGGAATCTGCGGCTAGATAGAGTCTCTACCAGATAAGGGGTTACCAAAGGTAAGTAAATTGTTCTTACAGGAGACACCAGGATAAGGGGACCCTCCCTGTTGGTTGAACTAGATCTGCCACCATCAGTGTCAACAATTCTGCACCTTGGAGCTTCCTCCAAGGTGCTTGTTAGGAGTTGCATCATGGCAGGAATGGAAAGACGAATTTCAGTATATATTTCCATGACCATCTCTCCTGCCTTATTTATGAGGAAGATCAAGAGATACCGGGGCCAAGTAATTCTCATTGCCCTGGACTGGGACAAGAGAGTGTCGTATCCAATGCTCCTGAGCATTTGTTCTCTGATCAAGCTTCCACTTCGGAGGACATCCTGGCTTAGCAACAAGCAGGATCCTGCATTCGAAGTCCGACACTTACACCTCCATCCATGGAGATTGAGCGACTAAAGCTAAATGCGTTTGACTTGCCAATGTTGTGGAATCCTACTTAAAATGAATACAAACTCCGTCAGCACATATGATGAAAGGGAAAAATGTATTATAATACGTGCAGCATGGGGACAGTCAGCCAGCAGCCAAGTGTCCTAAAAACAGAAGTCTGACACAATCTTTTACTGTCTAAAACCACAAAAGGCTTTGCATTACATGTCCAATAAAATCACAAGAATAAGACAGTTTCTTAGAAATGATGGATCGAGGTGTCACAGGTTACATAATTATTGAACACCAGGCCAATCAGGAGAGGCCAACACTGTGTGACACCTGCATGGTGTAAGATGGTCGGGTTCTTGCTACCCATGTGTCCTTTGATTGTGACTGTTGGAATGTTCCAAGCTAATGCAATACACTAGAAACAGTAATTGTGTCTGTAACATTTGTAGTAGTTGTTCAATCAGGGACACATAAGCTTTGCCACTTTTAAATATGGTGTGGCCAAATGCCTGTTGCTAAGCTAGCATTCTCCAGTATTGTATCTTTGATAGATTCACATGCTTGAATCTTCCCCGTCGTCATGGTGGGAGTCCCATGGTAACAGTAAAATGGCAGTATTAAAACTTAACATTCAAATGCCCATAAGAATTCACTAGCTTTAGCAACCTATTACCATTGTTATAAAACATCCAAACTCTAGCCAATCAGAGCGTAGACCATAGAATCTCCTTACCCTGCAGGGCCACCATACCTCAGATTTCTTACCACACGTCGTGTGTTAGGGAGTCTCCCTGAGCTCTGCTCAGTCACAGTGTTTCTAATGTTGCCCTTTTGAACTCCAGCTAGCTGTTCTTCTCTACACTTCATATTTATTCTAGGGTACTAGTCAGGAGTGTGAGTACCTATTTTTCTTCATCATGTCAGAGTCTAAAAAAGGGTTGTTTAGGCCCTATAAGACTTGTGAAAAGTCCAGACTTTATTCTGAGGACCCACATAAAGAGTGTCTCTACTGTCTATATCCAGAGGGCAAGCCCAGAGAATGCAAGTACTGTCATACTTTTTCTTCAAAAACACTCAAGGACCGTGTTGCAAAGGTTGCAAAGGAAAAAAGCAGCAAAGGACTCTGACTCTGAGGAAAAGCACCATACCTCCTCTAAGAAGAGAAAAGCAGAAGGAACTTTTTCATTGCTTAAGGACCCTAAAAAGTCCAGATCTCAAAGTAAGGAGAGGGTTGAGGAGAAAAGAGTGAAAAAGACCAGCCCGGTCCCTCCTCATCGTCTCGCCAGAGGTCGGGTTCTGCCCCTCCGTCGATGCCTCTCACTCCTTCCAGAGATTCTTCAGCTGACAGAAAACGCTCGTCGACGGGCCCGTCGACGAAGAAATCACCGTCTATGACCTCCGGCTCCACTTTAGCAGGCGCTCCGTCGACGGTTTCATCAGCGACACCTACTACGATGTCGGTCAAGACGACGACAGCGGCAGCGTCGACGACAGCAGTGGTGGTTTCACCGTCGTCGGCTGCGGTTAGGCCATCTCCGTCGGCGACAGCTTCACCATCAACGGTCCAGCAAGTTCCTTCACCGTCGAAGACTATTCAACCGCTGCAGTCTGTTGTCCCGTCGACGATACCGTTGGCTATCCCGTCAGCGATCCCGTCTACGACCCTGTCGATACCCCGTCGACAAGGGAAAAAATGTGTCTGTTTCTAAAACCGACGCCTTCCCTTATGCAGGATTATTCAAACGTTTCTCCTCTGCCTCCTACTTGCCTTCTAGATTTTCAGGAGTCTGAAGATGATGGGCCTTTCAGTCCTGCTTACAGACCTTCGCAACTCCGAGTTAAGTGCCAGGACTCAGAGGAAGAAGAGATGATGGATGATCCATCCACGTTTTTGGAGGGGGACTATTCTTTTTCGTATACGGGACGTCCTACTTCCCAACGCTTGGACGCTTTCCAAGAACACTATCCTTATGAAGAGCAGGAAGAGCAAACTCAAGAACCCTCCATAAATATCCCGGTGTCTTTGGTGTCTGATCTTCGGCTAATGCTGAATGACTATTATAGGAGATTTCCTGATGCAAATTCTGCTCCACCTCCACCTCCCGTTCAGGAAGCCACCACTCCTGTATTGCGGGTAGTACCTCCGTTGCAGAAGAGCAAGACTGTAGCGCCTCCTGTGCAAGTTCCAGCGCAAAGTCAGGATGATGACGACCAGCAGGTAGAAGAAGGGGAATTACAGTTGGACCAGGATGTCCATGACGAGTGGGACGACTATGTGGCTCCCACTCCACCTTCTCCTACCCCGCCTCCAGCCGACTCTCCGGCTGCAGATATCAGCGGGTTTCACAATCTGCTAGAGCAAGCTTCCAGGCGCTTTGACCTTCCCATGCCTCTCAAGCAGACAGAGTGTTTTTTATACGATTTCAAGCCTGCTATGCAACGCTCCTCTCGCTACATTCCCATTGTAGACTTCTTATGGCAAGAAGGCCTGAAATTGATAACAACGCCAGCTTCTATTCCGGTTGTGGTACCGAAGTTAGACAAGAAGTACAAGGCTCCTGAGGACTCTCCTGCATGCCTAATTGGGCACCCCCGGCCTGATTCAGTCATTACGCAGGCAGCTCAAAGGAGGTCGAAGAACCCTTCCTCTCCGTGTACGGCTCCACCTGACAAGGAAGGGCCCCGATTGGACAACATCGGCAAAAGGTTCTCTGCTTTGGCAGCCACTGCCATTAGAGCCTCCAATGCCTTGGCTATTCTTGGAAGGTATGACCACCAGATGTGGTCCGACATCTCGGCTTTGCTGGAATTCCTTCCTGAGGATAAAAGTAAAGAGGCACGGGAGGTGCTGTCAGAAGGAGAAAAAGCCTCTTCAGAAATGATTGATGTGGCTATGGACGTTTCGTTGACGGCCTTCAGACAGATGGCGGGAACAGTGGTATTGAGACGGCAAGGGTGGCTAAAGGCTACGGCGTTTCGACCGGAGGTTCAGGCTAAAACTTTGGACATGCCATTCGACGGCGAATTTCTCTTTGGAAAACATGTAGGTGAAGCGTTGCAATCAATAAAAGCGGATACGGAGACAGCTAAATCTTTAGCTTACCTACAACAAAAAAGATTTACTTCCTTCCGAGGCAGTGGCAGAGGTCAATATCTCTCTCGCCCCCAGTTTCAACAGCGTCTCCAGCTGTATCATCAACAGGGCTTTCATGCCCAGTACTCTTCTCAGCCCTTTCGGCAAACCTCAACACCTGCCTAGTCTAGACCATCAGCACATTGACGCCCACCATCAGGAGGTAGGGCTCATGACTCCAGCAAGAGACAATGAGGATCCACAGGCCCCTGCTATCGTAGTCCCACTTCAATTCGGCCTCGTTTGCTCCAAATTCATCAATCAATGGAAGCTTATATGTTCCGACAAATGGGTGTTAGACGTATTTCACCACGGCCACAGCCTTGAATTTGTTCAACAGCCTCCGTATGTGCCTCCGTGAAGGACTTCCCATCGTCATCTCTGAATTCTCAAGAAGGAGATCCAATTGCTCTTAACCAAGCAGGCAATCGAAGAAGTGCCGCCCAAACAACACAATCTGGGGTTCTATTCCCACTTCTTCTTGATAAAGAAAAAGACGGGAAAATGGAGGCAGATAATGGATTAAAGGTCATTGAACAAGTTCATCGAATCCCAACCCTTCAGAATGTTATCGCTCCAGGAAATTCTGCTTCTAATGGATACAGGGGACTATATGTCTTCGCTGAATCTTCTGGATGCATCTTTTCACATTCCCATTCACCCAAAACATCATCGTTTTCTGAGGTTCGAGGTGGCAGGGTGCCATTATCAATTCAGAGTACTGCCATTTGGGCTGAAGTCAGCTCCAAGAGTCTTCACCAAGTGCTTGGCTCCAGTGGCGGCCTTTCTATGGTGAGCCGGTCACCAGGGATTCCCTTATCTGGACGACTGGTTGGTCAAGGCCCCATCGCTCCAAGCCGCCAGAAGATCGACGGACGCCTGTGTTCGACTCTTTCACTCCTTGGGGCTCAGAATCAACCAGGAGAAGTCCTCCCTGGCTCCCTCCAGGTCAATAGTGTTTCTAGGAGTAACTCTGGACACTACGCTCTCAAAAGCATTTCCCACAAAAGAAAGAATCTTACTACTGCAAAGGACAGTGAAGTGTCTGTCCGCAAAAAAGTACGTTTCAGTAAGGACATACAAATCAATGCTAGGGATGATGTCATCCTGTATCCCGCTGATTCCGAACTGTCGCCTAAGGATGAGGCCCCTCCAAGAGGAGCTCGACGCTAATGGAGGTAATCTCGAGGCTCATTTGAGGACGTCATATCAATCACTCCGAGGATGGTCTCAGCAATGTCCTGGCGGATGGTCAGAGACAATCTTTCCCAAGGCCTCTCTTTCCTCACGACAAAACCAAAGTTGGTCATGACATCGAATGCTTCCATGGACGGATGGGGGGCCCACCTGCAAGGACTGCAGGTCCACAGAAGATGGTCGGCTCAGGAACTACAGTGTCACATAAATCTCTTGGAACTCAAGGCGGTCTTTCTAGGACGCCAAGCATTTCTGCCAAGAATCAGGAAGTCCTCGATCCTGATTCATACGGACAACACCACCACCATGTTCTATCTGCTGAAGCAAGGTGGGACAAGGTCTCAGGCTCTCTCAATCCTGGCTCAGCAAATCTGAGAATGGTTGATAGCCCATGAAATATTGATACAGGTTAAGCATGTCCCAGGTGTCCAGAAGGATTGGGCCGATTCCCTCAGCAGGGACACAAGAGTGTCACGAGTGGGAACTAAACAACGAACAGTTGCAAAGGGTTTTTCGCTGCTGGGGGTTTCCAACCCTAGATCTGTTTGCTACATCACTCAACAAAAAATGCAGATTCTCCGCCAGCAGGTTCCCTCAGCCAGGCTCTCTGGGAAATGCCTTCCACTTCTCTTGGGAGGGAGCGTTCGCCTACGCATTCCCTCCGTTTCTCTCATTCCGAACGTTCTGCAAAAGATCAAACGGGAACCTTGCTGTGTCATCCTGATCGCCCCGGCGTGGGTGTGACAGTACTGGTTCACAGAGCTGTTTCGCCTATCAAGGTTTTCTCCAATTCTCTTCCAACCAAAAGAAAATCTCCTCTCTATGAGCCAGGGTCAAGTAATTCATCCTCAAGTCCGCACACTCAACTTGTTGGCTTGGCTCCTCATGACACAGAGTTCAGACAACTAGCGATTTCTGAGGAATGTCAGACACTACTGCAGAATGCTGGAGCTCCTTCCACGATCAAATGTTACTCTGCCAAGTGGAAAAGATTCTGTAAATGGTGTGCCACAAACTCTTTTGATCCTCTTACTTTGCCACCTGAGGACTTTTTGCCTTATCACTTATCTCTTTCCAAGGCTGGCCTGGCGCATGCGTCCATCAAAGTGCACCTAGCGGCAATCTCCAGGTACAGAAGATGTTCTGGTTCTTCGTCCCTGTGGTCTAATAGGCTGATAAAATAGTTCAAGAGAGGACTTTTCAGGGTCTATCCTCCAGTAAGACCTCATCCAGTGCTGTGGCAATTAAATAATGTTCTGTCACAACTTATGAAATCACTGTTTGAACCTATTCACAAGTGCAACTTAAAGTACCTCTCTTGGAAGGTGGCTTTCTTGTTAGCCATCACATCAGCAAGATGCATTAGTGAAATTCAAGCCTTCACAACAATGGAGCCCTACCTGCAATTCTTTACAGACAAAGTAATTCTCCGGACAAACCCATCTTTTATTCTCAAGGTGCCTTCTGCATTTCATCTAAATGAGCCAATGGTTTTGCCCTCTTTCTTTGCAGCTCCTTCTTCGCCAGCTGAGAGGGCACTCCATTCTCTGGACATTAAGCGATGTCTAAAATTCTACTTGCAAAGCACTCAACCTTTCAGAAAATCTACTCAGTTACTTGTTGCCTTCTCTGCCCCTAGGAAGGGTCAGGCTTTGACGCGTGCATCTATCGCTCGCTGGGTCTCATCGGCTACTCTCTTTTGTCATGAGAGGGCTGGCTGCCCTCTGGTTGCCAAAGCCAGAGCGCACTCAACACGTAAGGTGGCAGCTTCCTCCGCACTGTTCGCTGGAGTGTCCTTGCCTGATATCTGCAGGGCAGCGACATGGGAGAACGTCCATACCTTCACAAAGCATTACTGCCTGGATGCCTGGCAGAAGGCGGATGTGGCAGTTGGTCAAGCTACTTTGCGACGTTTATTCGCATAAGGTATGATATTCTAAGTTTCTTCTTTACAATATAAGTGTACTGTTGTTATGATGGTATTTTATTTGTTCTCGAATAGTTTTCTATTTTATATTTTAGCATTCATATGCATTATTGCGGGTTCATGTTAGATGCTCTTTTTAATTACCTTAAGTGGTTAGTTTTTTGGGTCGCATGGTAGGATGGTTCACCTTACCCGCCGCCTCTGACACTTTGGTACTGCTTACTATTCTGATTCACGCATGTGAATCTATAAAAGATACAATACTGGAGAAAAAACAAGTTACTTACCTGTACACTGTGGTTCTCCAGTATTGATATCTTTTATAGATTCACATT
Source organism: Calotriton arnoldi (assembly GCA_963921515.1). Lineage (NCBI taxonomy): Eukaryota > Metazoa > Chordata > Amphibia > Caudata > Salamandridae > Calotriton > Calotriton arnoldi. The sequence continues at coordinate 3,706,015 of CAWUFW010000548.1, forward strand.
CAACCCTCTCTCCTCCCCTTTTCAGGTTCACCTTCCATACCTCTTTTATTACCTTGTGGCACTCATGCTCGAAATATGAGGTATGGTGGCCCTGCAGGAGAAGGAGGTTCTATGGTCTATGCTCTGATTGGCTAGAGTTTGGATGTTTTATAACAATGGTAATAGGTTGCTAAAGCTAGTGAATTCTTATGTGCAGTTGAATGTTAAGTTTTAATACTGCTATTTTACTGTTACCGTGGGACTCCCACCATGACGACGGGGAAAATTCAAGCATGTGAATCTATAAAAGATATCAATACTGGAGAACCACAGTGTACAGGTAAGTAACTTGTTTTTTATGTGCCATATGGATGGTGTCCTTGAGCAAGCCTTGCATTGCGATACCAACTTTCTTACAGTAAAGTAGATCAGTTCACCCAGAGTCATTTCTTTACTGCAAACATTCTACAGGCCATCAATAGTTATTGAGTATCACAGAGCTGGTCAGGCTGTTGGCATTAGGGAGCACTAAAAGATGGCTTCCACATTCCCGCCTTCTGCTACTCAGTCACTAACCTCTACCCTATCTCATTCTTTATCATCATTTCCATGCCCTCTTCTCCAATGTCATTCCTAGTGAGGCATGTATTTGATGTAGTGCTTCTTGCCAAACAGTGTCCACAATGACTTATTAGTGCAGGTAGGCATGCAGGGCATACCTGGTTCATTATGCATAGCTTAACCAACAGTGCTAGTCCTATTATTATTGCTTACAGTATCCATGACTCCCAGCCCTTGAACCATGTTAGCGCTTGTTGCCATAGGCACCCTGGTGTGTATGCCATGTGCTTCATCTTTCACTTCCTTTATCTTATTGGTCGACCTGTTTATGTTGCCGCTGTTATCCGGAATGTAGGAACAGTAAGTCTGATGGATGACCTGGCACACCCCTCTTTCCTTGGCCAGAATGAGGTCTAAAGCAATGCGGTTTTGAATAACTACCGCCCTCATGGTAGTAAGCTCCTCTGTAATGTTACCCAAAGCTGCAGCTGTTGAACGTTCCAAATCTTCAATCATCCTGGGCAACTGATGTATCCTATAGGTTGTGTATACCACCCCCATACCAGGCATTATTACTGCAAAGCCTGTCATCAGATTGTCTTACCATTCCGCCGTCCTTTTGCTCCTCCCTGGGCGGTGACCTTGGTGTTGTGCTTGTAATAGCAGGATGAAGGCAAGGTAGCAACTGCCGTACCATCCTTGGGGCAAATAGAAATATGCCCACTGACCGCAGATGAAAAACAATCCCTTGTGTCCCTCTAAACCTGGTGTGGACCGCAGTGGGCCCTTTCTCGCTCTTGACATTCTTATATGGTGTGAGCACTTACTCTCGCCCACAAAAACAGCTGGCCTGTCTATGTTCCTATCCCTAGCGCTATGTTGTTTCGTCTCTCACATTCCTTCCATCCCGCCTCATCCCCACCCCCACCAAATTCCTTGATGGTACACCAAAACATACATTTCTTCCATTCTTCCTGTGCCCCCACTAGTTGCTGTATTGTATATGGGACCTTTATAACGTCTAGGGTATCTGGGGCTTCCTGTTGCCCATATTTGGCATTTTGCATGCAGGAAGGAGCAGTGGTCTGTTGTTCTACTCTGAACGTTGGTATTTTGGGCTCCTCACCTTTCTGCTTCCCTGAAGGGTTCCATCCTGCCTGTCCTCCAACTCCCTCTCCTCCTTTCTTGGGCTTTTGTCAAACGCTTCTAGAAGTATCTGCTTTTTTTTAGTTGGCCGCATGTTCATGCAGGGTAGTTTCCTTGGCCTAGGGGCAGTAGTTGGTCGCCCAGCAGAAGCCCTGTTATCTTTCCTGGTGCGTCCTACCGTTATTGACATGTTGTGTTGTCTGATGAGCATGTCCCTTACTAGGGGGCAGCCTACATATTTTGAAAGCGGTGTGACATTGTAGCTCATTTTGTCCCCTGTACCTGTTGGCAGATGTGTGCAGACATAACATCCCTATATGTTCATTATATGTACATACATTTTCAACATTTCTACATATTTGTTGCCTTAGTACTCTTCCTAAATCTTTTTCTCCTCTCGTCCTCCACCCCCAACTTCCCCCATTCTATCAACCTCTGTCAAGTTAAGTCTGGGCGCGTCGTACATTATCTCAGTATTGTTCACATCAGTCCCTGGTCCATTAAGTAATAGTATGGAAATCTGGTCAGAGAATATTATCAGTACTGTAGCTATTGTGACCCCTGGAACAGGGGTGCAGATAACTGCCAACACCCATGGCCACTTTCTTTCTTTCCTTTTGGCATCATCCTTGTGTTCTGCTGAGCTGTGATGAGGAAAGGAGAGTATCCTTAGATGACGACGATCAATCTGTGTATCTACCTAGCGGGTCCCACGCTTCTAATGAGGTGGGCCCCAGCACCTTTGGTGCCAAAATACGATGAGAAGTTAATCTTCTTTGTCTGTGGTTCCCCCGTTGTGCAGCATCAGAGGTTGACCAGCACTTAATGCCTACCGGAACTTTGTTTAAAGAAACAGGGCCCGCTTGCATACCTGATCCTTTGGTGGTGTGCAGCACAAGCAGCCCTTTTTAGCTCCTATTTGCTGCTTTGGTAGAGCAGAGGTTTTTTCTGCTGGATGCCGCCGGAGCTGCTGGTGGTGCCGTTGGTGCTTGATGTTCTTGTTCAGGTCCTGATGATTTCTTGGTGTGGGAGCTGTGGGTCCAGGAGGACAGCCGCTCGCATTTGACGGCGGTGGCAGTTGTCAGGAGCACCTGGTAGGGGCCTTTCCACCTTGGTTGGAGGCAGTGTTGTCTGGTGTGGGCTTTGACCCAGACCAAGTCTCCCGGCTAGAGCCCGTGGGCTGGTGGTGTGTCTACTTCCGGAAGAGCCTGCAGAACCAGACAATGATGAAAACGCAATGTCTGTTAGTTTCTTATAGTAGTACAACAGCAAATCATCCGATATTGACAGTGGAGCAATAGACATGTGGCCTGGAATGTTCATGGGACAGCTAAAACAGAATCTCATGTGGGCTCAGTTTTGTCTCTTTGTCAGGAGTGCTTCTCATTGCCAACAGGTCTAGTGGTAGTGCATCTACCCAGGATAGTTCAGTGGATGCACAAATCTTCCCTATTTTGTTTTTAAGCACACCATTCCTCCTCTCCACTGCTCCAGCTGCTGGGGGTGATACGCACGATGCAACTTTTGTGTAACCTCAGGCCCTCTGCATATTACCCCGATCACATGGGAAAGGAACGCATGTCCATTGTCAGAGCTCAGGAGTGCTGGTACCCCAAAACGTGGAATCAGTTCTTTCAAAAGACATTTGGCAACAGTTTGTGCATCACAGTTCTTTGTTGGGTATGCCTCAGTCCACTTACTGAACATACACACGATGACCAAGACATACTTGTACTTGTGTGTGAGGGGCATATCTATGAAGTCCATCTGCAAACTTTCAAAAGGCCCATGTGGAGGTGGAAAGTGACCAGGTGCTGTCGGTGTACCCTTCCCAGTGTTGTATTGTGCACAAACAGTACATTGTCTGCAAAGTCATTCTGCTGTCTGACGGAATTTGGTGTTTTATCAACATTGGGAAAACAAGCGGATCACACCATCTCAGCCCACATGCGAGGGACCATGAAAGAGGTGGACCATGGCATTGATAGAGGCAAACATATTTTACCATTGGGACCTGTCCACAATCCCTCTTCTGTCTGCACACATCCGCCCTTTCTCCACTCCTCTTTTTCTCCCTCCTCAGCCTGTCCCTGAATGTGTTTAGAGTCAAAATACATGAAATCATCTTTTATTTGGATCACCTGTGTGGGTTGTGTTATCTGAACCATTGCAACTTTGCAGCCTGTCAGCTCTATTCTCTTTGCTTTCCCATCAATGAAAGTATTGCCCTTTGAAACATAGTCCTTAGATGAGGTGTACGCTGCATATTTCACTATGGGTACCGTTTCTGGTAATAGCAAGGCCTGTAGAAGATGAGCAATAAGTGCTGCATGTTGTAGTTGCTGGCCAGTTGAAGTGAGAAATCCTTTCATTGCCCACAGCTGCCCAAAATGATGCACCACCCGAAGGCATACTGGCTGTCTATGTATATGTTTACTTTCTTCCCTTCAGCCAGGTTGCATGCCCTTGTTAGTGCCATCAGTTCTGCTGCTTGTGCACTTTTAACAATTGTCAGACTACCCTCTTTCAACAGTTTGTTAGCCATGCCCACCGCATAGGAAGCCTGCAGTGTTCTCATGTCGTCTTTGAGACATGACCCATCAACAAACAGGCCTTCCTCGACATCTGGCAATGGTGTATCCCTTAGGTCTGGTCGTATCTTCGTGTGTCTATCTATAGCCAGTGCACAATCAAGGAAAGCATCGTCTGTTGTTAAATCATCATGGTCATATTTAGTGAGCAAAAGGCAAGCGTGGTTCAAGGTGGTGCATCTTTTGATGATAATGTATGGTGCTAGCAATGTCAATTCGTACCTAATAAGGCGTGCATTTGTCAGATGCTGTGTTTTGGTGGAAGTTAACAGTGTGTCCACTGCATGTGGGACATGTAAAACCAAGGTGTGTGCCAGCACTACATTTTCAGACTGCCCACCGCGACAGGGTCTAGTGTGGCAGAGTACTATGCCACTGGGCAGTAGAAGGATCCATGCTTTTGTGTCAGCACTCTCAGTGAACAACCCCCTTTTTCATGACAGAACAGGTGGAAATCCTTGCTGTAATCTGGGACGCCCAAAGCCGGTGCCCCACTCAGCTCTTGCTTTAGCGTATGGAATGCCTTGTCACAGTCCTGGGACCATGGTATAGTGTCTGGGACATCCTTGTGAGTTAGAACTTGTAGTGGGAGGGCAATAAAGGAGACGAAAGGTATCCAGTGTCTGCAGTATCCTGCCACCCCTAGAAAAGCCCGTACCTCCTTCTGTGTGTGTGGTCGGGGAAAATGTGTGATGGTGGAAATTCTGTCAGGCAGTAATTTTCTGGTCCCTTCGTACAATTTGTGGACGGGGTATGGCACTGTGGTGAGTAAGAACTGCAACTTCTTTGGGGAGAACTTGTAGCCCTTCAGTGCCAGGTGGCACAGGAGGGAAACTGTGTCTGCCACACAGGCTTCCTGGGAAGATAAAGCCAGTGGTAGGTCTATAAAAGAGTAGAACCTTCCTTCAGCACTAGGGAATCTAAATCTGTTTTCAATGCATTTGTAAAGATGGAGGGTGACTCTGTATACCCTTGGGGCAGCCTACACCATGTGTACCTTTTTAATTTGAATGAAAATGCAAAAAGGTATTGGCTATTATTGTGCAAGGGGATGGTGAAGAAGGCAAAGCTAAGGTCCAACATGGTAAAGTGTGTTGCTGCCACTGGGATGTTTGGCAGAATGGTAGCTGGGTTGGAGGCCACAGGAAATGATGGGACCACTATTTTGTTTAATTTACGAAGACCTTGTGTAAATATGTATATGGGGGTCCCATAGGGGCCCTGGGAGGCTTTATTTACATGTAATATTGTGGTGTTGCAGGGCTAGATAGTGTTTCCTTTATTATTCCCTGTTGCAGGAGGTCTTTTATGACTGGTGCTATACCCTCGTACCCTTCTTTGGATATCTTGTATTGTGGTACTCGTGGCAGTGGCGCTCCTGGTCTTAATTGTATCTGTACTGGTGGGTAATTTAGCACCTGTCCCACATCATTGTCGCTACGTGCCCATACATGGTGCGGCACGCAGCTACGCAGTTCTGGCCGTAACACTGGGTCTGCGCACGTCATGAATGCCTGTAACATTAGACCATTCACTTTGCTCTCCAAGAAAATCCCTGACAGTGAGCAGTGTATTGTGCACTGTAATTTGCAAAGCAGATCCCTGCCCAATAAATTTACGGGGCAGTACCTGCTAAGGATGATCTGGTGGTGAACAGTGATGGGGCCCACTACCAGCTTTAAAGGTTTTGTCAAATATTCGTCCACACATTGTCCTGTCATCCCTACTGCCATTATTTGTGTTCTCAAAAGTGATGTGTCCGGCATGTCTGATGCCTTCAGCATTGATCTTGTAGCTCCTGTATCGACCAAAAAGAGAACAGTCTTGTGCAATATTGTCCGTTCCACATTTGGACCAGCCTGGTCCACTGTTATTGCTGGAGCTAATGGGCAGTTCTCCACTCTCGGGCATCCCTAAAATGTTTCTGGTGGTGCGGGGGTATGGCAGGTAGCCACCTGTTGCATCGTCCTCTGGTATCCATTGCTCCCTATTTCCTCTAGGGGCAGGTGGAAGTGGAGAGGCGTGTGTCGGGCCATACCTAGGTTGCGCTGTGATAGTGTCCTGCTGTCCATTAATGTGTGAGTCAAATGTGTTGTCTGTGTATGGTGGTGGAGCATTCCGCTGATAAGAGTGCTGTCTTTGGGGCCTTTGCTGCGCTGATCTCTGGGCCTGTGACCTGTTGTTTAACAACGAGCAATCAGCCTTCCAATGCCCTGGGTCATTACAGTGGAACCATTTTGTCCCTGGCAGGGGCTGTGAAGCTGCCATATCATTCCTTGTCCGACCTCTTCCTCTTGTACTTCCCCTGCCCCACCCCCGGTCTGTTGGCCACTGTAGAATTTCTCTTGCACCACCATGAGGCGCACCTTTTCCTTCTTAACCTTCTGTTTCCATAGCCTGCAGGTGCACCTGGTAGTCGGCGCAATATTTAGCTGCTGCTAGTACTTTTTCTTTTGGTTCTTCTTACCAAGACTCAAAAGATGTCTCTAGGTGTGCCCTAATTGGTTGTCGTAATCCGTGGACACAGGTGGTGACAAATGCCGGCATGGCCTCACCCAGGAGGTTCCTCATCCTGCTGTTTTGTTGGTAGACCAGCAGAAGGCGGTCAAAATATGAATTTACGCTTTCATCCTTGTCCTGCCTGGTGTGTATTATTTTTTTCCAATCCACCTTATCCTCTGGAACCTTCTCTTTTATAAACTTTATTACCACCTTTTACTTCTCTTCTATTTCGCCTCCTGGTATCCCTCCCTCCCCTCTCTCTGGCTCCTCATCTGGCCACTTAGTTGTCTTTTTACAGTCCTCCCATAAGTCCTTCGGCACTATGACGTTAAATAAAATGTCCAGGTCCCTCCAGAGCAACCCTCTCATTGCTACCATCCGATGAAATTCTGCATACCATTTCTGTGGTTCTTCCCGTAATTTGGGAAAGTCCTTCGTAAATGACATGAGATCTGCTCTAGACCACGAGACATGTATGTATGTTGCTGTGTTTGGCTTGGCCCTTGGTGGTGGAGGTACTTCCCGTAGGGGCATTATTAGGGTAGGTTTTATAATGACTTGGTAGGTGTTTACTGATGGTGCCAATGTGTGTACTACTTCTATGACTGCCAGAGAACTAGCTAACCCTTTCCACTGATGCAGCTTGTCTACCACGTAGCTTAGCGTGTCTGCAACCTTGGCATCCTCCCAAGATGGTAGCTCAGAATCTGTAAAGCTAAACTTAGTTATATTCCAGTTGTATTTTTGTTGTAGGTGAGGGTGTTCCTGTGCTCCCTCTGTATTTAGGGCCTTGGTGTGCTGCGCATAAGCACAGCGCGCCTCAGGACCCCTCTTCATCATAGTTGCTCGTGCCAATGACAGTACTGCTTTCTGGCACGATCTGGTATATGCTGTTGTGAAGGTTTTTACTTGTATTTTTCCCTCCACCAATTTGTCTAGAAGAGTTGGACATTCGTAGCTATCGCTTATTAAGAAATGTTTCTTCTGTGGTACTGGGGGAGATGCCGGTGTGGCCGTGTTGGAGCTTGGGTGAACCAGGCTATTCTTCCGGCCCTGTAGGCTACATGCCTGTTCTATACTTACGATATCATGAGCTGTGTGGTGTGTGTAGGTACAAATGTCCCATATTATGGTGCGCAGACCCTCAGCGTCTAGTGGTATTGTACATTGATCTGTCGTCAAACTGTTGTTTTCACCCATGGTTAATTAATCGTAGCTGTGCTATGCCTTTCTCTTTGCATATTTTTAGCAGCCTGTTACGCTTTTCACTGAGCTTGGTGGCCACATGGGCCACTTCCTCTCTTATTGTTACAAGGGAAAGGACATTTGAAATGCCGTTAAGGTCTATTTTTGTTACTTCCTCATTCACGAGTCGCAATGCCAGAGTCCTCGGCTGCAGATAACCTAGGTGGTTGTGTGTCTGAGGTGGAGTATGTGGATGTGCAACCTGTGTTTGGCATGGGAGCCAGTGGTGGGCTCCTCAAAGTACCCATTATTATGTCCTCTAGCACAGGGTCCTCATCTTCTTCCCCTCTACCCTCTGGCTGTGCCTCACTTGCCACAAGAATGCAAGGGAAAACCCCAATAACATCTAGTTTTTCTTTCCTTCCAGTTTTCTCTTGTTTTTGTATCTGCCACCTCTTTTAATAATCCTTTTCTCAACTCCAGCAACTCCTTATGCACTTTTTACTTCACTTCACTAGTCGTCTGCAAATCACGCAAAGTCAAATCCCACACCCAAAATTACTCCCACTCCGTGGGTCTTATTTTCTTACCTTTCAAAATCAACATCTGCCTTAAGTATGACAACATGGTCAAGTCATATGTACCATTCAAGGGAAACTGTAAGTCCTCCCTTTTGGCAGTCAGTGCGTGCCATTTATGTAAAATGAGACATGCACCGAGGCCTTGGCTTAAGGCCACTGATGGGCTGGAGAAAGAAAAGTGGGGCAGACTGGCACTTTGTAGGTCATTTTTGTTCATGGGGTTACCCATGATGTTGTTGTAAAAGCGCTAGGCCTATTCTGTTACCAACAGTTCAGTTATACTTATCACAATGGAACGAAAGGTAGCTGGTGGAACTTATGCTAGGTGACACAACGGGGAGACAAACATCTTGTTCAGAAGCACCTTATGCATTCAGTCTGTCAGCAGCATGTTGTTAAGTGAAGCGGAGAAAGCTATTTGTTATTCACTAGACAATACATCCACTACTTGTTTACCATAGAGCATTCACAAGTGGGAAAGAGGCTAAAGGTGCTGGTACGGCAGTAACCGGCGTCCTTATGCAGACAGAAGAGAGGAGATGGAAGAGTAGTAGTGAGGATAGTGTTTGCACCCCCTTGCTATCCTGGGTGCGGCTGAGTGCAAACGAAGCCCACTGAATCCACAGCGGGATATCATTTAGAGTTTTAGTACAATAGTGGTGAACTCTGCGCATAATCCATTCATACACATTGAATACAAAAATGTGGGGATACTTTCCCTGGCAGCTTTGCTGTATCTTACCTTGCACTGTACCCAAGGGTCCTATTCCCAGAAGAGGAGGAACGGCAACAATAGCAGCGTGATGGGAATGTTGGCCCTCTCGAGAAAAACCAAACCAGCGAAGGGTAGTGTACAATATACCAGAACAAATATTTGCAATGCAATCGGTCTCGCATTTTAGAGAGTTTGAGCTATTGGTATTGGAAGGGACAATGCCTTTTATTTACTCAAGCGATGAGTAAATAGAAGCAAGGCTGGCAGTAACTGCACCTATTTTACTGCCAGCCTTGCTTCTCGTAAGCAAGGACTATAAGTACAAAGTGCGTGTTTACGCACTGCTTGCAGGTTTTCAAAACATATAAATAAAAGGCAGTGTCATTTACAATGTCAATAGGTCAAACTCTCGCAAATGCGAGACCTATTGTATTGCATTGCCAGTCATGTGATAAGTGTCAGGGGACGTCATGAGTGTGCGTGTTTGTGATTTTGGGGTTATGGTACCTGGTGTATATGATGGACAATTGAGTCATAGTTCTGCAACGGCAGAGCCGTGGTATTCCTGTGTGATGGGGAGTGAGAGGAGAAAACCGGTGCTTGTGTTAGGGTGAGAGCTCTTTGTGTGCGTGTGTATGTGGGATGGGAAGAGAAAAGGAGGAGGGGTGTAATGGGAAGAGGTGGAAATGGTGTGTGTGTGCATGCGATGGGAAGAGGAGGACTTGTGTGTGTGTGTGTGCGCGAGAAAGTAATGGAGTGTGTAGACACAATGGCAGAGATGTACAGTCGACACAGCATAAAATTATGTGTAGTGAGAGGGAGGACCTGTGAGGAAAAAGGAGAACAAACGTTTGATTGAGAAGTGGCTCGAGTGTTTATGAGGGTGCGTGGTGGGAGCACGTATGTGTGATGGAAAGTGGTAGAGCCGGGTGTTTTTGATGTCCTTTTCTGATGGAGATTAAGTCAGGACGGCACGTGTGTGTGTGTGTGTGCATTTCTTTGAGAGGAGGAGAGGCAGACTCTGTGTGCGAAGGCAGGTTGTGGTGGTAAACTTGTTTTGTTACCGAATTATTCGTGTTTTAAGTAATTCTGATTTGTTTCCTTTTTATGGGAAATGGGCTCCAAGAACATAAAAGCCATGAACTACAGCCAGGCCAGGCATTTCTGACATTCCAGTAGAATTAATCGAATTAAACCTGCTGTTAGCAGTTCCCTCTTTTTGGCCACGTAATGTGGTTAGCAGAATGTGGGGTCCTGTGGCTTTTAGGAAAGAGGTTCATAGAGGCAGACAGCGTCCTTAATGTAATGAGGATCTGCGCTGGGAGGGAGGCTGGAGGGGTGAAGACTGCAAGCCTGGGAGGACCAGCATCCTTAATGTGACGAGGGCCCTGAATATGGTGAGAGGCATGGGGGTGGAGGAGGGCGCTTAAAGGCCTGAGAGGACCAACATCCCTAAGTACAGAGAGCCTAGATTTAAAGGATGTGCTGTAGGAGCAGAGGATGAGGGCCCGAGAGGACCAGCAACCTTATCATAACGAGAGGCGAGAATATAAGGATGGGATGGAGGAAGCAGAGACTGAGGGCTTGAGAGGACCAGATTCATTCATGTCACGAGGGCCGATGATATGGAGAGTGAGGGTCGGTGGAAAAGAAGGCCTAAAAGAAGGTAGCATCCTTCAGGTGACGAGGGTTTAGGAGGCAGGGGGCACGCGGTTGGGTGGAGGTACAAAGAGAGATGTGAAGGTAAGGTAACAACATCCCTAGTGTAGGGCGGACGACGTGGAAGAGGTGGAGGCAGGGAGCCTGATAGGGACAGAAAGTATCTTAATGTAATGAGAGCCGAGGAGGGCGGGGTGGGAGGCACGATAGAGAGGCAGAAGCTGGCACAATGGGAGGGCAACATCCGCAAGGAGAGCTGAGGAGGCTGCATGGGCTGGACAAAGGTACAGAGGAGAGGTGAAGATTGACGCCCTTACATGAACAGCTTCCTTAAAGTAGCTAGAGACCCGTATCAGAGTGGGGGTGTTTGAGGGAGAGATGAAGGGGTAGTTTTGTGAGGGGATGGAGCAGTTCTGGATGAGAGTGCTCTTTCACTCTTCCAGGTTATTAGGAGTGCAAGGAATGTGCAGAGCAGAGTGCAGCTGCGGGGTTATGTGGGGGACATAAGAGCAGTGCTTAATGAGTATTAAAAAAAATGAATCTCGGCACACGCGCTTTAGATTAAAACATCTGAAGCTAAAGCGTGGGTGCCGCAATTGCTTGAAAAGTAAAGAAATAGAAAATGTGCTTTTTGTTTCTATTTCTTTACTATTGAAGCAGTCGAGACACCTGCGCTTTAGCTTCGGATGTTTAAAGCTAAAGCGCGTGTGCCGCAACTGAAACTAAAGTAAACAAATAGAAAAAAATGGCGACTGCACGCTTTTTTCTATTTGTTTACTTTTGTTACAATGGCGGAACCCGCGCTTTAGCTTTGAACATCTTAAGCTAAAGCACGGGTGCTGCAATTGCTTCAAAAGTAAAAAAATAGACAAAAAATGCAAAAAAAAAATCTATTACTTTACTTTTGAAGCAATAGCGGCACCCGCGCTTTAGCTTAAGATGCTTAAAACTAAAGCGCGGGTGCCGCCATTGTAAACATTAGTAAATAAACAGAACAAAATGCATGCGCCCGCTTCGGTGATCGAAAGATCGCAATTAACAGCAAATAAAAGCGTGGCCGCCATTGAGGCATGCCACGCTGGTTCAATTTTTTTAAAAAAGTTGCGGAAGAGCCTGTCCTGCTTACAACAGCAGGCATGAGAAAGGCAAATAAAAGAAAGGCGCGGCCGTGCCACGCTGGTTCAATTAAAAACAAGCGCGGCCGTGAAAGTGAAAGCGACCGCGCTCTGTTTATTTAGTAACATAATCCACAATGCGACGAGGAAGCAGATAACATTTTTACTTTTATTGGCAGCATTCGCGCAGGATTTGAGCAAACAACAAGCGCGGCCGCGAAAGTGAAAGCGACCGCGCTGTGTTTATTTAGTAACATGAGCCCCAACGCGACGAGGAATGCAGCTGCACCCTGCGCGCCTTTGCTCGCTCCCGAGACCAAAACGCCGTGGGTGTGAACATTTCAAGAAGAGGTAGGACATGCACCCGCCTTTGGCCATTTGCGTGCTTTCATTCTTGAAAGACACGCAAAGGCCAATAGAATGTGTGGGAGGAGTGAGACCCACACGGAGAAGTTTTGAGCCCTCACACAAGAAGCCTCCCATAGAGCAGCGCATGCGCGCTACGCTAGGCTCGACCTAAAAACAAACAAGTGTGGCATTGTACCCTAACAACACATTCACATAAAAACAGAAATTCTCTCGGCCACACCAATGTGCAGTAGACCGAAACCCTACATCAGTAACCTCAAAGTAACACAAAACTTTTAGACAGTAGACATTAATTGTCAATCGCCTAAATGTCGTTAATACCCTAATTTAAATGAAAATGAACAGAACAGGAAACATATTGGGCAGATAGCATATTGGCAATAACAGCGCATCAATTATTGTATATAAAGGAGCCAAGATCAACTCCCTCCATCTTGTACTGGAGGCCAACCAGCGTCCGGGCAGAGGCAACGCAGCAGGGCAGGCAGTGCCCAGTACCAAAGCTAAAGCGAGGCTACCAGTGCCCAGCGCTTGAGATCAGCAACACAGTGTCTGGGGGCCCTCCGAGCCCAGCAAGACAGGGCGTCACTCGCCCGGCATCAGTAACCTTACATATACACAGAGGCAGCAAGATGAGTGCCTCTCTCCCAGCGTCAGAAACCAGACGGTCACAGCCTGTAACCAGGTGCACTGCACTACTCAAACAACGCACTTCTCACCATGATAACATGAAGAAAAATAAATTAACAAAGCTCAAACAAAAGTGAGAAAATAATACACAAGCCAGGAGATCCACCCCCATCACTATGTGCTGGGAGGAGTCTGGGGAAAGGTGGAGCAAGAGCAACCAGAGATGTGACAACTACTCACGGGCGGTGGAAGCATTCAGCCCCAGAACGAAGGGAGAGAGAGAGAGAGAGAGAGAGAGAGACGTCAAAGGCAGGGAAGCATCGTGGTCAGACCTCAGACCTCTGCAGGAGGGTGAAGGCAGCAGGGCCCAGCAGAAGTCCGGAATTCAGGAACCACATTCTTCACCAAATGTGGAATCCTACATAAAATGAATACAAACTCTGTCAGCTCATATGATGAAAGGGAAAAATGTATTATAATACGTGCAGCACAGGGACAGTTAGCCAGCAGCCAAGTGTCCGAAAAGCAGAAGTCTTGCACAATCTTTTATTGTCTAAAACCACAAAAGGCATTGCAGTACATGTCCAATAAAATCATAAGAAAAAGACAGTTTCTCAAAAATGATGGACCGAGGTGTCGCATGTCCATCACCAGACTCTGCAGGTTACTTAATTATTGAACACCAGGCCAATCAGGAGAGGCCAACACTGCGCGACACCTGCGTGGTGTAAGATGGGGGGGTTCTTGCTACCCACGTGTCCTTTGATTGTGACAGTTGGGACTTTCCAAGCTAATGCAATACACTAGAAACGGTAACTGCTGTCTGTAACATTTATAATAGTTGTCCAATCAGGGACACATAAGCTTTGCCACTTCTAAATATGGTGTGGCCAGATGCCTGTTGCTAAGCTAGCATTATGTGCCATGTGGATGGTGTCCTTGAGCAAGCCTTGCATTGCGATACCAGCTTACTTACAGTAAAGTAGATCAGTTCACCCAGGGTCATTTCTTTACTGCACATGTTCTACAGGCCATCGTTAGTTATTGAGTATCACAGAGCTGGTCAGGCTGTTGGCATTAGAGAGCATTAAAAGATGACTTCCAATGTCATTCTTGCAATCAGACGGCCTACCACAAACTCTATCTATGCCAGCATCAGGGTCAAAATTATAACTGTGTGTGGTGCCGAAACAGCAACTGGACCATCACATGGATGATCAGCTCTTTGTGGGGTTTTCTTGTGCAAAGAAGGGCAAGGTGTGCAAAAGAGGACCCTATCAAGGTGGGTAGGCTTCTGCACCAAAATCCCCTAAAGCAGCCCCCGGGGGTCCTGTAGGCTCATTTCACAAGAGTCAAAGTCAATTACATGCAGCACCTTTCAGTCACATTCGGAGCGGCCCAGATTTACACTGGAGCTATACAGCGCCACCTTCCAGCATGCAAGTGCATTGCCGGAAGAGTTCTGATCCAGTCTGGTGTCATGGGATATTCTAAAGGTGAGGAATTTTCAGTGTGATAGAGTATCCACAAGAAATAGTGTTTCTGAAGGTAAGTAACATATTAAGTGGCACCAAACAGTGACCTAAGAAATTGGCAAAGGTCATACAGATACGTCTGAAGGAGCATTCATAAAATACAGTATTAGTTGATGGCTTAAGAGTGAGGCCAATCTTTAGCTAGGACATTTTGTAGTCTTTTCCACAATTTATATTTTTTAAAATAGCACCAAACAATATATTTCACAACTCTGTTTTCCTATGGCATTGGCTAGAAATCGAATGGTTTTATAGGCAGTTCAAATATTCGGCATATGGAATTTAAATAGCCTCCTAATATTTTTTCAAAATTTATAAAGCATCTGCCTTTACTTCTGCCTTCTGCCTTCCACTTTCTTTTATTTTCCAGTTTTGCAACTTCCAAGTAGATTCTTAGCAATATAGTACAACTGAGAGCGTGCTTGAAAAGTACTGCATGCTTAAATGAAAACTGTACGTAGGTCTTTTAAACTTAGTGGTCCTTTTCACTCCAATATACAAATCATACAGACTCAAACAGAAGAGCTGAGATCACAGAGATCTTACATGTTCAGACAGGAGCTACATCCCTTATGGTGCACTAGTCGTACCGGCGCAATCAAGCCTAAGACATCAGATATATGAAGTGATGATAATTTCATAAAAGTCTTTCAGTATAGATGATAAAATAGGTCCCCGTGAGTCATAAATAACCCCAATTCACCATGTAAGTGCCCTCTGACACCAAGGCAATTATGCTGCACTATCAGCAATAAATATGTACAAATGTATGTAAGTGGTACTTGCCTAGCACAAACCTAGTTAAGGAGCAGTGGGGCCCTGCACAGTGATTAAAATTCCAGGGGTATGATTGTAGATCGTTTTCATTTAGGCTCCTGAACAGTGGAAAGAGGTACCCTTTGAAGAGGTGTCTTTCAGCTTTATTCTGAATTGCAAGAAGGTCGAAACAGTTCTTATGTCAGTGGGAATCTTGTTCCAGATTTTGGGTGCGTAGGTTATTTTTATGTTTTGGATCATAACCATAGTAACCATTCATTTGAAGTTATTTAAGACATTTTCTTAAATAAAAAAACTTAATTTTTTATAATAGTAGCCATAAAAGCAGTAATTGTAAATCCGATATTTCATTGGAATGATCGACATCTAATGTGTATATTGGGCCAGTAAAGCCACAATGTGCTCTTGTGAAGTTTACAGACCACTACACCTCTACTTGAAAGTGTCTTTGGTCTAGGCATATCCAACACCTCATACACTGCCTGCGCTCATCAAGACCTGGATGTCCACAACCTAACTGAGACTCAGCCTCACCAAGACAGAATTCCTCTTATTTGCCAAGAACCACAAGCAAGAAATAGTACAAACCTTGCTTAATGGCATTAACCTTCATGGTTTTAATGCCGAATGTTTACCGGCTGGTCACTTAATTCACTCTTGTCACTGTAAGAAATTGGTTTGTTGGTTGACTGGGGTGTGAGCCCTGTTCAAGCAGCTGCAAAAAGAACAGATGATGGACAGAATGCTGAACAAATCAAACATTCACCCCAGTCACAGATCTGGGTTGAATCCATTGTTTTTTTGCATGCCACGCCATTCCAGTTTAGATAAAGCTATATGCAAATCAGTCTTAACCCTGCTCCTCGTGGGGAACAGTCCAGCCCGAACTGCCAGACCAGGTCCTCCCTGGACCAGAAACAAGCATTCTGGGACTGGTTTCAGCGTATCACCCCTCATCAGCCAGGCTAGCCTGAATCAGGTGGCATAGCGAGCACAGGACCCATGTTTGGGTATTCCCGTCACACTTAGGGCGACAAAGGCAAAAAGAAGAGATGATGAACGGAATGCTGAACAAATCAAACATTCACCCCAGTCACAGATCTGGGTTAAATCCATCGCTTATTGCACGCCACGCCATTCCAGTTTAGACCAAGCCATATGCAACCAGTCTTGACCCAGCTCCCCTTGGGAACAGTCCAGCCCGAACTGCCAGGCCTGGCCTCCCTGGACCAGAAACAAGCATCCTGGGACCGGTTTCAGGGTATCACCCCTCATCAGCCAGGGTAGCCTGAATCTGGTGGCGTAGCTTGCACGGGACCAACGTCTGGGCATACCCTTCCCTCTTAATGCGACAAATGCAAAAAGAACAGATGATGGACTTAATGCTGAAGAAATTAAACATTTACCCCGCCATAGATCTGGGTTAAATATATTGAGTTTTTTGCTCGCCACGCCAGACCAATTTAGACCCAGCCATATGTAAATCAGTATTGACCCTGCTCCCCATGGGAACAGGCCAGCCCAAACTGCCAGGCCAGGTCTTCCCTGGACCAGAAACAAGCATCCAGGGACCGGTTTCAGGATATCACCCCTCTCAGAAAAAGAAGGGAGGGTCCCAGGGAAAATTTTAAAGACCAGCGAAGGATTGCATCCCCAACTATACAATATGCTAAATAATACAAAATCCTCGGGTCTAAATTGTCTGTACACACAAAAAAAAAAAAAAAACTCTCAAACAAATACAAGGGCACTATACAACAGAATTATCTGAGGGGAAAATCCCTTCAGGGCGAAATCCCTCACCCACCTATGGTGGCATGCTTCATCATTTGGGATTCTCCTCCCAGAGGAAGACCTAGTTCCTCTGGGGGCTACAACCCCCTCTCTGAGAGGGAGGAGCTCAGGGATGTTTTAATTCCTACGCTATCTGGATTAGTAAATCCACCAAATGAGCGCACTAGAGAGGGTGAGGGCGCAGCGCAAAAGAAAAGGACAAGTGAAGTGGTGATAAAACTAACTAGGGAGAGTAGAATTTAAATTTTATTCAGAAACTCTCACTGTTAGGATTAAAAACAGTGCACCTGTGGTATGGATTTAAACCACATGTGTGAGGTGAAAGTAGGTGGTCGACATGTTTCAGCCGTTACGCCCCTATTTCCGGCATGGCTTTCTTCAGGACCTCGTAGATGCTGCTGCTGCATAAAAGTGAAACTTAAATGTTTAAGAAAACGAAAAAGATGGGAACCAAATATACTTGCGGTTCCAGTTATGTGCAAAATGTCAATACCTAATGTGGATGGATACAAAGGGAAAAATTAGTGACCTTGAACACACTTGAACACACAGAGACACAACAAAACAGACAACGATGTAGGCCAGGGTAATCTCTGCCCACAATTTGTGCCAACTAAGTGTACACAAACAACAGGAAGCCAAAGAAAGTACTTCATGCTTACCCGTAACAACTGGGTATATCGCTCCACCTCAACCTGGCGACAGCTCAGGGGAGGGGCACCGCTCTACAAAGAGAAATTAATGATGTCTTTAGCGTGTATCAGTGTCACGACACCATGTAGAAACAAAGTGCAAGGAAAGTTGAAAGTCAACCACTAGATGTCAGAGAAGCACAAAACTCATGGAGGAGACATGTAATCATGCATCTAATTGTGACGTGAAAAAGAACAACACATCCATGCATACAGGTCAACCTAAGCTAGTTAGTGCAACAGGCGGATGTTGAATTACAAAATAGTGGCCCTGAACCAGCAAGATATCCAGAGGAGACCGTAAGGGGTGTGTATGTTTGTTAAAACACAAATGACTGCTCCTGGAAAACCCATGATGTCAAATGTAAAAGGCCTTGTCACATGGTTGCAAGGGTGATACCCTCAATTTAAAACGGACGCAACTGTATCGAAAGATGTGAAATAATGCAAGAGTAATCGCATTGATAGACAAGTGCTATCACCACTAGTTATTAGCACTCGAAGCACTGCAGATGAGTCGGTGTGCTTAAACCAACCATAAGCCAACCACCCTTTTCAAAAGATGTGTAACCGCTATACCATTATCACTATTATAGTAATCCTAAACTCAGGGCAGCGAGAGGTGCGGGGAAAAGAGCTCCCAAAATATCAATACAATTAGCAAAGCGCATACAGAGCCAGAGTTCCACTTACCTCTCCGTCGATACCCCGGGCGGGTAGAGTCTGCGACCGGAGGTAAGGGAACTGGAGCCCGAAAGCTGCTTATATAACCGGTCTCATAGATGGAAGTCGGAACCGGTGCCTCTGATTGTACGAAGGCGGACGTATTGCGCATGTGCGGTTGTAGATTCCGCTATCTTGCCGCGCATGCGTGATTTAGCATATGGATGCTGGGAAATGAAGTCCCTCAATCAAAGGCGGTGATACCTGAGTTCGAATGCCGTAAAATGATGATACACTGTGTTTAACTTAAAAAGAGCACCAAGGTAAAGCGTATGATGACCCGAAGTGTAGGTGGACAAAAAGCTTATGTTTAACATCAAGAGTGTCATGCGGTCCACGTGGAATGTCAGGACCGTAGCTGTTGACACCAAACGTGTACAGCGGTACATGGTGCCCAACCGGTAAAAAGTTAAATTGGATGATATGTGGTCAAAATTCTGATACACGTCAACAAAAGCGGTAATTTCTATAAACGAATGCCGTGACATGATGACAAAAGGTTTTTAACTTGAAAAGGTGGACAAAAAACACATCTGTTTGACATAAAGCATGTCATGCAGTCCACGTGGAGTATAAGGACCGTGTCTGTTGACCCCAGACTTCTACTGCGGTACACAGTGCCCTAACGGCAAAAAATGTAATTTAATAATGTGTGATCAAAATTATGATAAATATCACCACTGCATTGGCAATACCATTCTAGCATGTAAACAGCCACTGGAGACAAACAAGCAACTGCCATAGGACCTGCCACCTGCAGTGTTACGAGCGTGGTGAGAATATGTCAGCAAATACATGACCCGCTAAATCAAGGAAAAACGTGTAACATTAAATGCGCATCTATCCAGTACCAAACAGGTCACAAAAAGCTTAGTTATGTGTGCCTGATCACTTCTGTTGTGACCTGTAGTTAAGGGGTAGTATGCAATGGTACCCTGCAAACTACGGAGAGACACTCCGCTTCATAGAGCTAACCACGGAATTTCATCGTTCAAACCTATGCTACTCGTGTTGAGTCTGTGGAC
Organism: Calotriton arnoldi; assembly: GCA_963921515.1. Classification (NCBI taxonomy): domain Eukaryota; kingdom Metazoa; phylum Chordata; class Amphibia; order Caudata; family Salamandridae; genus Calotriton; species Calotriton arnoldi. The sequence continues at coordinate 3,725,594 of CAWUFW010000548.1, forward strand.
CCACCTCTGCTCATGTCTGAATAGGTATGTAGAAATGTCAGTAATGTGGGCAGGAATGGAGGGTTTTTCAAGGACTGTCCATTTGAGATCCTCTGGGGAGTGATTTTTGTCAAGGAAGTGATTGGTAAGTTTGGTGGCCGTCTTCCTACAACGGATGGTGCTCTTATGTTCTAAAATGCGAGTCTTAACCTTCCGAGTGGTCATGCCCACGCAACGTAAAGCACAGGGACAGGTAATGAGGTAGATAAGTTTGTCACTGTTGCAATTAGTGTGCTGAGACAGAACCCACGGATGTGAGGTACCAATGTCTATCGAGGTCGTGTGTTCTGTTAATGGGCAAGCGGCGCATATGCCGCACGGAAAATGCCCTTTCACAGCAGGTAGACGCCATAGGGTGTTCTGATTGCTCTGTTTGCTTGTTTGTGGACGCGTGTGTACCAAATGGTCTTTAATGTTCATCCTGCGTTTAAAAGCAAAAAGTGGACGTGGTAAAGTGCTGTTCCCAATATTTAATATCTTCCAGTTGGAGAGAATGCTCTTTTTGATTTTGTTTGAGAAACTGCAGAATGTATTGACACATGTGAGTCTCGGACTACTTTCTTTGGGTCTGCTCACTTCAATAAGTGCTTCCCTGTTATTGTTGGCGGCACGTTTCATGGGCCTCTTCACCAGTTTCTTAGGATAATCTCTAGCCTCCAATTGACGAGACAGGTCTCGGGCGTGTTCCTGATACTTGAGAAGAGAAGAGCAGTTCCTTTTGATCCGCAAGAATTGGCCAAACGGAAGATTATCATGTAGGGCTTTAGGGTGATAACTTCTGTAGGATAAGAGGGAATTCTTCGCCATAGGTTTCCTGTAAAGTTCAGTGCCCAGACCCCCATCAGTCGGAAATATACGAATGTCCAAGAAAGGTAGATTGCTGTTGCTATACTCGTACGTGAACTTTAAGAACTCGTTCTGATTGTTCAACCAATCTTTGAATTCAGTGATGGTGGATGAGGAGCCTCTCCAGACAATGAAAACGCTCATCGATATAACGTATCCATATAAGTATATGGTCCTTGTACGGGTTTGACGCACTGAAGACATGTTCCTGTTCGAACTGGTGCACATAAAGATTGGCCAGGCTCGGGGCGAAAACGCTGCCCATAGAAGTGCCCGATATTTGTAGGAACAGTTGATCCTCGAATTTGAAGAAGTTTTCTTTCATGGCTAGTCTGGCACAGCTCATGATAAAATGTGTTGGAGTGATGCGGTCTGTAACTCGCTGTTCCAATAGAGTCTCTACCACAGCCAGCGTCTTATCCTGAGGAATGCAGGTGTATAGAGACTCTACGTCAAAGGATACCAAGAAGTCTCTGGTCACATCAAAAGGGATATCTTCCACAAGTCGGAGAATATCTTTGGTATCCTTGAGATATGTGGGCATCTCTACCACGAGAGGTCGAAGAAAATGGTCCACGAAAGTGGACAAAGGTTCCAGCAGTGAGCCCAAACCTTAAGTGTCCTGTGTTATATGACTTCTCTTTATTAATATAATAACTGCACTTTCACAATTGCTTTATTAACCTTCCTGCTTTCTCAAATTTGCTTGAAAATTCACCATTTGTCCACTCTTTTTTCAAAATTTTGGTTGTTCGGGCTCGCTCGCTACGCTCGCTCGCTACGGTGCTCTTTGAAATTCATTTTCCGCCCCACCACTTACAAATGTCACCAGCCGCCACTGGAATTACAAAATAGTGGCCCTGAACCAGCAAGATATCCAGAGGAGACCGTAAGGGGTGTGTATGTTTGTTAAAACACAAATGACTGCTCCTGGAAAACCCATGATGTCAAATGTAAAAGGCCTTGTCACATGGTTGCAAGGGTGATACCCTCAATTTAAAACGGACGCAACTGTATCGAAAGATGTGAAATAATGCAAGAGTAATCGCATTGATAGACAAGTGCTATCACCACTAGTTATTAGCACCCGAAGCACAGCAGATGAGTCGGTGTGCTTAAACCAACCATAAGCCAACCACCCTTTTCAAAAGATGTGTAACCGCTATACCATTATCACTATTATAGTAATCCTAAACTCAGGGCAGCGAGAGGTGCGAGGAAAAGACCTCCCAAAATATTAATACAATTAGCAAAGCGCATACAGAGCCAGAGTTCCACTTACCTCTCCGTCGATACCCCGGCGGGTAGAGTCTGCGACCGGAGGTAAGGGAACTGGAGCCCGGAAGCTGCTTATATAACCAGTCTCATAGATGGAAGTCGGAACCGGTGCGTCTGATTGTACGAAGGCGGACGTATTGCGCATGTGCGGTTGTAGATTCCACTATCTTGCAGCGCATGCGTGATTTAGCATATGGATGCTGGGAAATGAAGTCCCTCAATCAAAGGCGGTGATACCTGAGTTCGAATGCCGTAAAATGATGACACACAGTGTTTAACTTAAAAAGAGCACCAAGGTAAAGCGTATGATGACCCGAAGTGTAGGTGGACAAAAAGCTTATGTTTAACATCAAGAGTGTCATGCGGTCCACGTGGAATGTCAGGACCGTATCTGTTGACACCAAACGTATACAGCGGTACATGGTGCCCAACCGGTAAAAAGTTAAATTGGATGATATGTGGTCAAAATTCTGATACACGTCAACAAAAGCGGTAATGTCTATAAACGAATGCCGTGACATGATAACAAAAGGTTTTTAACTTGAAAAGGTGGACAAAAAACTTCTGTTTGACATAAAGCATGTCATGCGGTCCACATGGAGTATAAGGACCGTGTCTGTTGACCCCAGACTTCTACTGCGGTACACAGTGCCCTAACGGCAAAAAATTTAATTTAATAATGTGTGATCAAAATTATGATAAATATCACCACTGCATTGGCAACACCATTCTAGCATGTAAACAGCCACTGGAGACAAACAAGCAACTGCCATAGGACCTGCCACCTGTAGTGTTACGAGCGTGGTGAGAATATGTCAGCAAATTCATGACCCACTCAATCAAGGAAAAACGTGTAACATTAAATGCGCATCTATCCAGTACCAAACAGGTCACAAAAAGCTTAGTTATGTGTGCCTGATCACTTCTGTTGTGACCTGTAGTTAAGGGGTAGTATGCAATGGTACCCTGCAAACTACGGAGAGACACTCCGCTTCATAGAGCTAACCACGGAATTTCATCGTTCAAACCTATGCTACTCGTGTTGAGTCTGTGGACCCACCTCTGCTCACGTCTGAATAGGTATGTAGAAATGTCAGTAATGTGGGCAGGAATGGAGGGTTTTTCAAGGACTGTCCATTTGAGATCCTCTGGGGAGTGATTTTTGTCAAGGAAGCGATTGGTAAGTTTGGTGGCCGTCTTCCTACAACGGATGGTGCTCTTATGTTCTAAAATGCGAGTCTTAACCTTCCGAGTGGTCATGCCCACGTAACGTAAAGCACAGGGACAGGTAATGAGGTAGATAAGTTTGTCACTGTTGCAATTAGTGTGCTGAGACAGAACCCACGGATGTGAGGTACCAATGTCTATCGAGGTCGTGTGTTCTGTTAATGGGCAAGCGGCGCACATGCCGCACGGAAAATGCCCTTTCACAGCAGGTAGACGCCATAGGGTGTTCTCATTGCTCTGTTTGCTTGTTTGTGGACGCGTGTGTACCAAATGGTCTTTAATGTTCATGCTGCTTTTAAAAGCAAAAAGTGGATGTGGTAAAGTGCTGTTCCCAATATTTAATATCTTCCAGTTGGAGAGAATGCACTTTTTGATTTTGTTTGAGAAACTGCAGAATGTATTGACACATGTGACACATGTGAGTCTCGGACTACTTTCTTTGGGTCCGCTCACTTCAATAAGTGCTTCCCTGTTATTGTTGGCGGCACGTTTCATGGACCTCTTCACCAGTTTCTTAGGATAATCTCTAGCCTCCAATTGACGAGACAGGTCTCGGGCGTGTTCCTGATACTTGAGAGGAGAAGAGCAGTTCCTTTTGATCCGCAAGAATTGGCCAAACGGAAGATTATCACGTAGGGCTTTAGGGTGATAACTTCTGTAGGATAAGAGGGAATTCTTCGCCATAGGTTTCCTGTAAAGTTCAGTGCCCAGACCCCCATCAGTCGGAAATATGCGAATGTCCAAGAAAGGTAGATTGCTGTTGCTATACTCGTACGTGAACTTTAAGAACTCGTTCTGATTGTTCAACCAATCTTTGAATTCAGTGATGGTGGATGAGGAGCCTCTCCAGACAATGAAAACGTCATCGATATAACGTTTCCATATAAGTATATGGTCCTTGTACGGGTTCGACGCACTGAAGACATGTTCCTGTTCGAACTGGTGCACATAAAGATTGGCCAGGCTCAGGGCGAAAACGCTGCCCATAGAAGTGCCCGATATTTGTAGGAACAGTTGATCCTCGAATTTGAAGAAGTTTTCTTTCATGGCTAGTCTGGCACAGCTCATGATAAAATGTGTTGCAGTGATGCGGTCTGTAACTCGCTGTTCCAATAGAGTCTCTACCACAGCCAGCGTCTTATCCTGAGGAATGCAGGTGTATAGAGACTCTACGTCAAAGGATACCAAGAAGTTTCTGGTCACATCAAAAGGGATATCTTCCACAAGTCGGAGAATATCTTTGGTATCCTTGAGATACATGGGCATCTCTACCACGAGGGGTCGAAGAAAATGGTCCACGAAAGTGGACAAAGGTTCCAGCAGTGAGCCCAAACCGGAGATGATGGGACGTCCGGGTGGCGGTCTTTGTTCTTTATGCACTTTCGGCAAAGTGTAGAAGTACGGAATTATTGGATGTGCTTTAACCAAAAAGGATGCCTCTTGTAGGGTAATCCAACCATTCGTTTTGGCCTCATCCACCAGAGTCTTTATTTCAATTTGGAGTCTCTTCGTGGGGTCATCTTTCAGTGGTTTATAAAACCTGGTGTTGCCAAGCTGTCTTAGACATTCTGGGCGATAAGTTGTGCTGTCCATCAGCACGATGGCGCCACCCTTATCGGCTGGCTTGATGGTAATAGATGTATCACTTGCCAGTGTCTCCAAAGCCGATTTCTCATGTTTCGTGAGGTTCTGATATTGTCTGCTTGTATCCCCCAACCAGGTCTCTACCTGTGATAAAACGGCTTTCTCAAACGTCAATACTTGTGGGGGCACCTGATGGTTTCGCGGATTAAAGGAAGATTTGTTCTTTAGTCCAGTGTTGGTGTCCGTTTCAACTGTGGGATCTTGTATCCGGTCCTTAAAAAAGAAGTTCAGACGAATCTTCCTGAAGAATTGTGCTAGCTCCTGCTTAACAATAAACGGGTCTCCTCTGTTGGAGGGTACAAAGCCCAAACCCTTTCTCAGTAAGGATAGTTCGTCTCCATTCAATTGCCGGCTGCTCAGATTCATCACTAGGTCATCTCGTTGCTCGTCCCTGCTTGCGCTTCCGTCCGTCATGCTCCGTGTGGTCCGTGTCGACGGTGGTGGGCCCCAATGTACCCTTACCCAACCACGACAATGGCAGAGAGACCAGGCCTAGCATTTGATGACACTATGGCACAAGCCATCCTGATCACTCCCAGCATACTAGATACCTTCCAAGGAGGTTCTTCCACACAGGGTGACGATTGGTCTAGGCTATTACTTCTCAAGAAATCACACTCCCGTGTATATATTCATGGAGCCACCATGACTGAGTATCTGAGGGGCAACTGCGCGCCCACAGGTTTAATATTTACCAACGCCCCTCGACTATTTCTTGATGACAAGGTTTTCTTGAAGGATTGGTCGCTAATAGCTTGGCGGTGCATCCGCGATGGGCTGATTTTGATTATCAACACAGCCAAGCGGGCTGCAGACACGATCCTGATTGAAATCCAGAATTTGGAGTCCCAGATAAAAGTGGCTTTATCAACAACTGTGTATAAAAAAACAAGCGGAAGAGACCAACAAAACCAACAGAGAATTCAAGGACACTATTCTTGCAACAAAGATCAACAAGTTTAAGAAGGACCTAGAACGTTTTTCGATGGAGAAGGTGTATCCCTACACCAGCGACACCTATGTCTCGGCACAATTCAACCGACAAGGAAGGAGATATGGCTCAAACTACTCCACCACTGGCAGTGATGAGTGGTCTAGTGATTCGGATACATCTAATCACGGTGAAGCTACTGGCAGAGGCATCAACCATAGGAGCAGAGGCTACTGGAGAAATTACAGAGGTGGCCCTCCCCCTCCTCCACCACAATGGTGGCCCCCCATGCCCTTTGGTTATCCTAATATACAACATCAAGGGCAAGGTTTCCCATACCAACCACAACCTCAATTCTTTCCTAACCAGCCTTTTTTAGGGTTTGGCCGAGGAAGATCGAGAGGGAAACGTCGGAACCAACAGGCCCAAGTACATTGGGGCCCACCACCGTCGACACGGACCACACGGAGCATGACGGAAGCGCAAGCAGGGACGAGCAACGAGATGACCTAGTGATGAATCTGAGCAGCCGGCAATTGAATGGAGACGAACTATCCTTACTGAGAAAGGGTTTGGGCTTTGTACCCTCCAACAGAGGAGACCTGTTTATCGTTAAGCAGGAGCTAGCACAATTCTTCAAGAAGATTCGTCTGAACTTCTGTTTTAAGGACCGGATACAAGACCCCACAGTTGAAACGGACACCAACACTGGACTAAAGAACAAATCTTCCTTTAATCCTCTAAACCATCAGGTGCCCCCACAAGTATTGACGTTTGAGAAAGCCGTTTTATCACAGGTAGAGACCTGGTTGGGGGATACAAGCAGACAATATCAGAACCTCACGAAACATGAGAAATCGGCTTTGAAGACACTGGCAAGTGATACGTCTATTACCATCAAGCCAGCCGATAAGGGTGGCGCCATCGTGCTGATGGACAGCACAACTTATCGCCAAGAATGTCTAAGACAGCTTGGCAACACCAGGTTTTATAAACCACTGAAAGATGACCCCACGAAGAGACTCCAAATTGAAATAAAGACTCTGGTAGATGAGGCCAAAACGAATGGTTGGATTACCCTTCAAGAGGCATCCTTTTTGGTTAAAGCACATCCAATAATTCCGTACTTCTACACTTTGCTGAAAGTGCATAAAGAACAAAGACCGCCACCCGGACGTCCCATCATCTCCGGTTTGGGCTCACTGCTGGAACCTTTGTCCACTTTCGTGGACCATTTTCTTCGACCTCTCGTGGTAGAGATGCCCACATATCTCAAGGATACCAAAGATATTCTCCGACTTGTGGAAGATATCCCTTTTGATGTGACCAGAGACTTCTTGGTATCCTTTGACGTAGAGTCTCTATACACCTGCATTCCTCAGGATAAGACGCTGGCTGTGGTAGAGACTCTATTGGAACAGCGAGTTACAGACCGCATCACTCCAACACATTTTATCATGAGCTGTGCCAGACTAGCCATGAAAGAAAACTTCTTCAAATTCGAGGATCAACTGTTCCTACAAATATCGGGCACTTCTATGGGCAGCGTTTCGCCCGAGCCTGGCCAATCTTTATGTGCACCAGTTCGAACAGGAACATGTCTTCAGTGCGTCAAACCCGTACAAGGACCATATACTTATATGGATACGTTATATCGATGACGTTTTCATTGTCTGGAGAGGCTCCTCATCCACCATCACTGAATTCAAAGATTGGTTGAACAATCAGAACGAGTTCTTAAAGTTCACGTACGAGTATAGCAACAGCAATCTACCTTTCTTGGACATTCGTATATTTCCGACTGATGGGGGTCTGGGCACTGAACTTTACAGGAAACCTATGGCGAAGAATTCCCTCTTATCCTACAGAAGTTATCACCCTAAAGCCCTACATGATAATCTTCCGTTTGGCCAATTCTTGCGGATCAAAAGGAACTGCTCTTCTCTTCTCAAGTATCAGGAACACGCCCGAGACCTGTCTCGTCAATTGGAGGCTAGAGATTATCCTAAGAAACTGGTGAAGAGGCCCATGAAACGTGCCGCCAACAATAACAGGGAAGCACTTATTGAAGTGAGCAGACCCAAAGAAAGTAGTCCGAGACTCACATGTGTCAATACATTCTGCAGTTTCTCAAACAAAATCAAAAAGAGCATTCTCTCCAACTGGAAGATATTAAATATTGGGAACAGCACTTTACCACGTCCACTTTTGCTTTTAAACGCAGGATGAACATTAAAGACCATTTGGTACACACGCGTCCACAAACAAGCAAACAGAGCAATCAGAACACCCTATGGCGTCTACCTGCTGTGAAAGGGCATTTTCCGTGCGGCATATGCGCCGCTTGCCCATTAACAGAACACACGACCTCGATAGACATTGGTACCTCACATCCGTGGGTTCTGTCTCAGCACACTAATTGCAACAGTGACAAACTTATCTACCTCATTACCTGTCCCTGTGCTTTACGTTGCGTGGGCATGACCACTCGGAAGGTTAAGACTCGCGATTTTAGAACATAAGAGCACCATCCGTTGTAGGAAGACGGCCACCAAACTTACCAATCACTTCCTTGACAAAAATCACTCCCCAGAGGATCTCAAATGGACAGTCCTTGAAAAACCCTCCATTCCTGCCCACATTACTGACATTTCTACATACCTATTCAGACATGAGCAGAGGTGGGTCCACAGACTCAACACGAGTAGCATAGGTTTGAACGATGAAATTCCGTGGTTAGCTCTATGAAGCGGAGTGTCTCTCCGTAGTTTGCAGGGTACCATTGCATACTACCCCTTAACTACAGGTCACAACAGAAGTGATCAGGCACACATAACTAAGCTTTTTGTGACCTGTTTGGTACTGGATAGATGCGCATTTAATGTTACACGTTTTTCCTTGATTTAGCGGGTCATGTATTTGCTGACATATTCTCACCACGCTCGTAACACTGCAGGTGGCAGGTCCTATGGCAGTTGCTTGTTTGTCTCCAGTGGCTGTTTACATGCTAGAATGGTGTTGCCAATGCAGTGGTGATATTTATCATAATTTTGATCACACATTATTAAATTACATTTTTTGCCGTTAGGGCACTGTGTACCGCAGTAGAAGTCTGGGGTCAACAGACACGGTCCTTATACTCCACGTGGACTGCATGACATGCTTTATGTCAAACAGATGTGTTTTTTGTCCACCTTTTCAAGTTAAAAACCTTTTGTCATCATGTCACGGCATTCGTTTATAGAAATTACCGCTTTTGTTGACGTGTATCAGAATTTTGACCACATATCATCCAATTTAACTTTTTACCGGTTGGGCACCATGTACCGCTGTACACGTTTGGTGTCAACAGCTACGGTCCTGACATTCCACGTGGACCGCATGACACTCTTGATGTTAAACATAAGCTTTTTGTCCACCTACACTTCGGGTCATCATACGCTTTACCTTGGTGCTCTTTTAAGTTAAACACAGTGTATCATCATTTTACGGCATTCGAACTCAGGTATCACCGCCTTTGATTGAGGGACTTCATTTCCCAGCATCCATATGCTAAATCACGCATGCGCGGCAAGATAGCGGAATCTACAACCGCACATGCGCAATACGTCCGCCTTCGTACAATCAGAGGCACCGGTTCCGACTTCCATCTATGAGACCGGTTATATAAGCAGCTTTCGGGCTCCAGTTCCCTTACCTCCGGTCGCAGACTCTACCCGCCCGGGGTATCGACGGAGAGGTAAGTGGAACTCTGGCTCTGTATGCGCTTTGCTAATTGTATTGATATTTTGGGAGCTCTTTTCCCCGCACCTCTCGCTGCCCTGAGTTTAGGATTACTATAATAGTGATAATGGTATAGCGGTTACACATCTTTTGAAAAGGGTGGTTGGCTTATGGTTGGTTTAAGCACACCGACTCATCTGCAGTGCTTCGAGTGCTAATAACTAGTGGTGATAGCACTTGTCTATCAATGCGATTACTCTTGCATTATTTCACATCTTTCGATACAGTTGCGTCCGTTTTAAATTGAGGGTATCACCCTTGCAACCATGTGACAAGGCCTTTTACATTTGACATCATGGGTTTTCCAGGAGCAGTCATTTGTGTTTTAACAAACATACACACCCCTTACGGTCTCCTCTGGATATCTTGCTGGTTCAGGGCCACTATTTTGTAATTCCAGTGGCGGCTGGTGACATTTGTAAGTGGTGGGGCGGAAAATGAATTTCATAGAGCACCGTAGCGAGCGAGCGTAGCGAGCGAGCCCGAACAACCAAAATTTTGAAAAAAGAGTGGACAAATGGTGAATTTTCAAGCAAATTTGAGAAAGCAGGAAGGTTAATAAAGCAATTGTGAAAGTGCAGTTATTATATTAATAAAGAGAAGTCATATAACACAGGACACTTAATGTCATATATATGAACCGTGGCAGTAAAAGATGCTGTTCGGTATGCAAATAGGCCATCTTTTAGAGTTTGGTTACTCTGCCTAATGTGAATTGAAATACATGTTGGAAAGCCGTGAGAGCCAAGGGATTTCATGTCTGCTGTGCCACAGACCACTGGAGAAGATGTACAAACGTAACCATTGTGGTGCCGGAAGTGGCAAGCAGAATACATAGATTTCCTCAGGTAATCAGTATGATATGTCAAGTATTGCAGGGTCCAAAGGCAGAATTATAAATACATAAAATAGCACTTACCTGCTGCTGCCTTCCTCCCGATCCTGTCCTCCTTTCAGGAACTGCTGCACACTGTGCAGGCTCCCAGCTGCCAATCCCAGTGCTGCTCTAATGGTGGCAATACTATTCCCAGCATGAGAGCCACGCTGGGATTGGTCTGAGCGTCATGGTTCTGCGCTCAGACGGATACTGGGAGCCTGCTTTTCCTCCACCCGGATGTGCAACATAGCTCGGGTTGGAGAAAGGCTTGGTGAGCATGTCAGTTTGGCCGGCACTCTGGGGCCGGCCAAACTGCCATGTGCACTTAGCAGGGTCCACCACTCCCCCCTCCTCCCTGGTGCTTGCTGCAGCGTCACTATGGATGTCCCCGCCCCTCCCTCGGTTTGGCTTGTAGCCTGCAAGACGGAAAATAAAATGACAATAAAAATGTTTTATTCTCATTTTGTTTATGCCTCTGCCGGGTTTCAGCGGGGGTGGGGGCGACGCTGCTACGCCATAATGGAGAAGCCGCCCCTGCCCCTTTAGATAAATCCATTCTTTTTCACACTCCAGCGTGGCAAAGCCCAGTGGGTAGGATTCCCACACTACTGCAAACGTGCATCTTTGAAAAAACAATGGCAATTTATAAGAGGCAGGGAGCTGAGGGATAAAAAGGAAAGGTACTAGTTGGAGAGAAAGAAATGTGCGATCACTGAGAGCCAACAAAGGCGGGATTATAAAAACTAAGTGGGGGGGAAACAGCGAGGTGTAGTGAAAAGGAGGATAAGGGTTCGAAAGAGAGAGAGAAAGGGGAGGCAGAAGCAAGTGCACAGGAAGAGGTGAAGGAAAATAGGAGTTGGAAATATGGAAACGGTGGGTGGTTTAAATGGGGGTGAGAGAGTAAGAGAGGGCGTGCCCCTGGGAGCTCTTGTCATTATCATGACTGAGGATGTATGCAACCACACGATTGGCTGCCAGCAGACAATGGGTAAATGCTCCAGAAAACAGACAGTCCTTGTAAATAACAGACAGGTGGTTATTCTAATTAAGGATTGTATAAAGAGCTTTGTGCTGTCATTTGGTTACTTCCGAACACTTGACAACAGGAAAATAAATGCTAAATAGAGGCAGTGCTTTAAGTGGCAATCAAAAAGTGTGGGGGGCTCTAAAAGAAGGGTGGCCAATGACGCGTACCTAGGAATCCCTTCTAAAAGGTGTGGCCTATGTAACTAAGGGCGTTGCTTAAAACCTGTTAACTAAATCCTGTGCTCCTCAGAGCGTGCCACCTGAACAGTATCCGAGTGCCTCTCTGTGGATTTTCAGTTACTAAAGTCTGTGGGAAGGGTCGTAGCCATTGAAGCGGCTCATTCACTCCTGAACACCCACAGCACTGTCCTACCGTCTCTCACTCTGCTAGACATGCTCTTTTTCTCCCCCGCATATCTCTTCTCTTTCCTTTACAGCTTGTCATTTCTCTCTCTCTTGCACACACTTCCTTTGATCTCTTCCACTTCACCATCTCCCCACACACCCAACCCGCCCACTCACCCGGAAGCACTACATTTTCTTTTCCTTTGGCGAGGCCCTTATTTCAACAGCTGTGGACGTCCTTCACATTCTTTCTCACAATTACTGTGGGTTCTGCAGAGAGGCCAAGGACTGGATGTGCATGTTGTCTGACCACCTTCACGACCCACTTGCAGGCACTAAGCGAGACTCACTGCCTTCATCCTCCTCTCCAGAACTCCTATTTGTGCCAGTTATAAACCTCCACCCTCAACCTGAACTCTCATACAAAACCCGGAGGCCACAACACAAAAGTCGTATGTTGCTTGAACTAAAATACAGAAACGTTTAGAAAAAAACAAATTATCCCGAGGAATGAAAGGTGAAGTTTAACATATACAAATGTAAACAGGGACTACATTCCTAACATGGATTACTTTAAGGGTGTTTACAATCCTTTCTAGTTATTGTTGAGAAATCGAACAGTGCTTTTGCCTTTAGCGTGTGCACTTTAGAGAGCGCCGAGCAACGTTAAGAAAATGCCCATGTTAACGTTGCTCGGCGCTCTCTAAAGTGCACAATCAGCGCCGGCCATTAATATACTCTTTTCCTGGAAAAGAGTATATTAATGGCCGACGCTTAATTGTGCACTTTTGAGAACGCGCCGAGCAACATTAAGAAAATGCTAACGTTAACATGAGCATTTCCTTTCACCCGTGCCACCAAGCTGATTGCTGTAAGTAATTTAAAATGTACTATTACTTACAACAATCAGCTTGGTGGCGCGGGTGAAAGGAAATTAGTATATTTATCGTCATCACTCAGGCATCAGCTCACTTTTTAAATACTTACTTAAACTTTCCGTCGTGAAGATGAAGTGAAGTCTCGTCGTCCAGTCTCTTCTTCTTTACCGGAGCCACCCACGACGAGCAGTAGTAGCAGCCAGACACTGCAGCCAGCCTCGGCCCTCGCACCAGAACACGACGAGGTGTGTCGTCGTGTCGCAGTCAGAGTGTCCGACTAGAGTGCCTCGCTCTGACTAAGCCAATCCAGACGCTGCTCCAGCAGCGCCAGGATTGGCTTGGGCAGGGGTACACACCCGCCCATTAGGAGACCGGGGGCTGCGCCATGAAGCAACCCCCGCTCTTCTAATGTGCAGGCTAATGCGCATGTTCGGGCTGGTCAGAAAAATGACCAGCCCAGAACTGAACATGCGCACTAAGTGCGCTAGACCCGACGTCACCACCACCCCCTTGTCCTGATGATTGCTCGGGCGTCGCCCGGTGATCGTCAGTGACCGCCCGGCACGGACTTCAAGTAATACTCCTGTACGTCTGCCAGACATACAGGAGTATTACTTGAGTCGTCTCGTCTGCTGCAGTGCTTATTAATTATATGCGGCGACACTTTGGGGCCATGTGCATTAGTGGGGCAACGCCCCAGCGCCCCAATGGACGCACCGCCCCTGTGTAATTCAACATCCGCCTGTTGCACTAACTAGCTTAGGTTGACCTGTATGCATGGATGTGTTGTTCTTTTTCACGTCACAATTAGATGCATGATTACATGTCTCCTCCATGAGTTTTGTGCTTCTCTGACATCTAGTGGTTGACTTTCAACTTTCCCTGCACTTTGTTTCTACATGGTGTCGTGACACTGATACACGCTAAAGACATCATTAATTTCTATTTGTAGAGCGGTGCCCCTCCCCAGAGCTGTCGCCAGGTTGAGGTGGAGCGATATACCCAGTTGTTACGGGTAAGCATGAAGTACTTTCTTTGGCTTCCTGTTGATTGTGTACACTTAGTTAGCACAAATTGTGGGCAGAGATTACCCTGGCCTACATCGTTGTCTGTTTTGTTGTGTCTCTGTATGTTCAAGTGTGTTCAAGGTCACTAATTTTTCCCTTTGTATCCATCCACATTAGGTATTTACATTTTGCACATTACTGGAGCCGCAAGTATATTTGGTTCCCATCTTTTTCGTTTTCTTAAACATTTAAGTTTCACTTTTATGCAGCAGCAGCAGCATCTACGAGGTCCTGAAGAAAGCCATGCCGGAAATAGGGGCGTAACGGCTGAATAAAATTTAAATTCTACTCTCCCTAGTTAGTTTTATCACCACTTCACTTGTCCTTTTCTTTTGCGCTGCGCCCTCACCCTCTCTAGTGCGCTCATTTGGTGGATTTACTAATCCAGATAGCGTAGGAATTAAAACATCCCTGAGCTCCTCCCTCTCAGAGAGGGGGTTGTAGCCCCCAGAGGAACTAGGTCTTCCTCTGGGAGGAGAATCGCAAATGATGAAGCATGCCACCATAGGTGGGTGAGGGATTTCGTCCTGAAGGGATTTTCCCCTTAGATAATTCTGTTGTATAGTGCCCTTGTATTTGTTTGAGAGTTTTGTTGTTTTTTTTTGTTTTTTTTGTGTGTACAGACAATTTAGACCCGAGGATTTTGTATTATTTAGCATATCACCCCTCTCAGCCAGGCTAGCCTGAATCTAGTGGCGTAGTGAGCACGGGACCCATGTCTGAGCATGCCCTTCCCACTTAGGGTGACAAATGCAAAAAGATCAGCTGATGGGCGGGATGCTGAACAAATCAAGCATTCAACTCCAGTTGGTCAAGCAGCAACCACAATCCTTGTCAGGGTAAGGTACAAGCAAACTCCACATTAACCTGTGCTGAACCCCCTTGTAGCTTGGCACAGAGCAGTCAAGCTTAACTTGGAGGCAATGTGTAAAGTATTTGTGCAACACTTCAAACAGTAATAAAGTGAAAACAACACACAAAAAGTATCCCACACAAAGTTAGAAGCATAGAGCTTTCTTTAATGAATAAAAAAAGATGAAAAAAGCAAACATCCAATTAATAGAACTGAAGATATTCAATTTTAAAGGTTTAGGTCAAAATAGCGCCAAAAAGTATAAAGTGCCAACTGTGGCTATCTGGTTGCGACAGAAAGGGACAAAGTCACAAGTTCAGGCTGACTGCGATGGAGAGCTGGCTGGCTACAGGGACCCAGTTAGGCGCACTGAACAAAATACCTTAAATCCCGGTTTGTGGAGTATTGCGAGGATACACGTCGAAGATGTGTCGTGCAGCCGGAGCGATGTATCGGTTCTGAGATGTGGCGCGGCTGCAGTGCGAGGGCCTGCATCGTCGTCAGAGATCAAGTTGACTGAGCTTGCGATGCGCAGTCCGGCATCAAGGATGTGGCATGCAGTCAGGGCGATGCGTCGGTTCCGAGGAGCTGCGAGGCACCGATGCGGAGTCTGGCATTGTTGTAAAGACTGCAGTCGACGAGGGATGCGAGGGCCTGCGCTGAGGTTGCATTGCACAGTCGGGAGTGATACGGCAGTTCTGAAGAGACATGATGCGATGCTGGTCTTTTCGACTGGTCCCATCTACGCATCAGCGGCGATGTGTGGGTTCTGCTCCGCGTTGCGCTGCACTGCAGAGGAGATGGGTCGGTTCCACTGGATCCACAGAGGCAAGCAGAGCACCTTAAGCTCACTTCCGAGGGTCCAGGACTGGGTGGCACCACTTGTCTAGGTAGATTCACAGATGGCAGAGTCCAACTGCAGATGCAAGGTTGTTGGGAGCCTGTTATGTCCTTGAGGTTTCAGATCAGAAGGCCAGCCAACTAGCCCTAGGAGTCACTATGGATTCTGGGTTTAAGAGATGCAAATCCAGTCCTTCTCACCCAGGCAAGAGGGCAGCAAGTCAGCACAGCAGGGCAGCAGTTTCTTTAGAGCAGCAGTTCAGCAGAGTGGCAGTCCTTGTAACAGCACAGCAGTTATTCTTCCTGGTAGAGTATCCACAGGTCCAGACCTGTACTGAAGTGGTGGTGTCTGAGGTACAGTATTTATACCCAGCTGTGTGTTTGAAGTGGGGAGAAGCCTTTAGAGGTTTCCCTTTGAAGCCCTCAGGCATCAAGCCTTCTCTGTCCTGGCTCCAGACTAACTAGGGGGGTATGCAGCCCTTTGTGTGGAGGCAGGACACAGCCCACTCAGGTGTAAGTTGGGCTGTGCCCAGCTCTTCCCTCCCATTCGTCCAGTGATGGCCCATCCAGGAACACCTAAGCTCCTTATTTTGGGTGGCTGTCCAGGAGTAATACACAAAACCCAGCCATCAGCTACACCCAGTCATGTGACCAGAGACAGGCTACAGACACTAAATAGCTAATGCAGGAAAATGCCAACTTTCTAAAAGTAAAAATAACAATTGATGGACGGAATGCTGAACAATTTCAAATATTCACCTTCAGTACGGAGATCTGGGCCTAAATCCATCCAATCTTTTGCTCACCATGCCATTCCAGTTTGTTCCCAGCCATATGCAAATCAGTCTTGACCCTGCTCCCCATGGGAACAGTCCAGCCTGAACTGCCAGGCCAGGTCCTCCCTGGACCGGGAACAAGCCTTCTGGGACCGGTTTCGGGGTATCACCTCTCATCAGCCAGGCTAGCTTGACTCAAGTGGCATGGAGAGCACAGGACCCACGTCTGGGCATACCCGTCCCACTCTTGCTTATGGTCAGGACCACTGGAATTATGTGGCAGAGGAGGACCAAAGATTGCTGTAGGGTTGACTGAATTATGAGGCAAGGAATGCAAGTTATGCAGCATAATGCAACGCAATTTGTGAAGTATTATTTTGTCATTTTTACACATGGTAACTATTTCTAGGCAAAGGTTTCATTATCACCAGTTTAACACTCAAATACAGCAATAAGCAACTGAAAGATGACCAGTCATCCTTTACAAAGTGCCTTCCACTGCGCAGGAAAACATGTAGCCATGCTTTAGCAACTTTGGATCCATTTGAGCTAGAAACAATTTTTTGGTAATATCTTCAAATTATGCAGCAGATGCAGGATTATGTGGCAAGTGCATAATTATGTGAAAAATGCAGTGACCACAGAATCACAAATTCCAGTG
Organism: Calotriton arnoldi; assembly: GCA_963921515.1. Taxonomy (NCBI): domain Eukaryota; kingdom Metazoa; phylum Chordata; class Amphibia; order Caudata; family Salamandridae; genus Calotriton; species Calotriton arnoldi. Next base: position 3,742,665 of record CAWUFW010000548.1, read on the forward strand.
GCCTTGCTTGGAAGAAATGGGCACTGACCGAGAGAGAAATACCATCAGGTGATACTTGAAGCTCCTACTACCATTACTACCACCACAACATCACCACCTTTACCATTACCACTACCGTCATCTTTTTCCTTGCCACCCTCACTACCACAAGTACTATTACCATCATCCCCATTATCTCTACTGCCATAACTACCACCACCATCGTCACTGCCAACACCACCAGTACCACCACTTTTACCTTCAACACCACCATTCCCATTAGTACCATCACTGTCACAAATACCACTATTAACAACACTAGTACTATGACCATCATTACCATCACCATTATCACCTCCGCCACCACCATTATCATCACATTTACCACCAAGACCACTGTTACAATACCACCAACACCATTAATACTAGAACCATAAAAATAACTACATCACTGCCCCATAACAATTACCACCACAATCACTATTTCAAATATCACCACCAGAGATACCACCACTGTCACCTCTACCACCACTATAACCACTACTGCTGCCATCACCACTATTTTAACCGCTTTCACCACTGTTATCGTCATCATCCCACTATCACTGCCACTGCCATCACCAGCACCACTGCAACTACCACTAAGGGGCTTAGGTGGCATGAGTAGAAGGGGCCAGAGCAGTTTCAGATGTAGGAGTGTGGGCCTAGACGGGTGGCTTGCTCTTGGTACTGCAGGTAGGGGGTGGTGCATGACTAGCGAATGGTTGCTCCACCATCACCATAGATTTGAGGGGACTTTTATTACGTGCTAACACCACCACTATTATTATTGCGCACTTATCACGCACGTCTCCTCACATCTCTCCTAGGTACTCCCCTATATTCCTCTCACCCACTATGTTTAATATCGATATCTCACTGTAGTAGTCGCTTGCCCTCGCGATCAATAATGCACTGTTTTAAGGCACCATACACACTTGACTACGCACTGAGGCATTATGGATACGATATAACGCAGCCCCGAATACTCCTACACGGAATACTCTCACCTATGTTCATGACCTTTCGAGTCTTTTAATAATGCACAACATCACCTACCTGACTCTGGGTTTTCTAGGCTGTCGCCGTCATCCCGTGGCCACTTTGGCTCGAATTGTCGCGGATTTGCTGACAGTTTGGCATGCCATACTTCTGCTGTTTTTAATGAAAATAGAAGGTTGTTGTGCCTTCATTTCCATTTCCATGCATCTGCTAATACTCTGCACCGTAAGTAACAATTTAGCCAGTGTCTCGCATTATTAAGGGGATCCTTATTTGTGAACATCGCTGTTATATAAACATTTTAAAACGTTTAAAAAATAAAAATTAAATGTAAACAATAGTAGCAAAAATAAGTAATGTAACTCCAATTAAAAAAATATATATTAAAAGTGTTCCACCTTGCAGAGATTGCATTTACTATTCCCAGTCAAACGGAACCAAAACCAGGGAAAGTGTTGAATTTCAAAGAGATTAGATTTACTGTTCCCACTCCAATTTAAGCAACAGTATGGAAGGTGTTGGAATTCTGATGGGTTAAATTTGGTATTCACACACCAATCTAAACAACAGTGGGAAAAGTATTGTACTTCAAAGGGGTTAGATTTACTATTCCCACTCCAACCTAAGCAACAGTAGGAAAGTGTTGGATACCAAAGTGTTAGGATTTTGTATTCTCACTCCAGTATAAGCAACCGTAGGGAAAGTGTTGGACTTTGGAGGGGTTACATTTACTATTCCCACTACAATTTAATCAACAGTAGGGAAAGTGTTGGACCTCGAAGGGGTTAGATTTACTATTTACACTCCAGTCTAAGCAACAGTATGGAAGGTTTTGGACATCGGAGGGGTTAGATTTACTATTCCCATTCCAGTTTAAGCAATAGTAGGAAAGGAGTTGGTCTTCGGAGTGGTTGAATTAACTTTTTCCACTCCAATGTAAACAATAGCAGGGAAAATGCTGGACTTCATAGAGGTTACATATACTATTCCAACTCATAGTCATTTTGTGAAAAAACATTTAAATACCCAATAATTTAAAATTATGAACACATGTAAAATACAAAATAGATACAAAGTAAATAAAAAATATGTATTGGAAATATACATAACAAATGATCAAATAAATTAAATAATTTAAAATGTTTAATTATTTTCCCTTCCTACTACCAAAAAACACACAAACATCAAAAAAACGAAAATATTAAAACAATAATAAAACTAAAATACTACTTCAAAAACAAATAAAATTAAAAACAATAGTAAATATGAAATACATTTTATAAAGATTAATATTAAATAGACTTATCAATCAATTGATACATAATTTAAATAAAACAAATAATTACATAACAAATAATTTAAAAAGAGACATAATTATCAATTAAATATTTAAATAGCAAACAATTAATTTAAAAAAAAGAAGTATGGCAAATTATAAGGATGTGGCCAATATGGTTGATCGGTTGGACACTTCCTCCCGCTCTCCACAGGCCAAATAAGTGTTCAAAAGCAACAAACAGGGGTCGAGCGACTTTCAAAATTAAGCCAAACCATGGGGGAAGTGTGATAGAGGGTACTATAGCTCCAAAACCGAGATCAGAGCCCAACCGCAGCATGCACAGAGCAGCTCACGAATCGACCTGTACAAATAAAATGGCAGTCGTCGCCGAACGACAGACCTGGGAGAGAGGATCTGGTAGAAAACTAAGCCTCCTGGGAGAAGACACAAAGCAGCAAATCTCTGCCCTATAAACGCTGCTGAGTTCGCCCTGTACTAAAAGCAGTATGGAGCAGGACAGACTGGACTCCTGATTTCATGGCCACCCGGGTGGAAAGAGAGAATCGGTGCACCTGGGGACACGCACCAGGAGGAACGGACCTGCGAGAGGTAAGCCCTGCCGCAATTAACGCACAGACACTATGGCTGAGAGAAGAACCCGGGTCTCCCCAAACACACACTGGCAAACCTAGACCTTCGTCTCCTCCATAGCAGGTAACATTCTTCACTACATATCTTTGTCATGGTAGCAGGGAATTCCAAAAAGATGCTAACCTCCGAGACGTGGACAAGGTCAACACAACCAAAACCAGAAACGACCCTCTAAGATGGGCCCTTACTTAAAGTACAAGGGTATTCTCCACCCCAACAGCCAATGCCAGAAGTGGAACCCTTGACCAAACCATTTATGGAAAACCTATTTGGCATGCTTTGGGCGGACATTCATGCGGTTAAACTAGATCAGACAAAATAACTCAGGAAGGTTAAATAGGACCAGACAGACATAGGTAATAGGGTCTCTTGCATCTCTGCAATGGAAGATGTCGGTGGCGCAAGAGAAGGTGAGAAGGAGATGCTAAAACAAGACATTTTGCTACTAAAAGAGCAGCAAAAAGCTCTTCAGTCGTATGCAGAAGATTTGGAGAACCACTCCAGGAGACAAAACATCTGCATAAGAGGGGTCCCACACAGCTCAGAGGGCCCGAATCTCAACCAATATGTACAAAAACTCTTCTGCCACATCCTCAACAACGATTGTACTGGGAACATTGAAATCAACAGAGTGCAGAGAGTCGGATGCACAGATGCATCAACTCCTAGGGCGACAGATATACTTGTATGCATCCACCACTTCACTGCTAACGAGGACATTCCTAAAGCCACCTGGGACAAAGGTACTGAGGAATTCCAAGGCCATAGGGTATCCCTATACCAAGAACTTTCAACCATCCCTCTGCAAAGGCGTAGAGACTTCAAACTGGTCACCAACTTTCTCTTCAAACAAGAGATCAAATATAGCTAGGATCACCCCCTTGGACTTATCTTCAAATGGCAAGAACACGTTCATCAAATGCAATCATTCACTGAGGCGTGCTCGCTGCTGGGCCTTGAGACTGAAGATGCAACACAGAGCATACATCAGTGAAGAGAGTCCCCCTGACATTCTTGCCAAAGTTGGCGAAGAGCGATTTAGTCGTTCAAGGCCGTAAAACTGGACCCACCAGCAGTGGCCCAAGAGAGAAAAGCAGTCCTGGAAAGACTACAGCAAGAGGAGGATGCCCAAGAGACGTGAACTATATCCCTTCAATGACTTTTCCATTTACCAGTTTAAATGGATCCAGTGCCTGCTTATTTAGAGGGCCAGATGGTATAGTCGGGGGAAGGGGGAGTTTGGGTAACACAAATTGTATTATTGGTCGCTCCGCTCCATACACTGTCTTACTTTCAAAGAGAAAGCTATACTTTAGTGATTCTGGACTATTATAAGACGTTAAAAGGACATATGTCCTAAAGCGTGTGTTGGTAGTTCTTAAGTTACGTTATGTTTCTTTGGGCTTTACTTAACTTGATTGCTCTGTCATGCGCCTCATTACTACACTCTCTATTAATAAAAAGCACTCACGCCCCACTTGACGCCTGATAACCTCACTGTAGATATCTGGGATTGCCACCGAACTCAATAAGCCATGACATGCATTAAGATTGTCCGTTTCAATGCTAGAGGTCTAAACAGCCCGGGAACGAGGGGGGCTATACTCACAATGTAGGATAAAACTGAGTGCAACATTTGCTTAATACAGGAAACTCATCTACTCTCTCTAGATTGGCATAGACTCAGATTTAAACGGTTCCCGAAGCAATATTTCTCGTTGGGACAACCTAAAATGGAAGCAGTGGGCATATTAGTATTGAAATGATTCACAGGCACAGTTGGCACAAAGGTGACAGAGCTCAAAGAGAGTCTACTGGCCCTTAGATTTTGAAATGGGGGAGAAAGCTTCCTAATACAACAATAGCAGAGGTATTACCGACATAAGACCAAAAGATTCTGATCGGTGGGGACTACAACCTCGTCATGAACAACAAACTAGATAGATCAGGGAAAAGATATGGGAAGACAGGGGTACTCGTAGGAAAGGGGCGCTGGAATGGCTAGAAGAAGTGTGCCTAGCAGACATCTGGAGAAACCAATACCCTACCTGCACAGAGGACACCTACTGCTCAGCGTCACACAAAACATATACATGGCTCGACTATTTTTTAGAGCCCCCAGTACTGAAGCAGGAGGTGGACATGGAAATACACCCCGGTGTGCTATCAGATCATGCACACGTCAGTCACATTACACTTCTTATATACTCCTCGAACCCCAGGACCTTGGAGACTAAGAGACGCATTGTCGCAAGATGAGCAGCACAAGACGGCAATTTAAAAAGCCATTGTCACCCATAGCACACTATGGGATATGCTAAAAGCTGTAATACGAGGTCAATTAATATTGATAGTTGTAAATGGAATAGGATAGGTAATGAAAAAAAGAGCAGAATAAGAAAAGGCAGCAGCAGAGTTAGAAACGGTTCATAAACACACCAGGGCTCCGCGAATCTTATGATCTTTAGCAGCCGCCTACTCATGACTTCAACTTACCGATCAAGGGAGAGCCGAATATGCCTTATTAAGACTGAAACATGGATACAACGTAGGGGGAAACAAAACCGGAAAGTTACTAGTACAGCGCATTCGACCCAAAATTAACAAAGACAGGATAGAATACCTAACAGACGCTGATGAAAATAAAATAAGTGGAGAGAAAACATAGCAGCAATATTTAGGGACTTTTACAAGCTCCTTTATGCAGCACAAGATTTGAATATGGAAAGTATATAGCCGTTACCTATCTAGGGCTACTCTACCTAAACAATTTGACTCTCAAATAGAAGGTCTAGAGGAACCTATGAAAAAAGAAGTCATAATGGCTAGAGGCAGGTTAAAACCCAACAAGGCCCCTGGTCTAGATGGCCTTTTTTTTAACAAATTGTTCTGTCATGAACTGTCTCCCCTTCTCGCAGACCTGTTGAACTCCTTTACAGAGAGAGGTGCAGTCACTGCCTCCATGCTCAGAGCAACCATCATAGTCATACCCAAATCTGGTAAGGATACATCACACTGTGTATCATATAGGCACATATCCTTCATGAACATGGATGCTAAGCTTTTTACCAGTATGTTGACGGCAAGACTTAGCCCATGCATCCAGGGACAGACAGGCCCAGACGAATCAGGATTTATCCCCGAAAGACGATGCTCCGATAACACACAAAGACTCCTCCACTCGATGGATTAGCACAAATGACATGCCAATGCCTTATTTGTAGCTGTTGGCGCTGAGAAGGCATTCGACGGAGTACACTGGCCATATTTGGTGAATGTCCTCAAGGGGTTTGGCTTTGGGGAGAGATTTTGGAGCTGTGGTTACTCTTCCCTTGAGGCCCAAATAAACATACATTTGATTCTGTCTCCACTCTTTCCCATCTAATCGGGAACAAGACATGGTTGCACCCTTTTCCTCACTCCTGTTTGCCCTATACATGGATCCTCTTGCACAAATAATCAGGGCACTTCTCCTTAATCGAGCTATCCTGTTTGGAAAGGAGACACCCAAATTTAGTATGTATGTTGACAATATGATCCTCACACTTGAACGACCCAGATTAATCGCTCCAAGTAGTGGTGGACAAAATTTACACTTTCGGGGAGATGTCTAGGTACTACATATCCAGAGGTCCCAAATTCCTAATCTCTTGAGTCCAGTTTCGCAACAAGAGACCCTTTGTGAGTTACTCCCGATACCATCGGTCCCAAAGCATACTTGCAAGGCGGGCACGGACTCGGGCACGCCGCCAGTATGGCGGTCGTGCCGGACCCCCGCACCCGGGGGAGGCGGGAAACGACACGAACAAGAGTGACGTGGCGCCCCGACCTCCCCTGAGCCCTGCATGCGATTGGCTGTCCATGCGTGTGTGGAAATCGCAGATAATCTCTGTTAGCATAAGCTGAAACCATCTTGTTTGTGGCATCCATTTTGTCAGCTATGAAATTCTCCTGTCCTCTTCTGCTCGTCTTTTTCCCTGCCTGTGCTGTCTATTTTAGTTAACTTCCTTACTCAGCTAAAAGCAATATGCATGCTAAAGAGTTTGTAGCTGCCAGACCACCTGGTCTCAGACTCAACTGTCAATCTCTTAGTGCTGCCATAAGCACTCCTGCTCCCCCTCCCACTTTGCTGACTAAGGGATTTCCCATTTGCCCATGTTTGACGGTAGTTATTCCTGTGTAGGCCTGTACCTTCTATTTGTAACTACACGCTTACCAGTGCAGAAAACTCTGTATAAAAGCACCATGGTCTGTGTATTCAAGCCACTACCTCCTGGAACACTTGAGGGTGTTGTATGGACGTGGTCTCACTCATGAGTGAATAAACTTGTTCTTTGAATTCCAGCTTCAGTGCCAATTTCTTCTTTGTTGGTTTAAGGACCCGTGGACAAAGATAAGGGTGAACCCTGCCCCGGTGTGCCCCTAAAAAGGCACAGTTCCACAGTTTTGGCGCCCAACGTGTGGCTCATCGGAGACGCGGCCGCCCGAAGGAGTGGTCTTGACGGAGGAATGGAATTTTGCTGAGGAGAGGTCCTGCACGAGGAGACCCTTGTCTTTGCAGACCGAAGTGCTTTTCCGGTTTTCCCGATTTGACCCTCCAGGTGGTGGCCGGTCCCGACTGAGATTTCCTTTGGCGCAAGTTTCGCAGTGACCATTAGGTCGACCAAGAGATTAGCAGTTGGAGGTTGGAGACTTTTGTTTGGTAAGGTCGCTGCAGCGGCACTCTTGATTTTGGATTTGCTTGGCCAAGATTCTGGTTTTGTTTGTTTGTTTATTTATTGCAATAAATAAAGGCAGGTAATGTGGAGATTTTTCTCTACTTTTGAAGATTTTTGAATAGTAATATTTTACTATAATTTGGCAGCATGCCTGCTCCTAGCGCACTTCGTAGGTTGTGTTGCTGTCTTGGAGGTACCAAAATGGATTTAGAAAGAAGTCAGCCGGCTCCCCCAGAGGGTACACCTAATAGGTACATGTATATTAAATACGGTATTTCTTCCATACTGTATAGTACACTGTGGAACAAATATACGAAAAAGGATCCTGATCTGCAATGGCCAGTAAACGGGTCATTTGACTTTAAAAAGATTCAGTATGTAGAGCAGTGTTTATTTAAACATAAGAGTCGACAAGATATGTTTGATTGTGTACGAATGTGGGAGAAAGAAGCGCATGAGAGAGTGAGAAAAGAAGAAGCTATAGCAGTAAAAGAACAGTGCAAAACGATCTATCAGAAAGCGTTGGAATTGAAAAATAAGGAGATGAAGGAAATAAAAGAAAAAGAAGATAGGGAGCGTCGTTTAGAGGTAACTGGCCAGTACCCTATTAGGCACCCTCTTTATCCCATGCTTAATAAACCTCAAGATGATTCCATTTTATTAGATCGACCCCCGCCCTCGTATAAATTTCCCTCTGCCCCTGCGGAGGATCCTTCCGATGAAGTACATCATTCTTCAGACGATAAAGATACAGATAAGCAAGATGGGTGACAGACTCGCTCTATTTTAACTGTCGATGAAAAAGCCACCATTAGATCCACCGCTCGTTCAGAAGCCCGTAAGAAAACTCTCGCTTCCGATCTTGTAGCCAGGATCCAGCAGTGGAAAGAAATAGAGCAGTTATATTGTACAGAGAAGTTTGCTTGGGAAGTAATACTTAATTTTAGAGACCTTTCTGAAAACTTAGAGCCCGCTGATATAAATTCTGATTATAAACAATTGAGTGATGGCACTTTTCTGTCCTCAAATATACCTGATCTAATTAGGCGAGTGGTTAAGTTACGCGATGAAATATTTCGCTTAAAGGCTGAGAAAAAGGAATCCAGCAAAAATAAGACTGTACAATTAGCTCAACCCCCAGCGCAAATAGCAGAAACTTCAGAGATAAATAATGGATCTAGTAGTGCTGAAGTTAATATACGACCAATGCGCGAAGCTGCGCCTTTGTATGTACCTCCAAAAGGTTCAGGAAAGGATGACGACAAAACTTCAGATGATGCGAAGGGGTATTTTATTTATAATTGGGTTTATACTCCTTGGAGTAGAGCGGACGTTATGGCTCTTAAAGCCGCTTTGCCCGATCCACGGAAAAATCCTGCCGCTTTCTATGAAGAGGTAGAAGGAGCTATTAGCTCCCCTACCATGACTTTGCCAGATATCGATATGTTTTTTGGACTTTTTTTGCCCCCTGACATGTGGAGAACGATTCGGAAAATAGATGATAATGTAGCATATGGTGATACTTGGGTGCATTTAGAAGAAATAGATGCAGCTAGGGAGCCTGCGCAGAAACCACAACAGGAGATATTAGATCTTCCTAAAGCTATTGTGACTAAGTTGAAAACTCTTATACCCCCTAAGAAAATAGATTGGACTACATTAGCGTCTTGTAAACAGAAAGCGGATGAGTCCGTTTCTGATTTCTTTACACGATTTGAAGAGACATTCCATGACTTTAGTGGGCAGTCATTGACAGATGACACGGGTAAGCATCTGTTTGTCGACAAATTTGTCGCTAACATGTTGCCAGAAATAGCTAGTCGCCTAAAGGCCAGCGAGAGTTCATGGACTACGTCTTCTCCAGTCTCCCTTTTGACCATGGCCCAGTATTATGAGCGTCAGGAATTGGAAGCAAAAGGCAAGGAAGATAAAAAGGTTAAGGATTTAAAAACAAAAGTTATGTTGGCTCAAGTCTATGGTCCACCATTTAGAGGTAGTGGAAGAGGTGGACGTGCGATGTATCGCCCTGGTGTACCCCTTTCCCTCGAGCAACTTTGTCTTCTGATCAGTGTGCTTATTGTAAAGAGATTGGACATTGGCGTTCTGAGTGCCCCCTTTTGCGAGGTCAGCAGTATCAGCGAGGTAGAGGAAGCATGAGAGGCCGCCCAGGGAACACGGGATTTAGGGGAGGCATGGATAATCGTACCAGATTTGAGGCAGTTGAAAACAACCCAAATTCTTTTAATACCTTTGATAGACGAAACCAATACCAAATGTCTGATTATTCGGCTGATGGTCCTAAGGATTCTGATTATGCATAGGAATGCCTAGGATGGGGTAAGGAACCGGTTGAGGTCCCAGTAGATCAGAAGGGTCCCTATGTTGATGCAAACGTTTTGGGTTCTATTGATCAGTTTCTGGTTGATACAGGAGCTACTCATAGTGCTCTGTCTAAAAAATTGGTTCCTAGAGCTTCCCTGTCTGGCGCAATGATAACATCGATAGGATTCGATGGGACACCTACACTTAGCCCACTGTCACAGCCACTTGCATTTAGTCTTGATAAATTCACTGCAGCATGTCCATTTCTGCTCTCTCCTAACACGCCGAATAACATTGTGGGTATCGATATGCTAAAACATTTCCGTGCCACAATACGTTGTTCCCCAGAAGGTGTGCGTGTTATTTTAAATGATAACTATCCAATGGTTGAGAGGTCTTGTCTCATTAAAGAGGATGTTGCTCTGGCATCGTTACCTAGTACTTTGTGGGCTACTTCAGATACTGATGTAGGACAAATGGTTATCCCACCAGTACATATTAATGTGAAGGAAGGTGCTTCGTTGCCTCGACTGCCCCAATATAAAATATCTTGGGAAGACGAAGAAGCATTAATACATATTGTTCAGGATTTGATCAGAGTGGGGGTTGTGGAAGAAGTCCCCTACAATACCTGTAATAGCCCTATTCTTCCTATTTTGAAAAAAGACACTGACACTAGAATTTATAGATTCATCATTGACTTACGTGAAGTCAATAAAATTGTAGTGCCCCAATACCCGGTAGTCTCTGACATCACAACACTTCTTACTATGGTTCCTCCTCCTGCAACTACATTTAGTGTAATCGATTTGAAAAATGCATTTTTCTCAATACCTATTCATCCTGACAGCCGCTATTTGTTCGGCTCCACTTTGAATAATCGATCCTTCAGATTCTGTAGAGCTCCACAAGGGTATACGGAGAGTCCTAGCATTTATAGCCAGGCATTGAAAAGGCAGCTTGATTCTTTCCCTGTGCCAAAAGGGGTGGCTCTTATTCAAAATGTCGATGACATCTTGTTAGCTGCTGATACCCCTGAGCAGTGTGAAGAAGGAACACTGTTATTGCTATCATTTCTTGCATCTCATCATCACAAAGTCTCTCGGAAGAAATTGCAATATTGTAGACAGCAGGTTACCTATTTAGGTCACCTCCTGTCTAAGGAGGGACGTGCACTTACACCAGACCGTATTCAAGCTATTTTAGACACGCCTGTGCCCCGTACTCAGAAGGATGTTCGTGCACTGATTGGCCTTACTTCTTTCTCTAGGCAGTGGATCCCTAGCTTTTCTCACATTGTTAAACCCTTGTTGGCCCTTTTGACTAAAGATACTCCGATGCCCCTCCCATGGACTACTGAATGCCAGAATGCTTTTCAACAGTTATGTCAAGCTCTTTGTTCTGCACAAGTATTAGGAACTCCAGACTACACTAAGGCCTTTACACTATATGTACACGAGAGGGACGGTTGCGCTCTCTCAGTTTTAGTACAGACACACGGTGATAAGCAGCGACCTTGTGCATATTTCTCAGCTGTCCTTGATCCAGTCGCCCGTGCACTGCCAGGGTGTTTTCGAGCGGTGGCGGCAACGGCTGTGTCCATACGTCAGAGTGAGGGAATAGTTTTGTCACATAGATTGCTTGTGCTAGTACCCCACTCAGTTGATGCTCTGCTAAATCAAACGAAAACACAACATTTGACTAGTGCCCGCTTGACAGGCTATGAATTGACACTTTTGGCTCCTCATATCACACTGAAAAGATGTTTGACTCTGAATCCTGCTACATTATTGCCATTTCCAGCTACTCAGTCTCAGTCACAAGAGTTACATGATTGTATATCCCTTACTGAAGAACAAACAAAGGGTCGTGTTGACCTACAAGATACACCTCTTTCTAACGTTGATGGAAAACTGTGGGTTGATGGGTCCTGCCTGAAGTTGTCTGATGGCACGACATCTGCTGCTTATGCAATTACAACACTTCAGACAGTAGTTGAGACAGCTCGCATCCCACAGAAGTCGGCTCAAGCAGCTGAGTTGATAGCACTGACAAGAGCATGTGAGCTTAGTGCAGATCTACTTGTTAACATCTACACCGATAGCCGATATGCTTTTGGAGTTGCTCATGATTTTGGGCAACTCTGGAAGGAAAGAGGCTTTATTACTTCACATGGGACACACATAGTGCATGGGGAATTAGTACATGATCTCCTTACTGCCTTGACATATCCTAAGAAAGTGGCAATTGTTAAGTGTAGTGCACACAAGAAAGTGACTGATAAAATAGGAAAAGGAAATGCCTTTGCAGACTACACAGCTCGTGAGACTGCAATGCAACAAAGTACTACATCTATGTATGTAGTTAAGTCACAGGCTGAGCGTTGGCATGATGCCAGGCAAGAGGTGCTGGGCATGCAGCGATCTGCTTCTGTTGAGGAATTAGACCAATGGTCTAAGGAGGAAACACTGGATGATGAGGGCTGTTGGAGGAATAAAGAAATGACAAAATGGAAGTTACCCACAGCCTATTTACATCCTATGATTCACATGGCACATGGGCCGGCACATGTTGGAGCATCCTCAATAGCAAAGCAACTTATGCAAGTTTGGGATCATCCAGAGATTGCCGGTACAGCTAAAAAGATAGTCCAGTCTTGTCTGATTTGTCTCCAATATAATCCTGGAAAGGGAACACGAACTCCAGCAGGAGGGTTTGCCATACCTACTGCACCTTTTGAAGTCCTGCAAATGGATTATATCCAGCTTGAACGCTGTAATAATCTGAAGTATGTTCTGGTAGTGGTTTGTGCCTTCAGTAAATGGGTGGAGGCATACGCCACAAAAGATAATACAGCTCTTACTACAGCAAAGGTGCTCCTAAAGGAGTTTTTCCCCAGATTCGGCATTTGTCGAGTTTTGTGGAGTGACAACGGACCCCATTTCATTGGGCAAGTTGTTGATTACCTCATGAAAGGGTTGGGAATTAAGCAGAAGTTTCATGCTGCTTTTCACCCACAATCAGCAGGACTAGTGGAACGTTACAATTCTACCCTCAAACTAAAATTGGCCAAAATACAAGCTTCCACATCTTTGAAATGGCCTGATGCACTGCCATTGGCTTTACTATCTATTAGATCGGTACCACATACACGATCAGGCCTCACACTGTATGAGGTGATTTTTGGAAGGCCAATGAATATTTGGGGGATTCCTAAGCCATGCCCTATACATGATGTACCCTATGTATTGATGAACGACTACTTGTCTCAGTTGACTGACAGTTTGTCTTCTATTTATCAACAGGTTCGGGAGACTCTTCCAGACAGGTCACAAGGTGAGGGCCACTGCTTGTGCCCTGGAGATTGGGTGCTAACGAAGTCCTTTCAGAGAGCCAGCTCCCTAGCACCCAGATGGCGAGGCCCTGAGCAGGTGCTCTTGGCTACCAGGACTGCGGTTCGAGTGACCAATCAGAAGAACTGGGTTCATGCGACACACTGTCGGAAGGTGTTGCAGGACCTAGTGAGCCCAGCTGTGTTGGCAGATCACCGCGATATCCTGGACACCGAGAAAGGCCGAGCTGCGTCACCTGAAGGATCTGAAGAAGTCTTCCCGGACCACACGATCCCTGGTGCATCTCGATATCAGCTGCGAGCCCGGAAGAAACACACTTCATTGCTGAAAAAGACTGTTTGAGCCACTGTCCTGGGTAGTGAAAGACTGAGTTACAAAGGGGGGTACTCTTTTAGTGGTTACTCGTCTCAATCTCAGCGAAGAAACCAACGTCTGCCCAGGACCTTAGGGCACCATCTGTTCTGTTGTTCAACGACAAGATGAACATGCCTGCAGAAAAGGAATCAACTGCTGCAAGAGTCTGTGATCGAAAGAGTATGTTCATTATTGGACTTATTTCAATTGTTGTTCTTATTGCTACAGTAACATGGGTTGTAGAAGGAGTAGCTCCTGCTCGAAATCTACTGACTGCTACTACTCCTGTCCCCATTGAGCACAACTACTTCACTCTTCCTTATCATGAGAAGAAGCACAGACTGTCCTATCTCAACAATACGTTTATTCAAATGTTGCACCACACCCACAACACTACGAACACTACCAACTGTTGGGTGTGTGGAATGATGCCAGCCCACCAGAAAAAGGGAGGAACGCCTTTTATTCCTCTGCCATTTTCACATAATGGCTCCTGCAGAGCCTGGTTCGCACTGTTGTGGGCTTCTGAAATTGCTAATATCACTGACGCTACTGTAGGAAGACTTAATGCCCAGCTAAATAAAGTCTGCTATCCTGATGAAGAAGGAGATCCACAAGCTAAAGGAACTGTATGGGAAATAGAGGAATATCGCAGAGGAAATGCCTCCACACGCTATGTTTTCTCTAACACTCGAACTGTCAAGGGTAATGGACCTCCTGTTATAGCTGTTACTAGAGCTCGAGCGGACCTTTGTGTGAACAGTATTGGCAGTATCCCTGTGGGAAAAAGTGACTGTACTCTGGTGTTAAACATTACTGGAGCGAACAATAGCAGTTTTTTGTCGTCACATAACACCTATTTTATTTGTGGTAATAAGGGATATTATCATTTGCCTATTGGTTGGTCAGGTACATGTTTTGTGTCCTTTTTGCTACCACCTGTGTTCTTGGCACCTGCATCCTACCACAAAGACTATAAACTGTATAATGACATTTCCAAGAGTCGATCTAAGAGGACAATAAATCATGATGAGGTGGATCAAACTGATACTGCACTGCAGCAGTACGTTGACTTTAATTTGGGACTATTCTTCTTTGTTGGTGCGGCCTTAAACAGCAGAAAGATAAGGCGTTTGACACGTGTTGTAGAGGCTGTAACCAATCAGACAGCCATGGCACTTGGAAATATCACAGAACTACAAATTGCGAGAATCATGGCGCTCCAAAATAGGATGGTCCTTGACGTCATCCTGGCTGATCGTGGTGGAGCATGCCGCATCATTGGAAGCAGCTGCTGTGTCTACATCCCTGACCACGCCCCTTCAGTTTTTGAAGCAATTTCCAAGCTGCACAAAATAGCCACTGAAATCCATCAGGATTCAGGGACACGGACTTTGACTGGATGGCTATGGACTATGTTTACTGTATGAGGCTGGAAATTATTGTCAGCCCTATGTATATTTCTTGCTATTCTCTTCATTTGCTGCCTCTGTATACAATGTGGCCCGATGCTCTGTTCCCTATGTATTTCTACTTGTACCTCATGTATACCGACTAAAACGAAATGTCACAAATGTAAATGCTCGCTTGGCAATGGACCAAGAAATTACAGAATTAATGCAGATAGATGTGCACGATCTTTTCCGTACTCCCTCAAAAGTATAGGAAGATGTCTTCAGCATATGCTAAAAGGGCCATCTGTGGAAATCGCAGATAATCTCTGTTAGCATAAGCTGAAACCATCTTGTTTGTGGCATCCATTTTGTCAGCTATGAAATTCTCCTGTCCTCGTCTGCTCGTCTTTTTCCCTGCCTGTGCTGTCTATTTTAGTTAACTTCCTGACTCAGCTAAAAGCAATATGCATGCTAAAGAGTTTGTAGCTGCCAGACCACCTGGTCTCAGACTCAACTGTCAATCTCTTAGTGCTGCCATAAGCACTCCTGCTCCCCCTCCCACTTTGCTGACTAAGGGATTTCCCATTTGCCCATGTTTGACGGTAGTTATTCCTGTGTAGGCTTGTACCTTCTATTTGTAACTACATGCTTACCAGTGCAGAAAACTCTGTATAAAAGCACCATGGTCTGTGTATTCAAGCCACTACCTCCTGGAACACTTGAGGGTGTTGTATGGACGTGGTCTCACTCATGAGTGAATAAACTTGTTCTTTGAATTCCAGCTTCAGTGCCAATTTCTTCTTTGTTGGTTTAAGGACCCATGGACAAAGATAAGGGTGACCCCTGCACCGGTGTGCCCCTAAAAAGGCACATTTCCACACGTGGACCGGAAGCACTTACAAGTGCTTCTGGTTCACGCGTCCAGCCAACGTCAGGCAAGCCGGTCAGAACCGGCTTGCCTGACCCTGCATGTTAAAAGGCTGGGAAGCAGAGCGGACGGTCTCTTTTTTCGCCGCTCCCCAGCCTGCAGGTCGCATGACGGGTCAGGGCCTCAGTCGGAGGCCCCAACGATTCTTTTTACCTTTCCTTTCTTTTATCTCCACTTGCAGGTATCCTCGAGTGAGGAGAGCGTGGCAGGGATCGGCTGGATTTCCCTACCTGCGGGGGGCAGCGCTTCAGCAACTGGAGCGCCCAGGGAGTGCTCCGCTTCGTTTTGCCCGCAATTTGGTGGGAAACAGGTGTTTTCCTGGAGGCAGGGGCAACACTCGGTGATCGAGGGAGACGGTGTGGTGCAGCTTTGAGAGCTGCTGACACGGAAGCTGTGGATCAGTGTTCGAGCCCCAGCATCAGCACAATATTCTGGGAATCTGGGCAAATCATTTGGCCATTGCTGGGAGTGCTTTGGTAGTCTCCCCGCAATTTTCTTTGTTGTCTCCCCACTGCAGGGACTGCGCAGGGAGCATCGGCTGGCAGATCGGGTTTGGGCTCTGAGGAGGTTGCAGACACTCTTCTGTTCCAGGATTGTGTGCGCTGAGGACACAGGGATTTTTTCGCCTTGGGGCAGTACTGGCAGGCCTGCATTTCCATCGTCGCCGGGAGCCACGCGGGTTTGAGAATACTCACCCGACCCACTAGATTAGCTGGTGGGCATGGCTCTGGTGGCGTGGGTGCTGTGGCCGGCCAGGGGGCTGCTACTTCTACAAGGTAAGGGTCTGGGCAGTGTCTCAGACCGGAGCACAGTGGGCTGTGGTGTGTGTGCCATTGTTGGATTTGATTCTTAGGGGGTGTGTTTTGTGCCCTAATTAACCGGTTATTACATTGGTGCACAGCGTATTGTGGGGCCCTGGTTCCAGCTATTAGGTTGCTGTTCTATTACGGTTCAGTGCATTGGGGTGTGTACAACAATGGCCCCTAAGGTGAAGCGGAACGAGCAGCGTTCACGCATGGATAGTTTTATGGAGACAATGATGCGAAAAATGGGGGCAATGGACTCCATGATGAAGAAAGTTGATGATATGGGCCAGGCTTTAGCTGCTTTAAGGGATAAGGTGGATGGCCAAGAGTGGGCAGAGGATAGGCCCAGGCGAGCTGGGGTAGCCCCTAAGGCAGCTTTTTCCCCGGTGCCTAAAAGGACTAGACCTAAGAAAGGTGGGGCACCTCCACCTAGGGAAGGGGATGGGACGGATGGGGCCACAGCACCAGCCCCTGAGGGGGGGTGCCCCGGTCGGTGGAGCCCGTACTGCTCCCACATGCCAACGGTGGTCAGCCTAATACGGGTGGTGGGGGAGATCAGCCTACAAACGAGGGGGCAGGAGGTCCGCAGGGGGGTCAGCCAAGTACACCGGGTGCCCCTCTCCCCACTGACGGGCAGCCGGGAGCAACGGGGGGCACCCCACTGGTCCCCATGACGGGGGGCCCATCCGGGAGCACGCCGGTCCAGCCCGATTTGGTATCTAGTCTGCCAGCAGTACTCCCTTGGCTAGAAAAAGTGGGTAACTGGTACCCGGCAGCAGGGGTGTCGGGTAGCGGGGAGAACGCATTGGAGAAGGCCAGACAGATAGTGGCACAGTTAGATGGGGGTAAGCCTGGAGATGGGCTGGCTGTACCAGCGGGGGGTGCGATGGGGGCGACTACAGGGCCAATGGGGAGTGGAGGAGTGCCGCTCGCAGCCACCACGCCATCAGATGCAGGAGCAACGAAGCCGGCAGAGACAGCGCCAACAGGTATGCCGCAAACCTTGCCACCTTTGGGTTTAGGTGAAGTTCGCTCCGTTAGAGAGCAATTAGGGCGACATGTGTCTCAAGAAACTAAAGAAAAGATTTGGAAGGGCTCTTATGTGAATATGTTTTCCCTGCTGCTAGATGAGGCAGAAAGGGAGGAGGCCAAAAAGAATAAGGAATGGACGCACCCAAGAGAGTGGGCTAATATGTTGTTGAAGTTTAGGGTCGAGGAGACGTTGGTGAATTGGATCAAAGGTTTTACTGTTTTCACGTCAATAATGTGTGAGCGTTTCCCAGGTCTTGGCTCAGAGATGGCTTGCTACCAGAATAGAATTACTTGTGCGCATGACACTTATGGTGGTAATGGATGGAAAGATTATGACAAGGATTTTAGAAGAGCTAAGGCATCTGACCCGGCACTGGGCTGGAATCAGATTGACATGATCATATATCTAACACATTTCAGAGGTGGTCCACAGGACACCACCCGGGGTCAGTCTCAAGACACCTTTCGGGGTCCGTCCCTTCGTGCAGGCCCCCCAGGCAGCTCGGGGGCGGGGGAAAAAGTAAGGGGGCGTGTGGGGATTTCAACAGGCGCTCGTGTAACAGAGCAACTGGCACATGTAAATTCAAACATGCATGTTCTTTCTGTGGCAACTCCTCGCACCCAGAGTCCAAATGCTTTAAGAAAACAAAGGACAAGGGAGGCAAGAAGCAGGACTGAGAGTGTGTTCCTCGGCAAGTGCTTTGCTACCATGGTTGAACAGTTACAATTGCCCCAAGTCTGCTAGAATTTTGCTGGAAGGTTTCAGGGACGGCTTCAGGATCCCCGCGCCTGGTTACGTGGGGGTGTCGCATTGCCAGAATCAGCTATCGGTCAGGGCTAATGAAGGGGTGGTGGCAGCAAAAATTGAGAAGGAAGTTCAGTTGGGCAGAGTAGCTGGCCCATTTGATGCCCTCCCAATGCAAGATTTTGTCTGCTCCCCATTGGGAGTGGTTCCCAAAAAAGAACAAGGGGAATTCCGACTGATTCATAATCTCTCGGCCCCCAGAGATGTGTCTCTGAACGTTGCCCTTGATGACGACCTATGCAGTGTCAAGTACGCTTCTTTTGATCAAGCAGTTGAGATGCTCAGGGGGTTGGGGCGGGGCGCATTGTTGGCAAAATCAGATATTGAGTCAGCTTTCCGCCTGCTGCCAGTGCACCCACTTGATTTTCACCTGTTGGGTTTTCAATTCAAGGGGAAGTATTATGTGGACAAATATATGCCTATGGGATGTTCGTTATCTTGCGCCTATTTCGAGAAATTCAGCTCTTTTTTGGAATGGGTTTTCAGGCGAGCGACAGGGCACCAGTGGGTATTACACTACCTTGATGACTTCCTTTTCTTGGGGGCACCAGAATCTCAGGACTGCGGGTGGGCATTGCAGAGGTTCTGTGCACTCATGCGAGTCTTTGGCGTGCCTTTGGCACAGGACAAGACTGTGGGGCCAAGCACTGAGATTGAATTCCTGGGGATAGAGTTGGATTCAGTGCAGGGAGTGTCACGGCTGCCCCTAGAAAAAATCGCGGCTTTTGGGGCTGCCTTGCAGCATTGCTTGACAAAGGAGAAGGTTACACTACATCATTTACAGCAGGTCGTGGGGCAATTGAATTTTGCATTGAGAATAATTCCAATGGCACGACCTTTCTCGCGCACCATCGCACAGGCTATGTCAGGACTCAGGGAGAAGCACCATCACACCAGACTGTTCAGTGAGGTCAGGCAGGACATGCAAATCTGTAAGGCATTTCTGCGTGACTTCAACGGTAGGGTTGTGTGCCCCAGTCCCCCCAGGTCCAGCCCAGAGATAGGGTTGATGACTGACGCAGCAGGTAGTTAGGGTTTTGGCGCCATTCTAGGTCCGGCATGGGTTGCCCAACGCTGGCCAGCGTGGTGGGAGGACACGGGGCTTACAAGTAACATAAGCTTCCTTGAACTGTTCCCCATCTTGGTGGCATTGACCGTCTGGCCAGAACAACTGAGGAACCAATCTGTGGTATTCTGGTCCGATAACATGGCTGTTGTGGAATGTATCAATAATCAAAATGCAAAGTGTAAGATGATCTTGCGTCTACTAAAGGAGATAATACTGCTGTGCATGAGAATGAATCTGCTGTTTAGAGCCAAACATGTGCCAGGAGTATTAAACCATGCCGCTGATGCGCTCTCTTGCTTTAAGATGCAGGTATTCAGGTCTCATCACCCAGCGGTGGCAGAGAACCCAACGCCTTTCCCAGAACAGCTTTGGCAGCTTGGTGCCCCCAGTTATCGGACCTCGTGGCAGCTAGCTTAGCACCCAGGACCTGGGGGCATACGAAGGGGCGTTTGGGGCTTACTGCTATTTCTTGGGGGACAGTTGGGAGGAAAAATGGCACGACACTGGGTCTGTCGTTTCCTATTTGAGAACTATGAGAGATGAGGGTCGCTCAGTAGCATCAGCAAGGCGACATATTGCAGCCATTTCTTTCTTCGCGAAAGCTAGGGAAAAGGGGGATCCCACTGGCACTTTTATAGTGCGGAAAGCCTTGAGAGGGTGACAACGCCTACAGGGGGGGCAGCCGGACGTAAGAAGACTCATAGGAATACAGACATTGGCCACACTGATGGATGCTTTGCACCAAGTGTGTACTTCAGCTGGGGAAGCACTTTTGTTCCAAGTGGCTTTCTGTTTAGCGTTCTATGGCGCTTTCAGGATAGGGGAGCTGGTAGCAAAAAACAAAATGGATTGGCAGGGGGGGCTGCAATTGGCGCACGTGCAGATTCAGGGGGACTCCTTATTGATATCAATACCCAGGTCCAAAACTGATCAGGAAGGCAGGGGGGAAGGGGTGGTCTTTCGTAGGGCTGAAGGAAGCGCTTGCTGCCCCATCGCCAGGTTGGAGACATTCCTGGCGCAACGTCCAAGGGGCGCGGGGGGCCATTACTTGTGCACGCAGAAGGGACCCCGCTCACTATCTTCCAGTTTAAGAGGGTCATGGGCCTAGCCATGCAGAAAGCCGGTTTAGATCCAGGCAGTTTTGGGACCCACTCCTTTTGGATAGGGGCCGCCACCGAAGCGGTGGCCAGGGGATTTTCTGGGAGTGAGGTGCAAAGGGTTGGTAGATGGTCCTCGAATTGTTATAAACGCTATGTGCGCCTACACATGCTCTAGAAGTGTCAAAGATAATGCGCTGACGGTTGGTTTTCTTTCATGGTTTGATTTGCAGTTTCTACATCCTGTCACGCAGGGGGAAGCCTGCATCGGTCCACCGTCCACCAAAGGCTGCGACATCCTGTCAGGCAGGAGGACAACAGTCAACAATTCATCGATGCACAGCGCACGTTACGGACCAGGTTCACGGCTGAGAACACGCGGAACAGGATGTGTGGCTAATCGGCCACTCGTATGTAAAGAGGTTGCAAAAGTTCTTTTTTACAGGTACCTATGAGGTCAGGGCACGGCAGGCAGGTGCAAAAATCTCTTTTTACGGGCAATGTGGTCTGAGATTTAGTCAATTCAGGGACCTGGTGACGCGCGCTGGGCAAAAGTCAGGGACCCCCTGCGGTTTGTATTTTGCATTTAGGGGGTAACACCCTGGTGCACCTGGGGCGGAGGGGCGTAGTAGAGACCCTGCTTACTGAAGTAGGGTGGTTGGCAAAGAGCTGGCCCGAGGCAATGATAGTGTGGTCACACATGATTCCTAGATTCGAGTGGAGAGGGGGTGAGTCTGTGTGGGTCTTGAATCATTCGGTTAAGAGGATTAACAACAAAATAGAGAAGTTATTCAGGACCCCGAAGCTTAGATCAATAAGTCATGGGTGCATCCGAGGGGAGCAGTTTTTTCTGCAGGATGGTGTTCATCTCTCAAGTCGTGGTAATCAGATATTCATGGAGAATATACTGGCATGGTTAGAGGGCGCAAGGCGCAGGGCATGACCTTCTAGTAGGCAGAGGGGGGAGGCCAGATAGTCGGGCAACTATACTGGCCTGTGGCGGTAAGGTCATGATTGGTGAGCATAGTTTTCGGTCCTTAGCGGGCATCACCATTGTCAAATGGGGACGACCGAGGAGGAAACAGAGGGTCTCTCATGGAACTCCAGGGGCAGTTACAGCCGGTAGGCTGGAGGGGTGCGGGGGAAGGGAAGTCTCGCTTCCAGTAGGCTGGTTGGCCAATCCCCGCACGCGCATGCGCTCAAGGGCGCAAGGATGCATAATTGCAGCACCCCTTTATGGAGTTTAACGTTGAGGGCGTAGGGGGGGCCGGGGGAGGTATCCATCCGGTAAGCTGGGCCCCCTGCGCAAGGTCACTCCGGTAGGAGGTTGGGATCTAGCTTGATCGGGATCTGGGGCCGCCAGTCATTGACCTTGCCGTAGGCTCTAACAGGGATACGCAGAAAGAGAATATCTTCATCGCTTAGATTACGATAGGAATGGCTATGTACTAGAAGCATGTTAAGGTTAGCCAATTGACATCTTGTACCTATCAATGTATTGGACTTTCTGCGTATTGTACATAATGTAAATAATAAGAATTTCAATGTTTTCATTATTTTATGTAATAAATACGGCCGAGGTTGCTACGACCCCTAATCCAAACAGTTGTGGTGTTTGCATTGTTTGCCTTGGGGGAAAGGGGGGCGGCGAGCCTCCACAGGAGCTGGGAGGGTCCCCACCCCAAGGGTCTTTGGTTTATTAAGGGGAGGGGGTTTAGGCAGTACCAGACCATATTGCAAGGCGGGCATGGACTCGGGCACGCCGCCAGTATGCTGGTCGCGCCGGGCCCCCGCACCCGGGGGAGGCAGGGTGCGCCGCGCACAAGAGTGACGTGGCGCCCCGACCTCCCCTGAGCCCCGCATGCGATTGGCTGTCCATGCGTGGACCGGAAGCACTTACAAGTGCTTCCGGTTCACGCGTCCGGCCAACGTCGGGCAAGCCGGTCAGAACCGGCTTGCCTGACCCTGCATGTTAAAAGGCTAGGGAGCAGAGCGGACGGTTTCTTTTTTCGCCGCTCCCCAACCTGCAGGTCGCATGACGGGTCAGGGCCTCAGTCGGAGGCCCCAACGATTCTTTTTCCCCACCCACCATCCCCTAAGGCAGATATATTGTGTGATCAGTATGTTTTTCTATTTCCAGGAGGAGTAATGTAAAAGAGTGTACTTGACTGATGCGTTGTCGTAATGTTGGTATTAAAAATGTTTGCTTTTGCTTAACTAAATTGTTTTAATTTTCAGGATAGTTGATTTTTTCGTATTTTGTATGTGTTTTCCTTGGTCAGGCGGTAAGGTCATGATTGGTGAGCATAGTTTTCGGTCCTTAGCGGGCATCACCATTGTCAAATGGGGACGCCCGAGGGGGAGACAGAGGGTCTCTCATGGAACTCCAGGGGCAGTTACAGCCGGTAGGCTGGAGCGGGAAGGGGGGAAGGGAAGTCTCGCTTCCAGTAGGCTGGTTGGCCAATCCCCGCACGCGCATACGCTCAAGGGCGCAAGGATGCATAACTGCAGCGCCCCTTTATGGAGTTTAACGTTGAGGGCGTAGGGGGGGCCGGGGGAGGTATCCATCTGGTAAGCTGGGCCCCCTGCGCAAGGTCACTCCGCTAAGAGGTTGGGACCTAGCTTTATCGGGATCTGGGGCCGCCAGTCATTGACCTTGCCGTAGGCTCTAACAGGGATACGCAGAAAGAGAATATCTTCATCGCTTAGATTACGATAGGAATGGCTATGTACTAGAAGCATGTTAAGGTTAGCCAATTGACATCTTGTACCTATCAATGTATTGGACTTTCTGCGTATTGTACATAATGTAAATAATAAGAATTTCAATGTTTTGATTATTTTATGTAATAAATACGGCCGGGGTTGCTACGACCCCTAATCCAAACTGTTGTGGTGTGTGCATTGTTTGCATTGGGGGACAGGGGGGCAGCGAGCCTCCACGGGAGCTGGGAGGGTCCCCACCCCAAGTGTCTTTGGTTTATTAAGGGGAGGGGATTTAGGCAGTTCCAGACCATACACATATTTGGGGATTTAGCTGGCGTGCTCGCTGACTGCCACAGCGAAAGTCAGTTATCAAAATCTACTTCGACAGACCCAAGAGGACCTAAGGGTGTAGTCAAAACATGGACTATCTTGTACAAGTCAAAAAGCTGCCATAATAATGTTGGCTCTCCCCACAACATTATTTACATTTCAATCAATTCTGTTGGAAACTTTCCCAAACCCTGCCACCCCCCACCCCCGGGCTTTCTCTCAGCACTCTAATACAAAATAAATTCCTTTATATGAGGGTGTAGGGGGCTAGAAGCCTTGCATGTCACACTCTGATACTGCCATACCCAGGAGAAAGGATTGTGAGCCCCCTGTGTAATACGATACTACTAAGCAGTGAAACTCTGTCCTATGATAGAATGGTCCAAAGGATGGACAGAGAACCACTGGTGCTTTATGGACCAACAGGTAGCAGGGATACACATATGGAAGGTACTATGGCTGAATAGAGGCCCTAGACCCTGTGGGCTATATTCGTCCCAGTGACCAAAAGCACAATATCAATATGGGCTTCGGTAGCAGTGAAAGCTGGCTTGACCATATCCCCCACTGCCTACACCCATTATCTCTAACCCGTAGTTCAGTCCAGCCATTC
This sequence comes from Calotriton arnoldi, assembly GCA_963921515.1. Classification (NCBI taxonomy): domain Eukaryota; kingdom Metazoa; phylum Chordata; class Amphibia; order Caudata; family Salamandridae; genus Calotriton; species Calotriton arnoldi. Next base: position 3,767,142 of record CAWUFW010000548.1, read on the forward strand.
ATTAAGACCAATTTAGAGCATGGCAACAAGTGGGCTGCAAACACATAGGAGACATGATGAGCCAAGAGGGCATGCTTATCTTTGACCAACTCGAAATATAATGGGGACTGCCCGAAACAGAGCGACTACTTTAAGCACAGGCGAGGCACTGAGTTACAAACAAGACAGTTTAAAAACAGCTAGTCAGCCTTTAACAACATATCAAAAATAGTTGCTCCGTAAAGGAGCAACAAACGTACCATGTAAGAACACAGGGGGGAGGGAGCACACTGCCTCTCATCCCAGCACAGTTCACCCCATTGCATCCTGGTAAATGCTGTACGCTTACTTTCAAAGTTGCTGTAGTCTTTCACCAAAGTTGGTGCAGGTAGTGCTGTTATCTCTAGACACGTGTTTCTGGGTTTAGCCCGTCATCAGTGGAGAGCAAAAGTTAATAAGAAGAAGAGGAAAGTCATCAGTTGTTGCTGAAATGGTGCCCAAGTCTTCACAGGTCACAGTATCTCTCCACAGGCACACAGGTGCATCCCAGGAGAGCTCGTCAGCTCGTTGGCTCAAGGGAGCCTTTTAAACACAGGGGGGGAGGGAGCACACTGCCTCTCATCCCAGCACAGTTCACCCCATTGCATATTGGTAAATGCAGTACGCTTACTTTCAAAGTTGCTGTAGTCTTTCACCAAAGTTGGTGCAGGTAGTGCTGTTATCTCTAGACACGTGTTTCTGGGTTTAGCCCGTCATCAGTAGAGAGCAAAAGTTAATAAGAAGCAGAGAAAAGTCATCAGGGGTTGCTGAAATGGTACCATGTAAGAACTGAATTCCTTTCTACAATCGACTATACCACAGCCCAACTCTCAGGGGCAATTAAGATGGGAGGAGGAACTGAGGCGCACTCCTTCTGATAAGAAATGGGCTGACATCTTTCTAATATTATACCCCCACACTGCTTCACAAATATATAAATCCCATATATAAATGCTGGAGGGGTTGTGGCAACATGGGGACACTAGTTCACCTGCTGTGGCACTGCTCCAAACTGTTTAGATCCTGGGGTGAAGTGCTGGACGACTTAGATGTGATAATGGACAATAGATCCGGTTTCCCTGCCTACATAGTACTGGGTCTCCCAAACAGCCTAACGTACCCGCTACGCTCGCTCAGGGGAAGACAAATTGTGCTGTCACTGTGCGGGGCTACCCAAACCATCCTAGTTAACTGGGGGACAGACAGCCCCCCTGAACACAAAGCCTGGCTGCACCTGATGGGTGTGGAAAAACTGACCCCAATCAGCAAAGAAGTTTCTGTGTTATGAGCTCCTTTCATTACATTCCTCCCCTCGGAATACAGAGAGCTGACATGTCCTCTGTACTTACTATTCTTGCACATTTCACAGGCTAACACGGTCGACAACAGCATGTAACACTCTGAAATATATAATTTCCCCTCAGCCTTCCCGCTGATTATGAACAAATGGCCTTACTCGTGTCACACAAGTACTGATGCAAACTGAGTGCACACTTCCGCAGTGGCGCTTGGCAATTCCTATTTCTGTTATGTTTAGGAGGTGGTTAAGGATGGAGTATACAGTTTTTAGCTCTCAGACACGATCACCTAGGTTACAATACACAAGGTGATGTTGGCTATGCCAAAATGTTCGCACATCCTAGGCCGTACACAAATTTAGGGAAATCAATATACAAAATCATAACACAAAGTTAGGGTTGGTGCTCTCTTGGTATGTAAACCCTGCCACCTAGGGTGCAGTAGCCAGACCCGGAGGAACCCCAGTTCGACAGACAAATAATCAAAGAGATACCTAAGCGTACAAAGAAGTCCAAAAATCATGAAATATGATCAGTAAAGAAGTATTGCGAGATCAAAGTTGTGTTTTTCATGATTTATTCTTTCCACAGTTGTTCACATTCCTTGCGTCAAACGTAATATCCAATACAGACAGGCAGCCAACACGTGTTTCGTCACAGCGACTTCTTCAAGGCTGAAGTGTATGAAAAAGCCACAGAGCTGTAGTGGACTCATGGTCGGCAACACACTAACGTGGCTCTGCTACTTTTCTAATACTCATAAAGGCTTCGCAAACAATCCTTTTCTTTCACCTGCATACCATTTTGTGTTTGTTAAGCTGACATTTCACAGATTGCAATATGCATTAACTTGTGACACCTCTTCATCCGCTACGGCTCTACATGCATCCGTAGCTGTCACCTTTCTTATTGATACTCTACCCAGTCCCACCAAGGCACGTTTACTGTTGACACTATTCAATCACCTTGGCAACAAAGGATGCCATTTGGTGAGACACTACTTTGAGGGCGCAAACTCAGAATATTGGCTATTTTCATACACTTCAGCCTTGAAAATGTCTCTATGACGAAACACGTGTCTGCTGCCTGTGTATTGGATATTACGTTTGATGCAAGGAATGTGAGTAACTGTGGAAAGAGTAAATTACGATAAACACAACTTCGATCTTGCAATACTTCTTGACTGACCATATTTCATGATTATATGTGATTTCACTGTATCTCTTGGATTAACTATCACCTAAGTTGTAGACTTTAAGCCTGCAACTACTTCCTTTCTTTTTCCTTTTTTTGAAAACTAATAAATAAAATTGACCCATAAAAAATAAGTGTAGTTTGAATAACTTCCCACCCCATTCCACTACAAACCCATCAACCTGCTACTAAAATATAAATTACTAATTAAACTAAACAAAATAAAATGCAATTAAAAATCACAAAGTACACAAATAACAATTAATAAAATAAACAATTTCCATAATTAATAACTAGCTAAACAGGTAAGCTACTTTCAGAATGTAATTAGCATTAACAGCAATAATTTATAACTTATTTAACTTCCTCCCCTATTCCCCTGCAAACCCAACAAAACTAAACATAAATTACTAATTATACAAATAAAATATACATTAAAAAAACACAAAGTAAACTTAATTAACAAACAGCCAGTTAAACAATTTACATAAGTAATAACATATTAACTTACATTACAAAAATAATTAACATTGAAGAGCAATAAATTATAATTTAATCAACTTCCCATCCTGTCCCCGTACAAACCCAGCAACCTACTGCTAAATTATAAATTACTATTTACATTTTTTTAAATTAAATTATGCATTTAAAATGACAAACTAGTAAAAACAAAATTAAAACAGTAATACTAACACCTCAAATTAATTTACTACCTGATATTAACGAGGTTTATCACAACTATATTAAAGTAAATAATATTAAATACAATAGTCTTAAAAACGAAATTATCTACATAAAAAATGACTTTACCTTTAATATTCAGTTCCACAATATTTTTGTAGTGACAATATTTTTGACATGATATTCATGTTACACAATATTTTTGAATCAATATTTGTGTCAATTACCCTGCAGAATACAACACTGGACTTCCTCTACTCTGACTGATTGGGTTTAGCTGATTTAGTACAATTGCTCTTTAAGTAGCACCTCGATTTTTTTATTGTTTTCAGCATAAAACCAAATGCATACAACTCAAAAACACAATCGTGGTGTAGACAGGTAGTTCAATATATCAGATCACAACAACATACAAATACATTTGTACTCAAAGGTATAAATCCGGTATACGAGGAGTATCATGTATACAATTATATCGACAGTAAGAGCAATATCTCCTGTGGTGACAGATCTTTGCACTGCTGACCAGTGCCTCGTTGGGGGGCTAACTTGTACGTAAGAACACAGGTAGTGTAATCCAACCTCCACCCATAGGGCCCTCAGTCGACTATGTTCCTGCCTCTGGCGACAATACTTCCTCAGCAGTGATCTGTGACTCTGAGGTGTCTTCGACAGGTTTTCATTAACAGGTAAGTTTGGTATGGCCCCGAGTAGTTCCTGGGACGATTTCTGGGGGGTAGTAATTCACTATAGGTATCGGCTTGAGTATTACAATACAACATGTCTGCATGCCATTCTGTGATTCGTGGGAGTGGGCCCCTCATCCATCGCAATGCGACTAGCCGTTTAGCAAGTAAGAGTCCGATAGCGACCAACGGACGCAGTGTCTTTCTTATTGAGAGATCCCATCCCAGTAGCGCCATTTTAGGGTCAGGTTCTAGATATGCACTGATAATAAGTCCCAGCTCTTTAAACACTTTTTCCCAGTAGACATAGACCCCTGGGCATTGCCAAGCTAAGTGCCAGAATCATGCTCCCTCCAAACCACATCTATGACAACAGGAAGTCTCTGCTAGCCCACAACGAAATTGGCGTTGAGGGGTGCAATAAACCCTATGTAAAAATTTAAAGTGTATGTGTCTGTGCCTCCCATTAAGAGAGACCGACCGGGTGCGGGCGCAGCAATAGTACCACTCTTTGTCACTTAGGGGAGTGCCCAGATCACGCTGCCAATCTAACCGCACTCTCAAAACTTCGGATTTGCGTGTGTCAAGCACCTCGATTTTTAACAGCATCTGACTTTCATAACTTTGTCAATGTGCCAGCACCCCGACTCTGAAAATTGTTCCAGCACCACTGCTAATCCTGCTTGAAGAACTGTATCTGCCCTGATGGGAGAATTATTTTTAAAGCCTTATGTTTTTGTCACCGGAGTCTACAGGGAAAAGGACCCAGCTACCTGCATGATCTCCTGACCCCTTACAACCCGACTCGGCAGTTGAGATCAACAGGAGCCCATCTGCTCAAAGTCCCAAAAATCAAAGGGGCGAGGATGGGTGCACGCTCATTTAGCTACTTGGCAGCTAAAAATTGGAACACTCTTCCACCTACGCTACGCGCAGAAAAATCTGAGAACATCTTCCGTAGAGGCATAAAACCTGGCTTTACCAGTCTTAAGCCTCGCTGCCCTGTTTTGACGCTCGCAGGTAACTGCTTCTACAGCGCGGGGACACACCAGTTGGTGTAGCCAGGCGCTTTATAAATGACTTATTAGTATTATTATTATTATTATTAGAAGGCACCTCACTGTGCAAAGAAGTGCGGAAGTTGTGCTCCTACAGGAGGACTCCATCCGGAAGAAGAGATCATAACTGTTTTGGAATGACAAAGACATGTGATCAATGCTGTGCTGATGATCAGCGCCATCTTCCTTAGGTTCATGCTCTAGTGGACCTCCGGGCTGCCGTGTGGTACGCTCCTGACTGCCTATAAAATGAATTCAGGAGTGCGGACGCACAGCATTGTACAGTGCTAATTTGTATGAGTTTTTAAGGTTTTTAAAACTATTGTTGCCTCTGTTAATTTAAATGTTTTATTTTTGGGGTACTACATCCAATGAGATTTGCTTTTCGGGACGGGAAAGGCCTGCTAAAATGGGGATATTGCATTAGGATCAACGCCCATTGAAAAGAACAAGCATACAATTTATATGTTGTGACAGACCTATGATAGGAATATGGTTCGATGCATTTCAATTGTATAATACACTAATAGTCTTACAGTACGTTGCATTTGTACCTGAGATGGCTAGTTTTATAGTAAAACCATTATTACATTCTAGCAGGTTTTTATAGATGTTGTAAATATGCATACCTTACTAGAATAAGTAAAAGTTTCTTGACAAGAAGAGTAATTTTACTTGTTGGTGCCTTTTTTCGTTCCTTTTTTCTTTCCTTTTCTGCAGACCAGCAATGCCACCATTTTGATTCATTTCATAGGAACAATAGAGATTGAGTTCTAAGAGTGTCTGGGACACTACTGAGGTGACAAATAATGATTCTTCCTCTTACTTGGTCATTGGATTCATCCTGCTGGAGCCATGTTTATGTTTGGGGTGCCCATAAAATGATGTCAGGAGTGCGTACACAGCATTGTACAGTGCTAATTTGTATGAGTTTTTAAAACTATTGTTGCCTCTGTTTATTTTAATGTTTGGGGTACTATATCTAAGGAGATTTGCTTTTCGGGGCGGGAAAGGCCTGATAAAATGGAGAAATTGCATTGGTTGGGTGGAGTTTTTTTCTGACAGTGCAGCCATTTTTTTGCTTCTCTTTGGTGCCACTTGCATGGCGCCATCTTCCTTAGGTTTGTGCTCTAGTGGACCTCCAGGCTGCCGCACGGTACGCTCCTGACCACCCATAAAATGATGGCAGGAGCCCGGACGTGCGCAACGGATGCGCCACAAGCCAATCAGCGCCTGAACGCGTCCAGCGCCAGCCATGTTGCCCTAATGGTGCCCCTCTCAGCTGGATCTTGCAAAACCTATAGTAGGGAAGCACTTTTTCTGTGAGAAATCACAAATGATGTGGTATGGCCTCTCTGTGTGGAGATTTGACTAATTTCGGGACCTGCATGCACTGCCCGTTTACACTGACTCCTTGTCAACCACCCCTCCAACATAGCGAGAGTAAGCCTTACACTATAGAGGATCCTAGGCCTGCAGAGCAGGAGAGATTGGCGAATGATCAGATTAGAACTGGTTTAATCAACGCAAGGTATCTTGTCAAACACAAACTTGATGTCCAGGAGCTTCTCTCAGATAATATATGGGATGTGTTTTTTATTACTGAGACCTGGTTGAATGCGACTACAGGTCCCGATATCGCTCTTGCCCTAACTGATGGCTACACCATTGTTTCTCTTAACCGCAAGAACAAAGTGTGGGGGGGGGGCAGTGTTGCAATTATTCGTCGCTCACATTTCAGCTGTACCACAACAAAGTTGGAAGATATTGGAACAACAGAACGGTTGGCCTTTTAAAAAAAAAAAAAATTCGAACAACTCATCTTTTTGGGAGCCTTAATATACCGTCCCCCAGGATGTTTTGCTAACCTTAGCGAATTATTGATCAAAGCTATAGCCCCTTAATATATCAAATATGCTACTTTTACCGTCCTCAGTGATTTTAATGTCCACATGGAAGATCCCACCAATAAGTGGGCTCTACAATTAAAAAATGTTTTTCGAGGATTTAAATCTCCCATTAAAAAACAAGGAACCTACCCATATTAAGGGTCACTCTTTGGACCTCATCTTTTCTAATTCGCCCAATTTGTCTTGCAATCCAGTAATCTGGTTCTCCCATTATGTAGTTGCATTCTACTGGCTCTTCGAAATTGGTCAAACCTGGGGTCAAGCCACTTTTTATCACACGTCCTTGGCATAAAATCGCTGAGATAATGTAGCCCATTCACTTAATAAATCAAGGTGGGAAACAGGGCCTGACCTAGAGGAAATGGTCGTAACCTGTAATAACCATCTTGTAGAAGCTCTGGACGAAGTGGCTACAACTAAACCAAATACCTCAAAACGTAAAACTTGCTCAGCCTTTTGGTTTACGCGAGATTTGTTTAATGAAAAAAGTCTTTGTAAGTGCCTAGAGAGGAAATGGCGGAAAGAATATGATCAAAAGGATAAGGCCAACTATAAATCTGCTCTTAAGACCTTTCGTAGTAATACACTATTATCCAGATCAGCGGCCATCTCTAAGCTAATTGATAAGGCCGGAGAAGAGGGAAACGTGCCCAAAATTGTTTTCCAGGTTGTAAAGTATTTTCTTTCTCCAACTTGTTCTAATCAAAATGTAGTGGCATCTCACAGCCTATGTGATAATCTCTCTAATTTTTTCTCAGGAGAAGATTACTAACATTTACTCTAGCCTGGATTCAGACAATAAGATCCTTGGATCTGACAATGTGTCATTATGTCCTGAGCCATATCAAGAAACGTCTTTCCAGTCAGACAGACCTACATTATCAAAATGCGTGACCATTTCTTTGGAAGCCACAGAAAGCACTCTAGTTTCTGTGAGATCGGGCTCATGCCCTGTGTTTAAGTCTGCAGGCATGGTTAGTAATTATGAAGACCTCCATTGTCAAAGCCCATAGGCAGAGTTTATTGATTATGAAAACCTGTTAAAGCCAATAAGCAGCGGGTTATTCATTATGAGAACCCTATGTCAAAGCCAATTGGCAGGAATTGTTTATTGTGAAAAGCCTGTTTTACTTGGTTGGGTGTCTTCATGTCTGTTTATAATTGTATGTGTATAATTTAAGTATTTGTTTACACTACTTTTTCTTTTAAACGTAAAAGCATAGGCTGCATTGGTAATGGTATTGGGTGCTATTATTGGCTCTGCTGCCTTCTGGACTGCTCTGTCCCCTTACTTTGAAGCTTATGTACCTAAGGGGTGTACTTAGTGATCAGTTTTGTGTACAATATTAAGATGGCCCCGTGACGCCAGACGCAAAATGCTTCAAAACAAACAACTGGAGTCTAGAAGCCCCTAGTTTCCCCTGGACCCCACTGAACCAGATCCTAGAAAGCTGATGATGAATGCAGAAGCCCCATTGCTGCCACTCTGAAGGAACTCCACAGGCTCGACACAACAAGTGACCATCAGGGTCACCCAGGCAACCTTTGTCAACAAAGCATTCTGCTAATATTCAGAAAACTGATTAAGACATCCCTTTTCATACGTGTTGATTGGGTATTTCTGTTAGTCCTGCTAGTGCTAGGACATACAACTCGGTAATGGCACCATTGTAAATAAGGCTCACAATTTTCTGTTTATACTGTTTTTTTTTTTACAGAAAATACAGACAGGAAACCATCTATTTTTCTGTCAGCATTTATTCTTCAATATGGATAAAAACAGAAGTAAAAAAAATACTTTGAATGATTTTCAGTGCTGGCAGCCAAGATTGCTAAGTCTAAAGGATGTGGCGTAAGGTCAGTGGGCTCAACATCCTTTGATTCTGGGCCAATTAGTTAATCTCCTTGTGCCTAACAAAAATAAATGAATGTGTCCTTGAGTAATGCAACTGGTGCTCATCTAAAGCGCTCCAATATATTCGGGTCTCGTTCGAGCTATATAAAACTGCAAAAATTATATATATATATATATCAGTGTAGACTGACAGCTAGGAGATTTTTTTTAAAAGAGAGAGATTTCTGGTGAAGTTATAACAGCTGCCTACAAGAATGTGTGTGAGCTACAGTGCTCATGTTTTCATATGAACTTATTGATGTACCAAATGTGGGTACATTTTAGGTTATCAGTTCAGTATAGGCAGCTGTATGCCAGTTGTAGCTTCATTTTTCCACAAAACCCAATATGTGTGAATAAATAGAGATAAAGTTACCAAAAAATACATTTCGATAAATACAGAAGGAAATACCCCCCCAAAAAAACCATAAAAACTAGAGCCTAATTATAAATCACTTTCGTCGTCATTATCAAGGCCGTCATGTAATAGCACAATTACAAACCACTTTCATTATCATCATCAAGACCCTTTGTCTCACCCACAAATGCATTCAGGCAAAATACCTCAAATACTTTTAAGTTGAAAGAAAGAATAAATGTCTCATTTACAAGGGTCCAATGGAAATGAGGAATTAAGGAGGAATTGGTACTGCCCCAATAAATCCTCATTTCTCATGGCGTGTCACCCGGTGACTCCCCGTGCTTTCAGTTAGTGGAATTTCTGGGTGCACCACAAGTCCAAGAAGTTACTGCAGATCTTGTAATGCCAGTTCAGATGGGAGAGGATGTGGCCTAATGGCTAGAGCTGTCGACCTCGAAGCTGGGGAAGCGGGTTCGAGTCTCAGCAGGGACGCTCAACATCTTGTGATTCTGGGCAAATCACTTAATCTACCAGTGACTAACAAATTGAATGTGTCAGTCTTGTTCCCTGGCAAGTAGAAAGCTGAGGATAGCTCTAAACGCACGCCCCAGGATTAGGAGCGAAATCTCCCTGGCACGTTCTGAGTACAAAATCGCACTCACAAACAGGAAGAGGGAAATATATAAACAAGATTGGGAGTTTTTGGAACATGCTTCCTGGGGTAAGGACACTAAATCCTTTTGGGGCTTAGTAAAGCTAATTAGAACTAAGAATTCCCCCCTTAACACCTTTCTGCAAAATAATATCTCGGGCGCGGACTGGGTCACTCACTTCGCTTCTATTTACCATATTGAGGACGCACCAGTTATGTCAGCTATCCTCCATAACAGATTGCAGAACTCTCCTCCACTCTCATTAACACTGCAGGAAGTGGAATCAGCTATCCATTACAGTAAAGGTGGGAAAGCTCCAGGGCCAGGTGGGGTACCTATGGACCTGTTGAAAACCATGCAAACACAAGGAGATGATGGACGGAGCGCTGAAACTTTTCAGACATTCACCCCCAGTCACAGATCTGGGTTGAATCCATCATCATTCTTTAGCTTACTTCGCCACCCCAGTTCAGACAGAGCTATATGCAAATCAGTCTTGACCCTGTGCCTCATGGGAACAGTCCAGCCCGAACTGCCAAGCCATGTCTTCCCTGGACCGGAAACAAGCATCCTGGGACCGGTTTCGGGCTAACAGTCCTCATCAGCCAGGCTAGCTTGAATTCAGTGGCAAAGTGAGCAAGGGACCCATGTCTGGGCATACCCTGCCAACTTAGGGCGAACAAAGCAAACATAAGGAGTTGATGGACGGAGTGCTGAAACTTTTCAGACACTCACCCCCAGTCACAGATCTGGGTTGAATCCATCATCATTCTTTAGCTCACTTCGCCACCCCAGTTCAGACACAGCTATATGCAAATCAGTATTGACCCTGTTCCTCATGGGAACAGTCCAGCTCGAACTGCCAAGCCATGTCTTCCCTGGACCGGAAACAAGCATCATGGGACCGGTTTTGGGCTAACAGCCCTCATCAGCCAGGCTAGCTTGAATCCAGTGGCAAAGTGAGCAAGGGACCCACGTCTGGGCATACCCTGCCAACTTAGGGCGAACAAAGCAAACACAAGGAGATGATGGACGGAGCGCTGAAACTTTTCAGACACTCACCCCCAGTCACAGATCTGGGTTGAATCCATCATCGTTCTTTAGCTCACTTCGCCACCCCAGTTCAGACCGAGCTATATGCAAATCAGTCTTGACCCTGTGCCTCATGGGAACAGTCCAGCCCGAACTGCCAAGCCATGTCTTCCCTGGACCGGAAACAAGCATCCTGGGACCGGTTTCGGGCTAACAGCCCTCATCAGCCAGGCTAGCTTGAATTCAGCGGCAAAGTGAGCAAGGGACCCACGTCTGGGCATACCCTGCCAACTTAGGGCGAACAAAGCAAACACAAGGAGATGATGGACGGAGCGCTGAAACTTTTCAGACACTCACCCCCAGTCACAGATCTTGGTTGAATCCATCATCATTCTTTAGCTCACTTCGCCACCCCAGTTCAGACACAGCTATATGCAAATCAGTCTTGACCCTGTGCCTCATGGGAACAGTCCAGCCCGAACTGCCAAGCCATGTCTTCCCTGGACGGGAAACAAGCATCCTGGGACCGGTTTCGGGCTAACAGCCCTCATCAGCCAGGCTAGCTTGAATCCAGTGGCAAAGTGAGCAAGGGACCCACGTCTGGGCATACCTTGCCAACTTAGGGCGAACAAAGCAAACACAAGGAGATGATGGACGGAGCGCTGAAACTTTTCAGACATTCACCCCCAGTCACAGATCTGGGTTGAATCCATCATCATTCTTTAGCTCACTTCGCCACCCCAGTTCAGACACAGCTATATGCAAATCAGTCTTGACCCTGTGCCTCATGGGAACAGTCCAGCCCGAACTGCCAAGCCATGTCTTCCCTGGACGGGAAATAAGCATCCTGGGACCGGTTTCGGGCTAACAGCCCTCATCAGCCAGGCTAGCTTGAATTCATTGGCAAAGTGAGCAAGGGACCCACGTCGCCCTAAGTTGGCAGGGTATGCCCAGATGTGTTTGCCCTGTTGAAAACCATGCCCGAAATATGGGGACCCCTTATTACAAATACATTTAACACCTGTCTATCAACTACCATTCTTCCCTCATGGACTACTGCAACGATTGTGCCCATATTAAAAAAGGGGGATTGTATGTCGCCCAAGTGCTATCGACCTATTTCACCCATCGATAGCACTATTAAAATCATTGGAAGAGTCAACTATGACCGTTTGGTTGAATTGGCAGCTGATAAGGATATACTCTCCCCCTTTCAATTTGGTTTCCGGCCAAAACTAGAAACCAACGAACAATGTTTGAACCTGGCTCAGATCATTTCCAAATATACTAAGGCCAAGCACTCCCTGATTTACTTAGCTTTCATGGGCATATCCACTGCCTTTGATTCAGTGAACAGAACCAAGCTTTGGTTAATGTTGCTGGATCAAGGCATGGACCCTTCTCTGGTGAATTTTTTGTACTGCCTACACTCAGACCTTTCAGCTCAGGTCCATTCAAATTCTTATGGGGAGCTTTCCTCTGCTTTCCCATTGAAGAGTGGTGGGAGGCAGGGGTGTATATTGGCACCTTTATTATTTATTTTAGACATCAATGGCTTAACAGCCCACTTATCCACATCCCACCCAGCCATACCCAGAATCGCAGGTTCCCCAATTCCTGCTTTACTGTATGCTGATAATGCGGTGTTGCTAGCCCTCACTCCAAATGCACTGAGGCATCAGGTGGACCCTTTTGCTTCTTTTATGCACAATTTGAATTTAAAAACTAAATATACTAAGTCACACATTATGCCTTGTGGCCCGGGCAAATTAAGGTTAAATAAATGTAATATTAATGGGCATGCTCTGACGACTGTTGATAACTTTTGTTACTTAGGGCTAACTTTCAGTTCATCGGGATCGTGGAACCCCCACCTTTCTCAGGCCAGTGTTAATTTAAATAAAATTGTCGGCACAGTCTGTAACCTTATTAGACCGGATATTAGGGAGACTGTGTTCCCACCACTGAAAGTTTATATCTCGCAATGCATTTGTGTAGCCACCTATGGTGCCGGAGCTTGGGGTTTAAGTAAATGCTGTTCTTTACAGGCTGAGGAAAACCGATTTTTGCGACGTTTCCTGAGTTTAACGCCATCCACCTCTAGTCTTATTACCCACTACAAGTTTAATCAGGGATTCTTAGAAGATAAGATTCAGCTGGCACCACTTTTATTATGGGTTAGTATCTGGTCGAACCCAGCTGCTTAGCTATGTAAGGACATTATATCTGATTGCCTGATGCTAGACAAGGCTTATTTCATACCTTGGTTGAATTATATATGAGTTACTTTTGGATCCCTTGGCATATCCTGTTGGTTTACCGAACCCAGCTGTATTCCCAAAAATGCCAAGCTGGGGGTGAAAACACTATTTAAGAACAACTGTGAAAATACTAGGCTGGAAAAAGAGCTATCCAAACCTTCGGTGTCTTTTACATATTGATGAAGTCCCTTTATATTTATCTCTGGATTTGTCAAGATGGGACCGGTCAATTCTCTTTCGCTTCAGAGCAGGGTCAATCCATTGGTCCCTATTTTTCAAACATTTTTTTGATCCAGAGGAGAACAAAGTTTCCACCTGCCCCTGTGACGATCAATCCCCACAATCATTACTGCACTGTATGTTCTTTTGCAAATTGCACAGCCCAGCACTAAAGCACTTTTTGATTCCTTTGTTATGGAAGCTAGGTTTCCGACGCTGTAGCCCAGATCTCCTTCATCTACAATCCCTAAGTTCACCCGAAACTGTTTTTAGCATCTGCACCTTTTTGAAAGCAGCTATTAGGGCTCGACCAACCATGTTGTATTAACTCGTTAAAATGTTATGTGCAACGGGGCGTGGCTTGGACGACGGAAGGCATGGTCGCCTAACTCCGACGCTCGCCAGACCGGAGGAAAGGGGTGGATGAAATCGGACCTCCTGGGCACACCAAACTGAGCCACATCACCGGGCGCCAACGTGGGGGAGTGTCGGGCTCGGAATGTGAGCCTTTTCAAGCCGTTTGCACAGCGGGCAACGGAGTTCTACATGAAGGAAATAGCGGATCGGATCGGCGGAAAAATTCCAAAATGGCGCCGATGCAATGAACTGAACCCCGGCAGCTGTACATGCACAGCGTCATCTTGCTAAGGGGCCGGAAATCACCCCCGCCGCCAAAGAACCTGCGTGGGACATCGCCATCTCCCGTATGACCGGTGAGAAGTGCTCTGTTATCGAGTGAATGCGGTAGCGCGCGAAGACCTGCTGCGTGGTGCCTGACCTCAAAATGGCCGCCAAAACGCCAGAACACTTGTGCAGCATTTCGGAGCACTAGACCTCCTCCTACATGGTGCGCAGCCCTTTTCATGCCAACAACAGCAATGAACAGTGACCCATCCTCTTCTGCCAGCATTGGGTGAGTGGATTCCACGGCTACATCTATGTGATCTGTCTCCCTCTACATGATGGCATGCCCACTTGCAATTTAGTGCTACCCAATGCCAATCTGGTGCCTTTCAACTTGGTGATGCAGGGAACTCTTCCACAGTGAGCTCTGGTTATACCCGACCGTCAACTCGGCAGCGCGCAGCACACACCAGCCCATTGCCTGTCATTTCTGCTGATTACTGCACACAGGGTTGGTGAGAGGTGATTTAAAGCACAGGCACCCTGACATCTAAGTGCCCACCAACAACGCCAGGATAGCAACATTAGTGCGCAGCGGAGCACGAGCACACGTAGCCCAGAACCCTGACCGGGCTCCGACGCCGCAAGCAAACCATCACGCCAGGCACACTATCCTCAAATATCAGCCTAGTCACCAGTCCGCACAAAATTCCCACCAATCGTGGAACAATAAAGAACAATAAGATTGAATACGGGGTACCTTACACTAGTGGAATGGCGGACGAGAAGAATAGGAACGCAAAGAAATTGCGACCGGAACCGATCATCTCGGACTCTCCTATAAAAGCTAAACCAGATATCCATGGGACAATGGAAATGATCCTAAAAAAGCTAGCGGAAGTCCATGACTTAGCAAAGTCCACGAAAAGTAACACCGACACCATGCAATTGGAACTCACGGCGATAAGAGCTGATATGAACACGACGAATGGGAGATTAGGGGATGCGGAACAAAGACTAGGTGTCGTGGAAGATGTAACCACTCAAGCATGCAAAGAAGTGGTGCACCTGCATAGGGTCACAGATGAGCTACGGAAACAGAATGCGGAATTAGAAGACAGAAACAGAAGAGGGAACATAAGAATTTTTGGTATCCCCGAAAAGCGGAGGATGATGCAGGGTCGTGCGTGGCCTTTTTGGAGACCTGGATCCCCATGATAACCGGCCTGAAGTTCAACCCGGGCCTGGAGATGGACAGGGCACACAGAATACCTACCTTCACCAACCCACATAGAACTGGTACAAGACCTATGATCTGCAAACCACTCCGCTTTCAACACGCAGAAGCTATTCTCACCTTTGCCAGGAAATCTCAACAAATAACTTGGGAAGGCAGGAGGATCATATTCACACAAGATTACTCTAAAGAGACAGTGGATATACGAAAGGGATTCCTCCGACTCCGTGAGAATCTAAGAGAAAAAAAGATCCTCTTCTCATTTAATGGTCCTTCAAGATTCAGGATAGTGGAGAATGGAAGAGCCATGGTCTTCACATTCCCTCATGATCTGGCGAAACATTTGGAGGGTACTCCCTCTCAGGAAATGGATTCTGAGGCGGGTCCCTCCAACAAAAGGAAACCCATGTCCGCTTTATTCTCACATGAGTGATTGTTTTTCCTAAATATGCTTCAAATAGATTTTAGCAATGTCACGAGACAAATATAATTCGTGGTTAGTACCTAATGTGTGCCACCAATTTCAGTATTCCACATAGTATTTGCTACGATACGTAGCCAAGCATATGGAGCTAGCTCGTAATTGATTGTACCTCTGTTTACACAGCCTCAGCAATACCTCTACTTGGAGATAACTTGCGGTAATACCCTAGCTTGGTACATTGTAGACGCAACCCTCTATGTGCTATGCAAGCTCTGATTGTTATTAATGGTTGGTCAAGGTTTGGAGTCGTAGAGGGGACTGACGCTATCGCACTGCTTATTGTCTTGGTCTTTATACACGCTCAGGTTCAGGTTCAGCAGTGGGTTTTGTCACCTAAGTATAATAACCTGGCATAATGCAGTTTAGTAGCAATGTTGCACGAGTTACGTAAACCCTATCGGGCGATTTGTTTAGCTAACGATGTGGGATAAAGTTGCTGCCTAAGTTAAATACATTTATATATTGATGTGTTTTTTGTTTATGATTCAGGTTCATTGTTATGCCCTGTTATATCAGGTGCTGAGTTAGTTCGAGGGTAAATTACCTTTGAAAATAACCACACTAAAAGTGCTCTCCCCGGGAGCTATGTGGCTAATGTACGGTCCTCCTTTTCGGTCTGTTGACGGTCGGTTCTGTCGTCGCAGCCTCTTTACACGACTTATTTGGGGGGGTGGGAGGGGAAGAGAGGGAGGTGGGGGGAGGGTAGAAGGGGAAATGCTGAAAATGGTTGTTCTAGATTTATTCGCTGTTTTTTATTTTTGTTATTTTGTGGTTTACATGGTTTATTTGAGTTATTTTTCTTATTATGTCATCCCTATCACACGCCTGAGAATAAGGCTACGTACAAACACACCAACATCACATGCTAAGGCATGGAGCTATTTTCCGATTACAGAAAATCCATTCCTCTCAAAAGGTCAATCTTACACTGTCACGATTTATAAACCCATAAGATGACCCTGAATAATACACTTACAGATGACCTTACCGTTATTTCACTAAACGTCAAAGGCCTGAACCATCCAGTGAAACGTAGAAAAGTGTTTGACTATCTTGCTAAAACTAAAGGAGACATTATCCTTCTCCAAGACACAAAACTATCAGAAGAAGATACAAGCTTCATCAAACATGCTTGGATCTCTACCCTGTCTTGCTCTCCAGCAGACCACAAAAAAAAAGGAGTTATTACCCTCATTGCGAAAAAATCCAATATCTCCTTCCTTTCTCATACACATGATGACGAAGGTAGACTACTAATTACACATTTGCAAAAAGGAGATGACCTCATACATGTGGTTAACATATATGGTCCTAACTCAGACGAACCATCATTCTGGGAAAAAATATCAAACGCTATTGAGGGAATACCCCAAGACGACCTTATCGTGGTAGGAGGGGACTTTAACATGCCACTTGACCCTATCCTAGATAGACAATCAAAATGTAAATACCCTCAGTCCCGGTCACATGATATCATCAAGAAAATCTGCACCAAATATGACTTAAAAGACGCTTGGCGCCTCCAACACCCTGACACGAGAGATTACACTTTCTATTCATCCCCACATAACTCCTACTCTAGAATAGACTATATCCTAATATCTGCTAACTTTACCCACCGAATAGACCAAACTAGTATAGCCCCTATTCTGATTTCAGATCACGCTTGTATATCTACCAAACTCGCGGGCTCTCACCCTACCAAACCTCCAAAGAGATGGCGATTTAACGATGATATCCTATTGGATCAGACTAATAAATTGAAAATATCCAAGGCAATTGAGGACTATATAGCCAGGAATGACCTTCCCGAAATTTCAACAGGTATCTTTTGGGACGCTCTAAAAGCCACTATACGCGGGGTCATTATCGGAATCAAGGCCCAGATTAATAAAAATTTAAACCAGGAACTTATATCCCTAGAAAGCGAAATTAAAAGTCTGGAACTGAAACACTCAGTCAGGTTAGACGACCAGGAACTACTTACTAGCCTAACTAACAAGAAATACGAGTACAATACCATTGTAAGTAAAAAAGCTGGCGTTTGGATCAACAAATTCAAAGCACTTAAGCTGTGCGAAGGTAACAAAGCTGGGAAACTCCTAGCCTCATATCTTAAACACAAACACAAACAATTCACCATCACCTCTATCAAAGACGCACACAATATCACGCATACCAAGCATGACAAAATCCTAGATGCCTTCCACATATTTTACAAGGACCTATACAGCAACAAATTATTATTTAATGCAGAGAATTGCGAGCAGTATTTAAAATCAATCGACCTCCCCAAACTGTCAAACACAGATAAGTCACAACTGGGGGCTCCCATTTCAGATCAGGAAATTTCCATGGCTATTAAAACACTCAAGACTAACAAGGCGCCTGGGCCGGATGGCTTTTCAGGCTCCTTTTACAAAGCATTTATCACCCCTCTTCAACCGTCCCTACACAGGCTATTCAACTCTATGGCCCGGAACGGAGATGTCACAGACTCGATGAGGGAAGCCACAATTATTGTTATCCCCAAAGAAGGCAAAGACCCATTACTACCTAAGAATTATAGGCCAATATCCTTAATAAACGTGGATTGCAAGATTTACGCCAAAATTTTAGCCAGTCGATTAAACAAATTTCTACCCAACCTAATTAGTAATTCACAGGTGGGATTTCTTAAGAACCGCTTATCCCACGATAACACTAGACTACTCTGCCATGTCCTGGAAAAAGCAAAAACGACAACTACCCCCTTAGTCGCCATCACATTAGACGCAGAAAAAGCGTTTGACAGGGTTTCTTGGCAATTTCTAGAACATTGTATGCAAAAGTTCGATCTTGGTGAGACTTTTATCGCCATGGTTATGGCCCTTTACTCTAACCCATCTGCCCGGATAGCCATTAATGGTTCTGTATCGGAGTCCTTTCGATTGGAACAAGGCACCAGGCAGGGTTGCCCCTCTCGCCGGCCCTTTTTCTCTTAGCCCTGGAGCCACTAATTCAAGATATAAAACATAACGAGAAGATTAGCGGTGTTCTATTTGGTGAAACACGGGTGAAACTGGCCGCATATGCGGATGATATTTTGATAATAACAGAGGAACCGAAGACCTCTATTAAAGCCCTGATAGACTCTATAGATACATATGCTAGCCACTCAGCCTATAAACTTAACCGCGATAAATCGGAAGTTAAACCTCTCAATATTTATAGCACAAAGGATATTCTAGGCAGCTCGGGCCTAATGTGGCAACCCAACCAGATTAAATATCTGGGAATCGAGTTCTGTGCCACGACTCTGGAGACTCTTCAACATAACGAAAACAAAACGCTTGAGCGGATCAAAACTCAACTAAATTCTTGGTCACCCAGATTCATAACCTGGTGGGGAAGAATTGAAACAATAAAAATGATGGTATCCCCTCTGGTGAACTACTTAATTACAATGCTGCCGCTTGCTTTATCGGATGATTTCCATCATAGACTAAAAGTCATTCTCACGACCTTCTTATGGAAGGGGAAGAAGGCAAGAATTAGTATGAGAAAACTCCAACTTCCCAAATCTCTTGGAGGTGTCAATCTACCAGACTTTAAACGATATCAGGTGGCTTTTTCAGCGAAACAAGGGTCACACTGGCTTACACCACCATCAGAGTATACACCAGTATGGCTAGAAATGGAGAAATCTCTCCTCCACAACATTCACCCCCTTACTCTCCTCACCACCAACCTTGCCCGATTAACGTGTTCTGGTACTATTATTTTCAAACAGACTAAATCCTCCCTGCTAAAGATAGACAGATTACTTGAGGTCAGGGTAAGGAATTCCAGTTTCGAATCTATATGGGACAATCGCACTTTGATGTACAGAGGTCACACCTTACACAACGACAACTGGATCAAGAAAGGAATTTTCTTTCTCCACCAGTTTTATGCAGACACACACCCGCTGACCTTTAAGGAACTACAAAATACATACCACCTTGAACCCATAGAATTCTACTACTTCCTGAAAGTAAAAGCTGCCATATCCAAAACAAAAATTTCGACCTCACCGCCTTCCTTGCCAAAATACTTCTTAAAATTAAACTCCCTAGGCCACCAAGTTTCTTGGATATATCGTCTACTAGGCCCCAAACATTCTACACTCAACGCGAAAACTATTTCCTTTTGGAATTCACACTGTACCACCCCGGTCTCTGATTCTGACTGGACCTGGACGTGGAATTCGATATTTAAGAATAAAATTAGCCCGGTACTGTCCCAAACTAAGTTCTGGCTTCTCCACAGAGTATTCTGGACGCCCTCCCGCCTATACAAACATAGACTTCGAGATGATGATGTCTGTTGGAACTGTAAGAATGCAGTAGGTGACCTAGAGCACCTGCTACTGCTCTGCCCCTGCGTAACATCCTACTGGGACAGGGTCTTCAAATTCATATCTAACCTCTTTCCCTTCGATGCTTGTAAGGACCTGTCGTCACTTCTGTTCGCTCCCACAAGAACAGGCTTCTTGAGTGAAAACGACAAAGCACTCCTTGACATCCTTATCATAGCGGCTGTCAAAATCATCCTTACCAACTGGAAGGATACTAGTAAGGCGTCCTTTAATTGTTGGCAAAATTGGATCACCAACCTTCGAGGGGCAGACAATATTGTGCTTCATAACTCTCCATGGAAAAACCCAGTCAGACATCTTTGGCTTTCTCTTGATCTTTTCTTCAAATCACATAAACCACCGTGAGCCCCGACTACTACCATCAAATAACCACTCACTGCGACTACCAGGGGATGGTGGATTGTTCTGCTTGCGACAAGCACTGTAATTGTGAATTATAAATGTAATTGTAGTTGTAATTGTAACCCTAACAGTGTAACCCTAACATTATCTCCTTTAAGACCCCTAACCAATACATGAGCCCAGTAATGTACAAATGTAAAAAGGTACACAAGGGGACAATAGAAATGCGAAACCGACCTTGGGATATATATACTTGATTTAGACGATGCTTCTCTCCTAATACTTTGGTTTTATAAAAATTGTTTTGCTGAGTATTGTATTGCGTTGAACAAAGTATCTTGATTGTACATTATTATCCTTTGTTTTTGTACTTATCTTTTTCTTTTTTGTGCTTTATATATATGTTTCTTTTATATTTTTGCTTTTGTCAATGTCTATTTGGACAACCAATAAAAACTTATTGAAATCAAAAAAAATGTTATGTGCAACGTGGTTTAGCATACGGAGTTTGGTGAAATGATTTGGTTCAATTTTAGGGGATAGTAGGAGCGCATAGCGGACCCTATTTGAGGTTTTTTCTCTCTCTCCATTTCCTTGTTTTGTTTTTTAAACCTCAGCCACACCCTATACGAGTGTAATGGAGCACAGAAATGTTACTACGCCTCTCACCTTTTTGCTCATCCTAAACATGGTTGTTTGATGTATTGAGAAACTTTTAAAGTTGTTTATGCACTTATATCCTTTTTTACTGTTTTTAATGTAAGATTATTTTTAAATCTTCGTGTGATTGTGGCTATGTGCAGTATTTATATGTACTTTTATGGTCTATTTTTTATTTGGACGGAATAAAGTTATATTGAATTGAATGCATCAGTCTGCGACGCAACTGGTGCTCATGTAAGTGCTCTGATACATTCGGGTCGAGTTCGCGCTACATAAAACTCCCAATAATATTTTTAAAAAACTCTGTGGGAATACTAAAGAAGTACTGCGGCCTTGATTAAGAGCGCCCTGGTGTTGGTGCGTTACATGTCGAACCCCATAGGTAATGCCACTCCGGCGACCGCTATGAATAACACCAACTGTAAACTTCCCTGTGAACATGGTAAACACCGGGCCGATTTTGGTGTTTACGTCTTTAAAATCTGCATGTTCCTGATTGACATGGCTTTTTTGTCTGTAAATGTCGATACGTTTGACCTGCTGAAATGTACAGGGTAGGGGGGGTAGCTTTTCAGGAGTAACTCATAATTTAGACTCGTGTGCCAACCGGGGCTTGCACCAAGTACCAGAATTTATGAAAGCCCGATTCAAACGCTGGGGGTTGTACTTCTATTTGATGAACTGAAAATGAAATGCAGAGATCGGGATTAACATCAAACTATATCGCCCTGTTTCAGTTCAATCATGCGACCCCTGAACGTGGTACCGGCCTGGAGGAGGGTACGCTGACGCTCGGCAGTAATACTACAATTAAACCGCCTTCCCATGCGCCAAGGCAAATTGCCAGACTTTTCGAAAAATGAAAAAACACATTCTTGTAGTCTTGGTACCAGCACTTTCTCTGCCGGGAAGCGCCTAGTGACGATACAGTTCGCAGGTGAGCGCTATGTAGGTCTTCTCGTGCACTTGTAGACAGGGTCAGCTGGAACAAAAAAAATAGGCCAGGGCATCAAAATAAAACTGGCCCCCATTAGCGAACCAGATAGCTAAGAAAGTGGCCCACATTTACAAATCACGGCAGTTTAGAACTTGTAAAGACGCGCTGTATGGATATTTTGCAAGGTACGGGAGACTGTATTGACTTGGGTTTGCTGCAGGCATTGTTTGTGGTCATTTAAAAAAAAAGCAACAGCAAAAAAACAGCCCACCTGGCCATAGAACAGGCCCACAAGCCTCTAAAAAACGGCCCACGCACTGCTCTGTCAGACCAGCCCATCGGGCACTGCCTGATTGCCTCCGATCCTACTCGTACACGTGTGACATTGGCAGGGAGCTTTGGTGCTTCTGGGCGCCTCTCCTATTGCCCGAGTGCGTCACCTGGTCAGTCGCAGCTGCTAAGTGTCAGCACAGGGCCCCTGTAGGTGTCCCAGTGTGAGGGGACCCGAGGAGGAGAGCGGTGGAAGTTGCAGCCACCTCCGGGGTGCAGATTCCGCCGTTGGTGCTGCACCAGCTGCCTTGTTTCCCTACCAGTGCCCACCTGTGGAAGACCAGCAGGGAGCTGTGGTGGCGCTGTTGGCGGAGCTCTGGTGTGTGACTGATGCACGCCCCTTCCTAGTCCGGTCCCTCTCTTTCCTGTCCCCCGTCCCTCCCTCCCCCACTCTCTACGCTTCCACCTCTCCCTTTCTCCTCCCTATGATGTCCCTTCTCGCCGTCCCTGCTCCCGCCCTCCGCTCCTCCCCGCCTCGATGCCATCCCTCCGATGACTGCACTGATGGATTCATGCTTTTTGGCATCCCTAATCGCTCGGGGGCTACTGATTGGCTGCCAGCTCTGACCCCGTTCGGGTGGCTTCTCTGGATAAAAGGGGGGTTTGTTGGGGGCTCCTGAGCATTGATGCTGAGGGGACACCTGGGACATACTTCAGGAGGGGCAGGCGGCACAGGAGAAAGAGGAGGCCAGGACCCGGGTGCAGCGAGAGGCGCAGGTGGCACAGGACGCACCCAACTGTAGAATGACGGGCAAAGAGGGGCAGCTGCTGCCGGAGCCCCTGACCAAGGCCCGGACGCCCCCAGCCGTGCCCCACCCGCCCCGCTGCACCAGCTTCGGCATCCAGGAAATCCTGGGGTTGAACAAGGACCCCCCCGCGCCGCCCAGGCCCGGCCTGAACGCCCTGACCCCTGGGGCGCACCTGCTGGCGGCCCGCAGCGTGCTGAGCCCGGCTGGGATGGGCATGGGACTGCTGGGGGCCGGGGGCATCCCTGCCTTCTACAGCCAGCCCGGCTTCTTGGAGGTGCTGCAGGACCCCCAGAGTGTTCACCTTCCCATCCTGGGGAGAGGCCCTGGACAGAGAGACAGCAGGGAGACTGCCAGCTCAGGTAACGTCAGACTGAAGGAGTGGTGGGGGCCAATCATGTGGTGGCCCCAGAAATCTATAGAACACCCGCATATACCGGAACTCCTTTCCGCCGAAATTTATAGAACCCCTTCGTGCAAACCACACGAGGACACGCGAAGAATTTACAGTGCACACCCTTGATATAAAGTCACCACTCCTCGAATTTATAGAACACCCTCCCGTGCAAACGACACATGCGGCCGCACTCTCTGAATTTACAGTGCGCCCCCTTGCACATACTCCTCCCCACGAATTTATAGCACACCCTCCGTGCAAACCACACGCCCAGAATTTACAGTACACCCCCTCGAACCCCTCTTATACAGTAACTCCTCCCGAATTTATAGAACACCCTTATTTTTTGCAGATTTATATAGCGCAAACTCGACCCGAAGGTATTGGAGCGCTTTACATGAGCACCAATTACGTTACACAAGGACACATACATTTTTTTTTTGTAGGCACCGCCGTGATTTGCCCAGAATCACAGGGTGTGGAGTCGACCTCGAGGCTCGAACCTTGGTTTCACAGCTCCAAAGTCGGCACTCTATCCGTGAGACCACATCCTCTACCCTACCTGTAAACATCACACTCACAGAATGTACAATACACACAGTGCTTTAAATGGGCAGGTCCACAGTACCTACACTTCTTTAAATTGAAAGGAAGAATGCCTCCACTTCTTACCACGGCTGCAATACTTTTAATGGGGGGAGTAATAGTTTTTCTCAGTAGCAAACAGGTACTCTGGGATAATAAGTAACTACACCTTCGTATTTCCATTTCAAGCACCCGGTACACCCCTCACCCCTATTTGTAGCGCACTCTCCGTGCAAATAACATATGCGGCCACACTCCCAGCAGAATTTACAGTGTACCCCACGCATCCAGTAACCCCCCCTCCCCCTCGAATTTACAGAACATGCTTCGTGCAAACGACACGAGGCCACACTCCCAGAATTTACAGTGCACATCTCTTGCACCCGCACACACAGTAACCCCGCTCCCCATAATCTACAGAACACCATCAGTGCAAATAACACGTGGCCACGCGCTCAGAATATGTAGTACAAGCCCCTCACAACTATAGCAAGTCCCCAGAATCCATAGTGCACCTCTCCTGCACTCCGCAAATACACGCAGGCCCCAACAAGAACCCCAGAATTTACAGTGCACTGGCCAAACACACAGCAATAGTGCTCGGCTTTTATAACACAACAACCCTAATTAGTAATAGTGGGGATCACCATAATACTCACTGTTTTTGAGGGAGTCTATC
The DNA here is from genome assembly GCA_963921515.1 of Calotriton arnoldi. Classification (NCBI taxonomy): domain Eukaryota; kingdom Metazoa; phylum Chordata; class Amphibia; order Caudata; family Salamandridae; genus Calotriton; species Calotriton arnoldi. The sequence goes on from CAWUFW010000548.1 coordinate 3,791,830, forward strand.
ATATTGTTAAAGGCAAAACACTCGTTATTGAGGGTTCTGGCACACTGTGAAAGGCAGAATTATTTTATAATTCAGTGGCCTGTTACACTGTGAAAGGCAGAGCACTATTGGTATGGTCTGTAATGCTGTGAAAGATAAAGCACTATTACTATTGAAGGAGTAATATTGAGGGACTCTCTCACATTGTGAATGGCAGAACACTATTATTTTTATTGAGGGAGCCTGTCATGTTGTAGAAGGCAGATCACAATTGTTGCTGAGAGTGCCTGTCATCGTGAAAGGAGAGCACTATTGTTATGGTCTGTAATGTTGTGAAAGATAAAGTACTATTAATATTGAAGGAGTAATATTGAGGGACTCTCTCACATTGTGAATGGCAGAACACTATTATTTTTATTGAGGGAGCCTGTCATGTTGTAGAAGGCAGATCACAATTGTTGCTGAGAGTGCCTGTCATCGTGAAAGACAGCTCACTATAATTATTACTGAGGGACCCTGTCATATTGTGAAAGGCAGCTCACTATTATTGTGGGAGCCTGTCACATTGTGAAAGGCATGGAGGGAGCCTGCACTATTGTGAAGGGCTGCTCACTATTATTGTCACTAAAGCACCTTGTCATATTGTGAAAGGCAGCTCACTATTATTGTCACTAAAGCACCTTGTCATATTGTGAAAGGCAGCTCACTATTATTGTCACTAAAGCACCTTGTCATATTGTGAAAGGCAGCTCACTATTATTACTGAGGGACCCGGTCCTATTGTATGAAGTAAAGAGAATGTAGAGGGTTATGCGTGATAAAAATGATAGTAATGATAAATATGATAGTATTTGTATAATATAAATAAAATGACGACGCTTGTATTAAAAATAATATTATGGAAAGATGTGCGAAGCCGACAGAGACGGCATAATGAAAAATAGTAATGAAATTATATTCATAATAGTGGTTATTATTATTAGTGACGGCAATGATAATAATAGTATACCGATGCACATTGGAAGACGGATATGGCCCTGCAGCCCCCGGGGGCCCTTCCCACCACATGCTGAAGGAAAGGACGGCTCGTATTATTCGACATGTTTTCGCCTGAAGCTCGGATTCACACCTGCTGTGAGGTGCACCCGTCGCCCAGGCCTCCTGTCTGTGAGAGGAGCTCGCGCGCGAGGCGGCCCGGCAGAGACCCGCTACGAGCTTTGAGAGGTCTGGGTATCTGTCTGTCGCTTCCATTTTTACATCTTTCGAATACAAAAGAAAGTCTTTCGCCAGCGAACTTTCCGTGTTTATTGGTTTCTGCTTTTACCTTGTCAAAGAGAGCCGAACTTGTGGGTTGGGGAAAGGGAGTTGGAGGGGAAGGGAAGCGCGGCCCGTTCCGAAAAGATGCATCTTTTCTACATTGCGTTAACTGTGGAGAAAAAACAAATTATTTGCCATTCCAGGTACATCGAATAATTATTTACGGACAATCATTCGTTGAGTTATGAGTAAAGGAGGGATTTTTCGATGAACGGGGAATATTCGAAATATCCCTTCGATGTATGTGCAATATAAAACGCCAGTGACTGCTTTCAACGAATGAATGCTCGTTTCCATGGCGGGCTGTCAGGGTCGGATCCGCAGACCCCGGAGATGGGAGCTCGGAGCAGGGAGTCGGAGTCTTCGGTAGAAAAGAGAAACCACAAAGGGAGGATATCTATCCATCTATCTCACTCGTCACCCTGTTCCGTTGTTCGGCTGTCCTCCTAACTTTAGTCCTTCTACCTCATTCCCAACTCTCTCTTCGCCCCCCGCCCTTCTCTGTACGTTTCCACTCCCACTCTCTCTCCACAGGCCACCATGTATCTCTCCCTCTGTCTTATATGCTTATTTACTCCCCACACTGTATCTTCCTCTTTAACTCTCTCTCTAGCATGGATTGCCCCTTTCCTGCCTCACCTCTCTCGCTCCTTTCAGTCTCCGCTCTATGTCTCGCTTCCCGTCTCTCCCTCTCCAGACATCGTCCATCCATGCATTTATCTCCAGGCACCTGCCCATCTCTTCCTCTCCGCTGCCGCCTGCCTGCATCCCCTCTGACTAGGGTTGCCACCTGGGCGAATCACCTAGAGCCGGTTTTTGTAGCCCTTATCTGTACATACTTCAAACAGCAAATGTAAATAATAAGCGCTTTTACACTGTGCTAGAGCTGTGTGTGTTAATCACCCCTGACTAATAAGTAGAGTAAAGAAAGGCAGAACCATCATGTTGAAAATGAATAGATAAGATTTTGTTTAAAGTCCTATTGTATCATGTCCGGGCCTTTGCAGACTCCTAAAACTACAACAAATGGCCGGTATTTTTCTCTTGTAAAGGTGGTGGTAACTCTACCTCTTACCCTCTGGGTTTCTGCCTCTCTCACTGTCTCCCCCTCTCACTCGAAATATATATTGCACTATGGGTCAGTCTTCCACCCTCACACCTCTCTCAGCAGGATCCCCCTTCCACCTCTCCTCTCTTTTTTTGTCTCTAGCAGTCTCTACCCCTCACCAGGATCCACCCCCCTCTCTCTCTATCCAGCCTCCACCCCGCTTCCCCTTCATTTCCCTAGCAGCCTCTGCCCCTCTTCACCTTCAGCTTTCCCCTCTCTAGACATGATCTATTTCCTCTTCAACCACTCTCCTCTCTATTTCTAGAGGCAGCCTCCACCATCGTCACCTCCAATTCTCTATTCATGGGCAGCCTTCAACCCTCTTGGCCTTCAGCGTTTTCCTTCTCTCCTGAACTCTCCGTGGCAGAACCCCCTCGCCCCCCTTTATCCCTATGATTCCTTCGCTTCCCAATCTGCTCGTGCTCGGTCCCGACCCGCCGCTCCTCCGGGGGGGACGAAGAGTTCAACACGTACACACCAGAGAAACAGAAACAAGGTGTGTGTTTCCTGTCTCTAAACCCGCCTTTCAGTCTCGCGAGCTCCGCCCCTTCCTTGTTTCTCACAGGCCACATTCTCTTTAGAGAGCCCTGTGTTTCTAGCTCCAATCCGCGGGGCTCCGGGGTCTGCATGAGGCACTCGGGGACACCCGCACCCCTCATCTGTGCGCACAGGACCCGGACAGTATATTTTGACAGAATCCGACCTCTCTTAGGCACCTGTCCGCGTTCTTGATCACGGCCCTCAAAGTGACACCGGTAACCGCAGACCGGGTGACAGCTCTTCCTTTCCGTAACTGGCGGCCTTTTGGAGAGAATGAGGATTTCTATTTTGTAGGGTGATAAAATAACACACGTAATTTTCATAAACCCCTTTTCTGAGTCATTTTCGGACGACTTCATCCCAGATAAGATTATTCCCCCAACACACCATCGGCATGTGAGGTTTTATCCTCCTCCCATTGTGATTTTCCCCATATGACATTTTTTTTAAATTCATTCGTTCTTTCAATTTACTGTACGTAACTCTTAGTCGTTCAATTTCTTTTCCATTTGTCGCAACATATTTTGTCTGTTTTCTCCGTCTTTGCTCATCTTATTTATTTTTCTCCTGATTTTTTCTGTTTATTTCTCTCATTGATATTCACTTTTATATTAACCCGCTTTTTTCATTTGTGTTTTTCTTCATTTCGTTTTCTTTCGAATATTCCTTTGTTCTTTCTTTTTCCTTAATTTCTTCTTCCCTTTCGTTGTTTGTTTGTTTATAGATTTCTTTCTTTCTTATTTTATCTCCCTCTTTCTGTTTTTTCAATTAGTATCTTAGAGATATTCTTTTTTCCCTTACCTCTTCTGCTCTATACTAAAATCTTTTTTGCCCCATGTATTTTTCCAGATGTTTCTCAATTTCTTTCCGTGGTTCTGTATTTCTTTCTACCTTTTGTATTTACTTAGTTGTAGTCCATTTTTTTCATTAGGTCTTTGTTCTGCTTATTTTTTAATTGCTATCTTGCCCACTCTCTTTCATAATTATTTCCCTTCTCCTTTTTCGATTTGGATATTTCTCACTATTTGTCTGCTTTTACTTTCTTTATTCAACTATTGTGCAATTACTCAGCTTTATTTTTCAGTTATTTTCTGCATGTCTTCTGTGTTTCCCTCTCTCCCTTTCTCTCTTTATTTTTTTCTCTTTTTCTTTCGTTCATATTGACAGCTTACACTGTTCGCTTTCTCTTTTCATTTTCTCTATATTACGTTTTTGACTTCTCATTTTTAACATTCGTTTTTACTTCCATCTCCTCGTTTGTCTTTCTTCGCTTTTTTCTGTTTTGTCATTTCCTCTTCCCCCCTTACGTTTGCTTTGTTGATTATTGAAGTTCCTCTATATCTCTCTGTTTCGTTCTCTCTTAGTCTCTCTACTTCCTGCTTGTTCTCCTCGTCTTTTCTAAGAACTGAATCTATGCACCTGTTACCACATGCTTTATTTACTTTTCTCCTCTTCCATGGGTGATAGTTCCTCAGGTCGACGGTCAGTCTTTGGTTATGGGACAGGGTTTGTGGCCCAGTGACGCGCGCCGGTCCAGCGACTCCTTTCAGGGAGGGGGAGATGAGGATAAAACATATTAATACTTAGAAGTTTGTCACCAGACACTGTCTCACTTCTATTTATTTCAGGGATTATTTTAAAATTTACGGGTAAATGTAGGAGTTTGAGGTCACAGAGTCGTGGTGGAAATTGCTGATCAGAGGTGATGGAATGAGGGCAAAAGAATGGTGGTGGGAATGATTAATGGTCAGAGGTGGACCACTGGGACGTAGAAATTTGATGAAAACGATCTAGTGGTGAGAGTGATAGCTGCTGAGAGGTGGGGGTATGAAGATATAGAAAGTGATTAAAATGGTAGATGGTTCAAGGTGGGCAATGAAGGCAGAGAAAGTGATGAGAATGATTGATAGAGGAGCCTGATTTGTGGACATATGATGACTGGTGAGAACAGTGGAATGAGGCATTGGAATGGGGCACAGAATGCCGGCGAACATGATTGATGGTCAACAGTGGGGTATGAAGAAATAGAAATGGTCAGATGAGGGGGCATGGGGACATATAACGGTGGTGAAACTGATGTCCAGATGCAGTGAAATGAGGACATAGAATGGTGGTGAAAATCGATTGTCAGAGATGTGGCATGAGAACATATAAAGGCAATGGCAGTGATTAATGGTCAGAGGTAGGGGACGGGGACTGAGGTAATGAGAATTTATGGTCATATGTGCATTATGGGAACATAGGTTGGTGGAGAGAATGAATGATGGTCAGAGGTGGAGAAGGAGGACGAAGAAAGTGATGAGAATGATTGATGGTCAGAAGAGATAATATGGGGACATAGAATGGTGGTGAGAATGAATGAGGTCAGAGGTGGAGTGTGAGGACAAAGAAAGTAATGAGAATGATGGGCAGAGGAGATAACATGGGGACATGGAATGGTGGTGAGAATAATTGAGTATCAGGTGTGATATGGGCCACAGAATCGTGGCAATAATGATTGATGGTTGGAGGAGGGCTATGGGGACGCATAATACTGTTGAGGATAACTGATGGGCAGTGTGACATAATGGTAGTGAATTTGATAGACAGAGCAGGAAGTTGTAAGGAGACAGAATGGTGGTGGAAATATTGATGGTCAGAGGTGGGGTATAGGACATAGATTAGTGATGTACTTGATGGTCAGAGGCAAGGTATGGGGACATAAAGATGAGAATAACTGATGGTCAGAAGCAGTTATATGGTGACATAGAATGATGGTGGAAATATTCATTGTCAGAGGCGGTGTTTGGGGGACATAGAGTGGTGGTGAAAATTTTGGTCATAGGCAGTGAAATGGGGTCAAAAAATGGTGGTGACAGTTATTGATGGTAAGTGGGGGGTATGATCACATATAAAGTTGAAGAAAATGATTGCTGCTCTTAGTTGGGGTATTATGATGTAAAGGGTTTTCCCCCATTTATCGATTCAAAAATATTGCTTGACCACAACATTGTAGACCAACCAGTGCTTAATTTGAAAAGAAAGATGTGCCAGGGCATTTGTCTGGAGGCCACTGCAGCTTGCACCACCCATTGCTCCCATTAGCACTGCCAATGACAGTACAGTCACTATGAGCCGTTACACTCACACAAGGGTGACAATTTAGATTTTAAATATACATTAAAATGACTAATATCGGCCACCCAAGCTATTCTTATAGCTTTGGGTGGCAGGTATTAGTAATCTTAATGTATATTTAATTATTAAACAACAGCTGTTGTGCTCATCAAAACAATAAGACAAACAGCGCCCCATAGCCCGTGTTGACAATAAAGTGCCAGTGCCGAGCCCTGGAAACCACCAGCTTAAATTAAGCACTGAGACCAACTATCATGGCTACAAAAATATCGTGGACAGAAATATTGAAGATAAGTATATATTTTTTTACCTATTGAAAAAAATATTGACGTTTAAAGTTTAACATAATATTGTTTTTTACTATGTTGTTTTATTGTATTGTTATGCTTTTATTTAATTATTTCTTATGAAATTTATTTTTAATTATTTTAACTAATATAGATGGGTAGTTTAAAAAAAATTATATATATATATATTCATTTTAATTGATTGATTTGATATTTTCTTATTTGCTATTCATTTGTTTACATGTTTAATACATTTTTTAGTTATTCAATTTTAATGTCAGATTGTGGGTTTTTGGGAGTTTAGTTGACTAGTGTTATTTAAAACAAAATATTAATGTTAATTATTATTGTAATCATTTATTTGCTTACATGTTTAATAATGTTTTATATTATTTAATCAATTCTAATTTCTGGGTGTGGGTTTTATTAGGGGATTGGGTGGGTAGTGCTTAATTAAAATATATTTCAATTGATAAAATAGTTTAATGAATTAGTAATGCATTTTTTTATCTATATGTTTAACTGTCTAATTTATAAGAATGTTTGTATATGTTTTTGTAAGCTATCATTTTAGGCATTTTTATCTATGGTGCATTGGATGGGTATTGTTATTTTTAAAGGTAGATACATTATGGTTACATTTTTAATATTTCCACATTTTAATGTTTAATTTTTAACATATTTTTTATTGTTTTATATTTTTATATGTGGTGTATATCGGGAAAGGAGAAAATAATTTTTGTTAAAAAAATACATAAAGTATAAATAAAAAAAGCTATATTTTTTAATCATAAACGATTTTGTTACTTTTCTTGTTAGGTTTGTATGTCAAGTTGGGGGTGGTTGGTTGAGGGATGTCATTTTAATTATTATTTATATATGACAAAAAATAATATGGAATTCTGATATATTTTCTATTTTATTTAATCTTTACTAGATTAAAGATTTTACAATTGTTTACATTTATGAAATCGTGATTAATCTTGATGTATTTTATCCGTTTGTGTTGCATTTGAACATCTAATATATGTACTCTGCCTAATGTTTGGTAAAGTAGAGTTAGAAAAGTAAATCAACACCCCTGTGTATGTACTTTCTCCAGTGTTTGTTAAACGGGAGGTAGAATAGTGAACCTGAATCCCAAATATTTGCACTTTACCCAGTGTTTGTTAGAATGGAGTTAAAATAATAATTCTGACCCTCCCACTGTATGAACTTTCCATGTTGGTTGGATTGGAGTTTGAACCTGATCTGTCAATTTATGCACTTGTCGCAGTGTTTGTTAGACTTGCGTTAGAATTGTACATCTGCCCAACAACATCCCCTCTGTATGCACTTTCCCCGGTTTTTGTTAGATTGAATTTAGAATTGTAAATTTCAACCCCCTAGTGCATTTCCTTATATTTTTATAGGTACTTCGGTGTCTTTGGATTGTTTTTTTAATTTTAATTATTTTTGATTATAATTAACTTGCTGCATATTACTTTGTCCTGGCTATTTTGTTTGAGATATTTAAGCATATTTATTTATTTTTAAACATTTCATTTCCTAAATCTTCATTTTGTTATTTTTGTTGAAATATTATTTCTAATGGTTGAATGCATTTAAAATATATGTTAATATTGTTTGACTATTGATTCATAATTATAAATGTATGTGATGTTTTATTATTTAGTATAAGTTACAGATAAGTATTTTTTTCACAACAAGTTTTTATTGTCAACAGCCACATGAGGCCCGGCGATGCCAGGTTCCCCAACAATACAATACACATATTCACGAATAAGATGTTGACTTTTTGATCCCAAACAAGAAACAATTGAAAAACAAACCAAAATAACATCATATACCCAACATAAAACTAGTGTTCTGTGTCTGATATATAATACAGTACATGTCCAATTGAGACACGCTAATCGAATAACTATGAAGTTGCAACCATGTTCATCACACATCGTCTTAAGTATTTTAATTTAATAATTCTTTTAAGTGTATAATACATTTACTGTAATTTATAGGTTAATATTAATATTTATTGTTTAATCATAAATGTCTTGTACACTTATAACTATTTGAAAAAGTTAAAAAAGTAATATTTGTTATTTTTTATTATATACCCTTATATTAATTTAAGAACCATGATTTAACTTTTATTTTAAATTAAAATAATGTTAAATGCAATGAAATACATATACTTATCATCATATTGTTATTATGGAGTGCAGTATTTTTGACCAAAATATTTTTGTACTTCACAATATTAATATGTTAAGTTGATATTTTTGTTGTCGATGTTTTTATCACAATATTTTTGTACTATGCTAGTTTTGTGGTTTACTTTTCATCAGACAGTCACATAGAGTGCTGTGAGGATGATTTATCTTCAGAGATGGGACATCGAGACATAAGGTGGTGGTGAAAATGATAGATGGTCAGACGTTTGGCATTCGGACATAGAATGGTGGTGAAAATGATTCATGGTCAGAGTGGGTGGTATGGAAATAGAATCATGGTCAAAATATTGATGGTTAGAGGTGGGATGTGTGGCTATATCATGGTGGAAATGATGGGCAGAGGTGATGATTTGGAGATGTTGAATTAATTTCAAATTAATTATGTAAGAGCTGGTGAACGGGGCAATATTAAGATGATAAGGATGACATGGTCAGAGGCAGTGAATGGGATATAGAAAGGTGTTGAGAATGGTTGGTTGTCTGACCTGGAGAAATAGAGTGGTGCTGAGAATGGTTGGTTGGTTGTCTGAGCTGGGGACATAGAATGGTGTTTGAAATGGTTGGTGGTGAGCTGGGGATCTAGAATGTTTGGCGGTCTGATACGGGGACATAGTATTTGGCTGAGAATGGTTGGCGTTACAAACCGGGGACATGCAATGGTGTTGAGAATGGTTGGTGTTCTGAGCCAGGGACATAGAATGGTGTTTGAAATAGTTGGTGGTCTGAGCCAGTTATATAGAACAGGGACATAGAATGGTGTTGAGAATGGTTGGTGTTCCGAGCCGGAGACATAGAATGGTGTTGAGAATGGTTGGTGGTCAGATACAGGGACATAGCATTGGCTTGAGAATGGTTGGTTGTCAGAACCAGGGACGTGGAATGGTGTTGAGAATGTTTTGTGGTTGCTGGTGATAGTGGTTGATGGTCACAAACAGTGATCTGTGGACATTGAACGGTACTGAGATTGAGGCTGGTAAAACTGGTGGTCGATGAGAACGTCCTGTGACAATACCCAGCATGCAACAGTTTCTGCCCTTTAAACAGGGATTCCTCCGCAGTCGAGGCTCTGGAGTCAGTGACTGGAGCTGGTCAGGGCAGGGCGCAGTACATATTTTGTTTATCCAGTGAATTGACTCTTAAATTAAGGTCTGTACGTGTCCGTCACCGTGTGTGTATTGTTTTTGAGTAGCTCCAAGGTCCCGGAAGCTCACAAATACATTTATAATAGAGGCACATTGCTTTATTTGAGATATATTTATGCTCTATCTATGCAAGGCATTAACATGAAAAGTGTAATAGGCTTACAAAAAAGGGACGGAAATAAAAAAACGTATTAAAATACTTGATGTGGTCGAATCAAATGCTACACCGGCTCAAGAGTGTTTGCTATTAGATGGAAGTAAACAGAGGGTTTATAATTATACAGCTTGCATTAAAGGGTGGGTTTGAGCGTTCGTTTCATACAAGAAATGTTACCATTGAAACAAAGCACCAGTATGGATGTGTGAGCGCTTCAAACATATCCGCAGTGTGCTCACTTCTAAACCTTATGTTGTGGCATCCTGCTGGGAGCACCAAGGTGCCCGGGCAGGAGGAGCGACTGACCAGGGCATAGCCCGGAGCCTGGCCTGTGGTGGAAACCGTGGTATAGTGCACCCCTCACAGACCCCAAAAGTAGAAACAGCTGGGGCACAGATGGCCCTGGGAATGGGACATCGTTGCATGCCCGAGATCCCAAAACTAGATCGCAAGGAGCAAAGGCGCAGGCATGTGTGCGAGGAGAGGACTGCATGGAGAGACGTGACTGTAGGGAGAGACAGGCTGCCGGGAGAGCAAAAAAGGCTGGAGGAAGACAGGGTGAGAAAGAAGTAGACAGACTGGAAGACGGATGGAAAAAGAGAGGAAGACAGACCAAAAGAAGAGTGGTAGACTGCAGGAAGAGGGAGATAGACTAGAGGAAACGAGGAAGACAGACCGCAGGAAGACAGATTGGAAGAAGAGAGAAAGACAGTGGGTAGAAGAAGAGGAAGAAGATGGGTTGACTGCAGAAAGAGGGGTAGACAGACCAGAAGAATAGAGGAAGGCAGGAAGTAGAGGGCGATAGATTGGAGGAAAAGAGGAAGACTGGTCAGAGAAAGACAGACCAGAGGAAGAGACGAAGACAGGTTAGAGAAAGAGGGAACCGCAATGTCAATGCTCCAGAGGTTCATAGAGGACTCTATTGAAGATGCCCATCCACGTGTTCAACCTAAACGCAGTATGTTATCTCCGCTGGGGTGATGTCATGGATAGCATCATCATGGGGTCTCTTTCACCTTAGTGTCCCTTTCTCCAAGTGAAAAGCCATCCTCCTTCCTGGAGGTGAACTGCCCATATGAAGACAGTGGTGACATGTGAGTGTATTAACATTATCCCAATCCCACAAGCAGTATTTATTAGAAAATAGATAAAAAGGGGATGGGATAAAGGTAAAAGAGAAGGCTGAATCATGTGCAGTCTGCAGTGTAGTGAGCCACCCGGCCACTATACTCCGACCCCCCATTGACTCAGATGTACTGCACCTTACTGTCCAGCCAAGTGCGGTTGTAGGATATAAATAAAGGGCAAAGACCGCTCGAGGTCTTTGACCATGGCCGAGTACTTGTGTGTGCTGTGTAGTTCTGTGCGGCTGCCTTATCTCCATCCAGGCCTTTCTGCAGGCTGTGCTACATTGGAGACAAGGACTCACCCAGCGCCTGCAGCGGCATCAACCCTGCCTCATTTTCACCGCATCTCTCTGCGACTCCACCCTTTCGGCCCCAGTGCTTCCTTCTACTTCATTATACAGGGGAGGAGATCTACAAACAGTTTGAATACCTCCTTAACCCGGGTGTGGATGATGACTACGATGCCACTGTGCAGGCCCTCAACGCACATTTCGAACGCCTAACTGAACCTGTACTTAGAGCGCTTCAAGCTATGCCAAGCATGCCAAGGTGAAGGGGAGTTGTTTGACAACTTTTAAGCCCGCCTCCCCGAATTGGCAAGCACCTGTACTGCTGACGACCAGCCAAAGGAGATTCGAGCACAGATCATCTGAGGATGCCGGTCAAAGACCCTCTGGGGTCTGATCTTGAGACAACCTAACACCAGTGTCGATGACATCCTTATCCTGGCATGGGCGCACGACCGCGCACCGCAGAGATGGACATAGCCCTGACACATGGTACCAGCAGCTGCAAGTCGCCTGTGGTTAAAGTGGAAACAATAGATGCAGTATCCACCAGAATGAAAGGCATCCGCCCCAAGTTGCCCGCACCCATGCTGGCCATTGCACACTGCAGAAACTGCGGGGGAGAGGAACATCCCCTAAAAAACTGCCCAGCCCAAGGAAAGATGTGCTCCAACTGTGGCAAGCCCACTTTGACAAGGTATACCGAGGAGGGCCGTGGGGCATGTGCTAGAATGCCGGCAGTAGTGGCCATTCATCAACTCTCGCTGGCAGACCCAGAAAACCAGAGCACGGCCTCACACAGCACATCACTGTGTGACACTCGATACACCCTCCGAAGACGAAGATGTATTCCTCATCTCATTCACTGAGCACCTCAAACGACACAGGAGACCCCAACCCACATGTGTGGTCGAGGTGGCTGGCACAACCATCAAGGCACTCATTAACATAGGGGCGTCCGTCAACATGATGAGCTTCCACCAATATCAACGACTCTGCCCTCTGCCAGTTCTCTCACCATCAACGACCAAGATCTATACCTATGGAGGGCAGTTGCCCTGACTGTTGAAAGGGAAAATCAGCATACGGGTACAGTCCAATACCAGGAGACTCCAGCTATGTTCCACCTCTTCAAAAATAAGTTGAAGCTGTCATTGGGTGACATACGGCGGAGGACCTGGGCCTTGTATCCTTTGCTAGGAATGTAAAGGCCTTCCAGATTGATGAACTGTTAGGCCCGTTTCCCAGCCTCTTACCGGAGCTAGGATGCCTCCAAGCCCCTCCAATCAAGCTCTGCTTAGACAAAACAGTCAAACCAGTGGCACTACGATACCGGCGTGTTCCCTTTCACCTACGGCCACTGGTCGAGCAGGAACAAGTCAAGTTGTGGAAATTGGGTGTAATTGAGAAGGTCTCCAGGCCCCGCCATGGATGTTCTGTTGTTCATTGCAGAAAAAACCAAGCAGCCAGGCAAAATATGCCTGCATTGATATGCGCCTCCCGAACAAAGCCATTAGATGGGAGAGACACATCACGCCCAGGAGGGACGATATCATCAAAGCAGCAGGTACATCACGACATTCTCCACACACCTAGGCCTGCGGAGGTACAAGCGCCTGAGCTTTGGATATCATCGACAGCTGAGGTGTTCCAAAATGCCATCAGGGAGGTGCTCTCCGGCCTGCAAGGGGTAATGAACGTCAGCGATGAAATTCTGAAATACTCCACTACCGCTGAAAAACTTCATCAACAGTTAAGAGCCACTCTGAAGCAACTATGTGATCACGGCCTCACTCTCCACCGTGAGAAGTGCTCCTTCTTTGAGATAAGCATCAAGTTCTTCAGATTCATTTTCACCTAGCACGCCATCTAGGATGAGTCAAAGAAGTCGCAAGCAATCCAACAGGCCCCAGCGCCGTGTAATGCCACAGAAGTTCACAGCTTTTTGGGGATGGCCACCTATTGCGGCTGGTTTATCCCCAATCTGGTGACTATCACAGAACCACTCAAGGCACTGACAAAGGCCGATGCCAGGTGGACCTGGGGCCCCCAGGAAGTGGACACGTTCCAGCATGTCAAGTTGGCGCTCCTCAGCAAAGCAACAATGTCCTATTTTGACCCTAAGAAAAGGACAGACCTCATTGTGGATGCCAGCCCGGTGGGGCTTGGAGCGTTGCTGTCACAATAGGGCAATCCAGGACGATGGGAACCTCTGGCCTTTGTAAGCAGAGCTCTCTTCCCGACGGAAGCCAGATACATCCAAATTAAGGTAGAAGCTCTTGCCATCAAGTGGGCCTGTGGACATTTCCACCATTTGTGTGGACAGCCCTTCTGTGTAATCACTGACCATCAGCCGCTGGTCCCACTCCTCAAAGGCACACCACCCCATCCTCCTCCCAGGATTGAGCACTCCAGTTCGAGGTGATATACCGACAAGGCTCCGGGAACCCAGCCATCTTTTTATCCCGACACCCCTCCAGGCAGACAGCAGACCAGAGCGCGATGCAAGCTGGATGAAAGAATACATATGCTTAGTGAGCCAGGGAGCATGCCCGAAGGCTTTGAGCCTTACAGAGGTCGGCCAGGTGACTGCTGAGGATACTGTGCTTATGAAGGTCATAGTGATACTACAATAGGGGTCCTGGAACATGTTCCTGAAGGACGCCAACCAGTAGAGTGACCCTGACAAAGAACATTTGACCAACTTTGGAAAGTCAGGCATGAGCTGAGTTCTACCCCGGACAGTCTCATGCTAAGAGGGCACAGCATAGTAATTCCCGCAAGTCTGACAAGGCGGGGGGCAGAGCTTGCTCATGGATGTCACCAGGGGACCACCAAGACGAAGAACCAGCTACAAGGGAAGGTATGGTTCCCTGCGTTGGAAGCCGTAGTTGATGACCTTGTGCGATAGTGTGAAGCATGGTAAGTCACCGGCAGCCTGGAGACCCCAGCTCAGATAATCATGGAAGAACCATGCGACGCCCTGTGGAATAAGGTCAGGCTTGATTTTGGCAGCTCCACAGATGGGAGAACCACCATGCTACAAGTTGACAGCCATTCTAAATATCCCATAGTGGAACTCATTGAATCGACTGCATTCTCCAGCATCTCCCCAGCACTGGAGTAGGTCTTGGCCATGTTCGGCCTCCTGGAAGAATGGCCCACCATTTCATGGGCTCGAATTCTGGGCTTTCCTCCAACACCTGGGCATACAACTTCGAAGGAGCACGCCGCAGTGGCCGCAGGCCAACGGAGATGTCGAGCGCTTAATGTGAACATCCCTACACTGGTTCATACCGGAATACCGAGGCACCCCTCATTACACAACCTGCTGTCCTCTCTGATAACTCATACTAAAAGGCTACAGGTGGAACATGATACCAGTAAACCCTGCGTGGTCTCCGTCTCAGTATGATTCAGATGGTACCCAAAACAGGCGGGTGCAGAATGACACAAGGGCAAGCTTTAAGAGGAGAGTGACCCACCGCTGTCTGGGACCTGGAAATCATGCACTCCTAAAGTACCGCTGACTAGGGTGGAAGTTCCGCACACCTTACAAACCAGGAGCATGGGCGATAACTGGGGCAGGCACGATGTAACCGCCTGCTGGGGTGTGGAGACAGTGATTCAGAACATATCCTAGTTTAAGAAGGTAGATTCCCCAGAGAGAAATAAGGAGGATGCAGGAGAGGACCAAGAGGAAGGCGACCTAACCGTAAAGGATAGGCCCCACAACCAGCAGCTGGGGGAGGACCAGTCTCTAGAACAAGACAGGTGTGAGAGTTTAACAACAGGCCCCCAAAGCGAAGCAAGCCAAGATGAACCGGCTAATAGTTCCAAGAGCCAGCATTACAATCTACACCCAAATCCTCAACCTAGCCAGAGACTTAATGACTTTGTGTGCAGGATCCAGTCCTGGAACTCAGATTAAAATGTGTAAGGGATGTATTGAGTCACCCGGACACCATGCCCCCCCCCCCTCATCCCCCCCAGCCCGGGTGTACCTCACCTCACCCTCTAGCAGAGCGCGGCCGGAGGATATAAATAAAGAGGTGAATGGCCGCTTGAGGTCTTTGCCCCACCCGAGTTCTTCTGTGCGCCGTGTGGTTATGTGCTGCTGCCATGTCTCCGCCCAGGCCTCTCTGCAGCTTGTGTTACATGCAGGAACAGAAACGCTGCAGGAAGACGGAGCCTATGACTGACACTGCATGGACAGAGATAGACTGGCTCTGCAGGAGCACAGGCAGTCTCCAGGAACAGGAATGCTCCAGGAACGTGGAGCCTGTGACTGGCACTACATGGACACAGATAGACTGACTTGCTCTGCGGAGCACTTTTAGTCTGCAGGAACAGGGACCCTGCAGGAAGAGAATCCGTGACGAGCTTTGCATGGACAGAGAAAAGGAGGGAGCATGCGCAGAAGCAGGTTCACGGCCGATAAGGGACTTAGGCGTAGACTGCGTTGTCTGAATGCATTCCCTCTAGTGCTCCTATCCTTATTAGTAACAATCACTCAATGCAATCATAATAAGTTTTATGCCTATATACTTTTTTAAACACCCTACAACTACCATAGCGGACACCGACCCAGTCTGCTCATCTGGAGAGAGCAATGATGGCGGAGGAAATCGCCTCGGCAATTGATGTCATGCCCTCCGGGAAGGCTCCTGGTGAGGATGAACTGAATTTTATAAAGCTACCAAAGCCCAGACCATCCCCATCTTAGTCTCGGTTTATCAGGCATCCCTAGACCACGGGCACCTCTCTGCTGAGTTCCTCAGGGCACGAATATTGGTGCTTCCAAAACCGGGGAAGGACAACCTTGAATGCTGAAGCTGTCGCCCAAATTCTTTGATAAATGCAGATGTTAAGATTTTGGTGAAGATTTTGGCAACACATTGGAATAACGTTATCAAACTCTTATTCACTTCTGTCAGGTAGGCTTTGTCCCCAGACGCACCTTGACCAATCATTTGCGTACTCTCTTGCATATTATTTGGCAGGTGATGAACGATGTGGAAGAGAAGGTTCTCTTCTCCTTAGATGCCAAAAAGACTTTCGACCATGTCTATTGGGGTTACCTCTTTGGGACTATGGAGAGGATGGGCATAGGTCACGACTTTCTCACACTCACCAGGGGCACGTACTGTGATCCCACTGCAGCTGTCACATGTGGGGGTTTCTCCTCCCCATATTTTGACATCCACCGCAGCACCAGACAGGGGTGTCCCTCGTCTCCGTTGTTCCTGTTGGCTCTGAAGCCTCTGGTGATTGCAATTTGATCTAATGAAAACATTAAGGGTATTCACACGATAGCGGGTGAGGTTAAGGCCTTTTAGTACACAGATGACATTCTCTTGACATTATCAAACCCCTCGGCCTCAGCAGCTGCTCTGATTTCTCAACTGGACTATTTTTCCCAGTTTTCTGGCTATAAGATAAACTGGCCGAAATGTGAGGCCATGCCTTTAATACCATCCACCATGAGAGCCTCTACCATTCAAGTGGCTTTAGTCCCAAAGGTGCATATTAATCGGGGTCCGTAAGCATGGTTCTAGACAATGTGCAACCCATTGTGGATTGGATGGAGCACTATTTTAACAGCTGGTCTGCCCTGACCCTGTTCCTGTGGAGTAGGGTTCAGATCATCAAGGTGAATACAAATGCAAATACATCTTTGGAATGCTGGTCCTCATTATATTGGTCTACCGCCTGCAGAGCATCCAGTGCTCCATCTCCTGATTCATTTGGGGTTCGGATAGACTGAGAATCAAGGGGGCTAAGCTCCGCTCCTCCTCATCAGAGAAGGGTGGCTTATGTCTCTCACACCTGGAGGGATATTGGTTGGCACAATAGCTGGCCCACTATGTGCACTGACTGCCTACTTCCAGGTCTATACCCTTATGGGTGTTGCTGGAGCGTCACATATTGCAGACGTCTGGGGACAGTGCCATTTACTACACTTCAAGGCTTTTAATTACTCCTCTCCTGTACCCTATTATTCATACTTCCCAGTTCACGTGGCATAGGGCTCATAGGCTGGTGCAAGTCCTAAGTTGTATTCTCTCTAAAGCCCCACGTCAGCGCAATGCGGCCATCGTGGTCAGTGGGGAGGAAGTTCACTAGTCCACTTGGATTACTTATGGTTTTCACCACATTGAAGACCTTGTCTCTAACGGCTCCCGCAAATCATTCCCCTACTTGAGACGGGAATTCCCGATTCCATCCTCCCAACTATGGAGCTACAATCAATTCTTTGACAATTATTGGGTTACTCTACTGGCAGACTATGATAAACGATTGCTGGAAGAGCGCCTTAAGTATAGTTTTTTAAGATCTTCCACCGTTGGCACTGGCCACCAGCAACGCTACACAGTGCCCGTCTTAGTGTGAATTCACTGTGTTGGAGATGTGGCTTAACAGACTGCGATATAATCCATATTTTATGGGAATGTGACCGGCTGAAAGCCTTCTGGTCATACGTTTGGGACCATATGAGGAAAGATCTCGGTGTAGACAGGCCTTTGACTGCCCGGCTAGCGCTCCTGCATGATACTTCTGACTTCCCTTCTGTGACTTAACATGTTAATAGATGACTCGCCACTGCCCTAGCGGTGGCTAAATTAGCAATACCGTGACTCTAGATATCAACTTTAATTCCCACATTACAGACCCGGTTGTATAACTTGTACGACATGGCATGTTTGAGCGCCTTATTTATAAGCTAAATGACAAATTGCAGATATTTTTAAGAGGTTTGGGGCGTTTTTCTCAAAAATTGAAGAGCCAAACACACCCATACACTTAAGGTGTCTACTGTATACCTTGTCCTGCTTCATGTTCCATGCAGACTCCTATGTTCCATTCCCAGGCACCTTCCTTCTGAGGTTCCCCAGACATCGATCCCTATTGTTATTGTTATCGTTAATGGGTGTTCCTTGATTTTCATCCTGTAGGGACAGGTCACTGGGGCAGAAGGCCATCTTATTTTATTTCCTCCTGTGTAGATGTTTCCCTCCCCTCTTTCCCCTCATTGCGGGAGTGTGTTTCCTTCGTGTTACCATAGTGTTTCCTTTTCCTTTTCCCTTTCTCTTCTTGATGATTGTGTTGTTCTTATTCCCCCTTTTTAGCTGTTTAGTAGTATTTATTGCCTACTTGCCCATTTCCTGTGTATGTTCTTGGAGATTTGTATTCAACTGTTCTTGATATTTCTCCTCATTTTATGCGGGTCCTCCATGGAGGCCTGGTCTACAGATGGATTATGGGTTTGCATTCTTATCTTGTTGGGTTCCTCGCCCTGTGTGGCAATTTGACTATGTATTGTTTAATGTACCACTGTTGTTATAGTAATGGGAAACTCAATAAAGATGTATAAGAACAACAGGCATCCACTGATTAGAAAGGCTGACAGCAACACCAGACATTCATTCGGGCAACAATAGATGGCATTGACAAATACTCGGGCGTAAGGCGCCCACCTCACACATGTGTATAGCGTTACTGGAGAACACACAGCCTGCAGCCCTTCTATAAAACAATGTCTCATATCTCATTATTAGCCTAGATCTGGCGTCACTAGTCACCTGCATGAAGTGACATCACTGCTGATGTGTAATAAGTTATTACAGCTGAGTTGTGACATCACAGTGACTCTGTGAGAGCCAAGCAGCTCATTAAGCAACACCTGCCACTCAAACAAGAGGAAGCAACTCCCCCTTCTGAACAGTCATTGACTATTCTGGAGTGATTAATGGCACTTTATTTATTGCACCACTGGAATTTATTAGAAGTGTGCATGAATACATTTGTATGTTACCGCACATTGTAAACCACAATGCCGGCTTTGAAAACAACTTCAATTACAATCCTTAAAAAAGTCTGCAAAAATTAGAAGCTGCAAAAGCGCATTTTTAGTTGTGTGGTGTGTTATGTCATATGACACATGTAGCACATGCATCCACGCATCCTGACGCTGAACGCGGCGTCAGGGGGTTAATAAAGGAGGGCCTTAGATGCACTTGTGCTTCGTGTGGTCTTGGACACTGAATTTGTTCCGGCTTCTTTTTTAGGTGCCACCTTGCCCTCTTCACTGGCGAAAGGCGGGTTGGTGGTGTTAGGTTGGCAGGAGTCATTCTCTGGGAGAGTATGGGTAAAGGAGTGGGTAATGCTAAATGTCTCATGTAATAGATCTTCAGTTTCACAAACAATATCTGCCTCTTCTAATCCCTCCAGATTCAGAGGATGTTTCTTCCAGCGACAGAAAAATGTCAAAATCCTCCTTAAATCAAAGCAAGAAACGGAAAAAGAGGCGTCACAGGTAAGGTCCCCATCCCTTGAAACTCAACCACAGCTCGATAAGCCACTATTCAAAGGACCCATCCTTTCCCAAAGTAACGTCTTCAAGCCACATTACTCATCCCATCTGTCCTATTCTCATTGTCTCTCGAAATCACCTATCCTACTCACCTGTTAATTCCCATACCTCCCATTCCGTCCCAGACTTGCCCATCCTCTATCAAACTAACACATTCTATCCCAAAACCACCTCTCTAATCCTAAACACACGCAACCTCCATCAAACTCATTCACCGTGCCCCAACTCACCTTTCTAATCCCAAAATTACTTTCCCAATCCCAAATACAGCCACACTATACCAAACCACTCGCCCTTCCTAACCTAAATCACAATGATATCCGAAACAAAATCATTTGATTCCAAAATCCTCCAACTTTTACTATGCACCTACACCAAGTAGTAAATGTATCCATTCATCCCCACCTTAATCATCCAAAACACACCCAACCAATTCCACACTTTCCCGTCCTACCTCAGATTCGTCCATGGTGTTTGAAACGCAGCCATTTTAGTCCAAACTCCCTTAACCTTTTCGAAGCTTACGCACACCCAATCCAGACTTGAGCCCTTTTATCCCACGCTCCCTGTAATTTAAACACACCACCTGTATTTCAAACCAACCCTCCTTACCACAAAACCACCCATCCAATTCCTTGCACTGATTATGCTAAACCTACCCATACTAACCCAAACTCAGCCATAGAGGTGGGTAAGCCAACAAATTAACAGGGAAAGTCAAGCCAGAGTCGACCCATGGGTCTGAATCATATCTTAGAGCCCATGCATGAGCCATGCCCTGAACATATTTGCTATGTAAATCATAAAACAAACATCACCTAAAATATGATGAAGTCTCTTCAAAGTTCAAAAAAGTGTATTTTTTTAACATGTGGATGCTTTGACATTAATAGGGCACCCAATAGCACTGCACTGAGAAGTACTTCTTTAAAGTGATAGTTTTGTACATCTGATATTCTGAACTCACATAATTGAAAGTGCTTTCATGCAAGATAATGAAGAAAAAAAGAGTTTTGGTGAAATAAAATGTTTGCCTAATATCACACAATTGAAGTGAGGAAGCTGCAATTTACCCAGGTTCTATGGCTCTGGTTTCACTTTGTACAAGTCAGTCACTAAATGGGCAGTGCTTTATGTGACAGTGAATGGGTATCTATTTGTCTTTCCTTATTCAAAGCTTTTGTCTATACCTCTTAGTGCATTTTTCAAAACATAGCGCACACTGAACTGAAGGTATTCTAGCACTTTACATGAGCACCAGGTACATTATACAAGGTCACAGGCATTGTTCATAAGCATGAGGCGATTAAGTGATTTGCCCAGAATCAAAGGATGTTGAGCTGATGTCAAGAATCGAACCTGGTTCCACCGTCGGCGGCTCTGACTGTAACGCCACATCATGGGTAGAGTGAGGGACGCAGACAGAAGCCACATGAAAGCTTGGCTCATTATGGGCTCGGGGTTCCAGCAGGACCTCGAGCTGACCCAGAGCCAGGCTCGAGCTTTCAGTGTCTCTCACACCTCTACTCAGCCAGTGAGTCGTAAAATCACCCATCCTGCTAAAAATCCATCCATCTTATTCCAGCCTAACCTTACATATTCTACACTCACGCATCATTTCAAACTTCACTTGTCCTATCTCGTCTTATCCCAGATTAGCTTATGCCATTCCAGACACACCTGTCCTACCCGAAACCTACAGTTTATCGTACACTTTCCTGATTTGCCCCAGATTTATACATTCCATCTCAAGCTCTCCGCTTTCGTCCAAAGCTCGCCCATAGCTAAATGATTTCCAGTTAGTCCTACAATTTCATAATTTGTTCTAAATCCTCCGTTCTTTTCTTGAGCTCAAAGAATATATGCCACGCTTTTTTAGATCATAATGAACTAACCAGCCTCTCCAGAAATCACACAGTCCTACTCATTGCATTTGCCCTTCTCAAGGTCTCTGCACCACACAAGCTGAGTTTATCTCAACCTTGCCCATGCAACACGAAGAGCATAGCGAGCAGATGAATGGAGGGTTGCTGCTGGCGTCAGAAGGGTGTGGGAAAGCCAAATATGGGGAGGAGAGTCTATGGTTGCTTAGCTGATAAATCGTGTGCCTTGTGCTGCTCTAATGCCCACCAGTCAGCGTTTTCAAGTAGGTTTTCGTAATGACCTACATCAAATTTCCTTAGTTGAACTTTGTGGCCTTGTTTCATTCACACTTAACAATGCATCATGATATTTGCTGTTTTGTATAGGTGCTGTATTATGTCATTTATGTCAAATGTTTTTTAATTGCTAAACCTCACATTGCAAAGTATTTTAAAGGCACCGAATGGAGACAGATATGTTGTACCTTCCAAATCTGGTGAACTTTTGTTTACCAGTTCTAAAGTTTCTCAGCCACAAAAAAGATCGTCTTCACCATAGTCATAAAACTTTCCTGGAAAAGGTTACTAAAATAAGTTTTTGGGAATGTTTAGTGCAGGCTGGTTCAGTGGTTAGAGGTGCTAACACTACAGGCCATCAAAAGCGTCACCTCCTCTAGGGAGTTAGGTTGTAAACATAAATGTAGAGCACTGTTAAACTCTCCAATATATACAAAGCCTTAAAAGTTCATTTATTATGATTAAAGATATCCATTGCTTGGTGTAACTGCAGCCCCACTCTCTTCTTCCTTTAGCTCCAAGATGGTCACAGGCAAATATTGAGTTGTATAAGTAAATAACCTTACAGCTGCATTACATGTGATTAAATATATTATGTTATAGCGAGTGAGTGGACCTGCGCAACTCTTTATTAACCGGGACATCGAGATAATGAGAATGGTATTATGAAAGTTGAGTGGAACTGTTTGTCACACAATTGCCGAGGCACACTGAGTTTTAATCCAAGCCAGTGAAGCTAGCTTTTATCATTGGTCACGATATAATTGAAGATCACAGATCAATTCACGGTTTTCTTTGTTTTGTTCTTTATTGTTCTTTTTAGCTTGGATTGGAATAAAACTCAGTGTGCCTCGGCAATTGTGTGACAAATTATTGGACTCCAGAGGGGATTTTGTCTCCAATGGTGGTTGTTTTTGTTTTCCAAAGGCAGAGGAGGACGTTTTGCCTGAAGAGCACCTAAAGTACATTGAGTTCTTGTAAAGTATTTTTTCAGACACATAAGATAGTGGATGTGCATGTTAAATCTGGCAGCTTCTGCCTTGGTTGTTTTGTTAAATAGTTGAGTGGAACTGTAGCTGCCTTTCTCCTCTTAATGCATCCTTTGTGAGGACATCTGGAGGTTGACAGTGGTATTACAGCCTTATCACTGCATTTAATGTGTAACAAATAAGTATTGCTTTGAAGTGTAAGTACAGGAGTATTTCATATGCAGGTGCTTAGGGAGAGGATATCTACATGTTGATCAGGATAGTGCAGCCTAACAATTACTTTGATGTCTTTACGGATATTAATGAATTGCGACCGCAGTTGCAGCTTCCTTTCTCCTCTATATTAGGCCAGGGTCTGGTGGCTCAGTGGACTAATGCGTTCACTGTAAGGGCCTGTGTTCGACCTCATGGTCACAGGTTCTAATCCCGGTGGGTCCACTCAGCCTTTCATCCTTTTGAGGTCGATAAAATGAGTACCGTTGAGTTGGGTAACAATAAACATCTGTTATTCAGCGCCAAGATCCCCTTGGGTGAACGTGCGCTTTACACATACACATGTTATGCTATGTTATATAGATCATCAGCAAGAGCATCTAAACGTTGACGGTGGCACTGCAACGTTCCTACTGCCTTTAACATATATCGGAGTATTACTTGTGAGTGAAACTGCAGGAGCCTTTAGCGCCATGTAATGTGAGACGTGTTGGTACTCGAATTGCATGCTTGATGATGCCATTTGTTGTCATGTGAGTGGTCATGAGAAGTACATTGGGGTGATGTTGGGATTAGATAGCCAATCAACTAGGAATTATAGAGAGTTTTAGGGAAATCTTTTATATTTTATCATTTACATTCGTTTCTGATCGCAGTAACCAGCCTAACGTCCCTTTAAGATTTTATTTCAGTGATTTTCTGTGGTTTTGTAATTATATACTGTGGCATGCACAGACGGTACTCACTCTTGCCAACGCAAGATCCCACTGGGCATAGCCTTTCGCTGTGCTCAGCAAGCTCAGGGCGTGACCTTAGACCATGGTCTGTGGCTATTTATTCTGTCTCTAGAGTACGCTGGGCACTGCATTTGGTCATGTCCACTGGGATCTGGACAAAGGTCTTGACCTTCAGCAGTGCCATGTACCCACTCATACTGCCTTAACAGCCCAGAAAGCATAGCCAAATACTATGCGGTGTGGAGCAAGTTCAGGGCATAAGGTATGGACTTTGCTGTGCCTTTTACCTTTCTCTGTGCAACCAGAGTCCGGTGGGCAAGAGACCTTCGACCACACCAGCAAAACTTTTTTAACAGTAATGTCTTAAGCCAGACCCACGGACAAAAACTATCTTACTAAAACAGTTTTGAGTTTATATTAAAATTTTTGATATTTGAACCCATTCACAAACCCAACTATCAAGTAAGAAAACCACCAGGTTGTAATATTCTATTGAGCATATTTTAAAAGCTGCTTGACAAATTGAAACAAAATCACAAACCATCCAAAAAACAGTGCCCTCTGCAAGATAAAGTTAGTGGAAATTCGTCAAGTATTTTGTGAGTTTCAGTTGTCACATCTGTATGTGAGTGAGTATGGAAAACACAAGTTTTGAGTGTCCCACTATATTGTGTCCCTTTTATTAAGCTGCACACAACCGTTCAAGATCAAAGTTACATTCATGTACTCACCTGCCAAATTTCGTTCAGATTCTTCAAACATGGGCCATAGTTATTGGTGCTTGAAAAGGTCATTTTCGAATGGACTGATATTCAGAGCCATAACCACAAAAGTGATATTGCAACTCTATAATATACCAGAGCTCACAATATCGCATATGTGGTTATGGTTATCTCGGATTTCGTTTAGGAAAACATTTTGTTTGCTAGCCATAGCCCCTTTTGTGGGAAAGCTGCACAAAGCTCTTCAAATAAAAAGCTATCAAATTCAGTTCTACCTTTTAAAATTGTTGGAAGTAGTTATTTGGGTCGCAAAACATAAATTTACCATATTAATTCTCTTTAATTGTGAATATAGATAAAAAATAATCTAATGCCAATATATTTGGCATGCATGCAGAGTCCAACGAGTTCTGTCAGCTTTTAATGTGTTGTTCTACGGGCATGAAAAGTCCCCAAGATTTCAAATTTTTTATCTGAGCTTTTGATCAGATTTTCTGTTTGTAACTAATCATTTTTCTACTACTGCCATTGTGTGACTTCTCCATCCCCCAAAGTAGATGCTCGGATTCCACCATTACTAGAGGAAATGGAGGGCATATTCCAAACATCGATGGGTGGACCCAAGATTGTTGGAAGTGCCCATTCCCATTGGCCAAGGCATGTTTGTAATGCAGCACCCATGGAATTAATGGTAAGGTTGCTGATCTCAGAGTATGACTGAAGGCTATGCCCTGTGCCGGATAGACATTGCTGCACATCATGCACTGCACACGATCAGCATGAGCGCAGACTGGGGCCAGTGGATATTGCGTAAGGGTACTGGGTAAAGGGTGTCACCAAAGACCAGGCAATGGTCTTGGTGTTGGCTGGATATGGCTGGAAGCCGTGCTCAGTGGGATACAGATAAATTCCAGTCACATGACTACATATATCATTAAGAAACCCATAAAAAAAAAAAAAAAAAACTTTCTCCTAAGGAACTAATGGGTATGTAGAAAGATTACTAACATTATAAAATGGAACACCACAATTACTCTGAAATCCCTCAGTTAACGGAACATTTTGGTTGCTACCGAAAACCTTTTGAAATTTCTCAGATAGAGTGAGCTACGCATCCATAGCTCCCCAACTTGGAAGCCCTCCTCATGACCTGGCAGATGACATCACACATAACTTCTT
This sequence comes from Calotriton arnoldi, assembly GCA_963921515.1. Classification (NCBI taxonomy): domain Eukaryota; kingdom Metazoa; phylum Chordata; class Amphibia; order Caudata; family Salamandridae; genus Calotriton; species Calotriton arnoldi. The sequence continues at coordinate 3,817,498 of CAWUFW010000548.1, forward strand.
CAGTGACATCACTGGTGACATCACATCACCATGCCACATTGTGCCCCTGATATCCTCGAGTCTTGCACAATGTGCCATTTTCTCCCCATATGTCAGCCATGCCAGGATAGGAGGCAGGTAAGTGGGGCTAGGGTATATGGTGCAGCACTGCACGGTATTTCTAGATCCTGGAGGAGGAAAGCTGCCAGATGCAACTCTCCTAAGGCACCCAGGAGGCCTAGATTAGCACATGTGACCTGGTCAGGTCTGGGTCTTGGACATGAAGACAAGACAGCAGATGAATGCTAAGATGAGAGGAGGAAGGAATATTAAGAGAAAGTCCTGACTGACATTCTCAGGTCCTCATTGCAGAGACTGAAAGGCATCATGTGAGCCTCAGTCAATAAGGGAAGGAAGCTGGAGGTGGGGGGGGGGGGGGGTGAACTGCAATGACCAGTTAATTTGCTGTCCTCTAAACAGAAAAAATGTCACCCTTGGGGGCTCTTACGTGGCACATGCATACATATTGTGCATGAGGTGGAGGGCTACCAAATTATGCACGCTCCAGTCCCTCGTGCCCAGTGTGGGTGTAAAAGACATTAGTGTGTGTTTAGCTTCTTGATTTCTGCTGCACCCAAGGTTGGACTGCTGATACATGTGCAGTGTCTAGAAATGAAAATAATAACAGTAAATCTATACTTACCTATGTAAACTTACCATGACAATATATTAGTAGTCAGCATTAATCAATTGATTTTCCTGCAGGGTGGCCTTATGGTATTTGATGTTGTGGTATACAATCATGCAGAACCCTTGGGGCTACCACAGTTAACCCAGTGCAAGTTTTGATGTGAAGTTCTCTAGCCTAACCTGCTGATCTGGGATTTCCCTATGTGGAAGAGGGAAGCTTGCAAAGCTATTCCAGTATGTGCGTGAATGACAGAACCATGAGCTGTTATTGCCTATGTAACAACTGTTCTATGGGTGAAAGGGAATCTTGCACTGCTAATGTGGCGGTACCTTGTGTGAGGGAAAACTTGCTTTGCTCCTTCCTGTACTGTGAGTGCACATGGGTGTCAAGTAAACTTCCTCTGACACTGCTGTACTTTTTCTGTTTGTGAATTAAGCCTGATTCACTTCTGCGTGTATTGTATTCATATTTAAATAGCACTTCCCATACTCCTTGCAAGGCCTGAAGCACTTTCTGGGTACGCTATTTATATACCACTTCATATCCCGGGCAAGGTCATGAAGTGCCCTGATTTGGATCACGTTCCTGAAGGCCCTTTGGAGTGGTTGGAGGGGTGTTGTTTATACTTTGGCCTGTGTAGAACGTGTTAGGTTAGATGTGTCAATTTTGAACAATGTGGTGGGATCACGAGGAGCCTAATTTTGCTGTACATAATCCTGGGGTGTAGCAGAAAGTGTGAAAATAAATACCACCAGGCATGCAGGGGCTTACCAACTTTAGTATGAACAGTATCAAATTAGGGAACTTGTCATTTGGTTATATTGTTGGTTCCCCTGGGTACATGGAGTCCACATCAGTAGCATCAAAAATCCTAACCAGCGGGGAGACACTGTTAAGCCTCCATGGGATTACTAAATACATTCCGTCAAGAACGACAGAGGTGCTGACATGTGAGACACAGATACGCTTCAAAAAGAGGCTAAACATGTGACCTCCCCCACCCCATTGGAGGCTTAGAGAAGCTAGTGAGGAGGGGAAGAGAAAGGCAGAGGTTTTGGCCCAGAATGGGCAGCAGTGCAATCCAAACATGACAACAGACACCACAGAAGTGGGTCTCCAGGCCAAACATCCCATGGATAACTAGAGTAGTGGATCTATGGGGCAACCCAGAGGTGGCAGAGCTGATTCCAAATGAGTACCACATGCACCACGGTACTGGAACCAGGAGTGTGTGGAAGTAGTGCCACGGAAGGAAATGGTGCTTAGATTTAAGGTGGCGAAGGTGAGGCATGGTGGAAGTATGGAGTAAGGCAGGGGGTTTGGATGACGGCTCTTCCTATGCCCCTGCAGCCACAAACAGGAATGATGCTACAGGAAGACAACATTGACCTCTCCACCTGTTACCTGGATGGCCTGAAAGGAGAGATTAAGTGGAGTTGTAGATATCAGTTAATGTTATGAGGTAGGCGGGACCAGAAGGACAGAGGGGCTCACCTAGTGCACAATAACAAAAGCTGTGCAGGAAAAGACGATGAACAGCGGCAATGAAAATGCTGAGCCCAAAAAGATCAAACCAGCCGTTCAGTGCTTTAGGTTTGTGTGCGAGAGTAAGTGTGTGTGTGTGAGTGAGAGAGGCATTACCCGTTTCTGCATGTCTGCTCATGTAGTACTCATTCGATGTTTCATCGTGAAATGTGCATTGCTGACATTAGTGTTGTGCCGGTTCTCTGCTTGAAGACATTTTTCACTGATGCAGCATTTCCTGTGGGTGTTCGTGAGGAGAGCTTGCACTGTTGATGTCTGTGGTGTTCCTGTACAATGACCTCGAATTCAGGATGCTATATAGGGTAGATATCTGTTGTAGTATTCTGATGGGGAGGGTTCTTTCATTGGGGCAGATGTGTGGAGTGCGGGAATGGTGTTTCACTTATCTCAACACATAGGCCCAGCCTACTGTGCTTTAATTCAGTATGCTGACCATCTATACAGGCAATAGCAACGTTTAGGCAGCAACATATATCTTTACAATGTTTAAGCCTGTAAACTCATGTAAGCCTGATCTATTGGTAGTTTTTATTTTAACAGCAGTAACCATTTACACGTCGTCTTGTCAGCTAAATAACTCCAGCCTTCCATTTGTTGATGGGACTGAATACAAGTGTGTGCGAACTTGGACTTTTTGGACTGTTATACACTGTGCTGAGTTAACCCCACATAGATTTACAGATCTGGCGATCAAAGCTGTTTTGTTAAATCCTACCTTTGAGTTTTAGACTTCATGCCAGCATCCTGCATTGCCTTAACGTAGTTTTGCTGTATGTGTGATGAGAGCTTGTCCCCTTTCTGTCTGTAGTGTGCCTAATTTATCCATGATAGAAACTTGCACTGCACCTGCCTGTGCCAAACTGCACCTGTGCATTGCTTGTGAGGGAAGCCTGCTCTGTTGCTCCTGCTATGCACGGTTCTCTTGAGCTTTGTGTATGGGGCGAGCTTCCGTTGTGCTACCCATGCTGTACTAGCAGTCTTTGAGTGAAGCGTGCAATGCCACACCTTATGCTTGACCAGCTCGGTATTATGCTGTGTTATGGTACGTTCTTATAAAATGAGTTGTTGAGTGCATATACATCAATGTATTTGCGATGGTGCTAAACTGTTATTGTAGTAAAAGTGTGTTTTTACATGGGCAGCTCTGTGAAGCGAATGATTCAGAACATTGATCATCTAGCTATGGGTAGCCAGTGGAGAGCTTGCAAGGCTGTTTTCATATTCTCCCTTGGATGTAGGTGAATTAGCAGTCTTGCAGCAGTGTTCTGAATCCATTGTGGTTTTCTTATTGGGAAGCATGGGGCACCAAGATATGAATTAATAACTTGGTTGATCTTAAAAATAACAAGGGTGAGAATGGCTTGTAACTTCTGATGGTATTCGAGGTCGGGGAGGATAGGCCTCAGCGGTCTCATTGTGTAGAAAGTGCTCTTTGTGATTTCGGTAGCATTTGGAATCAATGAGGAGTTTGAATTCATTGTCATGTTGAGGTTCCTCACTTCCCCTGATGTCGCATGTGGGCTTGGTATGTTTGACCACATAGCTGTACGCTGTAGACTGGAGGTTTTGCGCCGGTCATGATCTCAGTTTTAGTGCTTTTGAGTTGAAGTTGGTTAGTCTCATCCAGAAAGAAGACAGCGGCATGGAGGCAGTTACCAAATCTGGGAAAGGGAAGGTCCTTGTAATTGTTAATTTTTAGAAGGATTTGTGCATCTCAGTATAACTGTTGCTTATAAGATGGAAGGATGTGATTGCGTCGGTAAAAGCATCAGGTGAACATTGCATAGAAGAGAAGATGATTGATCCCTGTGGGATCCCACAGTGTGACTGTGGGGAAAAGATGAGAGCAGCTTATGGCACCCTGTTTTGTCTGTCTTTGAGATAGGAGAGAAATCATTTTAGGACATTTCCAGTCTGAGTAGTATTGATTGATGGTGGTCTGTGTTGAAGGCTGCCAGTAAGCCCAGAAGCAGGTGAACGTCTATGCTGTTTTGTGCACAGTAAGTTATAGTTCGTCCCAGATAGAAATCGGGCCGATTCTTTGCCTCTGTCAGGTGAGAAACCCAATTGTTGACCTTAGATGAGGTTATTTTCCTCAATGAAGTCAGTCTGTTTGACAGAGAGCCCTCTCACACTCAGCTCATCCAGGAATAAGCCAATTAAAATTGCTCTATAGTTTTTAGGGTGGTGATCTGATGTCTGAGGTCTTCAGCTCTAATGGGAAGCATTGTTGATCCAGGGATTTGTTCAGGTTGTTGCTGGATCCTGATCCGGCACAAGTTACCAGAAGGAATGTTTTTGAAGATTTTTGGAAGGGCTGGAAAGTAAGGGTTTGCTTGCTTTGAAAAGGCCACAGAATTCCTTTTCCAAGAGTATTGAAAGAAGTAAGAGATTGTTGATGGATTTATATGATTAACTTGCTGGAAGTTGAGTCACAGAAAAGTAGAAATTGTGGTGACTCAGAGTTGAAGCACTCTTGACCGCTGACCAATGGAGCTGTTTCGACATTGCATCTGGAAGATACGCTGCTTCACCATCTGGGTGGTTTGACCGATGTATAATAGATTACACGGGCAGCGTATCGCGTAGATGACATTGTCTAATGTCATCTACGCGATACGCTGCCTGTGTAATCTATTATACATCGGTCAAACCACCCAGATGGTGAAGCAGCGTATATTCCAGCACCAAAGCCGCATCAGATGCAATGTCGAAACAGCTCCATTGGTCAGCCACTACAGAGAGAAAAACCACTCTGAAACAGATTTAACCTGGTTGGTGATTGACCACCCCACGCTTCCACTCAGGGGTGGTAACCTGCAGTTGTTACTGAATAAATGCGAATGCAGATGGATTGCACGCTGCAATTCCGTTGAAAATGGTCTAAATACCCAGGATGAATGGAATACGGTCATTACAGCTCCATGAACCTACTACTTGTCCTGTCTCTCGCATGGTGTCCCTTGGCCCGCACTTATCCAGTCCAGTGCTCCATTGGTCACCACCCAATACACTGATTCCACAGGCAGACACCTATTATAGGGTACATAGGTGTTCTCCTTTGTCATTATTATGCCACCTTGCATGCCCTTAACTGTTGTAATTTATACCTGTACAACATTGTTGGTTTCTCTGATTGTTTCACTTGACCTCATCTTATGGTCAACACACCCGGTTCGCCCCTACCGTGGTAATAGCATTATCATGTGATTAAATAATTCACATCTTGTGATCACTCACAACTCACAGGCACTGCTCCACTATCGTGAGTTGGACGACATAGTTTAATGAATGATTTATTACTTGTTTTTTCCATGCTCTAAAATGTATTTCCTGTCTGTAAAACGTTTTTTCCTTTTTCCTTTATGGAAATTGTTTTTCCACATTAGCTGTTCTGACGTCCAAAACATTTCCTCCTTTGAACTGATGGAGTCGTAACGTCACTACAATTATCCTCCTTGTACCATGTTTTATTTCGCCCATGTAATATGTCCTTCAGCAGTTATATAATTTATTTGCAGTGTACTTCAAATGGCATTTGAATGTAATAATTCTATTTCATGTATGATCTTGGAATCGAAGTGCATCCTTGAACTTCGCACGCTCGGTGCACTTCTCGTGTCAATTGGCACTCCTTGGTACCCCCGGGGGCCCATGACTAACCTTTCCTTTCCCCAGTCTAGTCTCCCGCACCTCGTGACCCGCATCACGTGATCTACTTCCATGGCATTTATTCCCATTTTCCTTTTCACCCGTGCTCTCGGACGCTTTACTCGTCCCCTACCTGGCTGCACTTCGGAGGTTTTGCTCCTCCGCCGCAGCACGGGAATTCGCTGACCGCCATTGCGCTACATCGTCCCTGGATTTCAAGTAAGTGACGGCCCAACCCCGCAATTACTACACGTCTTAATCTGTTATTTAGCCCCGTTTTTAACGCTGGTTTCACTGCTTCCTCCCTCCCCATCCATTCAGATCCCTCGCCACCTCCAACTAACCGGGCTGCCTCTGGATACACACATGGCTCCCCCTGGATTCCTATACTTCGACTAATCACGTTATAGGACCGAATTCAATTGGGTAATTATATACACACACGTTTCTAGCGTGTGCCTAATATCTGCGTTAAACACGTTTTTCCAGACGTCCCCTTTACCCTATCACATTCCCTTTACAGCACATACGCGGATCCCTGACGCCTCGTTGTTTTGACTACTCCCGGATTGCTCAGACCCTGACTAAGGGCTCTCCTTGTTAGGTAATTTCCACTTACCTTATCTTTTGCCCCCTTTTCCCTTGGGCTACTCAGTTGCGGTTCTATTCTCCCTCTCCTTCTCCTATAGAGCACTACTCTCAAACTAATGGCCATTGTCCTGATGATGACCTGCAATCATTCAGGTTGAAACGACGTCGACTACCCAGCCTAGCACTTGGGCGCTGTTGTGGTCAATTTATTTATCTGAAATCCTGTACATAAACACTGTATATATTTTGTAATTTTGACCACTTTATTCTTACTTATTATCGCCGTTCACGCTGTTCTCCTCACCCCTGTGTCACAGCGCCGCCCACCTTCACTAGCACGCCCAGTGCTCACTTTGTGTGTTATGGTCATTGTATATTTATGTGTACTGTAGTGCTACTTAACTATTTACAAAAATGATAGTTTATCTCTTTCACCCTACCTTTCTCGTTGTGGTCTCCCCTCCTTTGTTCCCCATCCCTATTGTGATTTATATCACTGTTTCTACTGTCCTTTTTAAATGATTTCCAGTTGAGACATTGTTGTTTGTTGCATACTACGCCCGGTCTCACCTGGGTTAACGGGCCTTACTCCTGTTATTGTTTCTCTGGTGGTGTGTGTAAGCATCACTGCTCAGTTCTCTCCACAGCATAGTAGCTTTTCTGCCTTTCTCTCGAGAGCTCTAGGCCCAAGTCTAATAATGAAAACTAATTCTGATTCCCAAAAATGAGTGCTGGTGCCCACCACATGTAAGCACTTACACAAATTAAGCAGTAGCACTGGCACTCACTTTTGGTGACAGGGACTCATTTTTCATTATCGGACTTTGTCTGCAAAAGAGAGAGAGGGAAGAAAAGAGGAAGAGAAAGATAGAAAAAGTGAGAAAAGATGAACACTGATGAAAACGAGTAAAATGAAGAAACTGGGATTGTATTGTGGGTGAAGAAAGAGGTATGAGATGGAATCGAGAGTAATCAGTTGGTATTAGCAGTACAAGGAGCGCATTTCCAAGAAAAACTTTAAACCCCTGCCACTTATCTTTTTATGTTTTTTTTAAACAAATTAAGCACTGGCTGCGAGCCTCTCCCACTGAGCCTCATTGGGGGCAAGGAGTCTCTTCCTATTGAGCCCTGAAAGGGTGTGAGCCTTTCCCCATTAGTGTAGGAGGGATGCGAGCCTCTCCCACTGAGCCTCATTGGGGGCAAGGAGTCTCTTCCCATTGAGCCCTGAAAGGGTGTGAGCCTTTCCCTATTAGTGTAGGAGGGATGTGAGCCTCTCCCTCTGAGCCTCATTGGAGGCAAGGAGTCTCTTCCCATTGAGCCCTGAAAGGGTGTGAGCCTTTCCCAGTTAGTGTAGGAGGGATGTGAGCCTCTCCCACTGAGCCTCATTGGGGGCAAGGAGTCTCTTCCCATTGAGCCCTGAAAGGGTGCGAGCCTTTCCCCATTAGTGTAGGAGGGATGCGAGCCTCTCCCACTGAGCCTCATTGGGGGCAAGGAGTCTCTTCCCATTGAGCCCTGAAAGGGTGTGAGCCTTTCCCTATTAGTGTAGAAGGGATGTGAGCCCCTCTCCCTCTGAGCCTCATTGGAGGCAAGGAGTCTCTTCCCATTGAGCCCTGAAAGGGTGTGAGCCTTTCCCAGTTAGTGTAGGAGGGATGTGAGCCTCTCCCACTGAGCCTCATTGGGGGCAAGGAGTCTCTTCCCATTGAGCCCTGAAAGGGTGCGAGCCTTTCCCCATTAGTGTAGGAGGGATGCGAGCCTCTCCCACTGAGCCTCATTGGGGGCAAGGAGTCTCTTCCCATTGAGCCCTGAAAGGGTGCGAGCCTTTCCCCATTAGTGTAGAAGGGATGTGAGCCCCTCTCCCTCTGAGCCTCATTGGGGGCAAGGCGCCTCTTCCCATTGAGCCCTGAAAGGGTGCGAGCCTTTCCCCATTAGTGTAGGAGGGATGCGAGCCTCTCCCACTGAGCCTCATTGGGGGCAAGGAGTCTCTTCCCATTGAGCCCTGAAAGGGTGCGAGCCTTTCCCCATTAGTGTAGAAGGGATGTGAGCCCCTCTCCCTCTGAGCCTCATTGGGGGCAAGGCGCCTCTTCCCATTGAGCCCTGAAAGGGTGTGAGCCTTTCCCCATTAGTGTAGGAGGGATGTGAGCCTCTCCCAATGAGCCTCATTGGGGGCACGGAGTCTCTTCCCATTGAGCCCTGAAAGGGTGTGAGCCTTTCCCCATTAGTGTAGGAGGAATGTGAGCTTCTCCCAATGGGCATCTTTGGGGGCAAGGCGCCTCTTCCCATTGAGCCTTTCCCCATTTGTGTAGGAGGGATGTGAGCCTCTCCCTCTGAGCCCTGGTGGCGGGGAGCAGCTCCGTCCGAGCCCTGTAGAGGCAGAGAGCCTCCCCCGGTGCCCGGGAGGGCAATGCTGAGCCTTTATCCTGAGGCCTGTAGTAGCTGAGAGCCTCAACAACGAGCCCCCGACCACTGTGAGCCTCTCCCTGTGAACCCCGGGTGGCTTCGAGCCTCTCCCCCGAGCCCATAGTCTTGGAGCCTGCACGTTCATTGCGTGAAAGACGCGGGATTAATGTCAGCGGCGGTTCAGCTACTAACTGCATTTACGTGTCTTTTAAATCCCCCAAGGATTTACAATTCCATTTTTCTGTAGCTTCTTTGCAGAGTATTTGTCTACAGAGATTTTTCTGTAATGCCTTTATCCAAATCCTTTTTGTGCTATTTCAAAGGCAGGAATTAGACTCTCTCCAGAATCAAATCAGTGCGTAATCTTTAGGCGAGAAACCGGGGCAGAGGCTGTGTGTGTGACCCTGAAAGTCAGACCCAGGGCCAGCACAAGTCCGAAACAAGCATTTGCAATGCAATAGGTCTCGCATTATTAAAGTTTGAGCTATTGGTGTTGCATTTGCAAGAGTTTGAGCTATTGCCATTGTAAACGACAATGCCTTTTATTTATGTGTTTCGAAAAGCTGTATGCGGTGCATAAACACGCCCTTTGTACTTATAGTCCTTGCTTACGAAAAGGAAGGCTGGCAGTAAAAGAGGCATAGTTACTGCCAGCGTTGCTTCTCGTAAGCAACGACTGCAAGTACAAAGTGCCTGTTTACGCACCGCTTGCAGGTTTTTAAAATACAGAAATAAAAGGCATTGGTATTTACAATGCCAATAGCTCAAACTCTCGCAAATGCGACACCTATTGCATAGCAAATGCTCGTTTTCTTATTGCGTAGTAGAACCACTCTTTGTGGAAAACAACAATTACGCCATGCCAGATAGTCTTACAGGCATTCACAGATATACAAACCTACAATAAGTTTCCTATATTGAGGTTTTGGAATGTTCCATTTTTTTAAAGCACAATAAAGATGGGGGGCTGTTGGTGGGGGTTGAGAGGTAACTCCCAGCTTTAACTTGTGAGGGCCTGAGCCTGGTGAGGTAGCCCGTCTGCTTTGTTTCACTGTTCTACCAAGGTTTTAGGAACTGTAAGATTCCGATCAACAACAGCAAGTGATGGATGATCTGTGGCTCGAAACCTAATCCCAAGTAGTAATTGTAATAATTCATTATTATTATTTAGACCGGACTAAATATTGATAATGAATCATTACAATTACTACTTGGGATTCCGCTTGGTTTGCCCACAGATGAGTGCAAACATCCTTTTGTGTGAATATTAATCCAAAATGAGGGATGAATGCTAGCCACTAAAAAACAAAAGTGTCTGTCCATCCCCTATTTCTCCTTGCTATTTTTCCAGATGTGGTCTGGATGAGATGCCCACAGATTTGCCCGAGCAGCCGGGAGTGCAGATCTGTTTGGTGGGAAGGAATAGCAAAAGATGGTGAGGGCGAGGAAGGAAATAGGGGGAAAAGTAAGAGTAAAAAGGATAGAGAAGGTTGGGAAGGGATAGCAAAAGATGGTGAGGAGGAAGGAAGGAAGTAGGGGGCAAGGCAAGAGTAAAAAGGATAGAGAAAGTTGGGAAGGGATAGGAAAGGATGGTGAGGAGGAGGAAGGAAGTAGGGAGCAAGGCAAGAGTAAAAGCCTTTGCAATGCAATAGGTCTCGCATTTACGCGAAGTTTGAGCTATTGACATTGGAAATAAGAATGCCTTTTATTTTTGTTTTAAAAACATAAATAAAAGGCATTGTTATTTACAATGCCAATAGCTGAAACTCTCGTAATCTGCGAGACCTATTGCATTGCAAATGCTTGTTGGCTTACAGCACTGGGCAAAGGGCACATGGTTTTTGCTATCACAGTGCCAATAAGGGGAGTTACAATAAGAACAGGACCAGTATTTTGAGGAGAAGAGGGTCTCTTTCCTTCATTGGTTAAATCTTATTTATCATTGAAATTGCACTGTCTGCCACTTCTCCACTCAATTTCGAGACACTATGAAAGAAGCCACAGGCAGTGGAAAAGACCAGCATTGAAAGAGTGTCTCGACTCAAAATGTATCACTGCTACTCAGTACTAAGGCATGTGGTCCAAGTGCTCCTTAATTTGGAAAAAGTGAAGTTGAGTTGCCCAAAGATTTTCTTAGGAGCTTACCAGCAGGACAACCCAAAAGTTGGGGTTTCTGAATATGCCTAGTTTTGATTTCAATCTCATGCCTTACTTTCCACCAACCTGAACTTGTTATCTCTCTTACTCTTGCAGGTAACTTATTCACCTCCAATTTCTTCCTATAATTCTCTTCCTCAGTCTTTCATACCCTTTTGCTCTGGGTCAAACCCGGATGATTAAAAATAAGTCTGGGTCTCTAAAAACGGGTGGCGCTGCACAACCCCTCCAACCACACACACAAATTAGGCACTGCAAGGTTCCAGAACAATGGCTCGGTGGCTGCCTGGCTAGTCCCTTCTTCAGTGATTAGAGGAAGTGCGCTCATCACAACTGTCAGTTGCTGGGAAGGGTCTTCTCTCCCAACATCGTATACCTGCCATATCTACATGTCCTGCCGAACGTTCCATTGGGGTCTCAACTGCAGCACCCTGGTATATCCACTGCAGTGCTCAGTGACAGTGGGCCAACGGCTGTGTACTCATAACTAGATGTCAATATATACAGAGCTACTTTTAAAACACATTCAAGTATTATCAATGGTTCCCAGTAAGACGTGGCCAGAAGCTGTAGTATTTGCCACAATTTTCCCGAAAGGTGCCTTGACGGAGAGCACACAAGACTTTGTACAACTGTATGTGTGTGCTCTTCAGTTTAACAATTTTTACTGGCGCTTTCAAAACATCACTGGACACATTTCTTTGACATTCTCAATATCAATTTCTTAATGTGCTTAAAAACCACAATTTCTTAGCAATTTTCGCAAACAGTTTTAAAGGTAAAATAATATTAATAGGATACAAAATACCTGCACATATACCTTGCTCTCTAAAATCTCACTATATTGTACCATTATTAGGTCGAGCCTGGGCAGCACATGCGCTGCTCTGCTGTCACTGCAGAATTACCACTACATAGAAAAGCGCATATTCCGAGGGTCGTCCTGTATCTGGAGGAACTGGTAATGTGTAAGTAGAATGGGGATTGGAGCATTGCCGTTACCTCGTATAATCCTAATAAGCTTCGTGGAACTTCGATGTGCCCATTGGCTGCAGAGTCCTCGTCTGCTTCGCTGGTATGTAAACACTGACCTGAACAGTGTGTGTGTGCCTGAAGTTTACACCGTTCAGAGCGGGCATAACGAACCTGGCAGTCAAATGTGTGCTGGGCGTTGACAGCTGGTAGTGTCCCGGGAGGCCCTGCAGTTGACACCCGGTTCTTAGTGGGACAAGGAGGGAGATGAGAAGAGGAGGGCGGTGCCGGGAGAATTAGAACGAGTAAGCTAGTGGTGCGCGCGCACCACAGAGGAGCGGGGGGAGGGAGCGGGGGGAGGGAGCGCGGCAGCAGACGAACGCGCGCTGCTGCGCGTTCTGGCCACCGTCGGGAATGGGCGCGGCAAAGGCGGGACATGCGCCCGCCTTTGACCAATCGCGTGCCGTCTCCATCAAAAAAACGTACGCTCCAGCCAATGTGGGCTTCCAAAAACAAAACCACACGCACGGGCGTGTGGGTCGTTTTCAGAAGCCCTTTCTAAAGGTCTCGCGCTGCGCGAGCAGGGCTGCGCACTGCAACGCTAGGCGCGAGACCTAAAAAGAAGTTGGGGGACTAACCAAGTTAGGCAGTATGCAAGTGACAAAATGGGGCGTGTCATCACAGGAAGTGGCATCCCAACCCATGACCTCACAGGAAGTGACATCACAAGAAGTGACATCAGATCTTAAAATCTCAGGCATATGTTAACAGTTCCATCATTAGTACATTTGAGCGCATTACAAGATTTAACAAGTGAGATTTTGTGTTTGGGTTGTGCCAAAAAAGTGACGCAACCCCAACACAAAATCTAATCCTCAATTTATACATTTTTTTTAAAAAACTCTACCAAAAAGACTTTGGCAGCAAAGAGAAATTTGGAAGTAAATCGGTTCTGCTTAATTGGTTAAGGGTACATTTTAAAATAGCTTATGGGGTAAAGGGACCTGCTGCGAGATCTTTGTGCGCCCAGTAAATCTCAGAGAATAATAATAATGGGAAGATATCTCCGGTGGTTAACGCATTTACTGGAGAGATCTGTGTTTTACCTAGCTCCAGTTTTTAATCAAAGTAGCACGGTGGGTTATTGTGTCTCCTGCAAAGAACATCATGTAACATGCAGATGATAGATTTTTATTTTATGTAGATGGGTAAGTGAGTTACTACTTTAAACACAAAGATATTTTTGTTACTTGCAGTTCATAAATTGCAGTCCTTCTAATATAGCACTGTGAGCTATGAAGGACATGATCCTACATCTTGTAACCCTCACTGTCTTATGTAACACATCCTGTACATTGATTTACACACATGATTTATTGTCAGTGTATAATGTTTACTCGGTGTATAATGTTTACGTGTGATGTAAAGTGCTCTGACACCCTACATTGGGATGAGTAGCCCTATAAAAGAAATAAAACAAAATAGTGGTATTTAAATGGTTATTTGAGTAAATACTGGGACAGACCAACACATCTGACATTCTTATAGTGCATGCATACGTCTTACATATGGGGACTGGACAAAGTCAAAAGGATGCCTCTCTTAGATACCATTGAAGTGATAAACTATGCACCTTTGTTTCACATTCATTTCATTTAGGTGTGAGGCTCCCAGTCAGGATACTCAAACAAAAGGAGGCCTAATGGCCTCTTAACTTCAACCTTTGTTTTGGGCTAGTTTGAATTTAAAAGAAGAAAGCCCCCTCCTGCTGCTCTGAACAAAAGCAGGCATCGTGCAGGCGCTGCTTAAAGTGTCCCGAAGTCTGAAACCTACACCTGGACACAGTCAGCATATTTTAGTGGGTCCCAACTTATTATGAGGGTGGACGGTGTCCACCCTTTAAAAATAGTGGGTGGATGCTGTCTACCCGCGTGTACCCTTGACTTGTGCCCTGCCCAGGATGGTTTCCCTGCTCTGCTTGCAAATCCTCTGCGCTCACCCCACAAATCTTGACAACTCCACCATTTGCTCCCTGATCTTCCCACAGGAACCCTGCAGCCCCTCACTCTACTTGCAAACTCCATGCTGTACCCAGAAGCACCCCACTGTATCTAAGCACTCCTTGTTCTACTGTACCCCCAAACTCCTTGGTGTGCTCGCAAGCACCCCCACTCTACCTAGTAACTCCCTGCTCCACCAACCAATATCCCCACTCGACTGACACACGCACTGCTTTACCCACAAGCCCCCACCCTCCCCACCACAAACTCCGTGTGCTACGCACCAGCACCCAGGTCTACCTAAAACTCCTTGCTTTACCCACAAATTTCCCAGCTCCACCCACCAGCCCCCTGACTCTACCTACAAACTCCTTATTTTACCCATAAACTTCCTGGTCTATACACAAGCAGAGACTATCACTCCCATAGTGCATTAGGTTGTTAAAAGAAAGCCCCGGATTGGAATATATGGTACCTGATGAATAGGCTATTTGGTAACATTAGGTCCTTATGCATACAGCCCCCTCCTAGTGCCTATAATATGGAGCAGTAGCCCGTTTTGTGACATCAGTAAATTGTGCACAATTGTGAGTGGCGAGAAATAGCTATAGGTCCCCCTCTCTTTAGGTGTTCATATTCTCTTTCACTCCTTTGGTTGACAGAGACTTTAATTATTATTAGTCAAACAGACAAAATTAATTACTGGCACTGTATGTTTATTTCATTTGTGTAGCGCGCAGTGCAGAGCTTAGCCCACTGCTTAAATTGTAGAAAAAATGAAGTGCAGATGCCAAAGTGTTTCTGAATACCAAGGTTGTCTAGATTTGATTCCATTGCATGCTTCTTTCTTCCACTGGCCTACACTTCCGGTCTCTTTAATCTTTCCATTGCATGGCATCAGTCATATAGCACCATGCACACCATTTCCATGCCTTTTTCATGCAGCATGGGTGAAACGGCATCCATTACCCTTGTAACTGATCATGCCACTCAGTTACTTGCTGTTATTAGTGTCTGGGTCCAGAATTAAGGAAAGCAAGCAGCCCCTGGAATTACTAGGCATTTTCTTGAGTACATTTTTCTGACTCCGGGCTCTTTACGGCACACATCAGACCATTGTCAGTAGGTAGGTGGAAAATCGTAAAAACACTGTGTTTTAACAGTTGCATTTCTCACCGAATAAATCTCTTGAGTCGGGTAGGGTATTGTCCCCTCCCCACCTGTCTCTATGTTTGTACTTGTTTCTAGGTATGACTTGGTCAGAACGGAGTAGCGTATTATGGAAATGGTCAATTTTAACCATGGGGTAGATGGTCACTTACGACACCACTTTAGGTGGTGCCACGGAATGACTTACCTGAGATTCCTTTAAGGAAGCAGGCAGCTGGTAGGAGGAGCGGGATAGACCACCATTAACAAGATTACACACAGACTTCTTTAACTTGTTTTGGCTTGCCCATGGAGTTGCTCTGCTCTCTTAGGCTCTCCACTTCCCCATTTGAAGTCCCAGCATTCCTAGTGCTCAGATCCAAGAAGCAGTTAGCTACATCGTTCCAAGAGATTCCTACCCCGTCTCTCCCAGGCTGACATTGTCAACTTATTTACAAGTTGACAATATCTTAATATACTCAGGCTCCTCTACTCACACTACTCTAGACAACACAAATCAATACTGAATACAGACTATTTGATTGATTAGGTCAAAATATCCGTTCCACTCAAAGCAGATACGGAACAACAGGAACATTATTCCTGGCGTGACTAAACCTCTTGACACCCCTCACTCCAATTATCACACCTAGGGTACTTGAGTTTAATATGAAACAAGTCACTCTTGTCCTACTAGGTCACAAAGAGATATTTGAGAGGTTGTCTCACCTATAACTTATCATGGCATGCTTCATCCTAGGCAGCCTCTCACACTGGAGTAGGACGATGCCACTCCAGCTTACTTAACCAAATAAATTTGGGAGTTCTTAGATATTACTTTACAGGACAAATTTGTCGGTCCAGATTCAAGATTAAAAATACTAGGGGTATACCCAAAGAATGTTCCTTTATTTTAGGGTACCCCTGATATAGGTTAAAATCGAAGTTGCGGTCTAAAGGTAGAATGTAATGGTTCACCTGACCACTAAATAATACCAACATGTTTCGACCTACACTTAGTGCAGTAAATGGATCAAAAGGTCTTCGCCAGGGTAAAAGACTCCCTATCTATATTGCACATGCATTACATGCAGATAAATTGAGACAGTAGGCCTGATTACGATCTTGGCGGATGGGATACTCCATCGCAAATGTGATGGATATTCTTTCCGCTGTATTACAAGTTCCATAGGATATTAAGGAATTGTCATTTGGTGGACTGTCCACCAAGATCGTAATCAGGCCCAGTGTTCTCATACCAATGGGACATCTATTATGACTTTAACCCAGGTTTTATAAAACAAGGGCTTCAGCGATCAGAAAGGGGGGGGGGTCTCCTCTTTCGTCACACATTTGCCAAGAGTTGGACGCCGTCATTTTGACCTATGCTGCCTCCAAACTGCCGTATGGACATTGCAGACAATGTCATACAATATAACCGTGGCCTATTAGTCCTTACAGAAATCTGGTTTAATGCTATATCTCATAACATAATGGACCTTCTACTCCTTCCACACTACTCCATCATCAGAAACAACTGTGTAGGGAGAGTCGGAGGAGGCAACACAGCTATCTTCAATCTCCTTATAATGGAGATAGATACCCAATTGCCTATTTTTGACATTGCAATGCCTAACTCTGTATCTACACGTACAGCACAGTTACCCATTCAGAATAAATGCCATTTATCACCAACTGGGTAATAATACAGCTTTTATCGGGGAATACATGGATTGCGCAAATAACCAATCAATGCAAAGTGATCTTTCTGGGAGACTTTAATATTCATTGGAGCATCGCGGAAGACTCAGCAGTCAACCATTCTGCTTCTTTTCTTTCTGGAAATGATCTGATACAACATAACCTTAGACCAATACACACAAGGCCATCCATACTTGGCTTAATGCTCTCCAAAGAAGACCTGCTCTCAGTGGATGAACCCATACCAGAAGACTGATCCAATCATTTTCTTATTCTTTTCTCTCTGTGGGTTTCGCATTCCGTGACCCTGTGCCAACCTATAAGAGCAGTAGCCTGGTTTCCTGACACCATGAACATTATCATCAACATACTTAACAACAGAAAGTGCCACTGCCCATCAGCCGCGTCACAGATATCAATGACTCGACTGCCAACTGTTTTGACTGTTTTTCAGATCTGCTGGATGACAGAGCTCCACTCCAGAGCAAAAAGAAAAGTCCTAAACCATCAGCTCCCTATTTAAAAAAAAGCTCTAAATGAGAAAAGAAGAGCCCTAATAATTCTGGAGAAGAAAGAGAGACAATCCCTCTTCACCACTACCCTCACATGTCTCCGAAATGCACGATCACTATACAAATTACATTTTTTTCTATGAGAAATCAAATCACTTTAGATCCCTTCTTGACTCATTCAAAAACCGACTTAACAACTCTTTGATCTGGTCAAAACTGTTAACAGCCCTTCCATGTCTGATTACCATCCATGAAAGCGGAAGAATTTGCACAGTTGTTCGACTCCAAAGTAAAATTGTTTTTGTGTCGAGATGACCTTCCTAATCTGACTACTATGTTTAAATCCAAGAACCCTGGGAAGCTATTTGACATAATTAGGAAGGAAGAGTTACTTAACACAGTCATGAAGCCCAAACCTTCAAACCACTTTTTTGGGCGCTATCCTGGGTAACATTGCCAAAGACCTTTACACACACTTGATCTTTCAATAGCTTTTGAAACAGTAAACCACTGTACACTCCTAGACACACTGACAAATCGAATGCGTATTGATGGTGTGGTTCTCAGATGGTTTGAATCATTCTTCATGGGCAGGTTGCAAAGGAAAGGAACTGATGAATGTTTGTCAAGACTGATGGCCTTAGATCAAGGGGTCCCTCAGGATTCTATCCTCACTCCGACCTTATTCAACCTTTATACCGAACCTCTTGGAGTCTTACTAAGAAACCCACGGATCTTGTTTTATCAATATGTGGATGACACCCAATTGCACTTAGAGGTCTTCTCTCCTTTCCAGATGACATCTTGCCAACAACCTAAACACAGTTAAAGACTTGATGACTTCACATCATGTAAAACGGAACCCATCCATAACTGAATTTCTCCTCATATCCTCATCGAAATCACCAATTCCTGTACAATCCTATATGGACACACTTGGAATCCTTAACAGCAAACCCACCATTGTTAACAGTGCCAAATCAGGAGTCATCCTAGATAAATGGCTCAACTTAATCGCAAATCAACACCATTGCCAGAATTGCGCGATATAAATTGTCTGTTCTCTTTTCAATTCACTGCTACATTCAAGAGCAAGATCTGAAAACTCGTGTTCAGTCACTGCTGCTTTCTAGAATCTACTACTGTAACTCGCTCTTGCTGGTCCCCTCAAAACTCCTCTCACCTCTCTTAAATCAGTCCTACATTCAGCAGAATGTTTTGTCTGTGGGGCCGAAAGGAACGACCAAAATTCACTGATGCTGGTTACACTCTGCTGGCTGCCCATAGAAGCCAAGGCCTTATACACGATGGCTTGTATCACTCATAAGGCTCTACACGCATCTGATCCATGTTACCTGACTGACAAGCTTGCGCTGGGGGCACTAAACCATTGCAAAATGCCGAAACACTACTGCTAGAATCCATGTCCTTTAAAGGGGAATGACTTATGGCTCAATCCTGCTCAAGAAGTTGACCATAATATGAAACGCCTTATCTCCGAACCTGTGCACACCACTTGGAAGGTTATCTTTAAATCAGAGGTGAAAGCCCTTCTCCTTCAAAGTCATTTTAGCTTACCTTTCCTCCCCAGTTTGACCTCTCTGGTTTAGTCTCCACAATGTTTGGTGCCTTGGGATTTACTGCCCTACCTCCATTTCATTAGACTCCATCTTGAACATGGCACCAATCAGCATTCTGTTACGCACATTGTATGACTGTTGCACCATACACTATACTCAGGGACATTGGAAATATGCAAATGTGTGTCTGCTGCGTTTTTACCATAAATAAGGATTTGCTGCATTTGTCACATGATCCATCATCTGCTGCATAATCTGAAGATTTCAACCCCAGAGAATAGTTTCTAGCTCAAACCGTTCAAAAGTTACTAAAAATGCAGCACATGTTTTGCTGTGCATTCGAAGGCCCTTTACAAAGATTTACAGGTCACCTTTCTTTTGCTTATTGCTATATTTGGGTGTTAAACTGGTACTAATGAGATGCAACCAATGGCCATACAGTGTTAACAAGTGTACAAATAATGAAGTAATACTATAGAAAATGTGCTGCATTACGCTGCACAATTTGGCTTTTCTTGCCGCATAATTTACTCAACCCTGCTGCATAATTTGGCCCTCCCCTGCCACATATGTCTAGTGACCCTGTCTATACTGCAATGTTTTTGGCTTTTTAAAAGTACCTACATCTTCGGATAATGTAATTTGTGCCTTATGTAATGATCTGCTTATATAACGTAATGTATCAACATCTTCGAATTATGTTAATTTGTACCTTATGTAAAGATCTATTTCTATTGTAAAGTGCTCTAGCACCTTTGGGTATTGTCCACGCTATATAAAAATGTATAAATAAATCAATGTAGGCTTGCCAGCTTTCAGATAACTTTCACCATGTGTGAGAAGGTGGGGAAGCTTAAAGAGGTGGGGCATATGGGGAGGGTGTGGTCGTATTCCCATTGAATTTACGAGGCGTGGGGCAGGTCTTGGTGCTGGGAACTTACTCCTCATCCCCTCCCCAAAACAAAAGCTTCAGAGGCTTCTGATAATGTCCTGGGGAGTTTGCAAACCCCCCATGAGCATCAGAAGTTTCCACCTTCAACCATGACCTGGAAATAATCACTGCACAGGCGTTTCTAGTAGGGGTAGGCAGAACTTGCTGAGTTTCACTCCACAGAATTTCACGGAGATAAATAAAAACTCTGCGAGAATCTGTGGAGTTCTGCCAATGAGCGGAAAATAAGCAGCTCCCGCTGAAATTTAGCACCGGTAGCGCGAGCTGCGCTGGAAAATACATGCGATTGGTACCATGAGTTGCGCAAGATTGCGCAGCTATTTTTTATTGATAACCAATTTTATTGATTTTGTTGAGAACAAACAAAAATGAGACTGAAGACCAGCAGCAGTTAAAGACAGCAGTGTACAACAAATACATGGCATCATTGCAGCGTCGAGCAAACCCTTTGAAAAGCATAGAATATGAGAAAGGGCAAGGTGGACTCTCACAGCGAGGCCACCCTTGCACAGGCGGAAAGTCAATCATCCAGTACCCCCACCACCTTGCCCCATACCTTGTGGTATTTCGCCGGACATCCCCAGGCCTCATACAAGGGCTTCTCCTGCGCTGCGCACCAGTCCACTCCCCTGCGCCATCGTGTCATGGTGGGCGCAACCGGGTTCAACCAGGTAGCCGCAATGTCCCTCTTGGCCACCATCATGGCTGTGTTCAGAAAGAGTTTCTCCGCTCTGGATCCATCCAATCCATCAGTAACCCCCAGGAGCACATTCAGTGGGTTATGGGGAACCTCCCAGCCCAAGACCTCGGTGAGTTCCCCAACCACGGAATCCCAAAAGCATGTGATAACGGGGCAAAGCCATACCATGTGGAAAAAATCAGCGTTTTGTAGGCTACAACTGGGACACAACAAATATATATCGTTACTTCGCGAACCAAAACAACGCATACTTTTACAACGTTGTTTTAAGTTCGCAAGTACCGTTACTACGCAAGTTTTAAGTTTGCATACATTTACATTGCAAGTGTATTCAAAAGCATTTAAAGAGACATTTACCCCGCATACTTTTTCAACTCCTTTTTTGAATTTTAAAACCCCCAACACTACGCTAAATACTAAATACAAATACGCTACCCTACACATCACAAACTTCACAACACTACCCAAACCCTCAAACACTACCCCTCCACACTACCCTAAACCCTAAAACACTACCCTACACTACACAAACACCACAACCCTAAAACACTACCCCCAGCACGACCCTGCCCCTACCCCCAGTCCGGTCCCTACACTGAAACACTACCCTGCACGACCCCCCAACACTACCCTAAACCCTAAAACACTACCCTACACTACACAAACACCCCAACACTACCCTAAACCCTAAAACACTACCCCCAGCACGACCCTGCCCCTACCCCCAGTCCGTTCCCTACACTGAAACACTACCCTGCACGACCCCCCGACACTACCCTAAACCCTAAAACATTACCCTACACTACACTAACACCACAACACTACCCTAAACTCTAAAACACTACCCCCAGCACGACCCTGCCCCTACCCCAAGTCCGGTCCCTACACTGAAACACTACCCTGCACGACCCCCCGACACTACCCTAAACCCTAAAACACTACCCTACACTACACAAACACCACAACACTACCCTAAACCCTAAAACACTACCCCCAGCACGGCCCTGCCCCTACCCCCAGTCCGGTCCCTACACTGAAACACTACCCTGCACGACCACCCGACACTACCCTAAACCCAAATACAATACTCTACACTACAAAAACACAACTACACTACCCTAAAACCTAAAAGACTACCCCTTGCACGACCCTCCCCCTACCCTAAACCCTTAAAAACTACACAGCCCCTCTTACCTCTCTCTCTTCGTGGTTCCTCTCTTCTCCTTCAAGCGTGGTTCCTCTCTTCTCCGGCTTCCAGCGTCGTCAGAGGTGCACGTCGTTGTGAGGAAACGGAAGCGCGTCCGTTTCCTCACAACGATGTGGATAGCCATTACAACGCATGCGATGTAACAACTTGCGTATTAAAGCCTACGCGTTGTTACATCGCATGCGGTGTAACGCTTGCGAAGTAATGGTATGCGGAGTATAAGCCGCAAAGTAATGGGTGATTACCGACACAACGCGTCTGTTCTGAGCCCCGCGCGGTGGAGGCGCAGTGGTGTGAAGTAGGCGGCGTGGAGATAGTATATTTGGACTAGACGGAGCCTTGCAGAGGCTGTGATTGTTTTGGGTGTCATTAGGGCATCCCTCCAATCTTCATCATCCAGGGTTCCAAGCCATCCTTCCCACTGCTCTCTAATTCGATGTAGTGCGGTGGGGGTATTATTCGTTAGGGAACAATAGATGCGAGAAATCCCCCCCTTCCCCAGGTCACCCATCATGATTTGGGCTTCGGGTGGGCTGTATTCAGGCAAGGAGGTACCGTCTGAGATGTGGGAACGGAGGGCGTGACGCAATTGCAGGTACCGGTAAAACTGTGAGGGGTGCAAGGAATACCGGTTTGAAGGTCCTGTAAAGTACGTATGTGGTCACCTCCCCACACGTCTCCAAGATGTGAGACCCCAATGAGGTCCAGGCTCTAAAGCCAGATAAATTGGCAACCTCCCGAAGCCAAGTGCCCTGCCAAAGTGGGGTACATTGAGTCAGTTTGCCTGACCAGTGGGTGTGGCGCAGAGATGCCCGCCAGGCCAGGAGCACTCCCCGCGTCACGTCGGACAGGGTTCTGGGAATGGTTCCCCCGTACAGCATCCCTTGGATTCCAGACAGGCCCAGGGCGTGCAGTTCCACTCTGTATGCTGGGTCCGACCAGCCGCCGTTGAACCAGTTGTGTATGGTGAGTAGCTGGGTCGTTAATAATACAAATACAGATTGGTCATTCCCAACCCCCCATCATAGGGTGGGATCCGACATTGGGCAAGAGCCAGACGGGGCCTCCGACCTCCCCAGAGGAACTTGGTAGCGAGGCTGTCTATCTCCCTGAACCATGTTCGCGAGAAGAGGAAGGGTGTATTCTGAAGTACATACAAGAACCTGGGCAAAATCATCATTTTGAATAGGGCTATTCTGCCCATGGGGTTCAGCGGCAGCGCCTGCCACCTTAGTAGATCAGCGCGGGCCCTCTTCACTAGCGGGGTCACATTGAGCGACCAAGCAAGGTCGGGGAGGAGGGCGATCCAAATCCCAAGATACTTGAAGGACTGTCTCCGAATGGGTATCGTGGTCTGCCAGTCAAAGCAGTCTCTCGAGACGTGGAGGGGGACCAGGACGGACTTGGCAGAGTTTAATCGCAGTCCGGAGGCCTGTTCAAAGAGGCGTAACGCTCGAAGGCACCGGGGACCAGACTGGGCCGGCTCGGCCAGAAAGAGCAGGACGTCATCCGCGTAGAGAGTGATTTTGTCATCACCCAGCCCAGGCCAGTTCCATCCCATAATCTGTGTGTCTGACCGTATGAGGCATGCGAAGGGCTCCATCGCTAAAGCGAAAAGGAGGGGGGAGAGGGGGCATCCCTGCCTCGTACCTCTCCTGATAGGGAAGGGCTGTGATAGTGCCCCATTAACCAGTACTCGGGCCCGCGGCCCACTGTAGAGGATCTTCACCAATTTACGGAAGTGTTGCCCTAGTCCCAGTTCTGCCAGTACCGCCTCAAGGTAACGCCAGTCTACGGAATCAAAGGCTTTCTCGAAGACAACGAGAAGGAGAGCCAAGTAGGGAGTCAGCAACTGGCGGTGAGGCAGTGTCTGGTACCCCGAGACGGCATGAAACCAAAATGGACCCGTTTGGTCAGATGCGGCCGCAGGCGGTTGGCCAAGACGGACGCGAACACCTTGACCTCTGAGTTGATGAGAGAGATGTGGCGGTAATCGGACCAGCACGTCGAAGGGGGTTGGGACTTAGGGATCACCACGATGGTGGCAGTATCGGTTTCGGGGCGGAACGAGCCCTTGTCAGCCGCCTCGGCATACACCTCCAGGAGATGGGGAACTAGTGTGTCCCGGTAGGCCGCGTAGAACTCCTGCAGGAAGCCGTCCGGGCCCGGGGTCTTACCAGAGGCCAGGCGGGGTATTGCATCATTGACCTCCTCTGGAGTAATAGGGAGGTCCAAAGCCGCTGCCTCAGGCGCATTGAGCCGCGGAAGAGAGATTTGTTCTCGATGAAGGAGCTCCGAGAGTGAAAGACTGGGGTGCTGTGCGGAGTAGAGGGCAGCGTAGTAGGTGGCAAAACATTGGGCCACCGCCACAGGCGAGTGCAGGGTTGCTCCGTCTGGGGCTATAACTTCCGGGATTATGCGGTTGGCCATTGGGTACGTGGCCAGTCGATGGAGGAGCTTCCCATTCTTGTCTCCCCATCCGTACACTCTGGCCACAGAGGACCTCCACAGCAGCCTTGCGGCGTCCAAGGAAGTCTGTCTGATCTCGTCTCTCAGAAGTGCCAATCGTCTGTCCTGGGAGTCGGTTCTCCTCTCCGGCGATTGGTTTTCAATGAGGGTGGCCTGAGCTTCCAAGAGTGTGATCCGGGAATCTTGCGCGAGTCGTTTGAGCTTGAGCTGGCCCTTAGCAAAGCCACGAATGGTGGCTTTACCAGCTTCCCACAGGGTACCCGGGGAGGAAACGGAGTCCCGATTAGTGAGGAAATATTGTTGGAGTGCATTATCCACCGACTTCTTAAAGTCCTCGTCCTGGAGAAACCAGGCGTTCAGCCTCCAGATCGGATGCAGCGTGTCCGGGTGGTCGCCCACCCCCATCGCTATGGGTGAGTGGTCGGAGATACCCCTGGGGAGGATGGCAATGTCTTTAATTTCCCGGCAGTCTATGGCAGGCATAAAAATGTGGTCTAGCCGTGCGTGCGTGTGGTGTGCCGCTGAGGTGTGTGTGTATTGTTTGGTTAGTGGGTGCCAAATTCTCCAAGCGTCACAAACTCCCAAGGTGTTCGCCCAATTCGTCAAGAGATTAGCATGGGTGGTTCTGGAGGTCGAAGGGGCGCTAGCGGTGTCAAGGGCTGGGTTCATGACTGCGTTAAAGTCCCCCCCAACTTTGTCATCCCCGAGGTCAAGGCGGTAATCAGTTCTGCAGTACGCTTAAGGGTGGAGGCTAGCAGCGACGGCGGGGAGTAGATGGACAGTAGGTTGAGGGCCTGGCCCCCAATGGTCCCTTCCAAAGCTATGAAACAACCCAGAGGATCGTCAGTAACTTTGAGCAACACGAATGGGAGAGTGCGTCTCACGAGAATAGCCACGCCTCTCGACCCTCGGTTAAAGCCCGAGTGCCAGACCCTGTCGTAGCTGTACCGCACCAGGAAGGGGCAGTTATTGCCTACAAGGTGGGTTTCTTGGAGCAGCAATATGTCGGCTGCTTGGCGCTGTGCATACCGTAGGATCGCTGTTCGTTTGACTCTGTCCAGCAGCCCGTTGACATTCCAGGATACTATGCAAAGTAATCCCCTACCGCTATGAGTGTCCGCCATGGGGGGCAAAGATGTGAGATAAGATTTGTGAAGTGGGTGGCAAGCGCGGGTGGAGCTTCCTGCCTACGTAGAGTGGTGGGGCACCACTGTGGTGCGGGTTGTGCATGCGCGCGCCATGTTGCTGAGTAAAGATGCTGGTGTGGTGAACAAAGTGTTTTAACATAGAACTGGGACAACGGTCCCCCTCCCCTGCCCTACCCCCGCCCCCCTCCCTATACTTCGGGAACTGAAGCATCTGTCGACCCTAATAGGTGAAAAAGCTAAAGAAGTAACCAAACTGAAATGCGTGGGAATGGGGATTTGTGGAGGACCCCTCCTCATAGCAGGATGTTCTGTGAGAAAGTCCACCGAGAGAGATAGGTTGTGGCAAGCATAGCTGCTGTGGCGTAAGCCGCCGCGCTTAGTATGTCCGGCAGTCTATTGTGGGCTCAGGGTAGTACTTTGAGAAGAACCGGACTCCGGGAGAGGTCTGTGTCCGTCAAATCCAGAAGGGAGGGACGGGGTGGAGTTCCTCCTGGGTCCGAGTGGTTCGATGAGCATGTATGTCGTGGGATTGGGAGGTTGCTTAGGGATTCTCCAGATACTGGACGTTGTCTGGGGCCCGGCGGTGACTCTGATCTGGCTCGTCTCGGGCCTCGCCTTCTGCGTGAGCGGGTGCGTTTAGGGCGTGGTTCGGGTGAACCCCCCTTGGGCTCTCTCAGTGCGGCTCTTGGGGGACTGGCTCCGGGTGTTCAGTCTCAAAGGGCGCTCTTCCGTCAGCCACTTCCAGGCCTCTTCAGGGCAGTCAAAGAAAAGGGTTTTGTCCTGGAAGACCACACAAAGACGGGCCGGAAAGAGAAGCCTATATTGGACATTCAGGGCACGGAGTTTCTGCTTGACCTCTCTGAATGAGCATCTTTGGCCTTGAACTCCCCGTGTGTAATCGGGAAAAATCATGATCGACTGGCCTTGGTATTTGAGATGTTGTTGCTTGCGTGCTTCAGCCAGGATGGAGTCCCGGTCCTTGAAATTAAGGATCCGCACTATGATTGGCCGGTGTGGTGCTCCCGGTGGCGGCTTTGGGGCGAGATAGCGGTGGGCTCGCTCAATTGCAAACCACGGGGAAAGGGAGCCCGCGGGCACCCACGAGCGCAACCAACGCTCAATGAAGTCGGTCGTTTGGCCCTGTTCTGAACCCTCCGGAAACCCCTCCAGGCGGAGGTTGTTACGTCTCGACCTATTTTCAGCGTCTTCAGCACGCCTGTGCAATTCTTGGGTTTGGGTCTGGAGGCGGGCAACCTGGTCTTTTAGCTGATGGACATCATCCTCCACCGTGGAAATGCGGGATTCAGTTTCCTTGATCCGGGCTGTGGCGTTGCGGAGGTCCTGGCGGATAAGCGCCATGTCCACCCGGACTTCTCCGATTTTACCCTCCACCGAAGATTGGGAGGTGCTAATGGCTTGGAGGATGGTGGCGAGATCCGTAGCGGCGGGGGCATCTTTTTCAGTGGGGCCGCCCGTCGCCCCAGACTCTGCGGTCGTATACTGGTCCATTTTGGTCTGCGTGGTGGGAGGTTTCGGTCCCCGGTCTCTCTCCATGGCCACCGGTCAACAGACGGGTCCAGGACTCCAAGCACGGCCAGTGTAGGTCAAAGGAGGAAGTGGCCGGTTCAAGGCCGTGGGGTCTCCCCTTCACGACTCCAAATGGCAGGAGGGGGTGCGGGGCCTCGAGTATATACGCTGCCTGTAGGTCAGTGACAGCTCCAGTGGGTCCAACCAAGCCAGGTCGCCGCACGACTCCGCGGTCGATCTTCCAGACGCCTGCAGCAGAGTGCGGTGGGGGGGGTGCGGGTCGGATGGGGGAGCCGGTCAGTCAGCACCCAAGTTCACGCTGCTACTCACCCCTACCAGCCACCCGCAAATCATGGACCAGGGGGGTGACCGTGACGTGACAAGTTCCAGGGCGCGCTCCGTTGGCACCAGAGCTCAGGAGCAGTCCAGGGGGGAGGGGAAGGACAGCAGTCAAGCCCTCGGTGCGGCCACCACTACCCGGCCGGTGCTAGGTTCCAGAGGCACCAAAGAGGCCCAGCGGCTGCCCAAGAGGTCGGGCGGGGGTGCACCACACGCCGCGTTCGCAGCTCCGAACGGCAGGGTGGGAGGGGGGGCACTATCAAGGACCCCCCCCCGCTGCCCGAAGAGACAGCCGATCCGCTCCGTTGTGGCCCAGCCAGCTCAAGGGCGTACGCCAGATCAGCGCCGCCGCAGCACCGATATACTATGCGCCGCGTGTTGTCAGGAGGCCCAAGGATGGAGATCGGCGTGTCCGTCCGGAGCCCCTTGAAAGCAAGTGCTGCCTGGTATCTGGGTGCTCAGCCAGGACAGATGAGGGCAAACCCCGGCAGGCTGCGCTCCCGCTGCCCGAAATGACAGCCGGTCCTCCGTGCCCCCCCTCCGCAGTCGCTGGATTCTAGGCTACGCGGGCAAGAAGGTAAGCAGGGGGGGGCCTCCTCGATCCAGAAGCGCCTCCGTGCGGCCTACAACAGGATAGGAGAAAGAAGGGGGGGGGGGACAGTCCACCAGGCCCCCGCCGTCCGAAGTGACAGCCCGGACTCCCCCGGTGCTCCACCATCGCACCCGCAGGCCAGGAACAGAGCGTGCAGGTCCCGCTTCAGAGCCGGCACCGGCGTCAGGCCCAGAGCACAGGGTCCGGCTCCCAATCGGAGTGTAGGGCGCAGCGCCCGTGGGCGATGCAGGGAGCAGGTCGCCAGAAGGAGGGGGGGAGGGAAGGAGACCCCAGTCGCCCCGCCGCCCGAAATGACAGCCGGACTCCTATTTAAGGCAACCGCCCGCCCCAGGGGCCGCAGCCGAGTGCGGCAGGGGACCTACAGCAATGCAGGAAAGGAGGGAGGGGGGGAGACAGTCCACCAGACCCCGTCGCTCTCCAGAATGACAGCCGAGGCACCCCCGATACTCCACCGCCGCACTCCCACCAGGCCGGGGAGAGAGCGTGCAGGTCCCGCTTCGCCACACGTACCGGCGTCAGGCCCAGAGCCCGGGGCATGGTCCTCAGTCAGGGCGTAGGGCGCAGCTCCAGGGCGCCAGCGGGGCTCAAGTCGCCAGAAGGAGGGGGGGAGGGAAAGAGACCCCAATACCCCCGCCGCCCGAAATGACAGCCGGACTCCTTCTAAGGCCTTCCGCCCACTCCGGGACCCACAGCCGAGCGCGCCAAACGGGCCCGTCTCAGGCCTCTTCCGGCACCTCTCACCTCTGGGAGCCGGGATCCACAGCGGATATATAGGTGGCCCTCTGATCTTCAGTCGGACCGGCGCAGACAGCTCCACGGGGCCTCTCCTCCCCACACGGCAGTCGGAGCAGCCAGAGATTACAGCAGCGCCATGAGGAGTCGGGAGCCAGCGCCAGCGGGGGCCGCCATCTTGGGCCTATGACGGCCCGGAGTTCCGCGGCAAAGTCCGGCTGCGGTGCCCAGATGTCGCCGGTGCTGCTCTCAGGTGCAGATCATGGGCGAAGGATAGCTTGGCAGCAGGATAGCAGGACGAACTCTCGTCGATGGTGGCGGGTTAAGGAGCGGATGACGGAGGGGTCCGGAGCACTTCTAAAGTGCGACCGCCATCTTGACGCTCCTGGCCACGCCACTGTGCAGATATTTTAGTTGATTTTGCTGCCACTCGAACAGAAAATCTACTTGAGCGTCAGCAATTCTACTCGAGTGGCAACCCTCCGACCGTGACCACTCGTGTTAGAAAATCACGCTAGGGGACATCAAATCTCGCTCGCATATTGTGCAGCCTCACGGGAGAAAAATTCCACCACACTGCGATTGGCGGAATTTGTCTGGAACTCTGCGTTAAAGAGTAATAAGCAGTGACCAAAATTCTGCCAATTCCGTGGGCGAAATGAAACATTCCGCCCACACCTAGTTTCCAACTCATGATATCTACCACTGTGTGACATCTGCTTCTTGCCGGGGGACTGTTTGAGCAGAACCAATATCATGTGACACTTGGGACCTTGTGTGTTGGCAGGTCTGGAGATGTTTTCTCTAGGCTCCTTAAAGCTGCAGCCGTACTTTGCAACACTGTTAGTTTGCTGGAGAGATCACACAGACTTAAACTAACAAACGTGGAGTTGTGAACTTCAAAACCTTACAGAATGCAGCACTGCTTTTTCCTCTCCTCTACTGTAAATGAATATTATCTTTTTCTGACATACTTACTGTTATCAGAATGGGTTTGAAAGATTAATGTCTTAAATCGCCTTAACAAAAGAGAATTCATCACGAAATGGGAATGCTGATCCACACACTGTTCCTTCTCAGCAGTGATATAAGTGTGCTATGCTCTATAATTGCCATATCGCTTTTAGAAACTCTAACATTCATAGTTAGATTTGTGGATATTGTGGTGCTATTTACAATAGACAGACTCTGTTATCTCTCATCTCTTGCCAGAAATGACTTGCTCTAACCAGCAGCTCCCCTTTTCTACCCACAAGCTCCCCCTATACTCCAAGGCTCCTGCTGTACCCTCAGATCACACAAGGTCTATCATTCTACCCACTAGCCTCCAATTTTCATCAACTTGATTAACATGTTTTATCCATAGTCTCCCTGCTCTACTTGCATTATCTCCATGGTTGGTCCATGTTCGGTCCACAAGTCTCCAATATCGACCCACACATCTACCTGCTCAACCCACAAGTCTCCCTGATCTACCCCCAAGTCTCTTTGATAGACCAGTCACTCTCACTGGTTTATCCACAAATCTGAGTGATCAGCCCACGAGTCTGCCTTGCTCTATTCAGAAGTATTTGAATCTCAACCTGTAAGCCTCTGCTGCTCTTTCCACAAGTCTCCGCAACCTCTCCACAAGTCGGTCCCATCCAGATGTATGGTCCTCTCTTGCCACCAGTTTCTTACTACCTCTGCAGACTTTAGGCTCACGTCTCATCCACTTCATCTGTAGGTCTCCACTGCTCTGCTGAAGAATCTCTCTCGTTTCACCCACAAGGTCTACAGTCCTCCATAGGTTGGCCTCTTCACCCCCACCCCTGCGCAAGTCTCTAGTCTTCACTTTTCAGTTCTCCTGTAATTTAAACCATGTATCTCAGAGTCCACCTGAAAACCTACAATTCTGCTTCTTGGGTTATTTTGTTTCAGAGAAAGAAGGGAAAAGGCAGTTGTAAGGCTGGGGCTTTCAGTCCATTATTTAAGATTAAAATGAATGAATTCAGGTGCAGCACTGAGTTAATTTGCTAGAAACAAGAAAGAGATTCCCTAACGTTGATGTTCTGATGTTGTATATTAGGGACCAGGTAGTCATTTCACACTCCACCTCTATGGACGACCACACATTTGACCCATGCTATGGGCAACCAGCCAACCTCTTCACATACCCCTTCAATGGACGACCAGCTAGCCTCTTCACATACCCCAGCTATTGCCGACCAGCCAGCCTCTTTACTTAACCCTGCTATGTACGACTAGCCAGCGTCTTCACACACCCATGCTTCGGATGACCAGCCACCCTCTTCACATACCTGTGCTATGGTTGACCAGCCTGCCTCTTTACCTACCCCTGCTACAGACGACCAGCCAGCCTCTTCACATACCCCTGCTATGGATGACCAGCCTGCTTCATCACCGAACTCTCCTAGACGACCAGCCAGCGTCTTCACACGCTGCTGCTATGGATGGCCAGCCATGCTCTTCACATACCCCTGCTATGGATGACCAGCCTTCCTCTTCACCCACCCCTACTATAGACGATCAGCCAGCATCTTCACACGCCCCTGCTATGGACTGCCAGCCAGCGTCTACACACATCCCTTCAATGGATGACCAACCAGCTTCTTCACACACCCCTGCTATGGATGGCCAGCTAGCATCTTCACATACCCCTGCTATGGATAACCAGCCAGCGTCCTCACACACCCCTGCTATGGACGACCAGCCAGCCTTTTCCCACATCCCTGCTACATGCCACCGCCCTGTCTTTTCACACCCTCCACTGTGGACCACAACTCAGCCTCTTCACACACACCTGCTATGATGGCCATCCACCTTCTTCACATAGCCTTACTCTGGACACCCAACCAGCCTCTTCACATGTTACTAGTTTGGCTATTCAGCCCGCCGCTTTACTAACTCCGGATATGTGGGCAATCCAGCCTCTTCACATACCCCTGTTATGGACAACAAGACGAGCCTCTTCACATACCCCTGCTCTAGACGAGCAGCCAGTCTCTTCCAGTGGTGCTCAAACACCTTTTATAGTTGGGGTGCTGGCAATATCGTGACCTCACTAAAGGCGTTCATTCCAAGAATTAAGGCTGTATTGTTCCTTCATACTCAGCATGCCCTAATATATTTACTTACTGGTATAGTCGTTGAGTGTGCCTGTTGTACCTGCTCTCTGGTCCTCTCAGTGTATCCTGGTGTACCCTGCTCATTTATATATTGTGCAAACTCTTGTGTACTATTGTTTGGCACAGCGTGCCCTATTGTATCTGACTTCGTGCCATACTCCTTCTGCTGCACTATTATCTGCTCATTTTCACACCCCCTTTTGTACCCTAGAGCTTGGCATGCTCTGTCAATGAACAACAAGATTATTGTGCGGCAGCCACAGCGAGAAGGAAGGAAGCTATGCACATCTATTATTTAACAGACACTGACACATACGGACCCACTATATATTCATCTTTAATGACTTCCTTTAAACTAGAACCCTCAAACAGAAACCTACCTCATCCATCGTTAATCCACAAAAGAATGCAACAATTTGTGCACTTTTTCTTCTTTATATGAACCGACTTCTCAGCTCATTCCAAAAAAAATAACCAAGATGTATAAACATCAAAGAGAGAGTGTCATTTTGAACCCGTTCTTCCACTCTAATTTGCTGCTTAAAGTTCATAAAAGACCAAAATATTGTGTGTCCTTTTACACCTGACATAGGCAGTCACTGGCGAACTTTGTTAGTGCACCTGTTGTACTCTACTCATGGCATAATCTGGCAGAGATCTATTTACTGGCAACTCCACCACTGTGATCTGTAGTTTACTCGAAGGCAAGCTCCATCAGTGAGCCCTGGTATTGACATACTTTGTCACTGTGTCCTATTACACCCTTCTCAGACACTGGCAAACTTCATTCGTGTGCCCTATTTCATTCTTTTCTTTGGCCTGCCGTGGCAGAGACCCCATTAGATTCTATTCATTGACATATTCCCTCTGTGGGTCCATCTGTAGTTGCTCATTGGCTTACTCCACCAGTGTACCCTATTGTTATCTGCTCATTACATACGCTGTCACTGTTCACTTTTGTTGCATGTGTCATTGACCCATTCAAAGTAACCTAATGAATTTAGCACATGAACATATTTCATCAGCATGCCTTATTGTTATCTACTTGTTGACACAGTCCATTAGTGTGTCCTGTTTTTAGGTTGAGCCTACTAGACAATAGAGGCATATTGTGGCTTACCAAGAGCATAGAGGGGCTAAGAACCTGCCCATTGCTTACCTTTGGCTCAGTTTCCTGTCACTCATTTGCCTACTTCTTATTCGTGTCCCAGTGTATCAATCTTGTTTGTCCCTCCCATGGAGCATTGCCTCCTCATCATTGCTTTGGCAGGCATCTCTGCTTCCACTGCTTGCTTTTCAAGCACTACTTTGTTCTTTTGTGTTAAGCACACCATGAGAGTACATGTGTATACGAGCTGTCTCCCTCATGCACTTCTCTCCCCCAGTGCTCATGTTGCTCTCTGTCGCCCGAGTGCTTCTCCCCATTCTCCTCCCTTTTGTGCTCCCTCGATTGCTTCTCCCCATGTCCTCCATGCTCCTTTTCTCTTCTAGCTGTTTCTTCCCCCCCACCCATGTCTTCAATGTTGCTTTCCATTGCTTTCACCATCCACCTGCCCCCCTTGTTGCTTACACCTCCCTCCCACCATATCGCTCTTCCTCCCGATGTAGCTGCTAGGGTGACCAACCGCCCGTAAATTTCACAGACCGTCCATTATTTTAGTATGATGTTCGTAAAGCGTCCGTAATTTGGAGTCCCCAAATTACGCACGCCTTACAGACATCATACTAAAATCAAATTGGGGAATTTCAGGAAGGTATGCTGTTCTCCTGCAAGAGGCCCCATGAGTTTAAAAGTTTTCACTCGGGGCCTCTCGCACTTATCTTTTAAACTGTAGACAGGCGGCCTGCAGCAGCCCCTCTTGAACTTCGCACAGACTGTGGACTGGCCCATTGTCATTCTGAGACTGCAGCTGATTATCACATATAGAATGACAATGAGCCCTATTGTAGTGACAGCATGTGGTGTGCCTTCTCCTGCATCAGACTAGGGCAAGGCATTCTGCTTTTGTCTTGGCGCCATGCTGGAGAAAATAAAAATAAAATAACTGTCGGAGGGAGAGCATTCATTTGTGCAAAACCTCCATCTACAGGTCATTTACCACATTGTCAAGGTGGATATTTGTGAAGGGTAGACGTGATAACCACTTTTAAAATAGTATTCAGTTCAGTTTCTGATGTCCCTGAAAATATTATCCCTTAATAAATATAAGGTGCACGGTAAAAGAATTCTGAGTAAAACTGAATACAATAGGCTATTCAGTGAAGTGCTTCTTAATGTCATGGGACTGGAACAGCGTTTTCACTGTACATTTAAAAGATATATTTTCACATACAAATAAAAAAATACTATTTAATGTTTATTGTTACATTAGCACAAATCTTGATTGCAGAAAGGGCCTGATGTCGCATTGCAAAGCTGCGCGCATACTGAAAAACTGTGAAGTGCACGATTGTCTCAACCTTATATAAACTTATTTTGACTTGTACTTATTTTGGTTGTCTATTTACTTATATACTATTGTACGACCTCCTCTGATATGTCTGTAAAACGTATGTTTTGTCTCAAATTTTTGTCCTGAATTTTGACCTTCTGTCCTGAATTTTAACCCTTTGTCCCGAATTTTTACACTGACCGTCCTGAATTTGTACCCATGCCAGTTGGTCACCCTAGTTGCTGCTGTCTTCCCTCGTCGTCACCCGTGTTCTTCCTCCCCCCAATCCTCCCCACCCCGTGCCTCGCTTTAAAAAAAAAAAAAGGGCTATTGCACATTTCATTTTCTTTTTTGTTACTAATCCAATTCGGATCATTAATTACAATGTAAAAAAAAGCACCCACGTCAAAGGCTTTAAAAACAAGCATTGGCATTGCCAATAGGTCTCGCCTTTGGGACCTTATAAGTGTTTAGCCATG
The DNA here is from genome assembly GCA_963921515.1 of Calotriton arnoldi. Lineage (NCBI taxonomy): Eukaryota > Metazoa > Chordata > Amphibia > Caudata > Salamandridae > Calotriton > Calotriton arnoldi. Next base: position 3,852,149 of record CAWUFW010000548.1, read on the forward strand.
CAACAGTTGATGTTGTTGCACCAACGATATTGTACTGCATAACTAAATACTTATAAGGTCCCAAAGGCGAGACCTATTGGCTATGCCAATGCTTGTTTAATGAAGGCTTTACAGCGAAAAGCTTTAACAATGAAACCGGCACCACGATGTTGTTATTGATACACCCGTCTTTACTCTGAATCGTTCACTACTATAAAAGGCATCACAACCCATGTCACTAAAACAAAATTCATTGTTGTAGTTGATAACGCTAGTCTTCACCATGAAAATTCTGCATGGCTGCACTTTCTGAGTGTAGAAGCACTATAAGGCTATGCTTGAATCTAGCAGACAGTGTACGCCATCAGAAGTCTGTTTATATTTCATGCCGGATATCTTATAAAACATATATTTTATAATACCGATTTTGAGATGCTTAGTTAATTCAGGGCATTGCTTTGCATTTTGGTACTCGTAGTCCGATGTACCGCATGACACGTACCAGAAAGCAAAGAAGAAGCCTATTTTGAATAGGCCCAGAGGAACTGTAAATTATACTGACGCAATTTCATACATTTTGTGCTCCACTTGTAATACATTCGTGGCATGATTTTTTTGTATAGCCGGAAAAGTTGATGCAAGGTTGGTGTATTCTTAGCCAGTAGGTGAGCTCAAACGTTTTTACGTTGTTTTGGGGTTTACCACAAGGCTGAGGGAGCCTGCTCTGCTGGCAGTAGTATTAAAAACCGAGAACCTGCTTGTTCCGACTTGGCCACGGGATGCTTGTGAAAGCGCAAAAATAACTTTGTTCTCCGGTTAATGTCAACACCTTCAAACTTGCTTTGCAAGTAATCGTTAGGCTGGCAAGGTAAGGTTCCTCTCCGGTACTTGACAACTAAGCCAGCGATGCACACACTGTCATGCCCATAGAATAAAACGGAGCCCGTGACATAAACTGTCGGCTGGAAGTCTTATGACTATTTTTGTACAACCCAAGCATTTTGCCACCAGTTCTTGCTCATGCTTAACATCTTTGTAAACAAAGCGCAGCAAGAGTTTTTGCATCAAACTGCTGGGTTAAAAAACTAGGCCAAGTGAAAATCGAAATATCAATTGAATACGAAGGTCTTATTGTGACGCAGCAATTTGTTTATATAGTTGGCTACGCTGATGTAATGTTTTCATTCTGTGAGAAATTGCATAGAGAGATCTTGTATGAATATAGTGGGATATGTAGAGTGTCAATAAATGCCGTCTGGCAAAATTAACGGTTATTTGCATTTTCATGAAATTCTGGAATGCAGCTGGTCGGTGTGGTATTTCCTTCCTCCTAACTTCCTGACAAGTCCCTAGTACAGCCTAGCGATATGTCGGCTGTAGCACCCAGCACCACATATCAGCATCTACATTCTGTGCTGTCTAGAAGGGTCCCATGGCCTTCAGCAGTCTCCCGGGGCGGATGAGAGGAATAGAGAATTACCAACAACTGTCTGAAAATCACGCAGTTTGAAATCTACTGTAGAGCAGCTCGTGCACTGGAACTCAATCGCCACTGGAGCGCCCCGCCCCTCCTTCTAGGACTGAAACGTTGCAAGTACAACAAGAAACATAAAATAGGACACCGGTCCGTGCTCAAACATGAAGCGCGGTGCCCGTGTATATAAAAGTTATGTGCGCAGTGCACTGCGTAGGGCTTCGGATGACACGAGCTCGCAATTCATGAGCGAAGTGCAATGAGCGAAGGATAGGAGAGGAGCAGCTTCTGCCAGGGCTGTGAGTTTCTGCAGCTTTTTGAAATGCGCTTCCTAAAGTCAGCCCTCCCGCCCAAGACATTCTGCCCAGAATCGGATTTCACACCATCACAATCTTGGACCCTCCCCATGCAGCCTGCACTACGACAAAGAGAGTTTACTGAAGTGCGGCCGCTACCGCCGAAGGGCTTTCTTTTCACAGTAAAGCAACCCATGGTTGTGAGTGAGCGCTGTTTGTGTGCCCCACAGTCACGCAGACTGGATATCTGTGTACACAACACATGCAGAGTGTGACGCTGCAGTTTCAAACCAAGTCCTTCACGGTCTTACAGCTTATATAAACAGCAAAATGAACAAGCATTGGCCCCGCGGCCGTGAAAGTGAAAGCGATCGCGCTAAGAAGCAGCAGCTGTTTTCAAGCACACTCGTGCTTGTGGCACCATCCACCTTGCGGGAGCGAGCAACAGCCAATTAGCATGCGCGCCGCTGCTCGCTCCCGCAAGGTGGATGCCGCCACAAGCACGAGCAGAGCGACGGCTAAAAGCCCTCCTATGCAGTGCATGCGCGCTGCGTAGGCGAGACCTAAAAAACAACTTTAGACACGTTGCACAGCATCAGGGATGTGCCTAAGAACCAGTGGCAAACCCGAAGGCCACAAAGCGTGAACTATTGGCTTCGACGGTGCTTGTTATCTTTACTTTGGCATCCTGTAGCTGCATGACCTATTGTACCCGTTTCCCTGACATTCTTGTGTAATGTATCCTGATGTGCCAGCTAACTAGCACTCAGTCAGTGTGCACAATTGTACCTAGCTTGTTGGCATCGTCGTCAGAATGCCCTGTGGTACTCTTTTTGTGGCCCTACTGTACCCGTGTGTGTGTCAGCGTCCAGCAGGAAGATAGAAAAGGAAAGATTAGAAGAAAGGTATTTGAGACAGAATCGAGAGATAAAGAGAAATAGGAAGTGAGGGAGAAAGTAAGAGAGGAAGAGTAGTAAAGTGTGAGGCAAAGAAAGAGAGAGAAATAGGAAGTGAGAGAGAAAGGAAGTGAAGTGGCAGGCAAAGAGAGAACGAGTGTGTGAAAGACAGTGGGAGACAAAAAGAGGGACAAAAAAGAGAGACAAAGTGCGAGAGAGAAAAAGGGTACAAAAGAGAAAGGGAGAGTTGGAATCCAGCGAAATCGACAATCGTATAGAGGGGAGAGAGTGACCAAGAGCAAATTACGTTTCCAGTAACTACCTATTCGACCTATTTTTCTCATTAACCGCTGGGGTTGAGGGATTTCCTTTCTCAGTACAGTCTCCCGTCTCTCTGCTTTGCTCTCTTAAGTGTGTATTTCACACCTCCTCACTCAGTGTCTTGTGCCCCTCATGAGGTTCTTGTCTGTGATTCAACATGGGCCCTACAGGCGGTATTTGCTTCCTCTGGGGTTCTTTGAAGTCTTGTGTGTATTCATTGTTAGAGGATCTGTTTGTGTTTCCAAAAGGCTTATGTTTACAGTATTTAATTTTGGTGTCCTCAGAACCATCTTCACCTCGTACCAACTGGAGGAGCTGGAGAAGGCCTTCAACGATGCGCATTACCCTGATGTGTACGCTAGGGAGATGCTGGCCATGAAAACTGAGCTTCCAGAGGACAGGATACAGGTAGGAGGCCATTAATTATCCCACCTTTACCACCATTGCCGTTATTTCTGTCACCTTTCTCATCATCTCTTATCATCACCACAGCTGTTGTTGTCCCATTCATGTGCAACATGTTCACCCATACAGCAACGATGATGATTGTTAGCGTCCTCAATGTCACCTCTACAACGACTTTCACTGTTACCATCCTCACAGTCACTGCAACCGCCATGGATCTCAACGTCCTCACCTTCATAGTCACCACAATCACCATGGGCCTCACCATACTCTTCATGACAGCCACCGACACAATAACCATTGTGGTCACCGTCCTCACTATCGCAGCACATCAACCAGCGGTCACACTGTCCTCATCACCAACACAACAACCATGAGTGTCACCATCCTCCATTTTGCTGCTGCATTGAATAATACTGTAACCATTTTCACAGTCACCTTAACAGCCATGGGTCTCAGCATCCTCACCTTTATAGTCTTCACAATCACCATGGGCGTCACCGTATTCTCCATTGCAGCCACCAATACGGCAACCATTGTGGTAACTTTCCTCATGATCCCAGCACATCAACCATCCGTCACACTGTCCTCATCATCGTCGTCACCTGCACAGCAACCATAACTGCCACTGTCCTCAATGTCACCACTACAATAACTATTGCTGTCACCATCCTCACCATCACACATACCACAACAACCATGGGTCTGACTGCCCTCATCATTAGAATACCCACCACAATACCCATGCTGTCTCCGTCCTCACCTTTAAGTCACCAACACATTATGCATGGCAGCCACCATCCTCACCATCACTGTTACCACATTAACCATTACTCTTGTGGTCCCCAACATCATAGTCCCTGATTAAACAACCATTAGGGTAACCATCTTCACTATGACCACCACAGTCCTGGATCTCACCGTGCTCGCCATCAAAGGCATCTACAGAAAAGTCATGTTGTCACCATTCTCACTGTCATAGCAACCACTGCAACCATGGGTTACATCATTATCATAGATACCAAAACAACGGCCATGTTGTCACCATCCTCCCCGTCACAGTCATCAACACAACAGCCATGGCAGCCACCATCCTCACTATTTCAGTCGCCACAACAACCTTACCATCTTCACGGCCACCAAAACAACAGGCATGCTTTCACAGTCTTCACCACCTCAACCACCACAACAAACTTGGGTCTTCACCTTCATAGTCTTCAAAACAACCACTGTGGTCATAGTCCTCACTATCATTGTTACCACAACAACTGTGAGTCTCACCATTCTCACCATCACAGTCACAACTACAACAAAAAAGGCTGGCACGGTCATAGTCACACCAGCACTTAGAGCCATCATAGTCACTACTTTCTCTTTCTCCACCCCACTCACCACCATAGAAGGCAATCACCACGACCACCTTCTTCATCACCACTTCTCTGGTCACAATGCAGACTGTAGAATCCTGAGATGGGCTGGTATGATGGACATACTGGCCAGAAAAATGCTCTTGGGGCTATAAGGAGAAAAATGAGTGTAGGCCAGGATGCTGCGTGCATCCCCTCTCTCACTAACACAGGAACAAATTCAAAGTTATTTGTGGTTTAAGTTCTCAACTTATTACAAAATGTAATAAATATAATGTTTGTTGGACAGGAGAATGGAGTTATTGTTGACTTGTCCACCATCTCAAAGCTCATAGTATGACTGTACACTCTTACTGTCAGCGATTCGCAACATTAATTGCGCTACAGCATTATCAGCCAGCCACTGCCTCGAACACGCCTGGCTGTGGGAACGTGTGCAATGGTGAACCCACCACCTCAGAACAAACTCTTAGCATTTCCCACTTCTTCAGACCTGCAGATCAGCGATTTTCTCCCCAAGGGTGTACACCACTCTCCCGGTCCACGACTGGGGAAAACTTAGCATTTTAATCTGTTGCAATTATGGCATAATCATTGCTTAGTTAGCGAAAAAAGTACCAGGGCCCAAACATTTTCTGTACCAGCTGCTTCCCACTGCTGGCACTACCTGCAACCGCTGATGCCGCCCCTATAGTTCTGTTCCTTTCTTTAGCATAGGTTCCATCTCAAATCTATTGCTGCACAGACCCCACGGAATCAGTTGTCCATTCTTGCAGTACATACTATGCCTGGATAATATGAGGGTTCTTCTAAGGGTGGAGTGGGCAGGGCAGGCAGTGGCTGCTTTCTCTGCACCACGTCTCCCACCTAAGTTTGGGGGTTGAAAAGTCTACAGTTACAACAGTTCGAGGCAGTTGGGGACCCGAATTACAGGCGATCCTGCTATGAATGACTAATGTTTGAAGTGCATACACTCCCACCAGTTGGGAAAATACCTTTTTTTTTTAAAACAAAAAAGTGAGTTCTGGGCAGCCGAGTGTGTGGTGAATCGGCGGACGGAACTGCAAGCTCGACATGGAAGGAGTGTGGGGTATTTTGGACACTCTTCCTGCTGACAAGGGAAAGGAAAGGCGGTAAGAGCAGAAGACACCCTACAGAGGTCACAGGAAGTAATCTGCCGCTGGCTTCTCGGAGAGAATACCTCTGGTCTGGATGTTGAACTTGTTCTGGAGGTTGAACTTGTTCTGGAGGTGTTCCTCCACGTCTAGAATGGCTGCCACATTACCACATCTGTAGCAGTGTGCCACCCACAGTCAGCACAGTCTCATTGAAATGGCAACTGGTGCGCTTAGCAGTTCATGTCTATGTCGTTGACAGCATTGAACTGTGCCACTGTGTCACTGCCAAAATGGTAGCCAGCTGGAGTCTGGATGGATGGGAACAGTCCATCATGCACTCTTTCCGTCGATGAACAGGCTAAGTTTTCAAAGATCTTGGTGCCGTGCCACCACACTGCGACTGAGCCATACTTGTGCAGCATTCATCATTAAAGCCGTAGAACTATGTAATCAGTCGTCTCTTATGGTTCCTCCGAACAGTGGCGGCTCCTCCGCTAAGGCGAAGAAGCATCGCCCCACTGCCTCGGAGCAGCAAATGAAAGGAAAAAAATAAAATGATAACTAATGTTGTTATCATTTTATTTTGTCCTCCTGCTGTGGCAGCTTGCGTGAGGGGGCGGGGCTGAAGAGCAGGGGAGGAGGGTACAACCTTCCTAAGTGTGCAATAACTGTTTGGTCGGCCCTCTCGGGCCACCCAAAACAGTCATGCGCACTTTCCCACTTCTCCATGCAGGCTGCATTATAGCCTGCATGGAGAACAAGCCCACCCCTACAGCCCCTGGCTGAGCACCGTGTCACGGCGCTCAGACCAATCACAAGCTGCATTGCAGCGTTGTGATTTGCTATGGGGAGCGTGGGAGCCCTGGTGCTTCCTGCTTCCTGTTTCTTACAAGAAGCCAGGAAGAGGACGCAGGAGATTGCGGGGGCAGCTGGCCAGATGGCCGGCCGGGAGGTAAGTGTTTTTTTTAATTGTGATCCCCTCTCCCACCACCCCGCCCCTAATAACTGCTGCTTTCAGGCAGCAGCCACGACTACCTCCGAATGAGGGTCATGCAAAGTAATATCACACCTTCAGTGCAAGCAGCAGAAGGAAGGTCTCCAAGCTATAACATCCAGGATCCATAGTCACCCAGGAAAGGATAGTTTGCTCCTGGAACATCTCCGACAACTCTGAATAACTTCTTGCAATCAGAATTGTCCATGGATATTCCTGCAATTGAGAATCCATTCACTGTACGTTGTTCTCCTCCACCAAAATCCCCCTAGCCTTAGACCACAGACTCTTTACTTTTTCTTGATGAGGTCACAACAACCCAGAGGCTCTATCTGCCTATCCAAATCACTTATATCAACCATTCTCCCTCGTCTTTCCTGAATCTCAGACAGAACCACACTGCTCACCAGCCGAAAACCGGATCAGTTACATGCCCGCCATAGGTCAACTCTAGAGCTCCTATTTGTTTTGGTTGGTTCTAAATCTGAACTGCAGGGCTGGACTGGCCATTTAACGTAACTGACTCTCCCCCAGGGGGCTGGAGCCATCGAGGGCTGATTTTTTAGGGCCCTTAAAAAGCCTCTGCAGTTCCTTGTTTATTGCAGCAGGCACAGCAGGCGTCATAGGAGAAAGAGAGAGGGAAAACGAGAGAGACAGAAAATGTTTGGGTGGAGAGAGATAGAGGGGAAGAAGAGAGTAGGGCAGGTTTGAACATTTTTGCTAGGGCTGCTTTTGGTTTCCAATCCGGGGCTACTGTATCCGTCACACCGATGCCAGACCAGCTAGCCAGTACCATGATACTGAATGGTTCTTTGAGATGCTCGCTGGGAGCTCTGGCCTAGTCCAGACTAACTTGAATCAACCAATGGTGATCAAATCTGTGTCTCTTTCTGTTTGGGGCGTGAAAATGCCTGGGAGAGGTCGTGTGTGTTACTGGAACTACTTCCCATTTGCCATGGTAGCAATGAAAATCTGTAAAATAAAAATGTGTTCATGCCTCTTAATATAAAAATGCTGCTCAGCAGCAGTGATTCTGACCTTGCATAATCAGTGGAGTCATGAATGCAAGCACCTCTGTTAAGTGCCAATGCTCCAAAAGGAGTTCCAGTGCTGAGTCCTGGCAAACACCAGCTCAATGTAAGCACCATTTATGAGCAACATTAAAATCCTGCAAAACCCAATAAGTAACTATCAAGGACTCCCTTCATATCCTGTGACTTAACAAGTTTTGTACTCTTCAGCTGAATTGTTGCAAACTTCACTTTTTTGCTATTCTCTATTTCTGAGTAGAGGTTTACTGCTCAGTGTAGGATTGCATATCTCCACCACATTTAGTGAGGCGATGGAACCTCATACAAATCTATGTATGAAGTTAAAGTTACTGTAAATAACTTTACAACTATACTTTACGTTCCGCTTAGTGGGCAGACATGTCCGCCACATATCCATGGTGTAGATCACGACCATGGAGATGGAGACCTCCTCCACCTAGGTGGAGATCTCCATATGTATAATATAAATGTAAATTCATTTGAAATATTTATTCCTAACCTGGAACTAATAAAATATAATGTTACAACACATTAACTCATCAAAATAAATGTGTATTAAAAAATACCCACCCTCACTAACATTTTTATTTAATAGTCTGTAACTTGGCTAAATGTTATATATATATATTTTTTTTAAACGTTTAATGTATTTTGTAAATTAAGCTTCTCCTTGGGGCGGCCATCTTTGAATAGCCTTGCTGCATCTAGTTGCGATGCACTGTATTTAATATGTTTCTCTGGTTGTCTATATAGTGCAGGTTTTTGTGTGGCAGCTCTCTTCACACCTCTCCTCTGGCCTCCTGCCTTCTTGGAACGTTATAAGCTTAAGCTGATATATTGCACCTTACTTTGACGCGATCTTCCTTAATGAGGGCTGTTGATCTCATATGAAGTTGCAATTTCGCACTACCCTGGTTTGTCATCTCAACTTCTAGCCTTTTGCGGACAGGAGATCTGTTCAGCCGCACCTGGAACACATTTCTCCCCCTAAAATTGGACTACCTCACCTCCCTTACCACCTTTATTTTGCGCGCTATCCGCACCATGGCTCAACCTACTAATAGCTCCTCTAACTTCCTTGTTCAGGTAGGCCTGAATGCTTTTAAGATTGTTTACCCCCCCAACCTCTCGAAGAAAGCGGCAAAGTCCTTCAAGCACAATCTGCTCAAACGATGTCCGGAAATGCTCATCTCTGACACCTACTTTTCCATGTCAAAGGGTATGGTGGTTACTGACCTCATTTTCTACACTACCAGAAGAGCCCAGTGGAGAAGAGCTGTAACGTCTTCGCTTCGTTCCAAACCGCTGAGCAAAACCCCCCACGGTTTCCGTATAACCATACTTCCCTCTGCTGTCGTGAATGCTGATCTGACCATCTCCCTATACAGTAATGGTTACATCCTCATTCAAGCCTCCGATCTGAATCTCAAGAGCTTTGACAGAATATTTATGGGCATTAAAAATACACCGTCTAAAAAACCTCATTCACGTATTACTCGTAGTAGCAGTATATCTTGGTTGTCCGCTTTTGTTTCTTACGTGAAAAGGATCATTATTGGGTCTTATCTGTACTTTCCTCCACCAGGAGGAAGACCAACTGGTTATTCGCAGTAGTGATCAGGGATGGTGATCAGGAGTAGTAAGGGTGAAAGTTGGGTGAACTTAAAATTGCCTCCTAGCCACTGGTTCAAATTTATTTAGTCAGGGGTGGGGCAAGATTAAAAAGAATTGCGGTTCGTGAATAGAAGGGCTACTGATCTATTGCACCTGTGTCAAAAAATGGGTGGTCGAGCGTTCGACATGTTTCAGCCCTATGGGTGCCCAGTCGGGTCAGAGAGCTTTCTTCAGGTCAAGTCACTATTGCGTGTCCTGCGTAGGTAAGTAATTGCACTTACCCTTTCTTCTTAGGGCGTCAAGAAGTGCGATGTATTATTATGGGTCAGTTGTACCTATAACTCTTAATTAAGGGCTCGGTGGCTCCCTCGGAGGGCGTACGGAGCGAGCGTACTTCTACAGTGAGAAGTCTTGCTTGCTGCTTGTGTCATCTCAGTCTGACGTGCTCCGGACCCATAACAATACAGCGCACTTCTTGATGCACAGATTTGCTCACCATTTTTTGACACAGGTGCTATAGATCAGTAGCCCTTCTATTCAAGCACCGCAATTCTTTTTAATCTTGCCCCACCCCTGACTAAATAAATTTGAACCAGTGGCTAGGAGGCAATTTTAAGTTCATTCTGCATCATGTGTCCTTACCCGTAACTGAGTCCGCCCCCACCCCGGGCTCTTCCCCAGCTCTAGTGACCTCATCAGTGACAGACTCTGCCCCAGCACCACTTTCCTGACGTAAAATATTTTATCCCAGCCCCAATAGTCTGATGAGTGATGGGCTCTTCAACAGCTCCAATGTCCTCATAAGTGACAGACTCTTGGCAGTCAAGCAGCAGGTTTGGCACAGTTTGGTGGCTTTGTCATTGCAGGTTTCAGTTCGAGGGTTAATTGGACTTCAATGAATTTTATGAAGGTGGCTCATCCTCTCACAGGTGTGAGTTCTCAGGCCCAAGCCTGTCTCTTTGGCCTCAGAGAAAGCATGCAGTCGGTGCACCATCACTAGACATGGCCCCGGTGAGGTTCTGAGGAGGAGTTCACAGAGCAGCCGGCGGGAGGCGGGAGTCGGGAGCAGGGAGCTTGAGCTGGAGCTGGAAACTGGGAGGATTTTGGCAAAGATACCGTCTGGTGTATTGAGCCTAAACTCGTGGGAATCGAGCACTTACAGGCGGAGATCCAACCGAGCGAGCGAGTTTTCGAGGTCGGAGGTCTACGGAGTGGAGGAGGAGGGGCGCATGACTGTAGCGGCTGCAGAGATGGAGCTGTGAGAGCACTGGAGGTGCGTCCTGCTCACATCCAGCATACTCGATACTGGCGTTTGAGCGGGCCGAGTGATCGGAATTGGTCTGGCCCGGAGCGGGAGGTGTACAGACCCTGCTGTGGGGTGAATAGGCACTAGAGGCGGGGCGCAATTGGCTGAGGCGCCGATGACCGGAGACCAGCGGGGCGGATTGACTCACCTGACGGAGTTCGCGCACAACATCGAAGCAGAGGCAGTGGGACAACGGTGGCGCCGGTCCGCTCTATTAGCCCAACGGGGCACTGAGTAAAGGCACCACTGAACTGAGGTCACGCACCAAAGCCCTCAAGTAAGGATTGCGGATGGGGAGAGCGGCGATCGGAGGCCTCCTGTCGACTAATTTCCCCAACTGTGGCTGCTGGCTGTAGCGATTCCCCCGATAGGCCAGGGTGCATTGTGTGGGACTGTGGAGGCCGCGGGCACTGGGCTGATGTAGTTTGCCCCGGGGGAGAAATAGCAGAGTGAGTGCCCGTTAGGGGCCGGAAGAGGCTGGGCAGGGTCACCCCCCTTGGCTGCTGCATTGCAAACTGTATTGCAACTTTGAAGTTGCCAGTGGGTAAGATTTATGTCAATTCTATTTTGCCCAGTTTCATTGCCACAGTATTTATTGATCTCCCTTGAGACTTCATTGACATTTGTAAACCCCCGTATTCTGAATTAGGGATTAAGAACTGTGGAGTCTAAAGGAGTCCTAAGGAATTGTGGACTGTATTACTACCTACATTAAATAGATATTGGGCGGGTCACATCAAGGTGGGGGTGATCCAGGGCGGCTAGTATCACGTCTTAGTTCTGTGACCCCTTACATAGCAGGATATAGCCCAAGGTGATGAAACAAGTGTATTTGGGACTGTGAATTAATTGTTTGGAAAGATTGTAATAACAGTCGCTCCGAAGCTATATCTTTGTAGTATTGCTTAGCTTTCCACGTTTATTTTTATTAATTTTCTACGTACTGTTGACCTATAGTTGTTTATATAGATAATGAGTACGAACAAACGTAAAGGTGCAGCAGGCACCTTAGATGCCTTTTTAACCAGAGCAGAATCTCTGCTGACACATGAGATCCAAATGACAGAAAGGCGATTGTCACTCGATCCAACACAATTCCCGACGTATAAAGACGCAAATATGCCATTAACATCTAGAATAATAGTCCAAAGTGGACCCGAAACATCCGTCCCGTCAAACTCGATTATTACATCCCCAAATCTAGCACTAGATGATAACAGCCCAAGTATAGGAACTAGGTCCCGAGCACTACAACAAATACAAAAAGCCAAAGGGAAAGCCCCTAGAACAAGGCAAAAGCAGGCTAGGGGGGGATTAGAATCCAAGAAAAAAAGGGGTTCAAGGTCCAACGCTCAGACAAACCATCGAGTAGAGGAACAAACTGTAGTATTGACAAAAACTTCTAATACACAGACGGTAGCAGATGTTGCTCCTAGCCCTGAGATAGTAAAAAGAAAGCCCTGAGGCTCTTGAGCGTGTAATTAGTGTGATACTGGAAACAGCTTTTAGATCTATGTTGACACAGATAAATGGCCTAATAGACAAAAAATTTGAGTCATTAAACCAAAAGATTGAACAGTTGAACACTACAGTAGGTAATTTGAATGATAAAATAGATAGCAATAATCTTGGTACTATAGAAAGGGAGGGCGATTCAAAGTATTTAGAGGAATCTGGGCCCCCGAGTTTTGTTGGTAGGACAAAGGATACTTCAGTGGCTAAACCAATGATCCAAAGAGACAGCAGAGAAAGAGGCATACGGGAAAAAGCGCAGAATAGGGATGATATAATGATGGGAATACACGCTTTGGATGATAGACATGAAACCCCAAATCTACCTGAAAAAAGATTAGGTCCTGACATAGTAAAAAGTTCACAAGATACAATTTTGAATCCCAGTTTCGATATTTTAGGCTTACCGCCTGCCTCATGTCCTTATGTATTAATTTTAGCAGAGGTCCCAGCACTAAAAAATGGACAGAGTGAATCCTGGACGACTCTGCGAAATAAGACAGTTGATTGGCTGACAAAATATAAAAACTTTAAACCACGATATACCAACGAAATCTTGATGGTTCGCAGAGTAGGGTGGGTTGGGGAGTCCTCTAAGAACTTAGACGGCGATTGCATTATAGTTAATTTTCGTCACCCGCAGATGGTTCGATCTCTATTAAATATCAGAGAGGAAACCTTCACCCAAAACACTTGTATTTGTGCTCTCCCATTGGGGTATTTTTACAAACCACATCCCGGCCCATCAAACGATGACTATGCTCCAATATTATTTCCGAATAGGTTCCAGGCACTATCCGCTTTGGATGGTGTGGACTGACAATCAACTTCTACAGTTGGTGAAATACTCCTTCCGGTAAATAATGAGACAAATAGCAGTATGGAACAAATGCGCCACCGAAACATACATCATCTAGAGGAGACCCAGGGGAGATAGCCTCACATAGGGCATGTAAGGCACATACAACTATTGGGACGGAGGAGCAGCAATGGTCATTATTCATGCCCATAAATGCTTCTTCTGTAACAGTGAACAGTTCTCACAGGCCAAATATAATAAACTCAGGAGTAAACATTCAGAAAGCTATACGACTTACATCTTGGAATATAGCAGGACTAAATAGGAACCTTAGAGACACGGAATGGGTGGAATATACAGAGCAAAGTGATATTCTTCTCTTACAAGAGACTTGGGCTCTAGAAACTCCCCATAGGGTAGGGTTTAAGACTTTTAGTGTAAACGCTATTCCATCATTGAGAGGTAGGCCTTCAGGGGGACTCGTCATATGGATTAGAATAACCCTCAAAATAGAATCAACTGCACTGTGTATACCATCCGAGGATTTGGTTGGTGTAAAAATTAAAACACAGGACAAGGAACTAATATATTTAATCAATATCTATAATAGGCCAAGCCCAACAACGAAGGAATCCTCAACAATAAATCAACTTGATTCATTTTTTAATCTAATAGAGGCTGATGCAATGGTAATCATTGGGGGCGATTTTAATTGTAAGTTTGAACCGGTGGTGGGGTTCGACAATCTCTTTGAAGACGAAGATACAATGAATAACATTCCTGCTCTAGAAAGTAGTCCGACAGTGTCCTGTACTACAGCAGTCGCACAGATTACGAAACTAACAACAGGGCAAGGGTTTAGAGCTTGTAATGGCCGGTTACCATCAGATAAACCAAACACTCCAACCTTCTGTAGAGGCAGTTATAGGAGTAGTATCGATTATATATTGATATCCGTCGAGTTTTGGCCTAATGTATCAGATCTGAAAATAGATGATAGAACCGATAGCGATCATCGTCCCCTGCACTTGTCATTGTTACCTGATCTCTTCCTTGGTAAAATTTTGGATAACGAAGAGACTAGTATTTTTATTGATGCTAATATAGTTAGTAACAACCGCCGTGCTATAAAATGGCCGTACATATTAGGAAATGCTGAATCCATGACACAGATTTATAACATATTTGCCGACACTGTCCAACTTCACCTAGATTCACCAGGAGTGGAATTCTCAATAATGGATGCACATCAAGCTTTGCAGGATGCACTGGCACCAGTATTGAGTAGATTACCAGGGGAACACAGTGGAATAGGTGTAAAAATTGGAGCGAACCCATGGTATAATAGGGAGTGTCGTAAGGTAAAGGCTGACCTTATACTGTCAATAAAAGAGAACAATGTAACAGTTATAAGGGAGAAAAGAATTAAATATAAGAAAACCCTTGCACATGCAAAAAAAACTGTGGTTTGATAATACTTGGACAGATCTAATTGAAGCGGCCAAACTTAAAGATCAAGTAGGCTTCTGGCGCTTAATAGCAAAAGGCAGAAAGACAGGTGGGGATGATAAGGACCTTTTCCTTGACGCAAAAACTTGGGAGGACCACTTTTCTAAACTTTATGCAGATGCCCAAGTGTCAGAGACACCTTGTACCGCACTAGTGGCGTCTAACTCTACTATTAATAATCTCCATTTTAGCCTGGAGGAAACATTACTGGCAATAAACTCAGTTAAACCAGGGAAAGCCCCTGGCCCCGATAAAATACCGGGAGATTTATTAAAGCACAACAGTAGTGTTTGGGGCCCTTATATTAACCATTTATGTAATGCAATTGCTGCAGGCTCACCAATACCTGAAACATGGAAAGGGGCGGAAATTGTTACAATTTTTAAAAAAGGTAATCGTGATGATCCTGCAAATTACCGACCAATTAGTTTAATTGATATTTTACAAAAAATCTACTCTAGGCATATTTTAATGAGATTAAACAATTGGCTAGATGAGAATAATGTGATCTCAAAATTTCAGGCGGGGTTTAGAATAAAAACTAGCACAATCGATCAGGTTTTTAAATTTTTATGTTTATGCTGGAAATATATAAAAATAAAAAAGGGCCATTTGTATATTGCTTTTGTAGACCTAAAGGCTGCTTTTGACCTTGTACCCCGGAATTTACTTTGGGAATCATTGAAACATCAAGGCGTCCCTGTTGAATTACTTACGCAAATAATAAGATTGCACGAAAACAATTTTGCAAAAGTAAGATGGGGCCCGAGGGGTGAATTAACTGAGGCAATTCCGGTAAGAAGGGGTGTACGTCAGGGGTGTGTACTGGCACCCACCCTATTCTCAATCTATGTTAATGATATTCCGAGTTATTTATTGGGGTGTACACATGACTCGCCCAAGCTGGGTGGGGATTTGATGCCAGCTCTCTTATTTGCTGATGACACCATATTGATATCGCAAACCCCTAAGGGTCTACAATCTTTATTGAACTCTTTTTACATTTACTGCAAAAAAAAGGGCCTTGAAATAAATTCCGGCAAAACAAAGTACATGGCAATAAATCCACACAAGTCTTTTAAAAGGAATTTAGCAGTTAGTGGCCAAAAATTAGAGGATGTACATTATTTTAACTATTTAGGTATAACCTTGGATACAAAGTTGTCCTGGAAGCAACAGTTAGAAAAAAGTAAGATTATCCAACTCCAAAACTCGTTGCCAATAATAAAGATGCATGGGAGTAGTATATCGAAGGCGTTGACTCCTGCTCTGGAGGTTTTCAAACATAAAGTACAATCAGCTTGTTTGTATGGCGCTGAAATTTGGGGACCCCATTGCAAAAGTAGTTTTGAACTGGGAGAAAATAAATGTATTAGAAGGGTACTGGGTTTGCCAGTGAGAACACCCCTAATTCCAATCTTTATGGACTTAAACGTCAAACGAACAGATCACCATGCAATATTAAGACCCCTATTATTCTGGGTACGCCTTTGGTCAACTCCTGAATTGACCAGTTATAAGGAGGGTCTACAGGAGATTTTAGAAATTGACAAGAGTAGGGGTACCCCGTGGATAAAACATGTTTTCTATTGGTTCGAGAAATTGGGCTTGAAGCATTTTTGGGAAGCTCCGATTCAGTTGACTATGTTTAGTAAAAAATTGTTAAAATTCACTTTTGGACCCATATTCAAAATAATGTGTTACATTGTACAAGCAATGGTACATTAACAACCAAGTTCCTTCTCTTCAAGGAAATAGCTAGTTTTGAACCTTTTTGGATGAGATACATCCACCACTAGCTAAAGCCTTGTATATGAAGTTTAGGTATGGCGTGTTATACATAAATGCTAACACATTAAATTGGGCAGCAAATCGTGATAGAAATAGTAATCAATCTTGTGAACTATGTCAAAATGCACCAAAGGAGAATGATCTACATGTATTATTCTTCTGCCCAGCATACGGCAAACCGAGGAATAAATGGATTAAACCCATTTGCCGTAATCTGAACATTAGAGTTTGTATAGAGGCAGGAAGAATATTGAAAACAGATACATCTCAAAAAATTGTTTTTAGTGTCAGCAGGTTTTATTTAATGTGAGTCTTATAAGAGCTAAAGTTGGATTAAGACTGTAATTATGCACATGCACTTTATGGCCCAAACGCTAAAAATGAAATTATGAATTTACTTTTGCATAGAAAAATATTTGAGTTGGTATGCCATGTGGAAATAACATTGAAATTTTATATAATCATGCACATATTTAGACTAGGACAACAAGTAATGATTTATGTACATAATGAATTAATTCTTAGAAATTTTTTTATGTCTAGGTTTTAACATATTTAAATATTTTAATAGTATTTTTTGGTATGGAAAATGCATTACTGATTTAGATTTTTAGCCCCTACCATGCAGATGCGCTACCATTTATATTCGGAACTGCTACCTGTTTTCTATAATTGAATGTGTATATTGTTGATGTGTCTTTTATGGTTTTATTTTGAACCGAAATAAAGAATAAAGAAAGTTCACCCCACTTTCACCCTCACTACTCCTGATCACCATCCCTGATCACTACTGCGAATAACCAGTTGGTCTCCCTCCTGGTGGAGGAAAGCACAGATAAGACCCAATGATGATGCTTTTCACGTAAGAAACAAAAGCGGACAACCAAGATATACCGCTACTACGAGTAATACGTGAATGAGGGTTTTTTAGACGGTAAGAACCCCAGACCCTGGTAAAAACAGGACAAGTGATCCATTCTCCCCTGATTACTTGATAACTAAATGGAAGCTGAATGGATCCTAGCTTCTCTCTCCCCTATTTGATTAGAAGACATTAAAAATACACTTAATAACTCAAACCCTGCCAGTCATCATCATATCAGTCTCCCCACTAATGCAGAACCTTCAGTTCCCTCCGCCTCTTCCACCTCATTCCACATGAACCGGTTTGTCAATTCCTCCATCACGGAAGGTGAGTGTAATACCCACATACCTAACCCTGACAACCAGGTTAATCTTCACCTTGGCTCCGTTACTATCAACTCGAGGGCCCTGCTCCCAGCTTCTTCCCAGTACTTCTCCCACTTACCCACACCCTACTTTCTCCTCCCCCAGTGTGTCTCCCATCTCTTTGGATAAAATCACCTTGCCCGCCACCAATCCGAATCAAGGATTATCTCCGCATCCGCCTACTACCCTCTATGCCAATCCGCATCCCCTAGTGGATATTAAGTCTGATCTCAAGAGGGATTCTATCTCCCTCTACAACTGTTGTGAGGGTTCTATTCTGCCATCCAACACCCATCTTCCAAAGGGAACTTCCCCTTTCTCCAGTATTGGGGTATCTTTCATAGATTCACATGCTTGAATCATTCCCCGTCGTCGAAGTGGGAGTCCCACAGTACATAGAATAGCAATAGAGCAGTAAGTAATAGCAATAGAGCAATAAGTAATTACTCTAACCTTAAAGTTAATAGAGAAAAACCATTCACTTTAATAGCTTGTCCTAGTCATTAGGTATGGTCCAAACTCCAGTCAATCAGGCGACAGCACCCTCTAGAACCATCTCCACAGAGGCTCCAGGCTCTCAGATTTTCTACCGCACGTCGTGTGAAGGGAGTCTCACTGAGCTCTGCTCAGTACTTCAACTTTTTCTTCAGATTTCTTCAGATTTTGTTCTCTGAACATGTCTACTTCTAAGAGATCTCTATTCAGACACTATGAATCTTGTGGAAAGCTACGACTTTATTTGGAGGATCCCCACAAACAATGTATCTACTGTCTTCACCCAGATCATCAGGTGAGAGACTGCAAGATCTGTAGAACCTTTTCTCAGAAGACCTTGAGAGACAGGGAGGGACGTCTTCTTCTGTGGCTACAGAAGCTCAAGACTAAAGACAATCCCTTGTCTGATGAGGAGAGTGATTCCTCTCTCAGAACAACAACTTCTAAAAAGAGGGCAAGTGAGGCGGAGTTGGTATTTCCTAAAGCTTCTAAGGTGCTGAAAAAACATAATCGCACCTCTAAGCAAGAAGATCTTCCTTCATCCTCAAAAAAGGCACCTGCCCCTCCTAAGGGTCATTCTGTGCCCTCTACGCCTTTAAAATCTTCCTCAAAGTCTAAACAGGCGTCTAAGTCTCTTCCTGAGACACTTTTACCTCAGAAAAAAGACGACTCGCCAACGAGGTCGTCGACGATCTCTTCGACGACGAGATCATCCGTCGCCACGACGACGACATCTACCTTTTCTTCTCCTCAGCCCAAGATGATTATGTCATCGGCATCTTCACCGTCGACATTGGTATCGGTAAAGGTAAAACCTTTTTCATCGACGTTGTCCTCGTCGACAAAGAAGCCCTCGTCGACGGAAGCTTCATCGCCGCAGAGACTGTCGACGGCTCTGAAGAAGAAGAAATCTCCTTCGTTGACGGTGGCCTCGTCGACGGGGGCCTCGTCGGCGGTAGCTTCGTCGACAGTAGCTTTGGCGACGGTAGCTTCGGCGACGGTAGCTTCGTCGACGGTGCCGAAGATTTCTGATGCAGACCTTTGTCGACGTAGTTCGTCGACTGCCATATCGACGACGGAAGAACCATTGCCTAAATCTACAACTTTGATGTCTGTAGTACCCTTAACATCTTCATCAATGCTTGTACCATCATCGGTGTTAGTGAATGCTTCAGGGCTTCCGAAGAGAAAGAATTCTCAAGACATTCTTTTACCGTTACATACCTCTCCAAGTAAGGTATCTCCTTGTCCTCCTGAGGAGATTTTAGACTATGGAGCTGATGAAGAGGATTCTGAGGATGATGAGAGGGTTCGTGCTGCTCGAAGTCCTTCCGAACTTCTTATTAAGTGTCAGGATGATGAGGAGGATGATGATTACGATTATTACCCAGAAGCTATTACTCAAGAAAGACAAGCAAATCAGACAATGCAAATGCCGATGTCTCTTGTCTCAAATTTACAACACATGGTAGAGGATTACTAC
This sequence comes from Calotriton arnoldi, assembly GCA_963921515.1. NCBI lineage: Eukaryota > Metazoa > Chordata > Amphibia > Caudata > Salamandridae > Calotriton > Calotriton arnoldi. Next base: position 3,871,790 of record CAWUFW010000548.1, read on the forward strand.
CGCATGTTTCCTCCCTCGGAGCCGACATCTTCCGTTCCACAGACACCTATTCCGCAACCGGCCTTGCTTATCAGATCGCCCCCTCCAGTTTCTCCTAAGGCCACAATGTCTCAACATCCGGAAGAGACTCACACTACGGACGAAGAAAGGGAAGAGGGAGAGTTGGATGAGGGATCCTTTCCTAATGAATGGGATGCCTACCAAATTCAGGCACCATCACCTTCCACTCCTCCTCCTATAGACTCACCACCTGCAGATATAGGAGGTTTCCATGTTCTTATGGAAAGGGCGGCGAAAAGGTTCCAACTTCCTATGGTAACCAAGCAGGATGACTGTTTCTTATATGATTTTAAGGAACAAACAAGGAAACAGGTCCGAGCGATACCTATTATTGACTTCATTTGGCAGGAGGGATTAAAGGTCATGAAGACTCCGAATTCAATTCCTGCAGTATTGCCAAAATTAGATAAAAATATAAGGCTCCGGATAACTCTCCTGCCTGTCTTATTGGACAACCTAAACCTGACTCAGTTATATCCCAGGCGGCACAACGTCGTGCCAAGAATCCATCATCTCCGTTATCGGCTCCTCCTGATAGAGATAGAAGACGTCTCAATTCTATCGGCAAAAAATTTTCCACCATGGCGGCAACAACTGTAAGAGCGGCCAATTCACTCGCTATTTTAGGGAGATACGACAGGCAAATGTGGTCGGACATTTCGCCATTTATAGAGCTATTGCCTGAGGAATCTAAGGCTGAAGCATTAAAAATTCTGCAGGAGGGAGAGAGGATCTCGGCTGAGATCATTGATTGTGCTGTGGATGTCTCTTCTACAGGATTTCGTCAGTTGGCTGGGGCCGCAGTCCTGAGGCGTCAAGGCTGGTTGAGGGCTACTTCTTTTAGGCAAGAAGTTCAGACAAAGGTGATTGACATGCCTTACGATGGTGAATCTCTGTTTGGTCAACATATTGATGAAGCCCTCCAGGCTATAAAAAAAGATACGGACACAGCAAAGGCTCTTGGCACTCTGCAGTTTAAGAAGCAGCCCTTTCGTGGAGCAAGAGGTCGTGGTTCATCATCTTCCTTTCGAGGAGGATACAACCAATAAAGACAATTTCAATCTTATTAAGGGCAATCAAGATACTCATTGTCGCAACAGCAACAGTCGTTCAAGCAACCACCGGCTGCATCCTACAAACATTACAGAGGTAAAACAACCTACAGGGGCAGAGATAATTCCAAAAAACAGTGACAACTGCCCACTGCCAACCACCTTTCCCATCAATCCGGTAAAAATTGGAGGAAGAATCTCCCATTTCTTCTCCAAATGGTCTGCAATAACTACGGACAGATGGGTTTTAGACATAATTTCCAGGGGTCACACTCTGGAATTTGTGAAGATTCCTCCAAATTCTCCTCCCAGAGGTCCCCCTCCTGCACATTTAAAAGAACTTTTGTCCCAAATAAAAATAATTTTGAAGAAAGGAGCGATCGAAGTGGTATCAAATTTACAAAGGGGAATAGGTTTTTACTCAAGGTTCTTCCTGATAAAAAAGAAATCAGGGGAGTGGCGACCCATTCTAGACCTTTGTTCCCTCAACAAGTTCCTAAAGAAACAATCCTTCCGAATGTTTTCTCTTCAGGAAGTGCTTCAGTTGATAAGTCAGGAGGATTTCATGACAACCCTGGACCTTCAGGATGCCTATTTTCATGTCCCTATCCTTCCCAGACACAGAAAATTCCTGCGCTTCAGAGTGGCTGGCAGAGACTTCCAATTCAAAGTCCTACCCTTTGGCCTTCGTTCAGCGCCCCGAGTGTTCACCAAGGTCTTGGCACCGGTGGCAGCTCATCTCCGTCAAAATGGAATTCAAATTTTTCCTTACCTGGACGACTGCCTCATAAAGGCGAAATCGTTTTCAGTCACGAACAGCCACACTCAGAAATGCCTTTCTCTGTTCCAATCCCTGGGCCTATCGATAAATATAACAAAATCTTAGTTAACCCCTTCAAAGGTAAAGACGTTCTTAGGGGCAACCCTAGACACTCAACAAGCAAAGGCTTTTGTCTCACAAGAAAGGCAACAAAGGATTTACAAGCTGGCAGCTCTATTACTCACCAAAAAGTCAATTTCTGTCCGAAGGTTCAAGTCGCTTCTGGGAATGTTATCCTCCTGCATTCCCCTGATTCCCAACTGTCATCTGCGAATGAGACCCGTGCAAGAGGAGTTGGACAAACAATGGTTGCAGGTCTCAGGTTCCTTCGACGACGTCATCACAATAACATCTCAGATAAAGAAGGCGTTACTATGGTGGACTCACATCCCGAACATATCAGCAGGCATATCGTTTGTGGTGGACGCACCAAGTTTCATACTGACAACAGATGCATCCCTCGAGGGATGGGGAGCACATCTACAAGGACTGACAGTAAAAGGAAAATGGGACGCTCAACAAAGAGATTTACATATAAACCTGTTAGAGTTGTTGGCGATATTCCTGGCTCTGCAATCCTTTCGCACTAAAATACAAGGAGCTTCAGTATTGATTCGGACAGACAACATAACCAGCATGCATTATTTAAACAAACAAGGGGGCACAAGATCAGCCTTGTTATCCCGCCAAGCTCAACAAATATGGGACTGGGCTATACAGCATCAGATAACATTAATGGCAGTTCATGTTCCAGGAGTGACCAACATCCTAGCGGACTCTCTGAGCAGGTCGATTACATCCAATAACGAATGGGAGCTTCATCAACCAACGTTAGATCACATATTTCGGTTGTGGGGCAAACCGAGTTTGGATCTATTTGCGACCAACCTGAGCCGCAAATGCCCATTTTTCGCAAGTTGGCTACCCCAACAGGGATCGTGCGGGAATGCGTTTTCGATAAATTGGTCAAAAATGTATGCTTACGCTTTTCCTCCGATTCCTTTAGTCCCAAGGGTACTTCGGAAGATGAGGAAAGAACCCTGACGGATACTTCTCGTAGCCCCCAGATGGCCTCGCCAGTTCTGGTTCACAGAACTTCTACTTCTGTCGGAGTGCAAACCCATACTGTTACACCCATTGCAGAACTTGCTGACAATGAACTGCGGCCAGGTCTGCCATCCGGATCCAACATCTCTGCGATTAGCAGCCTGGCGCCTGAATACTATGTGTTTGCCGACTTAGTTATACCTGATGATTGTCGGGAGGTTCCTGCTAACGCCAGAGCGCCCTCCACCATAAAGACTCATAAACTCAAGTGGAAGAGATTCTGTCTTTGGTGTGAAACTGCCAAGGTGCACCCTGTTCATTCTTCACCAGAGCAGCTACTGCCTTTTTTCTTACAGCTGGCAAAATCTGGCCTCTCTCACTCTACGATTAAAGTTTTCCTTGCTGCAATTTTCAGATTTAGACGACAAAATGGATCACAATCTCTTTGGTCTTCTAGAATTTTAAAACAATTTCTCAAGGGTTTGTTTAGAATGTTTCCACCAATTAGACGCCCGCCTCCGCCTTGGCATCTGAACATTGTGTTGGCACAACTCATGAAAGCGCCGTTTGAGCCCATTCATAGGGCTGATCTTAAATTCATCTCATGGAAAACATCACTTCTTTTGACTCTTACTTCGGCGAGACGAGTAAGCGACATACAGGCTTTCACAACTCGACACCCTTTTCTTCAATTTACTAAGGACTCTGTTGTGCTTCGTACAAAACCTGCCTTTATTCCTAAAGCACCATCGGATTTTCATTTAAATGAGCCAGTCATTTTAAAGACTTTCTTCCCTAATCCTCATTCACCAGCGGAAAAGGCTTTACATTCTCTGGATGTTAAAAGATGTTTAAAGTTTTATTTACAAAAGACAGCCTGTATCCGAAAAGCCGATCAGCTTTTTGTAGCCTATGGAAAGATAAGAAAAGGACATCCAGTGACTAAACAGACTATTGCACGTTGGATCTCAGGTGCAATTCAATTTTGCCATCAGCAAGCGGGCAAGCCTCTACATGCAACGGTTAAAGCGCATTCTACGAGAGCTGTCTCATCATCCACAGCTCTCTTTGCCGGTGTGCCTAATCAACAAATTTGCAGAGCAGCAACTTGGTCCAGCAAGCACACCTTTACCAGGCACTACTGTCTTGAAGCTGCCAGTAATACTGATACAGCAGTGGGACAAGCGGTGCTACGTAATCTCTTTATGTAAGGTGAGCCTTTTTTTCTTCCCACCTCCTTTAAGGTTTAAGATTTTTAATTATAAATGGATGTATATGTATGTCTATATATATATATATATATATTTTTTTTTAATAGTGATTCTGAAGTATGTCTTACTGTGTAACATACATTTCTTATTTCGCACACTGTTTACGATAAATATTTTGATATGACAGTCTCATTCTTCTGTGGTAACTGCTATCTACTCTGATTCAAGCATGTGAATCTATGAAAGATACCCCAATACTGGAGAAGAAAATAAGTTACTTACCTGTAAACTGTGGTTCTCCAGTATTGGTATCTTTCATAGATTCACATGCGACCCACCCACCTCCCCATAGAGGCTCCCCAGCTTTATTGTGGGTTTATACCACACTTGTGCTCGAAAATCTGAGAGCCTGGAGCCTCTGTGGAGATGGTTCTAGAGGGTGCTGTCGCCTGATTGACTGGAGTTTGGACCATATCTAATGACTAGGACGAGCTATTAAAGTGAATGGTTTTTCTCTATTAACTTTAAGGTTAGAGTAATTACTTATTGCTCTATTGCTATTACTTACTGCTCTATTGCTATTCTATGTACCATGGGACTCCCACTTCGACGACGGGGAATGATTCAAGCATGTGAATCTATGAAAGATACCAATACTGGAGAACCACAGTTTACAGGTAAGTAACTTATTTTCTTATCGTACTCTAGGCCGACCACTGACTGCGACAGCCTCCCTTACATTGAAGAGAAGATGGCAGACCTCAAACAGGATCTCCTTACTGTCAAAGATAACCTGCAGACCCTTTTACAGTTCTCCCTGAAGATGGAGAAGTTTTGGAAACTTCTCCCCTTCCTGCGGATTGACCAACCCAGTCCCCCCTAAGGGCTAAATATGGTGGGGATGAACTGTCTTCTCACATTTACCCACTTAGCCCTCTCTGGAGAACCCGGCCTCTTCCAAGCCACCAGTCTAGGCCCCTTAGGTTTTTGCCGCAGTTGTCGGACGACGACACCCTCGCTCTTCTTATATAATACAATGGCTCTGGGCATGGCCCCTCTGACTCTACATTCAACATCCCAACTATCTCCCCTGACCCTGGTAGAGAACCCAGTGTGAACCTAAGATCTGTGAATAGGGATAACCTTCTTCAGATCACCACGTCTCACAGTGAATTAGTCACTACCAGCACACACATCAAATCGTTGCTTCTAAACTGCAGATCTGCTGTGAAACACACAGCAGATATTTCAGAACTCATCATCTCGCAAAACCTAGAACTCTTGATCCTTACTGAAACTTGGCTCAATGACTTCTCCTCTCCAGTTCTCGACATCTTAATCCCTCCTGATTGACATTATCAGATGCGATCGACCTGTTAAAACTGAGGGGGCGGGGGGGCATTGCTTGCATACATCGCTCCAATCTCGTGCTTAAGCAAACTCAAAATTCTCTGATGTCCTCCTGTGAGCAACTAGTCACCGAAATCTGGAACAACGACAAGATTGTCTGTGTGCTCCACACGATTTATCATCCACCAGGGGACAATCTTCTCTTCATCGAGCAAATGATGGAGTCCATAACCTCATGCTCAGACCAACACAGCCATATCTTCCTCGGAGACTTTAACCTTCATTGGAACGACACTGATGATCCTTTAATATGCTCCTTTAAGGCCTTCCTCTCCGACCTCTATTTCACCCAGGTCTGAAAGGGACCTACCCACAACAAGTGCCCCACCCTCGACCTTATCATAGCTAAAGACAACATCATTCAACATGATGACATTTTACCCTGTGACTGGTCGGATCATCACCAAATATCCTTCTACATACTGGAAAATGTCATGCACAGACTAGGCCAACCTCGTAAACCCAAACACCTGTCTTGTAACCTGAGAGACATCAACATTAGTGATCTAACATCCATTTGCAAGAATAGTCTCAAGCCACCCCCTAACATGACCAATCTGGACGACCTTACTGATCACTACATTAACTCTATGACTAGTATTTTCGACTCTATTGCTCCAAAGCAACTCAAAAGGATTCCGATCAAACAATCCAAACCCCGGTTTAATAACTCCCTAAATGATGATCGTCGCAAACTTAGGCTTTCAGCGAGACTTTGGAGAAACTCTCCCTCCACTGCCAGCCTCAATTAGTTAAGGAAGATGAGAAGCGCATACAACAAACGTATTCGCAATGCTAAAACTGATCACTTCAGGGCTCAACTTGACAGCACTAAAAACAGACCCAAAAAACTCTTAGAAATCATCAAACAGCAAGCTAACCACTCTTCCAACCCTAGCTCGGCACACATAACCTCCTTTCCTAGTGGGGAGGACTTCTCAGCACACTTCGCTGAAAAGGCTAGGAAAATTGAACTTGAGCTGCAACCTACCACTCCTAATCTGCGCCATCTGAACTCCCCTGCATCATTAGAGGAACCGATAGAACCTTCTGCAGCGAGTGCACTTTCCTTCCACATAAGTTGTGCTCCCAAAAACAGCGCATCATGGAATACTTTTCTTCTACCAGATGACACGGAGCTGCTTCAATCTATGGCGTCCTTAAATGCTTCCAATCACTTCAGCGATCCAGTACCGGCCAAGTTTTTTAAAGACCTGAATCCAGCCATCCTCCCTCTGTGGTCCCTGATCATCCAAGAATCCCTCTTACATGGGAGGATTCCTGGTTGCTTCAAGGCAGGTCAAGTCACTCCCATCCAAAAGAAGCCCAATGCCGACTTAGCTGATTCCAATAACTTCCGTCCCATCACCAGCATCATGACTCTAGCTAAACTGCTCAAGAAATGCGTCCACACAGCTCTGCAACCATATTGAGAAATTTCAGCTCCTTGACCTCTGCCAGTCGGGTTTCAGAGCGGGGCACAGTACTGAAACAGCACTAACTCATATCATTGACGACGCCTTGAGGTCCCTTGATCAAAACGTCCCTTGTCTTCTGATTCTTCTTGACCTGTCCTCAGCATTTGACACCATCAAACATGAAAACCTAATTGTGCTTCTTCAATAGAGGATGGGATTTTCAGGCCCCGTCTTAAACTCGTTTGCCTCTTTCTTACAGAACCGCACCCAAAGAATCAAAGTTAACCAATCCCTTGCAACCAGTACCCAGGTCACCATTGAAGTACCACAAGGCTCCGCACTTTCGCCCACTCTTTTCAACCTTTTTATGGAACCACTCTCCGATATTCTGAACCGCTCTAACATCCAGTACCATATGTATGCTGATGACACTCAACTATATTTGAAGATCGCCTCTCCAGATGACATAAAAACTCTAAATGATGCACTCCTAAAAACTCAACAATGGTAAAATCTTAACCATCTATTGTTAAATACCCTCAAAACTGAATTCCTTCTGATTGCCCGCCGCAACCACTCTGCACCCACCCTGGACTGGCTCAAACATCTTACTGTGCTTAACTGTACTCCGCATGTTGTTGACTCTGCTAAATCTTTAGGCATAACCTTGGACAAATACCTAAATATGCAAGATCACATCAGTGCAACGATTACGGGAGCCAATCTTCAGCTCAACACCCTTAGGAAAATCCTTCCACCTGAGGACAGCCAGCCAGAGGTACAATCCCTAGTTATCTCACGCTTGGAATATGGTTTGGTGACCCTTGCTGGTCTACCTAAAACTAGTTTGGCTCCACTTAGAGCCACCCTAAACGCTTCGGCCAGACTCATCCCTGGCTCCAGAAAACATGACCACATCACGCCAGACCTAATTCAACTAAACTGGCTGACCATTGAAGCGAGAATCAGGTTCAAGATAGCTTGCCTGACGCACAAAGCTATTCATCACAACACCCCCGCTTACCTGGTAAAAAAAACTTGAGCTATCGGGCTCAAGTCGGAACTTAAGAAGCTCTAACACCCTATTATTTAAACCTCCCAAATTCAATAAGAAAAGAACTTACAATCGTGCTTTCTCTGGTCTTGCTCCAAGAATATGGAACGCTCTTCCCCCTGAGATCAGAAGCAACCCATCTACTGCCTCTTTCAAAAAACATGTCAAATGGCTACTCCCCAATGACCTTCAACAGCATTATCCCAGATATTATCACTATCTACTTCTGTCTCCGTTCTGGATACTCTTTTTAACGTGTTTTTGTTTTGTTTCTTCTCAGCTGAAACCTTACAGGTCCCACTGGATTGGCTGACTCCCCCTGCCCCCCTTTGACCTTGTTTGCCCCCTTTTGACCTTTTGCTTGTTAAGTTATCTCTTTTGATCCATTTTGTTGTTGTACTCCTACCTACGCCATTTTGTACAGCGCTCTGATAGCCTTTTGGGTCTTGTTCGTGCTCTATAAAACTTTTCAAATAAATGCTTATTAGTAAATAAAAAATATAAAAAATGTATTTTATTATTTTTAATCAATTAAGAAATATATTAATTTAAATGTGGATCTAACTTAAATAATGTACTATTAGTTACTGTGGGGTGTTATTTTAATTCCCTACCTCACTGATTTCTGGGGGAGCGTGTTGCAGTACCAGTGTTTGCCCATGTGTGTTGCTTGAAGTCCTCTACTCTTGGGCTGGAGTATATTTACTTCTGTTTTGATTCCTTTAGGGCAGTGGTAAACTTAGAAGTGTATTTTGCGAATTGCAATGGTCTTACTCTTTTGTGGGTGTGTGTTTTGTATTGGCATGTCCCTCCAAAACCCTTGTTAAATTTCCCTGAGCCCCTCCCATTTAGTACTAATTAATTGTATTACTCTTTTGTGCTTGTGTGTTATGTATTAGCATGTCCCTCCCAAACCCCTCCTAAATTTCCCTAAGCCCTTCCCATTTAGAACTAAGTAATCCCCATTTTCCAGACCATTCCCTCTTCTTCCTCCCACCTTTACTACCAAAACATATACCATTACATACCTGTGAGGAGATCTCCGCCACTGTGGTGGAGCTTTCCAAACAGAAAAGATTGGAGAGGCCAAGGCGGAGCTCGCTGGCTGCAGATTGTGAATTGTATTTTGCAGCACTACTGTAATACTAGTTTACGTACTACGAAATGCAGTTTGTGATTCCTGCCCTATATCCATCACTCTCAAACAAATCTCAGAGGTTACTCTTGGTGAGCTGATGGCATGTTCTGTGTTGCCTTACACAGTGCGTCTCAGCCCCCATGCTGTGTATTTGTGCCTCTAAGAGCACACATGCAGTGTCAGATTCAGTTATAGTGGGTAGATGAAAGCCTCCACTGGGCCACTGAGTGAATCAAACTGAACTCACTGTGCAGGTGTCCACCACTCAGCCCCACCTGCAACTCAGCCGACCTGCCACTAAAATGAATCATGACCTCAGTCAGTGCCAATCTTGTTGGAAGCCTGCGTCACTGTCGGCTATCGCTGCCCTGTTCATTTGCCCCAGTTATTTCTTTCTGATAGCTTTGCACACTATCTGCCTGCAGGCAGCGATAGGAAAATCTGCTCGAAATTTCCAGAATATTTAAAATCTAGAGGAAATTAGCAACATTTTCAAATCTTCTGGAAAGAAATGAATCTGAAAAATCAGCAGAAAAGCCATTTAGTGTCCCATCTCATCATTTTGGACCTGATTCACAAAGGTAAACTTACATCTTTGTGTAAGTTTACAATTGTTTACTATTCACAAAGGGATTTACGAGTAGTATCTTAACGAGTGCAGAGTCCTATTTCTTGACCTATCTTTTGAAAAAACATTTGGGAAATGTTTTCATTATGCGGGAGAAATTTGTGTGACTGTCAAATTTTCCATTAAGTAAGATTCCTAAGGTAACTTGGTGTTTCCCCTTGAGCAATTTTGCATCATTTTTTCCTTCAAGAGACTTGCTTGCACAGAAAGTATCTTGCTAAGAGACATTTTTTGCCCGAACCAGTCTCCTGCTCCTATCTTGTGATACTTTTTTACCCAAAGCTTGCGCATGTGTGAAAAAAAGTTATGTGAGGTACCTGTAATTATATTTTAAGCTAAAAGCTTAATTTCACTATTTTGTTCCTATTGGTTTGAGACTTCATCTGTGATGTCTTGGCTCAGCCCCATAGAGTATTCCTCTCTCACCTACTACTATTAGCGGTCCGGGTGTATCCCTCTGCCTCCACTTGAGTGCTTGCATTAAAATATATGAATGACTACATTACAGCAATAGTTCTCTCTGCCTCCTGCTGCTGGCTGCCTTCTATCAGGTGCTCTAATGTTCTAACGCTTCAAGCATTAGCACACTAAACCTAACCTGTTGACTTTGCCAATGCTTGTTTTCTTTTGTAAATACCCAAAAGGTTGTAAGTCTATGATCGGAGCAGATGTATTTCCAGTCCCTTACAATGACTTTGTTCTTTGTGAATCGAGGCCTTGCTTGTGATCAGCACACAGGTGTGATGTCATGACTGCTCTTTTAACAGTTGGTATTAGGCTGGACAGATGCCAGGGCTTATGAAATGCTTCTCTAAAAATACACCACACAAGCACATACAATCTGATGTCTGTATCCAAAGACCTTTATCAGTTATTGTCAGGCAGATACAGGTATTAATAGGAGATATTTCCCTGTGGGATATCACCCATGCCATGTGTCTGGGAAGGGAGAGCTGTAGAAGCCCTCTGCATGGCGCCTCAATTTCATGACGCAAAAGCGGATGAAGGTTCTGTTCATGTAATGCTCATGCAAGCAGCACCTCTGCACATGATATGAAAATACCCTATGCCCCTGCTCCATTCTCTGTAGCACCTCCTGCTGGACAGATCTGGCATTTCGCTTGATCTTCAGCTGGAGTTCTCGACTGTTGACAGCTGTGGCAGGGGAGTGCTCTTCTTTGGCAGTGCTGCTTTACCAATTCCTACAGCGCCCCTTTCTGGAGAGATAAGGGACTGCACAGTGCTGGAATTGTACAGGCGCTCCAGATGACAAAGAGATGGAACGCATCAGAAGTGATCTCGGCCTCGCACAGTGCTGTTTCGTTATTCCCCACAGCGCCTCCTGCTGGGGGAATATTGTGTGTCTCCCATAAGGCAACAGGTCGTAATGCTGCGGTTCCATCCTAAGCCCGTAGGAGGCGTCAAAGCTCACGGATGCCTTTCTGCTTATGAAGAGACACCCACGTTCTGTTGCTCTCCATCTTCCCACAGTAGTGCTGGAACAATTTTCAGAGTGGGGTTGCGGACATCAGTGTTACATTACTGAATTTATAGGGATTGTGAACAATCCAAGTCACACAAAGACAGTGGTGGCTGCCACAAAACTAAAGTGGAGAGGGGGATGGGGGATTAGGGGAAGAATAAAAAAAATTAAAAAAAAGGTTCCTGCTGCTGACGCTGCCGGCCGCCTCAGTGCTTCTCTTCTCCCGGCAGACTCTGGGGAACAAAGCACAGCCTCCCCACCCAATCCAGACACTGCTCTCATCTTATACCAAGCATGAGAGCAGCCTGGGGATTGGCTTGAGCGGGCGGGTCTGATGCTCGCTCAGGCACAGGGAGCCTGTGGCTTTTGTCCAACCCGGCTGTCAACACAGATGGGTTGGAGAAACCTAAGTGCGCGTGTCTGTTTGGCCGGCCTAAGACGGCCGGCCAAACCAAAAATGCGCACTTTGCAGTGCCCATCGCTCCTCCTCCCTGCCATGGCCCGGCCCCACCCAAGACTCCCCTGGCTCAGTCAGTCAGTGGAAAATAAAATTATAATATTGTTTTAATATCATTTTATTTTTCGCTGCCTGACTGACCAGTGGGGTGACGCTCCTCCGCCATCACGGAGGAGCCACCCACGCACAAAGAACAAGTGTAACAAATAATCCACACACATTTGGCAAAATAGTGCTATGGGTGTAGTATATAGCTGGTGGTGCATTTTGGAGCACACAGTCGCAAATATATTTTATTTTTTAATTTTATTTTTTGCATTGTTATATAGCGCAAACTTGACCCAAAGGTATTGGAGTGCTTTACATGAGCACCAGATACATTACACAAGGTCATATTCATATTATTTTACTTTAGTAGTCACGGGTAGATGAAGTGATTACCCCCGAAACAACAGGATGTTGAGTCAAGGTCGAGATTCGACCCTGATTCTCCAGTCCCTAAGTCGGTAGGCTCTGGCCGTTATGTCACAATCCCTTCCCTGTTACTAAAGCATGGCATGGTAGTGCGCCGTCATTTACAGACAGCATGTTCTCCATTGAAATGGCACTACATTTATAAAGGCGTACAGTTTTAAGGATAAAACTATAGAGCGCAAAACAATAGTTTGTGGAAATCCAGTTTCAGCAAATATTTGATTTGATCCTATAAAATGTTTGTTTCCATCACACTTCAAGAATATAGAAAGCACTTCCTTTGTGTTCTCCTAATTGCTGATATGTATTTTGAAATATATGCATAGTTCATTTACAGGTATTTACATTTTGTTGTGTGTTAAAGAATGGCATTCTGCAGCCTTTCCTTTCACACCACCAAGAGTGTCACGAAGTTCATTTTACAAAATCCTCTCACTCTGCAGTTAAAGAAAGAAAACACCAATTCCCATGTTAAAACAATATGCAAAAAATTGTCAGAAGACAGTCTTGACATTTGAACTCTGTTGCTGAACACACGACAAATGTGAGAAGATAAAAACAAAATTTAAAGGCATCTTTATTGCTCATTCACCTTCCGAACTCCAACATGGTTATTTTGGGGGGGCTGCAGCACCCCCACATTCCTACTTCCAGCGCCCATGTCTTCCTCCGTTTGGCACCAGCAGAAGAGACCACTGGGGAAGCGGTAGGCTAAACTGTCAGAGCTGTGACGAGTCCCAGTGCTATATGTGAGTAACTCATGCAGGGTAATATTTTTTCTTTGCCTTCTGAGGTTTGTAGTTCTTGTGGACCCATTATAAAATCTGCACTACAAGTCCCAGAATGTTAAGAAAAACCTGGAGTGGACGAATTACTCACGCATGAATTTAGGAAACTCGAGAGCGCTGGGCTCCCTTATGCCACCCCGCGCTGCTTCGTTTTTGTGTTGCATTTGTGCATCGCTAGAACTGTGGAATACAAAGCGCGGTCAAAACTTTGTCTTGATCACTGCCTCTGACTTCCCCGTTCAGAAAACAAACGAGTGAGTCCACCGTGGCTGAGGGTGCGGACGAAAGCGTCTCGTCACACTGATGCGTTGTGTGATCACCGGCTCGCTTTGCCCGAACCCAGGAGAGAGTTGTGACTTGATTGGCAGAGCACCCTGCGAATCAGAGCTGCGGTCCCCAGAAGCCCTGATGTGCTCGCACCAGGGTGTGTTTTTTAGAGACAGTCCATTGTACAAACCGAGTTATTTCACTCACATATCAACACGGTTTACTCTTGAACTAAAGATTCGTGTTATCACTTATTGATTCCTTGTATAACACAGAGGCCCCTTATTTATATTACATGTCGATGACGCCGTCCTATTCCATGTCGTTTCTTTATTTTCTGCACGAATCGGTCATTTGACCACATATTCGAGGATGGCAAATATCGGTCGTTTAAATAAAAAAAAAATTGACCTATTTTACCAATATGCTGGTTAGTGTTTCCATTCGTTCGTTTTCAGTTGATTGGTTTGGGCATAGAGCGGTTCGTTTTTCTTTAATGTCGGTTTATTTTTGTGACAAAGTGGTTAATTGTGTCTTGTTCGTTAGTTTGTATCAGTTTTCATCACTGGTTAGTTTTTGGCAGAAATTGATTTATTTTGTGAAATATCGATTTATTTTTGTGACATGTCGGTTATTTTTTGTTTCACGTTGGTTCGTTTTTGACAAAAATCATTCTTTTTTATTTTACAAAAGGATTGGTCGAAAGAATGTTGCGAAAATTGAATGAAATCGGAAATGGGGGCAAAATGTGTACATTTTTATTACAGTTCTATGTATTGTGTTCTTGTCCCGAAGATAAAAATGTATCTGGAAAAAAATACAGTCTTAGTAATGGCCAAAGACACTCGCCCAGTTCTAGTCGGGTTTATAGAGCGTTATAAATCGTCTAGGATATCTATCTATATGTATATATAATTTCGTTATTGGCTCACTCAGTAATTAAATATTTGTGTGTATAATTACTATGCGATCAAATGATTAAAAACAATACTGACATTTTGCAGTCGTCTGAAAAAATTGACGTTTTCTCGACCATATTTTTATTATTATTGTGCTCTGGTGGCATTTTTCCCGTTTTCTGTTTTCTTTCGCCTCTTTTGGTTTGCATTTAGCCACGGGTCGGTCGTTTGAGTGCGTGGTGTAAAATAGTGATAAAAATAAAGAATCGAGGAATGACTCACATGTGTGCAGATGTGCGTCTTGCTTCGTTCTGTGGGTAGGTCCTTTTAGTGCATGGTGTAGAATCGTGCTGAAAACAAATAACCGAGGAGTGATGGACGCAGATAAACTGTAAATGTGTATATTCCCGTGCCCGCAGCCCAGGGGTTAACCTGCAGCGCCGCGACGCCAGCAGGTGTCAAGGGCGCCTCAACCGGTGATGCTCAGATTGAAATACGACCCTCCGCCGTGTAAAAGAGATGGATGGCCGGCCGGCACCGGGGCCTCGTCGCACTCATCACACTCGCGCCAGACCAAAAGCAATTTTTTATATTTTTTTAATGTGCTAACGACCTAATCAGGCGATGGCGCCTGAGAAGATTGCGCAGTGACCCCGGGATGCATCTGTCGGGCACGGAGCCCGCACCCCCGCCCACGCGGCACGCGGCGGAGGGGCGTGAAAGCACGCCACCTGCGGGTGCACGCACCCCTCCCTTCCAGCACTGCCCGTAATTAGTTAAATGTGAAGCGTTTTCAGGGTCCCCGAGGAGGGGGTGTCGCGAGCCCGTGGACAGCGGCGCGGTATTAATTAGCGCAGGTCAATGGTGGCGCCCCCCCGGGAGTCGCTGCTTTAATTTCCCGAGATATTTCAAGTGCCTCAACCTCATCGATTCAGCCGAAAATTAACTTATTTTTCAATCAGGCTCCGGAGGCCCCCGGGGGACGCGCTTCCTTTAGCGGCTGCTGGATGAGGCCAGGCAATCTCTCATCAAAGCAAAGGCTTCTCCGCGGGAGGGGGGTGGGACGTCAACTGGGGAGTAGGGTGGGGGTGTTAGGCAGAAGCGTAACGTGCCCCCCCCCCTCAGCCCCTGCACTGCAGGGGGGAGGGCCCACCGGGGCCCCAGTCAGACAGCCTCAGGACTTACCTCAGAGGCCCCCAACACATGCTCCATCATTTTACTTAAAACCATTGGGTGCAGGAGAGTAGAGAGAGAAACAACACGCACAAAAGGGGAGAGAAACCGGAGGAGCAACAAGGGGAGAGAAGCAAGAGGAGCTCGAGAAAGGGCTTCTCCGAGACAGGAGGTAGGAACCAAGTGAGGAGTCAGTGGCTAGTGGGAGGAAATAAGAGCAGAGAGAGACACACAAGGGGGAGAAACAAGAGGAGCAACAAGGGGAGAGAAACGAGGAGTAACAAGGGGAAGAACACGAGAAAGGGCTTCATCAAGAGAGGGGCCAGGAGTCAAATGGGAGTCAGAGGCTGTGGGAGGGTAGAAGAGCAGAAAGAGAGTTAGAGACCCAAGGGGAGAGAATCAAGAGGAGCAACATGGGAAGTTCCATGAGGGACATCAAGAAAGGAAGATAACTACAAGGAGAGAGCCGCAGTGTAGCAAACAATTGGGAAATAAGAGAACAGCGGGGAAACATGATAAGTTTAGAACAATAGGGGAGAGCAGCACGAGAATGGCGATGCGACAGAGGCAGTAAGGGAAGAGCAATAATTGGTGGCAACAGGAGGAGAGCATCAAAGGGGGAAGGAAAAGGGAAGAGTAACAAGGGGGGCGCAACAGAGGAAATGAATAACAGAAGAGCAAGAGGAGGAAAGCAACAGGAGGAAAGTAACAAATGGAGAACCTTAGAGGAAAGCATCAAGACAAGAGCAACAAAAGGAGAGCAACAGAGGAAAGCAACATATTAAAAGCAAGAGGAAGAGGGTACCGGAGACAGTGCTTAATTTGAGCCAGTGGTTGCAGATGGGGCTCACCCGCACTCATTTTCATTTCTGGAGACCGGCACTTATTTTGTTCTCTTCAGATTTTGATCCAAAGCAAAAGAGAAAAACACACAGGGGGGAACAATGGAGGACGAGAAAGATGTGCCACAGACTTCTAGGCAAACCTTGGGCCCGTCACTTATTTGTTTACAAATTAAGTACTGACAGGAGCGAAAGGGGAGAACATTCATGGGGGAGAACAATCAGGGAAAAGCTGCAGGAGGGTGACAACAAGACGAGAGCAACAGAAAGAGAGCAACAGGGGACAGCGACATAAGGAGATGAAGAGAACACCGCAGAAGAGTGAAAGGGGAGTACAGTTGGGGGGGAAGTAGGGGAGAGCTATATGGGAAAAGCAAAAGGTGGAGAGCAATAGGCAGAAAGTGTCAGGGCGATTTCGGTGTAACAGGAGAAGTGGGTTCCTTTGAGGAGAGAGGCTGTCAGTGATGGGTTTTGCAATCTACCCCGCACGGACAGGGGGCACGAGAGCTGCTTAGGTGAGCGGGGGTTCGGGTCATAAGATTGGCACTTGCTAGGGAGATGTCAGGGTCTCTCAAAGGGTGAAGGGGTAATCACTGGGACGGATGAGGAAGTGATCAGGGATGCATTACAATACTGTAATGTACCTACCTCGTCTCTACATGCTAACACCCTTTCCTGTACTAACACAATCTCTTCTACACTAACACCCTCTCTTCTGTACCAGCACCCTCAATCTCTACTGTACTGTACCTACCTCCTCTCTCCGTGCCTACACCCTCCCCTGTACTAACAACCTCTCCTGTACTGACACCATCTCCTCTACACTAACACCCTCTCTTCTGTACCAGCACCCTCAATCTCTACTGTACTGTACCTACCTCCTCTCTCCGTGCCTACACCCTCCCCTGTACTAACAACCTCTCCTGTACTAACACCATCTCTTCTACACTAACACCCTCTCTTCTGTACCATCACCCTCCATCTCTACTGTTCTGTACCTACCTCCTCTTTTCATGCTAACACCCCCTCCTGTACTAACAACCTCTCCTGTACTAACACCATCTCTTCTACACTAACACCCTCTCTTCTGTACCATCACCCTCCATCTCTACTGTACTGTACCTACCTCCTCTCTCCGTGCCTACACCCTTTCCTGTACTAACACCCTCTCCTGTACTAACACCATCTCTTCTACACTAACACCCTCTCTTCTGTACCATCACCCTCCATCTCTACTGTTCTGTACCTACCTCCTCTTTTCATGCTAACACCCCCTCCTGTACTAACAACATCTCTTCTACACTAACACCCTCTCTTCTGTACCAGCACCCTCAATCTCTACTGTACTGTACCTACCTCCTCTCTCCGTGCCTACACCCTCCCCTGTACTAACAACCTCTCCTGTACTAACACCATCTCTTCTACACTAACACCCTCTCTTCTGTACCATCACCCTCCAACTCTAATGTTCTGTACCTACCTCCTCTTTTCATGCTAACACCCCCTCCTGTACTAACAACATCTCTTCTACACTAACACCCTCTCTTCTGTACTATCACCCTCCATCTCTACTGTTCTGCACCTACCTCCTCTTTTCATGCTAACACCCTCTCCTGTACTAACAACATCTCTTCTACACTAACACCCTCTCTTCTGTACCATCACCCTCCATCTCTACTGTTCTGTACCTACCTCCTCTTTTCATGCTAACACCCCCTCCTGTACTAACAACATCTCTTCTACACTAACACCCTCTCTTCTGTACTATCACCCTCCATCTCTACTGTTCTGTACCTACCTCCTCTTTTCATGCTAACACCCTCTCCTGTACTAACAACATCTACTATACTAACATCATCTCTTCTACACTAACACCCTCTCTTCTGTACCAGCACCAGCACCCTCAATCTCTACTGAACTGTATCTACCTCCTCTTTTCATGCTAACACCCCCTCCTGTACTAACATCATCTCTTCTACACTAACACCCTCTCTTCTGTACCAGCACCCTCAATCTCTACTGTACTGTACCTACCTCCTTTTCCGTGCCTACACCCTCCCCTGTACTAACAACCTCTCCTGTACTAACATCATCTCTTCTACACTAACACCCTCTCTTCTGTACCAGCACCCTCAATCTCAATCTCTACTGTACCTACCTCCTAGAGTTAGTGTAAAATATATGGTGTTAGTAGAGTAGATATTGTTAGTACAGGAGAGGATGTTAGTACAGGAGAGGGTGGGTGTTAGCATGAAAAGAGGAGGTAGGTACAGTACAGAAGAGTACTCCTCTCTCCGTGCCTACACCCTCCCCTGTACTAACACCCTCTCTTGTACTAACACCATCTCTTCTACACTAACACCCTCTCTCCTGTACCAGCACCCTCCATCTCTTCTGTACTGTACCTACCTCCACTCTCCGTGCCTACACCCTCCCTGGTACTAACAACCTCTCCTGTACTGACACCATCTCCTCTACACTAACACCCTCTCTTCTGTACCAGCACCATCCATCTCTACTGTACTGTACCTACCTCCTCTTCCCGCATTAACACCCTCTCCTGTACTAACACCATCTCTTCTACACTAACACCCTCTCTTCTGTATCAATACCCTCCATCTCTACTGTACTGTACCTACCTCCTCTCTCTGTGCGAACACCCTCTCCTGTACTAACTCCCTCTCCTGTACTAACAGCATCACCTATACAAACACCATCTTTTCTACACTAACACCCTCTCTTCCGTATCAATACCCTTCATCTCTACTGTACTGTACCTACCTCCTCTTCCCGCATTAACACCCTCTCCTGTACTAACACCATCTCTTCTACACTAACACCCTCTCTTCTGTATCAATACCCTCCATCTCTACTGTACAGTACCTACCTCCTCTGTCTGTGCGAACACCCTCTCCTGTACTAACTCCCTCTCCTGTACTAACAGCATCTCCTATACAAACACCATCTTTTCTACACTAACACCCTCTCTTCCGTATCAATACCCTTCATCTCTACTGTACTGTACCTACCTCCTCTTACACTTGCTAACACTCACTCTTGTATTAACACCATATATTTTATAACAATACCCTCTCTCCTATACTAATACCCCCAACTGTCCTGTATTGTACCTACTCTCTCCTGCTAACACAATTTCCGGTACTAATATCATATGTCCCATACAACACCTTTTCTCATGTACTGATACCACATCTCTCCTGCAGTGTCCCTCCTCTCTCCTGTACTAACACCATATCTCGTAAACAAACACTCTATCTCCTGTGTTAAACATATCTCTTCTGTACTGTCCCTCCTCTCTGCTTTCCCTGTACTTATACCCATTCCCCCACTATTACACCTCCAAGTGTTCTACTGTGCCTTCTTTTCGGTGTGGTATACCTTTCTCCTATACTATGAACACATTCAGTCTTGTAATACAGTACACCCTCTCTCCTATGCTAACCCCTTCTCTGTTGTACTAAGTCTCCCCTCTCCTGTAGTAGGAGCCTCACTTCTGTACCACCACCAACTCTACTGAACAGTACCCTCGCTTTTATACCTCCACTCTTTCCTACTCTTTCCTTTTCTGTTATTTACTAACTCTACTATACCTTCGACCCATTCTCTAGTGTAATATAGCCTTTTTATTTTGGACTATAACCTCTTTTTTCTGCCCACACCGTCAACCAGCTCTCTTGTACTACCACCCACTCCTTTGTACCATACCCATCCCTATGTTCTATAATTACGGTTCCCGGTTTTATGGTGTTTATTTTTTTAACATTTCCATCTGTATTTATCCATATTTATTTTCTGCCCATCTTAATGGTATTTATCCATATTTTGTGTTTTGAGAGTAAACAAGAGTTGTAAAATTGTGTATTTCCACATTATTTAACAGATAAACATGCACTCATACTTTGATGCATGACAAGTTTTATCAAATTAAGCAGCCTAATATAACACAACACTACACCCACATGTATATATAGCAGTATATTAAAATATTTGTTAACTAATGCCTGTATTTAAGGAAATCTCATCCTGTTTTTTAACTCTCCATGTTTTCTATCTGCTCAGCTAAAATTCATGAAGGACAGCATGGAGAGAGTCACTCACAAGAAGCCCAATTTTCTGTGTTTTTCCACTTTTAAAAATAAAAACAGATAGAAAACATATTGTTTTCTATCTGTATTTATCTGTAAAAATGGAAAACTGGGAGCCTTATCTATAATCCTCCTTACACAACTGTAACACACACTTTCCTTCCATACTAAAGAATAACCTTTTGTACTGTAAAGCAATTATGTCCTGCAATATAATGCATCATTCTTGAACTATAGACCCCCATCTCTACTGTACTATAACCTTTCTCCTGTAAAACACCCTCTTTCCTACACTGTACTTCTCCATTATACACATCTTTGTATGTGCTATAGAACCCCTTTTATACTACAGACCTCTGCCTACTGTACATTAAACAACCACATTTCCTGTACCATTACTACCTTTCGTGTGTATCTTATCCCCTGCCCTCTACTATAACACCCTCCAATGTAGTATACTCTGTCTCCTTTGTACATACAATAAACATCCCTTTTCTCTGCTGGACCCCTGTCCCCTAGTCCCTCTATTCTATATGTCACATCGCTCCTTCTGTCTATTGCCCATCTTTCTGTGCTACAGCCTCCTCTCTCGTGTACTATGAAGATCCCTATCCTATACTGTGCAGTGCCGCTACTAAAACTCTTACTCATGTACTCTACTCCATCTCATCTAAAGTATACACCCCTCTCTCCCTTACTATACATCCCCTTGCACCAGTGATAACCCCACTCTCTCTTGTTACATAGATGGCCCCTCTCCTGTACTAGACTACCATACAATCCCCTCTCTCTTCTGAACTACAGATCCCACTCATTTCTTACTAAACACTCACTACTTTCAGTGCCTCACACTCCTCTCCCCAGTAGTATAGGCAGTACTCTCTTGGGCACTACACCCCCCATGGGCTCTAAACCCGTCTCGCCCGTGCTGCAGACCTACTCGGATATACTATAGACCCCCTTTCTCTTGTACTGAGGCCATTAGTCTGTACTAAAGCGCCTCCCCTGTACTGACGGGCCCCTTCTCCTGCACAGTAGACCATATTTATCATGTACCATAGACTTTTCTCACTTGTACTCCACCATCCTGTACTGTAGGCTGTTTCTCTCCTGCGCTTCGTAACCTCTTCTCTCCGGCACCGCATACCCATCTCACCTCTGCAATAGAATCAATTCCCTCTCTGCTAGACACTGTAATCATTTCTGCAGTGTCTGCCCCTCTGGCCTGTACTGTGAACCCTCTCCGTCTCGAGCTGTAGTCCTCTATCTCACGAGCCATAGCCCACACCGCTCATTTACAGTACATTCACACCCCCTTCTCTCCTATACTATTGGCACAACTTCATTGTGTTGTGGACCTTCTCCCTCCTGTACCATATACCTTCTCTCCCCTGTAACATAGTCGCCTCTCTGTCCTATGCTATAGCCCCCTCAGTTAGTAGATACCATGTGGACTGTACTTAAGGTTTCTTAATTCCTGTGCCAGACCCCTTTTCTCCGGTACTATAGAACGTCTTTTGCCTCTGCTTATAGATCCACTTTACCTAATATTGTACAACCTACTCCCTCCCGTGCTGTAGAGCTATAGGCACTATCTTTTCTGTACTATGCACCTCTTCTTTGCTGTACTATGTGATCTCTCCCTCTTGTGCTGTAGACTTTTCATCTGTACTATTTCTCTCGTTCCTGCTTTACTGCAGACCTCCTCTCCCCTGTACTGTAGACTGTCCACCCTGCATGACAGCTCTGTCTCTGGTACTACAGAACTATGTACTACAGTCCTCAAGACCGACCCCTAACCATCTAGTTTCTCTGGTGCTGTACTTCGTCCTCTCTCGTTTGGTGTGTGCTCTCAACCCTGCACTCTTGACCCTAGACTATATATGTGGCTGCCCTACTCTGCACAGTATGTATGTCAGAGGTAGAGTAACTGAGCTCTGAACAAGTCCCTTTAACAGACAGAAAGGAATTTGTGTGTCATTGCTGCTTACCATACTGTTGATTATTTCTTTTGTAAGAGTGACACCTGGTGTTTGTCTTTGGCACAACACAATTTTGCACCTCTTCGCTATGACAAAAGATGCACGAATTATCAGATTCCAATTAATCGTTAAACGGAGTCAATGTTAAGGTAACTGAAAAGCGTGGAGACCCCCTCACTCTTTTCCCTATGGATACAAGAGCCTATACAGCAGCCATTTATCAATGTTTATACGTTTTCTTGTAGCGCTTTTACCTACTTTTGGTAGAGAGACAGACAGTAAGCAACAGAGTATACATTTCATATTGGGCAAACTGTTCACAAGATTTCCTAAAACATGTCAGCGAGAAAATGTGTTTCAATGTGGTTACTTATCCCTCAAAGGCCAAATCATGCAAACTGTTGCACTCCTAGAGTATGGTCAGGAACTGCCGAGTCCCCCTCCTCCCTTATCTCCAAACCCTTGGGGTGGGGCCCTTTTCCCCTGCTCCAAAGCAGCTCACCCCCCTCTTCCCCCAAGGCAAACAACGTCAACAACACCAGCTTGGATTAATGGTCATAAACCCCGGCCGTATTTATTACATAACAATAATCAAACATTAATATATTTACATTATGTACACAATACGCAGAAAGTCCGGTCCGTTACATTGATAGGTACAGTATGTCATTTGGCTAACCTTAACATGTTTCTAATACATAGCCATTCCTATCATAAGCTACTTGTTCAACAACATAACATTATCTTTCTGCGTATCCCTGTTTGAGCCTACGGCAAGGTCAATGACTGTCCCCAGATCATGCTAGGTCCCAAACTCCTACTGGAGTGACCTTGCGCAAGGGGCCCAGTTCACCGGAAGGATACCTCACACCCCGGGCACCCCCTACGCCCTCAACATTATCTCCATAAGGGCCCGTGCAGTTATGCGCAGCTTACTTGCGCCCTTGTGCGCGTGCAGGGTTGGCCAACCTGCCTACCGGAAGCGGAACTTCCCTCCCCCCGCACCATACTACGCCTACTGCAAATTACAAACTGTTATTTTATGGCAGGGCCACTAGAATGATGTGATTTTGCGGCCATGGCATTTTCAGCATAATTATGGATTTGACGCATTTGCCACATATTCCACAACCTGATGCATAATTTGCAGATTTTACCAAAAAACTAAAATTGCTTCCAGCTCAGCGTGTTCTAAACTGTGGGTCAAGAACCACTGGTGGTGGGTCCCCAGCTGATGGTTGGTGGGTCGAGAAAAAGCAATAAAACACTTTGCATTTATCTTGTCACGTTAGCTGTGCTTCAAAGACAGAGGTCACATGTCAGGCTGTGTCTACTGACAAATTGCTGCCTATTTTTTTTTAACATGGGGATTTATGTTTACTTTTCCTTTTCTGACTCTAAAGTGGGAGGAGTTTTCAACGTGAACTATGTGCAGGCCTCAACAAATCTACTACTCGCTATGGCGAGTCAGATTTTATCAGGGCGAGCTATATTTAGGGCCTACTCGACCCTTCAGGCAAGCTGATAAACAACAAGTGTTCTGTTAACTCACTAAGTGAAAGAGTATTAAAGATGCCTTTAAACCATTTTTTTATCATGTCACATTTATTCTGTGTTCAGAGACAGAGGTCAGAAGTCACTTTACATCTATAGTTACTTTTCTTTCTCTGCCTGCAAAGTTCAAGGATTTTGTAAATTGAACTGTCTGACAAACATGCTGTACAAAAAGTGTGAAATGAAAGGTTGAATACACAAAATAAGCTGCCCTGAGTGTAAATGACCGAGACTTAGAAGATACTAAGTGAAGTGACTGGCATCTCACAAAAAGTGAAGGACTGTTCGCACACACCATCTTGTGTCATGCTTCATCATTAGCAGTCCTCGCTCTCTAAAAACTTGGTTTGATAGGGAGCGGGCCTACACCTCGAGACAGGGAGGCACTTCTAAAACTAAGTGGGGGCCCGTGATAGTGAGTGATAATCTAAAAATCAGTATAATTGTCAAAATACATTTATTCTAATAAGCAATTATATGATATTAAAAATGAAAGGCGGTGAAAAGGGGAATTATTAGCCCATCACCATGGTGATTAAAGTTGTCGACATGTTTCTGCCCTTATGGCCCAAAGGGTCCGCGGCATTCATCAGGACGGAAAAAGAAAGAAATGTGGGCTCCTATCTTACCAAAGCGTTAGCATAGAATTACCACTGGGTAGGTTGACCTGTGTCACACTACCTGAGAGGGTTTCCTGAAACCTGTAAACATAATGAAAAAGAGATTGCCATCAAGAACATTCGGTCAAAGTAAGGTAAAAAAAATGCAGTGAAAAATTGCCCCACATGCATGACTTATACATATAATGGCTATTGTGTGAAACACGTGTCACTGCAAACGTGAGACACATGCAGTTTAGTGTGAGACCAGCTCACAGCCTTACCCTAATCAAGCTTCCTACACACCCCATGTGAGGAGGGTGAAGGAGAGACCCCTGTAGTCAAAGTCTGGATGAGAAATATAAACGGACTTAAAGTCAGCTTTTATCACCCAAAGATTTCCTTATGGGAAATGGTAAAGTTTTGCATGAGTAGGCATCCACACCACCATCCACGCTCTTACTACATCAAGGTACGTCTCTCTCCGTGATCCTAGTTGTGTTCGCTCCGCTTCCCCATTGCGGATTGAAGAGCGCAAAATTCAGGCTTTAAAAATAGTACCCTTAATGAGTAAAATTAGTAAATTAGTAGCACATGTGATCGTAATTGTTTTTTAAAAAAAGGTTTCCGGTGTCTGGAAAACCTCCTGTATTCTAGCGGTCGTGTGACTGATCTTCGCCTCAGGAGCGAAGAAGAGGAAATTAACAGAAGCAGCGGGAAGCCCTAATTGCGGCCCGTCGACGGAACACCTGTGATTCCCCGGTGTCCCATCGGAGACTGCCTGGGCTCGCCTGGACCTCTCGTCAGCCGAGTACACGGGCCGTGTTGCTCGCAAGTGCACGTGCAAGCTCAGCAGTCCTGAATGGGGTTGCCTGTGCTCCGCGTGTTGTTTAAATGTGCCACATGCGCCCATTTGTAAACCATGAATTCTTACAGAGAAAAGTCCAGTTTTTCAAATTCTGGTCAGGTATGTGTAACCAGAAAAGATGGGACTCTTCCTCTTAATGACCTCATACAAGGGAAACGATCCACCTGCCTCATCTGTTGGTGTCTCTCTGAGACTGTACGGATGCACTACTCAGTATTTTTTGGGAGACATCCATTACCACGCGGGCATTGCATTGCAATGCCTTTACATCGCGGGTATCACAACGCAAGTCGTTACAACGACTTGCACTGGATGGCGCTCTAACCTAAGGAATAGTATGATTTACTATTCCAACACCTTCCCTACTGTACGTAGACTGGTGTTGGAATAGTAAATCATACTATTCCTAAGTCCAGCGCAAGTCGTTGTAACGACTTGCGTTGTAAAAACTGCGATGTAACGTACCGCGATCATTTTGATCGCGTTGTAACGTCACATATTCGTATTTTTTCCAACCTTCTAAATGTAGGTCAGGATTCCTTTTCCAAACAGGTCCCAATATGGGTTTATTCCCACCTGGGATTCACATTCATTTGCCATCTTTTCTGGTTACACATAACTGACCAGAGTTTGAAAACCGGGACTTTTCTCTGTAAGAATTCATGGTTTACAAACGGGCGCACGTGGCACGTTTAAACAACACACGGAGCACAGGCAACCCCATTTGGGACTGCTGAGCTCGCACGTGCACTTGCGAGCAACACCGCCCCGTGTACTCAGCTGACGCGAGGTCCAGGCGAGCCCAGGCAGTCTCCGATGGGACACTGGGGAATCACATGTGTTCCGTCGACGGGCCGCAATTAGGGCTTCCCGCTGCTTCTCTTTATTTCCTCTTATTCGCTCCTGACACGAAGATCAGGCACACGACCGCTAGAATACAGTAGGTTTTCAAAACACTGGAAACCTTTTTTTAAAAACAATTTCGATCACATGTGCTACTAATTTACTCATTAAGGGTACTATTTAAAGCCTGATTTTCGCACTCTTCGTTCCGCAACGGGGAAGAGGAGCAAACACAACTAGGATCACGGAGAGGGACGCACCTTGATGTAGTAAGAGCGTGGATGGTGGTGTTGATGCGTACTCATACAAAACTTTACCATTTCCCATAAGGAAATCTTTGGGTGATAGAAGCTGGCTTTAAGTGTGTTTCTATTTCTATTCCAGAGTTTGACTATAGGGGTCTCTCCTTCACCCTCCTCCCATGGGGTGTGTAGGAAGCTTGATTAGGGTAAGGCAGTGAGCTGGTCTCACACTAAACTGGGTGTGTCTCACGTTTGCAGTGACACGTGTTTCACACAATAGCCACTATATTTATAAGTCATGCATGTGGGGCAATTTTTCACTGCATTTTCTACCTTTCTTTGACTGAATGTTCTTGATGGCAATTTCTTTTTCATTATGTTTACAGGTTTCAGGAAACCCTCCCAGGTAGAGTGTGACACAGGTCAATTCTATGGTAATTCTATGCTAACGCTTTGGTAAGATAGGAGCCCACATTTCTTTCTTTTTCCGTCCTGATGAAGTCCGCGGACCCTTTGGGCCATAAGGGCAGAAACATGTCGACAACTTTAATCGCCAAAGTGATGGTGTAATAATTCCCCTTTTCACTGCCTTTCATTTTTAGGTCGAGCCTCGAGTAGCGCGCAAGCGCTGCTTAGAGGCGAAGACTTTTAGTAAGCGAGTTTGAAAAGCAGTCCCAAAAACGCTCGTGCGTTGTGGCTGGCCTTTTTGGGATGGGTACGCGCGGCAAACATGTGTTTCCAATTATCGTGCCCAGACGCGGGCGCGATAATTGGAAACACATGCCGGCAAAAGGCCATGACGCACGAGCGTCTGGTCAGCTGAGCAGGCTGCCGCGCTCCCTCCTCCCCCCTCCGCTCCTCTGTGGTGCGCGCGCACCACTGTTTATTTATTTTTTAACCGCGCGGCCGCCATTTTTTTTCCTATTTGTTGCCTGCACTGGACCCCCACGTTTGAGGACGCCTTGCTGGGATCCAGGTCTCCGCCGCTCTAATTACCTCTGTGGTAGCCCGCCACCCGAGTTAGCCTGCGCCAGCCTGCCGACATTTGTACTTCCGAGCAAGGTACGTGTAAAGCTGTACGGCGTGCCTGCAAGCCGCTCCTGCCTCTCTCTGTCCCTCCGCAGCCTCGGAATTGCGTTTCCAGCTGCAGGTATGTTGTTTTTTAAATTAAATGTTGTCCCGTTTCCCCCCCCCCAACCCGCCTCCTCCTCCTCTCGCGACGTCACTGCGGGGCTCTAAAAGCAAAGCCTGACACTTGGCTCCCCGCCTCTCCTAATGGATTTTGCTAGCTAGTTTTTTTAATGAGAGGAAGTTGCCACCACCTTTAGCATGCCTGTAGGTCTGGCGTTAATGTGATAAAACATGCAAACATCATTTGTATGTCTGCATGCATTAACACTTTTCTGGGGCCAGACAGTTAAATAGTTCCCCAGAAACTTTCAATAAGTTGTTTCCCAATGCTGCACCCAGGCTAGCGCAATGACCCACCATCGGTTTCACTGATCAGGTTTATGCCACCCACACTGAACCCAGACAGGACCCGTTGGAAGAAAAGCAGACAATAAATGCTAAAAAAAAAAACATGAAGCACACCATTGCTCACACGAGTTTCAACACTTAAACCTGAACTGACGCATTGCCAGGGCTTGACTTCGGAAACAAGACATTTTCACCAGCCCCTCTTTGGAATCGCCTGGTTGTCATTTTACTGTATTTTCGACTTCAAATGCCCCCTACCCTTGTGTGACCCTTCACAGTGTAATTATGTCACTTAAGTTTCAGTAAAAATAGTATGCTCACCTAAACGTTAGTTAGGGAAATTATTTTATTCTGTTTTTTTTTTTTTGTGAAAAGCTATTATTGTTCCCCAGCAATGTATTGATTTATAACCGACAGAAATCGGTGCCTCTTTCTTTGATAAAGGATTTGACTGTAAGAGTCGTCAAGGTTGGGCATATGAAACTGCAGAAGGGACTTGGCTTGTGCAGAATAATCTTGCATCAGAGCAGTTCCAACATTGATCTTGTTAGCTCCTCGCGTAGTGTGTTCATTTTCAGTTTTGTGCAGTTGCTTTGCTTAATATACTTTGCTTCGCATGGATAAGGGGCCTGTTGGTGCTCACAGCCTGTATACCTGCATGCTGGTCCTTCTTCTATTCCCAAGGCAGCATGTGCGAGTACAAATGGTCTGTAGCAAAGCGCAATGCTGTGACAGTGTCATATAGAAGAACCCTTACTTAAGGCACTGCATTTCCTAATGGTACCATCGCCAGATATGAGGCAGACGTTATCTGAGACCTGAAATGGGACACAGGTTTTATGACTTGTACCATTTTTTTTTTTTTTTTTAAACATCTCACTAGCCTCGGTTCTTCCAAGTCGCCCAGCCACTTCCCTAGATTCTGGCACATGCAGCTGTGTGTTTGCCGACATACTAAGGTTTTACCTGCCTACTGGTTAGATATTTCATTTGGCAGCTTGTTCATTAAAGTTTGTTCACTGCTTTCACCATATACACTCCTTGAGTATGCATGCATGGTTGTTTTGTATTATATTTTACTGAAAAACAGCTTCACTTTGGATTGGTTTAGGTGCTGAAGCAGCTAAAAATAGTCAATTAAACTCCAGTCATCTAAGCCACACCAAATTAGAACAACACACCCATGTCGTGAAAGTGTGTGCCAGGAGATAATGTATTAGTACAAAGGAAAGGCACAGTTTATTGGTGTTCATCTCTGTTACAGCTTTCAAATAGAAGCATCAAGGTGTTTAACAGTCACACCTACACCTTATTACTGGGGGAACCTGCATGAGCTACACTAAAAGAAAGCAATTCACTTCAAACAGAAGAAATGACAGGTTTCAACTCGCCTTTCAACAGGAATGCAAGTGAAATGTATAGTCTGAAACAGTGGCAGCAAAACACAGAATAATTATGTTCACCATCAGTAAGCTCTCAGCCACTCTCCAGGTCAGAGAAGTGAAATCAAACAAAGTGCGAATCGTGCGCTTTTGACTGCAGAATGGAAAGCAAACTATAGAAACTGAATGATCAAGCAACCAAATATGACAGTTTGAAAGGAGTGAAATACCCAGACTCTGGGTGAATGTGATGACCTTCATTAAGAAAAAAGTACATTTCTGTGACTTTGACAGGGTTCTGTTATTTAATAATACACCTGTCACAGTTCTGATAGTCATTCGGTTCTCAGAGTGCAGCACGTTGACACATCCAAATATGTGCTCAATATGTAAGAAAGGTCATTGCTGTTAGAAAGTATAGAGGATGAAACGATTCATTTACAAAATGCTAAACCTGTGTCTTCGTTAATATATATTTTTGTAATTGCGGTTTGTACAGCGATCGTACGGCCTCCTGGGAATATTAGAGTGCGAACAAAGGGAAAGACACTGAAGGCAGAAGGGAAGGGCGTACACTAGTCAAAACACAGATGGACGCAAACTTTGCCAACTGTTTGTTATAGGCCAGACCTATTGGCTTTGCCAGTGCTTGTGCTTTTTTATTTACCGGTCTGAGTTGGATCAATAAATAACAAGCATTGGCATAGCCAATCCTTTGGGACCTTATAAGTGTTTAGCCATGCAACAGTTGATGTTGTTGCACCAAGGATATTGTGCTGCATAACTAAATACTTATAAGGTCCCAAAGCGAGACCTATTGGCTATGCCAATGCTTGTTAATATCATATAATTGCCTATTAGAATAAATGTATTTTGACAATTATACTGATTTTTAGATTATCGCTCACTATCACGGGCCCCCACTTAGTTTTAGAAGTGCCTCCCTGTCTCCAGGTGTTGGCCCGCTCTCTATCAAACCAAGTTTTTAGAGAGCGAGGACTGCCAATGATGAAGCATGACACCAGGTGGTGTGTGAGGACAGCCCTTCACTTTTTGTGAGATGCCAG
Organism: Calotriton arnoldi; assembly: GCA_963921515.1. Classification (NCBI taxonomy): domain Eukaryota; kingdom Metazoa; phylum Chordata; class Amphibia; order Caudata; family Salamandridae; genus Calotriton; species Calotriton arnoldi. The sequence goes on from CAWUFW010000548.1 coordinate 3,902,133, forward strand.
TCACTTCACTTAGTATCTTCTAAGTCTCGGTCATTTCCACTCAGGGCAGCTTCTTTTGTGTATTCATGTTAGGGTGGATGCCAGCTCGCTCTGAATGCCCCGTGCCTCTAGTTCCCTCCCCTAGGACTTCCTAGGGTTAGTGTGTTGCATGAAATGAAAGGTTGTCATGTTTTATCCTAACACATATTTAAATAGCTAAAATGTAAACTGCACAACCGTTTCAAAATACATTTCAGTAGTTATGAAAGCCCTTGTTTTGTGATGAAAAATGTATTTTTAATAGGATGAAAACAAATCAGAACACTTTACTTGGTGATGAGCAAATGATAAATATGTTTGCTGAAACCCAGTTTCCACAGATTCTTGTTTTTACACTATATAGTTTTATAAGAAAAACTGCATGTTAGTGTGAACGTTTCTGTCCATTTCAATGGGAAATGTGCTGTCTGTAAATGACAGTGCACTACCACCTCATGCTTTAGTCATATTTATTAAAAGTGAGTTTTTAAAGATGAACTGAATAACATTCCTGTCCCATTCATGATGGCAATGCTATTAGTGAACTAAGAAGCAAGTCAGGGGTCATGGGATCCCTATATGTGGGCTAGATTCTTATTATGCATGCAGTCTATTAAATCAAATCAAATAGGTTTTTTTGTACAGCAGGAATGCTGAACTTACATATTGGAAGGTGCTTTCATATCTGCTAATGAAGAAAAATGTGGCTCTGCAAAATAAAATACTTGCCTAGCAGGACATCTGAGACCAGTTTATGGGTCAAGTACATTACAGTTAGGTCAAATAGATTATTCAGGTTACTAGACATGCAGGTCTAGTCACATTTGTATGATTTTTCAAGGCCAGATGTGACAGTCTTGCTGAAGTACATGGAGTGTAAAAGGAAAGGCTGTAGGGTGTCATTTTTTGTAACACAACAAATTTGAAATACCTGTAAATTAACTGTGCATGTGTTTTAGAATATATCAGAAATTAGGAAAGCACTAATTAAGTCCTTTTTTTGTAATTCGGAAGTATGATGGAATCAAAGATTTTAATGAGATCAAAACAAATTGAGATACTTTTACTTGATCATGGGCAAATGATAAAGGGAGACTGAAACCTGATTTCCAAACTCCATAATTTGTGTGCTATGTAGTGTTATCCGTGAAACTGTATGTCTGTGCAAATTTAGTAGCCATTTCAATGGAAGTTGTACTGTCATTAAATGACAGGGCGCTACTGCACCCTGCTTTAGTAATATATTTGGTGCCACTGCACCCGCTGCACTGATTTTTTATTTTTGGGTTTTGTATAGCGCCTGAATCACCCCCAAAGGGGTATCTCTGCGCTTGCGGACATACAGGAGAAGGCTGGTGCCCGTGGCGTAACGAAACTTGAGGGGGGCCCCCCTGCAAAGTACATGAGGGGCCTCACTCAGGCCAGGGTACTGTACTTAGGGGGCACCCTGGAGCTCGTCCTCTCCCCGCACTGCTGGGCCTGCGGGGGGACATTTGTTACGCCATTGCTGTCTTGCCATATTTACAGCTCTCTGGCTGCCTGATGGAGATCTCTGTGCCTTCAAAAGGCTGCTGCCACGGCAGCTCTTTGGAAGGCACTGAAAGTTTACTAAGCAGCCACTATGGTCCATGTGTTCGCTCAGCAGACTTTTTTGTTTTTCAAAACAAACTCCCAAAGTGGGCGTTTGTTTTGCAATACAAAAACCTAATAGCCCTGGCACCCTGGAAGTTTTCTACCACGGTGCGTGTGGGTCATTTTTTAAAATGTTTTGTTCTGTTCGGGGCTGCAAGGCTTTTCCTGGTAGTTTTTGACGGGGAAAAAATAATGTCACTGACATCTGATCTAAATGGGGCAGAGAGTCTGAAGTACTTCGACTGACAGCCCGATCTCCATGGAGCTGTCGGAGTAAGGTCTCTGCCGGTGTAACCAGTGTGCGCTCCACCAGTGAAAGTCTGACGGTTCACATGACTGAATAGAGCAGATACTTCATCAGTTTGGAGGCAAGGGTACTGTGTTTCACTGGTGGGGGAGTACCTTGTCCACCAAACGCTAAATAACCCAGTGGACTAAGACAAGTGTACAGGTAGAAGATGCTCACATCTTCACACATGCAACTAGAGCCAGGAGAAGAAGCAAAAGGATGGCTGGAACTTGGAGGAAGCGCTGCAGGTTAGCAGAGGTACTGGGAGAAATGGGGGGTTTCTACGTCTTCCCTGATGGACAGAAGCATGAAGACCAGTTTCAGGTACAGAGGCAGGTGATTCCATATTTCAGGGATAAAGTAGGTGGGAGCATATTTTCTCCTTTTATCCTTACTTTGTTCTCAGGATCTCCATTTTCATTAAGTTTGTGCTGCGTGTAGTGCAACGCGTTGGTAGGCCAGAGAGCGAGACCTTATTCAGCTAGGAAGTGTGGTTTTTTTGCGAGGGCTCATCTTGTAAATGATAAAACGTATTTGAGACTGTTGTGCGCCAGAATAGGGATCCACAGAAGATTCTTGGTCAAGGGATTTGAGTGGTCCTACTTGCTTTGGACGTAAAGACAGCAGGTGGATGGGGAAGGGCTTCATGTATATGGCCGGTGGACACTAAGAGCTGTTGTAAAAGCACAGAAATGGAGCCTTGGGCTGTTGGTTGGTGTTCTACACGAGATGCACAATAATGTCTGACAGCCTCATGCGTCAAGGCCAGAAGGCCTGTTGGAGTCCTGTTGGCGTGCTCCTACTCATACATGAACTAGTGGTGACATGTTGTTACTGTAGTTGGGAATGGTCTTGTTCCTTCATATCTGATTGGCCCCTTGTTACATATGATAGAAACGTGTCTCTAGCGCCGGAGGTGACATCAGTGCCTTTAGAATTTCCACCCTCAGCTCCTTCCTGCTCAGTGTCCTCAGTCTACCCCGCATTTTGACATTAAATATTTTGGGTAGTCAGGGTCCAATGATATCAGTGTTTTGGGCTGGGTGGTGTAACACTGACACCAGCTGCTCTTCGAAGACGAATTACAGATGCCTAGAGAGGATGAAAAGCAGGTCTTTCCCTACAAGAGAGTAAATGGGGTAACCCTCGGTAGCACCTTGCCTGCACCCTAAAAAACCTTACAAGTTTGAGAAGGGTGTTCTACCCGAGAGGTGGGATCTCCCCTTCTTAGGTTCTTGGAAGAGGAGAGGTGCTGTCCCTCTACAGCAGTGATACTCAAAGTGCGGGCTGGGGGCCGCATGCGGCCCTCCTGACCTTTACATGCAGCCCCCAGGTCAAGAGCAGCACTGGGCTAATGCTTACGTGACTCAGCACTAACATAAAAAAATATGTTAAATAAACTGTCAAGCATTTATTTAAAGGTTAATTGAAATTAAAGAAAGGAAGTAACTAGGGTGTCCTAAACCACTTAACTTTAGGAACACCATCATTTATAAAAACATCTTGCAGTACAGGTAAGATAAAGTCTGTTAATAATTCATTAACATGTAAAACCATTTCACCTTAGTACATAAGATTATCAGTGCATTGAGAAGTATTTTTTTAGTGATAGTTTTCAAACATGAATTGAGAAACATTCATTCTTCCCTACACCCTTGTAACAATGCCAATAGTGTACAAAGAGGCAAGTCAGTTGTCATGTGCACCTTTTTGGGGCTGGGGTTTCTATTATACATGAACAACCTATAGTTAATGAAATCAAACACTGGAGAAGGCTTTGTACAGCATACATCCTGAAGTCATGTATTTCGAGGTCCTTATGTGCTAATGAAAAAAAAGAAGGGAAAGTGAAATAAAATAATTACCTAGGATCACAGTTTGTTTAAGCGGAGAAGCCAGGATCCGTCCCACATTTTAAGTTTCACATTATGCAATTCAGACACTAGATGTAGAGGCCTAGCTTCCCTTACACCCACTTTACAACAAACCCCTCCTCAAACCCCGACCACCACCTTGCTGGTATTCAATGCGGCCCTCATCGCAGACCCAATTTGTGGCCACTGGGTAAATGTTTGTGAGTACCCATGCTCTACAGAAGCTTAGTAAGCATTAGACATTGAGGCTCCCCGTGTTAGTCGGGATCACACAAGGACGACATTCATGTACACATTATCACATCCATTCTGATGCCGCATGCACGTCATCATCTTTCCCAAAACCCCCCGTCTCTCTTTTCTCTCTCCAAACGCTTCCTCTTCCGTCCAGGGCACCTCCAGTCTGGGCCTCTTCTCTCTCTGTACCTCTGCGCCATGTCTTCTCTTCATCTCTGTTAGGGACCGCACAGCTCCCTACCTATCCTCACCGTGCCTCCTTTTCACCCCTTCGGACCTCCCTGCCTCGCGCTCGGACAGCCCTCCTCTTCCTCCTGGTGTAACCCCGCTCCTCTTTTGCTGTTCCTGCAGGTCTGGTTCCAGAACCGCCGCGCCAAGTGGAGGAAGCGGGAAAAGTGCTGGGGCCGGAGTAGCGTCATGGCAGAGTACGGCCTGTACGGGGCGATGGTGCGCCACTCCATCCCGCTGCCGGAATCCATCCTCAAGTCCGCTAAGGACGGCATCATGGAGTCCTGCGCCCCCTGGCTACTCGGTAAGAGTCTTCACTGACCGTTTCTTTTCAGGATATGGCGCTTTTCATGTGTGCTGTGACAGGCCCAATGGACCTCGAAGACTGGACGCGCTCTCATGAACTCCGCAGTCCGCCACTTTCCGAAATGCGGCTCTTACAGTTGCAATCCTGACCAAGCCATAAAGCCGAGCCAACCACCAGTGAGAAATCGGATTTGAACGTCAGCCCCGGGCAGGTTAAACTAGGGCTCTGCATCCCTCTTCTCACCGTACATGGTCACTCGAACAACCTGCCATTCGTTCTTCTAAGTTCTACTGGCGGAATATGAGTGCCACCTAGCGGTCAAATTAGGAGTTGCGTTGTACTTATGTACTTATACATCGAATTTCCAACCATACAGCGTGTCACTTAAGAAGAAAAGGTGAGCGCTTCTTTAATTTAAGGCAGCTGTGAGGTCGACTGCTTGCCTTACACAGGTAAAGGGAAAGACGTAACGCCGTGGTGAGTCAAACGAACACTGTAGGACTCAATTTATTTTCTCAGCTAATTTTCCTAAAGCCGGGTAGTTCTCCTTCTAGCCCATTTTTCTGGGATTCATCACAGCGATTGCTGGAATTTTTAATTCTTCCTTGCATTTTTTTTGCTAAAAGGTGTGTGTCGTCATATGAGTGCTTGCTGGAATTGGTATGTTTGATCTTTCTTGAGGTTGTTTGTTTGAACTTTTCCACTACGGCGAGTTAACTGGAGCATGTATTCTTACCTGATTTTACATGTTTTCTGACTGGTGCTGTCAGCAGTGTTTCCTCTTCCCTGGAAGCTTATACGTCTCTTTTCTGGGTGTGTCTGTTTGTGAAGATTTAACTTTCCTGGGGTGATTCTTGTAGCCTATATCTTACAAGGAAATTCTTGCTAGAGGTTGTATTCTTTCGTGCATGTTGGAGCTTCTCTTTTTATTAGGACTAGAGGTTCCTGCTAAAGCATGTATTCTTCCCTGGTTGAGGTTGCCTGATCCTGTGTTTCTGTATGGGTTGTTTGCTAAAGCTTGTGTTATTTCCCCAGGGTGTTTAATGGACATTTTTCTCATCACTGTGGGAGCTTGCAACACTTTGTGTTCTTCTCCAGCGGTGATTTTTTGAGCTTGTGTTCACCCTGTGGTGTTCCTAATGTGTATTCTATTCTTGCCAGTGGATGCTAGCTGGAGCTTATATTTCTTGTTTCCTGGAGCTGGCGGGTTTCCCTGGGGTGTTTCCTTAATTATGTGCTTTTCTTTGGGGATGTTTTCTGGAGTTTGTGTTTTCGTGGTTATGGTTCTATTTTTCTCATTGATGTTTGCTGGAACTTATGTTTTTTTCCTAGGGATATTTGCTGGAGCTTGTGTTTTTCCTGGGATGTATTCTAGAGTTTGTGTTCAGGGCTTGGACTGACTATTCTGCAACTCCGGCACGTTGTATGATAGGGGCTGCTGGATAGATTGCCATGACACAAGCATGCCCCCTTTCGAATTGTGGCCTCCTACAGCGTGGTAATGGTCAGACCACTTTGTCCGGGGCTGATTTCAATTTCCAGTCTGGCCTTGCTTGTGTTCTTTTCTGAAGATGTTTGCTGGAGCTTATGTTCTCCATCAGCTTTGTTTGCTGGAGCGTGTGTTAATTTCTGAGGATGCTTGCTGGAGCGTATGTTTTTCTCCATGGATATATTTTTCCTAGGGGAAATTTGGTGGAGTCTCTGTTCTTCTTTGGGCATCTTAGCTATAGCTTATGTTTCCCCCCAGAATGTTTTCAGGAGCTTATGATTTTTTCAGGGGGCGGGGGTGGGGGATAGAGGGAGGGGGCTATAGCTTGTGTTCTTCTCTGGGGGTGTAGACTGGAGCTAATGTTTTGCCCAGGCATGTTTGCTGCAGCTTATGCTCTTCTCTGGGGCTGTATGCTGGAGCTAATGTTTCTCCCAGGTATGTTTGCTTCAGCTTGTGCTCTTCTCTGGGGCTGTATGCTGGAGCAAATGTTTCTCCCAGGTATGTTTGCTTCAGCTTATATTCTCCTCTGGGGGTGTATGCTGGAGCTAATGTTTCTCTCAGGTATGTTTGCTTCAGCTTGTGTTCTTCTATGGGGTGTATTTTGGATCTAATGTTTCTCCCAGGCATGTTTGCTGCAGCTTGTGCTCTTTTCTGGGGGTGTATGGTGGAGATAATGTTTCTCCCAGTCATGTTTGCTGCCGCTTGTGGTGTTCTCTTGGGGTCTATGCTGGAGCTGTTTCTCCCAGGTATGTTTGCTGCAGCTTGTGTTCTTCTCTGGGGGTGTATGCTGGAGCTAATGCTTCTCCCAGGTAGGTTTGCTGCAGCCTGTGCTTTTCTCTAGGGGTGTATGCTGGAGCTAATGTTTCTCTCGGTAATGTTTGCTGCAGCTTGTGCTCTTTTCTGGGGTGTATGCTGGAGCTAATGTTTGTCGCAGGTATGTTTGCTGCAGCTGGTGCTCTTTTCGGGGGTGTATGCTGGAGCTAATGTTTCTGCCAGGTATGTTTGCTGTAGCTTGTGCTCTTCTCTGGGGGTGTATGCTGGAGCTAATGTTTCTCCCAGGTATGTTTGCTGCAGTTTATGGTCTTTTCTAGGGTGTATGCTGGAGCTAAAGTTTTTTTCCAGGTATGTTTGCTGCAGCTTGTGTTCTTCTCTGGGTGTTTATGCTGGCGCTAATGTTTTTCCCAGGTTTGTTTGCTGCAGCTTGTGTTCTTCTCTGGGGGGTATGCTGAAGCTAATGTTTTTCCCAGGTATGTTTGCTGCAGCTTGTGTTCTTCTCTAGGGGTGTGTGCTGGAGATAATGTTTCTCCCAGGTATGTTTGCTGCAGTTTGGGTTCTTCTCTGGGGGTGTATGCTGGAGCGAATATTTCTCCCAGGTATGTTTGTTGCAGCTTGTGTTCTTCTCTGGGTGTGTATGCTGGAGCTAATGTTTCTCCCAGGTATATTTGCTGCAGCTTGTGTTCTTCTCTGGGGGTGTATGCTGGAGCGAATATTTCTCCCAGGTATGTTTGCTCCGGCTTGTGTTCTTCTATGGGGTTGTATGCTGGAGCTAATGTTTCTCCCAGGTATGTTTTCTGCAGCTTGTGTTCTTCTCAGGGGGTGTATGCTGGAGCTAATGTTTTTCCCAGGTATGTTTGCTGCAGTATGTGTTCTTCTCTGGGGGAGCATGCTTGAGCTCATGTTTTCTCCGGGTTGTTTGCTGCCTCTTGTGTTCTTCTCTAGGGTTGCTTGCTCGAGCTTGTTCTCTTGCCTGGAGTGTTTTCTGGTGCTTTCATCATCGTCGTTTCAGTCATTCATTTAATTGGTCCCCTTTAATACAAACACTGGCAAAAACCACAAATGTTTTATAGTAAACTGCAAATATTAATAAAAACAGAATGATAAAAGTTAGATCTTTGTGCAAACAATAAAAATAACATTCAGCATTATTTCCACATAATTACATACCTCATCATCACATACATCTTTTTGATACTGTCTCCATATTGCCTACATTTTCTCTCATTCCCGCCTCTTTAGTCTGCCTCTCTGTGGAACTTTAACCAACATATTTTCTTTCATGCCTCACCTTCAGATCTGTCTTTCTGTTTCTCCCCTCAGTTTATCTTCTTTCGTTCCTTTCAGTCTTTCTTTCTGCTTCCCGGTCCCTCCGCTCATGCCACCTTTTACCACTCTCGCTCTGCACTCTCGGTCTTCCTTTCTCTCCTTACAAGACACCACTTAGGGCCTTTCTTTCTCCTTTATGTTTTTTAATTAATTCACAGCCACACAAGGGCAAATGCGTTATTGGCCCATCATGCAAGCTGTAACGGAAATGGCCGAAGCATTCTCTACACATTAACAGTAATAAACACTGCTCAGTGGTCGTTGGTGTTGGGCCTTCCTTTCTTAATCGATACTTCTCTCAACCTATTATTGGACTTACCTTTCTCCCGGATGCAGGGATTAGCTTGCTGACACTCGTACTCATGTGTTGGACATTTGTTTAAATTGATTTCTAGTCACCTAGAGACTGTGCAAAGAGTGTAGTGTTCATTCATTGAGGCTTTGCTGGTCTTTTTGCTCTTTGCCGGAGTGTGTGCTAGAGATTATGTTTTCCCCAGGGGTTGTTTGTAGATCTATATGTTCATCCCTATGGGTTCTTGCTTGATCTTGTTTTTTTTATTTTTTATCTGAGAGTAGTAACTGTTACTTGCCTTTCACCGGTGATGTTATTTTCAGAATTGTTGGTATGTTTTGCTGGAGTGCTCGCTAGAGATAGTATTTTTCATTGGATGTGCTTGCTGGGGTGTGTTTCTCTTCCCTCAGTAGTCTCAGGAGATTGTGCTCTTTTGTGGAGATTTTGCTTGTTGAACCTTTTTTTCAGTTATGATTTTTGCTGGGACTTGTGTCCTCTTCTGTGGGTACGTGATGTGGCTTGTGGTTTCCTCTGTGTTTTTATGCTGGAGCTTGATTTTTTTTTAAAGATGTGAACAGGTTTATCTCAAGGGAATTTTCTGCAGACTGAGTTCTGTTTTTTGTGTCTGCTTGCAGTATTGTGGGGGAAGTGGCTATTGCCGCTTGTGTTTTCTCGAAGTTGTACTTTTTCACTGGGGTACTTGCTGAGCTTCTGTTTTCCCAACAGGTGTTTATTAAATTCTGTTCCCCCCTTATAAGTGCTAGCTGCAGCTTGTGTTCTTCACTGTGGTTGTTGGCTAGAACTGGATCATTTCCGAGACCTGTGTCTCTTACCTGTAATTTTTTCTGAAGCTTGTGGTCTTTTCACTGGGGTTGTTTTTTATGGAGTTTGTATTCTTCCATGTGGTGCTAGCGGGGGAGGGAGGAGGGAGGAAGCTCTTCACCGCTTTTATTGTTGCTGTAGCCCGTATTTTTCTGTGATAATATTTGTTGCAGTGTTTGTTTTCATTGTTATTGTGTGTTGGAACTTCCGTTCTGTGTCTTGTGTCTGGGAGCTTGCTTTTTTGGCCTCGGGACATTTGTTAGAGCTTTTGGTGCATACTGAAACTTGCACCTTTTGCAGGTGGAAGCAAGATGAAGCATGCTTTTCATCCCTGAACTGTTGATATAGCTAATGTTCTTTCCTGGTGATGCAGGTTGGGTACTGTGTCTCCAAACTAGTTACATTGCCGGAACTTGTGTTTTTTCCCTTACAGTGGTTAATGGAGCTTGAGTTTTCTCCTGGGAATGCTTGCTAAAGACGGTCTTCCCAAGTGAAGTGCTTGCATTCTTCACTTGGGATGGCTATTAGAGCATATAATGTTCCATCGGAGTGCTTGCTGGTTTTCTGGCTCTTACCTGTTGTTGCTGGATGGTCCTTGTGGGCTTTGCCTGGCATTATATAGAGTGCTTGAGTTTCCTCTCTGAGCTTGTGTGCTGTAATTATTGTGCCTCTTTGGTAATGATTGTTGATGCTTTTCTACTCTGTAAGAGGTTGCCTAAATTTATGTTCTTACCTAGGGTTGTTTATAGTATTCACTAATGGTACCTGCTCATGGTTATTTTTCTAACTTGGAGATGCTTACTAATACTTGTATCAGTTTCCTGGGATACCTCAGTGGTCCTTGTGTCTCTGCCTCGTGGCTGTTTGGTACTGCCTCTGTTATTTCCTGTGATGTTGTAGTTGCTTTTCTTTCTTCAATGGAGGTGCTTGCTGGAGTTTATTTTTCTCTGGAGGTATTACATGGTGCTTGCAGCTCTACAGTGTCGGTGCTTACTGTGTTTTAGTCTCTTTCCTGGCAGTTCTTGTTTTCTTATCCAGTGATACATGATGGTGTTGGTGTTTTCATTAGTACTAACTGGTGGCTTTGTATCTTCCTTAGGGGTGTTTGCTGGTGTTAGTGCCTCTTATTTCTGGATGTTGGCTGGTTCATTTGCCCCTTACCCTGTTGTTATTACTGGTTCTTGTTTTGTTGCCATGTGTTTATTGGGATTACTCAAGGGTAGCTGTATGCTTTATCTGGGTGCTTTCTGTTGATTTTGTCTATTCCCTTAGGTGCATAACTATCTCTCATAGAACAGGGGCAGTAAGAGGACATCTTCAGCCAAGCCCAGAGTACTTTGGATGTTTGCTCATCATTTGCTTTATCCAGTGTCACTTTTCGCCTCCTTTCCATCCCTAGACCTGGTACCCTCTGGACCTTGGTCCAGCATGAGATCCCAGTTGGCAGTGTTGTTGCATTCCTTTTCAATAGGTTCTGCATACTGACCTCACACACAGGTCTCTATCTATATATTTCTCTCATCACCCTATTCTTTGTGTTCCCCAATCTGTGTCCTTCACAGATTCTCCTTCTACCTTTCCAACCAACACCAGTTTGTTCGCATGGGCACCTCAAGGTCACAAAAGATCCCTATCACTTATGGAGTACCCCAGGGGTCCATACTGTCTCCTGTCATCTTTAACCTATACATGGAGCCGCTTGGTGCTCTACTCACAGATAACCGCGTCAAGACTCACAAATATGTAGATGGTACACAACTTTACTTTAAGGTCTCCTCAGCTTCAGACACTGGCTCCCAATACACTAAACTGGCTCATGATACAGAAGAGATGCCAGTTCAAGATGCTGACCCATGCCTACAAGGCCCTGCAAAACGAAGGATCAGCTGACATCAAGAAACCTTCCACTAACCGTCAGATATCTCCGTTCAGCCTCCCTCTCCATTGCAAACACCCGACGGACCCTCCGAGCCAACACCGGAGGACGCCCCTTCTCGCGTCTGGCAGCCAAGGCTTGGAACAATCTCCCCCTGCACCTCAGGACTGCACTGTCACTCCAACAATTCAGAAGACATCTTAAGACCAGGCTGTTTGAATAAACTACTTTCTCGCAGCAGCGAACAGATCCAGCGCCTCGAGAACCTCACGGGTGATTTTCTGCGCTCTCTAAAGGACTGATTAATGGATCGATTGATTGATTGAGACACTCAGTGCCTCACACACTGCTTGCTTTTTTTGTAAACAAACTTTATTAGGCATTTAGAGGACATGTCACATTGTACCATCAACATACACTCTCTTGAGTTGGTAGCCAGACATTTTCTCTTGACTCATCTATACATGTAGTTTTTGCCATGCTAGTGCCCAATCGCTTACATTTTGCTCTTGGCAGCTTCAGTATTAGGTATTTGCTAAGCACATGTCTAGAAATAGCACAGTAAATACTTCAACCCTCCTTCCTCCCACCCCCCAAAACTGTCCACCCCCCAACCCCGCCCTCCTCCCCCCAGGCGTGTCTTGTATCATTGATCACCTACATCCTTCTCCGGGTCACCCTCTATCGACGGCTATCTAGACCCCTCGGTCTCCATGTTCCTGTTAAGGCGTCCGTTGGGGGTATACTTCCCTTCCTCACACACTGCTTGCATATCATCAATACTTGGATGTCCAGCACCAACCTGAAGCTCAACACAACCAAGACAGAATTCCAATTATTTGCCAAGAACAATAAACAATATACTGTACAAACCTGACTCAATGACATGAATCTTGATGCCTTCAAACTCTACCTTTCACTGAATGCCAAGTCACTTGGATTCACCCTAGACACCAACCTCAGCATAAAGCAACACATTGCCAAAAAATCAAAGATTGCCTGGTACCAGCTTTCTCTTCTAAAGAAAGTCAAATGATTTCTTCCAGAAAGCGACTTCGGAACTGCTGTTCAAGCCCTTGCACTCTCACATCTGGAGGGTGGTAATGCCCTATTCCATGGCCTCCAGACCACACACTGGCACCCTTAAGGGGCATCTTACACACGACACCTTGTCTTATCCAGGGCCTGAAGAAATGTGATCATATCACCCCCATCTTGATGGAACTCCATGGACTCCCCTTGCCGGCACGCAACATCTTCAAAACCAGCTGCACCATTTACAAAGCTGTCAGGACCAGCACTCCCACTTATCATGCAGACAAGCTTACCCTCTCTGTGGATAATGGTTCACCTGCAGCCAGGACACCACCAAACTGCAGACTAAGAAGTGTAAAAAAGAAGAAAAAAAAGAGCAGGCCGTTTCCATCTATCCACCTGGGATCTGGTACAACATCCCAGTATACGTCAGGATCGCACCAGCTGCTGCTTCAATTTAATAAAGAGTTGAAAGCTCACCTCTTTAAAGATCACTGCATCACATTGCATTAACCATCCACAACCCAGCTTCCTCTCCTCTTACTTGTTAACTTCATGCGTGTCTTTGATGATGTACAGCACTCTGCTAAATGGCATATTCATACATGCATAATCTGCAGTGTTAAACAGATTCATCTTTTGCTTAGTTGTACACTCCACACACTGACTTGTCTTGACTCTGTAATAATGAGTGTTACAATTACCCAATGTAATGGTGCTTATTCTTTGGTCAAAGAAGCAAAATAGGCTGAAACAAAGCTATGGGGATTCAAACATGTGACCTGCAGGTTACACATAGATCTATGTGGTGTTTGCTCAACCCCTTTGCCTATCTTAGCCTTTGTTTTCACCTATCTACCATTTCCCATCCCGTGAAGTCCTACTAAATCTGTATCATTCTTTAGCTCTCAGTTCTCTCTTGACCTTCCCCAAACTTCTCCCACTATATTGCAATCTATGATGTGTTTCTCTTTTTTTTCCTTCCATTGTCTGTAGATTCTCTCATTTCTGTATTTTTCTTCACTACTTTGTTTCACGTTCTCCTCTAGACCTCTCTCCTTTTCACGTCTCAAAAATACCCACCTCTCCACATGCACACTTCTTTAAATATCCCATCTATTCAAATATTTCGCCCTCTTAATAGCTCACCATTCCAGATACTCTAACCTCTCCAAATACTTCTTTTCTCTAAATGCCCACATCTCAAAACATCCTATTTCTCCAGATATCCTATCTCACCAATTGACCCCCCTTTAGATACCCCACCTTTTCATTTGCCCCAGCTCTCCAAATAGCCTTTGAATCCAAATGTCCCGTGTCACCAGATGCCCACCTTACAAACAGCCTACCTCATGCAAATGCCTCACCCCCCTAAGCAACAACACCTTTACAAATACCCTAATTCTGCAATTGCCCCACCTCCCTAAATAGCAACATCTTCACATGCCTCACGTCTCTAAATGCTCCTCTCACAGATAGCCTACCTCATACAAATGCCTCAGCTCCCTAAACATAGCTACCATTCCAAAACACCCCACTTCTCCAAAGCTCTGCCTCTACAAATGTCACTTCTCACTGAATACCTCACTGCTCCAAATATCTCACTTCTCCAGTTAACCTACCTCTCCAAATAGCCTACCTCCCTAAATGTCCTACATCTCAAATAACCGATTTCTCCCATGCCCTGCCTTTCCAAACATTGCTACCTCTCCAAATCTCACCATCTTTCCAGACTACTCCACCTCTCCACATGCTCCGGCACTATCAACCTCACTACCTCTCCAAATGACCCACTTTTCCAGATTCCCACCTAGATTTCTCTCTCTCTCAATTTTCCTGCTCTCCCCTTTTCCCAATTTTCACTCTTCCCTATATGTGTGCCCTTTCCCACAGTTTTGCCGCCTATCTCTGCATTTACATTGCCCCTTCCCTTTCTGTATTTGTCTCCTTTTATATTTCTCTGAACTCTTATTTATCTGCCATTTCATCTCTTCTTTCCACATTTCTTTTCTTGTTCTCACCCCTTAGTCCTCTCTCCCCTTTATGTTGCTCTGTTCTGTATATTATGTCTGCACTCTAATCCCTTTCCACTCCACGCTGTGTGTAAAGTTTAGCCTAGGTTTGAAGTGCGTCTTATCTCAATGTCCTTTCTCTGTTTTGTGCGTTCTCTGACTCCATGCTGTATGTGATGATTTGCCTAGGTTTGATTTTGACAAGCCTTTGTGTGTCCTTTCTCTGTGTTGCGCCTTCTCTGACCCCATGCTGTGTGTAAAGTTTAGCATAGGTTTGAATTGTCTCTTCTCTCAGTGTACTTTCTCTTTTTCGTATCTTCTCTGGTACCATGTTGTGTGCAAAGTTTATACTAGCTTTAAACAGCCTATTTTCTCATTGCCCTTTCTGTGTTTCGCATCTTCTTTGACTCCATGTTGTGTGTAAAGTTTAGCCTAGGTTTCAACTTCCTCTTCTCTCAGTGTCCTTTCTCTGTCTTGCTCCTTCTCTGACTCCATGTTGTGTGTGAGGTTTAGCTTAGGCTTCAACAGCCTCCTCTATCAGTGTCCTTTCTCTGTTTCGCGCCTTCTCTAACTCCATGCTGTGTGTAAAGTTTAACTTAGTCTTGAACTGCCTCTTCTCTCAGTGTCCTTTCTCTCTTTCGTGCCTTCTCTGACTCCATCCTGTGCGTAAAGTTCAGCCTAGATTTGAACTGCCTCCTCTCTTTTAGTGTCCTATCTATGTTTCGCTCCTTCTCTGACTCCATGTTGTATGTAAAGTTCAGCCTAGGATTGAACTGCCTCTTCTCTGTGTCCTTTCTCTGTTTCGCTCCTTCTCTGACTCCATGTTGTATGTAAAGTTCAGCCTAGGCTTGAACTGCCTCTTCTCTGTGTCCTTTCTCTGTTTTGCTCCTTCTCTGAATCCATACTATCCAACTCTCCTCTCGCTCTGACTGCTGTGTGAGTGTTTCTGCTCTCCCTTAATGCCGGCCTCTCTTTATCTTTGCTATTTTCAGTTCAGGATGGCTTTCCAATGACCAGGCGCTTTTCTAAACCAGAATACCAACAATTCTTTTCAGGGATGCACAAAAAGTCTCTGGAGGCGGCAGTGGAGACGGGAAGAAAACCCGAGACAGAGCACCCCTCCCTCACCAAACCCAACAAAGACGAGCAGGAGGAGAGGACGTCCAACACCACAGCTCCCATCTCCAAGGAGGAGATGAGGGAGCACAGCATCGCCGCCCTGCGGGCCAAGGCCCAGGAGCACAGCGCCAAAGTGCTGGGGACGGTGCCCAGTGACCTACCCAGCAGGATGGCGGAAAAGGACGAAGAGGAGAAGGCAGAGAGGCCGCCTGAGAGCTCGCACTCATCAATGGAGGAGGAAGCGATGATGTAGAAGGAAGAACCCAGACTCATGGTCATAGTCGAGGGGAAGCGCCTTCCCTGAAACTGTCTGAGGCGCTACCTCCTGTAGGGTGATAGGACATGAGTAACTCAGGGGACTCCAACCCCTCTCAAAGGAGAGTGCGCTGCATCTACCACACCTCTACATCTGTGCCCCACCCAGGTTGAGACTACAGTGGGAGACAGAACTTCCGTGCAGCCCTCCAAGGGCGAGAGCGCCTCTCCCCTACTGTCCCCTTTGAGCAGGTTCTCTTACTTTTCATCTACAAAGACCTTCAGGGCAGAGACAAGTATTAACAGAGAAAGCCTGCAGCACTACTTGGCAAAGCACTTCTCCAAAAGGCAGACAGACAGGCCTCATCCGCTTTACAGGGCAGACAGCAGCTTCCAGTCAGTCACTATCCATGGCTGAGATTTCAGACACTCCCAAACCTCCTTATCAGGGCGTGTTCATGAGGACAGTGAGCACCAGGGCACCATCCTGTAGCTGACATTAGACAGCCCAAAGCACTCCAAGCATTTATAATTTGTATGATGTTTACAAGCCAGGCTCTCTACAAGGTTGGAAGAGATTTCATTTCTGTTAAATAACAGGCGATGCAATACCAGCTTTGCCCGTTCAGGAATTGCAGAAAAGTAGGGTCTGGTGTTTTTGTGGCAGAATGGCTGTGGTAAGCTCTTTGGAATATTGTAGGCATGTACATCAGCTGTGACCTGGGGCAGTAGAAACACTTCTTTACACTTATGTACACCACACGCAGACTTCCAAGGCCCCCAGTGCTTGTCCATGCCAATATCTTCCCTTTCATGGCTTCCATTTCCGGTGACCATATCTGGAAAAGCTGTAGCCATTCACGGATATCTGTTTATACTGAGTGCCAACTGTGCATTGACATGATGTTACTAAATACCTTTTAGTAGGCATTTAGTCCATGCTGTTATCCATCCATGCCTCTGTAATCAGCGTACAGTCACATGTCAACACATGACGACAGACTATACATCTCTACAATATGAAAGGTTGCGACTATCAAAGCGAACTTCTTACCGTTTGTGAAGAATCACACACTAACGTAAACTTATATATCCTCATAAATAGCACTTATTAACAATGGCTTTACATTTTCTACAGGCTACGTAAACATGACGTGTCTTCACAGTTTGTACAGAAAGACATTAACCAATATTGTTGCAGCAGCCTGTAAATAGTCAGTCTTACAGTCTGCTTATGGGAAACCAAAGCCACATAACAGACTTCATGCTTTACAGGCATTAATTACATCACAACCTAGAAAACAACTAATGGGCCTTTTAGATACATACACATCTGCTTCTCACTGCCCTTCACAAGCACAGACGGCTCCACGTACACACTGGTGGGCCATTAGAAACAGTGATGGACTACCACAGATTGTCAAACACCTCATCCTAAATACCACTGCCCCGACTCATATGTCCCCTTCCATACCCAGATAGATCCTCCAAAATATAGATGTCTCACTCCAACAAATGAACACACACACTCACTCCTCCAACTCACAGATTTACTGATTGACCTACACGCATATACACACACAACACACAAATGTCTGTTCCAGCATACAGATGTTCCCTCCCATACCAAGATGGTTCCTCAACAATACAGATGCCTCACTCAAACAAATACTGAAGCCATATACGCGTGCACACACACATACACACATATCATACACACATGACATACCTAAATATATGAGAACCAGCCATTGACTAATGGGGTGTGTGTTTACTGTTCTAACTACACACATGTCTTGATACTGGTGTGGTTATACAGTGGACAAAGGCAAGTATAACTGCACTTTTAGATGTTTGATGCACTCGAAAGTACCTATACACACTACAGGCACCAGTCCCTGAAGCGTGATGTTCCGCTCAGCGATGTTGTTTGTGGTCCGCACAGCGATGTTGTTTGTGGGGATGTGAAACTTGAGACCATTTCGGGTGAGTAGTCGCGCTTTACAAGACACCTGATTAATTGATTGTGTCAGGGTTTATTGCCACTTTGAAAACAGGTCCGATCCCCAAAATGTGTTAAACATTCCCACACACACACAACTCCTCACACGGCTCCGGTGACACACAAATGTCTGTTTGTATGCGCAGATATCCCCTCCCTTATAAAGATGGCTCCTTCAGTTTGTATTTCCCAGTCTGAATAATGGGATAATCACCCATGCCTGTTCATGCTGTCTGTGGACCCGGCTCCTCATTGTCTACATTTGCAGTTCTCACTATTACTCCGGCCATCTCCTAGCTCTGCCTGACCGCGCTGGGGCTATTTTACTGAAGAGCCATGGTTTGCACCGCTCTTCGTTTGCAACATTTCGCTGGATGCACTCTCCCTGTACTTTTTGTAAGGCTGTGGAGGTCTCTTGTGGTGTTATCTTTGTGGACTGTTTAAAAAGGATAATTTTTGTACACATTGTAAATAAATGACGTCAGGAAAGACATTGGTAAAGCCTGTATCTGTCATGACTTGTAGTGACCTGTGTTTTCTGTGCACTATCTGTACAAATATCTCAACAATGCTAAATAAAGACAAAGAAGAGGTGTCTGTCTGCCCTACACGTGGTGTTACCATAGTGCATCCCTTTCTTTCTCCTGCACACTCTTTTTAGGACCCTCCACTCTCCTGCATGCTTTCTTCCAGCCTCTCTTCCCGTCCTCTCTATCCAGCTCCCAGCTCTTTCTGCACTTCTTTTCCAAGAAACTGGATAGAACCCACAGGGAAAGCAGGGCAAAGACATAAAGGGCGAAACTACAGACTGTGCACATATTGTAGAATTCATTGTAAGCTCACCTAATTGTGCTGTTCTGCGTGAAGACAAAGGGGTGGATTTACTAAAGATTTGCGCCAGAACTCGCATACTGCAATACAAAACGTAGCACCTTTTTACTACTGTTTATAATGGCCCATGAGCACATTGCAAATTGGGTTGCACGTCACAAGCCACTACACAAACTTTAATAAATCTAATGTTCTAGCAATGTTTTGAACGACCTGTATTTTAGAAGGAAGGGACTCATTGGCCGCTATTAGTAAAGCGTTTCCATAGTCAAGGCAACTCATTATTAAAGCCTGATTAAGAGTTCTCCTAGATCTTAATGGGAGCCACTGAAATACTTTCCTGAGTAGGAGCATGGTGCCAAAGCAGGTACTGCATGTGGACATAACCTGATCCTTCATAGAACAGGTTTTTATTAAGAAGTACACCTATATTCCTAGCCTTCATGCTGGGAGATGACACAGGACCTAGCTCAGAGGGCCACCAATCATCTGGCCAATATGTCTGAGCTTTTCCAAACAGCAGGATCTCTGTTTTGTCTCCATTTAGCTGAAGACAATTATAGGTCATTCATATGGCAATTTTTCTCATGCAGACGAAGAATCTATATTTGACATTTTCTAAGTCATGCCTAATAGAGATCAAGAGTTGGGTATCGTCTGCATAGGAAAGTATTTGAAAACCACAGGACTTGACTATCTGAGCAAGGGGTGCCACATAGATGTTAAAAAGAGTAGGGCTCAAGGAAGATCCTTGGGGGACCCACTTGCCCAGAGGAAGGATCTTTGAATGAAAGGTGCCAAAAGAGACCATTTGGGTCCTGTTGTTCAGAAAGTCTTTGTTACCAGTTTAGGGCTATTCCCTGGATACCTATCTCGTAGAGTCGTTGAATCAAGCTGGAGTGTGAGACAGTATTGAATACCACTGACAAATACATATTACATATTTACAGAGTTAATGCGGAAAGGTTGTTATAACTCTCAAGAGTGTCATGTAACAGTCAGGGTCACGCCATTAAATGTGAGGGCGTATGCCTGGTGGAGAGCTTGGGAAGGAGTGTTATTGAGAAAAATGTCTTTGGAAGAGAAGAGTTTTAAGGTCCGTTATGAAGATCCGGAAAGAAGTGGTTGTGCAAACGTTTGGAGGTAGCGAGTTCCAAATTCTAGTCGAATTAGCTGAGAAAGATTGCACCATAAGTCTTTCCCTTTTGAAAATTGGAGGTCCGAGCAGTGGATTTTCAGCATTTCATGAAGGTCTAGACCCACCTGATATATTGAGTCTGTTTTCTAGGTAGTGAGGGGTGGAAGAGGCAATGGCTCTATAGGTGATACAAGCAGGCATGTATAGTCCAAGCTTCAATAGGAAGCTATTTCCTGTCCAGGCTCAGTTAAGGTGAGGCTTGAAAGTCCCAGGCTCCTCCTTGATTCTAGGCTGTCCATGGAGCTGTCTTGGACAGTTCCAGGCTCCAATGACTAGAGTTAGAATGACACCAGAGGGCATGAACTTTCTTAGACCTGCGTAGACCAGGGAAAGAAAAGTATCTCTGTACACGATGAAGCAACCACACCTGTCCCACAGGCCTGTTAAGAGCAGATTGTTAGTTCACAGTCCTGCCCAAAGGGACTTTTCAGAGCATTAACAGCCAGGCGAGGCAGCACGTTAGGTAGCCCCAAAGCAGTCCAAGAAGCACCTTTTATCTGACTAAATGACATTCTTTACAGAAATGGATGTCGTTAGTTGCGTGAGGAGTGTTCATCCTGCCTTCTGTATTTCAAGTCAGATCAAAATGGCAGAGAGAGCCGTCATTCTGGTCTGTGAGATCCCTAATGGGGCTAAAGAAGGTGTGAAGGACTCGGGACATGTTTACTTCTTTGCAAGTTTATGGATACTTCTGGGCCTGCAAAACTGGAACTGATGCTTCTCTTCTAGGGGATACTCATCAATAGTCATAAGCACTGAATAATCCCCACCCATGTGCGGACCCCGGAGCATATACAAAAATACATATATATATGTGTATGTTTGAGCAAAAAAATGCGGAGTACCTCCAAAAACATACGTGTATACATATATAAACATGCAGCCTATTATACCTCAAATAGGCTAATATGCCAAAATTACATGGATTTCTCACTTAGAAAATAATTTTTCATATAAAGACTGTAATAGAGAACATAAACTCTAATAATGTTCCAAGACAGCTCTTTATTTTCAGAGAAAACAATAAGTAATAGCAGGCAATTAGCCCATAGGCTGCATAGATGAAAAAACATCACAGTACAAAAAACTTGGCACCTTGCCTTTAAGACTTCCCAGCACCTGGAACACCATGCCTTTAAGACCTTCAGGAGCCCCCTGCTCCCATCATGCACCACAGGTGACAGTTAGGTCAGTTCTTTTTTCCGGCTCCTTCTGTGAGGATCCTGGAGCATTGAGCTTGTCAATTTGTAAGATATTCTAGTCAGAAATTGGTTTATTTCATCTCTACTTGACATTTGTGACTGCTGATAACTTTTTCAGTCATTTTCTGACAATTTTGAGAGCTATTTTTTGTCAGAAATGCCAGCTTTATTTAACAAATGTCCTTCCTGTGGGAAGAAAATGGCAAAATCAGACCCACACTCGGTTTGTATTGTGTGTTTGCCATCTTCACACAATCCAGAAAAATGTTATTACTGCCAGCAATTCTCCAGAAGAACTCTGCGTGACAGGGAGAAGATAAGACTACATGCCCTGCTGGATAGAGGAAAAGGACATTCTAAAAGTGGCCTTGAGAGCAATATTGCCTTCAAAGAGCCCTCCTCTCAGATAAGGCACGAAAAACGGCGTCGATCGGCTTCCCCAGCATCAAAAAGGAAGCAAATTCCTGATTGTTCGGCGTTGAGATCGACGTCGGAAAAGCAAGCAAGGCATGCAACGACGTTGTGGGACAGATCGCCGTCGAAATGACGAGAGCCTCCGTCACCGAAAAGTAAGTCGTCGTCGAGGCACACTACTTCGGGCTCGAAGTATGTTGGTCCCGAGAGACCCAAGTCAACATCCAAGTCGAGGTCGACGTCGAAGCATCCGTTGATGTTGAGACACCGGTCGGCGTCTAGATCTCCACCGCCGTCACGACGGTCGGCGTCGAGAGGATTGACGTCGAAGACACTGCCGCAAATGTACAGGCAGTCGACGTCAAGGACTCCATCACAGTCCCGTAGACGATCGACTTCGAGGAGGCCGACGCCGAAGACACCGCCGCAAGCCTACAGGCTGTAAACGTCGAGGACTCCATCACAGTCCCGTAGACAGTCGACGTCGGGGAGGCCGGCGTCGAGACCATCTTAACATGGACATGAGTCTCCGAATGTCTCGCTGCGGAAGCGGTCGACGTTGAAGGCGACACATCGTTCGACGTCGAGGGAGAAAAATCCTTCGGTACCATCAGGACAGGTGCCAGAAAGACCATGGTCGACGTTGAGGTCCTTATGGTCGACGTCGAGGGAAGTGTCATCTTCATCTGGCATTCATATTGTGCAGGGATCTCCGGTTCCGGGAGAGAAGACTCCTCCTGCCAATCTTTCCCCAAGATGGCTAGAGAGTGTGCAATGCTGGAAGGTTCCACAGAGAAGTCCGGGCTCGGATTTCTCCCAAACGTACTCTCTCTTTAGGGTCTTGGCTGGGCCTCCTCGTACTGCATCCACGAGGGCTTCTCCACGCAGGTCCCCGAGGAGAGCCAGGTCTCCATCGGCTTGACGCTCACAATCCAGGACACAGGGACGAACTGGATCTCATCCTTCTCCCACTCCAAAAAGAAGGAGGCAGAGGTCCCCTTCATGGTCCACGTCCTCAAGATCTTCTATAAGAGACTATTCACCAACACTGTCTGCGACACCTCCAGCCAGAGTGTCCCCGATCGATGATATAGGGACTTTTAACGAGGTTCTATGCCAGGGTGCCAGCAAACTGAACATTGATATGTCGGCACCTACGGTGTCTTCTTCAGTCATATTCGAAAACCTGCACCACAGATCCTAGGCGAGGCCTCTGCTTCCGTTGGTCCCAGGTCTGCTAGAGCCAGCAATGCAGGCTTTCCTGACTCCGGCTACAGTGGGCTCAGCTCCCTCACGTATTTCCAAGAAGTACAAGGCCCCAGATCAGGACTCATTTTTTCTTCGATCAGACCCTCCTTCAGATTCAGTCATAGTGGCGGCAGCCAGGAAAACACATCCAGCCTCAACATCCTCCGCAGTCCCTCCGGAAAAGGACAGTAAAACCATGGATTCTCTGGGCAAAAGGATGTGTAGCACATCGGCATCAGTAATGAAAGTGGCTAGTGCCTCTGCTCTCCTGGGGAGGTATGACAGGTCTCTTTGGGACTCTTTGGCCCGATTCACGGAGAAGCTTCCTAAAGAAGATCAGCAAGATTTCCAAGAAATCCTGCAGGAAGGCAGCTTGGTGGCAAACCAGGTCATTAGTGCAGCTGCTGACGAATCAGATCTGGCTGCCCATGGCTAGTCCCATGGCATTTGCTCTAGACGCTCAGCCTGGTTGCGCCTCACGGGGCTAAAACCTGAGGCACAGCGGAGAATGGTCAACCTCCCCTTCAATGGCACATCTCTCTTTGGATCTCATGCGGATGATGAGATGTCCAAAATTAAAACGGAGTTGGACACTCTGAAAGCTGTTGGACTGGAGAAACAAAAAGAGTTTCGTCATAAGTTCCGACCCTACGACCGGTGCTCTTTCCAGCAGAGGGTTCACATCCTTCACTGGTCGACGCAGCATCAACATCAACCCAGGTCTCACTACCATCAGTGGAGGCCTGGTCGAGGAAGGGGAGCTGCAAGACAAGCATCTTCTGCAACGAAGCAATCGGCAAAACAATGAGCTATGGCTTCCCCCATTCCCGTTAACCACTCCGGTGGGGCCAAGTATTATTTTTCACCTGGACGAGTGGAAGAAAATAACAAAAGACAAGTGGGTACAGAATATTATGCAGAATGGCTATTTGCTCAGATTCAAATCCCCTCCTCCATCAGTGTCACCTCGAGAAAAATTTCTCCAAAAACACCACTTGTTGCAAGCGGAGGTGAACAGTCTTCTGCAGAAGGATGCCATAGAAATAGTCCCTGCTCCACAATGAAGGCAAGGAATCTATTCTCGTTATTTTCTGGTACAAAAAAGAGGCCTTACCAGAGAATACAGACCAATACTCGACCTGAGGCTTTTGAACAAATTCATCCGCAGAATTTTTTTTCGGATGTTAGCACTGCACCAAGTTTTCCCTCAGTTGCACCAAGGAGACTGGATGTGCTCCATAGATCTGCAGGACGTCTACTTTCATGTACCGGTTTCCAAGAAACATGGGAAATTCCTGCGGTTTCGAGTAGCGCTCCAGCACTTCCAATTCAAGTTTCTCCCTTTTGGGCTCACATCAGCTACCCGCACTTTTTCAAAATGCATGGCAGTAGTGGCAGCCTTTCTTCGCAAACGAGGGGTATTCATATAACCTTACCTGGACGACTGGCTTCTGAAGAGCTCGTCACCCACTCTGCTTCAGAGTCATCTTGAATACTGCCTTCAAGTGCTGAGCAATCTGGGCCTGCAAGTCAACTACAAGAAGTCGATCTTCAACCCGACCCAAAAGATCCACTACCTGGATACCGCAAGGGCAAGCGTGTGTCCTTCGGAGGAGAGGTTTTCCTCAATCCGCGAGAAATGTCGCAATCTTCTCCTGTCTCAGCATCCCTCAGTCAGACTGGTGTCATCGCTACTAGGCTCGATGGCATCATGCATCTTCATCGTGCCAAACGCCAGATTACATATGCGTCCTCTGCAGCAATCTCTGGAAGATAAATGGACCCAGATATCGGGTCGCTGGGAGGACCGTGTGGTTCTCCTCCAGCGGCCAAAGATTCCATCAGATGGTGGATGAAGCGATCCCATCTAATGAAGGGAGTTCCCTATCACCAGGAACCACCTACTCAGACAATCGTCACGGATGCCTCAGTCCAAGGTTGGGGGGCTCATATGGGCCCTCTCCAGGTGCAAGGACTTTGGTCAGAGACAGAACAAAGGTATCACATCAACCTCTTAGAACTGAGAGCTGTACACCTAGCACTCAAATCACTGTTCCCTTCCTTCCAGTCACGTTCCCTGTTGGTTCAAACGGACAACACCACAACAATGCATTATCTGAACAAACAGGGGGGAACCCGGTCGAGGCCTCTCTCTGGAGTCTCAGACCATCTGGAAATGGCTTCTCGCTAGAAATCTGTCTATTGTGGCGATTCATCTCCCAGGAACTCTTAACGTCCAAGCAGACGCCCTAAGTCGGGACTTCGTCGAAGCTCACGACTGGGTGTTAAACAACGAGGTCGCGCAGGACATTTTCCACCATAGGGGAGTGCCAGACATAGACGTGTTTGCAGACACGGTGAACGCAAAATGCCCCGTCTTCGTGTCCAGATTTCAACAACCAGGGTCACAGAGGAATGCGCTTTTGATAAAATGGTCTCCCGACATTGCTTTATGCTTTTCCACCAATCCCATTGATACCCACAGTGATCAACAAGTTTAACAGGGCCAAGACCAGAATGATACTGATAGCACCAGAATGGCCTCGTCAGTGGTGGTACCCGGACCTTCTTCAGTTGTCAGAAGTCCCACACAGGAGGTTACCATGCCGACCAGACTTACTGTCCAAGAACGAGGGGAAGGTGTTCCACCCGAACCTTTCATCCATACGATTGACGGCATGGCTCATGAAGTCCTTCAATACGGACACTTAGGTTTGTCTTCTGACTGCATGAACATACTTAGACAAGCTTAAAGACCTTCTACTAGAAAATCGTACGCCTTTAAATGGAAGCGCTTTTACTTATGGTGCATGAACAATGGTCATGATCCCGTTCGGGGTCAAGAGCAGGTGATCTTACCGTATTTGCTGTACCTGGCCAAATCTGGCCTTCAATTTTCATCTATTAAAGTCCATCTAGCAGCTACCACAGCATACAGAAAGACCTCTATGCAGGTTTCCTTTTTTCAAATTCCTGTGGGTAAAGATTTTCTTGAGGGGTTAAAAAAGGTCTACCCACCGATCAGAACTCCATCACCACCTTGGGAGCTTAACATAGTTTTTGCTAAATTGATGGGTGCTCCATTTGAGCTTATTCACAGAGCCTCTCTACAGCACTTGTCATGGATGACCGCTTTTTTAGTGGCCATCACCTCTGCTCGTAGAGTCAGTGAGATCCAGGCTTTATGCTGTAAAGAACAAAGAAATGTCCTTTGGGAATTGCTAAACCACCAATGTTCTCTACTCAAACACTCCAAGCAACATACATACAATATTGAGGGTTACTGTTCTGACCAAAGAAAGTGTGCTAACACATGGACAAAAATTACAAATTTGTAAAGACAATTTATTAATTAAAATACATAATTAAAAACTTGTTCATACAAAATGTATGATGTTTGATAACAATGATATCAATTTAACATTCCATAGAGGTCTGCAACAAATTAATTTAAAATAGTGAATAAAAAATACGCGAGAGTTAAAAAAGACGCTATTCTTTGTCATAGGATACCTATCGGGAAGAAAGCGCGACGGACGCGAGGAAGCGCCGGCAAGGACTTAGAAAGAAACCCCATCAAATGGAGGTATTATAAAAGAGGTTGAAGCTAGCAATCCTACCTAATATAGAACCACTACAAGTCATCTGACGACGATATTGGATGAAAGTACCAATATTAGTAGGAGAACCCAAGGCTATTGGGTTGGCCAGAGGATACCTGGCCCAGACTGCAGCGATTTATAAACCTCATAATAAGGTGGAAATACATTATTTATACGGTGACATTGGGATCTGGAACAATCACCCCCCCAAATAGGACCTTTATATTTGGGTGTAATCACTTTGAAGATATATTTACAGCTGAGAGTGTATAACTTTTAGTCTTGAGAAAGATGGTCTAAATCAGGAAGCCATCGAAACACGTCGACGCCTGCATACCATAAATCCATTCAGCTTGATGTTACTCTAGATCAGAGGTCTTCAAACTTTTTTGCTCCAAGCCCCCCTAAGCAAAATGTTCTAATGTCTGGCCCCCCCCTCCAAAACTTTATGGCAGGGATTGGTTGAGCGGGAGGGAAAGGGCTGAGCGCACGGGGCATGGCTGATGAGATCGTTTCAGGAGTACTTTTTCTATAGCTCATAAACCATACTAAATATGAGACTTGTAAAACAGCAAATGGACCAAACAAAAACAGTTATTGACCCAAAAATGCTGCTCCCTATAATTGCGGTGTTGTGAGCCCCTCGCACTCCAATGCAACTACACTTGCTGCACTAATGATAACTTCAGTCCTGAGTAGCAGGCTATCTCCTCTGCCTCTTATACCCCTTTGCCACCATGCTGCACCATCACTCTAATCTTGAAACAGGCCCTTTCAGAAAAAAAGAGCTCCCACATGTTGTCTTCCTTTATATGCAATGGTGCCCGTGGTCCTAATGTTAGAAAGTAAAAAAAGCGGACGGATACGTTAATTTCTTTTCAGGCGGAAGTAGATTAAGGGATTTGCCAAGAATCACAGGATACTTGAGCCTCCCGCCAAGACTCGAACCTGGTTCCCCAGCTTCAAGGTCAGCCACTATGGCTGTTACACTACATCCTCTTACCAGCCATTAATCGACTGAGTCACTTAAAGCCAGGGCACTGGAATTATGAGTTTCTGAGGCAGCAATGTTTTCCGCATTGTTATGGATTTACCACATTGGTACATAATCCATCATCTGCTGCATAATCAGCAGATTTCAACAAAAAAATTTGATTCTAGTTCAAACGGATCAAAAGTTACTTAAAACATGGCTGGCGACATGTGTTTCGGAGCAGTAGAAGGCCATTCATAAAGGTTGATTGGTCATCTTGCAATTGCTTATTGATATATTTGGGTGTTAAACTGGTACTAATGAGGTATAATGTTTCACCTGGCAGTGTTACCATGACTAAAAATGACAAACAAATAAAGTAAAGCTAACCACTAAATGTGCCAGATTACGCTGCATAACTTACCCTTTCTTCTTGCATAATTTAATCAACCCTGTTGCATAATTTGGCCCTCTCTTGCCACATAATTCCAGTGGCCCTACTTAATGCTTCACAGTGACAAAGATTTTTTTAGGTCATGTAGGGGTGTTATCTGCTGATCTCTGGAATAGTGGAGATAATTATAAAAATGCTTGCATTAGGTACAGTCTGATTACTTAAAGCTATATTTTGTAGGAATGTGTTTTATTTCAATCACTGCATCATTTTGCAGCAGCCTATGTTAGACTGTGTGTAATGCAAAGTTAAAATAACTTACATATTCACAGTGCTTTCTGTCACAGGCTGGGCCTTCGCAGCACTATCAGTACAAAGGTCACTATTCCCCAATGTGTGAACTAAGGTTCAATTAAGTGTTGCTCAGGTTTCAGACTCACAGACATCTGCAGTGATGGCATGTGCCAACTGAAGTTTCATGATATAAAAGAGAACATTTACCAAGGATAAGTTTAACTTGATTTTATTTTTCAATTTGTTTGCTCATCATTTTATTTGCAGTTAGCTGACAGCGAAAACACAAAATACTCAGACGATTTAGTTATTTTCTTTTTAGCCAACTTCTTGACTCTGTGACCTCCCTTCAGAATCACTGTTCCCAATCTTTCTAATCCACATTTCAAGGGCGGCGTGTAAATGAAGGCGGCCTGGAAATGCAGCAAATGAATAAGGCTGCAGTTCCAGGCCATCTTCATTTACATGTAATTGCAGAGGCATTCGCGCCCCCCTTGGAAACCATCCACGGACCACCAGGGGGTCGCGCCCCACAGTTTGAAGACCTCTGCTCTAGATGTTGACGAAATGCTGTACATCAAGGTCCATCTCTGACATTCTGTGATATGGATATGGTTTCCTATGGCAAAGAATAGTGTCTTTTTTTAACTCTCGCGTATTTTTTATTCACCATTTTGAATTAATTTGTTGCAGACCTCTATGGAATGTTAAATTGATATCATTGTTATCAAACATCATACATTTTGTATGAACAAGTTTTTAATTGCGTATTTTAATTAATAAATTGTCTTTACAAATTTGTAATTTTTGTCCATGTGTTAGCACACTGTTTCTTTGGTCAGAACAGTAACCCTCAATATTGTATGTATGTTGCTTGGAGTGTTTGAGTAGAGAACATTGATGGTTTAGCAATCCCCACAGGGCATTTCTTTGTTTTTTTCTGATTGAACCCTAGTCCTTTGGTTGGCAAAAGGGTCCCTCTCACTTTTTGTAAGAGTTTTATGCTGTAAAGAACCTTATATCGCGTTTCATGTTAACAGAGTGGTTCTTAGAACACATCCGAGTTTCCTACCTAAAGTGGTCTCGGATTTCCATATTAATCAGGCCATCACTCTGCCCACATTCTTTCCTAACCCTTCAAACCCTCCAGAGAGGTCCCTTCATTCACTAGACCTCAAAAGGGTCCTGAAATTCTACTTAGACAAAACCAAGGAGTTTAGGAAATTAGACCGCCTGTTTGTCAACTATGGTTCCTTAAATACTGGTTGTGCAGCTTCCAAACGGCCCATCTCTAGGTGGATAGTGTCTTGTATTTCTTTGTCCTACCAATTAGCCAACAAAGCCCTCGTGGGCAAACCAAAGGCTCATTCTACCAGGGGAAAGGCCTCGACCACGGCTCTCCTTAGGAATGTACCTATTGCAGAGATTTGCAAAGCAGCCACATGGCGATCTGTACACACTTTCCCTCGCCATTAATGTTTGGACTCTGACACACAGGTGGATGCCCAGTTTGGGCAAGCCTTGCTAAGAAATTTGTTTGGATAATTCATCCTTAAGGTGTTAAATTTCCTATAGTTATGCTGTTGCTCGCCCGCGGGAAAGTGGGTATGGGCTTGCTATTCTATTCAGTGCTTATGACTATTGATGAGTATCCCCTGGAAGAGAAGGATAAGTCACTTACCTGTAATCCTAGTTCTCTTCCAGGGGTATACTCATCAAAGTCATAAGCAACACGCCCGCCTCCCCGGACGAGTATTGACAGCATAATAGTATTTTGCACCTTTATGTCCTGGTTCCTACAGGTTAGTACACCGTAAAAAAGAACTGACCTAACTGTCACCTGTGGTGCATGATGGGAGCAGGGGGCTCCTGGAGGTCTTAAAGGCACAGTGTTCCAGGTGCTGGGAAGTCTTAAAGGCAAGGTGCCAAGTTTTTTGTACTGTGATGTTTTTTCATCTATGCAGCCTATGGACTAATTGCCTGCTATTACTTATTGTTTTCTCTGAAAACAAAAGGGCTGTCTTGTAACATTATTAGAGTGTATGTTCTCTATTACAGTACTTATATGAAAAATTATTTTCTTAGTGAGAAAAACAATGTAATTTTGGCATATTAGCCTATTTGAGGTATAATCGGCTGCATGTTTATATATGTATATATGTATGTTTTTGGAGGTACTCTGTATTTTTTTGCTCAAACAAACACATATATATGTATTTTTGTGTATGCTCCGGGGTCCCGCACGTGGGTGGGGATTATTCAGTGCTTATGACTTTGATGAGTATACCCCTGGAAGAGAACTAGGATTACAGGTAAGTAACTTATCCTTACATACTGCAACCCATCAAGGGCTTTGGCTTCCTGGTTCCTATTCTGGGGCTTTTTCTGGTCCTCAAAAAGCTCAACAGTATTTAGCTTAAGCATTGAGGACGATGTAAAGGAACGTCATTGTCACTTAATTGAACCTTGCTGCCACAATTGTGTCCCTAAAGCACTCATCTCTTCCTCGGAGGCAAGAAAGAGCATGAATGTGTGAATGAGAAGAGTGTTGCTTGGTGTGGCCTTCTATGCAGAAGGAGCATGTTGTTAGTTACTGCAGAGGTGCTCTAGTTGAACTGCAGAGCAAATATTGCCAAATAGCATGGTAGATGCTTGTGAAGGTAATGCTGTGATGTATGTTACGAAGGGAGTCTTATTTAGTGCTGTGAACACTAGTAGCTGGTTAGTGTGTGTTTGGGAGGTGATTTATGTGTGTGATGTGACAGCCAGAGGAATGCTCAAATCATAGTTCAGAGAGCAGTGTGGACAGCTAAGTTGAGGGGACTGTGGTACTACGCAGATGAGGTTGACAGCATCGGAGGTGAAGGAGGCCAGGCTTACCAACTGGGTGAGGCTTGTCAAGAAGGAGCAAATCCAGCGAAGTGCAGGTCCTTTGATGCAGTCTTCATGCAGTTGTTGGATAAGGATGGGGTGAGAGACGGTGTTGAAGGCTGTGGAAAGGTCCAGTGAGATGAGGGCCACAATGTCACCTCTGTCCATGATCATCCAGATGTCGTCTGTGGCAGCGATTAGGGCATTCTCTGTACTGTTGTTAGGCCTAAATCCAGATTGAGTGGTGTTGAGGAGGTGGTTGTTGTTGAGGTAGGTGGCTAGGCGCTTGTTTTTCATCTTTTCCATAACATTTTCCAGATAGGGTAGCAGGGAGGTAGGCCCTTAGTTGGCTAGCACCTTCGGACCTGCTGAAGGTTTCTAGAGAAGGGGGAGTACTGTGGCATTTTTCCAAGTGTGTGGGTCAGATATGCTGAGGGTTTATTTGTGGTGGTGTCTAGGACTCAGTGTGCTAAAGTGGTGGCCCTCATGATACACAAGTTCCTCCTCACTTTTTATTGACTAGAAGTGCCAGAATTGTGAGAACCCCTGGAATCTGAAGGTTGCGAGGGCTCACTTAATGTGGCCACGAGAGTGCCAATATTTTTTCACAAACTGGAAAAGCATGTTTTTTATGTGTATTGGTGGCGCTACTAGATAGTGCAAGAAGTTGCAGCGAGGTCAGGCTGGTCCTTGGGAACAGAAACAAACTGAATCACTATCCTTCCTCATCCACTTCCTGTCTCCTGCGAAACCCATCCTCCTGTCACAAGATAGTCCTTCCATTATTGTGCTGCTTGAAAGGATGCTCCGGCTGGTAGGCCAACTGTAGACAATAGTGGCTCCAGTGTATGGTATGGGTGCTTGATGGGTCATTAAACTCATCGGTTGGAAGGCTCCATCTTCCTGGACTGCGACTAGGCCATAGAGCAGCTTCTGTTTCGTGCTCCCCCTCCCATGAGCATCCAGCCCTGCACCTTCGTCTTCTCCTCCTCTGGCCAATATCCTTTGCAGTGTCAGAAGGTCACTTTGTTGACAGTCAATGAACACAAGTAATATTTCTGATCTCAGGGTACGGTGCTGGTTGAAGCTGACTGGGCCTGGGAGCTGTACCTCCACCAGCTGAATCAGAGGAGGAAGCTGCAAAGCTGCTGTGCAAGAGAAGCCTTCTGTAGACAAAGTGCCTGGCATCACTCTCTCTAATCTGGGGACTATTTCTGCTTTGTTTGTGGTTAAAAGTGGACTTCCACTGCAAATGCAGTCCCCGTCAGTGTGTATGCCTGTGTGTATGTGTAAACTTGCATTATTATTGCCTGCAGCTTTAGTGGTCTACTTATGTCAGATGCCCCCATGCTGTATTATGTGTGTTTGTGTGTAAAAGAGAGAGACCATACATTGCTTCTGTCTGTGTTTCTACTGTTGTATGTATTTGAGGGTAGCTTGCACTGCTGCTGCAAATGCCGCCCCTGTTCTGTATGTGTCAATATGCAGTGTTCTTGCCTGTGACATTAGTGGCCTACTTATGTCAGGCGCCCCCATGCTGTATTATGTGTGTTTGTGTGTAAAAGAGAGAGACAATACATTGCTTCTGTCTGTGTTTCTACTGTTGTATGTATTTGAGGGTAGCTTGCACTGCTGCTGCAAATGCCGCCCCTGTTCTGTATTTGTCAATATGCAGTGTTCTTGCCTGTGACATTAGTGGCCTACTTATGTCAGGCGCCCCCATGCTGCACCTGGTGTGTGTATGCGAAGGTAACTTGCACTTTTGCTGCAAATGCTGTTCCTGTTCTGTGTGTGTGCCTCAGGCGGAGAGAGGGAGAGAGAAATATAATGAGAGGAAGCATATATTGCTTCTGCCTGTGTATGTAGTAGTAGCTTACACTGCTGCATTTTTTCTGTGTGTGTCTGAGTGAGAGAGAAAAAGACCACAAGGAAGCATGGTTTGCTGTTGCCTGTTCCATGTGTGTCGCTTATTCTGCTGCTGCACATGCTGTATCTGTTGTATATATGTGAGGGAACCTTGCACTGCTGGCAAATGCCCTGTACCTGTTCTTTGTAGCTTGTCTGCTGTTGGACATGCTGTGCCTGTGCAGCCTGTGAAGTATGGTTAAAAAATAATTTCACTATAAAAAAAAAAAATCAAATCCACTGCATTGTCAATGCTTATCCAGCTAATTTCTGCTATATAACAAGTGCAATTGCCTATTTGTCGACGTCCCTGCTGCAGTTCTTGATTACATGCCATGTGGCAGAACCTCTTCCCCTGACAGTCACCCTCTCTGGTCCTGCTTCTATCTCTAAAAGCAAACCCATCATCCAGTCTCTCATAGAGGGATAAAAGTGTGACTCATCCTGAAGACACCCTGGGGCATGTTTACATCAGCCTTCAATCTCACGGTTCCCAAATTTAAACGAGTCTGCTGGGGTGGAAGAAGTTTTATTCATGGAACAACTAAACGTTGGAATGCTTTACCTCTCCATTTAAAGACTATTCCCTTCTTGTCTTCCTTCAGAAAGAACATTAAAACCTGGCATTTTAACTTAAAGTTCCTTTTTAGGCCTGTCTTCCATCTTTTATTCCCTCTGTTGTCAGACTAGCACCAAGACGCCCACGGGCAATCAAGCGCTTTATAAAACCTACTTTCATTTCATTACTAAAAGTTCACACAACGCGGGGCAGAAAGCAAAGTTACTGCGCTGCATTGCATGAACGGGAGAGAGCTGAACAGTGCCATTCCACTAAGATATGACGCTCTTCAGCTCTCTACTTCGACTGACGCACTTGAGGCTGCCAACTGCCAGCGCAGGCACCCTTGCAACATTGTGCAAGGATGTCTGCAATACAAGCAATATTGTTTTGTGCAGGAAGGAATGCTTTCCTGCACAAAAACAATTATAAGAGGCAATTTCCTCTTTCTATATGTGATGCAGAATGCATAATGCATAGAAATAGGAAGTAACAAGGAGATATAAACATATTTCTTCTTGTTAAGCCATGGTTGATGTACCATTTTTGCACAATCTGAGGTGTATTGATTTCAGTTAATCTAGGATTGCAACAAATTTCATGGGAGGATGCATGGGAACGCCCTTGCTCCACCCATGGAACGCCTACCACTACGAAATTTAAAACACAGCGCAAGCTGCTGCATTGCGTTACATGTCTTTATAAAGTCACACACAGCTGCGCAAATTTCCCCTTGCGTGGCTTTGTAAATCTTACTTGAGCCTTTTAATTGCCTTGTGTCGCCTTTTGCTACAGAGGCACAACGCAAAGGCTTGGTAAATCTGGGCCCCGTTTTATAGCCTGTTTTGTGGGGTGGATGTTCTTAGCCCTGGGGGCCAGAGCTATTCCTACTGTCCTTTAGCTTTATTTAGTTTTTTCTTTCTTTTTGGCGTTGCCAGCTTAGTGAGGGCCACGAGCTGCATCGCACATTTTTGGAAGTTCTCTGAATTTCTCTGTCGCCTGTTGCAGGTTTTCAGTCAGAGAGGTACACGAAGGAGGATGGTGTGGTCTGTAGTTTCTTTTAGTTTCATTGTCAGAAGGCCTGCGGGGCCTGTCCGTGTTCCTGCGCTGTGAGCATTGCAGGGAAGGCTTGGGACCAGACTGGAACCCAAAAACTTGTTTTGGATTTTTGGCTCTACTGGGAAAGGCTTGAATCCTTTCCAGAGGTGTAACACAGGCCCCTGCAGCTTTTGGGGAGCAGTGGGCCCCCAACCCCTCAGCGGGCCCCCAACCCTTCAGGGGGCTCTCTTCAACCCAAAGTCTTTGAATATTTGCTAAATATTGGAGACTTGGGGTGCATTATCACATTCTGAAGGGGGGGCACTATTATTTTTTTTTAAAAAAACAATCAGTTTTAAGGCCGAGGGGTTCGTTCTGCCATTTTCAGCAGTTTTTCTGTGCTGAGCAAGCTCCTAATTTAGAAGCGGTGCAGGGTGGTCCCATCAGGAGCTTCAGTTACTTCTTACTTAGATAGGGGTAGGTCTGCATTATGGGCAGCACATTCTTTTTTTTTTAAAGAATCTTTTTATTAAACCAAAGTTAGCGTTACATTGTCATGATCATACAGTTAGAATGAATTACATATTCCCATTAACATTCTCAATCTTATGTACATTCCTTATTATAATGCAATTAACAGAAGTCCTAAATCCCGGTTCGCCCTGTGCTTAGGTGTCCTACCGCCCCCCTATCCTCTGTAGTCTTCCCACCTTTGCCATATTTTACCCCATTTCTTAGGGCAGCCTCGGCTTTCATAGATCGTTCGTTCTGCCGCACTGCACCAGTCCATATCTTTTTTCCCATTGGGAGACCAGAGGTGGTTGGGCCGCCTCCCAGGTTCTAGCTATATTCCTTTTTGCGACCATTGCCGCCACTTGCAACCATAGTTTTGAGTATTTAGGCCATGTCAGTTCTCCGGTCACACATAATATATGCCACCTAGCATCTGTTGGGATCTGTTGTTCGAGCACTTCAGTTAGAATATTTACAATTTTAGTCCAGTATCTCTGTATTATCGGACAATCCCATAAAATATGAAAGAATGTCCCCTTCTGGTTGCACCCTCTTAGACACTCCTCTGTCGGGATCCGACCCATTCGGTGCAGCAGTGTACTAGTGTAATAGGATCTGTGTAGGATCCGCAGCTGTATTAGTCGGAATCTAGCCCTGATTGCCGCCTCTCTGGGTCTCTGTACAGCTTCGGCCCAGTCATCATCTTCTAATAGTCCTACATCTGACTCCCAAGCCTCTCTCACCTTAACTAGTAAATCCGGGGAATTGTTTACTATTTTCTTATATGTAGCGGAGAGTGACTTTTCCGGAATTGGGTCCAGTAACAATCTATCCTCTAGAGGGCTATATTCTGGAATCTGCTCCCCGTCTTTAATATGTCTATGTAGGGCGTGTTTCAGTTGTATGTATTTATAATGTTCCTTAGGTGCTAAGTGGTAGTCCTTTTGTAATTCTGTGAATGTTAATACTGGCTGCCTCTTCCTCACATCTCCCAAACGCACGATGTCTATCAGTTTCCACTTCGCAAATCCCCGCAAGCGACCAACCTCCCTGAGCATTTCGCTAACCCATAAAGGTGTTTGTTCTGTCAATCGTCAAGGCCAGCCCAGGAAATGTGTTGCTTTGTTCCAGGCTATCTGCACTAACCGTGTGTGCATGGGCAGTCCCTCCTGTTTCTTTGGGCCATATAACACTTTCAAGTACCCCTCCTCCCCCATTGCCCAGTGGTCAACCCTGTAGGCCGGGTCATTCCGATCCGCAAAGGCCCAGTCGTTAATAATCATAAGTTGAGACGCCCAGTAATATTTTTGAATGTCCAGGACTGCCAACCCCCCCTCCTATACTCCTTTCTGCAATTTCGTAAGTGCAATCCATGCACTCCCTCCATCCCACAATAGCGTTCTGAGTTCGCTGTCTATTTCTCTAAAGAATTTATCCGGTACTGGGCAGGGCGTGTTTTGTAATATGTATAACATCCGGGGTAGGGTCATCATCTTGAAGAGTACTGCCCTTCCCATCAAGGAGATAGGCAGCTTCCTCCAGTGTGTTACATCACTCCTTAGACGATCCAATTGTGGTTTAAGATTCCCAAGTATAAATGCGTTGTCAGTTTTTTCAATTTGTATGCCTAAATATTTGAAACTGTTTCTAATCTGGAGTCTAGATTCGGTTCCTAGATCTGGTGGTGGTCCGTCTGTTAACATATAAAGAAGGGACTTGTCCCAGTTAATCTGGTACCCTGAATGACCTTCAAATAGCTTAAAGATTTGTAACAGCCTGTTAACAGAAAACCGTGGTCGTGTGACGTACAGGAGGACATCGTCTGCGTATAATGAAATCCTTTCTTCCCATTGGTCATTTCCTCTTATCCCCGATATTATGGGGTCCCCCCTGATCCACACTGCCAAAGGTTCAAACGCTAGTGCGAACAAGAGCGGGGAGATGGGGCACCCCTGTCTGGTACCCTTCCGCAGGGTGAAGGAGCGAGACACTGAGCCATTAATCCTTACTCCTGCCATGGGCTGTGTATATAGTAATTGGATCCACGAGATAAACCTGGATCCAAAACCGAACCTTCGCAGAACTTCAAATAGATAATGCCATTCAACACTATTGAATGCCATGCGGGCATCAAGCGATAGTAAAGCCGCCTCCACCTCCGGGGTACACGTGACCCCATACAGTCGACGTAGGTTGAGTCTAGTGCTGCGATTGGGCATAAAGCCCGACTGATCCGGGTGGATCAGCGTCAGGATAGGGACCAACAGTCTGTTTACCAATACCTTCGCCAAAATTTTAACTTCCACATTGAGTAGTGAAATCGGTCGATATGACCCACATTGGTCCGCTGGCTTACTGACCTTTGGTATCACCACTATCGTTGCCGTACGTTGATCGATCGGCAGTGAGCCTCGCTCCCTCGCTTCGTTAAACATAGCTAGGAGGTATGGGGCCATCATATTGGCTGTACATTTAAAAAGTTCCACCGGTAGCCCATTGGGTCCAGGTGCCTTCCCCGCCTGCAAGTCTTGTATGTCTCCAGCAATCTCCTCTACTGTCAAGTCCCTGTCTATGGAGTCTCTATCTTCGTCAGTCAAGATCGGAAGATGCATTTCTGATAGGAGTTCGTAACAGTCTCTGGTCGTTCTAGTGGGCTTCGAGTCATAGAGTTGTTCGTAATAATCTGCGAATGCTCCCGCTATGGCCTCTCCGGTCGAGTAGATGTTCCCACCACTATCTAGAATTTCTGCCACCCAACTCCTCTCTCTATCCCGCTTTTCGAGCCATGCTATCATTTTGTTAGCCTTATCCCCTAGGTCATATATTCTCTTTTGTGTAGCCAGAGAAGTCGACCTTGCAGCACTAGCCGCCATATCTTGTAGTTCTCGTTTCTGCAAATCTATATGGTGTGCCAGTTCCCCATCTGTCCTCCCACCCTCGAGGTAGCGCCTCTCTAGTTCTAACACCGTCTTTTCTAACTGATCCCATCGCAGTCGCTTTTCCTTGTTTTCGGCCCCTACACACGCTTGAACATATCCTCTTATCACTGGTTTGAAAGCCTCCCATAGGGTGCTACACTCTTTCACAGAACCCTCATTTTCTTGGAAGTACAACAGTGTTCGTTCTTTAACTTTCTGTGCATTATCTTTGTTCTGAAAGAACCATGAATTTAGTCTAGGCGGTAGAGTAAATTGGCGCGGCAGGCCTTTTAATGTTAGTTCAACCGGGGAGTGGTCTGATATACCTTGAGGTCCTATTTTAGTAGTATAAAACAATCCCTCACTTCCCTTGTGTGTCAGTATATAATATAGTCGGGAGTAGCTATTATGCGCTGCGGAATAGAATGTATATTGTCGTGTCTCCGGGTTATGAAGTCTCCAGAGGTCCACCAATCCCATCGCACTCGTGAATGCAGGGAGAGGCTCTACTCCTCTAGGGTGTACCGCTGTGGAGTCTCTATCTAGTCCTGAGTCCATAATAGAATTCATGTCTCCCCCTAGTACCAGTACCCCTGGGGGAAGATTCACCAGGAATGCCCCCAGTGCTGTGAAAGTATCTGCCCATGCAACTGGCGGTATATAACAGGAGACCAAATTGAAAGCCTGTCCCTCCCAACTCCCCGATAGAGCCACAAATCTACCTAATGAGTCATGCACCACCAGCGGAGTCGCTGTATTAACCAGGATTCCCACTCCACGTGAGCCCGAGGAATATCCTGCATGGGCCACCAATTTATAACCGTAGCAATCTAGTGCGCGATACCTCTGACCCTTAAGATGAGTCTCCTGAATCAATACTAAATTTGGGAGTGGCGGTGCAGGTATTGAAGCACAATACTACGTTTGATACGGTTCCCTAGTCCATTTACGTTCCAAGATAATACCTTAAGAGTAGTAGAACCGTGTGTATCCACCCGCCGCCCACCTAAAGGCCCTTGCATGTGAGTTTGACTGGTTATCTGGTCTTGCACTGCCATCCTACCAGTAGGTAGTCCATCGTAAAGCATTCCGTCATGAACATGCATGTAATCATCGCTGACATTATAGAATTACAAATCTTACAACAAAAAACCCCCCCGTTTAACTTCAACAACCCTGCCCTTGCCCCCCTCCCCCTCCCTGCTACCCTGCTGAAGAGCATAACAACTCCTCCCTCCCCAACTCGCAGAGTGCCTGTCGCCCTGAACAAACCCATCAACAGTGGGGTGGGTCGGCGCCTAGCACCAACGTATCCCGCCCCTATGTCTCAGTCTCGTTGCCAGTTCCAGTAGCAGCCCCTGCAGTTAGTCACGTTAAACTCGCATCAGCCGTGTCATATTAAGTGGAGACCCCCAGTACCACATAGAGTTACTTGCGTGTAAGCAGACCCTCCGAGCGTCCATCAATCCGACTCTTCTCCAGTTGTTCTTCGTTGCTCCTCCCTTTTCCCCCCTTGTCGTGAGTTGGAGCCAACTGTGCGCCATCCTTCCAGCCAGTCCATTGCGAACTCCGGCGTTCCGAAAAACCATGCTTTCCCATCAGCCTCCACTCGTAACTTGGCAGGATACATCATAGAGTATTTTAACGCCTTGGCTCGTAGTTCCTTTTTCACCGCGTCGAAGGCACGTCTCTGGCGCTGTACTTGAAGCGTGAAGTCGGGAAAGAATCTGATCACCGCGTTTTCGTGTAGCAAATCTCCGGATTGTCATGCTGCCTGCAAGATGGCATCTCTGTCACGATAATTTAGGATCCGCGCAATGATTGTGCGTGGCGGAGCTCCTTGGTTTAGGTTTAGGGATGGGCGCTCTATGTGCTCGCTCCACTGTGAAATGGGCAGATAGGCGCTTCGGTCTTAGGTGGTTCAAGATCAAGTCCTCAAGAAATAAATCCACACTAGGCCCCTCCATTCCTTCCGGCACACCCACCACGCGAATGTTGTTCCGCCTCGCCCGTCCTTCTTGATCTTCCAGCTTGGCCGCCATGGTCTCTTGTTGCTTTGTGAGGGCCTGAACCCTCTCCTCCAGGCTCTTGGTGCTGGTTTCAAGTTGTGTAACTTGCGTTTCTGTGGCCGCCATTTTGTCCGACATGTTCCGAAAGTCGGCGCGCAATAAATTAAGGTCAAGTGTAACAGCATCGATTTTGGGGTCGAGTGTCCCTTTAAGATCTATATGGCTGCCATAATAGCCCTCAGTGAGGGTTCGTTTTGTACTTCAGGTGTATCAGTTGGAGATGTGGCCACCGCAAGCGGCACGGCGTAATTGTCCATTTTATTAGCCTGCGTCGCCGCCTGTCCCTTCGGCTTCATGTGGGCGGTCAATCCCTTCCAGGCACGAGCACTTTCGTATTACAGTCCTACAATTGGTGTCGTTTTATGGATCTACAGGCCAGTCTCATGCACTTTGCCCGCTACTTCTAAGCCTTGCCACAGGTACGGCTCTCAGACACGCACTGCGGGTTTTGCGTCGTTTTCACCCTCTGCAAGCCGTGCGCCTGGCCTCCCAGTGAGCACCAGTTCTCCTTTGCGTGCTGCCCGTGTCGGGACCACAGTCGGTTACCAAAGATACCTCGCTGCACTCTCGGGGGACCCCTTACGTTATACAAGCCTCCCCTCTGTGCTAGTCGCTTGACGCATCACCAGTTGGAGTCACAAACGGTTGGGGGATTCAAACACTTCACCGCTCCTCATGTCCCCCCAGGCCAAGTATATTGCCGGCGAGACCCACAGTGAGGGACTAGTCTTCTGCCCCTCAACACCTTAGTCTCTGAATCTGGGGGCCGTCAAAAGCGCTACGGAGTTGTCCACCCCCTTCCGGAGCTCACGGATCCCGGGCCTCGGTTACTTTCACGGCACGAATGCCCGGCCACTCCTCGCCTTACGACAAGTTCGGTGCAAGCCTCAATTACCGCCGCTCCACTAGTATCGTTCTTCCACTCCTCACCGTGCCCACGATCCTCCTGCCGCTGGCTGGATCGCTCCTCACCGCTCACCAGTTCGTGGGGCCCACGTCGCTCTTACGCCGGGCCATGTTGCCGTGCTGGTCGCTGCTGCGTCACGTCGCTCGGTAGGCCAGCAGATCACCAAAGTGTCAGTTTTTATCACCACTCGGGCGAATTACATGATCCGCCGGTGTCACCACACTTTCCGCTGCTCTGGATCGGCTGGAAAGTCCGGATATTAGGGTTTTTGAAGACCTACGGGACGGAGCTCACTTAGCAAGCAGCCATTTCCATCGGCGCCGAAACTACGCCCAATGGGCAGCACATTCTTGATCCATTTTTGCCTCTTCTATAGAATGACAGGTTCAGGGATTTTTTTTCTCTGGAATGCTCTCCTCGGAGTTACTGAGATGCTGCATGGTCATCTGGATGCTGGGGATACTGCGGCACTTATACTGCTTGATTTAAGTGCCGCCTTTGACACAGTGTCCCATACCGTGTTACTGAAAGCCCTGCGATCATTGGGCATTGGTGGCCCAGCCCTTAATTGGCTTGGTGACTTTCTGACTAATCGCACGTTCCAGGTTTTCTCTACTGAGCCTGCACCCAAAACTTTTCCTTCACCTTATGGAGTTCCACAGGGTTCCATTCTGAGCCCACTATTGTTTAATGTTTATGTTGAGCCTTTGGCAACTATTGCTGAAGAAGCTGGGTTGTCGATTTTTTTCCTACGCCGACGACACCCAAATAATTTTTTCCTTGTCTGCGGAAAGGGCATCCAAGACATCATCTCTTCAGACTGGTCTGAGGAAAATTGCTGGATGGATGCAAGCAAATTCGCTAAAACTCAATGGTGAAAAAACTGAAGTACTGATTCTGGGAAATAACAAGGACCTTTGGGGCCCCCAGCACTGGCCGCCTGAAATGGGAATTCTCCCTCAACCCACTACTCAAGTTCGCAATCTGGGTATTATCATTGACGACCAACTGTCAATGAAGCAGCAAGCAGTGAAGGTGGCATCTACCTGCTTTGCCATCCTTAAATGGCTTAGAAAAATCCTCTGGATGTTGCCGAGTTCCACTCAAAGAACTATGGTCCAGGCTCTTATTACATCCAGACTGGATTACGGCAACATCCTGTATCTAGGTGCCAATAAGGATGTGATACGCAGATTGCAAGTGGTGCAGAACGCAGCGGCCAGATTGCTCTGTCAGACCCCTAGAATGACCTCTGTTTCAAGCTCTCTCCGTGATCTTCATTGGCTCAGGGTTGAGAATCGTGTGAAATTCAAAGCCCTGAGCTATATGCTCAAGGTCAAGTCTGGTAGTGCCCCTCAGTACTTAAAGGCCATCGTCCATCCTTATATACCATCACGCTCTCTTCGCTCTTCTACTCGGGCTAAATTCTCAGTTCCTAGGATCAGACTGTCACGAACGGGCGGTCAGTCCTTCTCTTACCTGGGTCCTCTACTGTGGAACTCTCTCCCTCCACCTCTTAGGAACGAAACTGTTTTCAGTAATTTTTGCAAACATTTAAAAACCTGGTTGTTTAACCAATAAATTGCTCGCAAACACTTAATAACCTGGTTGTTTAACCAATAAACTGCCTTCTCTTCTTTTCCCTGTCTGGCGGCACCGGGAAACCTTTTGGTAGCTGTGCGCCTTATAAGATTAAATAATAAATAAATAAAAATGCTCACTGCTATGATGTGTTTTCTGAGAAGATTTTTTAAGTGACTGAAAACTGTCCCCAAAAATAAACAAAAGAGCACGTTTCCAACTTTACGAATATATTTTTACCATCCTCTAAATATGAACTTCAGAAGCTTTACCTCAGAAAAGAGAATTGTCAAAATGCTGCTTTCTTCCACCTTCCAGTTCTTCCAGCGAAAACCAACATGCCATGCAGTCCATCTGAAGTCATGGCAATGCCTCTACAACCATCGGTTGTTAGCCCGTGCTTGCAGTCAAGAGCTTCCCATGGGCCGAGCAGCATCTGGTTTCCCTAAGAGCTCCTCGTATCAGGAAGATACACAAGGTGATGGCAGATCAGCGTGGCCGGTTAATCCACATTCCCAGATCTAGGGTCACATCCAGGAGGTGTTCAGATAACTTGGTGGGAAATTATGAACTCCAAGGATAAATATTTTCTTTTAAATCAAGGGAATTCTAGGACTCCTCTGTTTTGTTTCTAGTAAAAAGGAAGCTTGCAGGATAGACATTCTCCAGCCACAGGTTTCCTCTACGCCTCGTCCACAATTGCCGGCAGCCTGGGTGATAGCTGTGGGGCCTGCATTCTTCTATAGGTGTTAGTCTACGTCAAGGGCAGCTCCCTCTCTTTTTATCCATTTTTACCTCTTCTCTGAACTGACGGGCTCAGGGATTCTTTTCACTGGTGCACTCTTGGCTATGAAATGT
Organism: Calotriton arnoldi; assembly: GCA_963921515.1. Taxonomy (NCBI): domain Eukaryota; kingdom Metazoa; phylum Chordata; class Amphibia; order Caudata; family Salamandridae; genus Calotriton; species Calotriton arnoldi. Next base: position 3,945,098 of record CAWUFW010000548.1, read on the forward strand.
TTTCTGGGGGATACTATTTGTTTTTAGAGTTTTATATAGCGCGAACTCGACCCGAAGATATCAGGGCGCTTTACATGAGCACCAGTTTCGTTACAGATGGACACATTCATTTTTTTTTGTTAGGCAGGGGGAGATTAAGTGATTCGCCCAGAATCACAGGATGTTGAGCGTCGTTGCCGAGACTCCTCAGCTTCGAGGTCGACCGCTCTAGCCGTAAGGCCTCTTCCAATACTACTATGGTTTGATATATAGTTTTCCACATGGGTGGTGTGATATTTTGTAATCAAGTTGCTTTAATTTGCAGCAGAAAATGTGCTGCTTGTAGTCTTGTTTTAGCCATTGGCTTTGGTATTCATCATAGTGTTAATGACTGGCGCAAGGGAGTGGTTTTATTCAGGGCACGAGTCGGGGGGTACACGCGGGTGGACGGCGTCCTCCCACTTTTTTCACAGGGTGGACGCCGTCCACCCTGCCAAGAAGTGTGGCCCCACTGTAAAATATGCTGAATTCGTCCCGGTGTAATTTACAATCACCGGGACACTTTCAGCAGCGCCTGCACGTTGTTATCTGCTTTCAATCCGCAACAATGTGCAGGAGGGGACTGGGCTCTCTTAGTTCTGACTCCTGCTGGGCCCATAACAAAGGCCGAATCGGAGGGGTCATCAGGCCTCCTTTTGTTCGAGTCTCTTGGCTGGGAGCAGTCAGGAGCCTCACACCTGATGCAAATGCAGCAGAGGGGAAACAAAGGCTCACACCTTGGTAGCACTTCACACATACTGAAGAGAGGCAGCTTTTCACTTTGTTCAGGCTCTGTTTAGGAGATATGCATGCACTGTAGAAACTTCAGATGTGTTGATGTTTCCCAGCATTTGCACAAAATAAATAGCATTTATATAGCGCTTATACCCCTGAGGAGGCTAAATATCACTATTTCTTTTAAAGCACTATGGCTAGAGAAAACTTAACGCTGATAAAAGGTAACATTGTTTTATGTGTAGAGTACAAAAGTGTGAATCTTCTGCCTAAATCAGGAGGGTTTACAAGTATGCTCGAAATGTGCTCAAATGTCCTCATGATAGACCTGCTAAACATATATGTCACTTCCTGTGATGTCACGCGCTGTGATGCCACGCGCTGAGATGTCACGCGCTGAGATGTCACGCGCTGCGATGCCACGCGCTGCGATGCCACTTGCATACTGATTAACTAGGTTAGTCCCCCACTTCTTTTTTAGCACTTGTGCCCTGGTTTTATTACTTACTGGTAATTTCATTACTCCAAATCCTTTCTCCCGCACTCCAGTAATTAGGAAAGGCTGGTTAGCTAAGCCGAGCTCACCGGAGGGGCTTAGGGTGGTCAGCATGCCTTATGCGTGAGTGACGTTTTCATTTATTCAGCTTATCTAAGAGAGGATGGATGGAGGAAGAGTTTGTTTTCAGGAATAGAAATGGGATTAGGGAGGGTGCCTGTGTAAGTAGGTAGTAATGACTAGATCAAGGAAGAAAGGACTCAGAGTAATTGAATTATCAGTAAGCAATTGAAACATTACCACTCAAGTGCAGGCATCGGCCGCCACTATGTAGAAAGTGCTTATAGTGAGCTCCGGTAGTACCACAAATATCCACCAGAGGTCAACATTTACATAGCTTCTCTGGAGGTGGCTGGTCTGTTTTCACGGTGTTGCTGCCAAGAGCTATAAATATACCCATTTGGATCATGCTGTAAAAATAAACGTTGAAGTCTTTATACGATGGCCCTGCCACGTGAAATATCTCAGTACGAGCGGAAAACTGTGGTGCGCAGACCAATATATATCACCAGCCAAGCTCCAGGAGTAGTGGCAGTATGAGCAGAGCGGCCTTTGCTAAGATAGCGCCCTGGGCGCGGGCGGAGAGAAATTTGGGGCCCTTGCTGATGATAGTGAATTAAATGAGGCAGCAGGGGGTCTCTTTTGTGTTCCCTGGTCAGTACCTGGATGAGCAGGGACTCTCCCCTAAACAAAAACATCCCTGTAAGGACCCCTAAATCACGGATAGCTTAGCTGCCTCACACAAATGATGGTTTTGTTGATGTGTGCCAGCAGGGGTCAGAGGGTGAAGGGAGGACAAGGAAGAGGGCTAAAGAGGTTTTAAAAACATCGCCCGTCGTATGACAATGAAGGAGTAAAAACACTATAAACTGGTGAATCAGACAGAAACGAAGAGGCAGGGACATGGACAAGGCTGTAGCAAGATGAGAAGGGCGCTGCTGTTGGCATAACTTTAATGCACACAGCTCCATGCGCCCCTCAGATAATTGGCGCCTTGGGCCCAACTCGCCCATGCAAAAGGCCACCCCTGAGTATGAGTTAGGGCCGGGGGAGTTTACCGAGAGAGGAAGACAGTGCCTAGAGGGCCACTCTGGGGCATGTGGGGCTCAAGGCCCACTTTGTGGGGTTAACAGGTCTGAAAGAACACTTTGGACCCGATCAGGACTGCCGCCCAAAAACCCAGTGAAAATTGGACACCCCTGCAAATTTCCAACTGCGGAAGGTTGCTTAGCTGGTGTGCAATTGGCACCCAGTTACACAGAAATTAAGACAAACACACAATTGTCATTTCCCATTCCAGCATATGCAAATAGCTCATAACAGTTGTTAGCTCTTGCCATTTACACAAGGTTTTACCTGCTGCAATTCGTAGTATCAATCAACCGCGGTTGCCCCACCCAGACTAACCCCATTTTGGCCCAATCGAGAGTTTGCTTCCAAAATGTAATTTGCGTTTGATTGGTGATCAGGTCCTTCATAACTGAGCAGAGCTAGATGCACATTGGATGAGGGTAGTCGTCATAGGCGCACACTCTGAGGTCATCATGTCTAAAGATACTTTAGGACCAGTAGGGTTCAAGACACACCCAGAAGTGAGCAGAGCTAGATGCACATTGGATGAGGGCAGCAGCAGCTTCTCCGCTATGGCAGAGGAGCATTGCCCCCCCCTGCCAGCAGCTTCAATAGTTGGAAAATAAAACGATAATAATACAAGTTTATTATCGTTTTATTTTTCAACTTCTACATGCTGCGTCCTGGTGGTGGGGCCATTGCGTGGGAAATCAGGAGAGGGAATGGTGGGCAGCACTGCCTTCAGTGCGCATGTGGGTTTGGCCCGCCGACTCAGGCCAGCCAAATCCACATACGCACTGAGCTGTCATCAACCCGAGCTGCATTGCCGGGTTGGAGACAGCAAACAAAGGCTCCTAGTCTCCCTAGGAGCGCAAATCATAGCCGCTCAATCCAATACTGTAGCTGCTCTCATGCATAAGAGCAGCTTCAGGATTGGCCGCGGGGAGGCTCGGAGCCTCTGCCTGCAGTGGAGCCACGAGAGGAGCAGAAGACGGTGATGCCGCGGGCTGCAGGCTGTAGGAAAGTTCTTTTTTTTTTCTCTTCTTTCTCGCCCCCCCCAGTCCCTCCACCCCTACTCCCATCCCTGCCTCACCACTCTGCCCTAAAGCCGGCTGCTGTTGGATGAGGGTAGATAAGATGGGCGCACACTCTGAGGTCATCATGCCTAAAGATACTCTAGGACCAGTAGGGTTCAAGGCACACCCTGGAGTGAGCAGGACTGGATGCACATTCTGGGTTTATTCACACAGAACTAAACTCTGAAGTGGGTGTAGAGACCACTCTGGGCATAAGTGAGCCTAGAAGCACATCCCGAGGTCAGCAGGCCTTTAGGTACACTGTGAGGTTCAATCAATCAATCAATCATGTCATTTATAAAGCGCACTACATACCCGCGAGGGTCTCAAGGCGCTGGGGGAAGAGGGGGGTGGTGCTGCTACTGATCGAAGAGCCAGGTCTTGAGGAGTCTTCTGAAGGCCAGTAGGTCTTGGGTCTGTCGGAGGTTGGTGGGGAGGGTGTTCCAGGTCTTGGCGGCGAGGTGGGAGAAGGATCTGCCGCCGGCGGTCGTTTTCCGGATGCGGGGGACTGTGGCGAGGGCGAGGCTGGTCGAGCGGAGCTGGCGGGTGGGGGTGTAGAAGCTGAGTCGTCTGTTGAGGTAGGCTGGTCCGGAGTTGTGGAGTGCTTTGTGTGCGTGGGTGAGGAGCTTGAAGGTTATCCTCTTGTTGACAGGGAGCCAGTGCAGGTCTCTCAGGTGGGGTGTGATGTGGCTGCGTCGGGGGATGTCGAGGATAAGACGTGCAGAGGCGTTCTGGATGCGTTGCAGCCGTCTCAGGAGTTTAGCCGTCGTTCCTGCGTAGAGGGCGTTTCCGTAGTCCAGCCTGCTGGTGACGAGGGCCTGGGTGACTGTTTTTCTTGTTTCGGTGGGGATCCACTTGAAGATCCTGCGGAGCATTCGGAGGATGTTGAAGCAGGATGAGGAAACGGCGTTGACCTGCTTAGTCATGGAGAGGGTGGGGTCGAGGATGACCCCTAGGTTGCGTACGTGGTCGGTGGGTGGCGGGGCTGTTCCCAGTGATGTTGGCCACCAGGAGTCGTCCCAGGCTGAAGGGTTGGAACCAAGGATGAGGACCTCCGTCTTGTCCGAGTTCAGCTTTAGGCGGCTGGTCCTCATCCATTCGGCGACGGCCTTCATTCCTTCGTGGAGGTGGGCTTTGGCGGTGTGAGGGTCTTTGGTGAGGGAGAGGATCAGCTGGGTGTCGTCAGCGTAGGAGATGATGTTGAGGTTGTGCTGTCGGGCGACGTGGGCGAGGGGTGCCATGTAGAGGTTGAACAGCGTTGGGCTGAGGGAGGAGCCTTGGGGTACGCCGCAGATGATCTTGGTGGCCTTGGATCGGAAGGGGGCGAGGCGGACGCTTTGTGTTCTGCCGGAAAGGAAGGATGTGGTCCAGTCCAGGGCCTTCTCTTGGATCCCGGCGTCGTGAAGGCGTGTTCGTAGTGTGTGGTGGCAGACCGTGTCGAAGGCGGCTGATAGGTCCAGGAGGATGAGGGCTGCTGTTTCTCCGTTGTCTAGCAGGGTCCTGATGTCATCGGTGGCGGCGATGAGGGCGGTTTCGGTGCTGTGGTTGCTGTGGAAGCCGGACTGGGAAGGGTCCAGGATGTTGTTCTCCTCGAGGTAGCGGGTCAGTTGTTTGTTGACGATTTTCTCGGTGACCTTCGCGGGGAACGGGAGCAGAGAGATGGGTCGGAAGTTCTTGAGGTCCTTGGGTCTGCCTTGGGTTTCTTGAGTAAGGCGGTGATCTCGGCGTGCTTCCAGCTTTCCGGGAAGGTTGCTGTCTCGAAGGAGATGTTGATTATTTTCCGGAGATGGGGCGCGATGGCTGTACTGGCTTTGTTGAAGATGTGGTGAGGGCACGGGTCTAGCGGTGAACCGGAGTGGATGGTGTTCATGATCTCGCTGGTGTCCTCGTCGTTGATGTTGGTCCAGGAGAGCAGGCGGTTGTTGGTTGTGGGGGCAGTGGTCTCGGTGGTTGCCGGGGCGGTCGTGGTGTTGAAGCTGTCGTGGATGTCGGCGATTTTGCGGTGGAAGAAGGTGGCCAGTGAGTCGCACAGGTCTCGCGACGGCTGGATGTCGTTGGTGTTGGAGCTGGGGTTGGAGAGTTCCTTCACGATGTTGAAGAGCTCTTTGCTGTTGTGTGCGTTGTTGTCTAGGCGGTCTTTGAGTGAGGCCCTTTTGGCGGATCTGATGAGGTGATGGTGACTGCGGGTGGCGCTCTTGTGGGCGGCGTAGCTGTCCGCTGTCCGTTCGTGGAGCCAGATCTTCTCCAGTTTTCGGCATGTTCGTTTGGGGCTGGAGGCACACTCTGGGGCTAATAGAGCTTGAAGCACACTCTGAGGTTGACAGGGCTCTAGGCACACTCTGAGGTTAACCAGGCTCAAGGCGCATTGAGGTTAAAAGGCAGGGGCGGTTTCTCCATTAGGGCTGTGGGTCTGTGCCCCTCTGAAAATTCCTACACATTTACATTAAAAAATATAAAATAGATCGATTTATTTGGAGATACGATCGTATCTCTAAATAAATTGATGTATTTAAGTCTGGGCTGTCTGTTTCAGGCTGCCTGCCCCGCCTCGCTCTGAAGCAGGAGACGGAAGACAGGCAGTAAATCAACTTTCTTAACATGACACACGACGCAGGGCTTTCCGTTTTAAAGCCCTTGATCCAGCGCTAACAATAAAAATTCTTCTCCTATATGCTTCGGTCATCCAGGTGCAACTATTCCTCCAACACACAAACTATATCCATATGACGGTGGGGCCCATAACACCGCATATACATTCACTTACTCATTTATTCCCTGGATTTCCTCCGTCATTAACCTAGGAGAAAACGATTTGCTGGAAGGAGACGGGATACCTCTTTTTAACACGACATAATGTTTCTCATTGCTTTTAAGGTATTCCGCTCATTGGTCGATGGACCAACTAGTAGGAATCAGTTGATGGTGATTAAGACCAGCTCAATCACAATAAACTCTTTAACATTTTACCTTAATTATTGAGCTAAAGAATCACTGAGTCATTTGTTTAAAGAATAATAAAGTTTATATAAAGTTTCGAAGCAAGAAATAAGTTTTAAGCTTATTATTCAGATCATTACATTTATCATCATTATAAGAATAAATTGAAATTGCAATGCATACCTATTAGACGGAAAAATAAGGTTGTTACAGCAAGAACTCCAAAAGATCAATCTATCTGTCTTGGAAAATCTAATAGCTCTAAATGAAAAATCTATCAGGAGTAAAAAGGTTCTCCAAAAGCAGCATCTTATACTCAACTAGAAATATAAATTAGCAGCAGCAGCATCAGCTCGTCAGCATCAGCAACCGCAACTTCACCCATCTACAGCATCTCCGTCAACCGCAACTAACTCTCCAGCATCTAACCCCTCCCCTCCAAGAGTAGGTCTTCTTATACCCTAATTCTAGCTTACTGAATAAAAATGTTGCATCTCTATGGCGTGATTCTCTCTCATTGGTTCATTCAAGTCCATATACATTTTAATCAAACTTCCTTGTCTTAACCAGTTCTTTGTGGAATGTCCATGCTTGCATCGTTTCCCACAGTTCATGACATTGCTCATCCGTTTCGATCAGTCCAATTTGTATCTTTTTCTGATACTTTTTAGATTCAACAGTTCCGTCCATTTATTCAGTTTGACTTCTCACGCTTCTTGCTGATCATCTTGGCACACATTTGCTCAAAAAGGTCACAATAGCCTTGACCATACTTCCATCTTAGGCTCTCAGCACGAACACGTGGTCATTCTTTTTCTTAGCCTTTCTCCTCTACCACACGGCTTCTTGCTCATGCGTACTCTAGCAAATGGCAGCCATTTTATATCGCTGCTCAACAGGCCTAAGCGCACTATTTTCAAAGATAAACAAAATATTGTTAAAATAAAGAATATAAACCCTTTCGTTTCCCTCCCGTCTTTCTACGTACCCCAATTAGGTATTACCTAGCAAAAAGCAACATATAAAGCCGTCCCTTACTTACCATCGCTTTATTTTGCCACCACACGTTTTATTTTCAAAGCACAAATCATGCGTTTATTATTTTATTAGTACGCAAATATTAAGTTTATGTTAGACACGTAAACAATTATAAGTTGATTAATTTGCACACAAAAATAGCGTGTTACCTTTAACCCTTTACATGTAACATACATTGTTGGTTATTTACTTAAACGAACATGTTTATTAATTATTTTACGAAAATTATTAGGAGGTTAACATTTTTCATTTATTCTGCTCCATCACCCTTCATTGCCATTGGGGTCTCTGGTTGTATGCACACTGTAGGCCAGTGACGCAATAAGCGTCACGGTTTCGGGCGTAGGAGACTTCATCCTGCATGATTTCAGACATCCGTCATTCAAAGGCGTAGATCCCACCCACCCTTTCGTCATACGTGAGAGTGGATGCAAGCACTTCTGATCCGGTGCCTTGTTCTCGGTTATGGTAAGTTATTGCAAGCTAATGCTGTGTCCTGTATATTGTGCCGAGACCCCTCATCACTCTAACCTCCCCCACCGACACCCCAGGCCCTCGCTGCACATTGCTCGCTCCTTTAGAAGTGGAGCTGTGGCATTTGCTCCCTTGTGAAATGGATCCAAATAAGGAGAAGGGTTCGCTCTTGTTCCCTTGCGAAATGGATCCAAATATCCGAGTCAGGCCCAAAGCTAGAGACATGTGCTTACTGTGTAACGTGCTTACAGTGGCCAGTTCTCTGATGTATGGCACTAAAACTGACCCTGTGTACATGCCCCTAAGTTAATACTGATGCTAAAAACATGGATTGACTTGCAAACAATGAATGTTAAAAACGTCAAGGGAATGCATTTCAGCGATTTAGTTCCTCTCTTATTTTACATGCTTTACTTAATCTTGCATTTCCCACGACTTAGCTATTTTATAATGTTGTTGTTTATCTGTATTTTTTCTGTGCATACTTTGAAGCTTGAGCCATGCCAAGTGTTTATGAAGGGCTTTGATTGAGCTCTAAGGCTGAAACCAAACAAAGTGCCTTTCAGTGGGTTGGCCTCTCTGCGGAGCACACAGAGCAATGTTTGTGTATTCCATTTGCAACTGAAATTGTGTGGATATGTGTGTGAAGGGGGTACACTGATGTCAAAATATTTGCAAGGCAAAAGTAAGAGAAATTAAAGTGCTTAAATTTGAGGGAGTGCAGTACATGTTGGGGGCGGTGAAGTGACAGAGATGCGAGGAAGGGCATCCGGGGAAGAGTGAAAAGAGGATGCTGAAGGGGAAAGAGAGGGGGTTGAAGATGTGCAGATGGACAAGATATGCAGAGAAATAGAGGTTACATATCTAACATAAAGCACACATAATTGAAGGCCAAAACTCCTTCCACAGGCCTCAATGCTATTTAATTCACAGACTCACTATTTCAGAATTTAAACATTTCCAATGTTAATTATTTATAAGAAATCATTGTTGTTACTCATTTATCTTAAACAGCTAACACCCAGTGACAAAGCCAATCATACTGACAGGCTTTAGGCGTATGTCAGTTGCTGTGCCATTTATCTGGATAAAATTACATCTCAGAGAGAAACCAAAATACCGGTCAGATCGCACACTATGGGAATCGCAGAAATGTATTTGGCATGTTCCTTTATAGAGAGCACCCACTTTTTTCATCTCACTTAAAGACCTGTCTGCACATATTTCTATATGACTGGTTACAGCTAGCATCTGTGGGTGCTTCTCGAAGTCTGGTTAGAGCATATTTTTCCAAACTTAATGCTGCATGCAGTGCAAGACACTGGGCAAGCATACATTTTAAAGGGTTAAAGTTGTCATGCAGAACAATTTACACATTACAGTAACTGTTGAACAAATGAATGCAAGAAGATATGGGGCAATTTTTAATGTGTTTAATATTTCAAGACTATACGTTCCCACTGCTTAATAAGCCTTGCTTTATCATTACATTCATTTCCTTTAAAATGCACCATTTGCCACTCTTTTTTTCATTTCTTTCTCAGGAGAGGGACTCCCCTGGACACCAGGTTTGTCCATTGAACTTGTTCACATCGCTTGCTATATAAAAATCATGCCACTTTCAAATGTCACCAGCCGCCACTGTTAAAAGGGCTTGAGGCACACTCGAGGTTAAAAGGGCTTGAGGCACACTCTAGTTAGCATGGCTAGAGGCACACTGAGGTTATCAGGGCTTTAGGCACAGTCTGAGGTTTACTGAGCTAGAGTCACACTCGGGTTAGCAGGGGATCGAGGCGCAATCAGAGGTTAGCTGGGCATTGAGGCACCAGGAGCGGTCCATACAGGTAAGAGCAGTGGGGCAGGGTGGGGAGGGAGTCGACAAACGATGACGAGGGAAAAGTAAATTTAAAAAAGAAAACCACTTACCTTGCGCTTGCCGCATCGCCGACTCAGCAATGCGGCGAGCGCAGTGTTGTATTCCTCTTAGGGTGTCCATAAACGGGCTTTCCAGTATCATGTCCTTATATAGGCACAATTCGCCCTGCCCTTATATAGGCATAAAATCCCAGCCCTTATTTAGGCATTAACCGTGCACTCCAAATACAGGCATGGTCTCTGACATCCAACCACCCTAACGTCACAACGAGTTCTTGAAGAACAGACCCTTAGGCTGCGGGAGTTTCCCTAGTCCAGGACTATTGATTTCTTCAAGGACTCATATATTATGCATGAACCATTATTCCTTAGGGGTTCATTCATGACGTCTTCCGCTGTCCGACTCACGTCAATACTAACATTCTTAGGTGCTTCTCAGGTATAAATATACCTTCCCTTGCCCCTGTAAATCAGAGGAGACCTCGACTTCAGAGGAGCCCGTATCCCGGCCTGACGCACTGAGAAGACGCTGTCATCCCTGCACGCAGAGAGTCCAGCTTCCAGTGATCTAACTTCCCTTGCGGGGTGTTGGAGTTCGAGTCTGGCAAAGAGATTCCAACATCTCTCATTCTTCAGGTATGGAGCAGACTAGAACCTAGAGGGACTCTTGGCATACTAGGCATACTGGGGTTAGCGTACTCTTAGTATACCATAGTAAGGAATACTTCACCTACTTCATACCTCGTCCTATACCTAGGTTAGGTTAGGTACATTGGGGTAGAACTAGATTAGAAACGCATCGTATGAGTACTCACATTTTTAGTCTGTGTTATTTATGTAACAGCATATGTACTAAAAGATAATGCTCTCACAGTATTATTTATTTTTACTGCTCACACTGTACATTATTTATCTCGCATACTGTCTTGTGATCGTAACAGCACATTTTACTTACACCAGAAACAAGACTGTTCAATAAATCTTTTATTGAAACGCCCGTCTATTTCTTTCTGTGTAACTTGGAGAAAACTAAGCATGCACGACTGAGCTGAGTGAAATAGTTATCTATTGTTTCCACGACTCTGGGACACGTTCTGATTCTAAAGGGAAACACAGTGGTCATGTTTTGCGGCTGCCAGAAACTACTCCCTTCTTGTTGTCAAGGAGTTTCTAGTGGCCTCTGAGCTAGCTGGCACAAGTAATTAAGTTTAATATACTCGATAGGGACATACTGACCGTAGTCCTATGTCAAACCTATAGGATATATTATTCCAATGCGCAGAGCCTATTAGGGAAATAGGAGCTACACTACATGGCGCCCAACGGTTTGGTAAGGCAGTAATTCAACGTTAGATACTGAGTAACTCAGCCGTGCTTTTTCTCTCAAGACCCCTACCCATATACTCCAAAGGACGTCTGGAGTGGGCAGGGTTTAGTATCCACCACGGCTACAAAGGGCAGTACCCTATATATTAGCTGTTTGGTTTGCTCAACGTTGAAGGATACAGTGTTCCAAAATATTGTGCACCTTATCTTTGTTTCCTTGAAACTTGTTCTACATTTTTCAAAAACCAAAATGAATGAAGACGCCGGAAAGGGTGTAGCTGCGGCTGATCCAGCCCAAGCAGCAGCCTTTAACATTACAGGTTTAAATAAAACCGAGGAGGGTGTCATAGACATCACTCCAAACTTAAGAAGAGCCATTACTCTAAAACTTATAAAACATGGCCTACCATCAAGAGGCGGTAGAACAGTTTTCGTGATAGAGGCACACGAATCCTTTCAGACAGAGGTATTCTATTCATGGGTAATATTTCCTGAATCCAATCCAATAACACACATGTTTCACTTCTACAAAGAAGATGAACCACCAGAGGAATACATTCCTTTCGAGGATATAGAAATTCCATTAACATACCAGGAGCATCAGCTCTGGTTTAAAGGCGCCCTAAAACATCACAGAAACATTATGTTGGAAAACGAGGCAGTATCTGTGAGGCCTGCACAAATAACATGACTACATTTGTCCTTCACTGGGAACCAAACACCCAATTGTAGCGCCTGACTCTCAGAGGGTAGCGTTGCAGAGCAGTCTGAGGCTTTACTCAAGGGAGGTGGTGTGGGCTAGTAATCGCCATTGGCAGGTGCGCAGAAATAACACTCAATAATTGATTGTCCAGTCTGTACTTTGCTTTATAAAAGTAAGAGTACATTTATTAAACACACACACTACTCAATACTATGCCCCAATTTACAAATATACATAAGCTGTTGGAATTACTTTGTGACATTGCATAACATCTCCACCCCTCCCGCAGGGAGGTGGGGTCTAGTACCACAGCTCTTCTGTGTGTACATCATCTTGCCCCCTAATGCAGTAGTTTACCGTAGCCTGGAGCGCGGTCCCTGCGCACTGGCCTCATGCCAGTGGCGTCCCACCCCGTTACCTCAACAAGCATTGAAAGAATGGGTATACCTGCGTTGGTGACCCACAACCCTGACAAAGCCTTTCCTACTGACCATACAGTATGCCCCTTAATATCTTAAGGGCTGGCAGTCTGAGTTCTTCACCTAAGCGCAGCGGCAAGAATACATGTTTACGCACACTTTAGAATGACAGTACTCAGCACGTTTGTGGAGCATTAGAATGCATTGCAATTACAGCCCCTAAAGGCATCACAGATGACATCATAGGATTACGCATATACAGCCAGACACCCTAGCCGGAATGTCTGGCAACATAACCCACTTGGCTTATGACAACACCTTACACAGGTACTTCACTTTACATATGTGACTTTCAGTCCCTCTAAAAAGGAATAACCGTTAGTAAATGCAGTTCTGGTGCAATTACACCTCTTCACCTCCAGGGGATGCCCTTCTCCAGACATCCCCAACTCAGCCCTTCACTCCAGGAAACACTTCTCACGACACCCTCAGCTATAGAACAAAAGTTCCAGCCTAGAAGGTGTTATTAAGCTGGCTGAGCCCTTGAGGGTTATCCTTTTACAATCCCTAGGAAACTTAGGGTGGGACTTAACTTCGTGCTGGGGGAGACTGCGCTTCTCCAGCAGATCCCCCAGCACCCTTTTTCACCCTTGAGGGTGACCCCCTCCTCTGGGGGCCACCAGGCCCGAAGCGGCAGATTTCCAAATGCCTGGCAAGGCATTATGGGGCGCTTCGTGCTCCTCTGCCTGAATATGTGATGAGCGGCTCTCCCGCTGTGCCGGGAGAGCCGCGATCCATCTGGCGCTCCGCGCCGTCGTCCACGCTGGGTGGGGGCCCGGTCCCACCCGGACCCCCAGGTAACTGCCTTACGGCTCGGGGAGCCCACCCCGGCCGCTCATGCGCGTGGTGGGGGCCCGGTCCCACCCGGGCCCCGTGCAGCATCACGTCTTCTTAGGGATCCCGGTCCCACCCGGGACCCCGTCTGGCCTCCAATCCGTTGGAGGGCAGCGCGGAGCCCACCCCGGCTGCCCCCTCCGGCTCCCTGCCCGGCCCGCACACTTGCGTGCTACCGCAGGAGCCGGCCGAGTCTTCTTGTCTGCCCGCTCCTGCGGGCAGACGCGATTCCTCGTCTCGCCGGCTTCGGGGCCCGGAGATGGGCTCCCGGGCCTCCGGACGTCTTCGGGGAGCGCGGCGGCACTCCCCCTCCTCCGGCTCTCCTCGGGGGCGCGGCGGCGCCCCCTCCTCCCTCCGCCATTTCGGGGCCCGGAGATGGGGTCCCGGGCCCCCTCCTCCCCTCAACGGGGAGCGCGGCGGCGCTCCCGGCGGATCTGTGTCGGCGGGGGCCAGGGTGGGCTCCTGGCCCCCACGGGGAATAGCTTCACGGGGAGCGCGGCGGCGCTCCCGACTTGCTCGGGGCCCGGGGATGGGCTCCCGGGCCCCCAGGCTCATTTTCGCGGGGGCGCGACGGCGCTCCCCCGCCTTCCGTTTCTTCGCCGGGGGCCAGGGTGGGCTCCTGGCACCCCGGAGGGCACAACCGTCGCGCTCCCCGGCTTTGCTTCGGGGCCCGGGGATGGGCTCCCGGCCCCCAACCTCCCCTTCGTGGGGGGGTCAAAGGTCGCTCACCTTCTGGGGGCCATAGCTCGGCCCCTGGGGGACCGATCTGCCCCATTTTCGTGTCCTTACGCTCCTGGCGGCCACTCTCCTTCGCACTCGGGGTCTCTGAGAGGGGGGATTCGGCAGGGAGCTGTCTTCACTGGCTCCCTGCGCCAGCCTTTCGCCTGGCTCTCCTCCTGGGCCCCTCTTCTCCCTGCGCAGAGGCCCCTGCTTCTGCGCACCGGTCCTGGTCTCTCCTTCTGGCGCTGTTAGGGGCCTGGGGGGCAGTCAGGGGGTACCTCCTTCCAACTGCCCATTGCCAGGCCACAGCACCTTCCGCCTCAGCAGACCACACCCAAGAGAGAGCTTCCCTTCCTGTGCAAACACTTTTTAAAAGTTGAGTAGGGGGCTGGCAGAAAGTCTCTGTTTGTCCTATCAAACAGCGACACATCACTTCCCTGCCCCTGCTCCCTCCTCCTGGTCCAGCCTCTGGGCTTGTTCAAAATGGCGTCGTCCAGGGTCTCTGGCCACATGGTCTCTGAAACAAGACCCTTTCCCCAGGGCTGCCTTCACCTTGGTTCAGCTTGGTGCCTGGCATCCAGCGACAGCTGCTGATGGATTAGCCTGTAGCTCCACCTATCTCCTCTCCTTGGAGGGAAGATCTTTGCTCTGGGAAGAAGGGTCATTAATCTAACCTGCCAGGGCCAGACCCCAGCCAGGGACTCAGAGAAATATGACATTCCTGGATGACCCAAAAGCAGTACAAATATGACTTTGGACTCTGCAGAATACTTCTTTTCACATCCGCTACTGTGGACTTTAGTGCGTGTCTGGAATCTGTAGGCCTTATGGAAGTTAATCTAACACATGGGCTCCACATTCCCATAGGGGAATAATGAAGTGAAAAACACAGTAAAGCACACTGACTTTCCCTGGCATGTTCCTTCCTAGTGTATAAGGCCTATTCCGTGTCACCACCCAATTCTGCATAAGTCCTGCCACACTATTCACTTCGTAGCTGCTCCCGGACTGCGCACGCCAAGAATCTCCCCTGCGCAGCCCCTACACGTGTGCACACGCATGTACACAGGTGTCTGCATGTAACCAGCCCGGTGCCCCTTACTCCAGCTGCTGCGCAGCAGCTAGTCAAGCTAGGGGGACACCAGTAAAAATCCACATGCAGTCTCTTCCATCTTCAGTTCACTGTGGATGAGTCCCAATTCACGAGGCTCTCCCACAGTAAAAGCTCAACAATTAGGTGCTCAAAAAGCGAAAAATCCGGGCGGCCCATAGTGTCAGAACCACCTTCTAACACATTACCAGGCTCGGTCCACTAGGTAGACCAGGAGCAACATGGCCGATTCTAGCCGGCTACACACCTCATCCTGAACTGGATATAATGTCAGATGAGGACTTGTTCAAATACAAGAATTAATAAAAATTTACAGACAATTGGTCCAATATGTCATGCAGACTTTTACAGTCCAGCAACCATTAACAATTCCAAATCAAACTCCTCACCAGGGGAATACACTAAAAATTACACCACAGACTCTATACGCAGTCATGGGTAAAATGCCCACAAAACGTGAGCAAATTCCTTTCCGGATAGCTAAAAAATTACTCAAATCGAAGCAGTATTTCCAAATACTAGCCCGTATGAGAAACACAGAATACTGACAATCAATTTACCAATGGGGATCACACCACAACTGGAAGACTGGGGCTCAGTCTTTGCTGCCATCTATACCAAAACACATGGCATTCCGTCAATTGCGGTAATACCTGATGTCCTGAAACAAATTCAAAACGAATACGGGGCAGAGCCTGCTCTAAATTTAGGTATGAAATTACTGAAAAATTTCGACCAGGTCTCAACAATAATATTATCTAATATTAAAGGGGAGGCAGCAGCAGTTGCGATCCGCCAAAAATTAAGGGAATTTGATGTTACAGAACATCAAACAGAGCTACCTAGAATTATAGAACAATCTTATGCAGAATTAGGCAGAGATAGTTTGGGTGGAAGCCGAAACTATCTGAAAGTCCTGAGAAGGACTCAATCAAACAAACTCCTACATCTTCTAAAAAGAAGTGGGAGTCTACTAAACAAAAATCAAACGAGAAACGTTCTCAATCCCGAGGTAGGTCTCCTCAAAAGGAGCCCTCTAAAAGGAGGTATAACCTCAGGAATAGGGATAATTTGAGAAAACCTGACAGGTATCAAGATACTGATACACGTTCCTCTCGTCCCTTTCAGATCTCATCACAGACTTCGGAAAGAAGAGGACGATCAGAACATAGAGAAGAACGCGTAAAATCGAAAGACGACAAACACGCTCCAAAAACTAAAGTAAAACCTCAATTCTCCAAAAAGAAAGTAGCAGGTCTAAAGATCAGACATGCCGAGAATACTGAGAACACAACTCCAGAACGGAGAATGGGCTCAGACAATGCTGGACAGTGCAGCAGAAGTCACAATAGTTCGCCAGAACCTGAAGGAACTTCTGGAGATAGTGGACTTGAATGAGTACATCACAGTAGAGACTGTAGACACCAGGGTTAGTACTCCACAAAGGTTATATGAAATAACACTCCGAATGGAGGGAGACATACCTAGACAGGTGAAAGCACTCTTTTGGGAAAAACTTTCGAAGGGCTATGACATACTTCTAGCAGAAAAAGACTGGCCACCACAATTTGTCAGGGAGTGCCCACATGGCGAGGACATTATTATGCCTGCCTTCTCTAACCATATTCCAATTAACCTAAAATATACATATGCCAGGAAATGGGCAGTGGCCCAGGCCCCAGCATTATATAAAAATCATGTAGGATGGGATGAGGACTCACCTCACCATAAAATACATCTGAAACATGAACCAACTGCACAAAGGCAGTACCCAATAAAGCAAGAAGCTAAAAAACAGGTCAGGGAGATCTTAGATCAACTTGAATACCAAGGGTTGATTGAAACATGCACCTCCTCAATGAACAATCCTTTGTTTCCTGTCTCCAAACCAGACAATACATATCGTCTAGTTTTGGACTACAGACACCTAAACACTTGTTCTAAAACTTTTGCAGTGCAAAATGCACATAGCACAGCATTAATGAATAACATTGTGCGTAAAAAATATAAAACAACATTAGACATCTCAAATGGTTTCTTTTGTCAAAACATAGCACCTGAAAGCAGGTACTTGACAGCATTCTCCATAATGGGGACCCAGCGTCACTTTTGTCGACTCCCACAAGGGTTCAAGAATAGCCCAGGGTTATTCTCAGCGAGGGTAACGGAGTTACTACAAATTTATGACAATGAGGCATTGTCCTATGTCGATGACATCTATCTGACAGACGATGACCTGGACAAACACTTGAACAGGGTGAGCACCATTATACTGGGTTTCGCCTCTGAGGGTTACAAGTTCAACTTTAAAAAGTCCAGAATTGCCCATCTCAATGTCCTATTTCTAGGATATGAGCTTTCAAGTGAAGGCAAGAGCTTGGCAGCTAACTTTTTAGAAAAGTGTGCGCTGCTCCAACCTCCAAAAACGCAAAAAAACTTACAATCAATCCTGGGTTTCCTAAATTTTGGAAGAACATACATTCTAAATTACGCAGAAAGGGTTAAACCTCTCTACGCATTGATCAAACCTGATTTTTCGATCAGAAACTGGACACAGGAACACACAGATATCTTGCGTTCACTCCAGGCTAACATGTTAGCAACAAATCACTTACAAACACGCGTAAGTCAACGCAATTTGGTGATCCGAATAATTTCGGGTCAATGTGGATTCACCTACTTAACCTTCAATGAGGGTGAGAAAATACCAATAGCTTACAAATCACATTTGTACACACAAGCGGAAATGCGCTTCAGTTCAACTGAAAAAATTCTAACAGCAGTTCAAACCGCTGTAGCAAAAGAAAGAGCCTTAGCCCAAGGGAAACGCATTATTGTCGTAACCCCAGTACCAGCTTTAGAAGCGGTCACAAAAGCAAGCATTCCAAATGCTAAAGCATTACATCCGAGATGGATACAATGGGTTAATTCTCTTGCTGCAACAGATGTTGAATATGTTTTTGATCCAGATTTAAAAACACAAGCATTCCTGCAATACGAACATGAATGTCCTCTGCCTACTGAAATTCTGCCTCTCGATCAGTACGAATTCATAATTTACACTGACGGATCCGCACAACCCGCAATAGGGAGTAAGCAAGCTTACAGTGCAGCGTGTGCAATCGTTAAAGGTCGCATGCGAAATGGCATCTTCAGACCTATGGTCACAAAAACTCAATCTCTAGGAGATTGTACAGCTCAGCGAGCTGAACTACAAGCATTCAAACTGGCACTTGAAAGTACAGATCGAGAATGCCCCACGCTGATAGTGTGCGATTCCTTTTACTGTGTTCAGTCGTATAATAACTATATACAAAACTGGCTTGAAAATGGTTTCAAAGATGCGAAAGGTGGCACAATAAAGCACAAAATGCTTTGGGAACAAGTAGTTCAGTTGAAAAACGAACTACCAAAGGCTCACGTGATCCACACACTGAGTCATCAACGTGATGGCGTTCACGTTGCAGGAATTCATTGGCTGATGAAGCCGCAAAGGGGGCTGTGCAGACAGCTTCCGTAGCTGCGATCACTCGTTCAAAAACAAAAATAGACGGTGAGATAATGTTGGCTGTCAATGCTTCAAGCAAAGGCAGCAGTGCAGCGTTACCAAAAACGTTTCCACTCAAGTACTCTTATGTAATTGATGCGAACAACGTTCCTTTTGCTCGAATCCCTGGAGTGGGGGATAGGGTAATTCCAAACAAGGAACGCAGAGCAGCCTTGATTTATGAAACACATTTGGGGGAGGGTCTGTCACATCAAGGGATCTCTAAAACAATTTTGACGTTAAAAGAGATGTACTGGTGGCCTGGGATGAATACAGAAATACACATATTCATCAACAACTGCTTAGACTTTAAATTACAGCGAGAGAGCCACCAGACACCATGCTGCGAATGCGGCAACCCAGTACAGACACCATTGTTAGACAGCATTCGTCTATCTACGCGCCTGCATCCTACTGGACAAAGGCATTCCCACAAATACTGAATTTAGGTTCCTATGGTTATGGCCTCAGCGCTCGGCTGACGCTCGAACTGTTATAAAAGATTTGCGAGTCTTTATCGGCACATACGCAATAGGCACGCTACATTCTGACAAGGGTCCTGCGTTTAGCTCTAGGGCTTACAAAGAAGCCATGGCCAGTCTGGGCGTTGCATTGCGGTACTCCTCTCCATTCCATCCTGAGGGAAATTCTGTTGTGGAAAGGAAAAACCGGGACATAAAGCAGTCTATAACAGCTAGGGTATTAGGTTCGGGTGATGGGTGGGTCAAACACCTTAGTGGGGTTCAACGCTCTTTGAATAATCTGCCAAGAAGTTCTCTATGGGGGGTCACTCCGTATAAGGTCCTATTTGGGACAAGAATGTGGGTACCAGACCTTGAACACGTAGGCACAGTGGTGGAAAATAAACCCTTTGATATCAAAGATCGTTTGGCTGTTTTACAGGAACTAAACAAGTTAAGAACGAAACAAAGCAACGTATTCCTACAGCCAACCACCACTGGGGATCAACCGGCTGTCCCAGCAAGGCATGTCTGGATTCCGAAAGTTGGGGATCTAGTCAGAGAAAAAAATTGCGGACAAGAAGGAATTTGGACCTTCTTACAGACAACCAGTACCTGTCCTAGCAATTCAAGGAACAAGAACAGTACTTCTGCCGCCCCTTGCTGGAAGAAAGGAGAAAAGATTTGTGTCCATCGACCTGATCAAACCACAGTATGTGGCCAATACTAAATAGTAGGCCTCGTGGACTCCGACCTAGTAGCAGACGCACTCCTCTCGCTACTATCCAAAAGGTTCAGACTGAAAGACTGATAACAATCGAGAATTCAGCTGTAACTGATGGTGGACTAAGCAACAACGCTATGGAACTCATCCCTCTTGACAACCAAGTAACAGTTCGTCCAAATACACCTGTCTACACCAACGTGGCAAGTGATGAACTGGTTCCAGTGATTTCTACAAATCCTGATGCAATTCCAACAATTGACAGAACTGCTTCTGGCTATTTCATTAACTTTGATACGTTCTCAGAAGATCCGAGTGAACCTGAAACGACGCCAGCATCATTGAAATTCAAGCAGCAAGTACAAGACTTTCTTCACTTTCTGAAAAAGACTTATTTGGTTTCTCCATGGATTGAACTCTGGATTATATCTGGACTTTTTGTTTTCCTGCTCTGGCTAGCTTTGGTATCAACTGTGAGCGTGCTTATAAGTGGCAGATACATCCATGTGAACACTGAAGGAAAAGGCGTGAACGTACTTTTGAAACCTCATAAATCTTCCCATCGTGAAGCAAGAGACTTGTCATCAGTGAACATCACAGCTGTTCCTATACAGGATGGTATAGTGTGGGACAAAACAGATTTTGAAATCTTCGGTCCGACGGAACAATTGAACATTCCACATTTGTTTAAAATTTCACTAAGTGATCTAATTACGTCCAGTACCTATTCAGATGATTGGGACTTTGAGACTGTAAATGACATAATGTTTGAACTAGAAAAATCTGCTGCATTTTCTAAACATGAATATTTAGAGGGTTCATCAGACTATGAACAACTGTATTGTTATAACCACTATGGTCATCATTATTTGCATAAAACTGCATATCCAAGAAATGTGTTTATGTTTAACCAATGGGAACATTGTCCTACACCACCTAAAGGTAGTTCAAAAACATTTGCTAGTAAGTTTCCATATTTTTCAGGTTACAATACATCTGATTCAGAAATGTTTTACTATAAAAATGTAAACAAGACAGGGCTGAAAATTATGTTAACAAATACAAAACAAATTTACTCTGAATTATTTAATGCCCAACTGTCTAGACAGGGTTTTTGGAAAGACACAATAGACACCAAAACAGTCTGGGGTACTAAAGATTGGCAAGTGAAGGGGATAGAAGCTTTATTTAGAGCCTGTATCATCCCTGAACAAATAATGTTTTTGAATGAAACCATCCAACAAACATCTTGTCTTGGATTAGCCAAGATCAAAGAGATGAACACACCTTCTGTACCAACACCTGCCAGAGATAACGATACACAGGCAGTGGTGACAGTTGACAATATACTACAACTCAACAGATCTAATCCTGATTGGAAAAAATGGTTGATCTGGCCCAAAGACACGAATAACTGTCAGGAAAGATTCCTGAATAAAACTCAGGGCTTCACTATTCATAGGCCAGACCCAAGATACGTCCAAAGACAACATCCGGGGGTAGTAAAAACATACAGTGTAGGAAAATTATGCCTCGATTGGCTGCATAAGTCTACACTACAGGATGTGAAACAACACTTAACCTTACTTAAAAAGGACGCAGACCTTAGGGAATTCTTGCTTGGACCAAGAAAACCGCGTCAAAAACGTTTCATATATGCCGGCATTTATGCTGCCTATAATGAAGCATGGAAAGTATCACAGATGGAGGCTGCAGAACGAATACGTGAACTTGATCGTATTAATTTAGAGAAAACACTCTCTGTAGTCGACAATGGGTTAACAACTTTGTCCTCCAGAATATATTCATTGGATGGCATTGTATCCTCTGCTATCGACATACTAGAACAAGATTTGGCGATGTTACAACAAGGCCAGTCTCAATTACGTTCTATTATGTTATTAAGCTGGACGCTGCAATCTTTGCGAGCGGGCTATGTGCCTTGGCGTTTCATCAACACATCAGCTCTGTTTGCAGAATACAATCTAACTGATAAACAGATCGAACTGGCACAAAGAGGAGCAAGGTATACAGTGCTGAGCATTGAAAAACTGGACAAATTACCATTCACAGTGGCAGAAAAACCAGCTACAGAATGGCTTATTCATGGCAAAATAACATTACCTGTGGGTACTTTTCAGTTTCAGTATTGCCTCAGACAAATGCAAGCAGGCAAATATGAAAAGTTGGGTAAGGAATACATTAAGACATCTTGGGATTTACCGTATACATATAGATGTTGGAGTGGGGATCGTGAAGTGTTTTTAAGCGGTACACACTGTAAACTTGCACTGAGCGGTTCGCTTATATATCAGGACATTGCTTTACACGGGGCATGTAATGGTTCTGTGGCAAATTTGTCTTGCCATCAGCAGGGTACACCAGCTGCTGTGATTAATCCAACGTTTGGACAACTTTCTAATGGGAGTTACCTCATGTTGAATGATCAGAGTTGCTGCGGCATGCTGCCAGGCATCCCATATCTAGTAACGGTCAACTCCAGGGTCACTTGCTGTATGCAAGTATTGTTTCCCCAATAGACACAGTCAGGGAGTCGCCTCTATGGCCTTCGCTGAACGTCTCTTTTATAAGATTTGATACTTTGAGCAGAATGAAAGCCATGCTTTTACAGCAAACAGTGCCTTTGACCTCGGCCAAAGAAACCTATGATCTACAAGTAGCAAGGACTTCGGCTGAGATACAGACTTTAATACGTACAAACTGCCCTATACATTTCGTGGAAATGATAACACGTATCTTCAACATGTCTGATACAAGTGGAATTATACATGTATTTAAGAGCATCTGTACCGGTCTGTTAGCACCTTTCCAGGCAATACTCGGAATCATCCCGAACTTTGCACATTCGGTGTTTGGTGGCATACCATTAATTCTAGCACTTGTTGCCGGAATTCTATTTCTCTTCTTGCTATTGCGCTATGGCCAGCCTATTCGCAGACATCACTCCGAGCGAAATGGAGAAAGCTCTCCTTGAACGAAAGTGCCGTGAGCGAATAGTACAGCTATTGGGCATGACTCGTCTACGGGACCTTAATACAACTTGGTTCCTGTCATTCAGACCAATCTGGCAAGATTGCATCTTACCTGTTCTACGATGCCTGCTATGCGGTGAGGAATGCGTGTTGGACACCTGTCTAACATTTCCATCAGCTACGCCAACGGATGTCGATACTCTGCTGGACCCGATAACGGCCCATGCTCTGTGTTGTCCCCAGAGGCTTCCTATCCTGATGTCAGCATTCATTGAGATCTCACAGACGCTTCCGGCTGCTGCTGAGGTACGAGAAAGAACTACAGGCACACAGGTAACAACGGACGCGAACATTGCTGCTGCGACCAATGCTGAAAGCAATGCTTCCCATCTCTGTGCAATTAATCTACTACACGAGGTGTTCCAACTGACACCAACTACAGTGGATGATGTTTTGTCTATAGAAATAGATGATCTCATGTTTACACCAGACCCGTAAACTGACTCTGATTCAGCATACAGTGTTCCAGAGATGCAGTAACAATTTGGCCTTCATTCTACAAAAACTTGGAACTCTACCAAAATTGAACTCTTTTTCCCATTTTTCGAACGAAAAGGGCACTTCAATCTGCTTAAAGTAGAACTAGCCTTATAATACAGACTTCAAGGTACTTCCACGGACACTTAGTCATCTTGTTTGTCTAAAACAGTTCATTAATTTTCATGACATGAAATGACTTTGATTTTTGAACAACTTATCGATCATTTTCTGTCACATGTAAATATTACTGCTTCTTTCATTCCAATTGCATTTATTTTCGAACTTTATGCCTGAAATGAAAAGCATTTGCTTCAAATGTACAGTACCTTTTGCATTTTTTACTATGTTTTTTAAGACTTTTAAGAAATATTTTTAAATATGCGGTACTCCATTTTATGTTTAGCATTTTAAATGTTTAGCATTTTAGTATTATCGTACACACGAAAGTGGAGTGGGTGTTGTATTCCTCTTAGGGTGTCCATAAACGGGCTTTCCAGTATCATGTCCTTATATAGGCACAATTCGCCCTGCCCTTATATAGGCATAAAATCCCAGCCCTTATTTAGGCATTAACCGTGCACTCCAAATACAGGCATGGTCTCTGACATCCGTCCACCCTAACGTCACAACGAGTTCTTGAAGAACAGACCCTTAGGCTGCGGGAGTTTCCCTAGTCCAGGACTATTGATTTCTTCAAGGACTCATATATTATGCATGAACCATTATTCCTTAGGGGTTCATTCATGACGTCTTCCGCTGTCCGACTCACGTCAATACTAACATTCTTAGGTGCTTCTCAGGTATAAATATACCTTCCCTAGCCCCTGTAAATCAGAGGAGACCTCGACTTCAGAGGAGCCCGTATCCCGGCCTGACGCACTGAGAAGACGCTGTCATCCCTGCACGCAGAGAGTCCAGCTTCCAGTGATCTAACTTCCCTTGCGGGGTGTTGGAGTTCGAGTCTGGCAAAGAGATTCCAACCTCTCTCATTCTTCAGGTATGGAGCAGACTAGAGCCTAGAGGGACTCTTGGCATACTAGGCATACTGGGGTTAGCGTACTCTTAGTATACCATAGTAAGGAATACTTCACCTACTTCATACCTCGTCCTATACCTAGGTTAGGTTAGGTACATTGGGGTAGAACTAGATTAGAAACGCATCGTATGAGTACTCGCATTTTTAGTCTGTGTTATTTATGTAACAGCATATGTACTAAAAGATAATGCTCTCGCAGTATTATTTATTTTTACTGCTCACACTGTACATTATTTATCTCGCATACTGTCTTGTGATCGTAACAGCACATTTTACTTACACCAGAAACAAGACTGTTCAATAAATCTTTTATTGAAACGCCCGTCTATTTCTTTCTGTGTAACTTGGAGAAAACTAAGCATGCACGACTGAGCTGAGTGAAATAGTTATCTATTGTTTCCACGACTCTGGGACACATTCTGATTCTAAAGGGAAACACAGTGGTCATGTTTTGCGGCTGCCAGAAACTACTCCCTTCTTGTTGTCAAGGAGTTTCTAGTGGCCTCTGAGCTAGCTGGCACAAGTAATTAAGTTTAATATACTCGATAGGGACATACTGACCTTAGTCCTATGTCAAACCTATAGGATATATTATTCCAATGCACAGAGCCTATTAGGGAAATAGGAGCTACACTACAGCAGGGTAAGTGGTTTTCTTTTTTTCTCATTTAATTTTACCTAGTCTTTGTCTGTTGACTCCCTCCCCACCCCGCCCCACCGCTCGTACCTGCATGGGCAACTCCTGCAAGGCACACTCTGAGTTTAGCATGACTCGAGGCACACTCTGAGGTTAAGCAGGTTAGAGGCATACTCTGAGGTTATTGTTATCACTATGGAGAGCGAGAGAAAGTCATATGAGTTGCACTCTCCTGCTGTCGATGCTTACACACACTAGCAACTGATGAATTAAGATTTTTACCAAGGAAACTTCAAATTTCCTGTTGTGTCAGGATGTTAGATTTTGTCTCTGCTCTGTCCTACAAGTTTGGGATATCCAAAGATATTGGAGTAGACGCCTCACTCACTTGCCGTGACATGCTTCATCATCGGCGCCTATCCACACCCGGGTAAGATGGTACTACCCGGGCGGACTCAACCAAAGATGGAATGGGAGTTCTTAGATAAAGCAAAACTGGATAAGCAGGGATCCACAAGAGTGATACTTTAAAAATACCTCAAGGTATACCCAAAATCTTTTTCTTTATTTGGAGGGTACCTGGGGTATAGATAAAAACGTGAATTTGTAGGGTTCTATTGAATTCAAATATTCAATTATACCCTTGTTTCTGTGCCAACATGTTTCGGCCCTCTCTAGGAGCCCAATCGGGTCTGGGGCCTTCGTCAGGGCTGTGTTTTGTGTATCCCTGCTTTGTCTTGTGCACGCACACCATGCACACTCGTGAGGCCTAATGCTCTCACCTGTCTTGGCTTTTTCTCCAGAGGATTTTCTGTAAGACAAGAGAACAGAGAGACGACTTTTACTTCAGTCATTCATCCTGACTTAGTTCATGCATCTCAAACACCTCTAGTGTTGGACCATTTTCTTGAATTTACAGGTATCATTAATTCGTAGTCATCAAACCTGACAACATTCTTCCTTTCTTATTTACTCTTTATAAAAAGCAAAAGATTTGGTGCTCCCATTGTGAATGTGAGGTATATTTTAATATGGCTATGCATCCATAATTGTCTGAGTTATGGGTTGCTTTCCTATGTCGTGATATATTCTAGGTCCAGATATTTTTAGTGACTTGTGTGTGGGGTGGATGGTCTATGTTGTGAGTTTTACTTTTTCAGTCACCTGCATACTGTGTCAATCATGCTCAGCCAGATTGCGCTTACCCTCTAGTATGTTTTTTCAAGGGTCATACGGTTCGGGCAGGTGGTGCCATCATGTAGTCACACACTTAAAGGGAGAGAACCAGCATATGAGTTTATGATGGTTAGTATATGGAACGGTTTGTATTTAAGATATTTAACTTTTTCAGTTCTTGTATTTTATTCTTCCTTGTTGTTTTATTGGAGGTAGTCTTTTGCCGCTCTTATAGTTACTCAAAAGGTTATGGAGATCCCACCTCCATTATGGTCGGTGGTCGTGAGTCAATCGAGAGGTCATGGAGAGCCTTCCTCTATTTTACCTCAGACCGGCTGATCACTTTTATGTCATACTCTCTTGCATATTCTGATCTGGATATCAAGCTTATGTTGATTCTCACTCTTACAAGTATACCTCTTACATTCTCTATCTTTCTTTTTTCTTTTTTTCTTCTTTTTTCATATTTTACATGCCCATACTCCTATAGTTTTTTCAGAGGTGCTTTAAAACAAGTAAGCTGCTAGGCTCTTACACCCTTGGAATTTATTATACCATGCGCTCAGAGGGCATCTTAGAGATGCCCCCTGAAAACGACCAGCCTCTGGTGGGTTCCCTGACTGGTAAACACCATCCTGCCACCATGAGACATGTTTCTGGACCCCTGGGGTGGGAGCCTTCACTCCCTGAGCCCAGAAACAAAGCCTTTCCTGGGCGGAGGTGGTCACACCTCCCACAGGTCAGGAAGAGCCATCTGTGGCAGGGGAGCTTCAAAGGCCTTGCCACCTTTGTAACACGACCCCCAGCTTCTCCTGCTATCAGGAGCAGGCCCCCTTCCTGTCTCCCCTCCTTTTCGGGGGGAAGACAGGCGGGAAAAATTAGAACAGCCCAGAAGGTGTGCCCACCTCTGCCAACCACACCCCTCAATTGGGGGAGGCGAGGTGAAGCCCACTCTTCAGTGCCCGCCATCTTGCAGATGGCAGGCACTCTCCAATCAGGATTAGGGATTGTGCCCACTCCCCCACGTGGGGTGAGCACACCAAGGGTGTAGTCACCCTAAGGTCATTAGCCCATTGGCTACTGACCTCGAGACCCCTAAAACGCCCCCTAAATACAGTATTTAGGGGGCAGCCCTGAATCAAGAAGGCAGATTCCCGTAACCTACAAAGAAGAAGGATGAAAGAAGATGACCAGCAGAGGAGACTGCAGAGAAGCACTGACTTGTCCCCAGCCCTACCGGCCCATCTGCAGTTTCCAGAGATCCTGCACCAAAAG
Organism: Calotriton arnoldi; assembly: GCA_963921515.1. Classification (NCBI taxonomy): domain Eukaryota; kingdom Metazoa; phylum Chordata; class Amphibia; order Caudata; family Salamandridae; genus Calotriton; species Calotriton arnoldi. Next base: position 3,972,440 of record CAWUFW010000548.1, read on the forward strand.
TCGCCTTGTCCTGCAGCCAGCGATCTCCAGAACCCCTGGAGCAGCTCTGTTCAAAAGAAACAGCCAAGAAAGTCTCCGAGCCTGCTGAGGACAAAGTAACCCGACGCCTGGAACCACCACTGCACCAGACGCCTACGGCCAAGTCCAAGTGGCCTACCGGTCCCAGCGAGGTCCCCCAGCATTCCAGAGTCCGAGTCCACCGTGGGTTGACCCCTCTAGGTCTCCCCGACATCTCCTGCAGCCTCTGCACGGAGACCGACCCCCAATCGCGAGTGGCCCGGTAAGGTGAAATCCGACCTCAAAAGACACCCCTGCATACAGCCACCCGGCGCCCTGGAGAAGTGAACCAGAGGTACACCTACATCCCTGAGCCCTCCAACTTACCTGCCCAGCTGTTGGTTCCTCCCGGAAGACTTCCTGGAACAAGCCTGCTGCCAAAAACCAAAACCAGCAATCCCCATTGAAAACAACAGGGCACCCGACGCCAAAACAGCACCCTGCACCCGGCCGCCCCTGTACAGCTGAGGGTGCACCTTGTGTGCTAAATCGGATCCCCGTTTGCCTTGAGCCTAACACCAGGAGCTTTGATCCCACAACCTTGTGGCCTGCTCGTGAGTAGCCACCAACCAGAGGTCCCCTATCCCCCATTGGATAACATTGGGCCTCAGCACTCTGCCGCCCTAGTGCCACTGAGGGTGCTTTGAGAGTGCATCCTCGACCCTGGGGAAGCCCTGGTTCTAACCCCAGAATACCAACTCTAAAACCTAAGTACTTACTGATAAACCAATAACACTGTTTTCTCCCATTGGACTGCATTGACTGCTTTTCTGTGAAAAATCTTCTGTGTGTGGAGATGGTTTGTATAAAACCTTGAAAAACTGCAAATGTACAAAAACTGAATTACTTACCTTTTCTCTAGGAAATGTCCCAGTGTGGTATCTAGGCATATCACACTGAGTAGAAAAAGTAACAGTAATCTGAAAAGTACAGTGAAAAGTAATTGAAAAATTAACTGAAAAGTAATTTGAACTGCTTTACAACCGGATGACTTACCTATAACCAATCCTACTGCATTCAACTGCATTCAAACTGTATTTAACTGCATTATTCCTGCAAAGTGTTATTATACTTACCTGTACCAGGCCTGGCTTGGTTCTAGAAAATAAAATACAAACTAAGTAATCTTGCCGGAGTGTCTACAATAAATGCTTAACACTACCCTCTAATAAAGCCTTACTGCTCACCCACACTACCACAAATGGAGAGTAAGATATTATCTACTTTTACCTCTGCCTACCTTTGGGGTTCCACTGGACTCTGTGCACACTATACCTTACTTTGGTATAGTATATACAGAGCCAGCTTCCTACAGCTATGCGACAATAAGGCAATGGGAAGCAAATAGTAGCATGATATGATAAACAGTTATAAAGTATTGAGCAATGGAAAAATAGAGAACACAATGGTAACACCTAGTGTAAACTTAAACATTTCTTGAAGAAAGTCCAAAAAACTGGATCCAAGTGGAAGAGAAGGAGACATGGAAGAGGAAAGGTGACTTTGCTTGTGAAGGATCAGAGGAAGCTGAATGTAGACCATCCAGGCTGTTCTTATGAGGATGAAGACGTTTGAGTAGTAGAACCTGTTAGGGTGGGAAAGACACATGGTTAATAGTGTTGAGGTGGGATAATACTTGCGTCTGTGTCTTTAATAAAATTAAAACTTTCCTTCATAAATTACTAGGAAAATCTACATTTTATGGCAAGACCAGAGGCTCGTATTATGCTTGTTTAATGCATGTTAATTCATACAGAAGATGCAGTATGAACTGGTTCACAATAGAAAGTGTGAACAACGTTATCATTAGACCAATCAGACGATCTCAGAATGTCCTCCAAATGGGAACCCGCCCAGAAGGCCTTAGATGCCATGGCTCCCCGGGAAGAGTGAGCACCAAAAATGGTGGTATCTATCCCTGCAAGGAACATAATCCATTTAACCTAGCGGGTGAGAGTAGGGGAAGAGACTGGCTTGTGTGGTTTTCTGAAAGTGATAAGGAGTTGGGTGTCCGAGGACGTTCTGAGATGTATGTTTTTTTTGTCCATAAGTTTTAAGACAATTTCCCACGCACAGTTTGGGTTGGTTAGGAAAATAAGGGTTGAAAACAGAAGTCAAATTTGTTTTTGTGCTTTTTCTTATGTTGAAAAGAACCCTTGTGGGATTAAAATGGCGAGAGAAAATATCCAAAACTTTTACATCAGACAAGCGTTTGCTTTAAATTAAGCACAACAGCATTGTTAACTTGTCAGAAAGCATTTTAAGAGAAAGATTGACATTATCAGGCCAAGAAATAAACAACTGTAAGACAACGTTGACATACCATAATTGACTGTATTTAAGATTTGGAGGATTGCAAAAGTTTACTCCTATTAATAGGCAACAGACTAGAGGATGTTCTCCTACAGGTTTTCCATTGATGTGGCGATGATTTGTTGATATTGCTGACCGGTAATGATTTACCGTGCAGTAAATTTTCCCTCCACTAGCTTGAGAGGCTAGAAAATGTACTATAAAGGTGATATCTGCTGAAAAGGGATTGATAGATTTTCCCACACACCAATTTGACCATATAGACAAGGCTGAATTGTAAGCCTTGGTAGTGCCTGGAGCCCAGGATTAATTGATGTATTCTGAAGCTTGTGCCGAAATGCCAGGTAAAGGTTGGGAAGGCCCGCTGCCTCCCAAGTGGAGAGAGTAAAAGAGTGTTGTCTAGGATTAAATTGTGTGGATGTCCCTACAGGTCTAGAAGCAGGTTGGGTAAGAATGGTAATAGAATGGGATTGTCATTTGCTAGTTCCAGGAGAGGAGGAAACCATAACTGGGATTGCTAGAACAGAACCCCAATGACCAAAACCGCCTTCTGCCGTCTGACCTGACCCTACACTCTGTTGATCATAAGGAAGTGAGGAAAAGCATAGTTGGTTGCTTGGGACCAGTCTTGCAGAAAGGCATCCGAAGCCAATGCTAATGGATCCGGATTCTAGCTGAAAAACTGGGGAAGGTTAGAATTGAGGCAGGACGCAAAGAGGTCTATTTGAAAAGGTACCCATTTGCAAAAAAGTGTTCTGAAACAGTCTCCAGTGGCTGAAATCGTGAAGATAGATGGAGTGCCAGTCGGTTATTGTGTTGAGATTGCCTGGCAGATATTCAGCGCGAATGGGTAGATTGTGAAGAGGGCAACATTTCTCATAACTTTTTGCAAGTTCCACCAGGGGTTTTGATTTTGTGCTGCCAAGATGATTGAAGTATCTTACCACGGATATATCGTCCAACCGAAAAAGAATGAAGCAATGTACTTTGTTTTTTTGCTAGGTTTCTTATTGCAATGGAGCCTGCAAGCATTTCTAAACGATTTATATGCAATTTGGACTCCTTGCGAGTCCAAGTACCCCCATTCGAGATCTGAGCTCAACGGGCGCCCCAACCTGTCAGACTTGCATCGGATTTTAATAAAATATCTGGGGCCGATGCAAATATGGTTCTGCCGTTCCAGTCATCTAAATGGTCTATCCACCACTGGAGTTGCAATTCAGACTCTTGATCTAGAAGGATGATGTCGGAGTGGCGAATATTTAGTCTTTGGAGAGCTCGATAGTGAAGAGGTCCCGGAAAGATGGCCTGAATCGATGAGGAAAGCATGCCGACAATCCTCGCAAGAGTCCTGAGGGAGATGGAGGAGGTCTGTAGTGCTTGAGCAATCTCTGATCTGATGGCTTTCACCTTGGCTAAGGGCAAATGAAGGGGTGCATTTGTGGAATTTATAGGAAACCCTAAGAATTACATCTGTGTGGAAGGAAGTAGAATCGACTTCTCCTTGTTTATGAAAAATCCAAGATCTGAAAGGAGAGCAAGTGAAGAGAACTTGAGACTGAAGGGTGTGAATGTTTTGGCACATTAAGAGGATATTGTCCAGATATATTATCTGAAAGGGACAATTAGTTATAGATTCCTTACCTTTAGAATTACCCCCAGGCATCAGACTGGATCCGGAGAATTTTTTCGTCAGCAGTACCCCTGCCCGTCAAAAGGTGGCATCGGTCGACTCCGCGTTCGTCGTTGGCGTTGTGGTTGCCGGGATGACATCGCGGTAGCTACTTAGACACCGCCCTTGCATGCTGACGTCAGTTCTTTCTTTATCCGCACCAGCCAGCGCAGATCCGGAGAGAGCGGTACCTCTAGTCACTTTTTGACTGACTTTTTTGCGACTTTTGTCGACATCGTCTTTGAGTCTATCGACTCCTGGTGTACGGAGGGATGCCCGGTTTCAAGGCTTGCGGATCCTGCCGAAAGCTGATGTTGGTGACGGATCCGCATCGCGTGTGTCTGTGGTGCCTGGAGCGCGACCACGATCCCAAGTCGTGCTCCGACTGCCGGACCATGAATCCGAAGTCTTTGCGGGAGCGGTCCCGAAAGCTTCTCGAGGCCCGGCAGTCCCCTCCGCGCCGTTCAAGGTCCCGGTCGCGTGGGAGGTCAAGGGACCGGTTGCGGAGTCAACACCACCACTCGTCCTCGAAGTCTTCGCACTCCTCAGGTAAGTCGAAGCACAAGAAGAAGTCGAAGAAGCATCGTCGCTCTTTGACTTCTCCCCGTCCGTCAGCCGACGCGACGAGGGTTGCGGACTGTGCCCGTCCCGCGGCTCCGCGTGCAGAGCCCCCGAAGGGTCGGCTCTGAGTTTCCATCCATTTCCGGGAACCGGAGCGACCCCTGCCCAGCTTCGAAGCTTTTACAAAGCAATGCATGCCATCTTTGGACAGCCCGACTCCGCTGGCCTGCCTTCGGGCCCCGCGGACTCAGCTGGGGGCCTTGGGCCTTCGACGCCGGCGGCTCCGGCCCCGGCACCACAGGGTCCCCGTGGATCCAGGCCTGGATCCGGATAGGCGCCGGTCGACCTGATAACACCTCCCCCGGCGTCGATTCTACCGGCACCACGTCCGTGGCCGACGTCGGTTGTGTCCCCAGCCGACGTCGACCCCAGCCTCCACCCTGACTTGAACACGGAGCCGGACCGACGTCGACCGACGCCGGATCCGGTGCCGACGGGTACTTTTACCCCTGTTCTACCCTGGTGCTCCTTTCAGGCCAGATTGGCAACCAGCGGAGGGTGAGGAGGACTGGGAGGGGTCTGGTGACCCTATAACTGACCAGTTGGAAGACCCGGACTGGAGAGAGGAGTTAGGGGAAGCCAGTGGTCTGGATACCTCCCCAGACCGTGGCATGTTGTCTCCTCCTACCGTGGCTACGGAGGAGGGAACTTCTTACGCAGTAGTGTTGCGTAGGGCGGCCGAGGCTCTCAACCTCGAGCAATCTACGGTGGCAGTCAGGACTAACCTCCTGGCAGAGGTGCTTCAACTGGCAGCAAGCTCTTCGGAGCCCCTGCTGCCGTTCAATGAGGCTCTAACTGACATCCTTTTGGGCACCTAGTCCAGGCCCAACACAGGGGCTTCTGTGGATAGGATGATTGCCCAACGCCACCGCCCAGCTCCGGGCGACCCCACTTTCCTTTTCTAACACCCCACCCCTGAGAGTTTGGTGGTCCAAGCCTTGACGTCCAAAGGCACGTTCCCAACTGCACCTCCTGATAGGGAATCCAAAAAGCTGGACCATCTTGGGAAGAAGATGTTTTCTTCCTCCAGCTTGGGACTGCGGTCTGTAAACACTGCATGTCTGTTGGGCTGTTACACTCCGTGTGGGATACGGTGGCGCAGGTGCTGCCCCAGTACCCGGAGGAGGCCCGGGCCGTGCTCTCCCCTGCAGTCGCCGAGGGGAGAGACGCAGCCACGTTTACCATATGTTGTGGACTGGACTCCGCCGACTTTGCTAGGCAGGACGATTTCAACGTCGGTAGCCCTTCGACGCTACGCCTGGCTGAGGTTGACTGGTTTTTCCAGGGATGTCCAGGCTACCCTGATGGACATGCCCTTTGATGGCCGTCGCCTGTTCGGCGACAAAGCAGACAGCGCGCTAGAGCGCTTCAAGGACCTCCCCCACTGGCGCACCATCACGTTGGACAGGTGGGTTTTGCAGATAGTCTGAAAGGGCTACTCCCTCCCCTTCGAGACTACCCCCCCAGCCATGCCACCTCAGTACCATCATATGTCGGAGGATCATCTGGCCCTTCTCCACCAGGAAGTTACGGCTCTCTTGGCCAAGGGAGCTATCGAGCGAGTTCCTACTCCAGAAGTAGGTCGTGGTTGCTATTCCCACTACTTTCTGGTGCCCAAGAAGGACAAAGGCCTGCGTCCTATCTTGGATCTCAGGAACGTCAACCGCTTCCTCCGGAAGGAGAAGTTCAAAATGTTGGCACTAGCTCAGGTCCTATCTGCCCTCGACCCTGGAGACTGGATGGTAGCGTTGGACTTGCAGGACGCTTACTTTCACATCCCCGTCCTGCCGGCCAACCGGCGTTACCTGCGGTTCACGGTAGGCCACGAGCACTTTCAGTTTGCCATGCTCCCCTTTGGCCTTACCAGCGCCCCTCTGGTGTTCACGAAAGTGATGGCAGTGGTCGCAGCTCATCTGTGCAGATCAGGGGTTCCAGTCTTCCCCTATCTCGACGACTGGCTGTTGAAGGCGGGCTCACCCCAGGCAGTCGTCTCCCACCTCCAGACTACGGCGAACCTCCTGCATTTGCTGGGGTTCACTATCAACGTGCTGAAGTCACACCTGACTCCCTCTCAGAAGCTCCTTTTCATCGGAGCGGTTCTGGACACGACACATTTTCGGGCTTATCCTCCTGAGCAGCGAGTCCGGGATATTCGGGCTATGATTCCGATCTTTCAGCCTCTATCCCGGGTTTCGGTCAGAATGACCCTGAGGCTGCTGGGCCTCATGGCCTCCTGCATCCTGCTAGTAGATCATGCCAGGTGGCTTATGCGGGCTCTGCAGTGGGACCTGAAGTTCCAGTGGGCACAACATCAGGGGAATCTGTACGATTGCGTTCAGATCTCAGAGGGCACTGCACAACAATTGCAGTGGTGGCTAATGAACCAGGATTGGGTCAACGGCAGATCCCTCTCCCTTCCCCAACCGGAGTTCACAGTGGTGACGGATGCATCACTTCTGGGGTGGGGCGGCCACATGGGAGAGGCGGAGATCAGAGGCCTCTGGTCTCCGGTGGAGTCCGGGCTCCACATCAACCTTCTGGAGCGCGGGGCGATCCGTCTTGCGCTAAAAGCATTCCTTCCCTCTGTCCGGGGAAGAATAGTGCCGGTGTTCACAGACAACACCACCGCCATGTGGTACTGCAACAAACAAGGCGGGGTGGGGTCGTGGACCCTATGTCAAGAGGCTCTCCGTCTCTGGACTTGGCTGGAAGAACAGGGCATATCCCTGATGGTTCAACACCTGGCAGGTTCACTGAACGCCAGGGCTGACAAACTCAGCCGCAGGTGCATGATGAATCACAAATGGCGTCTTCACTCGGAGGTGGTGCAATGTCTTTCAGCAATGGGGAGAGCCTTGGTTAGATCTATTCGCCACCGTAGAGAACGCGCAATGTCAGCAATTCTGCGCGTTGGAATTTCCATGCGGCACTCGCTAGGCAACGCTTTTCGTCGCGAGTGGAGTTGCGGTCTTCTATACGCCTTTCCGCCTATACCACTGCTGCCCAGAGTGCTGAAGAAGATCAAGCGTAACCGGGCCAAGTCATTCTTGTGGCTCTGGATTGGGCACGAAGAGTCTGGTATCCCGAGCTGTTACACATGGCCATCGATCCTCCGATCAGACTGCCTCTTCGGGAGGATCTTCTGTCGCAGCAGCAGGGGACGGTCCTCCATCCAAACCTTTCCAGCCTCCACCTCCTTGCGTGGAGATTGAGCGGCGACAGTTGACAGCCTTCGACCTTCCTCCCGAAGTCTGTGATGTTATCTTGGCAGCCAGGCGTCCCTCCACCAAAACGGTATACGCCTGTAGGTGGACCAATTTGTGGCATGGTGCGCAGCAAAGGCTGTGGATCCCCTTTCTGCCCCTCTCTCTGAGGTTCTCTTGTTCCTCCTTTCTTTAGCCCGGCAGGGCTCTGCTCTGGGCACTCTTAAGGGCTATCCCTCAGCCGTTTCAGCCTTACTTAGGCTTCCTGATCAGCCTTCTCTTTTCAATTCCCCTGTTGTAAATCGCTTTCTTAAGGGCATTACTCATCTTTTTCCTCCTGTTCCCTTCGTAATGCCTCAGTGGGACTTGAACTTGGTTCTTACTTATCTTATGTGCGCTCCCTTTGAGCCGCTACATAACTGTCCTCTTAGACTTCTCACTTTAAAGACTGCCTTTCTGGTTGCCATCACTTCTGCTCGCAGGGTGAGTGAGCTCCAGGCTCTTTCTTCAAAGCCTCCTTTTCTGGCTGTTCATCCGGACAACGTTGTCCTAAGAACCAGACCTTCTTTTCTTCCCAAGGTGGTTACTTCTTTCCACATTGGTCAAACCATCACTTTGCCCACCTTCTTTCCGCCTCTGCATCCTTCTGGATCCAAAACGTGCGCTTTCATTTTATTTGGATCGCACCAAGCAATTCTGAGTGGATGACCAGCTCTTTGTTGGCTACGTGGGCGCCAAAAAAGGTCGGGCTGTGCACAAACGGACCCTCTGAAGGTGGGTCGTTTTGTGCATTAAAGCTTGCTACTCTTTGGCAAAGAAGGAGCCTCCACTGGGATTGCGCGCCCATTCCACCAGGGCGACGGCAGCTACCACTGCTTTGGGACGGGGAGTCCCCCTCAATGACATCAGCCAGGCAGCAACGTGGGCTTCTCTGCACACGTTCACAATACACTACTGCCTGGACAGTCAAGTCCGGAGGGACGGCTTCTTTGGCCGTTCTGTTCTCCAGGACTTTCTGGTGTGAACTTGGTCGCACCCACCTCCGGGGTTGGTATTGCTCGGGTATCTATTCTAAAGGTATGGAATCTATAACTAATTGTCTCTTTCAGATGAACAACTTACTTACCTTCGGTAACGATATATCTGTAAGAGACATAGATTAGTTATAGATTCCTTACCGTCCCACCCATCCTCCCCGTTCTGCGAACTGACTTCTAGGGTCAGGGTTTCCCTTTCAGGGCCCTAGTTTTGTGCACCAGTGGTCAGTGTCTTCCATGGCTCTGGGCTTCTAGCGTGGAATGTCGTGTAAAAGAACTGACGTCAGCGAGCGAGGGCGGCGTCTAAGTTGCTACTGCGACGTCATCCCGGCGACCACGACGCCAACGACGAACGCGGAGTTGACCAACGCCACCTTTCGACGCGCAGGGGTACTGCTGACGTAAAAATTCTCTGGATCCAGTCTGACGCCTGGGGGTAATTCTAAAGGTAAGGAATCTATAACTAATCTATGTCTCTTACAGATATATCGTTACCGAAGGTAAGTAACTTGTTCATTAGTCCGATATCTTAAGACCTGAGATGGGCCACGACCGGCTTCATTAGTTTTTTGAAGCACCATGGAGTGGAGGAAAGGCCGAAAGTAAGAGAAGAAAAATTATATGTTTTTCCCTGCCATTGAAATTGAAGGAAGTTTCTGTAGTTGTGATGAATGGTAATGATGAGGTAAGCGTCTTGGAGATCTAAACTCACCATCCAATCGTTTTGCCATAAAGTGTTTCTAAGGTGGAGAATAGTCTCCATTTTGAAGTGTCGATAAACGACAAATTGGTTGAAGCTTTTGAGGTTTATGACTGGTCTCATCTTTTTGTTTTTCTTTTGGACTAAGAAAAGCAAACTTAAAAAACCTGAAGGATCAGGAGAAGATAGTTGTATTGCTTGTTTGTGTAATAGGGAATTGATATCTTGTGATATTAAGCAGACATTTCGGTTGAGAATTTTTGAGGAGGAGGAAATACATTTTGTGAAGGAACTAGGTAAAGTTCTATAGAATAACCCTGAACTGTGTTTAGTACCCAAGGATCAGAAGTGATTGATTGACATTTATTCGGAAAGAATCTTAACGGGCCTCCTACAAAGTGCAGGCCAGAATGAAGACTTAGGGGCCGATTCCGATCTCGGCCGGTAGTGCTCCGAATCGGATTCGGATTTACCGGATCCGATTCGGAGCCCTGTTTCCCGACTGAATCGTACGCGGGTCCGGCCGAGCGAGTACGATGCAAGCTCCCGTGAAATCGCCGACCGACTCGTACGCGGCTTCAACACGCTCCGACCGACTCGCATGGACACAACTCTCACCGCGCTATGGAGACGTTTCCCGGCCCGTCCGGCTCGAAAAAGCTGTCGGAGCCGGACTTTGGGGGTCCGCGTCGGACCCCCCTGTACGCGTAGGCGCGCGAGTCGCACACAGGGGGGACCCATGGGTCCCCCTACCTGTGCATGTATGCCGCGATGCGCATGGACGCGTACCCGCTGTAGGGGGCGCCCTTGTTCGCCTCGCACCCATTCAGTCAATGGGAGCCCGCGTACGCGTCGTACGACCGGCTCCCATTGACTTCAATGGGAGTCCGACCGAATCGAGTCCGATAGCATGCGAATGCATCGTACTCGTCCGGTCGGACTGCTAGGGTCCGATTCGGTCGGAATTCTCTCCGGGTCCGGCTCGGTCGGAGAGATTTCCGGCCGGAATCGGAATCGGCCCCTTAATTGTTTGGGTTGCGTTCCTGTAGCTTCTTTGACCGCTGAAACCTCTTCCTCTTTGTGTGTAGAATTGCAGTTTGAACTCTTACTATTTGGCATTGTAGGGGCCTTTGAATCCTTGGTTTCTGAAGTTCTGGCGGCAAAGTGGCTCCTGCCTCTACCGGCCCTGGCAAAAAACACGTTGGGAGAAGACTTTTTTAAGGGATTGCTGGGCCTTATACAGTGAGGCAAAAGTATTAACATATTTACTTAATTCCTTGATAAAGGAATCTCCAAATAAGAGACCTTCTGCCTTGATGCTAGGATCCATGGTTGCCAGGTTAGCCAGTTTGAGATTTAATTTCAAACGTAGACCTTTTCTACGTTTGTGGGTAATTACAGAGTTGGCATTCCCTAATAAACAGATGGCTCTCTGGGTCCACATGGACAGTTTTCCAGCGTCAATGGAGGCATTGTCCCGCCATGCAGTTTCGGCTAAATCAAGAATGCGGGCAAGAGGACCTATAATGTCCAACATCTTATCCTGACATGTTGACCAGGCCTTGTCCACTCTTTTTTGGGGGGGGTTTACCAAATTTAGAGGAAAAAGTGAGCGTATTGGGATCTTTTGTGGGGGTAGTAGCACTCTTAGAGGGTAATGAAGGACTAGGACTTTCAGACTTTAGTTTGTCCCTGGTCTGTTTGTCTAGAGGCAAACGGAGCCTGGAGGCTATGTAAACCCCCACATGGTCAGCAGGGAGCCATTCCGTAGAGTTTCGGATGATGTATAAGCCCCGGATCAAACACGGGGAGACCCTCTGTATCCAGAACTGTTTGAGAATTATAGGGACCCACAGAAGAGAGGACGACTATTCTCGGGGGCCCGAGAAGGTGTCTGAATCCTCTGTCATATCTTTATCATCATCCGAATCAGGGTCACTCATGTCATCATCAGTGTCATTTATTTCTGAAATTATAATTTTGGAATTTTTGTGTTCATGATGATTTTATTTGTTTTTGTATTTAGAGAAAGAAGTATAATTCCTCTCCTTAGAAGGAGGCCTTGGAGGAACGAAGTCCAAGGTCTCATGTGAGGAAACCTCACTAGCCGTTAACGCAACATTTGTTTTAAGAGCTGTTGTTTGGACAGCTTTAGCCGATGGTGGCTTTTCCACGGCTTTCTGCTTTCTGCTTTCCCCCGCAGATTAGGCCAATAGGGTTTTTGACACTAAATTGATGATGGAGTTCTCAATATTTTTTGTATCCTTGTCCATAGAAGAATCCACAGCTTGTTCAACTGAGGACTAAATAAGCCCATTGAGGTTATTCCTGAAATCCTCCCCATCATTATCATCAAAATTTGAAGAATTACCCAACTCCATGACGGGAGAAAATACAGTCCAAGAATTAAAGTAGAATGTCTTGTGAGTAATTTAGTTTGGTTGAATAATATTTTTTCCCTGCAAGTAAAGGGTTAAATAATATTTCTTGTGAGGAAGGAGAAAGTCTCCACCCACGTGGGAGGAGACATGTTGCCAAGGAAAGCTTTGAGGCAAAGGAGGGGCGGGGAGCAAGGCTGCGCCCCTGAAGCTTGTATAAGAGCTCCCAAGTAGGGAGAACCGACTGGAGCTTAGTCGCGTGTGGGGATAGCAAAAGGACACCTTGGGAAAAAAGCGAGGCTTGTAAGGCGAGGGGGGCTGGCCAGAGTGGAGAATTCATAGTCCTCCGTGCTGCGCCACACCGAAATGGCGGGCGCGACCAAGGACAGGAAATAAAGAAGAAAGACACCTGAGCGTGTGCCGCGGCCAGGATGAGCAAACGGGCTACAAGCCCGTTGCCAGGCAATACACAGTAAGGACACAATGTGCACTATATAATATTTTAAGACAGTAAATAATAACAAAACACTGACAAGTATGATATGAGAATACTTATCTTGGCTGCGAGCAGCAAGAAATGAGGACTGTTCGCAGTCAAGATAGGTGTTATAGGTGATACTGGACCCTGATTGATTATCATACCATACTACTATTTGCTTCCCATTGGCTTATTGTTGCATAGCTTCATGGGAACTGTACTTTTTCATTGTTTCTTGACTGCTGCTGTTTAATAAATGCAAGATAAGAGAAGCTTAATAGGATCCTCCCATCTTGCCATAACATTTTATAACACTTGCAGTTATCTTTCCCTTGTCATTTAACAAATATCTGTGGTTTGTTTGCCACATGCCCTGATGGCAACAGCATGTAAGCCACAGACACAGCTGAGACCCTTTACCTAGCTCAAAACTCTTATTGCAACACAAACTGAAAAATATCCTGTCAAGAGACTACAAAAAGGAACTTGTTAATACCTGGGAGGAATGTTAGAGCAGCAGAGCAAAGGCTTCCCTTGACCAAAGGCGGGAAGTGTTACGGAGTGAACTCAGAGATCAATGTTGTGGTAAAGATTACCGGCCCTAATCCACCACTGTCCTATCTGAAGGGAGTGAGAATGCAGGAGAAGTGGTACCACCAGCGGCGGCCCGTGCAGGTAAGAGCGGTGGGCCGGTGGGGCCGGGTGGGGGGGATTTCGACAGACGACAACGAGGGAAAATTAAATAATTTTCCCTCGTCGTCGTCTTTTGAAATCCCCCCCACCCAGCCCCACTGCTCTTACCTGCACTGGCCGCGGCTGGGTACCACTGCAAACACTCTCACTCCAGGGGTTAATGGGGGTAGGGAGAGAGAGAGAGAGAGAGAGAGACTGGAAGGGGCTCCACCGGCTCCATCACACTTCAGTTTGCATAATGCATCCAGTATCTCCTCCCCAATATTCGTGCTAGGTGCAGGCAGGGTGTGCTTTATCTCTGATCATTTGTGCATCGCCCTGGCATGATTTACTTTGCTGGAGGCCGAGGACGTGAGTGGGATGAGGTGCTCAAGCAATGGCAGTCAACAAATGAGTATCTCCTTTGCCTGATGCCTGGCGGCAGTGGCTGTTACCAAGGGAAGGCTCAGCGCACAGAAGTGGTACACAGGCTCAGTTAAGGTTACAATCTGTACCATAAATGTGTATTTCCTTCTGCTATTTCAATACCTATCTGGAACAACTCGAAATGTTGTTTGCACAATTATGTTATATATGGTGTTTTTTTACAGGCAATGTTACTAGCTGGTAAGTCGGCCCATGATATGTGGGAAACCTTTAGCCAAATCCTTTTAGGCAAACAGCATTTTGCATGCTGGGATTTTTTAGCCAATTCCTATAATAGTAACATTAAAACTCCATGTCTCAGAATGCAGCATGCTTTGTGAAAAAAGCCAGGACAGACTCAAATGACTCAGAGTTACTTTGCAGCAACTGGTGTTCATAAGTGACCCCAAGAGAATAAACGAATATGTAATTAGCAAACATAGTGTACTCGAGCCAGATCATTTAGTTACCTACTCCACACTAGGCATGTTAGATAACTAATTCTTAGAAGTTCATATCAGTGTAGTGGGATTACAAGTGGGCACATTTGCAACCTCTGACCAATCTGTTAATGCATTTTAAAGAAAATATGCTTTTAGCTTTTGCTTGTTGTTCAGGGGTGTTTTTGTGCCCATTATAGTTCCATGTAAATTAAACATGTTGCATTTTAAATATGTAAATGTCCACTGGCTTCTCAATTCCATATAACTGTGACACTATTTCTGGAGATGTCCCTTCTAGAGGTGTCACTGGGATCAAAGGTCATGCCTTATAGCTCACCCCACCTTGGAAATTTGGAAGTTGGCTCCACTATTTACTACATTGATAATGTATGTCCACTTTCTTGATTTCCTGTCATGTCACAACCCTTCGTCTCAAGCTCCTGACAGGACAATTTCGGCAAGCCTTTCCCATTTTGCCTGACTTTGCACAAAGGAAAAATGTGGTTCCCTAGGTAGAAGCAGCAGTGAGTTCCTGCTGCAGGTCGTCCCTCTGTTTAGTTCAATTTCTACCACCCTTTTGTGAGTGATTGTTTTTAGTCCTCTATTTATTTTTTTTGTCCTTAATGTGATTTTCTTTTTGAATATTGCATGGTCCCCTTTAGCTCCCGCTGTTATAGTATATGTGTCCCTATGACATACATGCCAACATTTCAGAAGAGCAAAGTGGGAGATTAAAAAAAAAAATCGGGAGAATGGGGCCTTGAATCGGGTTACTGTCATGTATGGGCTTTGGAAGTGTGCCGCTGCAGGGTCGGACATTTGAAACGGTTTTTTCTTACCTTACCCCCGCCCCGTCGTGTGTGTCAGCCCGAACTGAGACAGCTTCCCTTCCCGGGCACACACACAGCCACACCCGAGTACTTCACAGGTCTTTACAAGACCATTCACTTGTTAATGAGACTTTGTTTTTTTTCACCCCTTCTAGAGCCCCTGCATCGCCACTGTGACTATTGCTGGAAGAATTAGCACGTTACACAAACAAGCCCTGTCAGCTGAAACCCCCGAGGAATCGGGTTTTTGCTTGCAGGAATCGGGAGGCGGGAGACTAGCCTTGAAATCGGTAGTCTCCCGCCTGAATCGGGAGGGTTGGCATGTCTGCTATGATTACCTTTTTTCACTGTATTAGAAGTTGTTTATGTTTTTTACTTTGGCTTATTTTTCCAGCCCTTATTATTCGTTTGATTCCGCCCAGTGGCTCCCTCTCTCTCTTTTTCCTCTCCTTCTCTCTTTCCGCTCTCTCTCTCTCTAATCTCTGCTTGTGTCTGTCTGTCTTCCCTGTCCATGACAACAATTCGCTGCCGTGGTACCAGGCGGTTGGCAGGGCTGTTCGTTCCGGCTCGGTATTGGAGCCGGTCCCGGATGTTGGTAAACACCTTCGTCTTACTGCAGGGGATGCTGGGAAGTTCCTCTGTTCTCGGTTGCTGTAGCCTGGAAGCACGCGGTGCCTGTGCAGCCGAGCAGAGATATGTCCACAGCAGCCAGGGCATGCGGACGGTTCATCAAACACGCCACGAGGCCTCCTTTGAGTCTGACCTGCGCCTTCCTGTGAAGGCAAACACCAGCCGCCCGAGCTTCCATGGTCTCCAACAAGCCGGGTCAATGCGGGGCATTAATGCGGAAAATAACCAACACAACCAGACGACTCTGTAAGATAACAGGGCACGACTCTGTAAGATAACAGGGCACTGTCAGCCCAAGCCATTTACCTACTGTCACCAGTGGCGGCTGGCGACATTTCAAAGTGGCGAGGCGAACAAACAGGCTGTACAGAGACTTTGAAATAAAATATGAAATTCCTCACCTGAAAGCGTAGTGCTTTAGCCATAGAGGTTCCACTGGCATTGGTGCCTCAGCAGCTCCGGAACCCCAGTCCAGTCCGCCCTGTAGGGCCAAGGAGAATAAGACGGAGTGCACTACTGATCTAGCTGCGGTTGCGATGCTGCATCGGGCCTGCTGATGACGGTGGGCCGTGAGAGAAAAGGGTGTAGTAGTAGATTGCATGTACCTGGAGGTAAAGGCGTCAACTGATGAATGGACACACAAGGTTATGACAAGGAGGTGCTGTGCGGACAAGCCGCACACTGCAGGGTTTGCACCAAGAGGTAAATCGGATCCCTCTTGGTCGTGGGCCCTGCGTGGCTCGGACACAAGGAAGAAGGACGAGACTGAACCCTCACATGTGAACATATGCCAAGCCGCCCGTAGTCTGTGACAGAAGGTCTTGCTCCATAATTCACCTGAGTTGTCCTCCGGCTCCGAGCATGGCCCGGTGACGTCACCAGAGTAAACTCACCTAACTAATCCCTACGCTGCTCTCATGCTCTTACCCAGCATGAAAGCAGTGCCAGGATTGGTTGTAGCGGGCTGGCTCACCGCTCATACTGGCACTAGGGTACCTGTGCTGTCTATCTAGCCGGCTGTATAATAGCTCGAGCTGGAGAAGTTTAAACTGTGCATGTCAGACTGGCTGTTGTAAGACAGCCGGCCAAAGTGACATGCACAGTTTAAACTGGTGTAGTCAGGCACCACTCCTCCCTGCTTCCAGTCTGCACTGCAGCAATGGCCCGCCCCGCATGCCCTAACACTCCGCTCCGGTGGCTATAAATAAAATAAAATGGTAATAAAGTCACTTTATTACCAATTTATTTTTCACTTTTGCTCTGCCCACAGCAGGGGGGGTGACGCTCCTCTGCCCAAATAGAGCAGCTGCCACTGACTGTCACGCAGGCATAAGCAGCACCCCTCGCCTGCCAGTCAAACCACCAAATCCTGACAGCCTAGGGCAAGCAATCCCACTGCACCAGGCTATGCCAACCAAACTACAGAGCCATCTCCGGGCAGCCTAGAATAAGCAGCCCACCCTCACCAGTCTATGCCAACCAAACCACAGATCAATCTCCTGGCAGCCTAGTGTATGTAACCCACCTGCACCTGTCTATGCCAACCAAACCACAGCCATCAGTGCTTAATTTGTACCGGTGGTTTCCAGTGCTCAGCACCAGCACTTAATTGACAACACCGGGACATATGACAGCTACCACATGGTGGCGCTGTTTGTGTAATATGGAGATCACCACAACAACAGTTGTTGATTAAGCAAATAGCCATTAAAACAACTAATACCTGCCTCCCCAGCCATTCTTATAGCTTTAAGGGGGCCTCAAACAGTCTGAATTGTCACACTTGTAGCAGTGTGATGGCTAATAGTTGTGTAAGTATTGTCATTGGCAGTGACGGCAGTAACAATGGGTGGTGCAAGCTGGGGTGGCCTCCTGACGAGGCCCCTGGCACTTATATTTTTTACAAGTTAAGCACTGACAGCCATACCTGGAAGCCTCGGGTAAGTGGCCTACCTTCACTAGTCTATGACAACCAAATCACTGGGCCATTCCTGGCAGACTACAGTAAGCAGCCTACCCTCTCTTACCTATGCAAAACCAACAATTCATATTCTGCTGTCCTGGGGCGAGTAGCCCACCCTAAAATAACCTACTCCAAACCAAACATTAATATCCTGCTCCAATAGGACAAGAAATCCACCCTCAACCTACTCCAAACCAACCAATAATATCCAGCTCTCCTAAGGCAAGCAGTTCACCCTCAAATAATCTACTCCAAACCAAACATTAATCCCCTGCCGTGCTATCCTTGGACAAGTAATCCATCCTCAAATAATCTACTTTAAACCAACCATTAATATGCTGCTCCAATAGGACAAGCAACCCTCCTTCAAACAACCTACTCCAAATCCTGCTATCCAAGGACAAGCAGTCCACCCTCAACCTACTCCAAACCAACCATTAATCTCCTGCTATCCTTGGACAAGCAATCCACCCTCAAATAATCTACTCCAAACTAGCCATTAATACCCAGGTCTCCTAGTATATTAAGCCCACCCTCAGGAAGCTACACCAATCAAACTCCTGAACATCCTTCTGGCAGCCCAGGGCAAACAGTCTGTGTTTTCTAGCCTATGCCAAGCCAATAATAATTATCCTGTTATCAGAGGGCGAGAAGTACGTACATATGTATATATGTGGCATTTAGGTAGTGATGCAGCGCGTACAATAAAACTATTCTCCTCCTAGGTCACTTATTGGTCAATCCAGGGGCAAACTATATTTTCTCACATCCACATGACGATGGGGCCCATAAACATCGCCTATCACACACGCACACACCTGGATTTTCCTTTACACTTTTACGAAAATCTGTACTCCTAGGAGAAGCATGAGAACTAAATGGAAAACACCATTTATGTACCGCTGGAAGGAGCCGGGATATCTTATTACCTAAAACTATCGTTTTCTTTTCAGTTATTTCTTAAGATATTCCTGCTCATTGTTTTGTCGATGAATCATTCATGTAAGAAATTAGTTCATAGTGATTAAGACCAGCTAAATCACAATAACCAATTACTGGTGTCACAATCATTTAGTAAAATAACCACTGAGTCGTTTGATTTAAAGAATCTTAAATTTTATATAATTTTAAAAGCATGAGAAAGAATTTAAACTTTTATTCAATTATTCATTCATTATTAATTCAAATATTTATTAAGCATAATCAATTTTATTGCAGAAAGGAAATTTTTGTCATGAAGCAAAACCCTAATTACCTGCCTACCTTCCTAATTTAGCCTAATGATTTCTAACCTAAGTTTAAGATATAAAAATAACTTGATTCTCATACTCAACTGGAAAATTAAGACAGCAACAGAAACTTCAGCTCGTCAGCATCAGCTACCTGCAACCCGTCTCATCTAACAGTCTTTCAGCATCTCCCGCTCAGTAATGGATCGATCAGGACCACCAAGCACTGGAAGCCACCAACACCAACACGACTCTCCAACTTCGATCGTGACTGTGAACCCCTCCCACTAAGAGTAGGCCCTCTTATACCCTAATTCTAACTTTGCTAACTAATTGTTGCAACATTAATAACACGCTTTTCTTTCATTGGTTCATACATTTCATCTATTCATTCTTTAATCAAGTTCTCTTGGATCCAACGGGTCCTTGGATCATTTCCTTTCTCACAGTTCAAGACATGTTTCCATCCGCTTCGATCAGTACATTTGTAACTTCTTTCGATACATTCGAGAACTCTGCAGGCATTGTCCTTTCTCTTAAAATGGTTTCCCACGGCTCCTTGCTGATCACCACGACACACTATCAGTTCAATTAGGTCACATCAGCCTTGACCATTCTCGCATCCTAGCCTCTCAGCAACATCACAAGGTTAGCTTTTCTCCAACTTTTCTCCCTTGTCACGTGTTTCCCCGCACTTGCGCACTTCATTAACTGGCAGCCATTTTATATCGCCACTCGTTTATACTTAGAAGCACTATTTTGAAATAAACAAAACATAATTAAAATAGAGAAACATAGCCTTTTCGTTTCCCTCCCGTCATCTACGTACCCCAATTAGTTATTACCTAGCAGAAAGCAACATTTAAGCTGTTCCTTACTTACCATCACTATTGTTTTTGCAACGACACGTTTATTTTCTATGAAGCACAAATCATGCATTTATTATAAATTAGTACGCATTTATTTTTATGTTATAATTAGACACACAGACATTCGTTAATAGATTATTCAGCACATACACTTGCGTATTACCCTTCCCCACGTACAGTGTTGATTAATACATTTAAACGAACCTTTTATTAATTATTTATAAAATTTGTTAGGGGTTAAAAAAATTTATTTTCTCTGCTCCATCAACTCCCCCCTTTGGTGATTTTTTAAATCACCACATAAAACCCAAGTTATACTTCTTTTTCAGGCAGCATATGTCTTTCATCCTTTTGCTTTTTGTTAGTTACACATCTGTTTCCCTTTCATCTTGTCTTCTTGTCTCCTTATACATGCTTTCTTTCATTTTCTCTAACTCAATTTTACCCATTTCTCTCTCTCTCTTTCATTATTCTGTTATTTCTTTTTATCTTATTTTGTCTTACTTTTCTTTTTATACACGTTATTACAATTTTCAACACCATGGCTAACAATATTACTACAGTTGCTATTATTATAATTTTCCCTATCATTAGTCTACTCATTCTGGTCAACCAATTTGCTACGGAAGAAAACCCTCTACCAAGTTTTCCCAACACACTTTCAACCTCCAGTGGAACTAGTTCTTTGTGCAAATTTGTAATATTTGTAATACACTTCTGTATATTTTCACTTTTATCAGGAATGTAAGTGCAACAATGTTGGACTTTCAGCATTCCACAGACTCCACCCTCTTTTGCCAAAAGAATATCAAGGGCAAGCCGATTTTGCATCACCATAGCTCTCATGGCAACCATTTCGGTATTTACCATTAAGAACCCTCCCGCAGTATCTGTAGACAAACGATCTACTACTGTGGATAACTTCCGAATTTTAAATGCATTCAAAGATATTCCCACTGCTGGTATTAATGCTCCAAAAATATCACCTACAATTTCTGAAAAACTTTCCCTCTTTCTACGTGTAAAGCTATTAATCATCTTGTATGTTCCTTTTTCTTCTCTGTCCATATGAAAGATTTTGGGAAAGACCAGGCCTACATAGCAAGTTCCATACCAATGGTCCGGTAACCTGTAATAAGCTCTATTCCCACAAATATAATAGATACCTGGAAATATTGGATCTTTTCCACCTTTGAATCCCCAACCTCCCAAAATTTGATAATTGTCATGGCAGATACTGGAACCTACAAAGTAATTGTCATAGACTGTCTTATTTCTCCTAATACACAACTTTCCTGTTTGCGGCCAATCTAATGTCATTGCTGCATTTATCTTTTTCCCTTCCTGATTTCCTTCCTCAAACGTCCATAGATGTGTTCCTTCCTCTTTTATTGCTTCTTTTTGAAATTTCATTCTTCAACCATTTCTAAAAATATCTTTTCTTCTTTCTTTAACTCACAGGTAAGGTTGTTATTAACTATTTCTTCTAAGGTTAATTTTCTATGTTCTAGAAAGAATTCTCCTAAAACTTTTGCTGGTTTTACTTTGTTAAGTTCTGGTACTACTGGAACGTTTGCAAAAATCTTATCTATATCAGTATAATAAGATTCTAATCTACCTGTTTTATAAAATAAACTTGCTATTACACTACAGGTTATTCCATAAGTTAGAGGTAGGTGATGATAAGTCACACCTTCTGACACTGATGCTGGCAACTGCATACAAACATAACAATCTCTCACATCCATTGTCTCTACATATTCATACAACAATTTTGTAAAAACATTTTTAGAAAAGTCTGTTACTGACTTATCCTTATGTAATTCTGCATTACTTCTTAAAATAACTGGTTCTTTAATATTAGTTTCTTTTTCTGGTTTAGTATCATTCTTCGCTTCTATTACAGCTAAACTAATAGGAATTGTGATTGCTAAAACTATCCATACGGTCATTAATAAACCTGTACAAAAGCAGCACATTTTACACCATCTTTTTACAAACTCACATTTATCTCTTCTATCCCTAGTATTTTCCATTTTGCTTTTATCTTTTTATTTAAGTTTCAGAAAATTGTGTCACTACACCTCAGAAATGACTTAGATGCCACTCTGCTTTCAAAAAGTCTTTGCTCGGTACTTTCTTTTAATTCTCTCCAGAATTCTTTCGTTGTCACATCCGGTGATTTGTCATATCCAGTAAAATTGTCATGTCCGGCAGAAGCACTATAAGTCTTCACTTCAGGTTTGTTGCATCTCACCTTTACCCATTCGACTTCTTAGTCTCTGGTTCTCGTGAGTGTTTCCTTCTTCTTTGTAATCCGTCAGTGCGATATATAGCCACTCAGGTGACTTATACTTTGCATTCACTTTCTTCGTTCTTTTAGACTTTTGCAGTCGTTTTCCACTTGGCTTTTCTTGTCCCTTTTGACTTGTTATTTCATTCACTTGTTCAGCACTTTCTTCTCCTGCTCTTATTATTCTATATCTCAATTTTCTTATATAGTTGCTGGGCCAATTATCTCCTTTTCTTGGCCTTTTGGCTTCACCCTCCTTTTCTTCTCTTTCGGATTTCCAATTTCTTTTTCTTCATTCAGTTTTTGCTTTCTCCTCTTCTCCACTCTCTTCAGATTCGGTTTCAACTGTTTCACTATTGTCTCTTATTTTGAAGCTTATGACCTCGTCGTTTCTTACTGGTGGATCTGTCTTCTCCTTCTTGTGTTCCCTTATTACTGTCCCTCCTCGGTGTTCTTCCGATTTGGTGTTTTCCTCACTTTCTACTTCTAAATTTCCCTGTTCTTTTGTTTCTCTATCTGTCCCTATTGCTCCTCGGGGTTCTTCTCGATTCTCTAGCTTTTTGTGTACTTCTTTCCCTACTTCGTCTATTAATATTATTTCTGAAGGATTTCCACCATAACTTGTACTTGGTTGCTCATCTAGATCATTTTCTTGCTCATCTTCTTCTCTAATTGGTTTATAACCCCAAGTTCTCCTTCGAAATTCTTCACAGTTTGCAACTGAATCATCAAATCCTGAACTTGTGTCAGATATTTCCAGATGTCGACTTACAGGTCGATCTTCAGGTTCTGGAATTTCTGAATTTCTTTCTTCTTCTTCTTCCTCTTCTTCTCTAGAGGTGCTCGCAGTTGTGGTTTCCAGATGTCGACTTTCAGGTCGATCTTCAAGTTCTGGCACCCTTTCTCTTATTCTTGTTGTCCCAGCCGTTAAACTTTTATCCCACACTTCCAGACGTCGACTCACATGTAGATCAGTAGGTTCTTGAACTCTGATTGTGTGGCTGGCATGGACCCAGTTCTTCACTCCTGCACACTTGACTGCAGTCGTTGTCACTAGGATTACCTGTCGTGGTTCGTCCCAGCGAGGAACTAGACAGTTTCTTCTCCTGTGGATTTTTATACGGACCCAGTCTCCTGGATTCAAGTCGTGGGCTGGTTTTCTTTCAAGAGTGGTCGCATCCGGTCCAACCTGATGAAACACAGAACGCACCACATCAGCCAGTCCCTTGCAATAATCCAGTACTAGATCATCAGTTATAGTCAATAACTTGTTGACAGGTACTTGTGCTTGTCTCATTGCTCGTCCCATGATCATCTCATGAGGACTAAGTCCAGTTTTCTTTTCAGGGATGCTTCTGATGGTCATCAGAACAAGGGGCAGTGCATCTGGCCATTTGAGTCCTGTAGCTTGACACATTTTTCCTAATCTGTTCTTAATTGTTCCATTAATTTGCTCTACTACCCCAGAAGCCTCTGGTCTGTAAGCACAATGTAGTTTTTGTTTAATACTCAATGCTTCGCAAATCAATTGGATCAACTCATTTTGAAAATGTGTTCCTCTATCTGTCTCAACCGTGACTGGAAAACCATACCTTGGAATGAACTCTCGCAGCATAAGTTTTGCCACCGTTGTTCCATCATTCCTTCTAGTGGGGTATGCCTCCACCCAACGAGAAAACAAACAGACGACCACTAGAACATATTTTAGTCTGTTACAAGGGGGCATTTCGATAAAGTCCAATTGCATTCTAGTGAACGGACCTCCTTCTCGTCCTATTGTTCCTAGACTCACTACCGTCTTTCTTCCTGGGTTAAACTGCTGACAAATAAGACATCTTTGACAAAGGCTTTCAGCTATCGCTCTGAATTTTGGGTTATACCAAGTTTGTCTGAAAAGTCTGATCATTGCATCTCTCCCAATATGAGCTTGTCCATGGTACATCCGTGCCATGTCTGCAATCATGCTATCAGGCATAACTGGTCTTTCATCTCTGTACACCCACACACCATTATTTTCTTGTCTTCTACATCCTGCTTTTATCCAGTAATCTTTTTCCTCATCATTTGCAGCTTCCTGTAACTGTCTTACTTCATCCCATGTCTCGACAGTGTTAGTAAAAAGCAAAGGAGAAGAGATATGCTCCCTTTCTCTGTTTTTATTCAGGGACACCATGTTCTCTGCACAATATTTGGCGATCTCATCAGCATAGTTATTGCCAACAGCTATGTAATCTTCGTTTTTCTTATGTGCCTTGCACTTCACTACAGCTATTTGTTTAGGCAGCTGTATCGCTTCAAGCAGCTTTTTAACAAAATCTCCATTTCTGATAGGTGTTTCTGCAGACGTCAAGAAACCTCTTTGTGACCAAATCTGACCGAAGTCGTGTACGATACCGAAACCATATTGGCTATCGGTCACAATCGTGACTCGCACATTTCTTCCTAATTTACATGCTTGAATCAAAGCAATCAGTTCCGCAACTTGTGCAGACCTTATTCCTTTCAGACAAGACGCTTCCATCACAGTTGCCACTGTGCACACTGCGTAAGCTGCGCTTAGAACTCCTTCTTTCGTTCTCAAACATGAGCCATCTACAAACATGACATAATCTGATTCCTTTAACGGTTCATCTTTTATGTCAGCTCTTGGTTTTGTGCAATATTCCAGCACATTCAGACAATCATGATCTACTTCGTCTTGTTCAATTATACTCTTCATCTGGCAATGATGTTGAAGGATTCACATTCATGCATCTATCTATGGTCACATTTTCAGCACTCAAGATTACTTTTTCATACTTAGTCAGCCGACTATGTGTCATGTACTGTGTTTTTGTTCTTGTCAAAAGAATTTCTACTGAATGGGGAACATATACTCTCAGTGGATACCCCATCACTATACCTTCACTTTGTTCCAGACTTACACAAGTAGCAGCAACTGCTTTCAGACATCCGGGCAATGCTTTTGCTATAGGATCTAAAACAGCTGAAAAATAAGCAATTGGTCTTTTCATTGTTCCATGTTTTTGTACCAGTACTGAAAACGCACATCCATCTCTTTCACTGCAGGACAATTCAAAATCCTTCTCATAATCAGGCATGCCTAAAGCAGGGGCCTCACACAATTTCTTTTTCAACTCTTTGAAAGATTTCATTTCTTCGTTATTTAACTCAAAAGGGTCTCTTACATCTTTCTTGGTCAACTTTTGTAATGGTTTTGCATTCAAAGAGAAACCACTTATCCATTGTCGGCAATATCCAACCATTCCCAGAAACATTCTTACCTCTCTTTGCGTCATTGGTGCTCTCATTCCTTGAATCATTCTTACTCTTTCTGTCGCTATCTTTCGCACTCCTTTCTCAATTTTATGCCCTAAATATTGAACTTCTTTTTGGCAAAATTGCAATTTTGAAGGGGACACTTTATGTCCTCTTTTCTCTAGATGGTTCAGTAAAGCAATTGTATCACTTACACATGCTTCTTTTGTTTTCGATGCCACCAATAGGTCATCGATATACTGCACCATCACTGACTTTTCTGGCATTTTCAAATCTTCCAGAGATTTCTTTAGAATCTGATTAAAGATTGAGGGGCTTTCTGTATACCCCTGAGGAATTCGGCACCATGCCAAAATACGCTCTCCGAACCGGAACGCAAATAATGGCTGGCTATCTGGATGCAAAGGAATAGAGAAAAATGCGTGACACAAATCTATCACTGTGTACCACTCAGCTTCGTGTGGAATTTGATATAGAATTACTGCAGGGTTTGGCACTATTGGACAACAGGGCACAACTATTTTGTTGATCTTTCTCAGATCCTGTACTATTCTATATGTTCCGTTTGGCTTTTTCAGTCCCATAATAGGTGAATTACATGGACTGCTCATTATTTCTTTTAGAATTCCTTGTTCAATCATTTTATTTATTACAGGAGTTATTCCTTCAATTATTTCTGGAGTTAATTTGTACTGTGGCGTATTCGGGTAAGTTGTTCCTTCTTTTACTGTTACTTTTACGGGATCAACTTCTTTCATTAATCCAATATCTTCTCCTGTAAAATCCCACACACTTTCTTTCACTGCAATTTTTAGTTCTTCTGGAAGTTTTTCTGCATCAAATGCAGGAAACAACCCATTCATTTCAGGTTCCTGATTCATCAAAGTTACTTTATACAATACATCTTCATCTGAGGTCTGAAATCCAATTCCATCTGGTGTACAATAAATTGTGCAATTCATCTTGCACAAGAGGTCACGACCTAAAAGATTTACAGGACTACAATCGCACACTACAAATTTATGCATTTTGCTAAAAGAACCAATTTTTACTTCCACTAATTCAGTAAGTGGTGTTTTAATCTGCTGATTTGCTACTCCTACCACTTGGATGCATTCACCTGAGAGAGGAAGGTTTGGAATTTCCACTGATCTAACAGTAGAACGGGTAGCTCCAGTATCGACAAGGAATGTTACATTTGCACCATTCACTTCTCCATCCACAAAGGGACCAGACTGATCTACCTCTAGAGTTGCGCCAAGTACGCACTCTTTCCCCTCTCCTGGGCACCGTCAGAAACTTTCATCCGGCTCATCCTCACTCTGACGCAACCAATACTGAGAAATGTTAGCTGCTCGCGGCAACTGTGTTACCTGC
Source organism: Calotriton arnoldi (assembly GCA_963921515.1). Taxonomy (NCBI): domain Eukaryota; kingdom Metazoa; phylum Chordata; class Amphibia; order Caudata; family Salamandridae; genus Calotriton; species Calotriton arnoldi. Next base: position 3,998,910 of record CAWUFW010000548.1, read on the forward strand.
TCTCCTCCGTAGAATCCTGTTTCTGTACTGTATCTTTGCTGGTTAACAATGTTGGGAAGTGGTGGTTGCGGCACCTGACTTTGTTGAACAACTACCTCATTCTGCACCTGTGGAGTTAATGATTGATTTTCCGGATTAGGTTTAGGTGGGAACTTACACTCGTTTCTCCAATGCCCTAATTTTCCGCAATTATGACAGGGCCATTTCTTCTTTGCCTCCTCTAGACTCACTTGACCTTTCCCTTTACCTATGTTAGGTCGCATTTTATTTTGTCCTGTTTCATTCCCACTATTACTATCCAATTGAGCTTCTTGTTTTTCTGCCACTTTCACCTGTGCCCACATTGCCTTCTCTTTCAATTTACGCTGTCTACTCTCAATATCATCACTGCAATACTTAGCATACCTTAGCACATCGTCGACTGTGCCATTCTGCCAATTAATCATATGCTGTTTAATCATTTCACTAATCTCTGGCTTCAAACCAAACACAAATCTGTACACAAAATGACTCATATCTTTTTCACTTAATTCCTCATATCCACTATACTGCTTGAAAACCAACAACAACCTCTCATAATAGGCGTGTACAGACTCCTTACTTTCCTGTGTAGTTCTATCGATTTTTACCCAATCTGTCTCTTTAGGAGGAATCTTATTCTTCAAAAAGGTAATCACCTTATCATACTTCTTCATCACCTCAGGACCTGGAGCTCCTGTCTTAGGATCTCTTGGATATTCTGTAGTTGGCCAGTCAACTGTAATCTTACATTCTGACCACAAATCAGTTGGTACCACTATGTCAAATAATCCATCTAAATCTATCCACAACACCTTTGAAACCTTTACAAATCTCTCTACTTGTCGGTACCATTCAACTGGTTTCTCTCTTAGCTTCGGAAAGTCATTTGTAAATGACAGTATATCCTGCCTAGTCCAGGGAACATGCACATAACTACCACCTGGAGTTTCTCTCATAGGGTATTCTCTGGCAACAGGTTCTTTTTCAGTTATCATAAAAGCCAAAGAAGCTTTGTCTGTAGTTTTCTCATTCTTCTTTGTCCATCTAACCTTCCATCTGTCCACATCACCCCATTTTCTCAATAACACAATTAACTCTTTTATTTGTGTCAGCCTTCCTGCCGTGTTCAAATTTTCAATATCTTTTTCACAAAAGTCTACTCTATATGGTTTCTGCAACGTTTTCACTTTCGCAAAGTCTATTCCAATTTCACTAGCTACTTCTTCTAGTTTGTCATGTAAATTCTTTGCTCTCCATGTAATACTTTTGCACAGAAACATTATTTCATCATCCTGGTAATTTTTTATCTTTTCTGTACCAATCGTTCCTAGAATTAATTCTTCCATGTCAATTTTTAACCTAATTACATCTAATGGTTTTTCTTCTGGTTCTTTTATTTTAAATGCCTTCATCCACTCATTTAACTCATCAGGAGTCGGACCTATGGGTGTATTATTTAGTTCTACCCAATTACCACTCTTTTCAGGAGTCTCTGTTGCAGATTCTGTTACCATATGCATTTTCCTACCATTGCACTCATTCACAGTCAAATTTGTAGGTGGACTTGGTCTGTAAGTACTAGCCAAATTACTTGTACTTGCACTTTGTTCCATCCTTTCTTTTTCTCTCTGAAATTGTGAACTCATGGGAATCACTAAAGATCGTTCATCAATTTTCTGATTCTCAAAAACTGGTATTACTGGACCTATTGTTACAGGCACAGTCACTGCTTCCATATTTTTCGTTAATTCTCTAATCTTCTCAGTTAGTTCTTTTGTTGTCCTTGCTAATTCGCTTGCATTGTCGCTTTCTATTCCTTCATTTTGTGAAGTTCTCATTTGATCTTGTGACCTATTTATTTCAATTCTTTTTTCCGGACTTTTATTTCGCATAGTCTCTATTAACGGCGCATTTGGTGTCACCACTGTAGAACTCTGCTGATACGGAGGTGGATTTCTATTTAAAATATCTTCCAGCAACTCATCATCCGTTTCGCTCTCATGCATATATTTCTCCCTCTCCATATGTTTCTTTTTCTCAGTCCGTTTTCTCTTAGTCTCTTCCTCAACTGTAAAAGCCGGAAACAAACCTCCTGTCATGTTAGCACATCTCCAGCGTTTTATTCTATCCTCATGATTTATTCCCCACATTCTTCCAGGCATAAACTCATGATCTCTTAATCCTCTGAATCTCTCTCGCTCATACATCTCAACCTCCCATTCTGTCAACGCTTCAAACTGTGTCGTTCTAGGTCTAGGTTCTAGATTTGTCATCTTTTCTCGCAAATTTCGCAAAACCGCTACACTAAATGAACCATTCTCAGGGAAAGCTAATGCACCATCATTCTTCGTATTCTTTGCCCAATTTTCTAACCATATGCATGTATGATATCCATATTTCAGCATCATATGTGAAGCTGCTGATTTCAGCGGAGGAATTACTTGTCCCTTTCTAGTCACAACCTTTTTGTCTTTCTTAAAGAAATTCTTTATTTTTGTCGTCCATGACGTTCTCTCCCTTTCATACTCGTAATACGGCATATTTTCGATTTGTTTTTCTCTTCACACTAGCACTGTCCTGTGTACGGAACGTCAACCAATTACAGCGCGACTCACACTAACGCACCAATCAGAACAATTCCCTTCGTCCGCGAACCAACCAATCCTAGCGCGGCACTTTTCTACGTCACTCCTGACTCTGTGTTCACGTGACTAGCGCACTATCCAATCCTAGCGCGGCACTGTTCTACGTCACTCCTGCTCTTTTACCCCTCCTTTACAAAATTTATCGGCAATTTTTCTTTTCACTGTTTTCTCCGTTAGTTACAACAATTAAAACAATTCCATAGTCTGATTCGCTAAACAAAAGTGACAGCTTTGTCCTTTTACACAAGAATCCTGTATTTCCAGTAGGCAGCGCTTACCTCTACCCTACCACAGAATTATTAACTCTCGCCGATAAAGTAGCACTTCCCTCTACCTTACCCTTCTTTCAAGCAAACAATTTACTCGTTTCTCTGGGGATAAGACACATGTGGAGACTAGGCTCCTGAGAATTAAGGCCAAAGTTTCACAAGAAAACGTGATTTGCTATTTCAGTTACACACCTTTCGTACAGAAAATCCCTAACATAACACAACCTGTGTTATTACCAAAATGAATTCAGACCATGTACCAAATTCCATGTGACTTCTCTTGCCACACGTGTTCCACTTCCTACATCCCAGAAGCGTGAAAACTCACATATAACATAACACGACTCAACATATAGTATTAGTCATAAAAAAAATAATCAATAATCAATAAACAATAATCACTAAACTAATCTATTGAAAACCATAACTCTGCTACCAAGAAATCTGATGCAGCGCGTACAATAAAACTATTCTCCTCCTAGGTCACTTATTGGTCAATCCAGGGGCAAACTATATTTTCTCACATCCACATGACGATGGGGCCCATAAACATCGCCTATCACACACACCTGGATTTTCCTTTACACTTTTACGAAAATCTGTACTCCTAGGAGAAGCATGAGAACTAAATGGAAAACACCATTTATGTACCGCTGGAAGGAGCCGGGATATCTTATTACCTAAAACTATCGTTTTCTTTTCAGTTATTTCTTAAGATATTCCTGCTCATTGTTTTGTCGATGAATCATTCATGTAAGAAATTAGTTCATAGTGATTAAGACCAGCTAAATCACAATAACCAATTACTGGTGTCACAATCATTTAGTAAAATAACCACTGAGTCGTTTGATTTAAAGAATCTTAAATTTTATATAATTTTAAAAGCATGAGAAAGAATTTAAACTTTTATTCAATTATTCATTCATTATTAATTCAAATATTTATTAAGCATAATCAATTTTATTGCAGAAAGGACATTTTTGTCATGAAGCAAAACCCTAATTACCTGCCTACCTTCCTAATTTAGCCTAATGATTTCTAACCTAAGTTTAAGAATTAAAAATAACTTGATTCTCATACTCAACTGGAAAATTAAGACAGCAACAGAAACTTCAGCTCGTCAGCATCAGCTACCTGAAACCCGTCTCATCTAACATTCTTTCAGCATCTCCCGCTCAGTAATGGATCGATCAGGACCACCAAGCACTGGAAGCCACCAACACCAACACGACTCTCCAACTTCGATCGTGACTGTGAACCCCTCCCACTAAGAGTAGGCCCTCTTATACCCTAATTCTAACTTTGCTAACTAATTGTTGCAACATTAATAACACGCTTTTCTTTCATTGGTTCATACATTTCATCTATTCATTCTTTAATCAAGTTCTCTTGGATCCAACGGGTCCTTGGATCATTTCCTTTCTCACAGTTCAAGACATGTTTCCATCCGCTTCGATCAGTACATTTGTAACTTCTTTCGATACATTCGAGAACTCTGCAGGCATTGTCCTTTCTCTTAAAATGGTTTCCCACGGCTCCTTGCTGATCACCACGACACACTATCAGTTCAATTAGGTCACATCAGCCTTGACCATTCTCGCATCCTAGCCTCTCAGCAACATCACGAGGTTAGCTTTTCTCCAACTTTTCTCCCTTGTCACGTGTTTCCCCGCACTTGCGCACTTCATTAACTGGCAGCCATTTTATATCGCCACTCGTTTATACTTAGAAGCACTATTTTGAAATAAACAAAACATAATTAAAATAGAGAAACATAGCCTTTTCGTTTCCCTCCCGTCATCTACGTACCCCAATTAGTTATTACCTAGCAGAAAGCAACATTTAAGCTGTTCCTTACTTACCATCACTATTGTTTTTGCAACAACACGTTTATTTTCTATGAAGCACAAATCATGCATTTATTATAAATTAGTACGCATTTATTTTTATGTTATAATTAGACACACAGACATTCGTTAATAGATTATTCAGCACATACACTTGCGTATTACCCTTCCCCACGTACAGTGTTGATTAATACATTTAAACAAACCTTTTATTAATTATTTATAAAATTTGTTAGGGGTTAAAATATTTTATTTTCTCTGCTCCATCAGTAGCACATACCTGGCCAAAAGGCAGCAGACCACTGTACATGGTCAAAGGCAAAGATTCAGTCAAGTGTGACAGGATGGGTATCTAGTTTGTGGACTGTTACTGCATTGTAATGTATTGTTCTTTGAAGAGGGGAATCTTCAGCTATTTCATAGATTAGAGCAGGTTTGGGGCAGTTCTGATGGATACAGGGATATTGTTTCTGATGTTAGATGCACAGACGGAGAAGGTCTTTTGCTTTGTTGTTTTATTTTTTGTACTTCTTTGTCTCCAGTCTGATGGTAGCCTGCCTGTGGGTGTGCTGAGAGCCACCTGAGATGGTGAACTTCTCAGGCAGGTAGAGAAGTGTGCTTGTCATTATGGCTTTGTAGATGGTGCACCTGGTTTTGAAGATGGTGCAGGCCACCATCAGGAGCCAGTAGAATTCAACCAGGTTAGGGGTAATGTAGTCATATTTTATCAGACCCTTAGTGATGCATGCTGTAGCATGTAGGATGCCCTTAAGAGGGGCCAGTGTGCAGTCTGGGAAGAAGTGGAGAAGGGCATTGTCACCTTCCAGATGCAAGAGTATGAGAGTTTGAATTGAACCTAAACACAAGCAACCAATGACAGGTTTCACCCAAGTTATTATAGGCTCATCAGCCTGGTACACCTTGGTTTCAGTGACACAGTGTGCATGGGACCCACGTCAGGAATACCCATCCCACTTAGGGCAATACACTAAAGTATACAAACCATGCACACCAGAGTGCGGTCTCCAGGTAGAGAAGTAGGTTACTATACCAGAGGCGGCTTAGACGAAAGTGTGACTACGAGCCCCTCTACCCCTGGCTTTGACCATGATGCAATAATATAGCATCTACAGAAACACAGATTAATCACTAGAACCGTATGTATACAGTGCGCATTAGGTGTGCATGGTTTGTGTCCTTATTACAGGATTCACTAGGAGTGGTAAACACGGGGCTGGACCCCGTGGAGTCCTGATGAAGAGCTATTAGGGGAACAGCTCGAAACATGTTGACAAAAACACATTACTGAGACAACCAGACTCATTAAGGACAGGTTTCTACTCAGTAAACGACCCCTGATTTTTAACCATACCAACTAGGGGCGGGAATAAAAGAGTGGCCAACTAGTTGGGTATTTTTAGATTTTCTTTCCCTTTCCACTCCACATCTCTGCACTACACATAGTCTACAATAAAAAGTGCTCCTACGTAATTCTCAAGTCGCAGCACGCCTCAATCCGTAGAGGATTGAGAGGAACCCCATTGATAAAGCATGCCACCTAGGGGCAACCCTGGTGGGTGAGGGGTCTCTAGAAAAAAGTTTTTTTATAGACAAGGGATTACAACAAATTCGTGCTGTATCCTATCTAATTCCCTAAGGGCAGGTTTTCTTCGATATACTCGATTTTTGTCTAACTACGTAACTGTCAGGAGGATAAACCTAGCCTCTACCTCTGCCTCCCTCTCTACTTTGGTATTTATTTTTTACAAGTCAAGCACTGTCAGAGAAGCTGCCATAATTCAAAGTCCAGATGTGCTACACTGCATCAGAGGAGATGTAGTTTGTATGTCCAGGTTGTGCTGCAATGGGCGAGATGCATTGCACTCATCCTATGCCAGGACGTGCTACTGTGTACCAGAGGAACTGCCCTCATCTGATGCCAGGCTGCCCTATAGCTTGTTAAAGGACTTGCTCTGGTTGGATGCCATGCTGCGCCAAAATGCATGAGAGGAACTGTACTAGTCAGAAGTCAGGCCATGTACATTTTTATCAGAGAAGCTGCACTCGTCAGATTATAGGTCGCGCTAGAGTCAGTGTAGCAGAAAAGGTGCACTCGTCAGATGATAGGCCGTGCTAGAGTGAATCAGAGAAGCTGCACTCGTCAGATGATAGGCCGTGCTAGAACGTTTCAGAGATGCTGCACTCATCAGATGATAGGCCGTGCTAGAATGTATCAGAGAAGCTGCACTCGTCAGATGATAGGCTGTGTAAAGTGAATCAGAGAAACTGCACTCGTCAGATGATAGGCGGATCTAGAGAGTATCAGAGAAGCTGCACTCATCAGATAATAGGCCGTGCTAGAGTGTATCATAGAAGCTGCACTGATCAGATGATAGGCCGTGCTAGAGTGTATCAGAGAAGCTGCACTTGTCAGACGATAGGCTGTCCTAGAGTGTAACAGAGAAGATGCACTCGTCAGATGATAGGCCGTGCTAGAGTGTATCATAGAAGCTGCACTCGTCAGATGATAGGCAGTGCTAGAGTGTATCAGAGAAGCTGCACTCGTCAGATGATAGGCCGTGCTAGAGTGTAACAGAGAAGATGCACTCGTCAGATGATAGGCCGTGCTAGAGTGTACCAGAGAAGCTGCACTCGTCAGATAGGCCATGCTAGAGTATATCAGAGAAGCTGCACTTGTCAGATGAGAGGCCATGCTAGAGTGAGTCATAGAATCTGCACTCATCGGATGCCAGCTGTACTACAGTGTATCAGAGGAGCTGCACTCCTTCAGATTCCAGGCCATGCATAGGGTATCAGAGGAGCTGCACTTGTCACATGTAAGGCTCTATTATATGTGCACCAGAGGAGGTACACTGAGCTCCTTAGATGCTAGGCCATGTTAAAGTGTATAGTAGGAGCTGCAGTGAGCTGATGTCAGGCAGTGCTCTAGCCAGGTCATGCTACATTGTATCAGAGAAGCTGCACTAATCTGACGCTAGGTGGTGCAACATTGCATCAGAGGAGCTGCACTAATTCAGATGCCAGTCTGTGCTACAGTGTACTAGAGGAGCTGCACTCATCAGGTCCAAGGCTGTGCTACAGTGTAGCAGAGTATGTGCATTAATCAGATGCTAGGCGGTGCCACATTGTATTTGAGAGACACTCCTCATATGCCAGCCATGTGACAGTGCATCCCAGCCTCGGAAGGTCATGGGCACCATGGCGGTCTGTTCTACTGATACCACTCTCCTGACAACTGAAAGTGGCAGTGCAGTGGAGGCCTAGCATGAACCTGGAATGAGGACAGAAACATGCAGTGACCCGGGATTGGCTGACTGTGTAAAGGACAGGGCTGGCTGCCAAGTAGAGGGTGAACCAGCCTCTTACTTGTTCTGATAACATATAACTGCACGTGGAATGGGAATGCCCTTGAGAGTCACACGCCTCACTGGAGCTGAGGGCAGGACGGGGGTTTGGACAATGGCAGCATGGGATATGACTTTTAATGGTGCATTCAGCAGGGCTCTGGTGGCTGACGGCAAGAGCTTTAGGTGGGTCGGTCCCTCTGATCTCGGACCCGGAAGTAATTAACAAACATTGGCAATGCCAGTAGGTCTCGCATTTGCGAGACGAGCTATTGGCGTTGTAAATGACAATGTCTTTTACCCATGTGCTATGGAGTGGAGTGAAATTATGTGGGTTGGATTAGAATTGTTAATTGTGGAATTGTATGGTGTGGAGTGGGTGTGTGTAGTGGAATTATGTGGAATGGTGTGTGTGCAGTGGAATTATGTGGATAGTAATTATGCAGTTTTGAGTGTACTGGAATTATGTGGAGCGGGATTGTGTGTCATGGAGTGTAATTATGTGGAATGGTATTTTATGTTTTGAAGTTTAATTATGTGTTGAATTTTGTGGTATAATGTGGTATTCTGTGTCAAGATTACAAGAGTGACAATGGAACCAGCTTGTTTTAAGAAACAATGACCCTCTCTGAGAAAATCGCTCAAAGATATATGTGTTGAAACTGGTATAATACCAACCTAGCTGAGGAGGAATGAAGCATTCTATATAGCAATAAGGTGAGGCTACGTTGATTACATTTCTGTTGCCTACAAACCTCCGGTAGCTGCTTTAGAAATCCCTAAATCTGACGCACTGCTGGGCGTATATGACAGCATTCACTGACAACCACATCTGAACTCCGGCAAGATAACAGAATGATTTAAGACATCCTTCTCGGGAGGAAAAACCTTGATTTTGCTTCTGATTTCATAATACATTAGTGCATTTTTTAATCTAGCATTGTAATATGTGACATGCAGCCTAGTGCTTCTGATCACCCTTAGTGTGAAAAAGGTAATTAGTGGGGAGGAAGTGTCGTGCTCGCCCACCCCACTAGACCTGTGCATTGTGATTTTAATTAGAGTCAATAGCCTCCAATAAGCATTGCCTAGGATATAATTGTATATTGCCCCGTTCTCACATTTTGTGCTTTGACAGTCTGGACAATGAAGAAATGAACGTGCAACATATCTTTCGAGCCAGGAACCTGAGCAATTCCGTTTTGCATACAATGCAGTCATTAACTGAGTGTTATTGTCTGCTATGATGCCTCTTAATGGGTTCTCCACAATCGTGAACGAAAACGACATGTGAACCAGCAAGAGGCTGCTTCCATTTGTGACAATGGTCGGCACATGGTCATGGCCAAAACAGTGTGAAATTGTAATGTTTTCTTGTTTTAAATTTAAGAATTATGGGGCATATTAGCAAGGGCACTATCGCCGCTTTAGCGGCACTTTTTGCCGCTAAAGCGGCGATATTTATATCGCCCTATCAGCAAACTGTCTCTAACAGCAGTTAGAGACAGTTTGCGGGCATTAGCGCCCGTTTTTTTACCGCTTTGCATGTCAGCGATATTTATCGCTAATGACATGCAAAGTGGGCGTTCCCGACGAACAAACCTAGGAAACACTCGCTAACAGGCCTATCGCCTATTAGCAAGGTGGCCATGTCCCCAGTTAGCGACGTGAAAAGTCGCGCTAACCGAGGTCATCGCCATTTATTTAACACCTGCAATTAGCAGGTGTTAGCCATACCTAACATGGGGGGTGGATTATGCTGATACGACCACAGGGTCGTATCAGCAAGGTGTTCTCCCTTCTCCATGCAACATCGCTGGTTTTTCAGCGATGTTGGCCCATTTCCCGCTATCGCTGGAATATTCATCGCCATAGCGCTAATCGTTGCTAATACAGTGTTAGCGTGGCGATATATTCCAGCGATAGCCGGCGATAAAAAAAATCACGCTAAGCAGGGTTAGCGATGATTATCGCCTCTTCTTGCTAATATGCCCCTATGTTTCTTTGTCCACACTGCAGTCAAGATGCATGTGTCGTTGCAAATGTAACATTCTTCTGAGGTGCTATGCAGAGCCACCTGCAACACAGGAGAAACCTGGAATGAGGTGGAGAAGAAAAGGGAGGACCAGTGGTGGGGAGAAAGCAAAAAACCTGGCAGAAAAGAGGCAGACGGAAGAGAAAAGAAAGAGGCAGTCATCGAAAAACAAAACATCCGCTTGATTTGGAAGTGAGCAAGGTGTGATAGCGAGAAAGGGACTTGGCATAGAAAGGTGGGAAGATATAAGAGTATGGAGGAGGAGAAGAAGGAAAGTTATTGGGTGGAAAAAAAGAGAAAAATGTGTGAAGAACATGAAGCAAAGAAAGGATGCTGAGGGAGAAATAAGACTGGTTACAGAGCTAAGATGGACTGGAAAAAAATTATGGATAGTGGTAGAAAAATAATATTAGGAAAGGATAGGATAAGGAAAGGCATGGAGGAGAAAAAAGTTGGCATGAGTGAGTAGAAGTCAAAGAATAAAATAAACGAGGCCTCATACGGGAAGGCTCTTGAGGTATGCCATGAGTGTTTGGGGGCGGGTTTTGGTCAGTGTTATAGTCTAGTGTGACCAGAACTATTCAGAGCTGCAATACAGCATCTCGGCCAAACTTCAGCTCTCCTTCGTTCAATACAGGCGTCAGCTGCTGCTGAGCACTAATAGGAGGAGCCCAGCATGCTGGTCTCTCCCAAGCAGCAATAGAACGGGGCATTTTCTGGGGGAGGGGTGGGTTTCATCGGTGATGAAACGGAAGACCTACAAGAAGGAGTGGGCAAGAGACTGAGGCAGCATACAGCAAAAAGAGCATGCGCATGAAGCGGCAACTATTAAAAACAAGTAATGGGAGGGCTCCAAGCCCACGAATAGTAAACAAAATGTCTTGAATGTATCACATCAGTGCGGGCAGGCAAACAGATCAAAAGTCAGCTCCCAGCTGGCGGGAGCATTTTTAAAGCTTCTGCCCGCTGGGAGAAGAATTTGCGTTTGCTTCCGCTTGGCGGAAGATTGAAAAATGCTCCAGCCAAGCAGGAGCAAACACAGTTTTCCCTGCCTGTGCCAGTGTGGGCAGGGATATCGCTATGTCCCAGGGGTGGGCTCCCTGGAACATAGCTTGTGAGCTGGTCCCGTGGGATGGGGTCCCAAAGCCATTAATGGCACAGGGAAGGGGGATGCGCCACCCTCTCGCTTTTAAGTAGTTTAGCAACCACAGGGGATGGGGTCCCTCGGACTTTTAGAGGCTCGGGGAAGGGGCCACGTGGCCCCCTCCTGTTTTTCACAAATTGTACCCCAGGAATGGGCTCCACTCAGCCAGTGAAGGCTTGAGGAGGAGGGGCCATACCCCCCCCCTTAATGGCTTATTTTGGCCGCAGGCTGGGCTCCCGGGGCCTGTGATGGCTCAGGGAGTGGGGCGCATAGGCCCCCTCCTATTAATGAAAGAAAGTGACCCCGGCCACCGTTTTTTTTTTTTTTTGTTTTTTTTCAATCCTGCAGGAGTCCTGCGGAATTGCAGCAATTTTTGCTGATTTCATTTTTGTTTTTTTGCCCCAGGGGCGTTCCTCTGGGGTCACTCTATAGGAATTAGGGGGTAAAGGCCATGCACAGCAGGGGTTAACCACAGGGCCTGGCCTTACAACAGCCTCCCACAAACAGTCAACCCCACACTGTGCACGGCCTTCAGCCTTGTACAGCAGGGGGTTTTCCACATGGCCTGTGTCCAACCCACCCGGAGGCAGCCAACCCCTCTCCCCCCCCACAGGTAGGCAACCCCACGCTGTGCACGATCTTTGGTCCTGCATATCTAACTCCCCGCTGGCAATCAACCCCAGGCCACACGGCCAAAGGCCGTGCGTGGTTTAGGGTTGGCTGCAGGGCCTGGCGCCCAAACCCAATGCAGACCGGACCCTGCGCCCAACCCCGACATCATTCTTTTTTTTTTTTAAATTTGTTTATTGATTTTAGTACATAGTTACAAATCGGAGTACACAAGCAAATATTCAAGTCAATGAAATCAGATTTTTTTTTTACAGTAACTCCCACCCATACCCCCCCTCCCCCTCCCTCCCAGGCAGATCCTTATCAGAATTCCAGAACACTTCGAATGGTGCAAAAGATCAACGTAGGCATGGTGGGTGGCAATACTGATAGAGGCTCTCTTACACAGTCCACATCTAAGGCCAGCAAACTTGAACACACCTTTAGTAATGTCCCGTAGGGAGACAGCATTTGCCATGCCAGCTAACGGACCCCTCTCCCAGGGGCGCCCAACGCTCATGACAGATCATGGTGGGACATCAGATATATTGTAAGGGGAGCCCAAAAGTCCTTGGGGCGGGAAGACTCAGGTAGCTCTTCTCCATATATCCGAAGTTGATCCCTGCAATACAGTAAGTCCCTAAGCCATTTATTAACAGTGGGTACTACCTTGGCTCCCCAGCACTGCGCAACCGCCCTTTTGCAAAAAGGGTAGAAATCGCAACTAGACGCCTGTTACATGGCTTGAGAGGTTTGACGTGGCTTAACAAGCACATCTCAGGAGTACAGCACACAAGTTCCGACACAACATCCGTAAGCATGGTCGTCACTGCAGTCCAGAACGCAAGCACACCGGGACACACCCAAGCTACATGAAGAAAATCTGCATCCGGAGCTCCACATCTCACACAGTTAGCAGTCTCTCTCAGGCCATATTTGTGTAGTTGTAAGGGGGAGTAATATACCTGATGCAAGAATTTAAAATGAATAATTCTAAGGTTACAATTAGCTGTGAGACGTCCCGTGAGCTGACAGCACTCCCTCCAAGTCTCAGGTGTAATAGGGGTACCCAACATCGTTCTCCACCGTACACACGAGGGGGAGTCTCCTTGCTCCCGTTCCCGCAACGAGGCGTTGTACAGCCTAGTGATTAGACCCCTCCGGGACGCACCTGAGAGCATGACCTGCAATGCCCGCAGAGTGATAGGTTCGGTAGGATAATTCGGGTATGCCGCACGGATAGCCTGCCGGACCCGGACATAGGTAAAATTAAACATAAAAGGGCGATTTACGCCGCCCTGCGCCGCCTGTAAATCTTTAAATTGACCGCCCATATATAAGTCACCCAGTCTGGTGATGCCCGCAGCTGTGAGTTCTTTCCTGGCAGTCGCCTCACGTGCCGCCGAGATATCAGGATGTGAGGCTAATGGTACTAGTGGAGCATACAAATAAGAAAGATGAGCCCGTAGCGCAAGCATTCGCCACGCCCACGCCGTGCACTGCGTGGGGTTGATCTCATTTCGTGGGCCACCTGTTCCCCCCGTAAGAGCAACTGCCTGCACCGGAAGAGGAAAAACAGCATCCGACTCAATCGCCACATGAGGCTGAAAGCGCTGGGGGAAGTGCCAGTAATGTGCGAATTGCGCTTGCGCACATAGATAGTAAAGACGAAAGTCCGGGGCCTCAAAACCACCACGGTCAAATGGTAGCACCAGCAGATCTCATCAGCACCGGGGCTTCTTACAGCCCCATACAAACGTTAAAAGCGCGGACTGCAACGTACGGAACAGTGCAACATTCAATTTGATAGGGATGTTAACGAAGAAATACAACAGCTTAGGTAAAAAGACCATCTTCACGACGGCAATTCTATCCGCTAGTGATAGAGGTAAGTGTGCCCACCGCACAGCTTGTTCAGATATACGTGAAATCGTGCGACCATAGTTCTCTGAGACAACTACAGCCGGATCCCTGTGCACCCAAACTCCAAGATATTTGACCGGGTCAGATGTCCAGGCCAACGGGAAGTCCACCTCGACCTCAGTTGTTCGCGCAGTTAGTGGAAACACTACGGATTTGGACCAGTTAATCCCCAGGCCCGAGAATCTTTCAAATTTTACATACTCTCGCAGCAGCGCAGATAGGTGTGTAGCAGGTTCGCGGACATACAGCAGCATGTCATCTGCGTAAAGGGAAACAATTAAGGGTCGCAGCCTGAACCTCAGAGCCGCCTCGGCGTGTTTCTGATGCAGCATGCAGGCAAGGGGCTCCAGCGCCAAAGAAAAAAGCATAGGAGACAGAGGGCACCCCTGTCTTGTACCCCGTTCAATGCGAAACAATGAGGACACCCACCCATTGACCCGAACGCGAGCCACCGGTCCGCTGTAAAGCACCCTAAGCCATTGCAGAAAGAAAGGTGGGAAGCCCATGCGGCCCAGCACGGCAAACATAAAGGGCCACTGCAGGGAGTCAAAGACTTTAGCTGCGTCGAGCAACACAGCCACCGCCTGGAAATCAGGTTCAAAATAGTGTAGCGTGGCGAAGAGCGTACGCAAATTGTGTGTCGTAGAGCGCTCCGTGACGAAGCCAGACTGATCAGGCAACACCAGTAGAGGAACTAACGGTTGCAACCTGGTGGCTATCATTTTGGCGAGAATCTTTGCGTCGATATTAATGATGGACAAAGGTCGGTATGAGCCGCACTGATTTGGGGGCTTATCTGGTTTCAATAGGGTGACAAGGAGGGCCTCCCTGAGGGAATGCGGCAGTGTCCCAGTGTCATAAGCCTCTGCAAACACAGCTAGGAGCCGTGGGGCCAAGTCCGCTGCGTAGGTTTTATAAAATTCGCCAGGCAGCCCGTCAGGTCCTGCAGCTTTACAGGTTGGTAAAGACGTAATGGCCTCCCTGACATCTTCCACTCCGAATGGTTGTACGAGGTGCTCTCGATGTGCAGGAGACAACCATCCTAGCGCTATATCGTCGAGATAGGCATCCATCTCTGCCACCGATGGAGACTCTCTGGTGGCATAGAGACTTGTATAGAATCGTAATACGGTGTCGCAAAGGTCCATAGTTGAATGGCGGGCAATCCCATTTTCATCCAACAGCTCAGCTATATCAACTTGACTGCGCGGTTCCGATATCTTTTGTGCGAGCGAGCGGCCCGGTCGGCCACCCTCCCCGTAGTAGCGCGCTATCCGACGTCTGGAGCAATGTGACAGCTCCTGATCCACCGCATCATTATGTTCCCAGATAAGCTCCCTCATGGCCGCAAGTTTAGCTGAGGAAGGATCAGACTCGAATTCTCGCTCCCGCTGGGATATGTCAGATGTCAACTTTCGTATTCTACGGCGAATGTCTCGCAGGATACCAGACTGGGCCCCAATACAAGATCCCCTTATAGTAACCTTAAACGCTTCCCAGAGCGTACCCGCGCTGTCCACAGATCCCTCATTTTCCCGAAAATAATTTTTAACTGCCTCAGCCACGGTCTGGTGAAAAACCGGGTCCCTGAGCTCTGAAGGTTGAAGCCTCCACGCAAAGGGCGGTCTCCGGTAGGCCGGAAGCTGCAGTTCCAGAAGTACAGGGGAATGGTCCGACAGAGTACGTGCCTCATGCGACACCGCCGTGGTCCAATTACAGACCTGCGCTGAGACTAGCCAAAAATCAATGCGGGACCAGGAGCCATGGGCCGCAGAAGCAAAAGTGCTCTCCCGAGCATCCGGATTCCGGGAGCGCCAAATATCATTTAGTTGACCCGTATCCATCAGACCCAGCAACATGTCGGTCGCAAGTTTGGGCCGCAACATTCCACTACTTACCCTATCCATGGCTGCATCCAGGCACAAATTAAAATCTCCCCCCCACACTATGGCGGCCGGGGGGAACTTCGATATTCTCCGCCACACATCAGAATAAAATGAGGGGTCATCCACATTTGGACCATAGACATTCACTATCAGCACACTTTCTCCACCCAAGCGCCCATGCACCATCGCCACTCGCCCGCAGTCATCCGTCTCTGATTTGACCACAGTAAAGGGCACACCCCTCTTTATCAGGATAAGCACGCCCCTAGAATAGCTAGAGAAGGACGAGGCAACCTTTACACACGACCAGCGTGCACCTATCTTGCCAGCTGACTCCCGGGTTAGATGTGTCTCCTGCAAAAGGGCAATATGCACACCCACACGATCTAAATAGGCAATCACTGATCTAATCTTTTTAGGCGTGTTCAAGCCTCGAACATTCCAAGTGAGGAATTTAAATGTAGAAGTCATTGTGGCCGGCCGGCCATAGTGGGACATCGGAAACATAAGAATGGACAATCATCTTCAAGAATAACCAAAAGTCAGCGCCTACCCACACATTGATAATCCGAACAATAAACCCCCGCATTCTGCCTGCCCAGCCCCGAACCCCTCCACCCCCACCCACTTTAGCTTCCCCAACACGCCAAAGCCATCCCATAGCTCAACCCTTCCCCCCTCCCCAATCTCAATAAACAAAGCACAACTTTGGGGTGCACCCATTTGTGGGGGGCACTGAGTGCTACTGACCTCCAACAGAAAAGGAGGTGGCCGAGCAGGTCTACAAGATGCCAATACAGGGATTCGCCCATGTCTACAGGCACAGATGTATACCAGTGCCATGGCCCCGGCCCCGGTAAACACCTCATACGGACATACATCAAGCAGGGCCATACCAGTTGCAGCCAAGCAGTGCCAATAACAGGGGGGGACTCCCTCCCGAAACCAGTGATGGAAAATTCAAGATATCATTAAAGCCTAGAGAGAGGAGAATTTATAAGACAGCAGCTCAGGGAAAGAAAGCAAGATAAAGACAAAAAACGTAGCCAGCATTGAGGCCCAATGACACATGTTACATAGCAACCGCAGGTTCCAGTATAGTTGGGCACCCATCATATATAAGCCAATGTACGAAACCTAATGTGTGTGCCAGTTCGAGAAAGTGTTCAAAGCACACTATTTCTATTCGTCCTCAGGGGCTGTACCAGACTCTCGTCGCCGTCGTTTCAAATGTTTAGCGTGTTCCATCGCGGCCTTGGGAGATGCAAAAATCTTGGAGTCGCCATCCCCGCCAATGCGAAGACGGGCCGGATACAGCATGGCGTACGGGACCCCATCGGCCTGCAAGAGCTTTTTTACGGAGCCAAATTCACGGCGGGCCGCCTGCACTGCCACCGTAAAATCGGGAAAAAAGGAGAGAGCGTTGCCCTGGTGTACTATCGGACCTTTCTCCCTGGCGAGCCTTAAGATAGTGTCCCGGTCCCTGTAATTAAGGATCCTGGCAATAATAGGGCGGGGCGGAGCCCCCGGGGCCGGGCGGGCAGCCAACGAGCGGTGGGCTCGCTCCACAATAAACATTCTGGAGAGGTGTTCAGACCCAAAGATCTCCGAAACCAGGCCTTCAATATACGTCTCCATTTTCCCCACATTTGTGGACTCCGGCAGGCCAGTGATGCGGATATTACTGCGCCTCGATCGCGCCTCTAACTCCTCATTCTTGGCTTGAATTACGGCCAGTATTTTTTCCATGTTCAGCGCTTTTTCTGCCACAGTGCTCAAACCTTCCTCAGTGTCCGACACCCTCTGCTCCACCTCCCCCATGCGTGCATTTTGTTTCTCCAGCTGGGAGGACACATGGTCGAGGCGGTGGTTGACTGAGGCCATCGTGCCTTCTATGGCCTGCAGAGAGCGCTGCATGGCTAGCAATGTGCTTTCCAGTGTGGAAGGGCCGTCAACCTGCCCATCCGCCTCCGAGTCAGAGGCCGCCTTTTGTGCAGTTTTTGCGGGTTTGCGCAGGTCGAAAGTCAAACGTGGCTGGGACTTGTCCGTCTTCCCCATGTTACACCTGCACACCCATCACGGAGGGGATCAGCGCCTATGTAGCCCCGGTAGCCTATGTAGCCCAGTCCGCGGTCCAGGCGTAGTTCCCAATGGTGTGCCACCACAGCCCCGTCAGTGCGCCACCCGGCACCCAAAGTGAGCAGGCAGCACCACCGCAGATCGCAGACACAGCAGGGGGGGTGGAAAGGTTGCAGCGTCACTCACTGGGCCTCAATATAGGACCCCTCCAGCGCAGGCCCGCCAAGTGAATCAAGGGGGGAATGGCGATGTTGCTCCAAGGTCACACACCAAGCTGGGGGGGTATTCGCCACAGACTCCCAGGAAGGCCAGCACCCAGCGCAGCTCAACGCCAGGCGGCAGCAGGCAGACAGCGATCCCTTCCGCGGCCCCTCCGCCGCAGCAACAGCCGAGATCCCCTACGCCCCGCACCAGCCACAGCTTGCAGGCCGCAGCCCGGGCCCGCACCCACCTACGCAGCTGTAGCCCAGGCCCAGCTGCGCACCCCACTCACCGCAACCGGCGCCGGCGGGCATCCGAGTCCACAGGGAGCTTCAGCCAATGTCTGCACCGTCGATTACACCTCCGCAGCGTCGGGCCCCGCAGTCGACTATCTCTCCGCCGCACCACTGCACAGCTCCCTCACTAGGCTCCCGGTGTCACCGGGGGGGGCCGCCGCCCCAGCAGTGTCCAGCGCGGAGCGTCGTTATTCACAGGAGGCAACTGCAGGACGGTCGCACAGCGTACTGGACCAGGGAGGCCTATCTTCCAGCAGCGGTCGCCATTTTCTCGGTTGCAGCTTCCACCCTCCGAGTCGCCGCCAGCGTGTTTTCACCCATGCCGCCGGTTCAGCAACCCCGCCATATGGTGTCGCCTGGGTTCCGGGAAGCACTCCAGTAATTTATGGGCACATTTGACCCGTAAGGCAGCAGATAATGGTCGGATTTCAGCTCGGCCGGGCAGAGCCTCACAGCAGTGCGGCCATTTTGCCGTGCGCCCTCTAGCGCCCCCAAACAACGACATCATTCTTCAGTTCACATATGGACATCCTTCTAAAAAGAAAGGTACTTCATTGCCAGGTCTGGTAGGCCAATAATTAACTTCGACAATGTTTTTTATTCCATTTTTTATCCTTTTATATATTAAAACATTTTAGGCACCATGTGTGTTTAATTATATCTTCTAGTTACAGTAATACAAAGCCGATAGCGTATTTTCTGTAGGCAAAAACTAATTATATTTTCCAGTGATATGCTTGATACCTAAAAAGGGTTTTTATACCTGCTCCAAGCACATCTGCCTGGTAAGAAGCAATCGCACTGTTCTATTAAAATTACATGCTATGGTGAATATTTTCAAAATGTAATAATTTTATTAAGAGCCTATGGCTACCGGTATAGGTGGAGGCATTTTTTCTAATTTTTTGTCTTTTTACTTTTGTTGCATATGCTTTTTTTAATTTAAAAATAAGATGATGTAATCATAGTGCTAGCCTGCCAAGACCAGACCAAAAGGCTTTGCTAATGCTTGCATGAAATAAAAGAACACTGAATAATCAGAATCAGCCATAATATGGCTGACAGAGACTCATCTGTCAGCTGTGAACAAAAAATATTCAGGTGATACAACAATTTAGAAGTGTTTGAATGTTTCTTATTCTGACCAAGACCTAATACAAAAAGATCCATAACCAATAAAGCGTGTATGCTCCTCTGCATTCTGGTAGCAATCAGGAACTCTGAGCCTGGTAACCTATGTGAACTAATGAATGTGCAGGGCCGGACTGGCCGTAGTGGGCATTGGGTGTTTCCTTGGGAGGCTGGAAGGGGGGGGGCCTGTTTTGCAGCGGTGGGGGCCGGTTTTGTCACTTGCGGCCGGTTTTGCAGGTGTGCTGCAATATCGATCCCCAGTAACAAAAGCAACAGTGCTTCACATGTGCATCCCCTCCAGCTGCTGGGGGGTTGATCCAACAAAATTGCCAGGGCTACTTTGGGTTCCCAGTCCGGCCCTGTGAATGTGAATGCAAACCAAATGAGTCAAGTACATTTCCTTTCAACAAAGTCTTTCTTCTACATGTTGAAATGGAAATTGAGATAATGCTTTCCCCACCAAGAGCAAGAGCTATTTACAATTTTCAGCTATTTAGTTTCAAGCCACCACATCCATTGATTTCTTTCAGTCAGGCCCCTTCCTCACACTGGAAGAAAAGATTTTGCATTAATCATTTGGAATATTCTTGATTTGGAGAAAAGTTAATGGATCAAACACTAATAGAAAATGTGTAACATATCACAACTGTGAAGCTCAGTTTGACATTATTTGCCTGCAGGATCCATGGGCAATTTATCACATAGGGTCCCATCATGTGTGAGGTGCAATTCATGATTCCTGAATTTACCTATACCTGTGGTATCAGTAATTTATGGAGAGGGAATGCTAATATAGCACATTGGTATTGGAGGCCATAGACACACAAGACTTTATAACTTTCTTCAGTAAATGAGCCATGAGTGCGTACCTCTGTAGGTATGCACTTGTGCATCGCAATAAACGATGTATTTCAGATTCCGCAGGTTCTGTCAAATAGTAGCAATACCTTGGACAATAGAATAGTGGTGCTTTGTAAAGTGGCAAGAGAAGGAGAAAGCCAAGAAGAGGAGACTACTGCTTGGAGTATCAAACGACTCGCATACCTGCCCTCGGTTAGTGACTTGTCAGTGGCAGGCAGGTTATGATGTTATCCTTGGTTCAGGAACCACAGAAGGCAATTGGAGATTCTACTGATCGAGCAAAGGCTGTTTGATACATGTAGATAATTTTTTTCTTGCACGTTTTAGTGAACATTCATGCAAATTTCACAAAATTCTGCTTTTGTATAGAAGTGTAGTTTGTAGATATCTTTTCTAAATCAAGCGATATTAAAAAGTCTTGTGACATACCAGTAGGTGATTGGCTCAAACAGAAAATGTCTCTTGGTGAGACATTTGTTGTGCAAACTAGTCTCTCGAGTATATCTTGTAAGACTTTTTATTTGAGAAACATACTTAGGCAAACAATGTATGCAAAATAGCATAAGGCAAAAGTTTGGGAACTTTTGTGAATTTCGTGCAATGTGAAATTCAAGAATTTCACAAATTTCTCTGGTGTAATTAAAATGTCTCCCAGGTCTATAAGAAGTATCTGGTTGTGTCACTGACACTTAAACTCCAATGTGGATTGACAGTGACCTTAAAACCAATATACATCAGTTTTGATTTTGATAATGTTATAAAACACCAATCACAATTCATCTAAAGAGCAAAATAGTATTATCCAGTACAAGACTGACAGTGAAGTGGTCTGGACCAAGCCTGTAAAATGTCATTCGATAAACTAATAGGGAAAATTCTTAAACCCCCAAGCCAGCATCCTACAAGATACAATTCTATATATTAGCAAAATGATGTAACCCTGATGGAAAACTATATGTAAGCCCCATTGTTTCTTCACTAAACCATTCATAAATTGGACGTATAGGTAGCTGACAACCTGGATTAAAAAAGACACCAGCTTCAGTTGACATCACTAATGCAAGCTCCAGAGATGGTCGTAATTGGGATCTGTTATCAGACACATGTAGGCATACAAGTGTTGTAGGGTTCATCCCTTATCATCGCAGATGGTCCTCAAGTGGAGTCAAGAAAAGAAATATGCACCTGCAAGAAGCATGTTGGCACAGATTTTTAATATGGAAAGGATTGCTGTGTAGTTCGGGGCGGGGGGGGGGCAACCAAAATATACACAGAATTTCAGAGAACATGGCAGCCATAGCTCCTACCTGAAACCTTTGACCTTGGCCTGAAAGAAACCAGGATGAACCAGTGCATTGAGAGATTTCTTTCAAAACCCTAAACCCACCCCTACTCCTGTGAAACGAACGCGGGACGCCGAAATGTCTGAATAAATTAATGGACACACAATCCTTAAACCCTCCCTTGAAGCTTTATATGAGAAACAAGAGAATGTTGAAGACAAAATTAGACACTTAGAATCTTAGAAGGAAGATAGATTTGAGGATCTCAAATGTGGAGGCTAAGATAAAGGATTTGAAGGAAGAGATATGGAGACGAACGATAGAGTCAGCATTCTTGAGGATGGCTCGGAGCAAGGAGGTAAATTGCAGATCATGTTGGTAGGGTTAAT
This sequence comes from Calotriton arnoldi, assembly GCA_963921515.1. Taxonomy (NCBI): domain Eukaryota; kingdom Metazoa; phylum Chordata; class Amphibia; order Caudata; family Salamandridae; genus Calotriton; species Calotriton arnoldi. Next base: position 4,020,894 of record CAWUFW010000548.1, read on the forward strand.
GAGCCAGGTGGAGGGCTGCTTGAAAGAATGGAGAATTTGAACCAAGCACCTAACCTTAAGGCTTTGGGTACTTTTGCCATGCAATGTGATTGGCCCCAGACCTACATGGAGACATTTCTGTTTTTAGATTGTGAATCCACATGAGTTTGAACCACATACTTTCATAAGGGGGGAGTGTAAGACAACCACAAAAGGGAGGGGGAGGGGTACGTCCCAGGAGGTCCGTGTCTGTGTGACCCTATGACAGAGAGGACATCCTGAGGGGGTCTACCATACAGCAGTTTAGATGTGCAGGGAAATAGAAAAGAGGGTCCAGTTTTAGACCTTAATGATCGGTTTAACTGACATGTGGTCCAAGTCCCAGTCTTGCAACTTGTCAAGACGGGGACAGTGTGGAAGTCAGTAATGCGAGTGATGCAATGGAAGTCCCTTGCGTAGATATGGATGTTAATGAGATACAATGAGATGAAATGTGATTTTCTGGGCCTTTTTACCCACAGTAAAAGTTGTCAGGTTTGATCTGCTAATACTTACCAGGGGAAAATTCCAAGGGGGTCAGAAAAATCTGCCCCTCTCATAACTGCGACACCTGGGCAAACAGGGGTTTGCATGGGTGCTGCGGTTTTACCAGGGCAAACTTTGCCAAAAGGCAGTGGAGCGCCTTGAAGGCAGAAATGCAATTAAACAGTGAACCTAGTGGGGCGGTGATGAGTTTGGAGAAAGTAGGCAAACTATTTACTGTGTCCCAATGTATATGAATAGAGACCATTCACATGGGTACTTGTTGATTGCACAGAAGGCCCTGCACTGCTGGGCTTTGCCCTCTGCCTCCAGTGGGTAGAGGTGTGTGTTAGGGAGAAATTCCTTCCACATGGCTTAAGCCTCTTTGTAATATGGGACAGGACCCATAGGAACCCAGGAGATGGACGAGACAGCAATGGACTGATTCGAGCTACAGAAGGACAGATTCCCCTGGACATCCCTGGTCTTGCACTGTCTCTGCAACTACTGACCTGGCTGAACACGGTTAGGAGCTATCAGAACCCAGACTCCTCAGTCTTCTGGAATGGCAGTAAATGAGCAATGTAGAGCGAGTCACTACTACAGCGCTATCAACCCTTCATGCATAGGGCTGCCTTAGACCAGGTAGACCACTAGGATTGCACCACAGCTCCCAGACAACAAGTTTACCTGTGAGAGTACCTGTGGGAAGCCTAGCTCTCACACCAGCTCAATATACACATACTCATTATTTACTTTCTGTCTGTTCCCTAGAGTATGCGAGAGGGCCTCTTGAGTTTCACTAGGGAAAGTAAGAGGACACCCAGATCCACAGGGCAGAGATGCAGACCCCAGTTTAGATGCGAACCAGACTAAGGCCTCAGCAAGAACTTCACCACTAAGAAAGGCTACTAGGGCGAGACTGGGTGTGGGGATGTGTTGGGTCCCTCTGGGAGCGCTTCTTTGTTTCTTAAAGCCTGGCTACCTGGAGGGCTAAAGTAGTGATGATGTAGGTCTGTTTGATTCCCTGTAATCACTGAGAGTTACCATGATGGGACCTCTCTGTATCAATGATCACATCCATAACAAAAACCTGAACCTGTACTCAACTATACATGTGCGGGGCTTTATTGCTTCAGTTATGGGCAAGTCCTGAAGGGAGGCAGGTGGCAGTTTCAGGTATTTCATTGTGATGTTGTCAGGTTCAGGTACAAAGTCTCCATTCGGCACACACAGAGTCCCTTGTACGTGCTATGTTCAGGTAAATGAGGCCTCTCCTGCTGCAGCACAAGGGTTGATGCAAAAGGATGCTATCATGCAAAATAGGCAGCACATTGTAGGGGGTGCTAGGCATGGTGAACAAGAGACTACATGTGAGTCTTTATCTAAATGGTAACTAGAATAAATATCATGTGAAGATACTAACCTGGGCCCAATCATCAACCATGCACTATTCACTCTTTGTTACAATAATATCTATTTACACATATAGAGCACCCAACAGACTTTGTTGAGAAAATTAAGACTGAGAGCTAATGGATCTAATCTCTGGAACCAATAGATCTGTTGGTCTAAATGGAGGACTCTCAATATTTAGTCTGATGTTGCTTCGAGACCTAATTGAGAGTGGGACAGTAGCAGACTTTGTGTTGTGTGCTTTCTATTATTTTTTCTGTGCGTATCACCTCCAAGGTCGTCTGGATTAGTTCACAGTTTTGCACACAGGACCATACTGGGGTCTTGGATATTTTCCTGTGAAGGCTTTCTGTCACCCTGCCACAAAAACTCAACAATCAATCTCGTCCTTGCTCGCACCCATCTGACCTCACTCATGGACTCTGCATACACGCACAATTGAACCTTTGTTTGCCATTTGATAAGTTGTAGTTATTGATCTTGTGACAAGCTCAATCTCAACTTGTGGAAGAAAGCTACAGTGCTCTGATTTTAGGATGAGGCTGTGAAATCCAGAAATCGTGATCAGACGAAAGTCAGACAGAAGTCTTCCCGGCACATGCCCAGAAAGGAACTCCTCTGGTGTGTGGCGCATACAGTCATACCCCTACACAGCAACAGGACTTTCACAAACACAGCAGTAATGAAAATGTATGATTCAAGTGCCAAGATACAAATCCCATCTCTTCTACACATATACCCTGAATAGATTAATATGAATACAGTTTGACAATCTGATGTCTCTGTAATGGATATAATCCTCTACTCTGCTAACAGTTAGCAGTAGGTCGCTGGTAGTCATTGAAATAACCTCAGCTTACCTTCCAGTCGGCCTATGGACCTTTGAAATGTGCTTGGTATCCATCTCCCATTTGTGGCACATTGACCTATACATTAACTTCTACCTGAAATAAGAGGAATAAGAAATTTAAATCCAGTATGCACATTGCTCATCTTGAGAGTCTAATTGGCAACACATACGCCAATCTATTAAAAAGGTGACACTAAAATCGACCTCCTGTTTCACACTCCAGACAACTCAACTGGAGAAAAGATCTTCTCTCTTTAATATCTGTCCCTCCCAAATTCAAGGATAGCTGGGACAGAAGAAGCTTGTGGTCTCCTCCAAAGCACACGCTTCCTTGACAGATATAAACAGTTATATTATTAGAAAGACAGTGATTCAGGTAAATCATTTTAATCTTTGGACCTTCAATTAGAATTTCAGTAAGTAAAAGCGGCCGCAAGCAATCATTCCCCTCCTGTGGACCTAACCTCTCCGGCAGGTGTTAGTCCCAGTTTACCATCCCTCAACCAACTCTCTTATTGCCTGCCTCCACTCTAGACCCAACCCCATCCATATTACTTCTCATGATGAGTCAGTATCATCACCCTGCCATCCCAGTTCCATATTGGGCACTATCGTCAATGCATGAGCCACCGTTAAAAAATGCTTACAACCTTCACAGCATATTCCTAAACAAGGTCTTCCACTTTTTTTTTTTTTAACTCTTCCGTGCCTCGCATAGTGGATCTCCTCCAGCCCATTCATAATATCCTGAAGAAAACACAGATCAGGTACAGGAGGTAGGCTGGCTTTCATTTAGTTTGAATCACTCTCTCAAGGAGTGGTGACGTCCTTCTTACTACTCGTTTGAGTAGCTTCCATCCAAGGCTATTTCAAGTCCAAACACCTTGTCAGGTTGATTATCTATCATATGCTTAACAAATGCTCAGCTACCTTCCATTGTATTCTCCTTGATCTTGTTTAACATATTCTAACCACCTCTGACAAAGCTTTTATTCTGGGTGATTTAAGCACCTAGACTGGTCATTCATCTAAGGCATATAGCCAGAACATTGTTGAGGATATAAACTCTATTGACTTTGCCAAGTTGATTAAGCAACTCACGCGGGAAGACTCTACTTGCTGCTTTCCAAGATACACCTCCTTGAGGCCCAACAGCTATCCTAGAGTGATCCTAATCTAACTAATTTAATTTTGCATCAATAATGAGCTAAACAGTAGTCGTAGGAATTCCACCGACATTGTCCTACCCTACTCATGATGAAACCTGAACAAAATACAGTCTGAAGACTTTGCTCAGCTGCTCCTTGAAAACACCAGATCCTCCCATAGTAACTTCTGCTGACATTCTAGTCCCCCTGGAACTCAAACTAACCAAGGTGTTAAGCACCCTGGCTCCTAACTCTACCCCACAATAGTGCTCCATGAAGAGCAATAAGAGGTATGCTGATAGTCTCTGCAAATGGAAACATTAAGGCAGAGCTCTAGATAGATACTGGAGCAAAATCAAATTGTCAGATCAACACAGCCTGCTGTACGCCCACTCCAGAGGTTACTAATCTATGTATATATGTATCTATATATATATATATATATATAGATACATATATATATATATATATTTTTTTTTTTTTAAACGGAGTTCCAAACGCACTCTCGGAGCAGATACACAATCACGAAAATCCAAGGAGCATTCAAAAGGGGTTTATTATTGCCATAAACCCGACGTGACGCGTTTCGCCCTCCAAAGGGCTTGATCACACACCGTTCTGCCCACCAAAGCAGGTATACATACACTTCCGGTATGAACATCAACATAGGACTCAAAAGGTGAAATTATGCGCCATTTTGAACTTGTCACAATAATATGCATTATATACACGAAATACAATACAAAAGAGGCTTCATACTTTCATTTACCATTACGAGACCAAACCTATGTAATCAGTCGCTCTCTAGGTGTTTTAGGTGTCTGCAAGAATATGTGTCTCTCTGTCTCGCGTAGCGCTATCCCGCTCACGTTACTGGTCAGTATATGCAGGGAATTCTGGTACGTGTAGTACTCTTCTCGCTACCCGCCTGCACCTACTCTTAAAGCCTCTAGGAGGATGAATTGACGGGACAATGTTGTGCATATATTACGTCCCTTCCTTCGTGCGCCTCGTCATTAAAGTGAAAATGCCTATGGCTATAGCTATGCTGAACGATTATATCCCCAGATTAGTGGGAAAAAGACAGGGCAAAGTGTTCCACGTGTTAAGGTGCAAGTGCTGCTGTACTTAATCACTGAGTGATAATAGAGCATGTGTATCCCCGAAATAGTGGGAAAGGTATACAATATATTTTAATGGCCCCTATGTAAGGGAGAATATGTGAAATCTACTTGTTGGGCATCCTGTCAATTGCCGGGTGATGTCGATACCTGTATAGTCATGTTCATTTATCTAGGTGGTGTAACCATTCCTACCCCTAATACACCGTGATAAGTCAAAACATTTTCCAATTATAATTACAAATTAAATTAAAATTTTGAATAGATCTTATCGGTTCACTGGGACGCAGCTGAAGAAAAGGGTAGGGATCCTTGTGTCACGAGCCCGAGACATAGTCCCTTCCTTTCCTCCTGTTAAAAAACACAACAGAAAAGAAAACAGTTTGTAATTGTATAAATCCATGCAATTATCAACAAACTATATATTTATACATATATGTACAATTGTCCAGGCCTTGCGAGGCACCCCTACTAATATATCTATTGTAAACCACATCAGAACTTTAATGAGAATGGTGGTCCAGATGTAAATCTCTCCTTGTAACTAATCACCTTGTAAATGTATGGCCATCTCATCATCAAGGTTATGTCCTTTAGGGTGTCGAGTGCACATCCCTATGATGTGTCTCGATTCTCGTTGCCTGAGTCGCAATGTTCTATTGCCACCTCTTCTATTGAGAACTACTTGCTCAATCACATAATAAGAGAGTTTCGTATAGTCAGAGAAATGTTTTAACTCAAAATGTCGTGCAATAGGATTCTGCTGATCTCTGTTTGTAATTGCCCTCATGTGCTCGAGGACTCTTTTCTTTGCCATATGTGTTGTGCTCCCTACATACTTAAGTTTGCATGGACACTCTAGTACATACACGACATGGGTACTACTACATGTGAGGAATTGTGTGATGCTTATCATTCTATTGGTGCTCTCATTCCAAAATTCCTTCTGCATGCGACTATTCCCACAGGCCTTACAGTGGCCACATGGGAAAAAGCCCTGGAGGTCAATTCTTCTCTCCACTGTACAGTTGGAAAGATCACTATGTACTAGTAGATCTTTGAAACTTCGTCCCCTTCTGTAAGTTATTAATGGTCGTGTGGGTAGAGAGTTACCTATTACTGGGTCTCCCCTGAGTATACTCCAGTTACGTGTGATCATCCTCCGAATTTGGTCAGAATGTCCATTGTAGGTCATGATCATGCGTGTATCTGTGTTGGCCAAATCGTCAGGACTGCTCATATCTGGTGGGTTCGCTAGAATGGTGTCCCTGTTGACTGCTTTCACCCTCTCCACTGCTTTCCTAAGAACCCAAGTTGGATACCCCCTATCCTTGAACCTCTGTATCATGGTAGTCTGTTCTCTTAGGTAGCCTACCTCTGTGCTACAGTTCCTTTTCGCTCGAAGTAGTTCCCCGTAGGGAATGCTCCATTTAAGTATATTTGGATGGCTACTTAAAGCATGCAGTAATGTATTGCCTGCTGTACTTTTGCGAAAAGAGTCGTAACCACCTTCTTGTTCACTATTTCCACCTTCGTGTCAAGATATTCCACCTCGTGGTTACTGATGGTACACGTGAGGGTCAGGTTCTTGGAGTTATGGTTAAGTTTGTCAACAAAAATGAGTGCTTCCTGTTTGCTGCCTTTCCAGACAACAAACAGGTCATCAATGTAGCGTAGCCAGAGTATAACCCTGGCAAAATCATCCTTAAGTCTTCCTTCCTTTCTAATGTCCTCTTCCCAAGCTCCCATAAAGGGATTAGCGAACCTTGGCGCAAAGCTAGTACCCATCGCGGTACCGAGGGACTGCTTAAAGATCTCACCATCAAACATAAAGAAGTTATTTGTCAGACAGTACCCAATGATATCTAATATCATCTGTGTATGGTCCCAGTGTCTTATGTGTCTGCGCTTAAGGAATCTGGCACACGCCTCTATACCCTGGTCATGATTGATCACTGTATATAGTGAGTTCACATCCATAGTTACTAGAAGAAGCTCTGTTTCCCATTTCAAATCATGTATTTTACTCAAGAAATCCTTTGTATCTTTAACATATGAAGGTAAAGTGACCACAAATTCCCTCAAAAAGTGATCTGCATAGCGTGAGAGGTTCTCCAGCGCACCACCCCTAGATGAAATGATGGGTCTACCCGGGGGATTGTCTTTATTCTTGTGTATCTTGGGGAGTAGATACATCACCGGGAGGATAGGATAATCTTTCTTAAGGTAACAATATTCCTCCCACTCAATCAATCCCGTCTTTCCATTCGCTCAACATCTCCCAGACTTTAGTGATACTGTTGTTGTAATCTAGCCTATTTGATTTCATGTAAGTGTTGGTATCACTTAATTGGCGTACTGCCTCTGCTACATACATTTCCCGTGATAAAATGACAATATTTCCCCCTTTATCGGCATGGCTAGTTCTTGTATGGCTTTTTCTGGGAAAATGTTAAATTATGTTTAAATTGCTTCATTTTCTTTGGCCAGTTCTTATGTCTGAAATCTAATAACTCATTGGCCACCTGTTCCTGAAAAGTATCTATGTTGTCGTGACTCATTGTTGGTAAAAGGTCGACTTGGGTTTAAAACCTGAACATGCCGCAGTGTCGTATTTGATTTCCATTGCCTCTAAGATACGACAGGTATCGCTCCTTGTACTGTCCCCTTCATGGTCATTTTCTAGTTCATGTAGTACCACCAGAGTATCAATGTCACCTATGGTTAAGTCATCATTAGGCCCTGGTCTTTCTCCTTGATGGGTTCCCCTACTCCTGGCTGGTTTCAACTTATGCCACTTTCTTAATTTCAATTTCCTACAGAATTTAAAAACATCAATTTTATTATCTACAAAGTTCATGGGAGTTGCTGGACAGAACGAGAGCCCTAGGCAGAGGGTTCTTTTATCCTTGTTGCTGATCAGTTTGTCTGATAAATTAACAATAGTTTGATTTACCATGCTGTCATCCATTATTGTATCTTCTTGGAGCGTGTCTGTTTTCTTCCCACTTGCTCCGAACCGTTCTCTTTTCTTTCTCCTCTGCCGGCACCTCTTCCGCCTCTTCCTCTTATTCCCTTTGCTCTTCCTCTTCCCCTTCCTTTCGGCAAAGGGGTATCCTCCCTCTGATTCGCATTGGGGATTACTCTTGATGTTTGCCGGCTCCGTCTCATGAGCCGGTATTCGTCTAAAAAAGTTTTGGGGCGGATTGTATCATCTGCTTCAGACATGGAGCTCTCAGAAGTCTGCGGTTGTTCTGACCCTTCCGTGTTGGTGTCGCTGGAGCATTCTGCCTCCTCATCCTGTTCTGTTTGCGCTGTTACCTTTACTTTCGGTCTGCTCTTGTCGTTCTCATAAAGGTGGTCGTACTTTCTTCTATATGTCAGGATCCTACCTGACTCATAGTCACCACAATCATGGTGGAGTTTGCGCTGTTTCCTTGCTTTAATATCCTCCTCCACCATTTTAAGTCTTTTCTTCATTTCCTCCAAGAACTTGGTAATCAGTTCCTGCTCTGTATTTACAGATAAGTTCTTCTTTAATACGCCCAATTTCTTTCTTTATGTTGTCCCTGTCCGACCAGGCATATTTCACTAAAATCTTTAGCATGTTACTACTGCTGCAGGCCGAGTTAGCTGACCACTCCTCTAACATGTGTGGATCAGGTGAGTCATAGGAGGGGGTTATGTATATTCTTAGGCCACGGGGCACCATCCCCTTATCTAAATAGTCTTGAAGAGATGTGGCTTCCCACCACTTCGCCATCTCTTGTTTGTGCAATTTTTCGTATTTCCTTAGTTTATCCATGATAGTGGATTCAGCGCTTATTATAGTTGTGGGTAGGCTGCGACCTGACCCAGGGGCTCTGGCAAACAATGCCTGTGCTGCTGCCTTGCGTTCCCCCTCGTCTTCCATGCTTGTTGGAGATTTGGGGATCCCAGTAAACGTTGCTTGGGTTTGGTGGTGCTTGCTCCCCTTATCATAATGTAAGGTTCCCCTTGCCGGAATATTCACAGGATAGTCCGTCAGCACACAGTTTTATGTAGAACTAAGGCTTGACAGGGGTGATTTCTCATGGTAATCATATGATTGAGAAAGTTGTGAAAAAGAAGAAAATTCTTGCAAAATGCCCAATACGCGTACGTGTAAACTTAAACAATCCACTTGTGAATATCGGTTGTCAAAACTGTGCGGACAACAGTTACGCGCTACTGTATGCTCATCCCCCAAATAGGAGCAGGGCAATGTAAACAATATATCAATCACCTTGTCTTTCCCTCCGTCAGCCCTCGGTGTCCTTATCTCCATGGTATATCCCGATCCCGGGATAGTGTGAGTGTAAGTCCACCAGATGGATACTGGCTGCTGCTTTATAGGAGCGGGGGCAATGCAAGAGGGGATATCAATCACCTCCTCCTTCCCTCCGCCAACCCTCGGTGTCCTTACCTCCACGGTGTATCCCGATCCCGGGATAGCGTGATTGTGGGTCCCTCGGTTGGATCCTGGCTGCTGCTTTGTTGGCGTCCTCGCTCCTCTCAGATTCCGGCCGGCCGTCGATCTCTCAATTTAAATCCAAAATGAGAACACTCCTGACAGAAATCGTAGCCAATCGGGGGGTGGCGCGTTGCCGGTGGAGTCGCCGGTGAATCAATATTTTTGTAAAACGGAGTTCCAAACGCACTCTCGGAGCAGATACACAATCACCAAAATCCAAGGAGTATTCAAAAGGGGTTTATTATTGCCATAAACACGACGTGACGCGTTTCGCCCTCCAAAGGGCTTGATCACACACCGTTCTGCCCACCAAAGCAGGTATACATACACTTCTGGTATGAACATCAACATAGGACTCAAAAGGTGAAATTATGCGCCATTTTGAACTTGTCACAATAATATGCATTATATACACGAAATACAATACAAAAGAGGCTTCATACTTTCATTTACCATTACGAGACCAAACCTATGTAATCAGTCGCTCTCTAGGTGTTTTAGGTGTCTGCAAGAATATGTGTCTCTCTGTCTCGCGTAGCGCTATCCCGCTCACGTTACTGGTCAGTATATGCAGGGAATTCTGGTACGTGTAGTACTCTTCTCGCTACCCGCCTGCTCCTACTGAGAGGAGCGAGGACGCCAACAAAGCAGCAGCCAGGATCCAACCGAGGGACCCACCATCACGCTATCCCGGGATCGGGATACACCGTGGAGGTAAGGACACCGAGGGTTGGCGGAGGGAAGGAGGAGGTGATTGATATCCCCTCTTGCATTGCCCCCGCTCCTATAAAGCAGCAGCCAGTATCCATCTGGTGGACTTACACTCACACTATCCCGGGATCGGGATATACCGTGGAGATAAGGACACCGAGGGCTGACGGAGGGAAAGACAAGGTGATTGATATATTGTTTACATTGCCCTGCTCCTATTTGGGGGATGAGCAATTAGGGGTGGGCGGAATTTGCGTAGTCGCGCTACGCAAAGCTCCGCGAAACGGTAAAAAATCTCCGCGAGCACGGAAAAGTTCCGCAAAAACGCGGAATTGCTTGTTCCGCCCGTTCGCAATGCTTTTTTCCTGTTCGCGAACGCTGTTTGCGTGCTCGGGGAGAAATATCTCGCGAACACACATTTTGAAAGCGCGAACAAGCAAAAAACTCCGCGAAGCCGCGCATCGTGGAATTTTGGGCAATTTCGCGTTCTCCGCGGAACGCGAAATTACCCAAATTTCGCAAATTCCGCGAGCGGAACGGAATTTACCGCCCAGGCCTAATGAGCATACAGTAGCGCGTAACTGTTGTCCGCACAGTTTTGACAACCGATATTCACAAGTGGATTGTTTAAGTTTACACGTACGCGTATTGGGCATTTTGCAAGAATTTTCTTCTTTTTCACAACTTTCTCAATCATATGATTACCATGAGAAATCACCCCTGTCAAGCCTTAGTTCTACATAAAACTGTGTGCTGACGGACTATCCTGTGAATATTCCGGCAAGGGGAACCTTACATTTTGATAAGGGGAGCAAGCACCACCAAATCCAAGCAACGTTTACTGGGATCCCCAAATCTCCAACAAGCATGGAAGACGAGGGGGAACGCAAGGCAGCAGCACAGGCATTGTTTGCCAGAGCCCCTGGGTCAGGTCGCAGCCTACCCACAACTATAATAAGCACTGAATCCACTATCATGGATAAACTAAGGAAATACGAAAAATTGCACAAACAAGAGATGGCGAAGTGGTGGGAAGCCACATCTCTTCAAGACTATTTAGATAAGGGGATGGTGCCCCGTGGCCTAAGAATATACATAACCCCCTCCTAGGACTCACCTGATCCACACATGTTAGAGGAGTGGTCAGCTAACTCGGCCTGCAGCAGTAGTAACATGCTAAAGATTTTTGTGAAATATGCCTGGTCGGTCAGGGACAACATAAAGAAAGAAATTGGGCGTATTAAAGAAGAACTTATCTCCAATACAGAGCAGGAACTGATTACCAAGTGCTTGGAGGAAATGAAGAAAAGACTTAAAATGGTGGAGGAGGATATTAAAGCAAGGAAACAGCGCAAACTCCACCGTGATTGTGGTGACTATGAGTCAGGTAGGATCCTGACATATAGTAGAAAGTACGACCACCTTTATGAGAACGACAAGAGCAGACCGAAAGTAAAGGTAACAGCGCAAACAGAACAGGATGAGGAGGCAGAATGCTCCAGCGACACCAACACGGAAGGGTCAGAACAACCGCGGACTTCTGAGAGCTCCATGTCTGAAGCAGATGATACAATCCGCCCCAAAACTTTTTTAGACGAATACCGGCTCATGAGACGGAGCCGGCAAATATCAAGAGTAATCCCCAATGCGAATCAGAGGGAGGATACCCCTTTGCCGAAAGGAAGGGGAAGAGGAAGAGCAAAGGGAATAAGAGGAAGAGGCGGAAGAGGTGCCGGCAGAGGAGAAAGAAATGAGAACGGTTCGGAGCAAGTGGGAAGAAAACAGACACGCTCCAAGAAGATACAATAATGGATGACAGCATGGTAAATCAAACTATTGTTAATTTATCAGACAAACTGATCAGCAACAAGGATAAAAGAACCCTCTGCCTAGGGCTCTCGTTCTGTCCAGCAACTCCCATGAACTTTGTAGATAATAAAATTGATGTTTTTAAATTCTGTAGGAAATTGAAATTAAGAAAGTGGCATAAGTTGAAACCAGCCAGGAGTAGGGGAACCCATCAAGGAGAAAGACCAGGGCCTAATGATGACTTAACCATAGGTGACATTGATACTCTGGTGGTACTACATGAACTAGAAAATGACCATGAAGGGGACAGTACAAGGAGCGATACCTGTCGTATCTTAGAGGCAATGGAAATCAAATACGACACTGCGGCATGTTCAGGTTTTAAACCCAAGTCGACCTTTTTACCAACAATGAGTCACGACAACATAGATACTTTTTAGGAACAGGTGGCCAATGAGTTATTAGATTTCAGACATAAGAACTGGCCAAAGAAAATGAAGCAATTTAAACATAATTTAACATTTTCCCAGAAAAAAGCCATACAAGAACTAGCCATGGATGACAGCATTGTAATAAGACCTGCCGATAAAGGGGGAAATATTGTCATTTTATCACGGGAAATGTATGTAGCAGAGGCAGTACGCCAATTAAGTGATACCAACACTTACATGAAATCAAATAGGCTAGATTACAACAACAGTATCACTAAAGTCTGGGAGATGTTGAGCGAATGGAAAGACAGGGGATTGATTGAGTGGGAGGAATATTGTTACCTTAAGAAAGATTATCCTATCCTCCTGGTGATGTATCTACTCCCCAAGATACACAAGAATAAAGACAATCCCCCAGGTAGACCCATCATTTCATCTAGGGGTGGTGCGCTGGAGAACCTCTCACGCTATGCAGATCACTTTTTGAGGGAATTTGTGGTCACTTTACCTTAATATGTTAAAGATACAAAGGATTTCTTGAGTAAAATACATGATTTGAAATGGGAAACAGACCTTCTTCTAGTAACTATGGATGTGAACTCACTATATACAGTGATCAATCATGACCAGGGTATAGAGGCGTGTGCCAGATTCCTTAAGCGCAGACACATAAGACACTGGGACCATACACAGATGATATTAGATATCATTGGGTACTGTCTGAAAAATAACTTCTTTATGTTTGATGGTGAGATCTTTAAGCAGTCCCTCGGTACCGCGATGGGTACTAGCTTTGCACCAAGTTTCGCTAATCTCTTTATGGGAGCTTGGGAAGAGCACATTAGAAAGGAAGGAAGACTTAAGGATGATTTTGCCAGGGTTATACTCTGGCTACGCTACATTGATGACCTGTTTGTTGTCTGGAAAGGCAGCAAACAGGAAGCACTCATTTTTGTTGACAAACTGAACCATAACTCCAAGAACCTGACCCTCACGTGTACCATCAGTAACCACGAGGTGGAATATCTTGACACAAAGGTGGAAATAGTGAACAAGAAGGTGGTTACGACTCTTTTTCGCAAAAGTACAGCAGGCAATACATTACTGCATGCTTTAAGTAGCCATCCAAATATACTTAAATGGAGCATTCCCTACGGGGAACTACTTCGAGCGAAAAGGAACTGTAGCACAGAGGTAGGCTACCTAAGAGAACAAACTACCATGATACAGAGGTTCAAGGATAGGGGGTATCCAACTTGGGTTCTTAGAAAAGCAGTGGAGAGGGTGAAAGCAGTCAACAGGGACACCATTCTAGCGAACCCACCAGATATGAGCAGTCCTGACGATTTGGCCAACACAGATACACGCATGATCATGACCTACAATGTACATTCTGACCAAATTCGGAGGATGATCACACGTAACTGGAGTATACTCAGGGGAGACCCAGTAATAGGTAACTCTCTACCCACACGACCATTAATAACTTACAGAAGGGGACGAAGTTTCAAAGATCTACTAGTACATAGTGATCTTTCCAACTGTACAGTGGAGAGAAGAATTGACCTCCAGGGCTTTTTCCCATGTGGCCACTGTAAGGCCTGTGGGAATAGTCTCATGCAGAAGGAATTTTGGAATGAGAGCACCAATAGAATGATAAGCATCACACAATTCCTCACATGTAGTAGTACCCATGTCGTGTATGTACTAGAGTGTCCATGCAAACTTAAGTATGTAGGGAGCACAACACATATGGCAAAGAAAAGAGTCCTCGAGCACATGAGGGCAATTACAAACAGAGATCAGCAGTATCCCATTGCACGACATTTTGAGTTAAAACATTTCTCTGACTATACGAAACTCTCTTATTATGTGATTGAGCAGGTAGTTCTCAATAGAAGAGGTGGCAATAGAACATTGCGACTCAGGCAACGAGAATCGAGACACATCATAGGGATGTGCACTCGACACCCTAAAGGACATAACCTTGATGATGAGATGGCCATACATTTACAGGGTGATTAGTTACAAGGAGAGATTTACATCTGGACCATCATTCTCATTAAAGTTCTGATGTGGTTTACAATAGATATATTAGTAGGGGTGCCTCGCAAGGCCTGGACAATTGTACATATATGTATAAATATATAGTTTGTTGATATTTGCATGGATTTATATCCAGTGATGGCAGATTACCAACCACTTCAACCACAGCCATAGTACCATCTCAAGGTATGGGTGTATCCCACGATTTATCTCAATCAAGGTTTAGCATTAGTGGCATAACGTACACAAGAGGAGAGAAGCGAGCACTAGTACTCAATTAGAATAAGCACACTATATGCTTGATATAGCCGTTGCAGGTGCTACAGTTCCGCACTCGATACAATTCCCTGTTCTAATCGATTTTATCCAGTGATGGAATTTACCAATGAGGTACAAGACCACGCGGACCCTATGCCACAATAGGACCGCCGAAAAGTAAAACTCAACCCACCTTTAAAAACATCTCTACGCTCGACTACATCTTTTTGAGTAAAGTCTTGCTGATAAGGTGCGAAGAATATAGAGTGCACCACTCTACAGCGAGTGACCATCATCCATTATCCATCCTTGTGAATGTAAGTGCTACAATGCACGAGGTGCATCTCCTGGCCGGCCAAATGCTTGCTGCAACCTATGACTTGGCACCAATAAAATGAATCAAATGGGGTCTCTCCTGCCGGGCCAGCTACAGTCAATAGAAGCAGGCTATATCTATAACCTGCATCGGGACCAGTTAGACAGAAACAATGGCTTCACTAATTAATGCTGTGAGCGTAGGAAGTGTACCCTAATACAAAGGAAGACATACTGGAAAGGGGCCCATCCCCCACAACAACAGTAAGGAGCTCTAAGAGAGCAAAAAGAGGTGCTGTCGTGCAGAGTCACAGCATAGGATGAAAAAGTGTGTATGGACAAAAAAAAAACCTGCAAACCGTTAGAAAATTGCACAAAAAATTATCTGGCAGCTGAAACAGAGCCATATAGTAGAGAAATGGAAACACATCTACACCCTATTAGCGCCCAACAAAAATAGGGAATTTTGGACATACGTCAGCAGCCTCCATGGCGTAGTCCATACAGAGAACGCTGTACCCGCCAATGAATGGGCAGCCCATGTAACAAAGCTTTATGTCGACCAAGAAAAACCATTGGATAATACCATGGAGGTAGAGGGCAATCACCTAGGCGAACCCGAGGCAGCCCACAGGGTATCCGGAAGGATGGGGCACCAAGACCAAATGGCCTACCGGGTAGCATCTTCAATGAAGATCGAGAATTCTGGGCCCCTCACATGCACAGCTTGTTTAATCAATTCTTTCTTACTTCAACAGTGCCGGAATCTTGGAAAGGCTCCATCTTGCACCCCATCTATAAAAAGGGGGATGCATCACCACCAGAGAACTATAGACTGATTGCCTTGTTGGATGTTGATGGGAAGGCTTTCGCAAAAGCGCTCCTGAAAGAACTAGAGGGCTGGATAAACAAAAAACATATTATACCTCAACACCAGACAGGATTCCGGCCCAACTCATCCATGCTGGACAACGCCATTGCCCTGTCTTACCTGGCAACAGGAGCAACAGAAGTCGCCTCTCCACCGCTCTACGCCTGCTTCGTTGATTACAGTGCAGCCTTTGACGGCATCGATCGTAACATTCTTTGGGCCAAGCTTGCAAAATGGGGCATCCCTAGGAAGCTCCTGGCGGGTATAATGATGCTCCACACGGGCACATGGGTTCGCACCAAGCTCTCGCAGACTCATGTGACGGCCAAAATCTATACCACAAAGGGTTAAAACAGGGTTGCGTGATTGCTCCCACCTAGTTTAATTTATACACCTTGGACTTGGGTGAGGCGCTATTGAAAGTTAACATCTTTCCACCCAAATGAAACCATCTTAGACTACCCATCATGCAATACGTGGACAACCTTGTATTATTGGACCACACTAGAATTGGCATGTAAAGGGCACTGGAGGCTCTACATCTGTACAATATGGATAACGAACTCCACGCCAACGCATCAAAAACGAAGTTCCTGGTCTTCGGCCACAAACCCAAAAGCACCTGCTAGAATGGCACCTTGGACTGTTAAGGATCACCACTACTAATAAATACAACTATTTGGGAATACAATTCATAGACAATGGGAGATCGAACTCGCAGGCTAAGGCGGTCGAAGCAAAGGCGGCTAAGGTTACATACGGGCTATGTAAACTAAATCACAAGCTCCAAAGTCACTCTGCAGAGGGTATCCGACGGGTCATGCAAGCTAAACTGATTCCTACGCTGAGCTACGGCCACCTTCTTTTACGGTCCAACTAACTGAAAAACTGGAGCGACTACACATAATGGCCTACCGAAAGGTATTCAACCTTCCCTACTCAACTAGGCGCACACTGATTCGGTTGGAGTTTAATATTCCAACGATGGACATCGAATGTAAAAAGGACATCATTAAACTGCACTACAGGGTGTCCAAGGCGGGTTCCGACACAATCAGGGAAGCACTAAAGGTAGTTTTCCAGGACAACAACAGTCCTTGGGCTAGGTACCTCTTAAAGGCTAATGAGACAGTGAGCTGGCCACCAGGGACCATAATCGATACACCTTTCACAATGGCCACCCTGCAAAGCCTGCTAAAGACACCAGGCAAATGTATCTCAAGGCTACAGGACCCCGAATGAATCAGCTACATCCCTGGTGTTGAGGGCCTTGTCCACTCATATGAAACCGCAGCAAGTCAACCTTATTTGAAAGCAGGGCTGGGGAGGACAGCCCTATAGAACATACTGAAAACTAGGCTCCTCACATTGCCAATTGGGGACCACAGGATGCACTGGAAACACAGAGTGTCTGGTAACAAGGGATGTCACCTGTGTCAATATACAGAATCAGCAGAGCACATCATTTGCTGCTGCCCAGTGCTGCTGGGACAAAGGCGACTATATCTAAGAACTCTGCTCTTGCAAAATGGCGTGAGAAAATGCAAAGAGGCCCTAACGCTTATTTTCACGATCACGGAAGCGACGGCCCTCGCACGAATCGGTAAGTTCCACGCAGAAGCAGCAAGGATCTTAAGAACTACCCAAGCAACGGAGACAAAAGCCCGTAACTTACAAGCTGCTGCCCACTAAGACCCATAGTAAACCAATTAGAGGAGCACCCCACACGAACTGGTTACGATGTTCTTAGTCACGCACTATGCACTTCTGATTCCTAAGTCGCACACTGGCTTGCATGAAGGATGGATCATTCCAAGGGCCCGCATACGGTTCTGAATTTCCATCAAACTCCTCACATAATCTTTGGTGAGGCCCTTTTTCACCTAATAGACCAACACCCTACAGAGCATGCATTTTGATGACTTTAATAGCAGGCACACACTTGCACGGATAAAGGTCATACCACTTTAGGGGCCCGCACACGGTCTTGTTTTTCCATCCAGCACCCTACATAATCTCTTGGCGGGGCCCTCTGCACCATCATGCGCCAAATAGACCGACACTTTACAGAGCATGTAATTGGCGATTTTAACATTAGATTTTTATCGACCCGGACTGGGTACCGCTTTCTATTTTTCGCACTAACCTTTGACACCCACCCTGTATAACTTAACCCTATGCATGCTGGCACGCCACAACATTGTATGCCCGTGCACCTCATAGTCTTGGCTTTGCATAAGTGTCGTCTCACTCCGCACTCGCTATACAAACCACCTTTGACCGCACACCTAGGGTGGCTGTTAATAATGCCTGTCGACAAACGCTACGACACTTTAACATTTTTACATCGCATCATTTTATGGCATAATTTATGCTGTCTTTTAAATTTTGATATTTACTGTCTTTTTTTATGCTATTGCTTTTGTATAAGATTTTACGTAATCATACCATAAAGATTCATTCAAGTGGCCAGATATTTGGCACTAGAGGGAAGCGAGGAGGTAACCACCAACAAAACCATTGTAATATCCAGTGATGGCAAATTACCAACCACTTCAATGACAGCCATAGTACCATCTTAAGGTATGGGTGTATCCCACGATTTATCTCAGTCAAGGCTTTGCATTAGTGGCATAACGTACACAAGAGAAGAGAAGTGAGCACTAGTACTCAATTAGAATAAGCACACTATATGCTTGATATAGCCGTTGCAGGTGCTACAGTTCCGCACTCTATACAATTCCCTGTTCTAATCGATTTTATCCATTGATGGAATTTACCAATGAGGTACAAGACCACGCGGACCCTATGCCACAATACAAGCATAAACAGTACACAATACCCATTACACAGGTACCAATGATCCGCCCCATCTACCTCTCATGAAATCTGTTAGTTTTGACTTGGAAAACCTGGTCACAGACATACTACACTCCTAACTTCTCTAAAAAAGAATATTAAAAGGTACTTGTAGAAGGCTGGCTTAGTATATGGTGCTGCACACTTATGTAAGTGGGCACCCTGCACTAATCCAGACAACCCTTATGGTGATTTTAGTGCTCTCTCTAAGTGGTAGCTGTGGAGAGCAGCCTTCAGGCTTAGTCCAGAAGGAGTGTAAAGCAGCTTTTTTTTTTACCAGAACATAATCTTATAGGTATAGATTAAGTGAAAAAGAACCACACAGTGTATTTATAAAAATATGTATTTATTATAAGACACTCACTAACACATACAGATATCCCCCAACTGGAGATATACACATTGCACACAATACTTTGTAAGGAAAACAGGTAAGTAGCACGATATACACACTGGTCACCGGGGGGGGGGGGCAAACCATATACTAAAATAGTGGGATGTGAACCACGACCCGAGTCAAGACTATACCCAGAAGGCGTAGAAGTGCTGTCACCTGTGTCAATATACAGAATCAGCAGAGCACATCATTTGCTGCTGCCCAGTGCTGCTGGGACAAAGGCGACTATATCTAAGAACTCTGCTCTTGCAAAATGGCGTGAGAAATTGCAAAGAGGCCCTAACTCTTATTTTCACGAACACGGAACCGACGGCTCTCGCACGAATCGGCAAGTTCCACGCAGAAGCAGCAAGGATCTTAAGAACTACCCAAGCAACGGAGACAAAAGCCCGTAACTTACAAGCTGCTGCCCACTAAGAGCCATAGTAAACCAATTAGAGGAGCACCCCACACGAACTAGTTACGATGTTCTTAGTCACGCACTATGCACTTCTGATTCCTAAGTCGCACACTGGCTTGCATGAAGGATGGATCATTCCAAGGGCCCGCATACGGTTCTGAATTTCCATCAAACTCCTCACATAATCTTTGGTGAGGCCCTTTTTCACCTAATAGACCAACACCCTACAGAGCATGCATTTTGATGACTTTAATATCAGGCACGCACTTGCACGGATAAAGGTCATACCACTTTAGGGGCCCGCACACGGTCTTGTTTTTCCATCCAGCACCCTACATAATCTCTTGGCGGGGCCCTCTGCACCATCATGCGCCAAATAGACCGACACTTTACAGAGCACGTAATTGG
Organism: Calotriton arnoldi; assembly: GCA_963921515.1. NCBI lineage: Eukaryota > Metazoa > Chordata > Amphibia > Caudata > Salamandridae > Calotriton > Calotriton arnoldi. The sequence goes on from CAWUFW010000548.1 coordinate 4,040,927, forward strand.
CGATTTTAACATTAGATTTTTATCGACTCGGACAGGGTACCGCTTTCTATTTTTCGCACTAACCGTTGACATCCGCCCTGTATAACTTAACCCTTTGCATGTTGGCACGCCACAACATTGTATGCCCGTGCACCTCATAGTCTTGGCTTTGCAAAAGTGTCGTCTCACTCCGCACTCGCTATACAAACCACCTTTGACCGCACACCTAGGGTGGCTGTTAATAATGCTTGGCGACAAACGCTACGACACTTTAAAATTTTTACATCGCATCATTTTATGGCATAATTTATGCTGTCTTTTAAATTTTGATATTTACTGTCTTTTTTTATGTTATCGCTTTTGTATAAGATTTTAAGTAATCGTCCCATAAAGATTCATTCAAGTGGCCAGATATTTGGCACTAGAGGGAAGCGACGAGGTAACCACCAACAAAACCATTGTAATATCCAGTGATGGCAAATTACCAACCACTTCAACGACAGCCATAGTACCATCTCAAGGTATGGGTGTATCCCACAATTTATCTCAGTCAAGGCTTAGCATTAGTGGCATAACGTACACAAGAGAAGAGAAGTGAGCACTAGTACTCAATTAGATTAAGCACACTATATGCTTGATATAGCCGTTGCAGGTGCTACAGTTCCACACTCGATACAATTCCCTGTTCTAATCGATTTTATCCATTGATGGAATTTACCAATGAGGTACAAGACCACGCGGATCTTATGCCACAATGCAAGCATAAACAGTACACAATACCCATTACACAGGTACCAATGATCCGCCCCATCTACCTCTCATGAAATCTGTTAGTTTTGACTTGGAAAACCTGATCACAGACATACTACACTCCTAACTTATCTAAAAAAGAATATTAAAAGGTACTTGTAGGAGGCTGGCTTAGTATATGGTGCTGCACACTTATGTAAGTGGGCACCCTGCACTAATCCAGACAACCCTTATGGTGATTTTAGTGCTCTCTCTAAGTGGTAGCTGTGGAGAGCAGCCTTCAGGCTTAGTCCAGAAGGAGTGTAAAGCAGCTTTTTTTTACCAGAACATAATCTTATAGGTATAGGTTAAGTGAAAAAGAACCACACAGTGTATTTATAAAAATATGTATTTATTATAAGACACTCACTAACACATACAGATATCTCCTACCTGGAGATATACACATTGCACACAATACTTTGTAAGGAAAACAGGTAAGTAGCATGATATACACAGTGGTCACCGGGGGGGGGCAAACCATATACTAAAATAGTGGGATGTGAACCACGACCCGAGTCACGACTATACCCAGAAGGCGTAGAAGTGCTGGGGACCCAAGGAACCACCCGAGGTAAGTAACCAGGAACCTCACAGAGGCCGTGTGCAGCGTGGGAACACGACCGCATGCTCAATTCAAGTCAATGGGTAAGTCGCGGTTGCAATTTTAAAGAAGAAGGATGCTTCCCAGTGGACCCTGAAGAAACCCTGTGGAAGACAGAAGGTTGGAGAGCCACCCCACCTGTGGATACCTACACCAAGGACGCCGGGTGCATAGGTGTGAAGTGGTGTCTGAAACCGCGGTCGAACCCAATGGAGGACTTCAGGAAGATGCCACTGGCGAAGAAGGTGAAAGTGTCCGGTGGAACCCAAAGGTGAATTCAAGTTGAGAAGTACCTGCAAGCAGAGGGGACAGAGTCTATGCCACTCAGGAGTGACCAGGAGGCACGGAAGACGAATGCCCACCGATGCCGGGTGTTGCAGGAGAGTTGACGATGACTTTTATAGCTGCAGCTGTGTGGACCAGGCAATGCTGTGGAAGACCAGGAGCCGTTCACAAGCTGTCCCACGTGGGATGTCGAGAGTTGAGGGGTCGGTGTCCGTCGAGAACACCAACAAGCCTTGGCAACTGCAAACAACGTGGCAAGCAAAAAAGGTGCAGTGTCGGGACCAACAAGGTCCAAGGGACTCACCTCAAGCAGGGAAGTCAGAGTAGGCCTCGAGCAATCAGGGGAGCTCACTAAAGCAAAAGAAGACCCTCGGGAGGACCCACAGGCCAAAGGCACTTGAGTCGCAAGAGGGCTTTGAGCAGCTCACCAAAGATGCAGGCCCACGGTGCAAGAGATGTGGTGAGGACAAAGATCTTGATCACAGGAGATGCTTGAGATGGGGGCTATTTGGAGCCTGAAGATCTTGGAGGAAGAGAGCCAACAAGCCTTTGCAACGACAAGTCGACGTGGTGCACAGGGGTTAGGTTCCTGCAGTTCCAACGAGGGATACTGGCCTCAAACTCGGTGAGAAGACAGTGCAGTCCTCGAGGGAGTTGAAGAACCATACCTGTGTTGCTGAGCCTTTCGGAGTCTGTGGGAGCCTAAGATCAGCAGACCGGTCAGCTGCGTTGCGGTGCCTGCAGATGCAGGGAAGTGACTTCTTCACTTCAAGGGAGATTCCTTTGGGTGTCTTGGATGTCCACAGGCCTAGGAAGGGTCCTGTATGGAGCACAGGCACAGACGGTGCAGAAGACTTGCAGGACGACGAGACCAGGAGCAGCAGGAGTCTTCCCAGTTGCGGTCACGGTGCCCAGAGCAAAGTCCAGCGAAGTTCAGGGTGCCCAGACGGTCGAAGATGAATTGGTGTCTTGATATGAATCTTGTCCCACGATAAATCTAGGGACCCACTCACAGGTAAGCCCTTAAGTACCCTAAGGAAAGGGTTGGGATGATTCAGGGTTCCCTTCCAGGGGAGGGGCTGGACAGTGGGGAGGATACTCCCATGTTCTTTGTTCAGTTTTGCACCAGAGCGGGAGCCAACAGCTCCCTGAACCGGTTTGAACTGGACTATGCAAGGAGGGCACCCAATGTGCCCTTCAAGCAGTCTCAGTGGCGCTGGCATGCGCCCCCACCCTGCCTCAATACACTAAACCCTGTCTGGGAGGTGGTCACACCTCCCTGTGACAGGACATCTATTGTTCTGCCCTCCCCTGCTCGAGCTTGGCTCAGCAGCAGGAGGGCAGAAACATGTCTCTGGTCGGCAGCAGCCCTAGCTTGCTGTCCGGTTCTGGAAGACTGGTACCGGGAGGACTGAGGGCCTCCCGGAGGAGCTTAACAGTGCATGGAATCATACCTCCCATGATTCCAACAAGTTTGATACCAAACATGACAGGGTTCGTTATAGCCAGTTTAGAGATGGTCATTGCGTAATGACTCATGGCCCCTCTATATGTTATATGACTGATGCACTTACAACCTTGGAGAATGGACTCCGTAGGTTGTAGGGGTGTCCCGCTCATGCAGGCGCACCCTCACACTTTGAATCAAGCACCCTACCTTCAGGATTGAAAGGCCTACCTTAGGGGTGACTTATAGGTTTTAAGTGTAGTGACCTCAGATATAGGGAAACCTATATCTGTCGTAAGCGGAGCTAGCACCAGCTTACACAGGCTGCAGTGGCAGGCCTGTAGTCACAGTTTGAGTGGTCTCCCATGGGTGGCATAATACATGCTTCAGCCCATGGGGGACCCCTGGTGTACCTATGCCCTGGGTACCTCAGTACCATATACTAGGGACTTATAAGTGTACACCAGTAGCCGATCTGGGATGTACCTAAGTACTCACCATAACCAATTTAGGGGAGAAAGCACAGAAACTAGGGTCCTGATTAGCAGGATCCCAGTCAGACTACTCAGAAACCATAACAACACCAGGCAAAAGTGGGAGTAACCATGCAGAAGGTTGCCTACCTTCCTACAGTACTTTTAAACAGATCAAAGCCATGAAGAGGACTCAAGTAGAACTAATACCCAAATTTGAAGATATAACTCGAGGACTGACCATTTTTTAATAAGTGGAGGGTTTGCAACTGGCTGTAACATTATCTTTCACCAATGTGGGCATCCTACCATGCCCCCTATCACTAGATCTAGACATTCCAAGAATACTACCTATAAACTGTGTATGGACTTTCTCCAAATATGTATTACAAGATAAACAATATATAATCAAACGGAAGGCCCATACTACTGAATTTATCCAAATTAACTTGGGGACAGCTAGTACTTGGATGGTGTTGAGCACACTGAAAGCTGCCATTCGAGAATTTACTCAGGAATTCAACACTCACACACATCAGCTTGGACAAGCAGCTAAGTAGAACATGAGAACTAAACTGGGTAATCTGGAATGGATGCAAGTTCAACTAGTTTAACGTTCTGATAAACAACAATAATTAATATGGCAGGAAACTTTAGAGACAAGAGCCTTAATTACCACACTATCCAATAAAGCTTACACACAACAGATTTTACAAAATTTAAATGCCTCCAATTTGTACACAGGGTTGGTAGTCTATTATCCGAACAAACATGCGGTCAAACCGCAACCCATAGAATTTCGAGAATTAAAACTCTTAAAAGGGAAAGAATTATAGAATTGCTTGGAATAGTCCAATAATTCAAGGATGTTTATAATCACATATATACCTCAGAGTATGTAAACTTCAAGACTTATCAAGACAATATCAAGATGTTTTTTAACTCTCTGAATCTACCATCCCTCTCCATACAGGACCAATTAGAGTTAACTAGTATCAATCCAATTTAAAAACTAGTTGAAACAATCAAATCATCACCACTTGGTAAGGCTGAGGGCACAGACGAAATATGATCAGAAATATATCAACAAATTCTCTCCATGATAGCACCATTATTTTTGCAACTGCTAATGGAAATCTGGGAGGGCAGACCTTTGCCGGACTCCTGGAACTATGTGCGTATAATTATGTTTTGTAAAATATGTAAGCCACCAGAGGTTATAGGATCATGTTGCAAGATATTGCTGTTTTTCACAAAATACTAAGATTATTTCATCTAGGATTAACAAAAAATACAACCCACCTAATCTCTATCTGACAGCATTTGTTTTGAACCAGTGGGAGACACTACAGCCCATACCGATTACAAAATATTATATACTACTATTATTACATCTAGGATTAACAAAAAAACAACCCACCTAATCTAACAATTTAACATTTAACAACAATTTTGATAGACTGAGCTAAAACTACAAAACAATCTCTGCTACTAATAACTCTAGATGTTAAAAAAGCATTCGACTGGGTGTAATGGCCAGTTCTCCCGGGGGGGTAAGGAAGCAGCTGGGTTTTCCTGCACATCCTGTAAAGGTGAATCAGGAAATCTATCGCCAGGTCCGAGCATTAGTTTCAGTTAATGGACTGGACTCCCAAAATGTTCCGATTATCAGAGGTACACGACAAGGGTGTCCACTCTTACCCTGCCTCAATGCCCTCTACATTGAACACTTCATTAAACTGCTGATGGATAACCCGGCAATTGAACCAATTAGGCTCCCCAGAGCAGTATTCAAATTAATGGCATGCACCAATGACATTCTCCTAGTTACCAACAAAGGGGGGGCACTGTTCCACAGTGAGTGGTGCAAAGAACGTACACACTCCTGAGAGATTAGAGAGAGGAAAGTACTAGGTCAAGGACTCAGTGGAAAAGGGGGTAGGAGAGACACAAATTGTCTCTTGTAGCCCTCACACATCCCTGGGGATGTCATGCTTCATCATTGGGCAGTTGCTCCTCGTCGGGCCGGCGGTGCAATGCCCTACGGGTCCCCCGAAGGGTCACTTTGGCGGAGATCTTTTGAGAACTGCCGTATGGTGCATGTGGGTGTGTGACCAGAGTCCTAAGTGAAGGGTGATAATGTGCGTGCAGTGTGATTAAAACTGTCTAAGGGTTACCAACCAGCAAAAAATTTAATAGAAAGGGTACCCTTGGCAGACTAAAAAAACCCGTAGGTTTAGGAGTTACCCAAAGAGGCGTAATGTGCCCAGGTAACTACCAGGTCGACATGTTTCACGCCCTAGTGGTCATAACGAACCCTGGCGTTTCATCAGGACCGGAAAAACTGTGGAGGTGATATAGTGCACGAAACAAATATATATAAATGTATATATAATAATTAGAAGAGGGGTAACATTAGCCCTCTAAACGGTCAGTAGGGGCAATAGCATAACAAATTATGGGCTAAAGTATGAGTACAATAGTCGAATATGCCCTCTTGACCGTGACCTAGAATAACAAGAAAGAAAGAGAAAAGAAAAGAAGAAAAACAAAACAAAAAGATATGACTACGAGGCAAGTACAAATGTTAAACTTGCAGATATGCCCCCAAAGGTAGATATCCTAGAGGCACATCACGCGTCACTCATGTAAAGTGCATCATAACTGGTCAGATGACACCAACCTCCATATCATACACCCAGCGTTATGGCATCCAACAGTGGAGACGGGGGAGAGCCGTTGGCACGCCGCATAGGAAAAACGGCCATCCATTCTCCTAGTTACTACACACAACTTTCTTGAGAGATCCCCAAGATGCTGAATAAATGGGAAAGGCTCAAAACTTCAAAGCTTGGGAGGGCAAATATGATCAAAATGATACTTCTTCCCAAAATTTGATATATATTTAGAGCACTCCTCATTTATCTACCAACTTCATTTTTAAACAACTAGAGAGTCTATTTACTGCCTTTATTTGTGCCCATAGGAAACCTCGCAGGGCTATGAGGTATTAACCATGTGCCCGTAGCAACTGGGTGATTCCTATCTTCAAATGTTACTGCTGGGCTGCACTTTGTGGTAGATTAACAAAACTAACTAAAGGGCATAAATCTAACACTCTCTTCATAGAGGTGAAAATGGATATACCACCTAATCTACTCATATTCCAATTCTCAAACCCCCAATCATCACACATAGCATATAAAGTGTAAGAGTTTGAGATACCTGAGTAAGGCAGGACATAATAAAGTACTTCCAGGTACCGAAAATCTATGGATATGCTACCCTAAACGGGCTTTTAGGGGATAAAAATCAAGATATACAAACTTTCTCTCTGGGCTAAAATTCAGTTTGTTTATCAAATATTCTCCAGAGATGTGTTTAAAACATTCCAGGGAATTGAGGAATTTAACATCCTATCTAAGGTTATTTTCAATATCTACAGATTAGGGATGTATGAAACAACAATATAGATACTGTACTTGATTACCTCTCTAAAGTATGCACCATTTTGTTGAACCAGACACCTCAAAGACTGGCTTATTACTACCATATTTTCATGCAACAGGCTCAGGATCACCTAATGTCAAGGGCACGTAAATGGTCTCAGTGTCTATCTGTAGAGATCACTCAATCAACAATAGTGAACTCCATCAAAATGAGCTTGAAGGTTTGCACCATACCTAAATATTGTCATATTGTCACTAAAAATATACAATATTCTACATGCAACTTGTCTACACTAGATATGATACATATATTTGATGATGTGATGAATTTGACGAGTAAGTTGATTTTGAATATTAATGATGATAGTACAAAAAATAAGCCTGTGTGTTGGATGAGCATCAGGGGAGTAAAAATTAAGATTTTTGCCTGCTCTCGTTTACCGTATACAATCGTAAATTAAGAGTTGTTTAAAGAGAAATTTAGAAAGAAAATTAGCAGTGATTTATGTGAGCCAGATATACACCCCAAGGATATAGCGGAGAGAAAATCGAAATATTGGCTCACATTTAGATTTAAAGACAGATACACACGAGGCAAATTGTACGTAGCCAAAAGGGGCCCCCAGTTCATGGTTGGTTTGACCAGGGAAAGTTACACATCATCCTGGATCCAAGCAGTTTGGATCAAGTCAGGGTGGTGGACGAAGAATCTAATGTTGCAAAGGATGTGTTTCCCACAGTTTTTAGTACAACCTTGGGTAACTTAAGGGGATTTGAACACAGCATCATTTTAAAAACCAACATGCACCAAAATGAAGGATCAAGGCACCGAAATCCTGCACCCGTCAGCAGAAAGTAAAAACAGTAGATTATGATCACAATGGTGCAGCGAACCCGAAGTGCGACCCTTCTACACTTCTGAGAGGAAATTCATTTCCAAAATGAACATACAAGATAGTGGTTCAGCACTCAATTTCAAAATTAATTAAATGTACATAACGAAACTTCAGTCTATTGTACACAATTTGTAATTTCAAGCAGTGTTATCATTTGGTCTCAATAAGCTGATGTGAGGATAATTTCTTCTTTCAATAAATCTTTATTCATCTTTTTTTCTTAAAATCACATCAATCATGCAGTAGCGAACTCGTTTCACCTGCCAAGGACTTTTTCAGGGCTCAGTACACATGTTGTCATCATTTCTACTTCTTGGTTCAATGAATAGTGAAGTTAGATGTTGTATGTAAAAGTTTAGAGTGCAATTGCTCCAGCAATATACCAGTGTGACGTCCAGTTCGAATGAAAGACCGGACGCCACACTGGTATATTGCTGGAGCAATTGCACTCTAAACTTTTACATACAACATCTAACTTCACTATTTGAATGACAATATCGTGATCGACAGATTTCCACTGCCTAAAATCAACGAAATGGTCATTTGCCTTAAGGGAGCCAAGATATTCTCCACCATTGACTTGTCGGCCACTTACCATCAAATTTCTTTGACACCTGATTCAAGGAAGTACACTGCATTCATCAGACCATTCGGATGTTATCGATTTAAAAGCATGCCTCTCAGCCTTGCATCCGTGCCCGCAGTTTTTTCAGAGACTTATGTCCAACCTTTTTGGGAAAGAAGCAGGCATCAAGTTTTTTCAAGATGACATATTAATCTTTGGTGGAGATAAATGTAGTCACGATTCTAGATTGCGTAAGGTGTTAGAGATTTTGGCAACATTCCATCAGAAACGTCTGCTGAAAGGGATTCAGCCTGTGCTCCACCACTCTCAGACAATCATCCGGATCCTCACCATGGTTGTTTCACACCTGGATTGTTGCAATAGTTTCTATACTGGTCTCCATGGTACATCTCTCAAAGCTCCAAGGAGTACAGAGCAGTGCTGCTCACTTGCTGTCCAGTCTTAAACCAAAGAGTGACCGTGAAGATGTATTACTTCGTATAAAAGGAGTTTCATGAACTGACTGAGTTACCTGGGAAAACTATTCATTCCTCATCAACTGGCGAGAAGCCTTAGGTCATTCAACTAGTCTTTACTGTCGACTGGATTGCTCAGGTACATGCGATATGGCGGTCAATCTCTCCACATTCAGGCTGCTCCCTTTGTAATTATTTATCTTCTTTTTTTTTTAATAACATTTTATTTGTCAAGTATCAAATATAATACAGACCTCTGTACCCCAGAGGACTTCTGCCACAATAAACTTACATAGTCATGACTTTGACATTTAGATTATACGTTCCAGAAGAAAAGAAAGGAAATACAAACAAAAGAACCACAACAAGAACCCCCCTCCCATTGCACTATAACCTTCCCCTAGCCTGCTCGCCACTCCTACATCCACACCAACGTATAAAATATATTGCCACACCTTTAGTTCCTTGTTGCATGTAGTTGAATAGTTAACCTGAGTCTGTGGCATCTGCAGTAGATAACGGCTCCAACTGCAGGCCCCGATAGTCCGCCCATCGTTTCCAAATTTTGAAATGTTTTTGCAGGCATCCCCTTGCCGTGAAGATTGGGATTTCCAACCCCATACAGAAGTCCAGGCCATTCTTCCAAGCGGACAGAGAAGGCGCAACAGATGCTTTCCATAACCTTGCAATGTCTCTTTTTGCCAGTGTAAATTCTAATAACATAAGATGGCGTTTATAGATGTTGCCCCCAACCCCTTCCATAATATGCAAGAGTACCAACTGTGGTGAGGAGGGGAGGTCCCAGCCCAATACTTCTGTGAGACAAGCCATAACGCCTCTCCAAAACTTTGCAAGGGCGGAGCAGTGCCATATCGTGTGCATTAGAGTTCCCTCCTCCCGCTCGCACCTTAAGCATACAGGGGAGGCCACAAGGCCAGCTTTCCAGAGCCTGACTGGTATAATATACACGATGAAGGTACTTTTTTTTATTTTTTATTTTTTTTATTTTCAAAAACCTTTATTTGATAAGAATGCACAGTACAATTACATAGTTCCACAAATGCAAAAGATTAGGCACACCAATACATTGCAGCACAGCAGAGATAGTTGCACATTTGTGTGATATTAGAGACAATGCCATGAAGGGTTTTCATAAACCATTGTGAGGGGGCAGGAGCGAATGATCCGGGGGGAGCGCCAAACATAGAGGGGGAAGGCAGGGAGAATGGGAGGGCCGTGAACGGAAAGGGAACAGCTTATGGACTAACACCGGCGGCCGCCGCCGGCGGGGAGCCGGCGGGGAGCGCGGGAGAGGTCGCAGATTGCTGAGGGTCACGACTTGAGAGGTAGGTAACGAGTGGGCCCCATATATCCAGTGGACGGGATTTGGCTGTCAGGAGATCCCAGAACTCAGACAGGAGGGTTTGGCAGCGGGATGCGTCTTCTAACCAGAGAGGCACCTTGGGCGCTGGCCTACGGCCCCAACACATGGAGACCCTGCGCCGCGCCAGAACCAACAGCATGGCAGTCAAACGGCGGGAGGCGTCCGGACAAAACTTAACGAAGCCCAAGAGGCAGATCACGGGGTCAGGCTGGAGTGGTGAAGAAGTGATTTCGGAAATAATTGCACAGACCTCCTGCCAATATGCCGAGACTCGGGGGCATAACCAGGCAAGATGAGCGAAATCAGCCGCGGGCGCGGAGCAGCGCAAGCATCTATCACTTGCCACAAGGCCTAATCTATGGAGTTGGGCAGGAGTGCGGTATAGCCTATGTATGTATTTGAAGTGTATCAGACGCAAGCGGTAGTTGGGGGAAAGGCGTTTGATCTGAGTGCAACAGTACAGCCAATCCGCTTGAGAGATCTCGATTCCCAGGTCCTCGCCCCATGCAGTGCGCGCCCGGTCGGTGGAGATGGAGGAAGCCGCTAAAGTGAGAGCGTAAATTTTAGTAACCAATTTCTTTGGAGAGGGAGAAGCATAAAGCATATCAAGAGAGGTCAGCGAGAGGGGAGGTTGGGGAAAGGTGGAATGAAGCTTTCTGCAAACCGCCCGGAGCTGGTAGAATAACAGAGTGTCCATGGGGCCAGCGTCAGGGGCAAGCGAAAAAAAGGTGTCCCCAGGGTACAGATCCGATATTGTGGAGAGGCCGAGGCGAGCAGCGTGTTTAACCATCCCCGACGACTGGAGTGGGGGGAAAGCAGGGTGATGGGCAATGGGCATAGTGTTTGCTGAGAGCAAATCCGAGCCGGAGATCTTACGAATGCCATCCCAGGCCCAGCGCAAGGTTTCGACCGTATCGTTCTCAGTGCGTAGAAGCTTCGCCGGGGCGAAAAGTGCAGTTGTAAGCGGCCACGGGGTAGCGAGGTCAGCCTCCACTGACACATGAGGTTGAAACGGAGTGGGGTGGAGCCAGAAATGAAGAAAACTGGCCTGAGCGCTGAGAGCATATTGCTTGAAATCCGGGGCTCCCAACCCGCCACGCGACATCGGAAGGGTCAGAGTGTTATAAGCGATCCTAGGTTGTCGTCCCGCCCAAACCAGGGAAATGAGCAGCGAGCGGATCTTGCGAAAGAAATGAGCAGTGAGAGGGATGGGGATGTTGACGAAAAGATATAAGAATTTTGGGAGCACCACCATCTTGGCGATCGCTATGCGCCCGGCCAAGGAGAGCGGCAGTCTGTTCCAAAGGGGGATCTTGGACTCAAACCAATCCACAGCGCGGCCAAAGTTGGCTCTCCAGAGTTCATCCACGTCCCTGCTCAACCAAACGCCCAGATACCTGGTTGGCTCCGAAGCCCACACGAAAGGGTAGTCAGATTCAAAGGGGGTCGTGGCATCCGTGAGAGGGAATAATACGGATTTGTTTCAGTTAACCTGGATACCGGAATAGCCACCAAAGCGTATCACCTCCCGGACAAGAGGACTGAGATTCTCCTGAGGGTGGCGAACATAAAGGGTGACGTCGTCTGCATACTTGGAGACCAGTAAAGCCCGCGCCGCGAAGCCGATGCCTCTCTGAGTATGATGCTGTCGGAGGCGAGCTGCAAGTGGCTCCATAGCGACAGCAAAGAGCATGGGGGAGAGCGGGCAACCCTGTCGGGTGCCACGCCCGACAGGAATGGGCTCGGAGATCTGGCCGTTGATACGGAGACGGGCGGTGGGAAGAGTGTATAAGAGTAGTACCTTGCGTATGAAGACCTGACTGAAACCCAATCGGGGGAGGAGATAGAACAAAAAAGGCCATTCCAAGGTATTGAAAGCCTTGGTAGCGTCGAGTAAAGCAGCCACTGCCGGAAGCGACGGATTGATCTGAGGCAGGACGGAGAAGATGGTCCGAAGGTTATGAGAAGTGGCGCGGCCGGGAATGAAACCGGATTGGTCTGGGCGGGCAATGAGTGGCATGAGTGGGAGTAAACGGGAGGCGAGCAACTTGGCAAAGATTTTATTGTCCGTGTTGATAAGTGAAAGGGGACGATAGGAATCTCTCAACTCAGGGGGCTTGTCTGGCTTGAGAAGTAGTGTTAAGAGTGCTTCACGCAGCGATGGGGGGAACTGGCCCGATTCAAAGGATTCATTATACATAGCGGCAAGATGTGGGATCAGTATAGGGGCGAATGCCTTATAAAAAGAAGCCGGCAGGCTGTCGGAGCCAGGGGCCTTGTCACCCGGCATACTGTTTATGGCAGCTAGAATCTCTTCCTTAGAGAAGGGTTCATCCAAGTATTCCCGATGCGCATTTCCAAGCCAGAGGAGTTGGAGAGTGTCGAAGTATTGGTCAAGTACATCGTGAGGCGGGACCGAACCGGCTGTGTAGAGTTGTGCGTAAAATGCGGTGAAGCGCGCTTTAATTTCTTCGGGGGAGGTGGTGCGGGATGGCCCACCATCTTGCAGGGCAGTAATATACGATGCTGCGCGAGGCCGACTAAGAAGATTAGCCAAAGTTTTACCGGGGCGATCGCCCTCGCCGAATCGACGCGCTCTCGCCTCTCTACCGAGAAAAGCCAGTTCCCTATTAGCCTCGTCGGAGAATTCAGTAAGCTTCTCGCGTATCTGGGCAAGTGTATCAGCGTTTGGGTGCTGGGCGTGGGAGGCGTCCAACAATTTGATCTCCCTTTCAATCTTGTCCAGAGTACCACGGATGGAGCGCAAAACACCGGATTGTTTAGAAATACATTCCCCGCGGATAACTGCCTTGAAGCCTTCCCAGAGCGTGGACGGGGAATCCACCAATCCCTCATTGAGCTCAAAGTAATTCACAATTGCGGTCTGTATCTCATCACAAAATACCAAGTCGCGAAGTGCGTTTGGGGGGAGCCGCCATGTGAAAGTGCGGCAAGGAGAATGGGGGAAACGGAGCGATAAGCTGACGGGAGCGTGGTCAGAAAGAGTGCGTGCCATATGGTCTACTGAGGTCATCCAGACTAGTGCGTCCGGGGTGGTGATCCATAAGTCCAGCTGGGACCAACAGCCCCGTGAACCCGTGACACATGTACCCTCACGCGCCGCAGGGTGAGAATGGCGCCACGCGTCGTACAGTGAATTGTCCAGGAGACTGGAATTAAGAAGTGAGGCCGCGCGTGGATGGGAGAAATGGGAACCGGACCGGTCCAGAGCGGCGGACAAAGTCACATTAAAATCGCCCCCCCAGAGGAGAACAGCAGGGCCAAGAGATGATATGCGATGCCAGACTTGAGCAAAGAACTCAGGGTCGTCGCAGTTGGGACCATATATTGCCGCGAGTATCAGGGGCTGGGCCCGCAAGGTGCCGTAAAGTATTACAAAACGCCCGCCAGGGTCGGTGAACACCTGGGAAGTCTGCCATGGGAGCCCCCTGCGCAGTAGTATGGATACCCCCCGGGAATAGTTGGAGTAGAAGGAGGAGTGGATTTCACCCCAATGCCGGGAGAGGAGTCTAGTAGCAGTGGGCTGCATCAGATGGGTCTCTTGTAAAAAGCATATGTCCACCTTGTGACGAGTGAGATGGGCGTGTACCAAGCATGCCTTACGGAAGTCATTCAGCCCACGGACGTTCCAGGTCCAAAGTGTAGTGTCAGTCATGGTGCTGTGATCGAGGCGGGGATGTCCGGGAGCAGTGGCATAGTGGGCAGAGACTGCATGTATGGCCAATGAGCGGTGCAATGGGAGGTGTGCGAGAAGAGCATTTCGTTTATCAAGGGAACATTTCGACATAATATAAACAGACATATCTCGCAATCCCTGGAATGAACCAATGATACAAACAGAACTGGCCCCTTAACCGGAAGAAGCCTAACCTGAAGAGGAAACCTGATTACAGAGAGATCATAGGCAATCGACTGTGCAAAAACAAACAACAAGGCTTCAGAAGGAAGCCGTGAACCCCAAACCCCAAATTCCCATCCCCTGGAGCCCACGCAAAAAACAAAAAATCCCAAGAGCCCCCCCAACCCCGCACCCACACCAACCCCCCAATCAGACTGAGGTACCACCCAGACCCACCCCAGGAACCCACAACTTGGAGAGGGAGAATCCCTGACCATGATGGGAATTATCCCGTGGGGGCACGGCGGCGCCCGGCATACACCCCTGCCAGAGAGACAGGGTGGCCAAGCCGCAAGCGTACGCAGACGTAGGAGAGACCTTTAAAGGGTAAAAGAACTGCACATGAAGACAAACAGCCTCAAAGGGCCACCTGAGCCAGAGATCTAAATTGGAATTACAGACCAGGAGAACAAACAATCGTAGGGATACAACCACAAAGGACAGAGAATAGGTCAGTCATTGTCACTGCGGTTATCAGCAGCAGCAACTTGGGAATTTGCAGGTGAGGAACGGTGAGACTTGTTGAGTTTTTTAGCAAACGCTAGTGCCTCTCTAGGGTCCGGGAAGGTGAGAGTCTTCGTGCCTTGCTTGACACGCAGTTTAGCCGGATACGCTAGCGAGTAGGGGATCTCATGTTTCTGTAAGATCCGTTTGGCCGGTAAAAACTCGCGGCGAGCCGCCTGAACTGTGATGGTGTAGTCCGGGTAAAACGAGAGGTTGTTACCCTGGTGGCGGATGTCCCCTTTTTCCCTGGCCGCCCGGAGGATGGCGTCGCAGTCCCTGAAGTTCAATATTTTGGCAATGATGGGACGTGCCGGCGAGCCAGGGGCCGGACGGGGGCCAAGGGAGCGGTGAGCACGCTCAACGATGAAAACCGGTGAGAGGACGTCACCGAAGAGCTCTCGAGCCAGCTGTTCCACATAGTCCTCCATGCGAGAGATGTTGGTGGACTCGGGCACTCCAGTAATGCGAAGATTAGATCGACGTGAGCGCGATTCCAAATCCTCGTTTTTGTCGCGGATAACGGCAAGTAGCTTGTCCATCTGTAGCAGTTTTTGGCGGTCCTGGGTGGTGGCGTCCTCCGCGTCAGACACCCTGGTCTCAACATGAAGGAGTCGGGCATCGTGGGAATCAACCCGGGCCTTCACCGTGTCCAGGCGGGCCAACAATTGATCCAGTTGTGCCGCTATAGTGGTGACTGTGGATTTAACATCAAGCATGATGGCCTTCAGATCATCCTCGCAAGATTGCGCCATTTCGGATGTGGCCAGTGGGTCACCTCTGTCCGCACCGGCACCCTCCTGGCGTGTCTGGCGGCGCTGGTCAAAGGCGTCCTTGGGCTGCTTGGGGTCGGTTCTGCCCATGGCCGGTGGATGCAGGCAGATGGAGCAGCCTAACAGCAGGAGGGAAGGCCGCAAGTAGAAGAAGAAGAGCAGTGTCCTCAAGGTGCAGCCAGCAAGCGGAAGCCCAGAACTCAGATGGGCTGCTCGTGGGGGAAGAAGGGATCCGGTGGGCTAGCGGTCCGGGACCAGGCGGCTGCCGCAGTCAGGCAATCGACCATCCGAAGTGGGGGCGGAGCGGCCGAATCTGGCTCAGGATGGGCTGGTCGTGGCGATTAGCCCCAGGCAGCAGATACAACAACTATAGCCAGTGCCAACCCAAATGTGTCCAGGGAGATGCCAGCGAACCACAGCACAGCGGGGGTGAGAAGCATGAAGCGGGTGACGGGCTGCTGGGCCAACAGGAGGAGAAGTGGCCAGGCCAGGCAGACTCCGGGCTGAAGACAAGCCGAGGAGTTGCACCGGTGCAAAGTCCAGAGGTCACGATGAAGGTACTTGAACTGAATGAGGCGCAGGCGCACCGCAATTGCAGCCTCCCGCAGGGAGGCCGACACCTCTGTCCAGTCCTCCTCCTCCAATGGGCCTAGATCCCCCTTCCAAGCCTCTCCGAGTTTCTGGAGCGTGGTGGAGCTATGTGTAACCAGTGATTGATAAATGTTGGAGATTTTATGGTCCTGGAGATCTCCCATAAACACTTTTGCCTCGACCGGGCTAAATTCAGGAAGGGTCTCCAATCCCGCAAGACTGGGGGAGATAGCATGCCGGAATTGAAGGTATCTATAAAATGGAGTCTTTGGCATCTGGAAGTCCCGCTGAAGATCTTGAAAGGACTTCAAGACCGTACCCCGCATTACGTCTCCCAGGGTAGAGATACCAATGTTGTCCCAACCGCGGAATCCCGACAGGGCAGCCAATTGTGGCAATCGCCCATTATGCCACAGGGGGGTCTCCCTCGTCAATCTGTCCCACCACCCCATCTTACGGAGGGCCTGTTTCCATATCTGAAACACAACCTTAGTGACCGGCGACATGGAGTTGCGCTGGGGTGCCGAGTATAAGATAGTATGCAAGGTACAGTCCCCCATACACCACCGCTCAACTGCATACGCGGGGTCTGCTCTATCGCCATACCACCATTCATTCAATATGAGCAGGTGCGAGGCCATATAATATGATTGAATATCCGAGGTGGCCAGCCCCCCACAGTACGTTGACTGGAAACACGTCCGCAACTCGACCCTAGACGCTCCTCCCGCCCACAGAAATTGCCCCAGGGCCGCATTAACCTGCCGGAACCATTTGGGAGGGACCGGATGCGGATGATTTTGTAGTTGATACAGCAGGCGTGGCAACAAAACCATCTTAAAAATGGCCGATCTACCGTAAATAGACAAGGGCATGTGTGACCAGGCCTTAAGATTCTCCTGCACCCGTGCCCATACCGGAGCAATATTTCTGCCCCAAGACACAATGGGCGAGTCAGATAAAAATACACCCAAATATTTCACCCCCCCCCCATAGTGACCTGCACCGCTGATGCCAAAGGCCCCAGATTCGCCGCATCCCCCAACACCCACAAGGTGGACTTGCGGGGGTTCAGGAATAATCCCGATGACTCCCCAAAGATTTGCATAATGCGGAGCAGCCTCGGACCCGTCCTATTGACATTTGTTAAAAAGAACAATACATCATCGGCATATAATGCGATGCGGTCCGAGAGCCTGTGTGCCCATTCAAAGCCCGCCACCTGTGCATCCATCCGCACCCAGGCAGCCAAGGGCACCATCGCCAAAGCGAACAGATATGGTGACAGGGGGCAACCTTGACGGGTGCCACGCCCGATGGAGAATGTGGAGCCTGCAATGTGCACCGATGCCGTAAGATCAGTGTAAAGCAGTGTCAGGTAGGACAGGAAACATGGGCCAATATTCAGGCGGTGCAGGAGTGCAAATAGATATACCCAGCTGAGGGAGTTAAACGCCTTATCCATGTCCGCTAATAACAACGCAGCTTGTTCCCCCAATCCCTGAATGGCGGCTATGGCAACATGTACACGGCGAATATTATGGCGCGTTGCTCTTTGGTGCATGAAACCAGCCTGATCAGGGTGTACCAGGGTAGTGATATGGGATCGAAGGCGATTGGCCAAAGCTTTGACTAAAATTTTGGCCTCCACGTTCAGCAGGGAGATAGGACGATACGAGGCGTGTTGGTCTGGGGGTTGGCTTGGCTTATAGAATACGACCACCTCTGCGTGTCTCCAGTCACGGAGAAGACATCCTCGCTCCCTTGCGTCATCTATCACTCTAAGGAAGTGGGGCCCCAGCTGTGGGACATATTTCTTAAAATATTCGCACGGGAAACCGTTAGGACCAGGGGCTTTCCCAGAGTTCAAGTCCCCCAGGGCAGCGCCCAGCTCCTCCTCCGTGAGTGGGAGATCAAGCTCCATACGTGCCTCATCAGATAGGGCCTTGGGCGGAAGATCATCAAGAAAGCGGCAGATCATGTCTTCCTGCAGGCATTCCCTAGGAGCATACAGTTCCGTAAAATATGTTGCAAAGCTGTCAGCAATCTCAGAGGGGTCCCCAAGAGGCTTTCCGTCCGGGCCCGATATACTTGGGAGAACCTGAGGGTGCAAGACTCCCTGGCACAATCTATGGAGCAACTTACTAGACTTATCCCCCCACTGGTAGATCCTGCTCCGGGTAGCCAACCACGCCAGACGGGCCTCATCCAACAGGAGGTCCGCATGTGTCTTCTGTGCCAGAAGTAGCTGGCGACGCAACCGACTTCCCCCTTCCCCCTTGCTACAGCGCTCAAGTTCTATAATATTTGCCTCTGATTTCAAAAGTGACTCCTTCCGGGCTCTACGTGCTGCCGAGCAGAAAGAAATATCAACTCCCCGTATGGTGGGTTTCATGTCCTCCCACAGGGGTTCGGCCCCCGCCACCGATTCCACATTGAGTTCCAGGTAATTCTCAATGGCTTGCTCAATATGTGCCCTATACTCCTCATTCTGCAAGTTCCAGACTGATAGGCGCCATCTAAAAGGCTGCCGCGTCGGGCCCAACTGTAAAGTGAGAGCGACCGGTGAGTGGTCCGACAAGCCCCGCAAGAAGATGTCAGCTGCCACCACTCTGCCGGCAGCCCCCAGAGGTACAAATATATAATCTAACCGGGAGTATGAATCATGTACTGCCGAGAGATATGTGTAGCCCTGTTCCTCTCCGTGCAACCGACGCCAAGGGTCGACCCAGTCCAGTCCCGTCACCAGGGAATACAATTTAGTAGTCGGACGAGCATCAGAGCGTCCCCCCGGTCTCCATCTGTCCCTGGCCACGTCCATCACATCATTTCAATCACCCCCAACTATGGCCAGCCCGTCTGGAATATCCGCCCACAGGGTCATAAGTCGCTCAACCAACACCCAGGACAGCGGCGGAGGGGCATAGACACATCCCAGAACCACCCGCTCCTCATAAAGGGTACCCCTGAGAAAGAGATATCTCCCCTGAGTGTCCGTCCACGTTTTAGTATGCTGATAAGGAACCCTGCGATGGATCAGGATCGCAACCCCGCGGGATCCCCTTATGAACCCGGAGTGGAACACTTGAATGTAACCATAACGGAGAAAGCATAATGCCTTCGTCCCCATTAAGTGTGTCTCCTGCAACATCAGGATATCTGCGTGAGAGCGTTTAGCCTGTTGGAGTATGGCCCCTCTTTTAACTTTATCTAAAGCCCCCCTGACATTTCAGCTCACTATCCAGAGAGTACCAGGGTGGACTCGCATTCTATCCGATGGGATCGCCATCAAAGACCCTTGTAGCTATTAAAAATGAGAGATTGAACACCCGGTATGTGTATGGTGGCTCTGTACAACTGTGACATAGTGCAATTACCGAACAAAAACAACCCAACTGCCTCCCACCCCCCACCCTATACCTCAAAACCGCTGAAGTATCTGTCGCGACGGGGGCGGCCTGCGGACCCCAATGGGAGTACCCAGCCAACCCCCGCCAATGGATCCCCAACTTCCAGCCCATTATCAGAAGGCGTTCCCTCTGTCAAGCAAGGTCCGGCAAAGGTACTTGCCCTCATTCGTGCTCCACCCGTCTGGGCAAGTAGTGTTCAATTCCTACCCGGCCGGGGGGGTCCCAACAATGTCTATGAGGCGCCCTGCCTATGAGGTCCCCTGCTGAGGCATCGACGCGGCCCTGCTAGGATCATTGCAGGATTGAGATCGACGTCTGGACCTGGAGCGTCTATTTCCTTTGGGTTTAGGCTTTGGCTGCTTCCGAGCCACATCACTGGACGATGAGTACGATTCCCTCCTGGGCGGCGTGTGAGAACTTTCACCGTCTCATCCGTCCAGTGAAAGACATCCTCGGGCGAATCAAAGAATTATTTATCTTCTTAACTGAAGACTGGTAAATGACTGCCTCAAATTCATAAGATCCTTAAAGAATTACTTCTTCATCCCGGCATTTACATCATGGACACATGGCATTGTTTTCAAGCAACAACCTATTATCTCCAAACAATTACCAAGCTAACCATAACATAAATGTGTGGTGCTTTTGGGAAGGGGATAGAATGGACCAATCTTGACCTACACTGGTGTAAATGGTAGGTAGGGCGAGAAGGGGTGTGGAGGCCCCACTGCGTCTAGCGCATAATTTGTACAGTTAGTAAACAAATAAATAAGTGTAGGGGCCAAAAGTTTTTCATCTGAGCCCAGCGTCGGCACTGCCAAATTCCAGAATTGCAGAATACCAAAGCTTCCTCATTTTTATTCCATTTTATGTCTCTTTCTTCCACCACTTTCCACTTCCTGTCTCTTAACGTCACTTTTGCGGGTTCTTTTTCATCCCTACATTCTCCCTCAGTTACTGTTCTCATTTCTTTTTCTTCCTTCCTCTTTGCCCCTTTTCTACCTTCCTCTCTCTTGTTCTGGGTCAATGTCTGATGATGAAAAAAGCCCTAGCTCCATAAATGGGTGTCCGTTTCCACCACTTGAAACTCCCTGCGCAAATTAAGCACTGCCTGCCCTGCAGACATAAAAGTAGCAATGGTTATGAACAAAGTAAACAAAATAAAAAGTGTGATAATGTTTTCTAGGTTATGGTGCCTTGGTAATAGGTTCTTTTAGAGTCACATAAATCCAGGATACACAGCTGAGGGCCTTTTACTCTATATGGCACAGGCGTCTGAAACATATGGCATCATACCATTAAGAAATTTGTAAGGGTTACAGTGTCTGAGTGTTTCACAATCCTAAAGAGTTTCAGACAGTGTAATTACTTGTACACTGCCATCCTGTGTTCTGTTTATGTGGAGCAGAGTTGAGCACTCTCTTAAGACGAATGTCGATGTAGATGTAACAATGTGTGTGAAGAATGCAGAGGAACATAACAAATAAAGAAATGTCGACTGCATTGGGGATGATATACATGATGGGGCAGATTTACAAGCCCCTTGCGCCACTTTTGCGTCACTTTTAACATGAGAAAAGTGACGCAAAAGTGGCGCAAGGGGCTTGTAAATCTGCCCCAATGTCCTTACCAAAGGAGGCAATGAAGGAAGTCTATATTGTCTCGTGACGAAGGGCCAAATGCACAAAGATTCATTCGAAAAAGTTGTAGTAAATTGAGCACTTATTTTTGCAAACGGAATCTAATTTTGTGAACCGATCTATGTCACAAAATACCGAACTGTAGTGGGTCGCAGACAGAACTACATAATACTATTATTTAGGCAGGTTGCTATTTGCAAACCCACTGCGATTGGCTATCACAGGGATGGTGGTCTTCATGGGTCAGCAGACCACCTTCCCTGTGATTGCTTTTCAGAACTGAAAATATGATACAGTCTGATTTACTTAAAGCAAATAGGGCTGCTTTAAAAAAAAGAATTGCAGTTTTGAAAACCTTCAGCGAGAATTTGCAGTGGTACCCTAGACCACTGCCTACTCTCCCTGAAGCTACCACTCCAGTTCGCAAGGGGGAATGGGTCCAAAGCGGACCCCTTCCCTTTTGCTAATGAGATACTACCTGAGTCGGTAAGTTATAAGTGGTTGCGACCAGAATTGTAGTCACAAACCATCAATACATAGGTACTGAATCGCAATTTGTGGACTGACACAACAAGTCCCTTCCAAAATGCAATTCAGTATCCATTTCTACAACCCATTTTAGGAGTTGCTAAAACTTTACTGACTCCTTAAATGGGTGTAGTAAATACCAAATAACTTTTTAGCAGTCACAAACCCTCTGATTATGGGAATCAGAGTGTTGGTGACCACTAAGGAATGAAGTACATCTGACCCATGATTCCTTTTTTGGAATTTGGAAACATGGGTTCTAATCCTGGCTTTGGCATTTCACCAAATATTATGTGGAAAATCTACAGCATTAAGTGTTCTCTACAATAGCAGATGGTTTAAATCAATGCGCCCTTTTAAAAGTTCCATCTATTCTGTGTCATAACTGAACATTTTCAAAGGACATCAGATGAGGCTACTGATGTAACATTATCATAAGAAGACCATCTTCATGTTGTTCCAACTCACAGGTGAGCCTTCTGCGGCAGGGCAAGGTTAGTTGCTGTGCACTGTGAGTATTATGCAAAATTGTACTGCAAACAGGGCATGACCACGGACTGTTCCCTGTATACCCCCCTGACATGTCTTGTGTGTACTATGTGAAGGCCTACCATGTACAAACTACAAATATCAACTCGATGAATGATGTAATTGCTGATGTCATAAGTAAAGCAATGCTTCGTGTGCACTCTGAATTTGACGCAGCTGCATTCCATGGCCTGTGCAGGTGCCCCAATGACTCCCTGGTAGACAGTGTGGCACCTGCTCAATTTAAGAAAGGATTCATTAAAGGCCAACTTGGACGCAAGAACTTTGGCCAGTCTTTGGTCCGTCCTTCTTCTCATTGCTCTATGTAAAGTTTATTTAAAGAGAACAGCTATTCAACAATCGCAGTCTGTGTGGTTAATCTACTTGACTCTTTGTAGACTCTCTCCAACAGAAAATCACGAAATCTAATTTGGCCGCCCAGCCAGTCTGGAGGACCTGGGAACTTCTTGCTTTTTCATATATGCACTGTAACTGATTTATACTCACATGACAATTCGGAGCAATGCTGATGGGGCATGTCAGTGGCATATGACTGCGCATCACGCGCTAAGTGCGAGAAGCATGCTTCCATTGATCCGCTTGGTCTGATGGACAGGAGACTGGAAAGCATCATACTGTAAGGTTTTTTTTTCCGGAGTTTTATATAGCGAGAACTTGACCCTAAAGTATCGGGTATCAGAGCACTTTACATGAGCACCAATTTCTTTACAGACAGACACATTCATTTTTGTTAGGCACGGGAGATTAAGTGATTTGCCCAGAATCACAGGATGTTGAGCCTCGTTGCCGAGACTCGAACCCAGTTCCCCAGATTTGACATCCACCGCCCTAGCCGTTAGGCCACATCCTCTCCCCAGGTTCTCTTTTAAAAGTATCATACCTATTAGAGAAATTAACTTCAGACCTTTTTGTTTGGTGGTTCCTCATTTACAAATACGTGACATTTACATTTAACTATACAGCTTGGACGTTGGGATGCCTTTAAGGCTTTAATACGTGACACTGCATTGCTGAATCCAAAGGGATCCGGCAGACATTACTAACTGAGGTTGAGAGGGCAGCGGACCAACTAAGAGACATTGAGAGCGGGCGGCCAGGGCACCCAGAGATCCAACCGGAGATGTTAGAGGCCAGGGAGGGAGTAGCGACCCAAGTAGAAAGATTGAGATGCTTTGACTATAAGGCCTATAAAGACAAAACGCATGCCGAAAGAGACAAATCGGGGTCACTCTTAGCGTGATTGGCTAATCCCAGCAAACGAGGCTCCCATATCCTGGAACTGGAGACTGCGGGAGGAACAAGGGCCTACACACCAGCAGAGGTTAATGACATCTTTGTAGACTACTATTCCACTCTCTATACCAGCTCATCCACATGTGGGTTGCTACAGATGCACACATTCCTAGCTGACCTACAGATACCGCAGATCACAGAAGATGAAGAGGATGACCTAGGGGGGAACATAACAACCCATGAGATTGTCGTGGCTATTAAACATATGGCACGCAATAAAACACCTGGCACAGATGGGCTCCCGGTGGAGTTTTACTCCACATATTCAGCTGAATTAACCCCCCATCTCCTGGCACTTTACGAAGCAGCCAATGAGACGGACTCCCTGCCAGACACTATGAGGGAAGCGGTAATAGTTCCCATTTTGAAACCAAATAAAGCCCCACATGATAGGACGGCCTACCGCCCACTATCGCTGCTTAAAATTGACTATAAGATCCTAAGCCGGATTCTCGCCACACGGCTATTGCCCTTCATGGCCACACTTGTACACAAAGATCAGGCAGGGTTCATCCCAACACGCAACACAGCAGGAAATATTAGGCGTTTGCTAGCCATTCTAGAGGCACACAGGAACAGCTAGGAGCACGACACGATTTTTGCCATTGATATTGAGAAAGCTTATGATAGCTTAGAATGGCCCTACCTGTACGAAGTGATGAGGTGTATGGGACTGGGAGAGGGGTTTATCAAGTGGACTAGGTTTGTCTACACTGGACCCATTGCCAGAGTACGCACGAGAAGAACAGTATCACAAAACTGGCCGATAGGGCGTGGCACTAG
The DNA here is from genome assembly GCA_963921515.1 of Calotriton arnoldi. Lineage (NCBI taxonomy): Eukaryota > Metazoa > Chordata > Amphibia > Caudata > Salamandridae > Calotriton > Calotriton arnoldi. Next base: position 4,065,261 of record CAWUFW010000548.1, read on the forward strand.
ACAGGGATGGTCGCTCTCCCCACTATAATTTGCCCTGGCTATGGAGCCACTTGCTATAGCAGCCAGAGAAGGGCAATTATATGAGGGCCTGAGAGTCAAGCAGGACTATCATCATATAGCATTATATGCAGACGATCTGTTGTTATTTCTAAAAGGGGGGGATGAGAATTTAGCGGGAGCCCGAGTTTTGATGGAGAGATTTGGTTCCATATCTGGACTCAGGGTGAGCTGGACGAAATCCTGCCTCTTTCCAGTGACGCGAATGGGCCAACCCCCAAGGGGACCTGGCGTGTTTGCAGTGGGAAACTAATTGCTTACCATATCTCGGGGTCCACATCTACTATGACTGGTCAGACCTCTACGAGGGGAATATAGGAAGGGCATACCTCAGCCAGCTGCGGTAGCTGGCAGGATTGCACTCCTCAAAATGATAGCACTCCCCGCCTTCTGTACTACTTTAACGCTCTACCACTCTGGATCCCGATGACATTTTTCAGGGACCTTGAGTCCCAAATCCGAATATTTATCTGGGGCAATGGCCATCGCAGGGTGGCCCTTACACTATTACAGAGGCCCGTGGCGGTAGGAGGCCTGGCGGCCCCGAACTTTGAAACATACTACATAGCAGCTCAGTTACAATGGCTGGTGCGCAGCATAGCCTCAGAACGACGGCAACGAGAGGATCCCGGGCACTCTAGAGTGCTTCTAAATGATCTGCTGAGAGTATTTCTTAGAGTACATAGACCCTCCAGGGGGGACACTCAAGAGCTCAGAGTGCAAACCAAATGCTGGAGTCGGGGTCTGCAGAAAATGGGAGTACGGACCCCATACTCACCATACATTCCCCTGGACATGCTGAGGGCCCTCCCGTATGGCTGGAACTGGCGAGACCTAGAGATGTGGATGGAAATGGGGGCGACAAAAATAGGTGACCTCTACAGGGACTCAGAGATGCTACTATTCGAGACATTCTGGGCGGAATTTGGGCTGCCGCAGGGACACTCTTTACTACATAGGGCATTAACGACAGCCGTTCGCAAACACTGGCGGACGGGATCGGTGGAACCTCCACAGCAGCAAACCTGCTATTATATGGCCCTATCAGCGGGTACTATCAAAGCAGTGTCATGCGCGCAGACGGGCTATGACCATTAGAGAAGCTTCGACTCCAATGGGAAGGGGACTTGGGCATACCCATACCAACAAAAGAATGGGATAACATACTAGCTGCGACACCGAAAATATCCATAAGCGCACGCTTCAAATTGATAAATTATTGTCCTGCACAGGGCATACCTGACACCCCGACCGAATAAGTAGATACTTCCAGGTGGCGGATGCGGCCTGCCCGAGATGTGACGTGCCCCAGGCCCATGTACTGCATATGTTCTGGGATTGTCCCCAATTGCAAGAATTCTGGACACAAGTAGTACAGATAGTGAGTGAAGTCATAGACAAAGAACTAACATGCACTCCAACCCGCTGCCTACTGGGCTGGTTTCCCCACTCGACTAAAGTAAAGGTCACCAGCAGATTCCAAGACCTAGCATACATCTTAGCTAAACGGGAAATAACCAAGAACTGGAAGGCGAGAGGGGGCCCACAGGATAGCGACCTGGCATAGGGAGTTCCTGAAGTGGGCGGGGTGCGAAAGCCGAGTACTAATGCGAGAAGCCAAAAGAGGGCTAAGGAACATAGAGATAGCTGGGGCCTGGGAGGCATTGGTACATGATCTAGAATATCCAGAACCAGAGCCCCCAGACGATGAGGCAGAGGCCGAATAGAACGGAAGCTCCTGACATGAACACGCCAACAACAACTAGTGCGTGCATAACTGCCAACTGTCGCGCGAATGCTGAACGGCATACTTCACTGAAATCACCCCACCATGCACACACACACAACTAGAAAAATGCTAAAACATTCCATCCAGATCGACACAAGAGACCTGATAACCAGTGACTCGGGGGAGGGGTTTAGGTATTGTTGTCAATGTATTGTTGCTTGAGCATACCCATAACTTATTCCTATGGCAGAGGAAAAAAACAAAATGTGAGAAAATCAATGTTAAATCACATAATTTGCCTTATGACTACGTACTAAGTTGACGAGAGAGAGATAATCAATAAAATTTGTTTACAAAAAAAAAAAAATACACAGTTTGGACGTCTTGGTAGGAAACACACAACTAGATGTTATTAGAACATTCTAAAGTGTTGAACTGGTCAAGGAGACAACAACATTTAATTTTCATGCAAAATCTTCAATAAAACACACAGATTCATTAATGGTGAACAAACCATCTCAATGGGACAGATGGTTTTACATTATTTCACCAGTGGAAAGTGAATAACAGCAGTAACAAAGAAGAAGAGGTCTGAGGGTGGATAATGGGACCTTAATAGCCAATCTGCAAACAGGGGGAATGAGTCAAACTTTACCGATTACCTCTTGAAGATAGCATCACTAGCCCCAAACCTTTGAAAGACAAAATGTAAGATTTTTTTAAATCATGGTCCAATAATGTCCATTTTTCTGATGTAATAGATTACCTTATGACTTAAAGGGCGCACCCAGTGAAATGTAAAGGTTGGCCCTCCTATCTAATCTTACATTATCAACAACCACCAATAATAAAGTCCCTTTATGTGACAGGGTCTGGTTGGGTAGTAAAACCTATTGTGACATCATTCATTTGATGGCCCCCTTTAATCTGTCTCTAGAAACATGGCATGTACACAACGTTGATTTTAATGGCTTTACGCAGTGAAATCTCACAACTCTAGGGCTGAAGAAGGACAGTGTGATCTACCCTGCTGGTGAATTGATTGCAGTGGGATGTGATGCTATACCAGTGGAAGGAATCATGTCTCATCCACACTAAGATACATCTGCAACTTACTTTTGTGTAATGTCTATTGACACCCTCCCACTGAACTAGGGCGAACAACTAACCAGGCCATTCGTTGACAATCTAGCAATGCTGATGAAGAAATATGTTAGGGATCTTATTATAGCAACTAAACATTTAAATGGGTGCATCTTCATTGATAGATGCTCTGAACTGAAACTTCTCATTGCTTCAAATTAAGCATCCGTTGCATATATGTAAGAAAGTGGCACCGGATTAATAGAAAAGCTCCCCACAATACAATTTGTCACCTTAACGGCACACTATGCCCATAATGACCTTTTTTTGGGTCTTTAATGTTTTTTTAATTTACACGTTTTTACCTAAAAATAAATATCTTATGCTTTAGATTTTATACACTTGACGTTTAAATGTAAATACTCTGTAAAGCTTATATTATGATTTTTCTTTGGGGGCTGTGATGTTTTATATGACACTTTTGGAAACTGAAATATTTCCACTACATAATCTTATACCTAAATAATAGCAGAGCTGGTTGGGGTCATTTTACCAAATAAGCAAAGTAATATTCAACAAGACAAGTAACAAACAGGTAAACGTACTCACAATGTCTTGGAAATATCTTAAAAAGATTCATTTGTTGGTACTTGTCACAGCTGAAAAGATAACTCATTGCTTTAAAAATATATCTCTGACCCCGATCTCAGATGCTGGGTTTAGAAGATGATGAATGATGAATCCTTATCCTTTTATCTACCCTGGACACTCCTATGTGAGCAAACCTTATCAGCATTCACAGAGCTGAACAGACCCAGAGGATACTTGATTCAAAATCATCACATCACTGCCCTCTAACACCCTAAACGTAATCTTTAGTGGAAGAGCGTGAAACAACAGCATGTATGTGTAGTGTTCTGTTATTGTTATGCGAGCTTGGAATTTCCATCGTATGCTTGTTGATTCTGGGTTCTAAGGGTGGCGGTTGGGTCTTGGTTGGATATCGGACCAGGGTGGATGTTAAGCTGTTCTTCCTGCTAATAAACTCACCTTCAACTCATTTACCGACTGGAAGTGCCTACTTCATGTTTGGCGACGAGCGGGAGTTGAGGAAGACAGCGTTCGCCTTTTTGTATGGACATCGACAGGTACTCTTATTATTTTGCTGATATTGTGCGCGAATGCACCTGCGGCTGTTTGAAACTGTCTGTGCTTTTGATTGCACCTGCGGGAGATTCAGAGCGCTTCTACATCTATTGGCCGTCTGAAAGTGTGCTCTGTGAAGTGAATCGGAGCTGGAGTGTCATTTGTTGGACTTATAGTGTTTTGATTGCACCTGCGGCTCGCATTACTTATCAGTGCTCTGATCGCACCAGCGGCTGTTTGGGATGTTTAACCCTCCACAAGTATACTTTAATGCAGTTTTGTGTCTCTTATCAGCGGAGTTATTGCTTTTCTAAGTGAAGCTTCAGTTATCTTTATTATTTCAAAAAATAACACTCACGTTTTTGCTTTGGTTCTATCTCGTCATTCAGATTGCTGCCTTTCGAAGATTCCTTTCTGCTTTTGGTGTTCCGTAGTTCTCATTACTTCTTAATGCCGCTAAGCATTGTGGGAGCGTCGTGACGTCACACGCACGGCGGCGGCCATCTTTGGTGTGAATATTCTCCGTTTTTGCCGGTTTCTTTTTATTTATAGTTTACAATCTGCAATCTAGTTATTTAAGTGCGGTTTTCACATCTGTGACTCGCACATCTGTACCTCAAGCAAGCCAAGTACTTATTATTATAAACTTTAAGGTAAGCCAAGCATCTATTTATTTTGAAGTCTATACAATGTCTAACATTGTAGCACCACCACATTTTCTACCTGTTGCTGGTGAACCAAAGATGGAGTGGGATCTATGGTATCCCATGTTCTTGGCTTATGTAGAAGTTTTAGAGGAGGATGGCTGCTCTTCTAAGAGAAAACTGGATCTGCTAAAACACTGTCTGGGTGGCGCAGGTCTCAAAGAATTTGCAAACTTACCTCCTATTGAGGGATCAGAGGGAACTAATGTTTTTGATGTAGCGATCAAACAAATGAGCACCAGGTTTGGTAAGAAAATTAACATTGTAATGGAGAGGTTTAAATTTTATTCACGTGCTCAGAAAGAAGACGAATCAATTGAGAACTATGTCTCTGCTTTACGTTCTCTTGCTGGATCCTGCGCGTTTGAGACTATCAACTACGAACAAGTTCTCAAAGATCAGATTATGATGAAAACTAATAGTAAAAAAATACAAGAGAGACTATGGTTAGGGACAGAGTCTTCTTTAAATGCTGTGGTTAATATTGCCAAAGGTATCGAGCAAACGCAAAAATTTGTGAATGAAATTAGAGGTCAACCACATAGTCAAACTATAAAAATACAGGATGCTGTATCAGAGGTATCTCTCGTAAGAAACCAATCTTTCACTAAAAGAGTTCCATTTTCTCATAAGAAAGATTTTGGAGTAAAGGACAATAAATTTATCAAGAGAGGAAATCAAATAATTTGTTACAGGTGTGGTGGTTTTGATCACGTGGGGAACTACAAAGGATGTCCAGCGTGGGACAAAATTTGCGTCAAATGCAAGAGAACAGGACATTTTGGTAAAATGTGTAGATCTACCCAGAGAGTCAACTATGTCACTTGTGAAGAGGGAGAGATTTCTGCACAATTTAGTGAATTCAATACCATTTCATGTGTTTATAACAGTAATTGTAAAGGTTTTCCCTCTTGTGTGGTACTGATTGATGGGAAAGAAGTACCAATGATGGTTGATTCGTGTGCCTGGTACACCATTATTGGGAAAAATGTGTTCACTGAATTATGGGGAACGAAGGAACTACTACCTCCAGACATCAGGCCTGGAGGCTATTCTGGACACAAGATTGATTTAGAAGGTTTTTTATGGGCAGATCTAGATTTTAAAGGCAGAAGAACTAGAGGTAAAGTGTATGTAGCTACCAAGGGAGTATCCATTTTAGGCTGGCCTCATCAACAAGAGATGGGTATAAAATTAGATCCCAACGCTTCACCCTCTGTATATATTGTCTCCTCTAATGATGAGGAATTTGTTGCAAACATTAAAAGCATGTATCCAAGAGTATTTGATGATTCTCTTGGAAAATATGCTGATTTTAAACACAAAATTATTCTTAATGATACCGCAATTCCTGTTAGACACAAAGTACGCAATGTCCCATTAGCATATCGTAATAAACTTAAGGATATATTAGCAGATTTAGTTACACAGAATGTTATTGAACCTATAGAATCTTCTCCATGGGTTTCTCCGGTGGTTCTTTCACTTAAAAGTAATGGGGATCTTCGTTTATGTGTCGATCTCAGGAGTTTAAACAAGGAAATTTAGATCGACAGGCATCCCTTACCTAAGATACATGAACTTATTTCTACTCTTTCTGGGGCCTGTGTTTTTTCTACGATAGATCTGGCCAGTGCTTATCACCAGATTATGCTACATGATGAGTCTAAATGTCTAACTGCATTTATAACACCTGAAGGCATGTTCCAATTTTCACGCATGCCGTTTGGTTTAGCGAGTGCTGCGTCAGTATTCCAAAGACTTATGAAGGAAGTTTTAGAGGGTTGTTCCGGGGCAATTGCGTTTCAGGATAATATTTTGATTTTTGGTAAAGATTTTGAGGAACATGATGGTAACTTAAAAACAGTATTGAATTGTATACAAAAAAAGGGTTAACACTAAAATTCTCTAAATGCAAGTTTAGACAAAATAAAGTTGAATATTTGGGACATGAAATTTCTAGTGAAGGTATTAGGCCTAAATTTGACCATGTAATTAGTATTTCGAATGCTCCTGCACCTACAACTAAAGAGCAATTGTCATCTTTTTAGGTTTGACAGAATTCTATAGTAGGTTTGTACAAAATTACTCTTCAAAAGTATTTTCTTTACGAATGTTGTTAAAGAAAAATGTTAAATTTACGTGGGGTGATGACCAGCAATCAGCTTTTGAGATATTGAAAAAAGAGATCATTTCTGCTACTTTTTTTAGACCTTTTGTTATTGGGAAGGAATGTATCGTAGCAGTAGATGCCAGCAGCACAGGTCTTGGTGCCGTGCTTATGCAAAAGAACAGTGGAGATGAATATATTGTGTCTTATGCTTCCAGGTCACTACGTGATGCGGAATATAATTATTCCACTATTGAGAGAGAACTACTAGCATGCACTTGGGCTGCTCAACATTTCCGTCAATTTCTGTGGGGTACTAAATTTCGTCTTAGAACAGATCACAAGCCCCTAATTAACATGCTGGCTGCAGGAGGTGGTAGAATTCTCACAGCTCGTCTAGCGAGACTGGCTGCTAAGTTGCAAGAATACCAGTGCATGGTGGAATATATTCCTGGACGTTTGAATGTACATGCTGATTGTATGTCACGGTTGTCCTTGCCAAGTGGAACTGAATTTAACAATGAATCTGCGGAGTGTGATGTAGCTTACACTATTGATGATGTCAACGAGGGTTTAGACACTGGTTCTGACATTATTTCTGAGGAGGTTTGGAAAGAGGCTATGTTGGAAGATGGTGATTTGTCTACTGTTTTGAAATATTTGCAAAAAGGTTGGCCTGAAGAGAGGACGTTAAGTGGTGAATTGGGCTCATTTTTTAAAATTAAAGATGAACTTATGTGTTTACATGATATCATCACTAGGGGTGATAAGATCGTCCCTCCCCATAAGATTAGGGAGAAGCTAATAGCCATGGCTCATGAGGGACATTTAGGGATGTCCTGTACCAAGCGGCGCTTGAGGGAATTTTATTGGTGGCCAAAGATTGATAGCATGGTTGATAGGTGGGTAAGAGAATGTGTTCCATGCTCTAGAAGTGACAAGTCTGTCAAGCCTTTGTCTGTGGATGTAACTCCCATTGAGTATACTCAAGGGCCTTGGAAGAAACTTGGCATTGACATCATTGGTCCTATGTGTCTTCCCTCTGCCAAAGAAGTATTTGCTTTAGTCCTGGTTGATTATTTTTCTAAATGGCCTGAATTAAAGATTATTGACAGAATTACTTCAGCGCAAGTAATAGAATTTTTGGATAACATTTTCTGTAGAGAAGGTTTACCTGCAGAGCTTGTTTCGGACAATGGCCCGCAATTTATAAGTAAAGAATTGGAATTATTTCTAAACAAGTGTGGTATTGTGCACAAAAGAGTATCTAATTATAATCCCCAGGCAAATGGTCAAGTTGAGCGCTTCAACAGGGTGGTCAAAGAGTCCATTCAACTAGCTGTCAAGAATGGTATTGATTGGAGAAAGGGTCTACGAGCCACCTTGCTCACTTATCGCACGTCTCCTAATTCGGTCACTGGTTGTTCTCCTTTTGAAATGTTAAGAGGCAGGAAACCTGGCTCAAAGCTCATGCCTTGGTGGTTGAAAGTAAATAAGTCTTATGATTCTGCTTTGGATTTTTCTCAAGTTAGGGAGCGTGTTTTAAGATATCAGGAGAGAATGAGGAAAAGTGGTCCCAAGCTTCAGTTTTCAAACTCCAGAGTCAAAGTGGGTGATTTTGTGCGTGTCAAGTTTGGTGGAGCTACCAACAGAAGATGGTCTAGATGGTCTGATCCAGTGAAAGTGTTGGAAGTGTTTAGTAAGGCTGTGAGAGTAGAGGGTGGTAAGATTTGGAATTTTAGACGCATATCTATTTGTAGATCCAATGCTAGTGGGGAAAAATCACAAATAGTTCCACAAACTTCTGGTAACAAGCACAAGGTTGAGGAAGAAGATTTTCAAAACTTTTTGGACGCATTGAGTTGTTCTGTTTCTGATTCAAAGGCATCTAACTCTTGCTCCAATGATGTTTTTGTTGAGCCCAGTCCTGTCCCTGTTTTGAATCATGGGGATGTTTCTGAAGAAGGTGTACCTGAACATAATGGACAGGTGGTTGTACCAAGGAAAAGTTCTCGTGTCAGAAACTCACCTGTTAAAATGAAAGATTTTGTTCGATTCTAATTACTATTTAAGTATTTACTGTACATATTATCTGTTTTTTTTGGGGTTTTTTAAAGGGGAAAGGTGTGTAGTGTTCTGTTATTGTTATGCGAGCTTGGAATTTCCATTGCATGCTTGTTGATTCTGGGTTCTAAGGGTGGCGGTTGGGTCTTGGTTGGATATCGGACCAGGGTGGATGTTAAGCTGTTCTTCCTGCTAATAAACTCACCTTCAACTCATTTACTGACTGGAAGTGCCTACTTCAGTATCCTAATACAGAACCTGAAGAAAAACCCATTACATGTCACTATAATAAGTGATGTACATCTAAAAATAAAGGAATATTAGAGCTATATACAGAGCAGGAAAAGTGCTTTGTATGCAAAGCAATGGTCCAGCAGGATGTACAAAATCAATATAAGCATTGGTAAAGCCAATAATTCTGCCGTTGGCTGTCAAGTTTTAGCTTTGACAATGTTTGTGAATGTTTATGTAAAACTGTAAAAGGGAACTACATTTTGGGTGTAAGTGTACATTGTGCAGAACTGCATTACTCACAGAGCGGTAAGTCAATGGCTGAAGTGACTGGCAATGTGCCCCTGCTGTATGCTGTGGCATGTGCAAAAATGTGAATGATACGCTGACAGATCCATAGATGAAGAGAACTTGCTGAAAACCCCTATACGTAAGTATATTATGCAATGGTATTAAAATCAAAAGGTCTTTTTGGTAAAGCCAGACCACTTTAAAAAAGACCATAAAGGTTTTCAGTCCTTGATTTATAAAGGATGTCAACTCTATTTCTATTCTTAAGATAAACCCAGTTTTCTGAGCCTGTTTCTCAATTTAAACAGCTCCCATCCATTGACTTCTCACCTCGCTCTTGAAGGGGCAGTAGCCTCAATACAATACAAAGAAATATCCTAAATGTGTCCCTCAAAAATACTTTAAAAGGCTTTAGATAGGGCGTGGCCAAGATGGCGGCAGAGTAACATCGACTCCTTGGGGCTCCGCTCATTGGCGGCATCCGGACCTTAGAGGGGGTCCTGCAGTGTCCTCAGGGTGCGCTGGACAGCGCGAAACGGGGCAGACGTCCAGGAGTCCCCCGACCGCTGCGGTAAACGGCCGCGGAAGCTCTGAGGTGGTGAGCAGTGGCGGAGACAAGAGCAACGTGAAGGCTGTCCCGAGGGCCCACTGGTGGTGAACGGGCCCCGGAGTTGTGGCACCCGCCGAGTCGGTGGCGGAGGGAGCATTGCGGGCTGCCAGCGAAATGCAGCGGAGGGCGAGGGCCTGGCGGGATCGCGGCCTTGCCCGGAGCTGAGGGGCGGCCTCTGCGCTGCCTTGTGGCGCCTGAAGCCGGGGAGGTGAGGCGGCGGCACGGCCCTCGCCTCTGCTCCGGCCGTGAAGGGATAAGCAGCGGTGCCTACCTGGCCCCGGGGATCTGGCCTGAGAGGTGAGACGCCACGCCTGGACCTCGCTGCTGACGGTTGCCGCGCCTGGAGCGGCGGAGCAGCGGCCGCGTGCGGCTGCCTCCTAGAGGAACATGTGGGGTCCCGGACGGCCTAGAAGTGTGACGCAAGGAGCGGTGAGGTGCTTGCGGACACGGGGAGTGGCGGTGAGTGGCCTGTGCAAGCGGCGGTGTGGGGACACGGACTGCGACCGGCCCCTGATCTGGCGAAAGACTCTGGGAGCTGGAGGGCCAGCTAGTATATAAGCTGTGACCGGAGGGGGGGGGCCCCTGGCTCAACACTGAAGAAGGCCTTTACATAGGGAGTGAGCCGGCCCACAAACAAGTCCCCCGGAGACATAGGCCTTGGGAGTTGGCCTCCTGCTTGCTGGCGCGGGGCGCCCCGGATGGGCCTCATCCTCCTCAGAGAAACTGGCTGCTCCAGCTGAGAACTGGGATCTGGTAGAGGACTGGCAACACGGCGCACTAGCGACTGGGCCTCACGCGTTGGCAGAACTGGGTGTGCATTGCCCCGAGGCGGGTGAAGTTGGTGGTCTGCTCCGGCCTGGTGGTGTGACCCTCTGTCTGCCGCGGCTGGGCCCGATCCCGGCGCGCTCCTACTGAGGTGATGTGGGACAGGCACCGGAGGGCCCCAGAGGAGGAGGCCAGGGCGCGGCTCTTCTGCGCACCCCTTGACTTGGTGGTCTGCTGGAGGAACTCCTATTCCCCCCCCTTGGAACACTGTGTGAGGGAGGCGGCGTGATCCTGTGTCCGTCCGGCGAGCTGCGGCCATGGCTACACAACGGTCCAAGAAGGACACCATGAGTAAAGATCCTTCCATCAAGGACATGCTCCAGAAAACAGGCGGGAAGAAGGCTGGCGACGTGGGATAGATCCGGAGTCGGGGCATGCCGCGGAACCGATTACAAAAGAATTTCTGGAGCAGCTCTTCGGCTCGCTCCGAGAGGACTTTACAAGCTTGCGGCAGGAGATGGCCTCCGACGTCAAGCAACTCCGGACGGAGCTCAGCGAGGTGGGGGACAGAGTGGACACTCTGGAGCGCAATGGAGACCGCCGGGAGGAGGAGCTCACCACCGAGGCCCGGGAGCTCATTGACCTTCGTGAGCGAAGTGAGGAGCTATACCTCAAGCTGGAAGATCTGGAGAACCGCTCGAGGCGCTCCAACATCCGAATCAAGGGCGTGCCACTTCAGGCAGATGGCGTCAAGCTGGAAGAGTGGGTTCTCCGTTTCTTTAAATACATGGCTCCTGAACTGAGGGACAAGGAGGTCACGTTGGACCGTACACACCGAGCGGGTCGACCTGCTTCCGGCCCTGGCCAGCCACAGGATATCCTGACTTGCCTGCATTCCTATCGCCAGAAGGAGATCATCATGGCCGCCACGCGAGACCGAACAACGGTGGAGTTTGAGGGTCTCCAGGTGGGGGTCTTCCTAGATCTCGCGCCCCTCACCCTACAGCGGCGCATAGACCTACGGCCTGTCACGTCCTTCCTTCGTGAGCAGGGCGTTCGGTACAGATGGGGTCATCCGTTCCGCCTATCCTTCGTCTGGAAGAATGAAACGCATGGGGTGCGGAACATCCAGGAGGCAAAGGCTGTACTGGGCAACGCCCTGACGGTGGCAGAGGACTCAGACGCGGCGGAGGGGGGTCCTCCGGCTGGGAGGCCCCCGAGAACAGGTAGAAGACGCGGCCCCAGGAGGGGCGCCCAGATGAAACCATCGGAGGTGGAACGCCAACAGGAACGGGAGGCCGTGTTGCGACAACTACAAAGCCGGGAGGGCTTGGAGGACGGTAACCGCTGAGGGTCCCTTGGGGGTCGAAGAGGCCCGCGACCTGATGGCAGAATGACTGGTCCGATCCCAATAGGATATGACATCGGTCTTGGTGGGGGGAGCCCCATCCCCTGAGTGTTGATGCCAGACCGTCGGATCCATGGACCCCTGCACGTCAGTGCTTACTTTCCCTGTTGGAAGAAGATGTTGAAGTTCTCTCAGGCTCTTCTCTTTCTGCCGTTTATCTTTCTCTTCTTTCCTCTGTCCTTTTTCTCCACCCAAGAGAAATCTTCAATCACCTCACAGACAGGTAGGGTGACTTATCGACTCGGGCGGCGGATGGGAGCGGGGAGGAGGGAACTACCCTGGGGAGGAGGACGGGTCTGCTGCGCACACCGGGGGGGTGCTGTTTGTGGATCTTATTTGCGCTTCTACTTCGGGGGTGCGCTGGTTGCTTGCTTCACTGCCTGGGGCCTGCCTCCCCACACATATGTTGGGCCTGCTCCACTGGGCTAGCGGGACACTGTGCAATGCTGCAGCGGGAGGGGGGATCAACAGTTGTGGGGCCTGCTGGCGGGACAAGGGGTGGGGAGAGCGGGTACCCCGCAGCTGCAGGTTTCCCCTGCGACAGGCCAAGTCAGTATACACCTGAACCCCCTCACATCTCCACATGACACGACTTAAGGTAGTGATTATGAGCTTCAATGTGCGAGGCCTTAACTCGCCAGTAAAGCGACGCGCGCTTCTTGCCTTGTTGAGAGATGCTAGGTGCGACATTTGCCTTTTACAGGAGACCCACCTTCTGCGGGCGGATTGGAAGCGGCTTAGATCCAAGTGGTTCGATAGACAATACTTTTCTAGAAGGCTGCAGTGGCGATCCTTTTTGCTACCCACTTTCAAGGGAAGGTTGTGGGAACTCATACGGATATCGCTGGGCGCCTTCTGGCCCTGCGGGTGTTGATAGGAGAGCGAACACATACGATAGCCTCGGTTTATAGCCCCAATGAGCAGCAGGAGGCCTTTTTACGGGATGCGATAAGCTCAATCTTGGAGTCTCCGGACGAGGATCTCGTCATCGGGGGCGAATTTTAATTTGATCCCGGCGGCGGACCTTGACAGATCGACGCTTAGGGTGGGACACTCAAGCGCGATCTCCGACGTGATGCTCCAGAGACTAGGGGAGGCCGGCCTCACGGACACCTGGCGCCACCGCTTCCCGACAGCACGGGAGTATACCTTTTTTTCCGCGGCCCATCAAACACATGCCCGCATTGATCTTTATTGGACTTCACCTAGGGTCACGGCGTCCACCGCCGAGGTTTCTATTGGGGTGGCGGCGCTCTCAGATCACTCTCCGGTCGTCCTGACACTGCTACTCCCAGGCGGCCCCGCACGGCGGAGCTCATGGCGTTTAAACCGCAAATTGCTCACTTACGACGCCAATATTACTGAACTACGTTGTGCTATTAAAACTTATTTGGAGGTGAACGATGGAGGCTCGGTGGGGGTCGATATACTATGGGACGCCTTGAAGGCTGTCCTCCGCAGACGCTGCATAGCCATTGCGGCGGGCCTGAATAGGGACCGTAAGGCAAAGAGGGGGGAACTGGAGGATCAAATTAGGGAGCTGGAGGGGGTGCATCTCCGTACGGGGGCGGTCCAAACCCGGCGGCTACTTACACAGGCGAGGAAGCAATTGCGGGCGTTGGATCTCGACCGTGCCGAATATGCCTTGCTCCGCACTAAGCAACGCTACTACGAAGGAGGTAACAAGGCGGGGAGACTCTTGGTGCACGCTCTTCGGGCTGAGACGGCGACACGCCGCGTCGCGGAACTCACAAATGAGCGGGGAGAGACCTTGCGGGTAGATGAGGACATAGCGTCCGAATTTGAGGCCTTCTATAGGGCTCTCTACTCAGCCGAGTGCCTGGACCCTGCCGCGGCAGGAGAGTATATGCTAGCGGCGCCAGTGACCCCGCTTACGACCTCGGTTGCGGCTGGTCTGGATGCGGACATTAGCACCGATGAAGTTATGCGGGCCATCCAGAGACTTTCGGTGGGTAAGGCCCCGGGCGAAGATGGCTTCCCGGTCGACTTTTATAAAATTTTCACGCCAGACCTTGCCCCCCCTCTTGGCGCGCCTGTTTTACACCTTTAGCGCCTCCGGGAAACTGACCCCTTCGATGTCCATGGCAGAGGTAGTGGTCATTCCCAAACCGGGAAAGGACCCCCGAGAGTGTGCTTCCTACCGCCCTATCTCTCTGCTCAACGTGGACCTGAAGATCTTCACAAGTATCTTAGCATCCCGACTCGCCCCCCACATGCAAGGCATGGTGGACCCAGACCAATCGGGTTTTATCCCGGACCGCAACTGCGGAGATGGGACTCGACGACTCTGCCACTTACTGGACAAAACGCAACGGACACAGACCCCGGCGATACTTCTCTCGGTAGATGCAGAAAAGGCATTTGACTGGGTCCACTGGCCCTACTTGCAACAAGTCCTCTGCCGAATCCGGCTTGGGGAGAGACTCCGGAAGTGGGTGAACTGTGTGTATCATGATCCACAGGCCCGTATCCAGGTTAATGGGGTGGTCTCCCGTCCCTTCCAGATCGGACGCGGCACGAGGCAGGGGTGTCCTCTCTCCCCCCTCCTCTTCACGCTCTATATGGAGCCGTTTGCCGAGAGGGTTTGCCAGCTTCCTATGATCACTGGGATCCGGATGGGTGATAGGGAACACAAGATCTCCCTGTACGCGGACGACGTGCTCCTTTTCTTAACGCGCCCGATGCTATCCCTTCGCCCTCTGCTGGCGGAGGTCGAGGCCTTCAGTGCGGCGTCGGGCTTCAAAATTAACTTGAAAAAGACTCGGGGTTTGAGCCTCACATAACCAGTGGCGGATCGACACCAAGTATCGCAGCACTTCCCCTTCTCTTGGGCTGCTACCGATGTTACCTACTTGGGGATCCAGGTTTTTTCCACCACTGCGAAGACGGCCCAGGTGAACTATTTGGAGGCACTGGCCAAGGTCCGCCATGAACTGAATAATTGGAAGAAGCATGCCCTCTCCTGGCTGGGCAAAATAGCTGCCGTCAAAATGACGATTCTGCCCGGCTGCTCTACATTATGCAGACGCTCCCCCTATGTCCCCCACCTAAGACGCTGGCTCAAATGCAGCAACTCATCAATGGCTTCATTTGGGGGGGAAAGAAACCGCGTACGGCCCGTCACCTCATGTATCTGAGACAGGATGAGGGAGGCCTCGGTGTCCCACATCTCGGGCGCTACTATGAAGCGGCGCAACTGCGATGGATGATTCAATGGTACCAACTGGAGTCGGAAAAACATTGGTGCTTCATGGATAGGGGTGTGGCAGGGATCCACATCTGGAAGGTTCCCTGGCTCCCTACGCGACATCGACCACTGGGCGCGTATCTCTCCCCGGTCCTTCGCGCCACTATGAAGGTGTGGGACAGGGTCCAGGAGAAGTGTCAGCTGTCCTCGGCCATATCCCCCTTGACCCCTTTCATTGGGAACCCAGCCTTCCCCCCGGCCCTCTTGGGGAACACCTACTTGAAATGGCAAGAAGCAAACTGTAAACGTATAGGCGACCTCTTTGACGAGCAGGGTATCCTGGATTTCCCCAGGTTGGTGGCTCACTACGGGATCCCCAAGGAAGCGTATTGGCAGTATTTGGCGTTGCGCCACTGGGTCATACAGCCCCAGGTCCGTCAACATGCAGGTCGGCTCCTCACAAAATTTGAGCTTTGGTACATTACCCACACCTCCAACAAACGCCTCCTATCAGATATTTATGGCTTTCTCAACAAGGCAAGGCTCCAGGCCAAATCCCCTGCGCAGCGTAGATGGGAAGCGGAGTTGAGTCGGGAGTTCTCACCCAAGGAATGGGCGGACATTATCTATAGGGCCCGGGCATTATCGTGCAGCACATCGGGGAAGGAAATGCTCCTAAAAATTGCACACTATTGGTACTACACCCCGGTGAGGGTCGCCAAATGGAAGCCCCGCAGCAGTATTCTCTGTTGGCGCAATTGCGGACAGGCGGGTACCCTGACCCATATTTTATGGCACTGCCCTAAGATACAGGCATTCTGGGAGACTATACTGCCCTTAGTTGATCAGATATATCAGACAGAACTTCCCAGATTTCCTAGTTATATCTTGCTGGGGCTACCCAATCCTCTCACATATGCCCTCCGATCTTGTAGGGGGAGGGCAATCACTCTAGCGCTAGGGGTGGCCAAGCAGGTTCTCCTGGCAAGATGGGGCACGGCCGACATCCCGACTAAGTTAGTCTGGCTACACAAACTATGGGAGGTAGTGGGGATGAAACGGATTACAGCCGGGATCAATCACACCTTGCCTAAATTCGATAAGACTTGGGGCCCTATGGTGGCATACTTATCTTCAGAGTTCATAGAGCTTACCTGCCCCCGATATCTAAGAGTCCTGCGATTCCCCACAACACCCCTAACAGACCAGCCGCTCCCTCCGAAGGAACATCAGCCCTAGACCCCTACCGAGTCTTACCGTAAGCTGTGGGTGGATACCTGTCCTTTATCTCTTCTGTTTCTTTCAGTCTCTTCTTCACCCTTCTTCACTTTCTCTTCACTTCATTCCCTTTCTCTACAATAAAGTTTGAATTTGAGTAAGATGCTCCCCGCCAGCCAGTGGTTGTAGGTAGGTGTAATGTAAACGATTGCTGCATATTCAATAAAAACGATTTAAACCATAAAAGGCTTTAGATCAAGGGCCAGAACACTTGATAAGAGACCTTGTGCACATTAGCATGGAAAACACTGAAAGCTTGAGGTCAAAAACTTTGCTCTTCTTCCATAGACTAATCTGTACCCTTGACTCCCTGCAGACTCTGTAACCTCAATAGGGAACTGAGTGCCCATATGTTGATTCTTTGTGAAGGCATGCACCAGCCAAGCCATCGATTATTGAAAAATGCCTTCCTTGAGTCTGAATTGTATGCTGCAACACAGGTGTGGGGGTTATGACAATGGAACCTATGCATTGGTCCAAATCACTCAAGCTAAGATTGGTCATATTTTAAAGTAGAGCTGAACTCAACCAGGCAAGGAAACTGAAGAAAGGAAACAATGAGGCAAGAAAACTTGATGATATCTATAGACCGTCTCCTTAGTAAGGTTTGGCTGGCAGGCTGCCTCATTGTAGGGGCCACAGAAGCCATGTGGTGGCCCACCCACCATAATTAGTGTTTCCCATTGTATAGGCTCTCTATCTTTTGGAAAAATAAGAACATTTATGACCTGCATGAAAGGCCCGCAGGGATCTTGCTTTGGCAATCACATTTGCTAGCCCTTCTCACTTTTTCATATGGCTCATTAAAACCTTGGATTAAAAGAGTGGTTACCAGTGGAAGACATGTGGGACTAGTATTTTTTAGCATATGTGTTTGGGTTTGAAACAGTGACCGCAGGCAGCATCAGGATGTTTGATAAAATCATAGACCAAGGATCTGTGTACAAGCTGGATTGTAAACCCGAATTTTCTCAGTGATCGGGAAGTCTATAACACCTATATCACACCGTTACAATCATTGCAAGATGTCATCACTGATGTAATAAATGATTTCATAAGCATCACGGGGCACAAGTTATACTTACTTCAATAAACTATAACTGATGAATTTCACTGTTTTTAGAATTTTGTAAGTTCTTATCTCATTTCAACCCCAAAGTATAACGTCACCTTAATCTTTGTTTGATTCAGAGATTTTCAGTTTTTTTTAGCATATGTTAAGATCTTATTTCCATACCTAACTATAGTGTCACTTTAACCTTTGATTTTTCAGTGAATGTCTGTGTTTTTTGTAATCATATTCTAAGGTGAGCATACACCTGTTAAGATCTTATTACCATAACTCACTAGAACATGTGATCAACATAATCTTATATTCCTTTTGCTGTAAAGTTAATGTCCTCTTGCATTTGTATATCCCAACGTGCACTGATATATTTTATAATCAAATAGGAATGTCATTTTCCTATTACTTTGAAGTGCCCTTTAACTTCAATCTGTTTGCTAACTTTCGTGACTCTAGTAGGCTTAGAAGCCATGTTATTTGAGGTAGTGCATTTACACATTTCCTGCATCTTGTAGTAAAGCATAGGCTCACTTTCTGTATTGACACCCAGAAGATTGATTTTGAGAAATTAATAAAATCAGCAGTGTGTTCATGTATTGTATCTCAGTTTCATGGACGTCTCACATTTTCTCCTTGAGAAGATCCCACCACCTGCTCACTAGATACATGTAGTTGACAGTAACAAGTTTCTGCCATGTGTTCACACTCAATAGAATTGTATTGAGACAAAATGTATAACAAATGTACACATTTGCATGCATTTTAGCATTAAATGCCCCAACTGGTTGTTTTGGGCAAGAACTCTGGTCAGTTGAAATGACAATTGTCTCTTGATTATTTGCTTTGATGGTCACTATTTTTGCAGTAAATGCATGTTAGAATTTTGGCTTCCCAATGTGTTGTGTTTTATTTTAACAGAGGGTGCATCGCCTCGGAAATTAACTCTGCAGGCAGTAGACAGGAGAGTACCGGACCGGTTCCTATGCGACGATCCCAGGTACCAGATGTAGGGGAGAAGTTTCTCCAAGAGGAATGCCGTGGCGCACGGCCGGGTACAGGACTTGGAGAATTGGCTAAAAGTGTGAGCACAATTGAATCAAAATTTAGATAAAGTCTAACCGCTTACCATCTATTTGTTCACTTACTTGCTTTGCATGGCTGGTATTGCTTTATGGGTGTAAATATATTGTTAAAAAAGGGGAGCGCACAATTGTTGTATGGGTAAGACAAGGGGTATGCAGACAGAATATCGAGTTGCAAATGTCGACTTACACAAATATCGAGTTGGAAATGTTGTGACACAGAAATATCGACAGCAAGACTATCGTGGTCAAGAATATCGAATTTAAGGTAAGAAATATCGTTTTCAAAAATATAGAAGTCATTAATATCGTTTGCAAATATCGATTTTTTTATTAGTGTTATGTATTTTAGTTTATATTTTAAATGTATGTGATGTATGTTTTTTTGTATAAGTATTGTTTATGTTTTTTATTATATGTGTTAAATTTTTAGTAGTTATCAATTTTATTTTAATTAAATTTTGCATTTTTTAGTTCCGTAGCAGGTTGTGGGTTTATAGGGGAATAGGATGGGAAGTAATTTAATTATAAAAATTAATGATTATTTTTATTTATTAATATTTATTTAATTGAGGGTTTATAGTGTTAATTGTGGGAAGTAATTAATTTGTAATTAATTATTAATTGGTTGTTAGTTAATATTAATTATTAAATTGGTAATTATTTATGGTCATTGGGTAATTTTGTTAGGTGCGGGTTGTGGGGTTTATAGGGATTAAGGGTGGGAAGTAATTATTTTTGATTAATTAATAGTTAGTTGTTAATTAATATTATTTAATTGATTGAAAATTAAGTATGGAAATGGTGTAATTAATTTTAGGTGCAGGTTGTGGGGTTTATAGGGGTAAAGGGTCGGAAGTAATTGATGTATAACTAATTAATAATTAGTTGTTGATTAATATTAATTAATTAATTGAAAACTAAATATGGAAATTTTGTAATTAATTTAGATGTGGGTTGTGGGGGTTATAGGGGTAAAGGGTGGGAAGTAATTTATGTTTAATTAATTATTAATTAGTTAATAATTAATAATAATTAATTAATTGATATTTAATTAGGGTACTTTTTTGTTGTTGTGGGTTTTACTTTTATAGGGGTAAAGGGTGGGAGTAAATTAATTTTACTTACTTTATAATTCGTTATTAAATACTATTAGTTTTGTAATTTAAAATAAGTTTTAATTGTGTAATTAATTTTTTTACAGTTTAATTTTAGCTGTGGGTTGTAGAGATTATAGGGGTAAAGTGTGGGAAATTAATTAATTTTATGAGTTTTAATTTGTTTTTTAATTAATAATATTCCGTTAATTGTTAATTAATTATGTTAATTATGGAAGTATATATTTTTTTAAATTTAGATGTGGGCTGTGAATTGTGTGGTGTTATAGGGTAGGAAATAAAAAAATTAATTTATGTGATAATTGTTTTTGTTTCGAAATAATTTCTAATTAAAAATATTTTATTTGTTTGAAAATCATTTTTTATTTTATTTAATATAATATTTGTAGGTATTTGTCAGATGTATTTAACATTATTATATGTTTTTTTTAAAATTTTTAATATATTTGTATTTTAATTTTTAACATATTTAAATATTTTTTATTATTTTTGTTTTTCAAATATTTTTGTTGTTAATATTTTGTTTGTTTTTAATTTTGAACTGACTGGTGTGAGAATATTAATTCTTACCTGTCCGCAGTCCAACACTTTCCTTACTGTTGCACTCACTGGAGTGGGAACAGTAATTTTTACCTCTCCGCTATCCAACACTTTCCCGACTGTTGCATTGACTAGACTAGAGTGAGAATAGTAAATTTTACCCCTCCACTATCCAACACTTTCCCTACTGTTGCACTCATTGGAGTGGGAATAGTAATTTTTACCCCTCCGCTATCCAACACTTTCCCTACTGTTGCATTTATTGAAGTGGGAATAGTAATTTTTACCCCTCCGCTATCCAACACTTTCCCTATTGTTGCACTCACTGGAGTGGGAATAGTAATTTTTACCCCTCCACTATCCAACACTTTCCCTACTGTTACAATTATTGGAGTGGGAATAGTACATTTTATCTCTCCGCAATCCAACAATTTCTCTACTGTTGCACTCACTGGAGTGGGAATAGTAATTTTTACCCCTCCGCTATCCAACACTTACCCTACTGTTGCACTCATTAGAGTGATAATAGTATTTTTTACTTCTCCACTATCCAACACTTTCCCTAGTGTTACACTTATTGGAGTGGAAATAGTAATTTTTACCCCTCCTCTATCCAACACTTTCCCTACTGTTGCACTCACTAGAGTAGGAATAGTAAGTTTTACCCCTCCGCTATCCAACACTTTCCCTATTGTTGCACTCACTGGAGTGGAAATAGTAATTTTTACCCCTCCGCTATCCAACACTTTCCCTACTGTTGCACTGACTGTAGTGGTAAATTTAAGTTGAAAGATTTTTAAATAGTTTAGGGGCCCATTACGATGTCGGGCGGAAGCACTACCGCCGTGCTGGCGGATGCAAAAACCACCAGTCACCGCCTGCACGCAGCAGTCCACACGCCCGCCCGATTACGATGCGAAAAGTCAGCCAAACCCCTCCGGCAAGCCAGCGACACCGTCCGCCATCAAAGTGCGCCCGTACACGTAGCGGCGCAGCACAATTGACACACACCGTCCGACGAAACACGTACCGCCCGGCGTACAAATTACGATGCCGCACACAAACTGAACCCACGGCTAAGAGACACCGTACGTCAAACCGAAGCGGTAAAACGAACGCCGAGCACGGACACCGAAGAAGCGGCACCCCCGAGCATGAATCCAGCACTGCAGGCCCTCCCTATGCTCTATCTGATGCACCACCAAGGACGCAACGTACCGCGAAGACGCAGGTAGGCACACATACAACAAGTGCACGCAAACAGCGCACACAGTGCAAGGGCGGAAAAGCGGACAACCCCCACCCCCGTGTGTACACGACACATCTACCATAGCATCCACATATGACACACAGGCCAAATTTTAACATCTCGTAACACATGTGTACACACCACCTGGGACTAGGAACCAACCACCCCGTCACGGCCCCAAAGCGGCGATGACGCTGCCACACATGCGCACAACGCAGAGGCCAACCGCAGCGCCATGCATGCGTCGCACACAGACACAGGGACACAACCAAACAGCACACACACCAGCCCCACCCCGAACGCACATGACACGTGACAGGCCTGCCACAGACATGTCCCCAACGCCCAATTCACGGACAACACCCAACGTCACACAACCGACGCACACATGTCAGTGAAGTCACGCAACAGCAGGACACACCCCAGTGCAACAAACATGGCGAAGCACACAGCGGCGGCAACACCAACTAGGAGAAGCAGGGCCCCTTCGGGAAGAGGAACGCCAGTACCACACTGAAACACCCATACCACCCTGCACATATGAACAAGACATACAAAACGGAACACCAAAGAGCCCGGGGACCGACAACAGGTGGCCCAAGAATAACACTCACACACAAGGCCCAACGCAGAGCGGAAAGGCAGCCTGCCGCCCACACAAGGGAGAGCAGACAGCACTGAATGACCTTCCATGCCAACTCCGAAACCACAGCCCTACGAAAGAAGCCGGTGAATACAGCCATTGTCCAATAAAAGACCAACACAGGCATGCAGAGGAGACCGACCACAGGGCAGATAGCGCATATCACAGAAGAACACAACGGACGGGAAAGAATAAAGAAAACACTCCCCCATGTCGGCCCCATGCAAGTTAATTGGAAGGAGTCACACATCACTGACCTTGAACTGTCTGAGAAGCATGTGGGATGAGGGCCCGTGTCCTCCGCACAAGCCAACAGAACACAAGTCCTGTCTCCCTACGACTACACAGAGCTCACAGCAACCTCGGAGCGTGCACATTGCAGACTGCACACACAGCCGGAGCACGCCACCACAACGCACCGCTGCAAAATGGCAACCGCAACACACCTACCCAACTACGCCGGACAGGTCAAGCTGTACAAAACCAACCTGATACATATATTGGGATGCGAACTCCTGTCCCTGCTGAACGTAAGTTACCGACTGACTTACCGCATCACATTGTTCAGCTGCGTCATACCCGTCTTCTACTGTCGGAGGTGTCCCTACCAGCATCCCGTGGAGATGTGTCTCTCCAACCCGGCATGTCTAAAGGCGGACCTGCTAGCACTATTCCTCCCTCTGGACGCACACGACAGGGCCTGCTCTGCCTATGGGGGCATGGCGTATGTGGCCAACATTGCACCCGCACTGAAATGGGACCACTGTGCCTCCACACGACGGATCATCGAGCACAGCTACATCGAATGTCACCCAGCATGCCCCATCATGGTCCTCCAAGGGACAACTTACGAACAACACCTTGACAGCCACCATCCGCTACATTGGCTGGCAAACATAAACACCACCAATGACATGGAAGCCCTGCTGGACGGCATCGCATACCTGACAACCTGTAAATTCGTCGGACCCCAACGCAGGTTCCCCGATTGACCTATGATGTCCAACCCCGCACCCATGCTTAGCTTCCGCACGGACTGGCCAGTCACCACCACAACAGCCATACCAAACGACCGGCAACAATTACCACACCATCAACGACATCGCCATGACATCGGATATGACCGGGACATGCACACTGTTCCCCATCACATCCAGGAACACCGCATGCATCGTGGGAGGCAGTGGCATGGGGTCTGTGTATCGCACCCACATGGACGGAACTGCACGAACAACCAGGACACGACATGGATCCAGCGCCCATGGACACACACACCGCTCAGTGGACATGAATAGGTCGCCTGGAGTCTGTGGGTGCTGCACCCCTCCCACCCC